>OX346247.1:123445846-124917096 GCA_947049315.1 Epistrophella euchroma
AAGTTTGTTTCAAAAAGTATAATTTTCTTACAAATATTCATAATTTCCTGGTAAAATCCATATAAGAAAACAACCCAAGTTACCAAATAGAAAAAATATTTTAAAATGTGAACGTCTGCTTGTCAAACATCGTTGAAGGCTTTAAGAAATAAGTACTAAATCTAATGACATTTCCCCATCAAAAATTATTGAAGACATTGGGCGCGTTCAACAGCTCATTTGACAGTTCTGAACTGACATTTTTAGAGCTTCTGATTGGCCAGCAGTCAAAAAAATTCAGTTGACGTCGATTGACATTTAGTTACGTTTCTTACGTTTTTTTCTGAATTTTCAGATGAAAAATTCTATCTGAAAATTTAGATGACAGCTAAAAGCAAGAAAAAAACAGTTCTTGATCCAGTTTTTTTTTTTGGTGTGTGGTCAGATCGTCTGGGTCTGGTATCGCTTTTCGGATTTTGATTTTAAAGTGCAAAAAATAATAAAAACAGAATAAATAATTTCAGACTTTTTTGTGCGTTCAGTGTTACATTTTTCAGAACTGAATTTTTAGATCTGTCAACAACGTGGTGATGAACGTGGCCATTGTTTCTAGATATGCAGAATACTTGTTTTGCGTTTCTTTATACGGAATATTTCGACCAATCTCTGTTGTTTCTTTATTCATTGTAGAATATTTGGAATGCATTCTTTTCATTCCATGTGAATTGTCGAATGAAAATAATACTAGGCGCGTTCAGTTTAATTGACAGCAGATTAACACGTTTGTATTAATTATTTTAAAACAGCAAAATAATGCAAATAAACGTACCAGAGTATAAGTCATTTCGTACTTTTTCGTTGTGGTTTTCGTAAGCATTTCGTTGTCGTGTTGAAGACCGATGAAAAATTTCGTTTCGCATCAGCAGCGTATACTAGGTTTTATCCGGAATAAACAAAGGAACACCCCCTATAAGCTCCTATATCATTAGAGGAAAGTTTCCGCTATCAAAATATTTACAAAAAGAGTTAAAGTTGGATGGCTTTGTATCGTTGCGGTGAAAAGTAATAATTCTCATAAAAACAGCTCTTCTCAATGTCAGAACATGATAGAAAAAAAATTAGCCAGTTTATGTTTCTGAGATCACCGTATTCTCAAACACAATTCCTCACTCTGTTACTGTCAAAAAGTAACAGTGAGGAATTGGATTCGTTGCTTAATTATTTTTTTTCGCAGTAAATCACATACGAAGAAAGAGAATAGAGTGTTTTTGACTAATATCGAAGAAAAATGGAAAATTACTGACCGCTCTGAAATATAAGGCTGATTTCCAATGGCGCGTTCGCGTTAGAGACGATTACGTATACGTTTACAAGCTTTGCGAACGCGTCGACATGACAGACGACTTGAAGAGAACCTGAAAATCAAAATGAACCTACATAACTGTAATTTCGAATTCCTTTCAACATACTATTCCATTATTTTTTAAAACAAAATCGATTTTTTTCTTTCAATAAAAGGAATTTTTCCAGAAAAACCGATTTTTTCTTCTAAATAAATCGATTTTTTTGTTGAAAGGAATTCGAACATTAGTTTAACTGTCAAAACGCACGCTGAAGTTGATTTTTTTCAACTTTAACGTTGAGGTAGCTTATGTTACGTTGGTTTGTCTACATGCTAATAGGTGCCAAATCGTAACATAATACCCAACGCGTCATTGGCCACGTTCATCACCATGTTTTTGACAGATCTAAAAATTCAGTTCTGAAAAACGTAACACTGAACGCACAAAAAAGTCTGAAATTATTTATTCTGTTTTTATTATTTTTTGCACTTTAAAATCAAAATCCGAAAAGCAATACGAGACCCAGACGATCAGACCATACACCAAAAAAAAAACTGGATCAGGAACTGTTTTTTTTGTTGCTTTTAGCCGTCATCTGACTTTTCAGATAGAATTTTTCATCTGAAAATTCAGAAAAAAAACGTAAGAAACGTAACTAAATGTCAATCGACGTCAACTGAATTTTTATGACTGCTGGCCAATCAGAAGCTCTAAAAATGACAGTTCAGAACTGTCAAATGTGCTGTTGAACGCGGCCATTGCTATGTGTGAGCTTTCGCGTTGAAAGAAAAATCTGTCAAAGCGACGCCCAACGCGGCATTGGAAATCAGCCTTAAACTGACCAACTTTATTGAAGTTTGAAACAAATCAATAGAAATATCCTGCTGACCTGTTTGTTGAAGAAAACGTTGAATTGGAACTATTCGAAATTCATATACCTTAGGTGAAAACGTGAATGTTGTTACCTATATTCGCAAACAGTTTATGAAATTACATTAAAAAAATAATGTACAAACATAGAATTCAAAGCCAAGCACGAAAATCAATTCTCCATTTTTTATTGATACATATTTGGATTGTGTCATTTCGTAAATAACAAAAATTGACCTCCGTTTTGTATACCTCCTTGTATTAATTTGAATTTAAATGTCACTCACAATAACTCGGCATATCTTTGCCAAATAAATTAGACATTTTGTGTATTCTACTTCCCTCTTTTTTGTATATTTATAAAGTAAGAGGCACACTATTTAGATAAAAAATACATCCTATTTGTAATTCAAAACTATGTAAGGTATAGATATTAACATCAATATCTGTACATATAGCAGCACTACATTGTACTACACTACTACACTTGATATGAAGATGCAATCATTTATTACACACTTTAAATTGTTCCTTTTTTTTCTAAAGAGTGTTTAGCTTTTAGTATGTTGGTTGTTTTTCTTTTCTTTGCTTTGCAAGGCTGCCGACCGTCATCGTCGACTGGTAAACTCTTGTGGCATATCTATATGCTTTATTCTATACGAAAAAAGGAAATAAAGTGCTTATCAAGGACTAAAAACCAGCCATGTTCAATAGGCTTTTCAATTTGATTTACATTCCGTGTCTTTGAATGAACCTGAGCATGGGTTGGGTAAGGGAGGCTCTACTTGTATATAGTCTTAGAAAAGACTGTTAGGCGTAGAGAAAAGTTGGCATGCACAATAGACAGCTAGACGTTTATAAATGCATAAAATCTACTGTGACAGAAAGGATGGAAAACACACATTTTTCTTCCTTCCCATAGGTACCACCTATACCCACCTACAGTCATAGTAAAAAAATCCTTTTATCATTCTTGTGCTGAACTAAAGAGATTTTTAATTGTTTAAAAATTGATGATTTTAAGAACTCTATTTTTAAAAGTTAGTTTTGTTTATCAACACAGGAATTTATAGCCCCTTTTTTAATGAATAGTTCAAGGGTGTAACCTTCTTACTTTTTTGGGGTGTACACTACATTCCATGTTGGTGAAAATGTTAGTATTTAACTATTCGTTTTTATTTTTTGGGTTGCGGGATGTTAGCACCTCAAAATAAAGTATGCCATTTAAAAGGACAGTATAATTGGTCAAAAATAGGTCGCTATTTTCAGAAATTAGTCAGGCTTAAAAAATTTGTAATCCATGGTTAAGGTTTTTCAAGGTCATCAGTGATTTTTAGCACCTTATTTATGGGATATTCGCAAAAACAGTATACCATTTAAGAGAATTTAAGAAAAAAAAGTATGCAATTTAAAACCTCAGCAAAAGGTCATCAAAGGTCAGGTAGTATCAGTAATTCGTAATTTTTTTAATTTTTTCAAGGTCAAGGTCATAGCGATTTTTAGCACCTTATTTATGGGATATTTAAAAAAGTGTATAAGTACCATCTGAAAAGGTTACTTAATCCTTATTAAATGTCAGGCAGTTTTAGAAATTGGTCAGCTATAGATTTTTAGTTACGAATTTAAAAAAACAAAGTGACCTTGAACTTTTAATTTTTTTATGAAAATTATAAAAAAAACTATCTATGGTTATCTGATTTCTGAAACTAGCTGACCTTTTATGAGATTTCCGTAATTTTTTAGATGGTATATATTTTTTTTTTGGAATATCCCATAAATGTAATTACCTACCTTGAACAAAAATGTCTGAAAATATCTGACCTTTTATGACCAATTACTGACTTTTTTGCGAATATCTCATATATGAGGTGCTAAGATCCCACATCCCATTATTTGACTTTGTCTTTTATATGCAGCCCTTCCTCACTAATTGTAAGATGCTCAACATGTAGGTTAAAAAATAATTTGCATTTTTGTATAAAAAAAATTATTATATTACGTTTCCACCATTCACTAAATCGAGATTTAAGTAGATTTACCCTATTTCTCCTTCAAATCTCGAAAATCGTTTATCAAAAAACTAGAACTTGTTTGAGCCCCAACTGATTTTATCAACGAGTTCCAACGCGTTTAGAAACAAATCTAAAACATAAAAAACGTGGACGGTTTCTCAAACAGTCAGCAAAGAGGTTTTGTGTATAGACAAGTCTTTCGCAACAGGTTTTTGATATTGAGTCTGTTTACTTCAATTTAATTTTTTTATATGAACTTTGACAGAATTTCGGGCTTAAATGGCAGGTTTTGAGCAGTAAACGAACAAACAAAAACAAAACATATTTAAGTTACAAGCGCACCCGCAAATCACGTTGCAATTTTATTGTTGCATTCAGCATACCCAGTTACAGTTGGAAATGTCTCGATTGTAAAGTGTGCGTATAAACTGCTGAGAGACTTTTTGAGTGACGTTAAACTGCTAATAGGAGTCATCAAAAACGGAATTTGTGTGAAGGTCAATTTTTATTTATTTTGTCTTATGTCGAATTCCATGCAACACTTCAAATCGATTCTTTTTTTTAGCTGCAAGGAATCTGTAAAAAATTCGATTTATTTGTTGTAATTGTGTGTGTACCGTTTGACAGCAGTTTTGAAGCAAAAAGGTAAACAATTATTGCACGCACAAAGTGTTTAACAATTATTTAAAGTGCATTCAGTTTTACGTGTGGTTTTGCACTGTTTAAAGCAAATATATATCAGAGATTGGTTGCAAAATAAAACGAAAATAGTTGTGCGTTCATACAAGTAGAAAAAAAAAACAAATTCCAACACTAAACTCATCAGTCAAGGAACGCATCGGCAAGCTGGGATGAATGGACTTTGGGCACTTAATTTCACAGTTTATTAAACCTGTTGATCACTTTTAACTCATTATCCACACTTATTTGATAAATAAAACACATTTTAAATCTATTTAAACACACGACAAACACTGTGAATATTTATAAACACTGCGGCAAAAAACTTTTAACTCCTGAGAAATGTCAAATCATCGTAGTGTGTGTGCAAATCCGTGTAAATCTTGCTAAAAATGAAAGATTTCATTTGTCTAGAAAATTCGATTTTTTCTTCTAAACAAATCGATTTTTTTTAAGCAGAACCGATTTTTTTGTTGCATGGAAATCGCCATTAATTAAAAAAATTAAATTCTTATTCTCTGATTTTAGCTTGTTTTGCTCTCAACAGATTTTGTACTTGATAAGAATCCAATGAAAAATTCACAATTTGTTTAAAATTAAATAATAAGTATACATACATATGTACATATATGTACGCTTATTGAATTGAATATAGCATTTCATTGAAACTAACAAAGAGGAAAAAAGTGTGGAACTATAATCAGAAAACTCCCACCAGTAACCAATTTAACTTCCCGCCTGGAAAAATGGCAAGTTTTTGGTAAGTTTCGGCAAGTTTTCGGTAAGGGAAACATGGAAGAGGAAAACAGGACAGGCTCCTATTAGTGCCTCGCTGAGAACGTTTATTTAAATAATCATGTCGATTATGGAAAGCGCAACAGTGGATCCGCAGTGATTCGCAGTACATTGTTCTCTTTTCTTTCCACGTAAAATCGATAAAGATAGAAGAGAGCACTGCACTGCGATTCAGTGCGGATGTAGATTCCATAATCGACATGAATGGCTTTGAATCGGTGTGTCAAGTAGTAAAAACGCAACTACAGACAAAACAGAATAAGACAGAATCACAACTGATTTTGACATTTATTAGAAATCTATTCTAGGTTGTTCTACCTAAAAGGCAAGTGCAAGAATTTTTTAGTGTCAGTGTTTTATAATAAAATTAAATTTAAAAAAAATGGATTCGCGGTTAATTCGTGAAATTAGTCAACTTTTATTATTTTAAACAAGAAAAAACGTATTTTGAATACCTCCAAACCTCCCAATATAAGCAACAGAAAGCGCATCACAGCAGAATCACAAACGATGACACTACCGGACGCTGCACGTTTTTAAACCGACACGTAAATGCACACAAACGGCAGGATAGGTACCATGAGAATTATGTTGGAGACAGGTCCAACCAGGATGACCACCAGTTCATCGGCAAGCTGAAACGTGGTGAGTACACTGAAGTCTTCGAAGCAACACAACAACAAGAAGTGCCTCTTGAAATAAAAACCATGGAGAATATATGTGGAACAAATCTTGTTTTTACTTGTCAGGGCTTAGGCAGAATTTATCTGACGAGGCAAAAAGGTTCATAACTGGTGAGAGCCTAGCGAATGCCTATTGTAACCCTTGCTAGACCCTTGTTAGTAACAATGAAAAACTTGCCAGGGCCTTATTGAAAACTAGATTCTTTTTCCAGGCGGGTTCGGTCAATTTTTTTGCATTTTGAAATACTAATGGCCTGTCCAGAAAATTTGAAGTGGCATAAATTCCTCTGAGCAATTTTTTCACGAGCAAGTTGCTTAGCGAGTAGTGTGCCGCCTAATTCACAGATACGAATTTGACAAACAACTGTCATGCCAGAACTTGGTCCCCTTTCACACAGGGCAACTGAGTTGCCGGCAACAATTAGTTTACAGGCGAGAAGGGCAGGAAGAAAGAGGGGGAAATGAAATCTCCCCGGTCAACAAATTCAGGAGATTTTTTTGACGTTTCTCTTCACACTACGTTTGTGTGCGTTCAATCAAGGTAGTTTAAAAGGAAAATAAAGAAATCTCCGGGTTTTTGTTGCTTGCGTGTGAAAGGTACAAGAGATTGTTAAGGAGATTTAAAGAAAACGTCAAAAAAATCACCAGCAACTAGTATCTTCGTGTGAAAGGGGACTTGCATACCTGGCACTGGGGTAGAGGGAAACATTACAAAATTGAAAGCGATATTTCAAAAAATCCATTTCACCAGCAACTACCTACTACACCAACATTGAATATTCCTTTTTCATGAAGAGAATTTAAAATTGGGCGCCATTTTGTGAATACATAAATATCAGTTTAACATTTTGAAGATTCTGCCCATGACGTTTATATGAAAAAAGCTTAAAAGAATGTGTTTCATTTTTCTTTAAGGTTAAAAATCTGCAAAACAAAAAAAAAATTCACCTCGCCACAAATGGATCGAAAAATGAATTTTCAATTTCGTCCCAAAATTACTCTACAACAAAACTTGTTTACTCAAATTACAACTTTACGAGCTTCTTAAATTTTCTTTATCTACTTCAAGTCTAAATGGCGTTCTTCATAAAATGACCACGTTTTATGATCTAAATTGAGTGCTCATCGATTTTGGTGTCAAATGTGATGTCCATTACAATATATTTGTACATATATATAATTTCAATCAAGTTCATTTTACATAACATCAGCGAAGCAAAAAAATTATGAAAAAAATAAATAAATACACATGATGTGCTGCATGTGTATCCATTCTCATTTGGCTACTTTTAAAAAATGAAATAATTGAAGTTCTATTTTTGTTGTAGTCACAAGCACCAGTACACATAAGATGAAATATGATTAAAAAAAAAAAAAAAAAAAAACATAGGTAGGGTAGTGGCACCTATTCTCGAACAGCTCCAGTTACCGAACACTTTTGGCTAAAAACGTTATAACTTCGTTACTTTTTCATTTTTCTCTTTCAAACCAGTACAAATACATTGTGGCACATTCCCTCTTTGATTCCACAAAGTTCCCCACGGATTCATTTATATTGTGTCTGTTAAAAAATTGTCAATTCTCAAAAGGTTTATCAAAAGTGAAATTCGTTGAATTTTCATTTAAAAAAAACTTGGTGAAGGCGCTCGGGAAACTACAAATTTAGTAAGGAAATTGTTAAGAAAAGTATTTGCAAATATGTTATTTATCAAATATATACCTTTGTTTATAATATCTGAAGAAAACTTGCAAAAAAAATGTAGCGTTAATTTGATTTTTTGCCTGTTCAAGAATAGGAAACCAATTTTTGTCGAGTTTCCTTATTCCGAACATTGTTCGAGAATAGGCAACTGCTCTATTTTTTTTATTTTTAAAGTTTTGTATAGGAATTTGTGGGAAAACAGTATTGTCTTCAATTTTGTGCACCCAAAACTATGCAAAGAATTGGTACTCCTATTTTCGAACGCTATTTTTTGAGTGTTTTGTTTTTTTTATATTTTTTAATTTTTAGTGTTCGGAAATGGGAAACAGCAGTTTTAAGGGTTTCCTTTTTTCGAACAACATAATATTAGGTGTCTTTTATTGATAATTCATAGCTAGCACAGCAATGCAAATTCAATAAAACGCTATATTGATGCACTCTTGATTTCTGTGGTTGTGTTCACACTCTTTTGTGAGTGAAAGACACTCTACGTTACCGAAAAAGGTTAAGGCCGCACTCTTAATCCACTTTTATATTCACGAATTTACTGCCTTATTTATCAGCACTTTAAGTTTTTGTTATTGTTTGGTCGTTGTTACTGATGTTCATTTTATTATGGTCCATTTTACTGAAATATTAAAGTCGTGACTTAATTTGATTATTGAGTTGATTAATGAGTTAGAAGCTGCTTTAAGGTCCAAATTATTCAATCTCTATTAGTTTGTAAATCTTTATTAAGAGTAGAAAATTCACATTTTTTTGCATGGAATTACATAAACATAATGGTGGCTTTAAATTTAATGAATTAAATTTAATTTAAATTTAGTGAATAAATATGGGAATTCTTTGGATTTTTTGACCATATTAGACTTTCTTATATCCGTCATCTGATGTACCTATAATTAATTTTAACCTTTTTATTTATTTTTTTATATAAAACAAATAAAGATTAACATTATAAATAAGTTACTTTTATTTTATTACAATTGGATTAAAAAGTGCAAACCACCCAATTATTACACGAAAGTGTTTTAAATTACTTTCCATTCCAGAAGAGCTCATACCTGCGTTTTATTGTCAATTTTATAGCTAGCACAGTAAATTTTCTCTTGGTGAACAATAACAAAACAAAAAGTGCCGATAAGTAAGCCAGTAACTAAATTAGTAAATATAAAAAAGGACAAAGAGGTTGGGACTTGAACCTTAAATGTCGGTAACGTAGATTGTTTTTCACTCACAAAAGGATGTGCAGACAGCCACAGAAATAAGGAGTTGAAAAAAAACTTGATAAAGCGTTTTGTATTGCTGCGATAGCTTTGAATTACCAATAAAACGTACCTAAATGCTGGTGTTCGAAATAAGGAAACTCTTTGTTCGGGTTTGGGAAACAAGTGTTCGAGAATAGGCAAAAGTAGTTGTTTTTCAATTTTAATTTATTTGTGAGTAACCGATCATAATAATGGACAAAAATGCTATTGGGCATGCAACTTTTTGAGTTTAGCTATCTGAATAAATTTACATTAAATTTCTAGGGTCAAAGAAAGTATTTTTTACAGCTCTCTTACTTTTTGAACTCGGTAAACTGTTCGAGAACTGGTGCCACTACCCTACTTAAAAACTACTTGAAGTGCTAAAACTAATGAACAGACAAACGACATTATGTTGTAGCACGCTAGGACTAGGCACTAGCCTGGCATTCCTTTCATAATATGAGCGAAGCGCCTTCCTAAATCGCTTGAAGATATCATATAATGTAGGTATGTAATTTTTTCTTTGAGATTAAAATTCACGATTGTACATTTGAATATGTACATTGTACATCATTCGACATTGGCACATAATATATATACGGCTTCTTCTCTCTTATGAATGCGCATGATCTCAATTTTATTTCAAAAGAAAATAGATAGCAACGATAAAATACAAATATTTTATATTCAAAATAAACGCAAACAGAAAATGCCAAATACACAGCCGGCGCGGCGGTAGATTTGCATTACAGTGTGGAGCAAAAATATTGGTACTTTTAATGCTATATAAGAAGAAATCATCCAGTAAGCTCCCTAAATTCCAAAAACATTTTTCTTATTAGTAACTATCTATCCAAACAAAGTAAGATCTGTAACAAGCAACACAGACCTTTACGTTCAATAAAACGTTATATGTGTGTACATATATCAAAAGATTCAATGTTTCTTAAAATTTGAGAAACTGTCACCTAAGAAGAAAATAGTAATTCTAAATTTCCTGCTAACTTCAGAGTGAAATTAGCAAAAAAAAGAAACAACAACAAATATAAAGAAAAAAATGTCGGATTGTAGAAAAATATTCTATGTTCCAGAATTTGCTTGCATTTTGTTTTTACTGTCAAAATTAGAAAGAGAATAGACAAAGACAATTTTTGGAAAAGCTCTATTGTAGTTGTACCTATTTCATTTGTTAATTTATTTTGTCGACATCCTTCCTTTTTTTTTTAAATTTTTAAATCGATTCAGCTCTGAAACGCAATTTACCCAGCTTCAATACATCGCTTGATATTGAGGGAACACCTTTTATCGAATAAAATTATATGGCAGTTTCTTTTCGTTTCGAAAAAAACATAATTTTTGATAGCGTTTTTATTATCTTGAGTTTTTTTAAGTGCATTTTTCCAGAAACTGGTCAAATGAATATTGGATTCTCTTTATTTGAAACCAAGATATGTATGAAAATATAGTTTATATAAATATATTTATTTTTGCGTAAAGCCTTAACTATATTCAAGACTTTTTGCAAAAAGTACAAAAGTGAAAAATTAAAATATGCGCTAGAAATGCCTGTGCGCGAAAAAGCCCCCGAAAATAGTGTGTGATTCAGATTGATACTACAGACAAAGCACAATTTTTTGCACACAGGCATCTCTAAGGATATTTTTGCTCATCACATTTTCACTTTTTGCGCTACTTTTTTCAAAAAGTCTTGAATGTAGTTAAGCCTTAATTTTGAGTTCTTTACTAATTTTTTTAAATATTTCTTCAAAAAGAGGTTTGGGACAGAATAGGCGAGGCATGGGTGCCCATTTGACCCCGTTCATTATGTACTAAGGATTTAGTACCTACTTATATATATATATATGATTTTTTCAGCTTTGGGGCAAAAAAAAAACTGTCTTTTTTATACTGCGTTTTCATCAGATCTGAAATGAGGCAATTTGGAAAATTACAAAAAAAATGTTCAGATTTAAAATTTCCTGATTTTGTTTGAAGGCCGAGATTGTCAATCGCTTGTTTTTGTTGTTTTTTACATTGAATTCTGTCATTTTAAATAGGTTCCACTTTGAATGGATTCCATTTGGGTGTGTTCATGAAAGTTTTACGTAATTTCCTTCCGAATTTCGTGCAAATTTGGTTGAAATTAGGTCATTAGGAAATTTGAATTTGTATGGGAAATGAGATGATTTTAAATTGAATTTGGAAAATTTGAACAAAATAACCTCATTTGCTCTAATGCAAACTCTTAATTATACTCATTCCTCAATAAGTTTTTCAAAAATTCTTTGTACATTTTTGCAGTTTTTATTAACAATAATCCTTAAGGGGCTCCTTAGGCCAGGCGCGCACATGCAACTAAACAGTTTGGTTTCGATTTTGAGTACTATAGGATAATATGGGAGTCCGCGCACATAAACCTGCGCGCACTCCCATATAAGCCCATTGTGCTCAAAATCGAAACCAAACTGTTTAGTTGCATGTGCGCGCCTGGCCTTATGACCCGGGTTCCCCTATATTAGAGACATTTTTTTTTGTAATGTAAAACTATAGAATTTCTAATATATTATCTACCGTATTCATAAACAAAAATTGGTTATTTAAGGTCCTGTGTTCAGGGAAACCTTACCATGGAATAAGAATTTTCCGGACTCAAATGGAGTAGTTAGCAATTGCCTTTAGTTTGAGTCCGTAAAATTCATCTTCCATGGTGTAGTTACCCTGAACACAAGAGCTGAAATTACCATTTTTTTTATGAATAAGGCAGTATATATATTAATAAACTGTCATGGCAGTGGAGCAGCCAACAAGCAATTCAGTTTTTCAAATTTCAAATTCAAATTTTGTTAGGGTTAGGTATTTTCCCAAGTAAACTATACCTAAAGAATAATTTTTCCCTAACCCAAAACTGATCCTTTTACTACTTGTTTGTAAATTAAAATCACTTTTTGTTCAATCTATATTTTCCCTATGCATAACTATACGAGTATAAGTTTGTAGTTGTAGCACCCTCAAAAATGTTCGTACAAATTAAGTCCCTCCCAAATCGGCGGCGCGAAACATTCTGAGCGACTGAAGAACGTTTCAAAATTCGCATCGCGTCAGTGTGGGAGCCCTCATTAATTAAAATGTAAATTAACTTAGAAAAGCGAAAGCTTGCTCCGTCGTCGTGCTGAGGGTTTCGCGTTGGTTTGGAAAAGCCTTTTAACTTACACTTCATTTTGCCACTCAAGTATTTTTCCACAGGTCTTACTGCACAAACCAGGCCAAATACTTTTGTGTTACAGTGTAAATTTTGAATAATGGTCTTTTTCAACACAATTTTTTTCTGTCTGAACCCACAGATGGCAGCACTTCATATGTCACTATTTTGGTGAGTTAAGTTAAACATGTGGTGAAAATAATAAACGTCACTTTATTTTAGGTTTTGTCTTTTTTTTGCATATTAAACATTTCTTTTTTCGGTGTCGCGAGTACAAAATTAAAATTAGCGAATAGTTTGTGTTATAATTGTGATTATAAGATTGTGCATCTTATGAAGAAAAGAATAAAACCGATATCTCCATTGAAGGAGTTGAAAAGAATTCAATAAATTTTTGTGCTTTTCAACTAAAAAAAAAATGTTCGGCACACTAAACAACTACTTGTCCGGTGTTCAGAGGGCTTGGTCCGTCCAGGATGGAGAGACGGTAGCCGGATTTGTGTCGTTGAAAGACAAACACATTATGAATAGGAATCTATATCTTTTGGAACCTGAGAGCTACGTTGAGCGCCAGTTGGATCCACCAATCGATGAGGTAGTTGTCACTCATTTAAAAGTTCTCTACCACCTCAATTCAGAAAGTAAGGAATCTTTGAATGAAAACCTAAATATAAATTAAATTTTATTAAACAGGTCATGACTGCACGGAAGCATACAAAAATCAAATGCTTTGCATTCAGAGTGTTGTGAAAATGTTACAGCAGCTTAAGGAGGAAAATTGGTGTTTGCCAATTATGTACACCACTTGTCTGGACTTAAGAGTATTGGCCCAACGATGTGAACTTAATGGCAAGGTTTCCACACCCGGGGAGATATTGGAGAAAGCGGCAGAAAGCTTAATGAGCTGCTTCCGGGTTTGTGCAGCCGATAATAGGTACGACGTATGCGATCCTCATTTTTCGCTTGCTTTTTCATCTAATCAGAATACATTTGTAGATCCTCTGATGAAGACACAAAACGCTTGGGAATGCTGAATTTAGTAAATCAACTGTTCAAGGTCTACTTTCGAATCAACAAGCTTCATTTGTGTAAACCACTCATACGTGCCATCGACAGCTCGGCCTTTAAAGACTCATTTCCACTCCCAGAGCAGATCACCTACAAGTACTTCGTCGGTCGAAAGGCTATGTTCGACTCGGACTACAAGAGTGCCGATGAGTTCCTCAGCTTTGCATTTCAAAAATGTCCGCGGAAATTCTACAAGAATAAGCGTCTTATTCTGATATACCTTGCTCCGGTTAAGATGCTTCTTGGCTATATGCCAAAAAATGAAGTCCTGGAAAAGTACGATGTGTTGCAATTTTACGAACTATCCAATGCCATCAAAGAGGGAAATGTCCGCAAATTCGATGAAGTTATTCAAAAACACGAATCGTTCTTCATCAAATGCGGAATCTATTTGCTGGTAGAGAAGTTGAAGTTCATGGTTTATCGGAATCTTTTCAAAAGAGTTTATCTCATCAAGAGTACCCATCAATTGGACCTGGAGAGTTTTCGTTCGGCACTGAAGTTTGTTGGAGAGGAAGACATGTCTATGGACGAGACGCACTGCATTGTGGCGAATTTGATATTTGAGGGCAAAATAAAGGGTTACATTTCGCACAGTCATAATAAGTTGGTCGTGTCCAAGCAGAATCCATTTCCAACGCTCAATACAGTTTCATAGGAACGAAAGATTTTTAAAAAATATAAATTAAATTTAATTTAAAAAAAATTAATGGTTTTATTTTATAATAAGTTTCGATGTTCGTTAGGTCGTTTTACAAGGAATAAAATATTTTTAATAGCTCTTGAGTTGCTACAAAACATTGGAACTGACAAAACATTGGAACTGAACGCTTTTATCTTTTATTATATTTTATTTATTTATTTTAACATAATTCCTAACTTTTTTTCGTAAAGAAAAAATTAAATTTTTTTGATTTGTTGTTGCTAAATTATTTTCGGCCGCATCAAGAGATACTTAAGACTCTAGAAATTAAAAGAATAGAAAACTTATTCACAGCGCTGAAAAGTAAAGAAACCGAAAATTGACAAGGAAACCTTGGAAATGTTGGAACCAGCCATTTAAAATGAAAACGCTAAGGATATTATTACCTTTACTATGTGTACTGTGTATAATAAGTTCAAGAGAATTTAGTATTTAGATTTCATTCCGCTAAGAGAGTACAAAATATTTCGGAAAAATTTTACATTCATTGTGATCGCAACTTAACATTTAAGGAGGGATATTTTGAACGATATTAATTCGTAATAAGGGCCCGGATTTTTTTTAAATATATATTTTATGGATTTTAAGATGCTTTTGTTCAAATTTTCAATTTGTCATCTCGTATCTATCGCTTGCGCCGCCTAATAAAAATGTCGGGTTTCAACCGAAAAACGAATTTGACAAAATTTTCGTCTGAAAAAAAAACTACTTTACAACAAATTTCCATACACTATGGATTAATAGCTACGTATAAGGAACACATTTGGAGTGGCAGTTCCGGTAGGCAAATATGTAAGTAAGAGATGAATTAAAACTAAGGAGATATTTCATTTATTGCATTATACCTATTATGTGTTCTTGTAATTCGGGTTTCGTTATCCGGGATTTTGTAATTTGGGAGTCTGTGGTCACACACAATTTTGGGATTTTCTGTCATTTGGGATTTTTTTAGCGTTCCCGAATGATTTTCCTGCACACATTTTTTTTACGAAATTAGCCAACTGGATAAAATTGACTCCTAAAACTTGATACAATCAGGTTTAGTCGATACAATCGATCATTGGTAGCCTCTAAATTGGTTAAATTGATTGAATAGGCAGTCACAGTACACAAATGAAAATGGTATGAGAAAGCTTATGCAAGCATAAGCGAACGAGAAAATAACAATACCTGCAATCTCTAAATTGAATTCATCTCCAATTCATCCATTTTCTGTCAGTTTAATTTACCACTGCATACATTTTTTATAATTTAAAAATTAACTATCATAGAACTAAAATTTAATTTAATTAAATAATTAACTCTTTCCTTTTTAGATATACAAGAATTCTATGAATTAACTCTATTGGATGACTCGAAGACAATTCAACAAAAGACCGCTGAAACATTACAAATAGCAAGTAAATGGGAACAAGAAGGTCACACAATTAAATTGTCAGATGTAAGTTGGAAACAAAAAAATATACACATACATACATACATGAATAGATACTTGAATGTTTCAATTTTATATTTTCTTTCAATATTTTTAATTTGCATTGTGAGAAGTGAACTTCTTATAGACTTGCTTCTTGGTTAAAAAAAAAAAACACTTAAAACACGATTTTTTTATATAAAACATCATTTAAATACAGCCAGCATGAAATTAAGGGACGTTTCCATGAATGCTCTGCTCGTTAATTTAATATACATAATTATGTAGATACAAATATAACAACATCCCCATCAATAAAAGACATAACTTTTACTTAAACTCAAACTTAAAATCAAGAAGAGCATGTACATATATTTTTGTCATAATCATCGTTTAATTTCTCGGAAATAGTTTGAGGGCTATGGATTTTTCTCGATACAATAAATCATTGTAAATTTTTATAAAATTGAGTGTGTGCCTATATGTATAAATAAAATCGAAACTCTGAAAACATAGCTAGCTAGAAAAAGCAGCTGCAACTAAGGATAGAGAAAAACCAGACTTATTAAACATTTTAGGAAAAAAAGGCTTATTTTAGTTTATAAAATAATGTAATTTAAGCATAATAAACTTTATGGTGGGAACAGCAATAGCACAAATTTCAATTTAAAAGTTCAAGTGAACTAAAACAGAAATAATTCTTTATAAATTTCTCATCTTCGAAATAGCACAAAATTAAAAAATGTTGTAGGTATAAAACAAAATTTCGGTAAATAAAACTTAGGTACATTTATAAATTTTTTATTGCACAATGCTGCCTGTATGTTTTGGGTTACTTTAATGTACATATCAAAATCAAATTAACTGGCATAAGATTCGAATTCTCAATAAGCTTAAACAATGTGCAGTCAAACTTACCCATCTTGACATCAATTATTACAACAGGAGCCAGTGTAAGGCATGAAATATGTGGCTCAGACTATCGCACGTCACGTAACAGGCTTTCTTCACGATGCTAATTTCTTCCTTTTCATTTCATCGTTCTAAACTACTCATAGAATTTTCCTTTGATAAATTCAGATTATTGCCTTAAATTTGATTTGTTTTCGTAGCGAATGGATTACGATTTCAGGTTTAATTTTTTTTGTCATATATTCGAGTCTGTGGTTCTTATTTTTTTTACCATTGGAAAACTCTATTAAAAAATTAAACATTTTAATTTGATTATGGATGGGTCTCAAAAACTATCAAACGAGCTTATGTTTGTTTACGGTTTTCTTCTGCCGATCCGTCCATACAGCTGAGCATCTTTTTCTAATAGAGTTTTCCTATGGTAAAAAAATCTATTTTTTTGATCAAGATCTGTCAAAACAGTGATCTGGCAGATCTACCCCTCTTTTTACTAACATCACTTTAAGAAAAAAAAAAATTAAATATCAGGCAGAAATCTGATTTTACCAAAGGAAAGCCCCATAAAAAGTCTACTTGAAAATCATCTTTAAATTTGCTATTAAGGCCGTGTGCCAATTGGTTTAAAATTTCGATTAAATTTTATCCGAGATTAAAATTTGACATTTCTACGTACAGATTCACCTCATTAATGTCAAAAATTAATCTTCGGATAAAATTTAACGCCATTTTAACCGAATCCGCACACGGCCTAAAGAGATTTTAGAATTAACTTTTTTTTGTCATAGAATTAGTGTATATTCGTGTCTGTGGACTTTATGTTTATGTTGTCAAACTGGTAGGAAGCTGTCAATTGTAAACTTAAAATTTGATTTTTAATCTTTTAATAAAAAAATCCGCAAAATTGTAATTGTTGATGAATAAAAATGAAACTTAGCTAAAATCTTAAAAGCATAGTAAAGTATAAAGAAAAAATATTTTTACATTTTATAAAATTTTTTTACCCACTTAAAAATAACGATGAAAAACATTGATTTTTCGTTTTTTTACATTTTTTGTTTTACTGTGACCAATTAAAGATGCTGCGGGTATATTTGTATTTTTTTTTATTTTTTCGTGAAGTTTCAATTAACAGCCTGGCTTGGCTGGTAACAAGTTCGCTTAGAATACGTTTTTGCTATGATGGAAATGTCAATGTCTTTTTCGTTTTTCATATAAGGTTTCAATCCCTTTTGATTGAAATACATATAAAATAAAAGTAATGCCTTTCGAATTTATACGTACGCTACAAAGTCACCAATTTAAATGAACAGATACATAATATGCTCATTAGCTATAAAAAATAGACGAGCTTCTTTTTGAAGTAAGATATTACTAAAGGTTTTTTTTTCGTCTATTTAGTTCATGTTCTCTTAATGATAATTTTCTTAAGGCAGTCGTCTATTTTTTTATAACTTTTTTGTTTTCAATTTTACAGTAAAAAGTACCGTGACATATGTAAGTTGTAGAGAATTCAATTCAACTCTCTATAAAAATGTGTTTCCAGAGATATCCGGAAAAACTTTATACACCAGTTGTCTAAAATAAGGGTGAAATGGGGGCTTTCAATCCCCACAATTCTACATATTAACCAAACTAATTTTGTCCTGTACTTATGTTAGGTTCTGCTAAAATTTTCTAATATTCGCAATTAAATAAAATGGTTTCTTTATAAGCATTTATCATTTTGGCACAGCATTGGATAAAATATGTATATGTTTAAGAGTACACTCCTGAATTCAAGAAGAGAAAAACATTCGCATAACATCACTAAAAAAAAATAGTATTTCAAGTGTTTGGAGCACAAAAAAAAATGAAAAAGAATACTAAGTGTGACCAAAAGAAAATACCTCTTGCAATCGAATAACAATTATCTGAACTTCAATTTTATCGGCATTGTTTGTTTTTGATGTTTTATTTTGGCTACATGATATTTGGCCCCAATGAAAAATGGCCTAAAAATTTATATTAAAAGCAACAACAACAAAAAATTGATTAAACTTTGTGATTTATGGTCATTTTTCATTCATTTGGGGCCTCTTTTCATTTTGGGGTTTAATTTCATTATGACAAATGGCCCCACTTTAATCTGTTGTTGTTGTTGTTGTTTTATGTATATAATTATTATAACTATTAAATAAATCGTTTCGGCAGTTTTATGAGGAGTAAATATTCAAATAAAAACATTGCCAAGAAAATATCATTCTACAAATTAAATAGGTACTTAATTAAATTAACATATAAACATAAAGTTTTTATATAATAAGTGCCGCATTCGGTTTTTTATCCAATAATAACGATCATATTATTTAATCAATTTGATCTGGATTTGTATTTTGGTCTTGAATTTCATTCAAATTCATAACATAAACTTCTAAACTAGAGTTCTCGATTTTAAGCGTGTATTTAGCTACACATGTATTCGTGTCACGTAGAGTAAAAAAAAAATTACACGTTTAGGCGTGTAGGTTCTAAATACACGTGTAAATAAGAATACACTTGTAATTCAAATTCTTTTTTTTAACTAATCGGGGTGTCATGTATTTCATCAAAAAAGTATTTGCGCACAAAATATAAGCGCCGGACTTGTAAATACAAGTTAATTTAGCATAAGACGATTTTCAGATTTACTAAAACTAAAGCCATGCGAGAATGGAATTAAAATGTCGATTTAATTCTATTCGAGACCAAATTTTTACGTTTTCACAAAAAAAAATCATCTTTGAATAAAATATCATAAAAACGATTTTCAATTAATTACACGTGTATTTGTAATCACACGTGCAACAATAAATACACGTGTAAATATAAATACACGTGTTCATACACGGATAATTTAATTACACGTGTAACACGTGTAATAGGGGGCTCTATTTGAACCCACTCGGATAGAGTACTTAACTATTAATATACAATATATGAATTTATAGGTTGTATGATTGGAGCACCCTTTATGACAGTTTACGTCAGTTAACATTTTTTTTTACTCTGTCAGGTTATAATGTGAGCAATTCCCTCTGCCAGGATGTACATAACTAGGTGTGTTTTGTCAAGCTTTTTAATGATGTGTACATTCCGACAGACATTGTCCTTTCTAAGCCATAAATGTTCAATTTGAACTGGAATAAATAATAACGCTGATACATTTTTATATTTAAATTTTTTTTGGGACCTTATAATCAGTTACATGTAGATATATATAATATATGTATGTAAGAAGAGAGATAGGTGAAAAAACCTCTTAATTAATCTTTGCCTGTTTTTAGTGTATGTATATAACATTAAAGACCCTAAAATAAATAATACAAAATAAGCATTAGCAGAGTCACTGTGGCGTATACGTACTATTTTATCAGCTCATTCGATAAATCTATACATTACAGTTTTACAGTTTATTTTATGTAACTGGTTTGAGATATATTTTGAATAGCATACCCAGTGGAAGTCAACCTTAACTGTAAAGCTCCAAAATTTTTAGAAACTTCTTATTTTTATCGAGTCCAATAACATATGTAAATTGATTCAAATAAAAATTATGTAATGAAAGCACTACAAGCAATTAAATTTTGTTATCCCTTTTGCAATTTCTAAGTAAGCCTAGAATGCACAACACATTCACATCGCAAATGTAACTAAATAGTTAGGTATAATGGCTTCGAAAACTATAAAAGGTAACTGGGTAGATATCTCTCAAGAATTAAATATCTACACACATGTGTCAAAATGTTGTGCTGACGTTGTTGGCACATACGTTTTAAACTTTACACACATATAACGCGATTAAAACAACCAACCGACGAAATTGACGTTGAAAAGAAGTCCTTGATATCACATGTAGAATTTTTTTCATGACATTCTTCCGGTATCCGGTGTCTTACGAAAGAAAAACAAATTACAATATGGTATCCTGTTTGTTCCCACACATTTATACACATATACATATCTACAGATATGTATGTATGTACAAATATATATTGCAAATTTAATCTTTAGTTTCAAAGTATTTGATATTCGATAACTCAAACGTTTCCAATGTAAATCGAAATCCTTAGCAGGGAAAAATGATATCCCAGGATAATATGAATCTTATAACCTATGCTCAGAGTTCAAAGTAATAAATCCAGGGTTGGATTCCCAGCTGTTTATGAAAATTAAGATCAATCATAAAAGTTAAATTTGTTTCCACCGTTCATTTAATAGCTCAATTAAAATTTTTTAAAACCGTTTCATATACATAGGTAGACTATAATACTGACAAATTAAATGGCCGCGTTTGATTGGTAGTCCGATAGGCTATCTGAGATAGTGCACTCGCGGAATACGTCAGTGTCAAATGATAGAAAAAAAATACTTTGATACCTAGTTAAATTACTTTGAGGGAAAGCATTGTTGGCTGAAAACTGATTGGATACAAAATATTATTTTCAAGTGTTAAAAGAAGCATTATTGAACGATGTTTCTCAAGTGCATTTAGTGGATAGCAAAAAGAATGTATCGCAATTAGCGAATAATCAAATGTTTTCCCTCAAAGTGTCATTGGAACACTTAGAAAGAGATAGCTTGGTGAAAAACTCTATAAGTTAGTATCCGATATGTATTCGAACAAAAAAGCAGGATAGGTAACATTTTCCGTCAAAGGCTAAAACAGCTGACAAAAGGAAAATTAAAGTTTAATTTTTAACGCGCATATTTGGTTAATTTCATTCCAAATTACACTGAAATGAATTTTTGGGCATTTTTATAATACAAATCAAATTGCCCATCGAATAGTTTAGTATACTGAAAATTTTCGAATATAGCTTTTCGAATAGATTTGTTTTTGACAACAGCTGTTTGATTCATCAGCTGAATTTCCTATGAGTTTACAACAACACAAACCTATCCGGGTAGCTTTGGATTGCCAGCCGAACGCGCCCAATTTCAAATTTTTCGGTCAGCTAATTTCTTGTTTGACATGCAAGGAAGTGAAAATAAAATAAATGAAAAAAAAAATAATTATAAGCCCTGGCATATAGCAAAATCATAATTGGGCTATAAATAGCCCAAATTTAATCTTGGGCGATATTTTTTCGTACAAATAAATCATATAAATAAAACACTTTTCTCCCTTTTAATATACCCTTAATAATAATTCCCTTGGAGATAATTCCAAAAAGCAAGAAAACAGTGAAAAATATTCCAAATTTGGAGGAACAATGGAATAAGCTCCCTCAATTTGATTGGCGTCCGTTTTTTCCCTCCAAATTTGCAAACAAATGTGGAAGAATTTTGAACTAAATAACTTGTATCTTGTATTTAAAAAAGAAAAATCTGCCTGTAAGTCTTTTTTGGCGGTGAAAACATTGTTTCCAAAAAAAATTGCAAAATGTGAGAAAGTGTAATACAAAAACATGCTCTTGCTAGAGTTGCCCATGTGTGACAAAAGTGATGTGTTTGATATTTGATTCAAAAACACTCTATATAAAAATATGAATCTTTCGCACGTTTCACCCCCCAAAACCCATTTGTTTACATTGTTGTTGTTGTAATTTGTTTCGTGTCGATGAAGAAATGAACAGAGGAGTTGGTTCTATGTATGTGTGCGTTTGGTGTGCGTTTTTCACACAAATACATTGAAAAACTAGTACATCAGCTGTTTTCCAGCTGGTCGTTCAGCTTGTAGGCAAACCGAAATGTCAGCCCAATGCCTACGTTCTGTAACTCTCACATCGAAAAAATCAGTCGAGAAACGCTGAAAAATGGGCCGCGTTCGGGGGGTACACAGATAGGCGATCTGAGATACTTTAGTATCTGATAGTATCTGATATGTTTTCGAACGAACCGGATAGGTAACCCATCAAAAAATCAAAACAGCTGACAAAAGTTTCAGTACGTAACAGAAATTATTTTTTCCCAGATCTCAGCTGTGTCTTCAAAAACGTATGTTGTGTCCTTCCAATTGACAGATATCTTCATTTTGTTTATTTTTATGTTTAAAAGCCAAAAATAAACAACAAAAAATAAAAACAAACAACTACTCAAGCGACACCCGAAAACCAATGGTCCTATTAATAAACATTGTCTAAAGTGACTTTTCGTTTTATCTTGCTTTAGACAACGTAATCTAATACTTAGACATAGTTTAAACAGCCAAAAATATAATTAATAAGACTACAAAAGTCAGCTGTAATCAGCTGTTCCTCAAATTGCACATCAGATAGTTTAGTATCCCGAAAATTTTAGGATAGCTTTAGATTTGTTTTTGACAACAGCTTTTTGGTTCATCAGCTGAATTTTCCTATGGCATTACAACAACACAAACCTATCCGGATAGGTTTCTGAATGTGCACGTTAAGGAGTTGAACAAAACACACCTATAAAGTGTTTTTGATTTGATTTGTTAAATAAATATGAAATGTTGTTAACGTAGCTCATGTTATTTTGTATTTTCACTTTTCCAAGTTCTGTAAAAAGCTTTGAATGTAGGTAGTTAAGCCTTTAATCTCTTAAAAATTAAGTTAGGCCGTGTGCGAATTGGGTTAAAATCGCGTTAAATTTTATCCGAAGATTAATTTTTGACAGTAGTGAGGTGAATATGTACGTAGAAATGTCAAAATTTAATCTAGGATAAAATTTAATCGAAATTTTAAACGAATTCGCACACGGCCTTAGTTTAATATGGAATCCTAACGTTAACGTACGTAGCTTCAAAAGTGGGCCCCTATTTTAATTGTTGTATAGCAAGATTCAACCCTGTTCGATGATTGAGGGTGATAATAAGTGGTAGATTGGGTGATAACCTAGTTTTTGCGAATATCGTAGTACATATGTATGAAAGAAAAAGAAAACCGCTCACATTAGGTAAGCCCAACAGGCTACAGAAAATATCCAACCACCGACAAAACGTCTGGTAAAAATACGTATACAAATACAACACATTTGGTATTGGTTTAAATTTTTGTTTTCTTTTTCACTCAAGACAGAATCACATCCTACCAACATACATAAATATTCGTTTTTTTTCTTTGTATAAATTTACATTTCTTTTTATATCTAAACGTTCGTATATGTGTATTTCTTGCTAATTGTTTGTTCGTTCGTTCGTTCTTTTTAGCCAACATTTTTTTACATTATTTTTTCATGTAGCACGAGTTGTAGAAAATAAAAAAAAAAAAAACAATGCTAAACGAAATCGAAAATGAAAAGACAAATAAATATAATACAACCACACACAACTACTCAAGGCTGACCCAATGATTTTCCTTTCTTTACAGTTAATTAAGATTTCTTCGAATATCAGCCGAAATTGTGAAATAAGTTCGGCAAGGAACGAAGAACAACTTTTGGTAGGTACAGGTACACATATCCTTCGAGTCGTTAGTCTTGGATCTTTGGTTCTTTTTTTTTCTCCCTGTTATAAAATTAGGTACATACAAATCATATTTTGCTGTGGGTGTTTTTCTCTCAAGGAGCAACAAGTTGGGTACTTTTCTTTCTTTTTGTTTGACGCCAGATAATACTTACTTCTACATAAATATTTCTCAGTTTTGCGTATACATTTGTAAATTTTTTGGGTTTTCTATCACCTATGTACATACCTATTTATAATGAAAATCTGGGAATTCTTGTAATGGAGCATTCCATGAAAAAGGAGAACTTTCAAATTTTCGAATTTTTAATGTTAATGCACGTTTAAGGCAAGATGGCGGCCATATAAACAATAATTTTAATTAAACATTATACCTAGGCGTTTTTCTTTCTTAGTTCAGTTTGTTCAGAGCAGGACACTGAGCAGAACCTGAGCGAGCGGAGTAAAGTCTGTGTGCTCAGAGCACTCGGAGTTAATTTTGAAACACACCTGAGCACTCAATTGTCATATCTGTCAAATCGCATGAAAACTATATGAAGTTGGCTGCGCTTAAGTTTTTACTTCGTTTGCTCGGTTATTTAATCCTGAGCTCATGGAGATGGAGCACTCTCCGAGCTAGCTCTGAACGAAAAAAGAAACATAAATTCCGAACTCTGAGCACTCTGAGTTCAAAAAGAAACACAACATTTTTGTTTGACAATTCGAGCTCAGCTCTGAGCTGCTCTGAACTAAAAAAGAAAAACGCCTTATGTAAAATGTATGTGATGTAATTGAGTTCTAGACATTTTTATTTTGGGAGTAACAACATCAGATGAACCAATACCCAGAATTTCGAATTTCCAATACATTGAAACTGACAAAAAAAAGGAAGAGTGCCGAATTCATATCAGATGACAAAACGGTTATGTAGTTTAAAGGCTCTCCCAAACCAACGCGATTATTCGCCGCGATAAAAGAAAACAACAACAACACGTCGTTGTCAAACAAAACAACACGTTGTTGTTATTGTTTTCTATTGTCGCGGCGATTAATCGCGTTGGTTTGGGAGAGCCTTAATGCAAATAAAACAAGTCTATTTCATCTTTTCCCAACGTTTTTGTTTGTTCCGTAAAGTGGGTGTAATAAGTTTTTTCATGTTAATTTATTTTGTTTTGTTTCAAATTAAATTTTAAAAATAGCTGCACTTAAGACAATCATTTAAAAACTATGTAAAATCACTTAAAACAAAATATTTAAGTACCTATCCAAAATTGCTGAACCACGGATTCAAATATTTGTACAACTTAGGGCCAGTTTTTCAGTGCGAGATTAAAGTTAAACCCAAGTTAACTCACCACATTTGTCGCGTTAACTCTATAGATTTACTGAACAGATTTTTTTTGATATTTCACCCTGCTTATTTTGTTACGTCTATCTGCATGCATTCTCTACTGAAAAAATGCTTCCTGAGTTAACTGTACACACATTTATACCTGGAGTTAAATAACTCTGGTTTAACTCACAACTAAAAAACTGGCTCTTAGGGCTAGTTGTACAGATGTTCAATATTTCATCCGTGGTTCAGCAATTTTAACTTACCGATTTCGGTAGATTAACTTAGTTTTAAAGATGGTTATAGATAACTATAACAGCTTTTAATAAATCGAGATGAATTTTTGGTGAAAAGATGCATTGTTTTATTGACGCTATGCTTTCCAACGTCTATTTTGAAAAACGATAGAATGCCATTTTTTTTCTGTGTTCCTAAAAACGCTTCATTAACAAAATCTGTTAATGTTAATATGAACTATGTAGATACGTATAGGTATATGCAATTTACGCTGGATTTTCACGATTGACAAATTGGACGTACATACCTACATCTGTCAAAAAAATGTCAAAAGATTAAATTTGTGTACTCTTTTTTATTTTACATTTTTTTGACAGATATACAAAGGTACACCAGATTTGTCAGTCGTGGAAGCCACCATTTTTGTCGACTGAAAAAGTGACGGCATTTTTAAAATGACATTCATACATGTTCCATTTATTACATGTCATAGGTATATTTGGTGATAAATGTTTTTAAAAACGAAACGACTCAATTATTTGTCATCGAATTAGGTATTTTCGATGCAAAACAGGAGCAGACCAATAAGGAGCATGCGTATTACATAATATCTCGAGTGACGTGAAAGCTCATCTAAACGACATCACACTACACCGTACATCGGCATCGACACATCGCCACATCGACAAAAAGGTGAAGGAGCTTCGCTCGTTGTCGTTCTGTACTGCGAAATTAAACTGTTTGCATTTTGGTAAACAATACTTCTAGGAAAATATGTACACAGCAATACCTACTTCGTAACGTACATCCTCATCCAATGGCTAAAAAGTCTCTCATTCTTAAATCGGTCTTCAGTGAGATACAAAATATTAGCTGGAGTGGTATACCTGAAAATGCGAAAAGTGCTCCGTCCGTACTTCGGCTGTTCCTTAAATTATACATTTGAATTGCTAAAAAAAAAAGAATACTTATGTACATTGTTAAGTATTTTTTTAAATAAACTAACTCCTACGAGGAGTATCTAAGAAGACTTGAATCCAAGCGAAACGTGAACTATGTTGTATTTGATTGAAATTGAAAATAACCTGTCGCGGGGGTGGTACCGTGTCGAGGTGCTTTGTGGTGTTTCCTCGTGAGCAAATAACAAGGTCTTGTAAATATACCTATACTCGCGACATATGTAATTAATTGTTCTGGTTGACGTGTAGCTCTTTGTGTTGTTATATTGAGGATAACAGTGATTTACATGGCATTCATTCCACTTTTTATTTAAGACAAACAAATCTTGATATTTCAGTCCTATTGTGAATGAATATTAAATTTTTGAAAATAGATGTTATTTTTAATCTATTTTGAATGAATTTTAAATTTGAAATGAAAATAATCTCTACATCATAAAAAATAACATAAATATTTTATTTTCAGTTTTTTTTTTTTATTAAAGACTACATATGAAACCCAGTGATTTTTGTTTGACAAAATATATTTTTTTTAAGATTTACAAATTCCAAAAATCTTTATTGTATTCTTAATTAATATTTTTAAGAATTTACGATTGATAAATATACAATTTCTAAAAATAAAAAAATAACAATAATAAAAAAAGTAAAAAATGATTGATTGGGTGTCGATTGTTCGCCACTCGCGGCGGCGTTTTTCTAATTACGTTGGTTCACGATCGCCAGTTCGCATCCGTAAACGTAGACGCGCACCTCCACCTCATGTTTTGAAAGAGAACCAATATAATTGTTGTTGTTCAAATGTAAGTTATACATAATAAATATGTATGTTATATATGTATGTATGATATGAATGTATGTGCTTATACATATACCTACTATGTGAATTGTTTATTTTTTCGGAAATTTATGTTTTTTTTTTTATTTCCATGCATAAATAAATAAAAGAATCAAAAGTTCAATAATTCAAGGTGTGGTTTTGGTGGTGGTATGGCAGAATGAAGCCAATAAAATCTGCGATTTTATGTACATAGTAAGGTATTTCTTAGCTACAGATAGCTTTGTTTGTTGAAGTTTACTAAGGTTTTTTTGACAACCCCAAGAGTTGTCAAAAGTTTTGACAATCCAAAAAGCCTTAGGTATTCCGGGTCTCAAAAAACACCAACCTACTGGCTGTTGTTGACATTGGGCACGTTCAGAAGACGTAGGCAACTAGGAAGCTAGGCAAGTTTATAGTTTCTGATTGGTCAGCTGTCAAAAATACGCATTCCAATCTAGGCAAATTTTATTGGAAAATAGCTGGAAAGCTAGGTGAGAAATATCTCCCTAAATTTCTAGTCAAGTGCATTTGTGTCAGAATATCAGCTGATTATATTTTGTCATTAAACAGCAAGCTGAACTTTATTCTACCGTGACTTGTTTTTTTTAACGTTTATCTTCACAGTTTGAAATAAATAAATAAAGATTCAATTTAAAAAATGTATCATTAGTAAGAAGAGTTTACAAATAATATTACAAAATCCCCAACTGATTTCTACCTTGTTTGAAGTGATTTTCAGATAAAAATATTAATAAAAGTACTTTCTTCCTATCAACGGAAGGTAAAGGTTTGAAGTAAAGTTCATAGTTTGGCATTAATGACATCTCTAGTCATCAACTAGGTTCGTAGGTCAAATTTGCGTTCAACGAACGTAGTTGAATACATATGAAGTTCCCTATGTGTTCTGAACGTACCCATTTATGTCGAATTCCTTGCAACCAACAAATCGGTTCTGTTTAGAAAAAATCGATTTGTTTAGAAGACAAAATCGATTTTTCTAGAAAAATTAAATCTTTCGTTTTTAGCAAGATTTACAGGAACTTACATTTTACATTTCATTTCATTTCAATTTTTTTTTTAATCCAGTTTACATTGACATATTTAAGAAGAGTTTTCTTCACTTTTGTTTAACTTGTCGAGAGTTGGGTGGTAAGTTGAAATTTCCTTTTTTTCACTACTCAAATTTTCAACTCAAGAGTTGAGTTGAAATTTATAAGTTGGCCTAATTTAGTTTTTCAAAAAATCCCTGGGATATTTTTGACAGATGTGTCACTTGTGTGTGTCCAGTTTCAATATTGTAGATTTGAATTTATTGCGTTTAACGGAATTTAAAATTTAAATTTATTGAAAATTAAAAAAAAAAATAATTAATGTCGAAAACAAAAAAAAACAAACAACACAAAAATGTTTATTCGGTTGAAAAGAAAGACTGGACAATTTTGAAAATAAATTATATGCTGTAAAGAAGCATGATGTGAAACTGGGTGAAAATTGCTAAGACTTTTAATATTGCACCATCGAGCAAATGTTATTTAATTTTGAAATGTTTTAAGGTGCGTTTTATTCGTAATTCATAGCTAGCGCAGCAATACAAGTTCAATAAAACGCTATATCCACTTTTTATTCTCTGGATGTGTTCGTACCTTTTTTTGAGTGAAAAAGAAACTACGTTACCGACATTTAAGGTTCAAGTCCACACTATTTGTCCACTTTTATATTCACTAATTTACTGGCTAATTTATCGGCACTTTTGGTTTTGTTATTGTTCACCAAGGGAAATTTTATTGCGCTAGCTATAAAATTCCCAATAAAACGCACCTTTAGTTTGTGTTTATCATGTAGGAAAGAGGAAGTGTTATTTGAATTTCTGGGGCCGAAATATCAGAAAATAAAAAGAAATTTGAAAATCGTGTGTTTTTTTTATCTTTTATTGTCAAGAATCAAAAATTATTTGTCTACTTCATTTTCGATGGTGGAATTTTCCAAAAATAGTTTTGAGTTTATGTTTTTTCGGTCTCGATATTAAAAGCGAAAATAATTTTGATAAAACAAAAATACCGGCAAAAATTTAAATTCAATCAAAATCTCATGTTTGCTCGGAAAGCTTCTGCTTCTTTCGGGAGTTACGAAAATCAAGAGTTGATAAGCTTTAGAGTTGAAAATGGGAAGTTGAAAACGTCAACTTTAAATGAAGAAATACAAAATCACAAGTTGAAAATAAAAATCCTCAAGTTACGTTCAACTTCGAGTGAAGAGTATCGCGCTAAGATTTAAATCTTTTAGAGCATCTAAAAAAAATTTACAAAATTTAAAAATTTCAAAGGAAAAGAAATAGGAGAGGAAACTATGTGTTGAGAAATTCACTTAACCCAGGACCTCTACCATGGATGATGTCATGAAGTCTCAGGAGAAGCCTGAATTTTAAGTAATCATCAAGGTTAATACCAAATACATTGTGACGTAAATGTGAAACACTAGTATATTTTGGTATAGAGTAAACAAACCGAACACAATCAAAAGCAACATTCAGTTTTCTCCTACACACACAATCTAGAGCTGGATAAACACTTAAGTTATAAGTAAAATAGGGCATTATTAATGACTTAATGAGATGTTTCTTCATACTGGGTAAGAGAGCTTTTCACCAAGCTATCTCTTTCTAAATGTTGCAATGACACTTTGAGGGAAAACATTTGATTATTAGCTTTTTCTCGTCGTTCAATAACGCTTCTTTTAACACTTGCAAATAATATTTTGTATCCAATCAGTTTTCCGCCAACAATGCTTTCCCTCAAAGTGATTTAAATATCAATTTTTTTTGTCTATCATTTGACACTGACGTATTCCAGGAGTGCCCTATAGGAGGTCCAAGGAAGATCTCAAACTCCGTAGTCCATAGTAAATTTTCCTTATAGTATCAGAAATAGCTTTACAACTCAAATGACTATCATTAGTTAGACCACATTCGATTAAGATCATCATTTTATCTAGCAATGCAGTCTTCAATCAGACCAATGCCAATGGGACGAAAAATGTAAAGTATTACACACAAAGGAGATTTCACATTTCTCAGGAATTGAAAGTTTTTTGCCACAGTGTTTAACAAATATTCAAAAGTGTTTACCGTTTGTTTAAATAGATTTTAAACTAATACACTATCAAACAGATGTTTTGTATGCACTTGTACATTATTTGTTATTTGCAATAATTGTTTACCTTTTTGCTTCAAAACTATACTGTCAAATGCCAAAAAATAAAAAAAATTGATGGCACAACAGCAACAGCTCACCCACACTTTATTGCTGAATCCGAACGGCTAATATGAGCTGCATTTTTTTATGACAAGAGATACTACTCTTGGAGGTTGTGTAGATTCCTGGCAAGAGGCAGTAGCCGTTTTTTTTAAATTATTATTAGTTAGACCAGGCTGGGGATCGAACCTAGACCTCCAACATGACAGTCCATCGTACTATCACTCCACGGCTACTACAAATGGCACACACACATTCACAGAAAAGAATTGAGTTTTTTACAGATTCCTTGCAAAAAAAAAAAGAATCGAAATGGTTGGAAGGAATTCGACATGCAAAACAGAAGTTCTGCACTTATATGAACAAAATTTCGGTTTTTCGAAGGCTTTTCCCAATATTTTAAAACCAGATCCTTATGTCTTCAGTACTTCGTGTTTAAGCAATCACGTTTGACCCAGTCTCCTTTACCCCCAGCTTAGACAGGCGAGTAGAACTAGTAGCATTTATGTGTGTTAGTGTATCTGTAGAAGCAGAAACAATGCCTATCTATAAAGTTCTAAGAACCCGTCATTTAAGCTTTTTCAATGCTGGGATTAGATTAAATAGAAAACCATTAAAGCACCATGTGCAAATTGTTTTCAATTTTATTAGAAAATTTTTCAGGATATACCTAAAACAAACTATAAACATTGACCAAAGTAACGCTTCTGAAATAACTGTTCATGAAAATCAGATCTTAAAAAGAAACAAAGCAAGTAGGTACCTATTTGTCAACAAAACTGAGAAACTCTGTTCACATGACTGAAAATGTTAAAATCTTTAAAATCTTATTTTCCTGAACTTGCCTAATGGGTTTCAATGATGGAATAGGAGAATATACCCGACCCACATCTAACCGCAAATATGTTTTCCTTTAAAATAAAAAATTTTATATATTTTTTATCAACTTAATATTGTATTTTTTATTATATTTTTAGCAAAATCAAAGATTCAAAATTGAAGGCGAATCAGAACTTCCAAAAACAGATGGACACTACCAACAATCGCCACCGCAACCTCGTTCGCCTGAGCCCACAGCCAACAATATACAACAGGCCCCCGTAGAGTCGCTTCATTCTGAGCAAGCTGTAAGTGCAGACATTCCCCAAAATTGAGAATTGAGCATCCTTATTATACCCAAATTTTGTTTTGTATTAATAAATTGCTTTGTTTTTTTTTTTTTGTTATTATTGTTGTTTGGTGTTTTTTATTTTTGTTTTAGTTATTTTAGTATTTTAATGGATTTCGCAACAAAAAAATAAGATAAATGATCTACTTTGCTAGTTTTACATTGCATGAGTTTTAATTTTTGTTTTGTTTTGCGAATGCTTATATAAAAACATTTGGCAAATTTAAATAAACTACCGGATCCAGTTGCCGGAAACTGTATTTTTCAAATGATTTTTTTTTTTAAATTTTTGTTGAAACTGCTGCCCTCTGTTGTCGCTTTTAAATTATTAATTACAGAAGCACCAACTTTCAGATAAGAAGCATTTTGTGTGAAGACTGTTTATATACAAATGAATATAATGACGGTGCACATTAGATGTATACATTGTTCCTATACATTGAATAGACAAGCAGTGTTCGTAGATGTGTGATTTTGAATTTTAATGTCGAATTCTTTCAACAAAAATTCGACTTCTAAACAGAATCGATTTTTTTCCAATAGGAGGAATTTGTCCAGAAAAATCTATTTTTTCTTCTAAAAAATTCGATTTTTTTGTTGTCGCCATTATTTAGAGCAAGACTAACTAATGTTTAGTGCGTAGCACTGTCATGCCTGAGGCCTGGGTTTGATTCCCAGCCTCGTCTACCTTAAAATAAATGTGTTTTCACGGCCACTTCCTCTTGCGAGGAATTGACAAATCCTCCAAGACTAAACTCTTGTCATGAATAAGTTGTTCTGACCTTAGCCGTTCGGATTCAGCAATAAACTGTAGGTCGCCTCTATTCCTGCGAATAACACGCACACTGCAATGGGTGAGAGTTGTAAGTCACTAGGTCGTGGTTCCACATGAGATGCCAATTAAACATTCACGCCAGTAGCACAGACCAAGGGGGTTAGTTGTATTTAACACGTAAATTCATTTTTTCATCCAATTCTGTCAGGCTTTACAAAAAAACACAGCCTAGTCTGTAGTAAAAGCACGTCGGCCTTTACTATAGACAAGGACATATATCTATTTTTGAAAGCAAAAACAACCATTATGTGAGATATATTTGTTTAAATTAGAAAATTTGTATTGTAAATATTGCACTTAAAATAAAATAAAAAGTCTCTTACTGATTTAAAGATAAAATCCAGCTTTTATTTTCGTTTAGCAATTTTTCGTCTGTCAGTTCCCACAAAATGATCACTTTTGAAGTTAATAAATTCATAAAATTCCCTACTCTTTTCTAATGTCTAATTCTTTTTAACAAAAAATTCGAATTTTTTCTAAACAGAATCGATTTCTTTTCTTTCAGTACAAGGAATTTGCCCAGAAAAGTCGATTTTTTTCTTCTAAGCAAATCGAATTTTTCGTTAAAAGAAATTCGACATGTTTTTTCTGTTCCCATTTTCAAAAAATAGTAGATAAACACCCTCATACCTACAAAGTTTTTCGTCGGACTACTTATGAAAAGAGAGAAGGCTGTTTCACAATGCGACGAGAAAACTAGACGTTAGCGTGATGAGATCTCTTCACAGTTGTTCTCTCTTTAAACCGAGTTTCAAATAACGAAATAATACATAATAAAGTATTTCTCGTCGTCACGTTGCGTCTTTTTTTCAATTTTTCGAACTTTATGACGTGACGAGACGACGAAAAATGCTTTATTATGCATTATTTCAATGTTTAAAATTCTTTTTTAAGAGAGAGAAACTTCGAAGAGATTTCTTCACGCTGACGTCTCGTTTTCTCGTCGCATTGTGAAACAGCCTAGATCAAGCTCTTTGACTTGACGTATAACCATCAGCCTACCATCAGTCTGGTACTTCTAAAATGAAATAAAATTGAACACAATTTTGAACAAAAATATTCCGCCAAAGAACAAAAATAAATCCAATGGATCTAAGAACACTCATATCTTCGCCGCATTTGTTGCTAGGCCAAGTTGCGTATACAAAAAACACCTGTAGATGGGAAACGTGAACGCCCGAAATGTTTCTGGTGCTTCCAGTATTTTTAACGCTTGCAGTTTTGTGTTATGCGATGAACATGAAATGCAGTGAATATTGGAAACAAATAAAGAGTCGAGTTGTCAATTTTTATTGGAAAGGCAAACGGAAGAGAGCAACTACGAGTGAGTGAGAAGCAAGTGAACAGAGCAAGTTGCGCGGCTGCAAAATTGCTTGATAATTCTATTTCTATTCTCTTACTTTTGTTACGTTAACAACAAAAGTAATTCTTCGAGTAGATACAGTTGTGATAATAAAATTAAAAAGTTATATAATCGATGTATTTATGTGAAAATCGTAAATTATTCGTGTCGGCGATCATTAACTAGAAGAAATGACCATTATTTTCCAGTAGCATTCGAGTTCGAGTATCGCGCGTCGTTGTTCAAGTTCATTTCCAGAAATGTTGCGTAGCCGTGCACCCTGGAATGACAATTTCTTCCATTCTTCCACAAATTCCCAGTCGAGTTGTCAGGAAATTTGTAAATTTTTCGCTGGAATCTGAATCGGCGGTAGCGCGATGTCGATGTCTTCATCTTCCGTTTTGTATTTTGTTTTTATCAATTAAAATTAATAAAAAGTAATATGTAAATTAATTGCTTTTGGTGCTGTTTTATTGTTGGACAATTTAGTTTCGTTTGCACAATACCCAGGTGGTTGCTAAGTAACAACGAAAAAGTCGACAAAAAATCAAGGCAACCAAACGAAAGAAAAAGAAGTGTGTGAAAGTTCTCTGTTGCTACTGCTGCATTCCATTCATTGCATCTATTCTCGTTTTTTTTTTTTTGTTATTTCTTTATTTGTTCGTTCTTTTCATCTTTGGTGCATAGATTGTGCCTTATTGTTTGACCAAAATAAATATCAAGTGTGTTTCCGTCATCGTCCAAATGGGACAATTTATATAAAAAAAAATAAAAGTGAATTATGTAGAAACAAACGAACAAACGACCTCGAAATGTCTCATGACCTTATTACTCGATCAATGTTCTTGGTTTTAGTCGGAGTCGCTAACGAAGCTTGAGGTAAAAAAAGAAACAGTGAATCAAATTAATTACCTAGCTCGGCAGGAATTCCATTCCAACCCAATCAAATCTAGTGCCTTCCCATTTTATTTTTCGTTTGATTTGATTTTACGCGTTTCGTTTTTTTTTTTATACAAAAACTGTGTATTTCTTTTATTGTTTTTGTTGTACTGTGTGAAAGAAAAGTAAATACTACCAACTCTCCCACACAAAAACCCAAGAGTAAAAAAAAATGACAACCCGCAAAAAGAAACGTCAACAGGACAGCGGAGGTGGATTCATCAAAAAAGTTTCTTCACTATTTAATTTGGATTCGGTAATTTTATTTTAATTTTAATAATTTTATTTCTGTTTTTATTTATTTTTAATTTACTTTAAGTTATTCCATACAAGCATAATCTATTTGAATTTATGTCAGAGTACGTATCTATTTTTCTTTTGAGAGTTCCGTTTTAATAACCTGTACGTTATTTTTATTTAAATTTTGCACATCTAATTTTTAGCTTGCGCTAGAACCCCAAATCATCCGGCGGTTCTCAAAAATAGATTTTTTTGTTTTATTTTACTTTTCTTGACAAACAAAAATAAAATATGATTTTAGCATGAGTATGAGTAGGTACCTACCTACTTTTGTTATATATTTTTTTTTTCTAATTATCTCATTTGCTATTTTTAACTTCTTCGAAGAAAATTATTTGAAAGACCATTTTCTCCAAATTTATTGGTGGCAAAAAAAAAAGATGCCATTTAGGATGGAAGAAAATTAACAAAATTTGATGATGATTTAAGCACAACACGACACGTCTTCTCTTGCGCGCCTAGATTCGGAGTTAATAAATTTGGTATCGTTTAGAAATGTATACAAGAAGAGACGAATTAGCGTAAGACTAGAAACATATTCAGGATCGTACTTACTGGACTGAGAATATGCTTCAAAATGTTCTCAACCTTTTTTACTAATGGGGTTTCTGCCTGAAATTTTAATTTTCTCGCAGCGAATGGATTAAGATTTCGGGTTGATTTTTTTTTTGTCATAGTGTAATAGCGTTTCCGATTGATCGTCCAGAAGTGTTAAAAAACTTTTACTTTTTAAATGAAAGACTAAATTTTTGTAGTAGGCTTAGCCTTTATATATTATTTTTATTTATTTTTATTCTTTAAAGACTCTCAAGCTAAAACTCAAAAATTGTATTCCGTCGTCGTCTACAAAATGAAGTAATTTCTTTTTCTCTGCTTGTCCGTTGGATACGAATTTTTCTCCTTTGCTTTTGTTACGGCCTCTGGTGGTTAAGATATTTGGGATAATTTTTGTGGGTGTTGCCAGCAGATGATTTTTGTTAACAGTTCCCCCCGGTACCACAATTCCAGGCTAGGACGTTGTTGTACCATCAGTATTCACCTGGAGCAACGCCAACTTAACAGCCGGTCTATCAAAAATTCCATCAGAGGTTTGGACTGTAGCACTTCGAACTTGGCCATCTGATGATGTTTTCACTGCTATAATTCGGCCCTTTGGATAATTGTTCCTTGGAAGATCCTTGTCAATTATGAGGACAATGTCATCAACTTTCAATGGAGGTACTGGATCATACCATTTGGAACGAAGAGTAAGGTCTGGCAAATACTCTCTTATAAAACGTTCCCAGCATTTGTTGGCAAAACGCTCCTTGTATTGGTAAGTGCTCCTTAGAACTTTGGCACTATCATTCAGTTGAATAGTTGCTTTTCCACCGCCCGAGTTTAGCCTCAAGAAATGATTTGGTGTTAATGCTTCAGATAGTTCATCATCCAATGGAACGTACGTTAGCGGCCTAGAGTTAATTATATTTTCAGCAGCAACCAAACAGCTTCTCAGCAGCGGGTCATTTGGAGTTCTTATAGGCAATGAAGTATATAGCGCCGTTTTGAAAGAACGTACCAAACGCTCCCAAGCTCCGCCCATATGTGGTGACGCAGGTGGATTGAAAACCCATTTTAGTGACGGAGCTACGAAGTGTTTTGCAATAACAGCTGGATCTATTGCTTCTAAGTCTTGGCGCAATTGCCGCTCTGCTCCTACGAAATTAGTTCCTCTATCGGAGTAGATTTCCTTAGGTTGTCCTCGCCGCTGTATGAAGTCGTGAAAACACAGGATGAATGAGTCAGAATCTAGTTTGTGTGCTATTTCGATGTGTACAGCTCTGGTTGTCAAGCATGTAAATATGACACCCCATCTTTTTTCTTGTCGTCTTCCTACAACTACATTGAGTGGGCCAAAGTAGTCCACTCCGGTAAATGTAAAGGGATCACAGTACGTTGAAAGTCTCGCTTTAGGCAGCTGGGCCATCTCTGGTGCAATTGGTTTCGCCTTATTTATTTTGCAATGTTGACACATTTTAACATTTGATTTGACCGCACATCTCAGCTTAGGAATGTAAAAATTCTGCCTTAATTTGTTGACTACACTTTCGTTATTGGCGTGTAAAAACTCTTCATGACAATTTTTAATTAAAAGATTTGTTATGTGATGGTCTCTTGGCAAAATCACTGGGTGCCTTTGTTCTTCGTGCATAAACATAGCTTCGTCAAGCCTTCCTTTAACTCTCAAAAGTCCTTGATTGTCCAGGAATGGACAAAGACGTCTGATCGAGCTTGAACGATGTACTGTCGGTCTAAGTGCATTTAAATTATCTTTATCTATTCCGTTTTTCATAAGTAAATGAATTTCATCACTATAAATATCTCTTTGTGCAATTCTAAAGAGTATCTTTTCTGCTTCGTTGAGCTCATCTCCATTTATAATCCCACGCGTTTGTAATTCAGGTTTGTAATTCAGCTTCATATTTAGATAACGGATCACATAAGCTACAGTTTTTAGGATACTGTTCCAATTTGAAAATCTTTTTACATCGATGATTGGTTGTGATGTCATATGAACATGCAACAATTCTTCAGTAGCTTCTGCTTTGTAATTTATATCTATTGGCCAATTTTCTTCTTGACCCATTAAAAACTCAGGACCCTGGAACCAGCGGTCATTAATGTCAAGTTTCGGTGGCTTGACCCATTTTGTAGCTTCATCAGCAATATTTTGCTTCGATGGGATATATCGCCAGCTACCTGGATTTGGGTTATCCTGAATTTCTGCTATTCGAAACGCTATATATTTATTATATCGATGAGGATTACTTCTAATCCACCCCAAGACGGTTTTGGAATCACACCAGAACAATATATTACTCACTTTGATTGTAATTTCATCCAAAAGTTGCTTAGCGAATCTACATCCCATCACAGCCGCATCCAACTCTAAACGTGGAATAGAGCGCAGTTTAATCGGAGCCACCTTTGTCTTCGCCCCTACAAGTGAGCAAACTATTTGTTCTCCTTTATTAATCCGAAGGTATGCTACGGTTGCGCATGCTTGCTCTCCTGCATCCACAAAAATATGGAGTTGTACGACGGCTTCTGTCCAATCTGGAAACTGCTTCAAGAAACACCTGGGAATTCGAAGTTGCTCCACTTGTGGAAGTATTTTTAGCCATCTTATCCACGCGTCAAACTGGTCATCATTTATTTGGTCATCCCATCCTATGTGACTCCGCCAAATATCTTGAAGCAAAATTTTAAGGTAGACTAAAAAATTTGCTATAAGTCCCAACGGATCATATATGGACATCAGAATCCTTAGAACTTCTCTTTTTGTAGGGCGGCATTCTCCACACAAAACATTTTTACTACCCTTGTTGTAGCGAAGCGAAAAAGTGTACTCATCGCTCCTTAGGCACCACCACATACCCAATATTTTTTCAGTTGCGGTTTCTGGATTAAAGCTAAGGTCCTTTAGTTCATTAGATGATTCTGGATTCAAGATATTCATGACGCTGGAGGAATTTGACTTCCAATTCCGAATTTCGAAACCAGCATTGGAGTGTATCTTTGCGATTTGTTGGGCCAACTGCACTGCTTCTACTTCCTTGTCCACACTAACCAATAAATCATCCACATAATGATTTTTGATAATGCTTTCTACGGCTCTCGGGAACTCATCGGTGAATTGTAAGGCATTATGGTTTTTCACATATTGGGCACAACTAGGTGAGCATGTTGCCCCAAACGTCATCACTTGCATGACGTAGGTGTCGAAATCAGAATCGGAATTGTTGCGCCATAAGAACCGTAGTACATGCTGGTCTTCATGAGGTATTTTGATCTGGTGATACATCTCTTTGATATCTGCAGATAAACCAACTTGCCTTTCCCTGCTTCGCAAAAGGACACCAAATAAAGATGAGTTCCAATCGACGCCTTTCATCAGCAAAGTATTCAGTGACACTCCATCAACTGTGGCAGCCGCATCCCATACAATTCGAATTTTGTCTGGTTTATTCGGGTTGCGAACCGGAAATATAGGCAAATACCAAACCTTTTCATGATGTTCTTGAAGTTCCTCCGAAGTCAGCTTTCGAATATATCCTTTGCGTTCGTATTCTTTTATCTGCCAAATCAAGTTATCCTTCAGCTCTGGGTCTGAATCCAATCGCTTTTCTAAGCATCTCATCCTGCTAGTTGCCATAGGTTTGGAGTTAGGCAACTTGATATTTTCATACCGCCAAAGAAGTCCAGACTCGTAACTATTTTCCAAGGGAACTGTTTTTTCATTCAGGATACATTTCGCACGCTCTTCTTCTTGAATTGTTTTAGAATCTTTCGGTCCGGATATACCCAAGCTGTCAACAGAGAAGAACTCCTTTACCATTGTATGAAGTTCTTTATCGCTATCTGGCTGGCATTCACACACGTGAAAATGTTGCTCCAACTTGGATCCATCTTCTTCATTGGTGGCGGAAAATATAGTCCATCCAAGACGGGACTTGACAGCAATAGGATCTTCATCACTTGCTTCACGGATTTTCAAGGGAACAGCAACATGCCAATTTCGAAGGCCGATTAGAATACCTGGACTGGCATTGTCGTAAGATTCAACCGGCAAATTTCGAAGATGTGGATATTTGTTAGCCATAGCCTTATAGTTTAACGATTGACTTGGCAAATTCAAACTCTTCACAGTTCTCACATTCGCAATACGAAAACTTGCTGCATTTTGATGAATGCCAGATATAGTTAAGAAAACTTTCTTAGATTGCTTCTCTTGACGTGAGATCGATCCACTCCACTTCAAACATAAAGGTGCACTTTCTCCTTTCAGGTCCAACTCATTTGCTATCTTCTCATTCAGCAACGTACTAGAAGATCCTTCGTCGAGAAAGGCATATGTTTGGATTTGCTTTCCATTACTTGACAGCAAGACAGGCAGAATTCGGAAATAAACTGAAGTAGATGCGATGTGACTCATAACGTTTTCATTCCTATTGGTTTCTGGATGCTCATCTCGAATGTTGTGCAGTAGTGGATGGTGTCTACCATGGCAATTCGTTTGTTTGCATATGACTGGTGCTGTACACTTGAATGGATGTCTTTTGAGGCATTGTCGACAAATGTTTGCCTTCTTCACAAATTCCCAACGTTCATTCACATTCCATTGCATGAAAAGAGAGCAATTGGAGTTTGATGTGCAGTTCCCATCGCATACCTGGCACTTTCTGGTGAAATTAGAAGAGCTTGCTCGATTTTGTTTCTTTTGAGCACCTTGGTGTTCGTGAATATGGAGTTGCTCGTTTTTATTCCTTGATTTTGTCGGAACATCTTTGTATTGGAACCATCGTTTTGTTGGCATGGTGTCACAGATGTCTCCAGCAAGAGAATGCAACCAATCTCCCAGGACACAGATGTTATTGAAGTCTTCTTCTGTTCGCCTATGTGCCGCCCATGAAAGCTGAAGTGTGGGAGGAAGCTTCTCCACCAGACTTCTCAGCAAACTAGGATCACGCATGTGATCTTGAAGATCTGCTTGCTCCAACGTTGAACACAAATTTGTTACTGCAACCGCATAGTCGACCACTGTTTCCATCCGCTCTATTCTTGGTGGCACCATCTTTTTAATTTTTTCGATATAATGGTCCATAACTACTTCTGGCTGACCAAAATATCTACGAAGTGTCGAAATTATTATTGGGACGCAGTTGGGTATCGTCAACTGCGCTTCAACTATTTCTTTTGCCCTTCCCTTGAGGCAACGTTGTAATCTTATAAGATTTTCGGTTTTTGTGAAGCCGCATGCTGCTGTTGATTGATTGAAAGTGCTTATGAACACTGGCCAATCACCTGGATGACCAGAAAAGATTGGCAGCTCCTTGGAGATGGCATGTCGAGTGGCTATCTGATGTTCTGTGAGTTTAATGGAGTCGTCTTGAGCAATTGATTCATATAACGGAGTCGGTTTCGTAGATATTTGTCTACACCGTTGCACTGGCAATTCATCTATGTATTTTTTAATAACAAGAGACTTACCACACGGTTCGCCCACAAACTTGTTTTGTTGGACTATTTCCTGTTGGGTAGTTTTGTTTTGTTTTAAAGATGATCGGCCTCCGTGTTCACTCTCAGACAGAGACAATTCTTCAAGGAGCGCCTGGCGCTTCGACATTAATAGCTGTCGTTCCTTAAGAATGTTCTCTTCATCCTCCAATAAACGAAGACGCTCATGGATCCTCTCGGATCTAGCCTTCGTCTGACCAGACGCAACAGATACTGCATTTGTTGTTTCGTTAGTTGCTGGCAGTGTGCACAGAGAACACTTCCATTCATCGTCGTCAGCAACCTCGTCTCCAACTCTTGCACACTCGTAATGCAGCCATTTCTTGCATTGCGTGCATTCGACCATTTTTGTTGGTGTGTGGCCTTTTTTGCAAATCGGGCAAATTCCTGCCACAACAGTATTCGTTGTAGACATTTGTTTTTAGTAAATTTTTGAGAAATGTTAAAAAACTTTTACTTTTTAAATGAAAGACTAAATTTTTGTAGTAGGCTTAGCCTTTATATATTATTTTTATTTATTTTTATTCTTTAAAGACTCTCAAGCTAAAACTCAAAAATTGTATTCCGTCGTCGTCTACAAAATGAAGTAATTTCTTTTTCTCTGCTTGTCCGTTGGATACGAATTTTTCTCCTTTGCTTTTGTTACGGCCTCTGGTGGTTAAGATATTTGGGATAATTTTTGTGGGTGTTGCCAGCAGATGATTTTTGTTAACAAGAAGCCTTTTAAACCCACAAATGAGAGTAGTTCTTCTTTTAGATTTGAATTCAGAATCACTAACACACACACACACATGATTAAAATGTCACAATTATAAGGTCGATTTCGGAATAGGTACCTACAAAACTATCCGATGGGCAATTTGAAGAACAGCTGATTACGTTTAGTTTGCTGGTGTTGCGTCGTTTGTTGTTGGTTTGTAAGGGAATAAAACACCCAAAAATGCATTTCAGTGTAATTTGGACTGAAACTAACCAAATATTCGCGTTCAAAATTAAACTTTAGTTTTCCTTTTGTCAGCTGTTTTGACTTTTTCCTTACCTGGCTAAAACGAAATAATTAAAACAATAAAAAAATTATTCTTCAATTTAAATAAAAACTAAATTTTCGGTTGCCATCTATTGTCCGTTCTTCTTAAATATTAAAATTTTAACGTCTTTTTTAGCTTTCGACGTTACGAATGTTGCCCCTCAGTCACAAGAGCGCTGCAATTTCCTCAACTACATAAATTTCTTCGCTAGAAGTTAAAACCAATTTCCACATTTTTTTAATTAATTAATGAACTACGAAAAAATACATAACGAATCCAAAAAATATTTAGCCAGTTCACGTTTCTAAGATCTCACTGAGATTTCAGTGAGCAAGCTCCGTCAGCTCCACTGAGCAGAAGGAGAAACCTGAACAAAATTTCTCCGCTAGAAGTCAAAACCAATTTCCATCTCTTTTTTATTAATTAATCAACTGCGATTAATTAATTGATTAATTAATAAAAAAGAGATGGAAATTGGTTTTGACTTCTATCCACTGCGATTAATTAATTGATTAATTAATAAAAAAGAGATGGAAATTGGTTTTGACTTCTATTGGAGAAATTTTGTTCAGGTTTCTCCTTCTGCTCAGTGGAGCTGACGGAGCTTGCTCACTGAGGTCCCAGTGAGATCTTAGAAACGTGAACTAGCTAATTGTCTCAGCTTTTTGACAGCAAAAATGAGGAATTTCACTGAGGAATTATGTACGTTCAGATTTCTGAGATTGCTGGACTCTGAAATCTCAGAAATCTTGAAAAACCTTTGATTTATTATCTCACTAAGAATACAATTTACCTACATTGATTTAAATATACAAAAAATTTTTAAAACATGGCTTTGCCGTCTGCCTGGGCTAAATATTACAATGGGTCAAACTATCAGCTGTCAATTTTTTTTGTCCAAAGGTTAAAAACGTCAAAATCAGTTATTTTTGACAGATCTGTGCCTACGTTCTGTAATTCTAACATGCATAAAATTGGTCGAGAAACGATGAAAACTGAAATAAAATTCATGAGTTTTGTTCCATTTTTTAGCGTTTCTCGACTGATTTTTTCGATGTGAGAGTTATGGGGTTTTCCATTGGTAAAAAAAAATCAAATTTCTTTGATCCAGATCTGTCAAAACAGTGTAAAAATCGGTCTTTTGACAGATCCGAATCAAAAAAATTTGATTTTTTTTTACCAATTGAAAACATCATAACAAAACGTAGGCACTGGATACAGAAGGTCCCACCTAAGAGGTCTTGGACCCCATATTCACGCCTATTAAATATAATTTTTTAATTGATTTTCCTTTTATCTAGGATTTCGAAAAAAAACGTATTTTCAATGCAGCAATATAAGTCAAAATCTTCATCTTTAAACACCAGTAAAATGTTGCTATCATTCAAATCCAAAATTTGCTGTGGGCTCTCGGTCAGTTAGTCCCCTTTCACACGAAGATACTAGTTGCTAATGATTTTTTTGACGTTTTCTTTAAATCTCCTTAACAATCTACAAAGTCGGAAGAGACTTGTTGTAGTATCCTTTTAAACTACCTTGGTTGAACGCACACAAACGTACACAAACGTAGTGTGAAGAGAAACGTCAAAAAAATCTCCTGAATTTGTTGACCGGGGAGATTTCGTTTCCCCCTTTTTCTTCTTGCCCTTCTCGCAAAGGAACTAATTGTTGCCGGCAACTCAGTTGCCTTGTGTGTAAGGGGACTTACTTTTTCTGGGCGATTTAAATACCTACCCATTCTTGAAAAATTTACAAGCCAAACTGTTTCGCAGTTTTGTGATCTATTTTTTGTACGATGTCAAAGCTTTTTTTGATCTTTTGGAAATTCTTATTCCATTTTCCTTTGCATCTATCCAATTTTGTTTTTATTAATTGAATTTTCACTTAATAAACGTCTTTATTTCAAAATGTTTGGAGCATTACGTGTATGTACATAAATACATCTGAAACGAAATTATGTCAAACATTATTTGTGCAAAGTAAATTAAAGTCAATGAATAAAAGTATCTCTGAAGCTACGCGATTCAACCATTAATAGTAGGTAGTTGTCCAAAACTCTGCCCGTTGGTTAATCCAGCAATGAGCACATCATACCAAATAGCTTTTGTTAAACATTCGCAGACGAACGAATCAAAGCTATAAATAGAGCTGGAACAGATTTTTTTTGCAAAGTACTCGTACGCATGGGTCCTTGGATATATATTTTTTTTTTTTTTATAGAAATAGATATGAATACCACAAATGACTCAAACTCAGTGGTGACGAAAACTTTATCCCACTGAAAATTATTTACGAGCAAGCAGTAGGCAGATGTATATTTTGACTCTAATCATGGTAAAACGTTAAATTGAAATAAAAAAAAATTGCAAAGATGACCATTTGATTTGGTATTGATTATAATCATTAGTGTTTGGAATCTAATGTTTTCATATTATAATGGCTATGAAGCACCTACTATACGCAAACTAGTACTTTACCTTATTAAACACTTCAAACAAAAATTGCTATTTAACCAAGTTTTTGAAAAGTGTCTAAATTAAATTAAATCGTTTCATAAACTCTAACCTTTTTGAATCCACGAGCTTTCTTCGTTGTTTTTAATTTTTTTCTTTCATAGCAACATGGCTTCCTATTTTGTTCTTTTATGCAATTTTTTTTGCAATTTATAGAATTCTCTATGCATACATTTTCTATGTTTACGTTAACTTTTTGTTTCGCTTCAGCTGCATGCTAGGATTTAGGATAAAATGCTTACTACTACAACTATCTTCATTTTAAAATATTTAGCACCTTTTGGGCTCTACTTTTATTTTAGCATTAATTTTGAATACAAAACGTATTAAATTTTTTGTTAAAAAATACATACACTATAGTGTACATAATATATGTAGTTTAAAAAAATTTCAACCAAAGTTGAACAACTTTTGTATATTTTTTTTTATTAAAAATCTTTGTAATGAAGGACAAGAAATTGATTGATAAGAAATGCGTGACTAAGAAACGTTAAGATACTCTACAGCAGATATAATATTCCACACATCATAATTAATTATCTATTGAATTTTTGTTGTTTTTGTTTTTTTTTTAAGTTAAGTATTCAAGGAACGTCACATTCGGATATAATAAATTTCAATGAGTCATTTTGTATAGACGAATAGTTAGAATGGCTAAATTAAATTTACAAACAACAGGGCGCATTTTATCGCTAACCAAGGAAATCGAACATGCTATCGCTACTGTTTAAATAATTATTTTTTTCTTGGGTGTGTGACATGAAAATAATGAAAAGCAAGGTCTTAGCAGATGTTTAATTAAGTATCTTTTGTCAAATTTTTTATCTAAGAAACATAATTAAAGAGGACATAGTGTTTTGAATAACATTAAAACAGAAATTATGGATTGATATACATAATGTTTTTGTTTGTTTATTTATTTATTGATTTATTTGTGGTTCGATCCTGTGACTTTCTGTTAACCTGTCCCAATCTAATTTTTTTTCTGTTTATTTGATTGGTTTTCAAACAAAATTGATCAATTTCTTTCTTAATTTAATATCAAGTTATTTTTATACTGTTTTAGGGGTCGTCTGGCTGGGTCTGGCGGCACTTTAAACGTCTGAGAAGAGATTTTTTCAGATTTTTTGACATACTTTTTTTTTTTTTGTTATACTTTCCAAACCAAAATCTGACTTTTTGTTCTTTTTAGCCTTTTAGGAGGGGAGGATGTGTTGGCTGGGTGTAGCGACACTTTAAACGTCTGGAACCCCAAATTCTTAACCAAACCGTAGTTAGCTTAAGTTTAAGTATGTAAAAAAAGTGGTTATACCCTCTAATCAAAAAATTTGGAAAACCGATGTTTTTATCGCCCCTTCGCTTCACTCGGCGGCAAAATGTCGATTGAATTCGACATCAAGACCCTTCTACCTCTACATACACGTTTGAATTTATTTATCCATTTAATAAATTGAAGAATCAAAATTTGAATATGAAAAAAAGCATGAAAAACGTTCTTTAAAAATCGATAAAACAAGAAAATACTTAAAATGGTTTAATCTCAGAATAAAGAACGCCATTTCATTTCTTGAAAAAATATGAATTTATGCAGAAAAAAATGTAAAAAACCGTTGGGGAGTTTTCTTAAAAATAATTTTTGATGTACATATATAAAATTTCTTCATTTTTTTTTATAAAAAAAAGGGGAATGAAGGTTTTTTTTTGCCCGTTTTCAAAAAAGTGATTTTTAAAAAAAATTTTGAACTTTTTTTTAAAAATCCAAAAAATATTTTTTTGAAAATATTTATATGCAGTATTTTTTACACTTGATAGGAGCTTTAGAGTAAAAATTTTGATCGAAATCGGTTCAGCGGTTAACGAGAAAGTCGAAAAAAAAACGGTTCTATGACAAGTACCGTTATATTTTGAACTAAAAAGAAAATCGCGATTACCCCTCTAGGGAATTACCCAAAAATCTTATGCTCCAAGTTTGAAGAAAAACACTTCAGGGGTACAGACAGACAGACAGATGGAATTGCGGGACCCACTTTTTTCGTGTTCTCTATCATCGTAATGTCAAGTTTAATTGTTATCTCGAGTTTGATTTCTTGCACGAACCCATAACTTGCCCTATAGTACCTACATATATCTCAAGTAAAAATACACACCTTCTTTTAAGATTGGTCAGTTTTTTTTTTACAAATTTGATCCCCTGTTATAGTATTATTCTTTAAAAATTCATGGATTAGCTCCCAAAACATTTTTGGTTTGAGTATGATTTTTTAAACGCTGATTATAATCATGTAAATACATATCTCTCTTCAATTGATTGGGAACTTAGTTTTTTGGGGTCCTCGAATTTACGAGATGTCTATACACTATTTATGAATATAATAGAAGACGTTTTGGCTAAGTGTGTGCCAATTAAAAAAATTATTAATTCGAATAAGCCTGTCTGGTTTAATAAACGACAACAAAATCTTAAAAATGAAATGAGACGTATTTACAAGAAAAGTTTAAAAAATGTATTGTTTCATGGTGAATTCTGTCGACTAAGAAAAGAATTCTCTATCGTCAGCATATATTGGCTATAGAATCTAAAATTAAAAGTAACTCTAAAGTATTTTGGACTTTTATTAACACAAAGAGAAAATCTATTGGTATTCCATCTTCTATGAGTTATAATGGAAATTCTAGCTGTGATTTAAAAGAAATTTGTAACATGTTTGCGAGTTTCTTTCAATCGAACTATGTTGCTGAACAGGAAACGAATTTCGACTTAGTAATGGATGATCCTTCAACTAATCTAGGGAACATTGAAATCTCAGATGATGATATCCTCACTGAGCTATCTTCTCTAAAAGTTTCTAATAGTCTTGCACCAGATATGATCCCTGCTAATTTCCTCAAAAATTGTAGATCATATTTATATACTCCTCTCAACAGGTGTATTTTTGGATGACTGGAAGTATTCTTTTGTCACTCCAATTCATAAATCTGGTTCTAAGCAAGCCGTAGAAAACTATATGCCTATTGCGAAATTACAGTTGGTCCCCAAAATTTTTGAGGCCATTGTTAAAAGAAAAATTTACTCAGTTGTACGTGGTTTTATATCTGAGTCCCAGCATGGTTTTGTAAGTGGTAGGTCCACCGTAACTAATTTAGCTACCTTCACAAACTACTGCCTTGTGAACATGGAACACCAAAATCAGGTTGATACCGTATACACGGATTTTGCTAAGGCTTTTGACCGTGTTCAATTTCATATATTGGAACAAAAATTAGCAAACATTGGTTTTCACTCTACCTTGTTAAAATGGATTATGAGTTACTTGAAAAATAGAAAACAATATGTCAATATTGGATCTCATTTTTCTAGAGTAATTTTTAATTACTCGGGAGTGCCTCAAGGAAGCCATTTGGGGCCACTCTTTTTCCTTTTATTCATTAATGACTTACCCAACTGTTTTTTAGACTCTATTGGCTTACTGTTTGCAGATGATTTCAAACTTTTTCGGATAGTTAAGTCTTCCTCTGATTGTTTACAACTTCAGCAGGATTTAAATAGTCTTTTAAAATTGTTCAAAAATAACTTCTTGGACCTCAACATCCGTAAATGTTCCGTTATGTCCTTTACAAGGTCTAAAAATCCTATTTTGTTTGACTACAAAATCTCTAACAGTAATCTTCTACGTGTTTCTTCAATACCTGGGAGTTGTTTTTGATTCCCAATTAAGTTTTGCTCTGCATATGGATTTTCTAATCTCTCAAGCAAATGCTATGCTTGGGTTTCTTTTTCGCAACTCTAAGGATTTTAGTGATCCTTATACCCTCAAATCTTTGTTCATCTCCTTGGTTCGCTCTAATCTCGAATACTGTTGTATAGTATGGTCACCATACTATAACAAAAATTCGCTACGCATTGAAAGAATTCAAAAGAGGTTTACTAAGTATGCTCTGCGTAAAATTTATTCGAAATCTGATATGCCTTGATATGATATCAGATGTCAACTTATTGATTTAAAACCTCTTCATAAAAGAAGAGTTTACTATTTCACTATGTTTGCAAGGGATATTTTATGTGGACATATCGATTGCTCACATTTACTGTCTTTATTTAATATTTATGCACCGTCGCGTTCCCTAAGACCTAGACAAAACGCCTTCTTTTATATCTCTAGACATTCAACTAATTACGGTTTGAATAATCCTGTGGATAATGCTGCAGTATGTTACAATCAATTTGAAGAGTTATTAGATCTCCATTTGAGTAGAACTGAATGCAAGGCTATTCTTTTAAATGCTGTGGAATTATTTTAGTTTTAAGTTTAATTATGTAAATTCATTTTCTACGAAAGTCTATGTACTTGTTAGATAAATAAATAAATAAATAAATTTTGGTACCTACTCATATACATAGGTACTTCACAGCCTCTTTTAAGAGCAAGCTCATCAGAAATTGCTCACTTGCTCTATCCCACAAAGCATCTTCTCCGTCAGTTCCTTCTATCTCTGCAACTGCATTTATTTAATGTAAGAAGCTCTGTTGTTGCTGATTTTGTTGCCGACACGATAAAATCACTTGTCGTAGGCTTGTTTCATCTAAAAATGACAGTAAATACACAAATCAAAAGAAAACTTATACATATATGAAGTTACCAACCTGCTGCTAAAAAAGCAGGGGTGTACTAAAAAACAATTCCACCCCCTTCCTTAAGAAAAAAAATTCTTCAATCATGATTTTAATTTCTAAAAATATAAACACCAAACGTAAAGAAATTTATGCATGCATTTCGTTTTCTGAATTAATAAAATTTACTTGTTTTTGCTTTCACAATTATTTTTTTATTTTAATTTTATTTTTTTGTTATGAAGAAATTTTAACACACAACAAACCAATTTTGACAATTCAATAATGACAGCTCATAACAAATTGAGCACATGAATAAAATAAAATTCAGTCTCAGCTCTGTTTTTTGACAGCAAAAGTAAGGAATCTCTTTGAGGGATTCTGTTAAATTTTGTGAGCTTTCTGAAACCGCTGAGATCTCTAAGATTTCAGTGATTTTGAGAAACCTGAACTGGCATAATAAATTGAATTTAAACATTTAACCTTAGATTCAATTAAAAAATTACAGCATTGGAATGCCTTCCTAAAAAGAATACAACTTTATCTCTTATCACTAAAAAATCTTAAGAAAAACAACACACAACTCTTATGTTTGCATGTAATATCAATTACAATCTTAATTTGTAAGTTCATATTATAGTCGAGCATATTGAACTTGATACTTTCATCAGATGGGTGCGGCATAACGCTAAATAGAAAAAAATAAATAACTTAAATCAATAACAAAATTCCATGAAAAGTCTATCTGATAGGAGAGGACTATGTCTGTGTATGTATTTATATCTGATGTAGTAACAACACCCATGGCATGGCATTCACAGTACACAGTTATACATATACAAATATTCTCATGCTAAACATCAGCAGCAGTCTTTAACTAAAATAGTCATTTAGTAATTGTGTTAATGGAGTGCGCAATGACTGCTAATTGACGAGAACTCTTCCTCTCTCCATTAATATTTATTTGCTTCATGTGACCGACTGACCTAACAGTAATATGTTTTAAAAAAGTGTATATCGTATCGTTATTAACAGATATAGAAAAAAACAAATATCCTTAAGTCCCTAAGCTATAAGTTAGTTTATAAGGTCATGCAGTTTAATGGGAGAAATTCACTTTCAACTTCTACAAAATGCGCCCGCCGCCGCCGTGTAAACGAAAGTATGAGACTTATGAAACTAGAGCATACAATTAGAATGTAGAAACAGAAATTTGTTCATCGTTAAAAGTATCTAATTAAATTCACGATGTATATAGGATCGTGAGCGTTTATCTGCTTTGTGATTAAATGTATTATGCCAATAAAAAAAGAAAAGTTTGCGTAAAGTGAGTACTTCATTCACTTTATAGTGAAATTTGTAGGTTTCCTGATCATAAAACCAAAAAGTTGACTTTCCAGGGTTTTGACTTTTAACTATAGTATTTTGAAACACTATTTGATTCTATGGTTAGCACAAAATGCATTTATCCGATTTGAAAAATTCTTTTTTGATTTGAATAGTTCTTAGGGTATGTTTTTTTGGAAAATTTTACTCCCACTGTTTATGTGCAATGGGGTAGAGAAATTGCTCTTCTATAGAGTACAATAGTGTGGTATCTGATTTAAAAAAATATTGCACCTATGGGAAGCTGGGGTGACCCATATAGTCTTTAATTCTGCTTTATTTATATTCTTGTAGAACGGTATTGGTTATCAGAGCCTTAAATCTTACGCTGAACAAACGATTGCAATTGGTTCAGACTTCCGAAGTTCAAAATTGTGGGCAGTAGAGGCGTTTTTTAATTTTGGGGTACTTGCTATAAAAAAGAAAAGCTTAATAACTTTTTTCCTGAGGGTGGACAAACGATTTTTTTGCCTGGACAAACGTGGACAAACGATGGACAAACGAATGTGACATGTTTCGTTAAAAAATTTTGAGGTCGGTTCTGGCGTCACACAGCTCTGAAATTCAACCATTTTCACCCCCCGTAAAAATTTTGAGCCCTGGTCCAAATTTAGAGTACTTTTTGGAAAGCGCTTAAGATACAATAATAGACATCTCTAAAAGCATTCTGCTTTGTTGGAATTTTTTCGAAGTGAAAGTCTAATTTTCCTGGGCTATATCAATCAATTAATTTGATGTCTGTTTGAAACTCCGTTAATTTAATATTTTAAAGTAAAAAAAATTACCTTATCAGTATCATTAAGTTTTTGTTTTAAGACTTTATTATTGTTTTAGATTTTTTTTTTTAATAATTTATTCATATTAATTTTTTTTTAAATTATGATTTTCAGGCTCATTCGACATCTACACACAAGGTAAGGCACTTAAGTCAAGTTATAAAATTGAACTTGTTTAATTGTGTCACTGTTATCAATGTTCATACGTATATTAGTTTATAAGATATCAGTGTAATAGGTATGCGTTTTATTACTAGATTTTTAAATGACTTAATATACTCATGTATGTATGTATGTACAGCCATGGCCAAAATAATAGCAACACTTTTTACTTTTAAGTTATACTATATGTTGCACTTTAGATAGGTGGATATGTGAAAGAATGCGTCTGCATTATACCAGCGGTAATTATATCATCAATCTATTCTACGTATAATCTTCCGAGTAAACAAAAGACATTAGTCAAATTCTGCACTAAGTTTATTGCAACTACAAAATTAGGTGGTCAAATAAAATAGCAACATATTAAAAAAAAAGCTAAAAAAAAGTTTGCTTATTGATTGAAAAAGTCAAAATTTTGATGAGATTTTCATCTAAGAACACTTTTGAAAATTTTAATAAATAATATAATTTAAATAGCACTTTGAATTGGCTAGAGCTAAACACTGTACTGAAAATTAACATTTTATCCATGCATAACAGGGGAGAATCTATTAGGGAAATAGCAAACAGTCATTGGAAGCTCTGCAAGATTTGTGTTTAAGGCTATATAAACTCCAGAAAACCCAACGAAACTAGAGGACTCCCATCTAAAATGACTGCAAGAGATATAGAGTCACTTTGGTAAGAAAAGCTAAGGTGAATCCTTTCATGTCCTCAAAAGATCTGCAGCAAGAAATAGAAACGCAAATCAGTGCCAGAACTGTTCATCGTATCCTAAAGGATGCTGATCTTAACGCTTTATATCCAAGGAAGGTATACCATTGCTAAAGCAAATACATACCCAGAAGGCCATAAAACAGTGGAGGAATGTACTTGGAGTGATGAAACTAACATAAATTTATTCGGAATGGATGGTAAACAGATTGCCCACCGCCCAAACTGTGAGACCTTCAATCCGAGGTACATAAAACCAACCTTAATAAGGCATGGAGGTGGGAGCATAATATTAGTTATAGATGGTGTAATGACAACTGAGTAATGTGGACATGGACATACTGCAGACTGTTATGCTGCCGTGGGACGATAAAAATAATGGCGTTTTTAACAGAAAAACAACCCCAAGCACACGACAAAGTCAACAAAGCTCTAGTTTCAACGAAACAAAATGGCCGTTATTAAGTGGCCTTCTCAATCTTAGGACCTTAATCCTATCGAGAACCTCTCAAATGACCCGCCTGGAAAAAGAATCTAGTTTTCAATAAGGCCCTGGCAAGTTTTTCATAGTTACTAACAAGGGTCTAGCAAGGATTACTATAGGCATTCGCTAGGCCCTTGCCAGTTATGAACCTTTTTGCCTTATCAGTTGAATTCTGTCTAAGCTTTGACTAGTAAATCTAGATTTGTTCCACATGTTTTGTTTTACATGGTTTTCCATTCAACCATTTCAGATATGGGGCTATATTATAGCCTCATTTACTTAGGTGTGTGGACAAGTATGTGTGAAAGACTGAAGGTATGTTCAATGATGTTGTTCGGAACAGTTTAGAATATAAAAGAACAAGTTCAATGAGAAATCTTCTGTTCTAAACTGTTCTGGCTTGCTTGTCAGTGAGTCTGTTTGCATACTTGCTTGTTAGGTAGAACAACTGAGAACGGTTTTCTGAGAAATGTCAAAATTAGTTATGATTCTGCCTTGTTCTGTTTTGTCTAGTTGCGATTTTACTATTTGACACATTCACAATCATTATTTGAAATTTGCACAGTTCACACAAAGATTCTGCTTTTGTTAATTTTCGTAAAATGATTTCACTATTCATAGTTAGTTACCATCAAGAGCTTCACTAGTACTTTATTAAATAAATGTTCTCAGCGAGGCACTAATAGGGGTCTGTCAAGTTTTCCTTGTCCAGGCTTTCCTTACCGAAAACTTGCCGGGGCCTTCTTTAAACTTGCCATTTTTCCAGGCGGGGAGCTAAAGATTAATATTAGCAAACCTTCTAACAAAGCGGATCTCTGGAGAATTGTCCAAGATATGTGGTATTCGATCCCCCAGGAAAAGTACCAGAAGTTGGTAGACTCTATACCGAATCAAAAACATGCAGTTTTAAAAAATAAAGGTTTTTTTTAACTAAATATTAAATTTTCGCTGTTAATAAATAAAGAAAAATGACATTGGTCATCACAAATTCTTGTTTTTTGTTAAATAAATCAAGTGTTGGCTATTTTTATGACCAGCTTGTAAAAAAGCTTACCACAAACTGACTTGGAAATTTTGCAACTCCCTTTAAGTTTTTAAAAAATTTTGCATAAACAAGATTAACAAAGTACTTACCACAAAATATACAACATAAACATTTTTGAATATTTGCCTAATATAAGTACTACATAAAATATTACCAAAAATAAAGGAGTGTTGCTATTATTTTGGCCATAGCTGTATGTGCTTGTGCAGTAGTAATTCATTGTGAATGTCCTATTTGTATATGTTTCATGGCCTGCTTCGGTTATTTTTGTTTACTGTTAATCATAAAATCATATCGTTTCATCAACTAGAATTTTTATCATTGCTTAGTATGTGTTTTTTTAATGAATAAAAATGCATTGTAAAAAAATAATAACGAGAGTGCTTGGTTTTAAAGGCTGATAGTCGGAATACAAATTTAGATTCGCAACTGATAATTTTTTATTTGTGATTTTTAAAGCCAAAGTTTTGTTAAACCTTTTTTTTTTTAAGGTTATTTCTTTTGTCGTCAGACAGATTTCTGTACTTTTTAACTTTAAAGTTGAATTGTTACACCACCGGTATTAAACTCAAGAGCAATATTTCGGCTACCACATAACCTACCCCAGAAAAATGTTATAACTATGTTTCTCCGGCTTCCTAACTTTGCAAGTGTGTTTCTAGCGGAAATACTGGCAATAAGGGAGGCATGCAAGATACTCAAAATAATCCTAAACCAAAACCAAAATGTTGCCATTCTGACAGATAGTCAGGCGACTGTGCAAGCAATAGCTGCGACTTCGGCTTCATCAAACTGGTCCAGCAATGCCGTGACGAGCACGCAAGCCTAAAATGTCACCATCATCTGGGTTTGGGGTCATTGTGGCATTGAGGGTAATGAGCGGGCGGACGAACTGGCCAGGCAAGGATCAGCCCTTGATAGCTAACTTGCGGAACGAGTTAATATTCCCCTAGGAGTTATGAGGGGCAATTTATTCTTAAATTTCCTAACAGAATCCAATCGAAGGTGGGGCAGTCTGAGCAACTGTATTATATCTAGAAAGATGTGGCCCACTTATAGTAAATTCCGAACAAAAGATCTAATCTGCAGATTAAGGCATGACATGCCAGGATTGTTGCAACCTGCACTGGGCACTGGCCAATAGGAGAACATGCGTCAAAACTGGGCATATACCTTACAATACTCACTGTCGAAGTTGTGCGGATCAGCAGGAAAAGGAAACAATAGTTCACTTCCTGTGTAAATGCCTGCTCTAGCCCGGTATAGAGTACAATCCTTTGGACATGCCTTTTATGACGACCTTAACGAACTTTCCGAAATAAAGATCAAAGACTTGATCTCTTTTCTTAACGCAACAAAATGGCTTTGAGACGATGAGACGGTAACCTTTGCATCGACCCCCTTCTGATACGCTAGACTGCTAGTATGCGGATTACGAGTCTTGAGGGGACACGGGATGCAGGGTAACCGTAAGATTGTAGGATGTAGTGACTAGTTTGACACTAAAATGTCTGACTCGGAGCATTTTGGGGATGGCCTCCAGCCAGCTTCTACTAAACTCTTCCATAAATAGGTTCCAACGAGTTTATGGTATCAAAACGGCGCTTTTCTGCGCTAATTGGGTCAGCGAGCTAGTTGTTCGTGGCCGCCATTTCTACCTACCTACCAACCTGTTTCTCCAACATAAAACTTAACACATCATTAAAAAAAAAAAACCCAAAACCAAACATAGGTTATATATGTACTGTACATACATAATATATAATAGTTACATAAACTTAACCCAAACATAAATACATATTTACAAAAATAACCAGACCTTTTTCGTATGAAGAGCTATTTGTTTCTCCTTATTTCCCTTGCTTCCAGTGACATTTTTTGTGCTAAAATTGCTTGGTACTTTTTTCTGATCTGATAGAAAACGTTCTTAACATAATAATGTCCGAAACATGATGATTATTCTCTAATTTCGAATTCCTTTTAAGAAAAAAATCGATTTGTTCAGAAGAAAAAATCGACTTTTCTGGACAAATCCCTTGTATTAAAAGAAAAAAATCGATTCTGTTTAGAAAAAAAAATCGAATATTTTTGGTAAAAGAAATTCGACATAAGTCTATGTGCAAAAAGCGCTGAGACTTCTCCAAATAATCTGCTACAGTTACCAATTTCGCTCGTCGAAAAGCGTACTGCATTTTTGTATGGGGTAGTTTAGTTACCAAACCGGAAAAAAAAAATTTAGTTCTCAATAAGGCTCTAGAAAGTTTTACATAGATACTACCAGGGCCTCTCAAGACCTTATATCAATAAAGTTAGGCCCTAGCCAGTTACGTCTCGTTTTGCTTTAAGAGATTTTCCCTACTGAAAAATTTTCAGGGCCTTCACTAAACTTGACAAGAATTTGTCCGGGTAGTTCAGTTAAGCGATTGTCACATCAGCGATAGACACGTGTGAGTTACCTTTTTCACACACTATAGGCGTTTTTCTTTTTTAACTCAGAGCAAAGAACTGAGTTGTCAAAAAAATCAGTGTTTCTTTTTTAGCTCAGACATATCAGAGCGGACAACTTGTGTTTCTTTTTTCAACCAGAGCTAGATCGGAGCTTGTTCCATTAGCTCAGAATAAATTGACCGAGCAAACGGAGCAAATATGTAGCTCAGCGCAGCCAACTTCATACAATTTCCATGTGATTTGACAGTTATGGCTCAGTACTCTGCTCAGAGCTAAAAAAAAAAAACGCCTTATGAAGTACTTTGTCGAAACAACGAAGTGACTCTAGGCATGCCAATTTTTTTTATACAAGTACTATTTACGCAGCCCCATAGGTGGACATGCTTCGCCCGATTCTAATATGGTTTTTCTTTCAGCCAAAAAAAATGGATCCCTGCCAGGGATTTTGATCCCGGACAAGTTTTTGCATTTCTTTCAACCAAAAAAAATCAATCCCTAACAATTCGGGATCAAAATCTCTGATCCCGAATTAAAGAGAGATTTACACCTACATGAAACACGCACTTGCACACACACTATTTATAAAACGTCATTTTGTGCTTTTGTGTGATTCTGTGATTTTTTTTTTCATTTGCATTCCGTTTTTGATTCTTTGCCTATCAAAATTATTTTTTGCTTTATTAAATTAAAATTATTTTTGACAAAATTAAATTTGACATCCCACACACCATTTGCAAACAAAAAACAAATCCAATCTGCGTTTCTTTTGCAAGAAAATCCGTGATCCGGGATCAAAATCCCTATTTGCAAAAGAAAAACGACATAACTCTACAAGCATGACAGAAATGTACATATTAAATTTCTTACCACCCGCTTGGAAAAAGAATCTAGTTTTCAATAAGGCCCTGGCAAGTTTTTCATAGTTACTAACAAGAACAAGGGTCTAGCAAGGGCTACTATAGGCATTCGCTAGGCCCTCGCCAGTTATGTACCTCTTTGCCTTGTCAGTTAAATTCTGCCTAAGCCCTGACTAGAAAAACCAGATTTATTCCACATATTTCAACTGATATCTACAGTTGATTCTAGTAGGCATTGTTGACGGAAGACATTTCCTTGGCGACCCACGGCGAATGCCGTTTGTGTGCATTTACGTCACGTCAGTATAAACGCATGCAGCGCCTGGTAGTATAATAGTTTGTGCTCCTGCTTTTTGTGCATTTTTTGCTTATTGGGAGGTATTCAAAACACTTTTTTTCTTTATAAAAATTGCAAAATTTCACTATATTCAATACTTAACCGCGAATCCATTTTATTTAATTTTTTTACTTTATTACAAAACACGGACCACTAAAAAGTTCTTGTGCATGCAAAATTAAATGTTCAAACTGAACTGACGTTAAGATAAATGTCATTTACTTTGGTGTGTGTGCAAGTATGTGTGAAGCACTTTAGGTATGTTCATTGTTCAGTGACGCTGTTCGGAACAGTTTGGAACAATTTAGAACAAAAAAAAACAAGTTTTTGCTGTTTGGTGAGAAATACTACGTTTTCACCGACCACTAAACCGAGATTTAGGTAGATTTACCACAAATCTCTTCACAAATCCCGTGATTTAACATACAAATTTTAATCTCCTCAAATCAAGATTTAAAATAAATCTCATTTAAATCTTCATAGGTAAAATTCGAACAGACCTATTCCCCTATTCAGCGCAATACAAGCTGCTAAAGCAAACTTGCCATCTCACTTTCACTTCATAAGAAAAATGACCCACCATCTGCATTTTAAAAGGTTCTGTCAAAATTAATCTATTTTTTAATCTTTTTTTCTGGTGAAAACACTATTTGGGATTTATGAAATCTAAACGAGATTAACGTGCAGTGAAAACGTAGTAAAATGTTATCTGTTTTAAACTGTTCTGACTTGCTGTTTAGCATTCAACATTTTTGGTTGAATGGAAAGCGAAATCTGAAAAAAGATCAACGTGACCCCAAAAAAATATGTAAACATACATATTTCGTATTAAACTCGTTATTCGTTTATTTATTTTATATGATAATTAGTATATTTAAAAGAGAATATTTCACAAGATTATAAAATTAAATTTTTCTTTGCCTTTTCATAAAAGACGATTTTCAAAATTGCCTGCAGCTAAGATATTACTATTTGACACACCGATTCAATTTTTGAAATTTGAAATTTGCACAGTTATGATGGATTTACATGTATCTGCATCTGCAAACATCAAGAAAAGTAGAGCGGGATAGAGTCATACCAAAAAACCGAATGTGTGAAAGAGCACCACTTGGAAGATGAACATGTTCGTCTTCGCTATAATCTTCATCTGCGTTCCTATAATCAAGATCTCTGCATTTTGTTCTTCTCTCTCTATCCAACAAACATACATTTTGTATTTTGTATCTCTTATTTTTTGCAGAACTCGCATGAAGATACATGTAAATCCACCATTAATTAACAATGACACACACATTTTTATAACGATATAATAAGATCCCGCTTTTTTTAATTTTCATAAAATGACTTCACTATTACTTACATACATAGTTAGTAACTATCAAGAGCCCTATCAGTATTTTATTAAATAAATGTTCTCAGCGAGGTACTCATAGGAACCTGTCATGTTTTCTTCGCCTAGGTTTCCCTTACCGAAATCTTGCCAGGGCCTTGCCTAAACTAGCCAAAAACTTGCCATTTTTCCAGGCGGGCATAAGTCCATAAGTGTGTCTGTGCGATGGCCGCGAAAGGGCCAAGCCGTACTTTTTTACCAAAACCCAATACAAAGCTCTATGTACCTGAGGAAACCATCGGAAAAAAAATCAGTTCGGAGTGGTCGTTGTCACGTTTAAATTTTATATGATCACTTCCCTTATATTCATTCATTGTGTGGAATCTATAAGCATTCTGGATTATGATTAGGTCTCATATCCAATGCAGTCATCGTCATTATTTTTCTTTAATGGCATTAAGCCCTTAATATGGCTCGTGATCGATCTAGTGTCTTGATTTTTGTGGCGGTTAGTAAAAAATTAAAGTTATGTACCTGCTTTGTCTGTCAGCAAAACCAGAAAACACGTTCTTTTTTACAATATTGTAAAAGTCTTTTTTTGTAAAAAAAAAAAAATCGCAAACCTAAACATTCAATTCTTTTTGAATCTCTTTAACACTCATAATATGCTTTTAATTCATTTTAAATGACAATGTTAAATTAATCAACTTTCTTCTTACCCACAACTGTTTGTATCTACAGAGCTCATACAACAGAGTAGGTATTATTTGTTTTTATTGTATAACATAACCTGAACTTGATGTACTCGTATGCAGACTCTGCCATGTGCTTTCTTTCATAATTTCTTTTTTAATTAAAGAAGCCAAAGCCACTGACTCTTGTGACATACTACATACCTATAACACTTTCTATTGTTTCTATTGTCGCAGGTTAATGGCGAGGATAGCTGGATATATGAGGACATTCAACTAGAACGAGGCAATTCTGGACTTGGGTTTTCTATTGCTGGTGGAACAGACAATCCGCACATCGGCACAGATACATCAATATACATAACAAAATTAATCCCGGGTGGAGCTGCTGCTGCTGATGGACGACTTGGTGTCAATGATATAATTGTTTCGGTTAACGATGTATCTGTTGTAGATGTGCCGCATGCAGGTGCAGTTGATGCTTTGAAAAGAGCTGGCAATCATGTCAAATTGCACGTTAAACGTAAAAGGCCTGCGAATTCAAGTGCTCTAGCGGGAGACACTTCGACCTTGAGCACTGGCGCTGCAGCCAGCACGGGTCCACAAGTTATTGAGATAGATCTGGTTAAAGGTGGCAAGGGTCTAGGATTTTCTATCGCAGGCGGGATTGGCAATCAACATATACCAGGCGATAATGGTATATACGTTACAAAAATCATGGAGGGTGGAGCGGCGCATGTGGACGGCCGCCTTAACATTGGCGACAAGTTGATTGCAGTTCGACACAATGCGGTGAGTTTTAATAAATTTTTCTATTAACTCGACTTGACTAATATTTTTTTTTTTGTCTTATTTAGTCGGAGAAGAATCTGGAGAATGTTACTCACGAACATGCTGTAGCCACCCTCAAATCGATAACTGATAAAGTGACATTGGTTGTTGGGAAGACGCAGCATTTAGTTAGTTCGTCATTTAATCAAGTCAATTCGCATTCAACAGGTGCGATTAATAATGTCGGACAAAGTGTTGTCGATTTCGGCCGATCATCTTCACCCGCCCCAGCAACATCAAGATCCCATTCACCTTTGCCTCGTAAGACACTCACTATACTCTGCTAAATAAAAACATATACATATTAACATAACACAAATCATTGTACTTTCTATCATTTCCCTTGTCCTAATGCAAATGCACATGTGTATGATAGTTTTGTACTTTCTTTTAAACCAATACATGCATATATTTTAATTTGTTTTAATTTTATTTTCTTCAGAACCTGCATCAAGGTACGCATCATCGAATGTTCTTGCTGCTGTACCGCCAGGTACTCCTCGTGCTGTAAGCACAGAAGACATAACCAGGTAAGGGATAGAGTTCATTAAAACAATAATAATTATCTTATCGCATGTTTTTGTTTGTGAGTGTGATGTAATGATAAGAGGTGCGATCGTGAACCGTAATTCGGTCCAGAGAGATAAGGAACAAGGCAGCGAAAACGAGGCAGTGATGCTATACATTTTTTTTTTGAAAATTTTTTAGACTAAATTTTATCCATTTTAATCGGTTTAATTTCGGGTCAAATAAAGTTGATTAAAACTGTTCATCAGCATGACCACAATTACTAGAATTTATTGATCAACGATGTTGATTTACGCAAATCAACATAATGTGGACGCTGATTTATGAAAACATTCGGCATTAAATACAAAATTGCTCTTATAGTGTGTGGTATTTCTTTAGACTTATGGTACAGACGGTTATCTTGAAACTTTATAGATTTCTTGGAAGATTTAAAACATATATTTTTTGTTTAGTTCTGATATAAAAAGAAAAAGTTAGAAAACTAGGTTTTTATTCAGTAAATGTCTTTTTTTTGCACTTTTTTGCTAGTTGAAAACAGCGTTGCCGCCCTAAATAAAATTAACGTGCCATATTTTCTAAAAAAAAACGTGCCAATTTTCGTGACACATGGAAAAACCACAAATCCTTCTATTTTCTTCAAAAACCTGTAATCAATTTTATTAAAAAAATCAATGGAAATCATTTAATCTATTCGTGCATTGTCTAAAATTATGTGTTTCTGTCCACTTTTTACGGAATTTGGACGAATTTTCATTGAATTTTGTTAAAAATTGTTTCATTTTAAGTAAAATAATGAAAGTAAAAAAACGTGAAATTATCGTATCAAAAAAGCACGATCGTGCCACTTCGGCAACGCTGGTTGAAAATGTGAAATACCTACGTGGAACCTAAGACTTTATAGGTGAACACATTTTTGGTTCCTTAAGCAGTATGTTATACTATTCCAAAGGTTTTTGATGTCATAAACTCAAACCGAATCGGAAATATAAAAATAATTTTGACGGTGTATTCGTTCTGACGAAATAAAAAAGTTACGAGATACGACATGTTAAATTACTTTAAGACCTACTTACATCTTTTTTTTTTAAATGCATTTAAGTCAGTCAGCGATGAGCCTAAATACATAATTTGGACGAGACTAGAGAAAGTTTATAACAGTTATAACAGTTTGCCACAATTAAAAGGGCGTGAGTTGAGCATTAGCATTAGCACGCGAATTGAAAAAAAAATCTCTAGGTGCCCGAAATATGTCCATCAGGCGCTAGCTCTTTGGGTCCCATGGACGGTACTTTTATAATCATAACTATTCTAAATTAGCATTTCCATATCTTAATTTATAAACCAAAATTATCACTTTTAATAGAAAGCTTCATATTTGATATTAAGAATATTTTTTTTTTGCTTAGAAAGAACGTAAAAAAGGTTTTTCTTTTTAACTTTGTTTCTAATGAGAAAAAAACAAGACATCTTTAGGAAAAATATTTATATTTTAAAAAAAATTATACGACTGTATAATAAGGATACAAAGAAATTCCGAAATAGCCAAATAGGCAAAGATATATTTTTAATCAAAGTATACACACATTAGCTCAACGTTGTACATTTGTATGAAGTTGAATTAAAATTTCATGAAATTATATGAAAGATGTAATTAAATTTGCCTGTTTCACTAGAAACGGCCGGCGAAAGAATCTCAAGAGCGTTTCGGTGAGTTAAAAATAATACAATTCAAACGATTGATTTGATTAAAACATAATTGCTTTGCACCATTAAAAGCCTTAAATTTAGTCTATTTCTGGAGAAAACAGAAAATTTGAATTTGTTTGTGTTAATTGAAAGAAACACTTGTTTTAAAAACTAATTTTCATATAATTTATGAAGTGTTGTATTTACATTGTAACAAATTCCATAAAGAATCTGCTAAAGCCAACTTTAAATGAAGACAAACAAATTAGAATATGAATCATTCGTCAACTCATCCGAAGTTCTAAAAGATCAAAAAAACACCAATTACTAGTACAAATAAGGAATAATATGTTTTCATGCTTTGTTCTATTTATGAAAAAATGAATACTTCAACAAAGTACATAATGTAGGCCAATTAAATATTTAAAAAACCTTCAAAAAATACAAATTAACCTTTTTTAAATCATTTGCATAACATCACTGCACAAAGATAAAAAGATAAAACCGGAGAACAACTTCAAGAAATAAATCATTATTACTCGTACATTCCTTATATCGAAATCGGAAACGCATCACTGATAAAAAAAAAATTGATAAAAAAAAAAAAAAAAAACTCATTTCGTGACAAGGCGCTGTCCGCCAGTAATACCCTAGTATTTAGTTTGTCTTCATCCAGTACGCTTAGCTCAATGTGATAGTGCAGATCGTGTTTTGATTTATTTAACGTTTAATTTTTTCATTGAATTACTATAATTAAATATTATTATCACCATCATAAACGAAAATCTATCTTTGGAATACCTACTTAGTAAATAATTTGGCTTCAATAAAGTGCGATATATATTTTTTTTTAATGAAAAATATCATTGATTAGTCATCGTCACCGTCAAAAAATGAGCTGTTTACAGCTGCATTTGTTCAATGAGAATTTTTTAAAGCAAAAATACGTGAGGTGCTTAACAAACGGCTTCATTAACCTAATGAGTATGCTGATGTTGAAATTCACTTATTTATTTAATCAATTTATCTTTTTTTTTTTTTATTTTATTATAATAACCAGAGAGGCGCGTACAATAACTATACAGAAGGGTCCCCAAGGACTGGGCTTTAACATTGTTGGAGGCGAAGATGGACAAGGAATTTATGTGTCATTCATTTTGGCTGGTGGGCCAGCTGATTTGGGTGGTGAATTAAAACGAGGAGACCAACTGATTAGTGTGAATAATGTTAATCTTAAAAATGCCACACACGAAGAAGCCGCTCAAGCTCTTAAAGTAAGTATAAACATTTTGTTTCTAAACTAACTTAATTTATAGCTTCACCAAGCTTAAAGTTAGATCCATTCTAAAAGGCAAAGCCAACGTGATATATTTTTATGAAAAATTATCCTTCTTTCAGGCCCATTTGCTGAAACAAAACATAAATATTTAAGTTCAACATAAGAGCTTATGTGACAGTTTACGCTGAGGAAATGGGCCTCAATGAAATAGTTTAGTTTAGTTTATTTCATCAAACAAAGTTACAAGTTTTTAGTGGTGATGACTTGATAATAATATAGGTATTATTATTATTATTTATTGTATTATTCATACTAGAATGTCAGTTTTAATAGACTTGACCATTCTTTATTCCGTCAATTTCATTGATTTTTTTAACAACAACAACTTAAAGGTGCTACCACCAATTGTTTTTAGAATTAATTTATTTAATTCGTTTTATTTTGTTTGGCTGGATATATATAGCTATTTCAAGGGGTCCGAGCCGCCTATCAGCAGTCTCCTTTTTAGTGGTGCTGAGCTTTAATCCAATTTTATTGTGAAAAACTTTCTTCATGCACACCATGGGAGTCGAACCCACGCATATCAGATTTGCTCAGTCTTAGAGGTTGTATGCACTACGTATTCCACCGCTTATAACCACTGACGTCACAGGTCAAGATGTGCTATTGAAGTTATTTTTCAATTTTAATCTACTTAAATGTTCATTGGCACCATAATTTTATCTGTGAAATGGAATCTTCCATAATTTAGTTTCAAATGCTATTATGAATAGCAAAATAAATTGATAAATATAACCAGCCCTAAACATTCGTGTGACGAAACGGCAAAGCTCAATTTCAATAGAATCTCGAAATATAGATCGAAATCTTTACGCAGTGTACCCTCTTAGGACACCTCTCATAACCGGACAGATTTCAAAGACTGGATTAAATTCATGATTTTTCACACCCCAAGCGGACTCTCTTATAACCAGACGAGGGCACCAATTTAAATAACCGCAATCGAGTTTGGCTCTTTCTTAAGCAAACAAAGTAGGTAATATTTTCCCTTTTTATATAAGGCCCATTCCAGTTCTTTTTGTATTGTTACTCACAACTTATTGAATTTTAAAAGGTATCCGAGAAAAACCAACGAATAAAAAATTTAAAAAATATTTTTGTGGTAGAAATTCATAAAAAAAAGAGAAATTCGCAAGCACTATTCTGTTTAAAACTCGGTACATTCGATTTTTTTTGAATACGGGAATGTACTTGGACAAAAATAATAAAATTCGAGAATATGTTGTTTGCTTTAAGTTATCTCATGTTTGTTTAAATAATGTATTCCCGGGGAAACATTTTCCCGGGAATTTTCATTTAGAATTGGGCTGTAAACTTACGAAATTACCGCTATATGGTAAACGACATGAATGATCTCTTATATTTTTTCTCCGCGAAAAATTGAGATGTTAATAAATCGGTTTCAATACATAATATATGTATGTATTGTATGTGAATTAAAGAACAAAACGAAATGGTAAATCATGAAAAATAAAAATAAATAAACTTACGAAATTAACGCATCTCATATAATTTCCTCCGTGTAAAATAGAGCAAATTTTTTTAGAAATAATATCCATGTAACTGAGATTACTGATATCTCAGTAAAGCGTGTGTAGTTTTTATGTCCAACTGATGGCGCTGTTTAAAAAAAAAAGGAAATAAAGACACTCTCGTATGCAAATGCAATGTTGTGTCAAAATTCCAAAGAAATCGGTGAAGAACTTTAGGAGATTACTCATAAGGAACAAACGTACTTTTACATTTTCATTTATATAGATCATCATCATTATAATAGTACGTGAATATAATTCTGATTTTCTTAACAACTAAATGGCAACATGTTTTTTTTTTTGCTTGAAAGGTTTGTTATATACATACGATCGCTCTACTATAAAATTTAGTATTTATGTTTATGCATTGTCGTTAAGGCATGTAATATCTGAGCTGCCATTGGCCTTATATTTGATTCCTGAGCAAAATGTCCAGTTTTCTTTTAAAATACTGAGAAACCATTAATTTGGATTCGTTTGCTCACTATTTGATGTAGCAAAAGCTCTGAGATCTCATTTTTTTGGACATGCCTAATAATTATCGCTTCTGCTGCAAAACAAAAATGTTCGTCTGTCTCCAACACGACAGCAAAATGCTTACGAAAACCACTGCTAAAAATACCCATACCATTTGCAAACAATTCACAGAAAGCCATGCTATAATGAAAGTAAGAGCAAATACAAACACAAATATAGCTCAAAATAATGATCCTGGCAATAAATTCAATGCAAACATAGAGTTTAATTTAGACTCACTCATCGAACAGTGTGAACAATCGTCACTAATACTACTGAAAAATGAGCCGACAATCTTTGGAGATGAAATTTTGAGAAGAGTTATTTCACGTTGCAATGAAAAAGGACACAAGCTTCTAAAGCAAGATCTTGTCCAGGAATTTTTTTACTCATGATTTTAAGATAATGTTAAGCACTGATAAATTGTACTATGGCATATTTTATTAAAATGAGCAATAATTTTGTCCATTCAATTGGCAAATAATCTCCTTTTAATCTTTGAACCTACGAACTTATGGAAAACAACATACAACAATGTTATTTGTTTTAAATTTTTAATATAATTAGCATGTTAGACGAGAAACTCATAAAGTTTATTTTACAGAATTCTGGTGGTGTTGTAACTCTAGTCGCTCAATATCGACCAGAGGACTATAACCGTTTCGAAGCTCGCATTCACGAACTCAAACAACAAGCTGCTCTCTCATCTGGTACTGGTACTCTGCTTCGTACGTCACAAAAGCGCTCCCTCTATGTCCGAGCTCTATTCGACTACGATCCAAATCGAGATGATGGATTACCATCGCGAGGTCTTCCATTTAAACATGGAGACATCTTGCACGTTACAAATGCCTCTGATGATGAATGGTGGCAAGCCCGCCGAGTTCTTGGTGATAGTGAAGATGAAGTTATCGGCATTGTACCATCAAAACGTCGATGGGAACGAAAAATGCGAGCAAGAGATCGTAGTGTTAAATTCCAAGGACACGCAGCCAATAACAACATGGACAAAGTATGTTTAATTGTTTTATTGTTTTTATTATGAATTTAAAATTGCAATTAAATAGCAATCAACTTTGGATCGAAAAAAGAAGAATTTCACATTTTCGCGAAGATTTCCATTTATGAAAAGTCGCGATGATAAAAACGAAGATGGCAGCGATCAAGAACGTGAGTATAAATTAATTTTATTATTAAGACCAAGTTTATTATGCTTTACTTGTGTTATTTATTTGTTAATTTCTTTATTTAATTCATATTTTGTTTTGTTCCCAACCGAACGTTTTTGTTTTATTTCATATACCATTTTAAACGTGTGTTTGTCGCTTGTCTACACAAACTCAATGTATTTTGTCCAAAAAAAAAAAAAAATCAAAATGAAAAATCCAAAAATACACACAAAATTGAACTTACCTAGCTAATGGAGTCGTTAATAGTGAAAACGACAATGTGAACAATAATGACTGCAACGAACAACAACGTAAGTTAATACAAAACTTTGATACACAACAACAACAATATTATAATAACAAAATAATTAAATCTAATTATAAATCTAAAAAAGCTGTGCTCGCAATAAACGGGATAAGTTTAAACAAAAAAAAAATTACATTTAAATTTAATAACAATATATTAACTTTGAACTCAATAATAATTATTATGTATGTGGTATTAATGTTAAATGGAAAGTAGTGGAAGGGAAATTAACAAGGGGGTCGTTCGGTGTCTGTTTTTGAGAACTCACTACACGCAGCACTTGTTAGACAATTTATTTTATTTATTCGCAACTCCACTATTTGTTTTAAACCATTCTCTTTGTTTTTTATTATTTGTGGATCAAAACTAGCTCTTAACTTTCTCTTGTATTGCATTGTATAACTATCTATTTTATTTCTCGATTCGTTTTTCTAGCTTTTATGCTTTGCTACACACAAGACGATGCCAATGCTGAAGGAGGTATGTACCAAGTTCACTACACTATTGCTCTTATTTTTTTTTTTATTAATGTAAATTGTTGTGTTTGTACTCTAGTGTGTTTAAATATATAATAAATATTATTTTATTTCTATACATACATAATTTTATCAAACAAATTAATATTTTAATCTATCACTAAAACAAATTACATACAAAAAAGTATAAAACATAATAAAAAAATAAACACTAACTAACGGTATACAAAACATCAATGAAAAGAAAAGCTTTTTTTTTTTTTTAATATCATAACACATTTATTTTCACTTTGGTATATTTCGTACTATAACGATTATTTTCATGTTCTATATTGTGTATTAATATTATAATCGACTTATCATTCGCAGCAATAATTTTATAATTTTTTTAAATCAAATATAGATAATATATTTTAAATTTAATTTAGAGCTTAATTCAAGCGTTTTGTTGTTTGATATATTTATATAATATTTTTCTTTTATCAGTTGCATTTATTGTAAATATATATACACATAATTTAAGAGATCTTGAGTCCCTAACTCGGCGTATATTTATGATTTTTTTTTTAAGAATCCTTTGACACTCATTTTTTTAATTTTAAATTTTTAAATTGCCAGCTGTACATGTACATGCACCACCTGGTCTCATTTATCTTTCCCTATCTTCCCGGCTCTAAGCCAATGTCATCAATTTGCGTACTGGAAAGCTTTAGGTATACATATTAGTTTACTTCTAATTCTCAGCGTTAACGATGTCTGCCAACTTATTGAGCTTTATATTTTGTTCTACATGTATCTAGTTCTAGGTGGATGGCGTACATTCCATAGTTCAAGTATTTCCGGAATTTCTGTTTTTTAACGTATGAGGCCTACGATTCAAGATTAGACTTTTTTCTCGAACGCGGCTAAGTAGGATCACCTTTAAGTAAATTTGATTACTGGCAGGATTTTAGTCTTTTACAACAATAGTTTAGAATTTATGCTTCTGTTTTGTTCGATTTTGGCGGCCACCGGCATCCACTCGAGTTTAAACTTAGTTATAGTCCTCTCTTTAAAAAAAAAAAAAAACAACACAAACATATATTTGCCAGTAAGACCTAGGGTCTTATAAATTAGGCAATGTTAGAAGGAATAGAAGGATAGGATAGATTTTTGTTGGCACAGTGGACTGAGAAATAAGGTTTTGATTATCTCATTAAATCCCAGGGGTGGCGTTCAGTTGAGGGAATATAGAAAAGAATGCTGCCTAGACTGGGGCTCGAACCCACACATCCAGGGGACTCATTCCGTAAAACGATTATCACCCGACGATAACGTTTCGACGATAGTCCTACTACACGTAACCCTAAAAATGCATATCGTCTGGACGATCACGTTTTGACGATCAAATATTTGCTTCACGTAAGTCGATTATCATCAAAACGCTATCGTTAAAACGATGGCTTTTGGACGATACCTAAACAGGTATCGTTTCGCATTTGTTTTCATGATTGTATGTAAGTTTGTACGCGACTATAGTTAAATGAGTGAAATAATTTACTTATTTTGCAAAATGGCAATAAACATTTGAGAAAATTACAAATTATATGAAAATTAAAAAAAAAAAAAACGTTTCGCCAGCAGGGATCGAACGCCGAACCTTTCTGTTAAGAAGCAAGTACCTATTCCGTTGCGCCACCATCTAATGCAAATTTCTGCCGATTTCTTGGGCTTAAAAGCAAACCGTGCACTAAAGAACTTCGTTCTAATAACGCAAATTGTTATTATGACATTTCAATGATGGTTTGGCAATATCTGGAAAAACGATAGACGAGGAGATAGTGTTTGAATTACGTGAAGCTAATTATTGACGATCACGTCAGCGATAATCGTTTTGATGATTATCGTTTTGAAAATTACGGAATGACCCCCCAGGTTAGCAGTCAAGCACTACTTCCACTGCGCCGGGGCCACCCCCAGATCATTAATCCTTCCAGTTGGCAGCGTTAGATTTTTTTTTTAGGATATGGTGGAGCTGAGCACTGAGCAATTCGTTGAAGTGTACTGGGCCTCAACTATGTCTCAACCAACAAGCTTCTCCAGTACCGGTTTATTGCTAGTGTTCTCCAATTTCGCGAACAAGTTTTTCTCTACATCATCACATGAAATTGGAACTGATTTTAATTTTCACAGAAAAAAAGAATTGAATTACAATGAACCTCATATACGCATAAATAAAGCCTTGTATACAGTTTGAGTGAAAATGTAAATTTTAAACGAAATCGTCAGCCTGGAGACTGTACATTCCCCAGCTTCTATTTTAAACCAAAACTGATTCGATTGGCAAATGTAAAAACTTTCCATATGCTATAAGCTTTTACCTTTGGCATCCCAATCTTAAACAATTAAAAGATAATCATAGGAAGTGGAATGCACTCATTTTTCATTTCACGAGACTTAAACTTAACTTAACTTAAACAAAAACAGAGTGAGTGTCAAAGTTGAAAGAAAAAACCCAAAAAACTGGGGGTCTAGCCCGAAACTTGAAGCAATCGAGTTTACTCGATAAAATCGAGCATAGGCAGTTCGTAATTGAACCCAGTCTAATGTTTTCGGTTTGATTTAACTAAATTAAGAACTGCCTATGTTCGATTGTATCGACTGAACTCGATTGTTTCAAGTTACATGCTGGCACACCTGCCTTTAAATAAATCCAAAAAGTTATGATTCAAGATATTATCATTTAAAAAAAAAAAAATTATATACAAATACATGATGAATGCTGTGTATTAATATTGAACAAAATTTGCATTGTATATTTGTATACTAGTTTACATATTTATTTTGCTATCGGTACAAAATATATAAATACATTCACATTGTATGCATATTTTGCTGACAACGATTTTATAAAAAAAAAAAAAAAAAAAAAAAACAAGAAATCCTACTCATCCAACATTTCAGCATATTAAACATTCAATGTTTGAGAGTAGTTAGATTAAGTTTTTAGATAATCTCTCCCTTTCATAAAGTTCCTTTGGCTTGATTAACTTTTATTTAGTTATTTTAAAATTTTTTTATTTTTCAAAATGAAATTTGATATTTTTTAATAAAAATCGGTTTAAGTCCTTTCATAACCCCCTTACGATTTTATGTCATCGGATAGTCTCAGTAGGGAAATGTGCTTAAAAGCACTTAAGACCTTTTTCGCAAAAATTTTCCTAAATTATTACTAAAAATAATTATTGGCTCAGATTTATTTCCTTAAGTTATATATTATTTATATAATAAAAGAAAAAAAAAAGTTTTGTTATAAAAAAAAATTTGATTGGCATATTCTTTAGACAAAAATAGTGCCCTTCTCTTTAGTTAATTTTTTTTTTATTCACATTATTCATGTTCATTGCAATCGAAATTGAAAATTATGATATATCACGTAGGTCTCAACTTATTCTGCTATGGAATATTGTGTTCTGCTATAAAAAATTTATCATTTAAATTAAATAAAATACTAAGTAAATTAGCCAGTTCAGGTTTCTCAAGCTCACTGAGATCTATGAGACCTCAGCAATCTCAGAAATCTGAACGTAATTCCTCAGTGAGATTCCTCACTTTTGCTGTCGAAAAACTGAGACTGATATTTTTTGGATTCGCTTGCTCAATTATTTTTTGTCGCAGTTAATAAATTAATAAAAAAAAAGAGATGGAAATTGGTTTTGACTTCTAGCCGAGAAATTTTGTTCAGGTTTCTCCTTCTGCTCCGTAGAGCTGACGGAGCTTGCTCAGCGAGATCTCAGAAACGTGAACTGGCTAAATGACATTGCTAGTAGATAATTGACATTAATAAATGGTATTTGAAATATTTGAGGCTTTCAGCGCCAAAACAACCTAACCAAAAATTTTCGTAACAAAGAAAATGGTTTTAATGAAAAATACATACATATTTTTTAAATTTGTATGATTGATTAACAATATTTTAAACTTTATGCAAGTAAGATAAAATGTTAATGCAATACGAATTGCATGGCACTAGTTTTGGGAAATGAGGTGATTACTTACTCACGTGTGGTGGTCAGATGAAACTGGGTATATACAAAACAGAATGCTGTCTAGAGTGGTTCTCAAACCCACACCTCTTTTCAGCACAGAAAAGTACACCAAAAAGTACAACAAAAATATCAAAAAACAAATAAAAGTTTTTTACAATCATGAAGTTATTTAAACATGCGAAGCAAGGCGAGCATGGGCCTGCTTGTAAATTATAACTCATCTCAGCTTATGAGATACCTCTTGAAGCTTGGGGATTTACTTTACGGTTCTATGTATCTTTTTCTGACAGTTTTCTGTTCTGATGTAGTGTTTTCAATCATTAGACACTTGTGATCGACCCACGCATATATATGTGCTGTTTGTCCTAAAAAGCGCTATTTCGTGCAAAATAGCTTTCAACAATAACATTAAAGTTGCACATGCAGCCAAGTGCATTTTTGTATTGGATACATTTTAAAATTTCGGTTTTGTCCATGATAGTCAGTAATTTTATTCAAAAAGAGGCTTAGACCGCTTTGGCGCTGAGTGCCCAATTCATAGTAAATGCCATTAAATGAAAACGAAACATTCACCCGATGGATAACAGAATGACTTATACAATTCAAAGCGAATATAATGATTGGCTTCACTCGGATAGCAGAATAGGTCCAATACCATTCATTCACTCGTTCACTTTTTTTCTCACAATTTTTCTTTTACTTTATTTTTCGTTATATTTGTTTCAATCGAACTACAACTCCCTGCCGCAAAGACAAAAAAAATCACTCACGAAAAACAAAACCAACGAAAAAATTTAATTTATAATTTCTTTTCTTTCTTTTAAATTTGTTATTTAATTATATGTAAAAAAAAAAAAGGCGAGATTATCTACAGAGTGGAGTTGCCTGATATGGAGCAGATAACACTTATCTACTTGGAGAATAGTGATGCTGACTATCGTAAGTCGAGCAACTAAAACAAAAAAAAAATAATTACAAAATTTTGTAAAATCAATAGAATTATTTGCAGCATTTAATGCAAAATAAAAAAAAAATGTTTTAATTTTTGTTTGTAAACTTTTGATTAAATTTTGTAGAGTAAATCAAAAAAATATTAATTTATACGTTTCGATTTGTATATTCCTTATGATGGAGTATTTTTGATTTATTTTTTTTTTTTTTAATTAATTTTATCTGTTTTGTTTCGTATAAGCAACCGTGAATCGTTGGTTCGTATTTTTTTTTTTTTTTTTTTTTGACAATGGATATTTCGTTGCCCCTGTTGCTCTTTTTCCCTTTTAAAATAGAATTTGTTTCAAAGAAAAAAATGTATATGATTTGTATGAGCATTTTTTCAAACACATTTGTCATTAATAACTGTAAAACTTTTGTGAAATTTCAAAAATGCAAATGCATAAATTCCATTCACTCTTGTTAGAATGCTTGAAAATATCTGATTTTGTTTTTTGGAATCATATTTAATTTATTTTTTAATCTTTTGTTTTATTTTCTTAGTTATTTTTATTTTTTTTTTATCTTTTATGTGTTTTTTTTTTATTATTTAATTATAATGCCTCGGTTGGTAAGATTTGCAACAGGTTGAATGAATGTACCATTCTTGTAGTTTTAATGCGCACCTTTTTTAGGTGGCACCTTCATAATTTTATATTTTCCTTGGTGGTATGAACATTTTAATACCTTTGCACATAAATTCACAAAAATTATTTTTGTGAATTAAAATATCTACTTTTCAAAAAATTTTAATTCTATAAAAAAATAAAAAAAAAAAAAACAAACATAAAAATACATAAACGGTTAATCCATACAAATACACACATACATACATGCAGAATTTTGATGTTTACGTTTGTTTTGTTTTTCTTGTGATTTGGTTATTTATTTTTATTTCTAAATTATTTGCACGTAGGGGTAAATAAAATACAAAATGCAAATGTGTTAATTAATTAGCGAGAAAAAATTTGACACTGAATTGAGTGAAAAAAAAAATTAGTTCACGTTTTGTTCGGCCTTATATCAAACGAAAACGTATTCAAACGAAAACGTATCACCACGTTTTTGACAGATCTAAAAATTTAGTTCTAAAAAACGTAATATGGAACGCACAAAAAAGTCTGAAATTATTTATTCTTTTTTTTATTATTTTTTGCACTCTGAAACCAAAATTCGGAAAGCAATACGAGACCCAGACGATCAGATCACGCACCAAAAAAAAAAAAAAAAACTGGACCAAGAACAGTTTTTTTTTTTTGTTTTTAGCTGTCATCTGAATTTTCAGATAGAAATTTTCATCTGAAAATTTAGAAAAAAAAGTAAGCAACGCAACTAAATGTCAATGGCGGCTGGCCAATCAAAAGATCTTAAAATGACAGTTTAGAACTGTCAAATGTGGTGATGAACGCGGCCAATAATTCCAAACGAACTTCTCTTGTGAAGGGATCACAACTAGCGACCACAATTGTTAAGTAACTGGCCACGTTCATCACCACGTTTTTGACAGATCTAAAAATTCAGTTCTGAAAAACGTAACACTGAACGCACAAAAAAGTCTGAAATTATTTATTCTTTTTTTTTTTTTATTATTTTTTGCACTCTGAAACCAAAATCCGGAAAGCAATACAAGACCCAGACGATCAGATCACGCACCAAAAAAAAAAAAAAAAACTGGACCAAGAACAGTTTTTGTTTTTTTGTTTTTAGCTGTCATCTGAATTTTCAGATAGAAATTTTCATCTGAAAATTCAGAAAAAAACGTAAGCAACGCAACTAAATGTCAATCGACGTTTACTGAATTTAATGGCGGCTGGCCAATCAAAAGATCTTAAAATGACACTGTCAAATGTGGTGATGAACGCGGCCAATAATTCCAAACAACTTCTCTTGTGAAGGGATCACAACTAGCGACCACAATTGTTAAGTAATTGCTAGACGACTTGGTGTACTCATACCAAAAATATTAGAATATTTCGCACTCTTTCTATCCCTGCACGATAAATTAGTATGTAGCATTAAATTCTGATTGGTACATAGAATAATAAAAAATCAAGAATCGTCTTGCAGGCGGAATGTCACTTGCAAAAATGTTCAGGAACATTTCTAAGATCGGACAAGTATATCTCTGGTAGAAATCAATTAATTTAATTCCCTTAAGCGGACAAAAACAAAAATCTTTCTTTGCTTCAAAACTATTTTTTTTAATGTTCCTTAACATTTGAAGATACATTTTTATCCCATTTGGAGGTTTAATGTTATAGTGAAATTGATTTGTTTGGATGCAAGTGTAAAATCAAAATATAAAGCTGCGCGCACAGTAAAGCGAGAAGCTATGCGATGCGAGAAGCAAGGCGGGAGCGTTTGAATGTGAGAAATGTTTTTCCTTTTAAAATACATAAATCAAAATAAACAACAACGAGAAACTCGCGCCTGTCGCAACAAATATAATGTAGCTTCAATGTGCGCAGCTATACATAAGAATACATGTGAACACTTTTCTCGCACTCGTATCGCTTCTTGCACTACTGTGCGTGTAGCCTAAGGCCTTGCATAAAGAAGAAGAGAGACAAAAACAGCCTGATTATCCATGAAACATTAAATATTAAATAAATTGGTCATAATAACTTCCATTTAGGAGTCAATTATGCAATTATATCACACTTTTTTGACATGTGTTAATACTCAATTGACTTTTGTGTGGAAGAACTTTAACACTGACAGTATTTCCTTATTCATTCTCAATATTCAGAATAAGCATTTTGCGTTTCTTTATTCACCAGAATATAACTGCCTTTAGTCCACAAAAATTGTAGTTTCGTCCCAGAGATCTCACTTAGACTTATCGTCCAACAAGATTAGAATTCCTAATAATTAAAGCTGGAAGCAGAGGCACAAAAAATATGTTTATTCAATGGTTTTGACATATTACCGAATAACCGGATTGTCATTCTGTTTGTTCTAGCTAGTTTTGCTTTTTGTATTAATTCCATTCTGGATAAACACTTTGGCACGTATTCATCGTATTCATCGTATTGGATCAATGAATATAGGTACTATCCATGAATGAAAGAATACAAGATTACGCCATTTCATTTTTTTCGCTTTGTTGTTGTAATTTTTGACAGCTCGTATTGCGCAATCAGAGACAAAAATATGATTTTTTTCCTACTAGATAAGACCGGGAAAAGTTTTTAACTTGAATTTTTATTTCATTGTTCTAATTTGAATTAACTAAAAGTGAAGTGTAGTGTAATAAAAGTGCACAAGTTCTGAATTATCTATTCTACTTCCGCTTTATTTGCTTTTTGGCGATTTATTTTAAATGAAAAAACCTTTATTTCAAATGAAAAATATTAATTCGGTATTTATAATCGTATTTCTAAACGAAAACTTTGTTTTTTTAAACTACTAAACGCGCACGAAAGGAAAAAACACAACCGAAAAATCGATTAACTAAACAAACTACTGGCGGCCATATTTGTTTACATATATCATTTGTCACCAATGAGATAACAAATGGCGCAATCTTGTATTCTTTCATTCATGGGTACTATCTTATTTACATATAACCAAATTCTATTTTGTAATTATCGAAATAGGAATTTATTAAATAATTTGACTTCAAATATTGGAATATTATACAAGAAAAATTACTAAATCTCTTGAAATTAAATTAAACTAACTTTTAACTTAGCAGCAAGCAACATGTGTTATGCCATGACAAACAATTAAAAATGTTTGTTTATAACTTGGACAGAGCTGTCTAAAGCTAGGCAACGTTTATAAATACGACTGGCTAATGTCGTTTTTCATTGTAGAAAAGTTTTCATCTTTTTATAAAAAAAGATTTGCACTTTTTCCAGTTTTTCATAATTTATTCACAAAAAAATGCGTTCTAGATGAGTTCTGAAGACGACAGATGCGATCTGTTTAATTTGGGAGATTTGATCTGCGTTCACCCAACATGTAAATAAGCTTTCGTGTCTAATTGAAAATATCTTTGTTCAGTGAATTGAAAGTCTATATGTGTTAAGAATCGTCACCAATACTATCAAAATATGGGCTGACATGCTTTGAAGATGAAATTTTTCGATGCCACCATGTTTTATTCAATAGGGCTTTTTAACAAACAGCAATATATCTCTGTCTCGTTCATATTTAAATGTCAAACTAAGATTCTTGGCACAATGACATTTAAGTGGCAGCCATTTGTTTGGTTTATTTTAGAGGCAAATAAATATTTCGAATTGTTTTTTCCTTTTTTTTATAGAAAACATGCAAGTAAAAATGTTTTTATACTTTATATAAGATATTTTAATCTTTTTATTGCACAAAATAGCAAGATTTTTGTTATTAAAATAAGTCCTCCTTATTTTTTTCTTTCCAATTTCATCTGTCATTGTGCCAAGACAGAGCAATTCTGGAGTTTGAGAAGAGATTTTACAGACTGCAATGAAAAACGACACAAATTTCCGCAAGGCTTTTCTCAGTGGTGTTTCCACCGCACAAAAAGATTCAAAAGTATTTCTATTCAATTGCCAGTAAGGCGCTGGAAAAAATTTCTTCAGAACTCAATCACAGAGGTCTCTTTGTTGAGTTTTACTGTTTTTTTTTTTTTTTTTTAAATTAGTGTAAAACAAAATTTATTGTTCAAACTCGAAAAACCACAATAAAACACAGATTGTTGGCATGTTTCGAGTGTTTAAATTTGTTGTTTTTGATAAACTTATTGATAGTTGATTTACTATTGGTAGTTATAAGAAACTTTTAGCGTATTCCCCGCTTGAATACTTGTAAGAACTCTTTTTAAACCTTGAATGATAAATCTCCTGTTTCAATTTATTATACCTTACACGCCTGCTTTGATTTTTTTTTCTTTAAAAAGGCTTTTTACTAATCCCATAGGCAAGACTAAAAGCTTAACGAAAAAATATATTAATTTTTAAAAGCATACAAATATTTTAATATATTTTTTTTTTTTAAATAGCCTCTAAAACAAAAAGAAAAAATTATTTTCTTTTTTTTTCAAATATTTCTTTGTAAATTTACATAATGATTGAATTTTATCCTAGAAATTTGTAAAGTTATCTTAAATAAATAATAATAATAATAAACAGTTTGTATTTATTTTGATAAGACGATTTCTAATTGAAGCAGGAGATTTTTCAGTTTTAAAAAAATAACTAATTAAAAATAATATAACTTATAAAATTGGTAAGTACCTGATTAAAACTATCCCTTCTATCCTTTATATAGTATTAGAATGATTTAAAATAAACCGTCCTAACTTTTGCCCTCTTGAAAAAAAAAAACGAAACTCGTGTATCTCGAGATAAACGGCTTCGAGAAAATAATTTCAGATTTTGTTCCCGAATTTCAGACTTTGTCATGGGCAATGAACTAAAATCGTATTGGCTTTTCTTTTTTAATTGTGTTTGTGCGTCAAACAAAATCAATTTTTTTTTTTTGACTTTTTGAAATCCTGAAAAGTTGGATGCTTGCCCTAAATATTAAAATATTCTTCATTGTAATTGTTTATTTCCCAACAAATTGTAAACTAGCTGACCCGGCGAACTTCGTTCCACCTATAATTGATTAAATTATTAATGTTACTTTCGAAAGTCGAGCAAGCTCCAATTGTTTTCACGACTTTCCGACTTGTCTGGCCTAATTTTACAATTTTTATCTCCGTAATGTTTATCTGGTTTAATACAAATCCAACAAAAAAATTTCCATCCAATTTGGATAATGTTCAGCCGAGTTATGTGCGTACGAACAAAAAACTAATTCAGAGAGTTTTTGTAATTTTAAAATGTTTTCACGATTTTCTGACTTTGTTGGTCGAATTTTCTAATTTAATTCGAATTTTTCAATTTTTGGCTCCGTTGTGTGTTTAATCTGGTTCAATACAAATCCAACAAAAAAATCGCATGCAAATCGAATGATGTTAAGCTGAGTTATGCGCGTACGAACACAATTTCATTTCAGAAATTTTGATTTTTAAAGCCGTTTTCACGATTTTCGTACTTCTTCGGTCGAATTTTCTAATTTTCGGACAAATTTTACAATTTTCGGCTCCGTTGTGTGTGTTAATTTGGTTCAATACAAATTCAACAAAAAATTCCACAACTAAATCGGATGATTTTTAGCCGAGTTATGCGCGTAACACAAAAAGGGATTAATTTATATATAATGTAGATTAACTTTTATGCCCAATAAAAGAAAAATTTGTTTAGCAGAATTAAAAACGAAAATTTGTCTGCACCAAAATAGATTGATTTTTGTTCAAAATCTGTAATACAGACTGTAATACAGACTGCATCAATAAACGTTGCAAGTGAAACAACAACTTCTTCTCTCAGGAAAAAAGACATTGAAAATTTCAAGCTACCTGATAAATAATTTTAATTTCAATTTTCTCACTAATTCTATATGTGTAATCAAACAAAAATATTTTTGTACTCAAATAAATAAAAACTACCTATAACAAACAAAAAAAAAACAGGGTGGTCCGAGTTCTTTCGTTTACTTAAACATATTTTTATATTTTCAATTGCTACAAATTTCTTGCAATATTACTATATTTTTTTAACAAACTTTACTTGAGCTTCTTAGATGTTTGTCAATGTTTTCTTTATTATACTTGTTTTTTTTTATGTTTTCAAATTTATTTTTTTTTTTTTTGTTAAATGCAAAACTAAATTTCAATTTAGACTTTACCACTTCCACTAGAATCAACTTATTACGATTTAACAAAAACAAAATCAATTAATTATGTTAAGCATTTTTGTATATTGTACTCTTAAATGAAACGTTTGCGCAGCGCTAGAAATGTTGGACAGAGTGAGTAGTATTGGCGAATGCACTGCATTTTGCATTGCTTCTCTCGTAAAATGTCCTATTTATTAGTATATTAAATATAATCAATATAATTGTTTAAATTAAACTTTGCCAAAACTTTATAATTTTTAACAAAATGTTGTTTTTTTTTAGATTTTGTTATTTTTTTTTGTTTAAAAACTACTTAATGTTTTGTGTATATATCTGACTGGAAAAAAAAAAAAAACTATCCATAGTGTTTCGGAGAGAATCTTTAATTTCTTTGTGTATACCGACCGAAGATTCCCAAAAATTTTGTATTCAGTTAACTGCCTGAGTAGAGCTAAAACAAATATTTACAAAATACTATCTTTGTCTGTGTTATACAAAGAAGAAAACTAACATTTGTTTTAATCCAACCATTTGCAGCATCCGAAGAGAATGTTCTTTCTTATGAAGCTGTGCAAAGGCTTTCGATAAACTACACTAGACCAGTCATTATATTGGGTCCTCTTAAGGATCGCATAAATGATGACCTTATTTCAGAATATCCCGATAAGTTTGGATCCTGTGTACCACGTAAGATAAAATGTTTTTTTTGTTTAATTTTAAATAAACATTCTTTAAAAAAATATATATATTTTATTTTCAGATACTACGCGGCCAAAACGGGATTATGAGGTAGATGGCAGAGACTATCACTTTGTATCGTCAAGGGAACAAATGGAACGTGACATTCAAAACCACCTATTTATTGAGGCTGGCCAGTATAATGACAATTTGTATGGTACATCGGTGGCCAGTGTAAGGGATGTTGCCGAAAAGGGCAAACATTGTATTCTTGATGTATCGGGCAACGCAATTAAACGATTACAAGTAGCTCAATTATATCCAGTAGCCGTTTTCATAAAACCAAAATCTGTTGATTCGGTGATGTATGTTTTCAATAGTTTTTTTAAATTAAATACAAATAAATGTTAAAATTAATATTATTTTTTCATAGGGAAATGAATCGGCGAATGACTGAGGAACAAGCGAAAAAAACCTACGAACGAGCCATTAAGATGGAACAAGAATTCGGCGAATACTTCACAGGTATTATATTGTGTTTGTATATTGTATGCAAAAAAAAATATACATACATTACCTATGTACGTACAAATATGTATGTATACATGAAAAAATCGACAGGTTTTTCTAAGTTATCAGGATATAATACATTTAGAATTTTTTCAAATGGAAACTAGTAGATGCGGGTCCTAAGCACCCCCGGTAAAGCCTAGTACACTGCTGATACGAAACGAAATTTTTTGTTGGTCTCCAGCATGACAACGTAATGCTTACGAACATCACAACGAAAAATTACCCCATGAAAATGGCCTCGTTCAGGATTGTATCTAAAGCGATCTGAATAGCTTTGTGTTATTGTAATCCCTTGTGAAAAAACAGCTGATGCAACAACAACTAAGGCCGTGTGCGAATTCGTTTTAGATTACGATTAAATTTTATCCGGGATTAAATTTTGACACTTCTACGTACAGATTCACCTCACTAGTGTCAAAAATTAATCTCCGGATAAAATGTAACGCGATTTTAAGCCAGTTCACACACGGCCTAAACGTATCTGAAAATTTTTGAATAGGTTGACACCGCCTTAGATAGGTTTCTGAACGCGAGGAGTGTCACAATTTGCAAAAACAAAAAACAAACGTATCTAAATCAAAGAAAGCCATGTTGTGATGAAAGTAACAACAAATACAAACACGAATAGAGACCAAATGTCACTTTTCCGCACACAATTAATGTGGTTTTTCTTTCAGCCAAAAAAAATGGATCCCTGCCAGGGATTTTGATCCCGGAAAAGTTTTTGCATTTCTTTCAACCAAAAAAAATCAATCCCTGACAATTCGGGATCAAAATCTCTGATCCCGAATTAAAGACAGATTTAAGCTAAGAGCAGACGGCATATAAAAAGCCGCAAACGTTTGCGGCTCTGACGTCACGTAAAAAGTCGTAAATATGTCGCAAATTCTGTTTCCATAGCAGTGTCCGCACACTTACACATAGGGTGTTCACACCATGTGCAAAAACTGTCCCAAAAGTTGCAAATGCATTTGCGATATAGGTGATTGCACATCATATGTCCGCAAATATGATCGCAAATGTTTTGGTCTATATGCGGGGTGTTCATACGGTGTGCTACAAAATCCGCATATGACCCAATTCCAATCATATGCAGGTTTGCGAACTCATATTTTCTTTGGTTTGCATATTGCCTTGTGTGTCGCTGTCAGTGGTTTAAAAAATTACCATTGAAGAAACTGATGAAGTGGAGCGCTGCAGTACGTTGGTCTCCAAAAAAATAATCTGGGTAAAGAATTGCCATGACACTGTAGGTGGTTCTGTGCCCTGCCCAGACTTCTTCGTGCGCATCTTTGTTAAATTGGTCACTCGCAAACAGTCCCACTTGGATTTCGCTTCGTTAATGCTTATTTCAAAGCCGAGGTCATCCACCACCTCACGCCAACCATCAATTTTGAACAGTTTGTAGTCTGGAGCACCAGCATCCCAGAGTCTGGGACGCTTCTCCACCGCAGCAATTAATCATATCGATTATGGAATCCGTAAAACCTCATCCGCAATGTATTGCTCTCTTTTCTCTTCATCTATTTGCCGTGAAAAAAGACAACAAAATACTGCGAATCGCTGTGGATCGATTAATGGCGATTCCATAATCGACATGAATAAATTAATCTGATCGCGCGTCCAGCCTTGATGCACTCTTCTCGTTCCGGATACAAATTTTCTCTTGCGGCTTGGCTTTGGTTGTGAGGGTTCTATATGTACGTGATCAGTGGATGTTGTTCCCTCAGGCTCACTATCACTCATTTTGTGTAAATGTACCATCACGGTGTATTAATTGTTTTTTTTTTTATTATTTTTATTTTCTTTTTGAAATCAAAACAAAACTATACCTACTACTGTCGCCCGGCATTTAAAATTTCACATAAATGCTCGCAAATGCGTCAGATATGCAATGTTATTTTTTCAGGCCAACGCAAATGCCTGGGACTATCGCAAATGGTCGCACATTCTCGCAAACTGTCACAAATAATATGCGAGGGTGTTCACACGATATGCAAAAAAGTCGCAAACTAATGTGCGATTCTAGGTGTCGCACATGCTCCGCAAATTGTCGCTAGCATGTGGGGACTGTCCCAAATGGGTGTTCAGACGATGTGCGGCCAAAAGTAGCAAATGATGACGTAAAAATGACGTCACAGTCGCAAACATTTGCGGCTTTTATATGCCGTCTGCCCGTAGCTTTACACCTACATGAAACACGCACTTGCACACACACTATTTATAAAACGTCATTTTGTGATTTTCTTTTTCATTTGCATTCTGTTTTTGATTCTTTGCATATCAAAATTATTTTTTGCTTTATTAAATTAAAATTATTTTTAAAAAAATTAAATTTGACATCCAACACTCACATTTGCAAACAAAAAACAAATCCAATCTGCTTTTCTTTTACCAAGAAAATTCGTGATCCGGGATGAAAATCCCTATTTGCAAAAGAAAAACGACATAATTGCAATCTGTGCGAAAAAAGAGGGGAGATCTCTCCAAATAATCTGCTACAAATATCGATTTCGCTCATCGAACAGCGTACTGCAGAACGAAAAGCAGAACGAAATTTTTCGTTTGTGATTTCGTTGTGTCATTTTTGTATGAAATTTTTCATTTCGCATCAGCAGCATACTAGGCTTAAGAACGAAATTCCCATATACATACATGCGTGTCAGCCGACACCTGGGGTTACAATATTGAACAAAAGATATTTTTTAACTATCATCAGAATCAAAGCTGTGTGCAAAATTTCAGTGTGATCCGATATACCGATTGTTTTTTTAACAGAGTTCATTTTAAAACGAAATTTGTTCTCGTTTTGACTTTCGAAAACGATTAGAAAATATGAAAATCACAAAAAAAAAGAGCTAGGTAGAAGATTAATAATGTATACATACATAATTTGCCTTGTGGTGAGTTTCGCCCGAACAACTTTTCACCCGGAAAATTTTTTCTCCTTTTGTAAATAATTTGTCCCGAAAAATATTTTATTTTTCGAAAATTCCCCTTATTTTAAGCACTCATTTCAATTTCAGTCTTTGTTTTTTTCAAAGAAATTTATGAAAGTGAAAGAGTTTTTTGTGTGATAACACACGCGTAGTGTAGGCTGCAAAGCTTTCGCACCATCATATTAATATTGAAGGTTTGAATGAAAGAACAACAACTTGAGTGAGCTACCACCAAGTTTTTTATAGGCTGCAGTTATAGCTATTTCACGGTCGCCAGGCCGATCATCAGACTCCTTTAGTGGTGCTTAGTCTATTTATGTTCAATTTTATTCGAAAAATAATTTGCCCCACTCAGGCTCGAACCTAGACCAAGCGTCTCCGATCGACATGATCACGTGACCTTCGGTAGCGCAGTGCGTAGTGCACTTGGCCCGGAGACGTCAAACCGTGAAATAGCTATAACTCCAGCCTATAAAAAACTTGGTGGTAGTTCACTCAAGTTGTTGTTCTTTCATTCAAACCTTCAATATATGAAAGTGTTTTAGAATTAATTTTGGTTTTTCGATCGTGTTATATTTCTTTTTGTAAATCTGTTTTACTTCTCTAACTCTTACTTATGGGGTTTTCCATTGGTAAATTTAGATTCCAATGAAAAAATTGATTTATTTTGCGGCGAATGGAACACAATTTCAAATTGATTGATTTTTGTCACTGTATTTTGTGCATTATAGCTTCTATGTCAATATTTCAAAAAAATCTTCAACCATCGATTTACTTTTAGAAGAGAAATATGAACTTGAAAAAATTGCCGGTTCATTTTAAACTGCTACCATTTATTTATTAGCAATTATTTTGCACATTTTTCAACATGATTTTCACAACCGAAATATCAACGAAAAACATTTGCAAACTGACAGCTGGATTTATGTTGGTATTAGTACAAGGAGGGGTAAATCTGCCGAAAAATTTAGATTTGCAAATTTGATTTAAAATCAAAAATAAATCAATTTATTTTGTCCAATGTAAAGCAAAAAGAGGGGAAATTGTGTTTTTGAAAGATCCAAATCAAAAATAAATTGATTTATTTTACCAATGGAAAACCCCATTAAGCTAAAAGCTCAACTACAAAAATGTGACATTTTTTAATACTTAGGGGAATTTTGAGTTAGATTTACAAGGACTGCACACAGATCCACTGAAGGAGCTATGTCGAAAATAACATGTTGGGTTAAGCATTATTTAAAGGTTGGTTAAAACCAACACATTTTTTTCACGAAATCAAAAGCTCCCCAATAGGTTGTACGGAAACATCAAATTTTTTCAGTTATGGGCATCACTAATTTTCGCTGTCGACTTTTGCACCAAATTCCATTTGAACTTACAAAAATAAAAACACGCCTATCTTCAAGGCGTCCTTCTTTATAACGCGACAAAAAAAAATAATTTATCTACTATTTTGTTATAACCACGACATTTAACTTAACGTTTACTTGTTTTGCTATTTTTCAGGGGTTGTTCAAGGCGACACCATAGAGGAAATCTATAGCAAAGTAAAACAAACAATCTGGGCACAAGCTGGCCCAACTATATGGGTACCATCAAAGGAATCTCTATGACCAACAGCCACAACGACATGGACACTGCCGCCTCGAGTACGTGTTCGACCAGTCTCGAGAAACACAAATCAGCATCACTGATTTGTTTAAAATTAATTTTTACATTAAAATAACTAAAACAAAAAAAAAAAAACAAAAAACAAAAAAACAAAAACCTTTTATCTATATCGTTATTAATTATTATTATTATGATTGTCTTATTATTTAAAAATAGTAATTTAACTTTACTATAGTTTTATTCTTTACGACCATACAAGAGAGAGCGAAACTAGCAAGATATATACAAAAAATGCAGAGAGAAATGTTGTGACATACATACATACATACTAACAAATAAACAACAAATATAAGAACACTAAAATACACACTAAGTTAAATAATAAATTTAAAAAAATATATAATTAAAATTAATAAAAAAAAACAGAGAAGTGAATTCGAATCTTAGTTATTTAAAATGATTTTAAAATATATGAATTAAAAAAGAAATAAAAACTAATCTAAAAAAAATAACAAACAAAAGATCTGATTCTATATCGTATTCGTTATATAAAAAATGTTAAATATATACATATATTTTTTGCAATAAAATAGAACAGGAAGATATTTAAACAAAACTCAAAAAAAAAAAAGAAAATACGAAAGATTTAATATTTACATGCATAATATACTTTTTTGTGGGCTAAGTGACATTGTATTTTACTTAATAAAAAAAAAACAACTATGTAATCGGAGCTTCTTCCTCTAAAAGCTCTTATTTACCTTTATTTCTTTGTTAAATTCTATCTCTCTCTTTTTTTTTTTTTTTTGTTTCAACCTTTTTTGTTTTTAAGAATGCTTTTGCTAATTTAATTTGTAAAGTATAATTTTAGTTGAATGATAATTCTATTATACGAATATTTATTTGTCTATTAAATTGTAGTAAACATTTAAAATATATCTGTAATGAATTTTATTTTTTTTTTGTATTATTTGTTGGTGTAGTTATCGCAAGCACGCGTATTGTTACTATAAAAATGGCGTTGAAGTAGTAGAAAAAAATGAAAATGGTAGTTACTTATATTTATACATTAAATTAAACAATACTGAAACATAACTTTATATATATAAATATATACATACATATATATATAAATGAATATTGAGAAATGCTGATTTATTTATAAAAAAAAAAAACAACAACAACAATTAGAAACAGCAATAATGCAGTGTATAACTGGAGTTAGTTTTTTTTTATTAATCGACAAACAAATTCTCATTGTATAAATGGTTCGGGGATAATGATTATAATGATTAGTAAAAAAGCTGCATCTATATTTTACAGCTCTTTTCTTAAATTATATTTCATATCTTATGAAAAAAAAAGTACTAAAAACAATGCAAAATCGTATATTATCGTCGCATATTTGTAGCTAGCAAATAAAAAAACAAACTTTATAGTATATATGTATACAAACACAAACTTACATATACATTTATAAAAAAAAAAAAAAAAAAACAGAAAGTCCAATCCGACTTCATGATAAGAAACATCACAGAAAGAACAACAGTAGCTAAGAAGCAGATATACTACACTGGCTTATGAATAATTTGTTTTTAAATTTTCCCCAATCCTATAAATCGAAGATCCAGTGAATGTATACATTATTATATTTTTTCACCGTTATGTTTGACCAGGTAATTTTATCTTTGTATTTTCTATTAATGGCGTGCATTAGACAAGAAGTCAGTCAGTCTAAGCTTGCACGTTTTTCTTGCTGTACAATATGATGCTTCCTCTTCGATCACTTCAGTTCGATGTTGTACCAAAAAAGAGAAACGAATGAAAATAAGCTTTCCAGTTTTCCCATTCCGACATTAAAAAAAAAAAATTAAAACAAAACTACGGTAAGGCTTGTGCAAGTGACTTGGTCTGCTTTAGGTCAGGTGCTGTTATGCAGCAGCGCTCTAAAAAAAAAAAAAATGTTGATACAAAAACTACAGAATGAATCAAGTTGTGTTCGTGCTTTCCATTAACGTCTGGAATCGAAGATTACTAATCGAAAATTTCATTATTATTTAATTGGCGTCGTCCTCAACCATTTGGGACGGGAATTATCAATATATGATAAGATCCCGGTGAGTTTATGTAGAAGCGATCATAATCTTCGTCATCTTGCATAAACGAAAAAGTTATATAAAGAGATTTAAAAAAAATTGGTTTTAACAGCTTCTTTGGTTAAAAGTTTGTATTGGGATTTCAATTTTTTTTAGTAAGGTTGCTTAATCTACTCATCATTAAGTAGCTAGTTGAAGAGATCATTCTTAATAGTCAGTAATGAGGAAGTGATGAGGCTTTAAAATTCAATGAATGCCTTAAAATACTATGAATAATACCTTTGGTTTTGTTGAAAACCGATAGAAGAGACCCCTATATCGGAAGCGTCGTTTATGAATGACGAGAGTTCCAAACTTCCTAAATATTAATTTATTAAAATGAATATGATCGACGTTGAAATACATATTCACTGGGTCTTAGATTTAATAGGAAAAAATTTTGTAAAGAGAAGATTAGAATTGCACAAAAGTCGTGTGTGTTTCAAAATGTGCCTTTTTTCAGTTTGTCGTTGTGTATTGTATTTATGTATAATAAAAAAATGTTACTGCCGCCCTTCTTCAAATACATATTACTACATTTAAAATAAAGTAAACAGATTTCCGTTGTATTTTTACGCTTAAAGATAAAAAACAAATCAAACAGTTTCCAATTTTCCTTTTTTCTTTTGTTGGTTGTTTACTTATTATTTTTAATATTTAATTCTTGTTTTTATATTTTAGCTATTGTTGTTGCTTGTCGATTTTCACTCTTCATTGAAAATAATATTATTTATATAAAAAAAATTAAATAATAAAAGAACAAACAAACAAACAAAAATCTTTTTGCATTCATAATAAAAAAAAAACAATATTGTATTTTACAGTGTTCCACGATCGAATTTCTGTAATTAATCAAATCAAATGCAACTAACTAAAAGAAATTAGAACAAACCTAACATAATATTATAAGTTGTGTCTTAGAATGAAGATTATATTAAAAAAAAAAAAAAAGTTATAAATTTATTTTTTTTTAAATGTTAAAAAATGAAATACGAAAGTTTCGAAAAAATATATTATATTGTAATTGTTCATTCATTTACTCAGGTGTTTGTTTCTTTTGCTGAAAGGGTTAGTTTGTTTATGATTGTTACGTTAAAAAAAATAGATACATAGTATTGCGTTGCCAAATGCCAATACTTTTACAATCATTTTTTTAATTTGCATTTTTATAATCAGCCCAATTCTAAATGAAAATTAAATTATTTGTCTTCTACAATTTTATTTATGTATCAAATACTGAAAAAAAAAGCTGTTTGTATATGAGCGTAAAAAAATTGAACCGGGGAATTCGGAATCGGAGTATTTTACTCCCAAAAGAATGCGTCTCCCGGGGAATATTTAGAATTGGGTTGAATAATGTGGACAGCATTACACAAGAATACTCAGCCTTATCACGGATTCCATCGTAATCGAGAACTTGTTACGAATCCCGAAAAAAGCTAGTGGAAAATCTCATACAAATTGTCATTACGTACTGCTGACTACGATGGAATTCGTGATAGGGCTGACTATTTATACTCTAGAGTATATGTATATATAGTCCATTGAAATGTTATACAATTTTGGGCGAACCATTTAGTATAGGACAACATTTTTATTGATGTGTGTGTGTAAAATCGATTTTTCGGGGTTGAAAGCCCCCAATTTTGAAAAGAGGGTACAAAGTTTTATGCGATATCTTGAGAACCAAAAGTCTCTCAAAAATTTTGGGAAAGGGAGTGTAAAACGTTTTTCAAAATATCTTTAGAAACATAAGTCTCACGAACAAAATTTTAGCTTCGGATTGAATTTTCTACAATTTACATGTTAACGTAAAATTTAAAACAAAAAAAAAAATATGATCTTTAAAGAGATACAAAATTATTAGACAAAAAGTTATGACCCTTTAAAACATTTGTCTATTTTTTAATTATAACTTTTTTATTTTCATAAAATTCCAATTAGAACATCACATAGAACAAATATTGTATGCACAACGGCACCGCAACAAAATGTAAGAATATTTATCGTCAACGGAATCTTTAAAAAAAAACTGTTGTTTTTTTCTTTTCATACATATACAAATTTTTTCCATTATTTATTTCATATTTTCATATTGCCTACACACAAAAAAAGGAAATAATCGAAAATGTTTATAAAATATTTAAATCGAATTTAAACGCCCGTGGGATTTATTGTTCTAATTATCAATTATCCTACTCTACGCTGAAAAAAAAGGTTACATAAATAATTCTAGAAAAGTGGTAAAAAATAATCTAATCGTTTTTTTCTGAATTATTTTGCGCATGCAGTTTTATTCGCAATAAATCCCTCTTAAAAGAACTCAAACAAAAAGATGCATTTATAAATTAACTATAGCGCTACACGCTCTGATAATCGGCCCTTTCGAGGTAACCGTCGGAGCGGAATTCTCTCCGATTTCCTACGAGGAGACATTTTGCTGATCGAAGAACTACCTCGAAGCAAAATTTCTCCGAATCATTGGAAATCGGAGAGAATTCCGCTCCGACGGTTACCTCGATAGGGCCGAATAAAAAAAAAGATTTTCCCTATTCAGTGGAGCGGAGTGTATCATACTGTTGCAATAAGCCCTTTAATTGTTTTGCCCTATCGGGAATCTCCCGGGGAATTTTGTTTCCCACGGAATATTTTATTCCCACAAAAACTATTTTCTGCTATCGTAAATCTCCCACGATCTCACTTGGACTCATCAGGGCCCATACTACGAATTACAAAACAAACGATTGCCATGACATAGATCGATTATGATTTACAAAAATGGATGCTCGAACATGTTGCAAGATTAAATCAAAAAATCTATTTTTTAAATAAATATGCGAGAGGTTTAATGTTTAATAATCCTAAGTCAGAAGTATCAAAGCTATAAAATACGACCGCCAAAAGCAGTCGTAAGAAAAAAGTATCGTTTAAAAAAAAAAACAATTATCGTAAAATGTAATCGCAACTTAACGATAACGAGGGGTTTTGAACGATAATCGTAATTCGTATACGTTAACTGATGAGTCCAAGTGAGATCGCCGCCGGGACGAAACGCCAATTTTTGTGCACTTAAGGCTGTTAAAAGCTATTTTGAATTAAGTGATTTCAAGGACAATTGGGAATTTTTCGAACATCACACATCATTTGGGGGAAACTCCTTAACAAGTGAAAAATAGGACTGGCAGAGAATATTTTTTGAATAAAACAGTTTTTTTTTTATTTTAATCTTATATTTATTAAATATAATTGTTTGTTTTTTGACAATTCGCGTAATTCAATGCTTCTTTCTTTTTTTTTTTTAATTTCTCTTATAATATTTTTTACCTAATATTATTCACATTGTCTACTTTACGGTTAAATTTACAAATTTTAACAAAAAAAAATACATTTATACACATTTATTTATATAATTATTATACAAATTAGGAAATTCTTAAAATACATTTCCTTTTGCTAGTTTCAGCATAAAGTCTAGTATATATATCGAAGCGAAGTAAAATTTTCATAGAAAAAAATAGCGCGAAAATACAATAAAATTTAAGACAATTGTTTAAGCGATTAAATATTATTTAACAGACTAAAGCCAAATATAAAACAAAATTTATTTTATTTGTAAACCTTTCGACGCGACATTTATTAATGTTTGATTTGGATTTGCATTTCACTTCGCATTGATGTATAAACTAGACTTAACATATCCATCCTTGATGTATGCTTTTTAAGCTGCATATTACACACGTGAAATCAAATATTCTTAAAAATAGGAGAGTGCATACGTCCGGATATAAGCGCAGCGTCGTATTACATTGTGTGCGGAAATTTGTTTGCAAAACACTATTTCGAATTGAAAACTTATAGATAAGAAGTTAATTTATATATTTTAACAGTAAATATATTTGTATATGTATTATCTTTTATTAAATAAGAAGGTATTCACACTAATTTGGATCAACAATTGGGCCTAAAAGTACTTCCAAGGTTCCGATCGGTTGATACTATAGAATTTCCATGACCGGTACTGAGAAAGATGTTTCCATGGCTTGGGTTCTGTATGACGTTTGCGGCCGCAGCTACATTTCCTCCGCCTATGTGCACTAATTGAGCTTGCTGTTGGGTTGACATTGTTGGTATAAGAACTTGCTGTGTTTGGAGGGCATTCGCCGCTTGATTGTTTTGCATTTGCATTCGGAGTAGATTTAATTGATTTGCTGTTATAGTTATCTGTAATTATAAATAAACATCATTTTATAAAAAGCTACATTAATAGTTGTTTTTTTTTTTTTTATTATTATTAAAAATTTGTTTGTACATATTATGTACTTGTTTATATTGCAGTAATGTAAGGCATAACTTTCCTAGTACTCATTAATAAAGTCAGAGCTTAAAATAGAGCCTCCCACAACCAATTTACTTATTTTAAAATCAGATAAATAGCTTTACAACCAGCGTGTTATCAAATATAAGAGCAGGTAATATATTTTGGAATTCAGCCGCTTCGCACACAACTCGACAGCCCTTAAAGTTTGAAATGTGTAATACTTAAACATTTTAAGGATTGGTTCCTGTGGAACCATCACATTTGAGGTTATGATAAGTGATTTGTTTCAATGCATTTAGTATCAGAAGGGTAGTCGTTAAAAGGATTTTGATACGAAAAAAAATAATACATATTTAAACAAAAAATAAAATATTCTTACCGGGACATTGGTAATCTCTCCATTGGGCGTAACCACTTGCTGAATTAACTGTATTTGCTGCTGCGGATTCTGTAAGGTATTTACCATAGCAGTGGCTGTTTGCTGTTGACCTGGATTCCCAGCAGTCAGCAAGATGTTTTGAGGAGCAGTAACTATGTTGATGCCTTGCAAGGACTGCTGAATGTGTTGGTTTCCGAGCAACCCGTTAGGGTTTATATTCGACGTTTGAATATGCGACTGCTGTAGCTGCCCTGGTTGACCACCGAGTTGAATGTAATACTGCATGGGTTGTTCAGGGGTTGTCGTTTGGACATTGTTCGATGAATTCATACTGACTGGATTCGGTGTAGTCTGTTGATTGACTTGTTTGTCCGTCTCCTTCTTCACCGACGTGGTTGGTGGTTTGATTTCTTCTCTCGGAACGATGTCAATCAGAAAATCGAATTGATCACAAATTGAAATTGCTTGAGCTATGTCGCTGCGCTGAAGTGTGCGCCTTTTGCTCTCCTCAGTGTGCACCCAAGCACGCAAAGTCAGCTCCTGAATGAAGTACTCACAAGCTTTAGCAAACAACAGAGGTGCTTCGGCAGCAATCATTCGCGTGTTCTCATCCAATTTCATGATTTTCTTGATTCGAGCCAGAGGCAGTGCTTGATGCTTAGCATCCACTTGCTGTATGCTCTTTACATCTTCCAAAACTGTTGGCCAAAAGTTTTCGATGGTGGGGGGCTTCCTCTTCGGATTTGTGTTTTTGTGAATTTTGTGTCGTTCATTGCTCGACGACGAGACCGATGGTTCTACAATGTCAGGTACTTCAACTTTGATTGGGGTTACAGTGATTGAGTGATCCATTTGCTTGCTGAGTTCTTAACAATCCGGTTAATTAGGTATAGAAATCGAATTTTACTTACTGTGTGATTGTGGGGAAATATGTTCAAAATGTTAGATTTTTCAAATTTAGACGGTTGATTGCGATACTATAGGAACCGTTGTTGGATCCTTTTCTTTGGGATTCCTCCGTTCGTCGTCACAAGGTAAAGTATGCCATTGGTTTGGATGATGATTTTTATATGAACATTATTCGTACGCACTTTTGGAAAGTGTTGTTTTGTTTGTTGCACATTTACTTTGGGCTTATTTTGCATCAAAACAATAAACTGCACGTGCTGGATTTTGAATGTTTTCCTATTTGGTTGTCCAATGAGAGACGATGATCAACAAAAATCGACCAGAGACCAATAATCGTATTGGCTGTCGTGCTGCAATCTCCAATAGAAAACCTTTGCTGTCCGCCATTGATCATGATTGGCTGATTTGGCGTCCATTTACAGCCACTCCGAAAATAAAGAGCTGTCAAACTACGACATTGCCATGTTCAAAATGTTTAATGGGTGATGCAAAATGTAAAAATTTTGTGTCAAAAAATTAAATCAGCATTCCAAAAACTAATATCGAATTCATTTTACAAAAAAAAATTCGATTTTTTTCTAAACAAAATGGTCTTTATTTCCTTCAATACAGGCAATTTGTCCAGAAAAATCGATTCTTTCTTCCAAACAAATCGAATTTTATGTTAAAAGGAATTCGACACAAACCAAACAAAACTAACGATTTAACAAAATGGATATTTCAAGAATTCATTAATTTTGCCAAATTAATTACAAGGAACAACAGCGCATTATGGTGGATTTACATGTATCTTCATACGAGTTCTGCAAAAAATAAGGGATACAAAATATAAAATGTTTGTTTGTTGGATAGAGAGAGAAGAACAAAATGCAGAGATCTTGATTATAGGAACGCAGATAAAGATTATAGCGAAGACGAACATGTTCATCTTCATAGTGGTGCTCTTTCACACATTCGGTTTTTTGGTATGACTTCATCCCGCTCTACTTTTCTTGATGTTTGCAGATGAAGATACATGTAAATTCATCTTTAGCACTCATTAGTGAAGGGACAACTGTACCAACATAGCTCAATATTTTATCCGTGATTTAATAAATCCAAATAAATTTAAACTACTCTCCGGAGGACAGTTTAAGTACTTTCGTCCAGATTTAAACTCAATTTATATTCGTCACAAGTCTCGTATGTTTGATTTTTGCACTCAAAAATAAATGTTATTCATACAAAAGATACAAAAATAAATAAATTCTAGTTCAAAAGTACGAACAAGTGGAAAATTAAAAAGAAAAGAAAAAAATGGATCTAAATTTTTGGATTGAATAAATACACTTTAATTTAAAGTTCGCTTAAATCCAATTTAAATTCAATGGGCCCTACTAATAATCAAATTTAGTAAGGACTTAAATATTTCAGTAAAATGGACCATAATGGAATGGGCTCTAAATAATAAACCATGCATGATATTAGCTAAATACTTACGTGGACTATAAATAATGAACCATACATCGAATCGACTCCAAAAAAATTGAGAATATAATGAATGGTTGATTATTTATGACACATAACGTTTTGGTTTATTTGAGTGCAATATTTAAGCCATAACTAAATTTGATTATTGGTAGGGCTTAATGTGAATAACTTTATGGAAAAAACTCCCCCCCACATCTGCAGTCCCTTTTAAAGGCTCTCCCAAACCAACGCGATTAATCGCTGCGACATTAGAAAACAATAACAACAACGTGTTGTTTTGTTTGACAACCACGTGTTGTTATTGTTGTTTTCTTTTGTCGCAGCGATTAATCGCGTTGGTTTGGGAGAGCCTTAAAACTGATTTTTTTGTATGAATTGCACAAATAAAGTAAAAGCAGAGAGCTGAATAGAGCCTTATGGTGGATTTACATGTATCTTCATGCGAGTTCTGTAAAAAATAAGGGATACAAAATATAAAATATATGTTTGTTGGATAGAGAGAGAAGAACAAAATGCAGAGATCTTGATCATAGGAACGCAGATGATGATTATAGCGAAGACGAACATGTTCATCTTCATATGGTGCTTTTTCATACATTCGGTTTTTTGGTATGACTCCCGCTCCACTTTTCTTGATGTTTGCATACATGTAAATCCATCAATAATCTTCACCTGCGTTCCTATAATCTGCATTTTGTTCTTTTCTCTTTATCTAGCAAACATATATTTTATTTTTTCATTCCTTATTTTTAGCAGAGATCGCATGAAGACACATGTAAAGCCGGAACCACACATATCTCGTGTGGTGTGTTGTGGAGTGGTGTGTCGTGTCGCTGAATGTGCACACTTGTGTGTTGTGATGTTGGAAAAGGTGGAAAAGAAAAGTACAGATGGATATGTCTTTTTTTTTTTTGTTTCATCTTGATCTTTCATTTTTGACAGAAGTTGTTGTTTTTCTTACAAATATTTTTGCCGACAAATTAATCTGCCATTTTAATATGTAAATACATTTTCGTCCACATGAGTGTTTAGCAAATAAAAAATAAATAAAAAAACCAAAATCTTTGAACATCAAATTGTAATTTGATTGGATTAAGGGAAGTCCGTCATACTAAAGAAGAGCTTCCCAGCATTTTATTAGCGGAAAAGAGGTCCACTTTCTTCCAATGTGTCTGGTAAGGTTTTGGTAACCACGAAAGGTAGCTCTAATGGAAGGTTATTGCCTGTGATCGTGGACTAACGATCTCGTATGCAGATATTCTCGAACTATGACCATTTTATGCTAAGAATTGTGCACATCAGAACCGGCTTCCAGCAAGGCGTCGAGTAAAAAGAAGCAACACCAAGAGGAAATAGCTGTCACAACCTCATCTTCGTTTTTTCAACAACCATTCATATCGATTTCATCGTCAATGATGATTATGATGTCGCTGCGATGGGTTGCCTGAACAAAATCGGAATAAGGAACAAGAAAGAGAAATGCTGTTGAGGGCAGCGAAATCTCAATCAAAAATTGATGATCCTGAGCAAATTAATCTTAAGCAAATGGTAATGTGTTTTTCCTTTTATACACAAATAATCTGATAGTTATGTAATTGACTATAGAGCGACTTAAAAAATGCAAGCACTCGACGATTAGTATTAAACTCAAGTGTATGATATATATATTGATAGATATATTACTAAGCTGCTACGAAAAATAATAGAGTAATGTATGTACCAAATAATATACGCTATTTTTCAAGTTCGCTACCTTCCATTGCTAAATAAGTAATATTTCATTAAAGGATTTTAAACGTCCGCATTTTTTACTTGCGATGTAGAATGTATATGGTAAGTTATGGCAAAAAATCGAGATAATCAAACTTTACATTACGGTGATAGAGAACACAAACAAGTTGGTGCCGAAATTCCTTCTGTCTGTTTGTATGTCTGGTTGTACATGGGCTTACAGCCTAAACCAATGAAGCGATTATCTTCAAACATGGAGCATAAGATTTTTAGGTGATTTTGAGGGGAAATCCAGAATTTTTTTTAGTGTCAAAAAACAACGAGACTGGCCATACAAATCGTTTTGAAAAAAGTATTTATCTCAAAAACGACTCGAACGATTTTTTTTAAATTTGTGTGTGTGCTAGTTGTAGTATCGTCTAAACTATGATGAACAAATTTTTTAAGAAAAGCCGTTTACATGCCATGGAACCGTTTTTTATTTTCGACTTTCTCATTAAACGCTCAACCGATTTTGATCAAAATTTTTAATCTGAAGGTATCAAATGTAAATAATACTGTGTTCAAATATCTTTTGGATTGTAAAAAAAGTTCAATTTTTTTTGAAAAATCATTCTTACGAAAACGGGTTGATGATTTTTTTTTTTTTTTAAATATGCTTTTAGCTGTATATTATTGTTTTCTTTAAAATGGCATACCAATTTTTTTTCTCAAAAATTTCAAGAAATTTTATATATAAAAAAATATTTTTTAAGAAAACCGCTCTAACAATTTTGAAAATTTTGTTTGCATAAATTCGCATTTTTATCAAGAATTGAGATTTTTCATTATAAGATTAAAATATTTTAAGTACTTGTTCTAGTAATTTAAAGAACGTGTTTCATGCTTTCTTTCACATTAAAATTTCCATTTTTCAATTTATTAAATAGAATAAATACATATGTATTTATTTACTAATTATGTATATGTATAGTTATATTACACTAAATCTTCAAAATTGAAACTTTTACTACAAGAGCAAGTTTGTGCGACCCAGTCTTGCATTTTATTTAAGAAAATAATAATGGTTTTAATATTGAAATCTAATTAAACCTTTTTTTTTTTATTCAAGGCTAAAAAAAACAAAAAACCGAAATGGAAGAGCTGACATCCTTGCCCTCACCATCCTATCTAACGACAATGGCAAAAATGGTCCCCCATTTCCATTCCAAAAACCACACTTAGATCTCAGCAGCTTGGCCCTTTTTCAATCTGCGAACGCAAAAGCCAAAGGGAATGATAGTTGTGCTCAGTGTGTTTGGTTATATTTTACACAATGAACATCGGGATAAAATATTTTAGCGAAAATTTACCATTAGATCAGTTCGACCCCGTATGTCAGTGAACGGTTGTGGAAAAGAACGATTTTAAATTTTGTCTTTAATTTATTTATAAATATATTAAAAAAAAAAATTAGTTAAAACTTCTAAACAAAGTAACACTACCATTATGGAGTGTATCAAAGATTGTTAAGTGCTGAGCTGGGTAGGGTATATTATGAATACCCACAAATAAATGTATTTCAAGTTTAATAATGCATTTTTATTTGAAAGCTATTAGTTCATCGTTTTTGTTTTTTGCTGGCATAAATATTTGTACCTTGCCTGAAACGAAAATTTCAAAAAACATTATTATGATAATGCGCTTTAGTCCAACTTTATTTGAAAATCTTTTTGCATCAGGCGGTACTTGAACCGGTGCATCAGATTTGCTCAGTCTTCGAAGTTGTGTGCGCTAGAATGGTCAAGTCTAACAAACTGACATTCTAGTATGAATAATACAATAAAAATAATAATAACTTAAAAGTCTGGTTTGTTACCGATCTTCCAACCTTTCCCCCTTTGATACGTACTACAACACAAACATATATATGCCAGTAATACCTAGGGTCTTATAAATTAGGCAATGTTAGAAGGAAAAGAAGGATAGGATAGATTTTTGTTGGCACAGTGGATTGAGAAATAAGGTTTTGATTATCTCATTTAAATCCCAGGGGTGGCGTTCAGTTGAGGGAATATAGAAACGAATGCTGCCTAGACTGGGGCTCGAACCCACACATCCAGGTTAGCAGTCAAGCACTACTTCCACTGCGCCGGGGCCACCCCTTACGAATTGTAGTCTATCGAAATAAGGTATGGAGAAAAATGGAGGCGGAACAAGACAGCATATTTGAAAGTGCTTATAAAAATGCTGATGCTCCAAATGCATTTGATAAACAAACCTTACATCTAGTTGTGTGTCGTCAGTGGTCAGCAGTAGTAGAGTTCGTAGTGCACACAACTTCGAAGACTAAGCAAATCTGATGCGCAAAGTTTTTCAAATAAAATTGGATTAAAGCTCTGCACCACTATAAAGGAGACTGATGATAGGGCTTGGCATCCCTTGAGATAGCTATATCTCCGGCCAAACAAAATAAAACGAATTTAAAAATAATTCGTAAAAACAATTGGTGGTAGCACCTTTAAGTTCTTGTCGTTTCTCACAAATTCAATGAAATTGACGGAATAAAGAATGGTCAAGTCCAACATTCTACATGAATAATACAATAAAAATAATAATTATTATGATAACTAATGGATGGAATAAATGAAAAATCAAATGGACAAGGAACAGAAAGTATAATTACCTTGTATTTTAAAATTTTAAGTACACGTACGCTCTCAGCTACATACTTGTTAACAAATTACCTTATTCAAAACTAAATTTTTTGATCAGAGTAGTTGTAGCTCGTAGACATTTAAGAAAAATGTTTAAATTTACATTACATATTTAAATTTTGGAGTTCATTCAAAGAAGTTAGTTGCACAGTATAACGGTCCCGAGTTTTGTGTCGATATTTAAAAAAAATGTTTTTTGATAGTGATTCCAGTGATAGTGACTTCGATGATGCTGGCTTGCTACTTCTAAGTGAACTTTTAAAAAATAAAACAAAGAAAAGAAAATATTGGATTCACCCTATAAATAAGAAAAGAGAAGCAAAAGGTGAATTCCATCACCTCGTTGAGGAATTAGAAGCTGATGAAGAACGTTTTAAGTTGTATTTTCGAACAACCAAAGTGCAGTTCGAAGAAATACACGCAATAATAAAAAACGATATAACGAAACTCAATACAAAGTTCCGCTGCTCCATAGGGAGCAAAGAAAGACTGGCTATTTGTTTAAGGTAAGTTTTATTAAGAAAGAGAAAACAGAAATACAAAATCAATTTAAAAATTAAGAACTGGTGGTGATACAGATGTCGTCCCCTGATGATATTGTAGAGAAGACGATGTTTCTAATATATTGTTCAATTCAGCTTCATGTATTGCTTTATGAAGATTGAATTTTATTTTTGCCTGGTCGTACAGCTCAAGTTTTTTCACAGACCTGCTCATGCTCAAAAAAAACAGATCTGTTTCATCCATCTCCTCCTGAAGTCGCATTTTTTTGGCTTTAATTTCCTGTGAAGATTTCATTAACGAATAAAGATTGTCGAATCTATCATCACATTTCTTTTGTGGCCTTTTGGTTGGTTTCGATGATATTGGACGAGGACGAGAGTTCTCGGAGTTTTGTGTCGATGACATAGGCGCTGGTGACGAGGGTCTTTGTGTAAAATGTACTGGTGATGGAGTCAGTAGTGGCAAAGGCTCTGATGGTGATCTATCCGTCGGTGACGGCGTCCTAGGCATCATAGGAAATGGTGACAAAGTTCTTTGAGTCAAATATTGCGTATTCGTTTCTGACGAATAAGCTGGTGGCAGTTCGAGATTTGATATAGTTGGTCTCGTTTCCATATATAGGCGCAAAAAATTCATCTGTTCTTCATATTTCCAGGGGATAATTTGTTCTGCTCCTTGCCCACTTTTTGTTTTACGGCGTTTAAGTGCACTTGCGTACGCATTTCTGAGTTTTTTCCATCTTTCTTTGACTTCATTCACTAAAATAAAAAAAAAAATTATTTCAGATTTTTGGCGACCGGAAACAGTTTTCGTTCATTAGGATTTAATTACAGAATCGGATTTAGCACAGTCGCCGTTATCGTCAAAGAGGTATGCAAAGCGATTTGGAAAAATATGTCGCCATTAGTGATGCCTCAGCCCTCAACTGAGAAATGGATCCAAATTGCAAGGGACTTTGAAAGTTTTTGGAATTTCCCAAATTGTGTCGGTGCTTTGGATGGCAAGCACATTAAAATAAAATGCCCAATCAATGCTGGTTCCACTTTTTATAATTATAAGCAAGAGCACTCTATTGTACTTCTTGCTCTTGTGGACGCCGAATACAAGTTCATCTTAATAGATGTGGGAGCATATGGCCGGAATAGCGATGGTGGTATTTTTAAAAAATCTGCAATGGGACAAATGCTAGAATCGCAAGCACTTAATATCCCAGAAAGTCGTTCTTTGTCTAATAATTTTGAAAATCTACCACATGTGATTGTTGCTGATGCTGCCTTTCCGTTGAAAAGTTATTTATTAAAACCCTACAGCAAGCCGAATTTGTTGAACAATGAAGGTAACAAAATATTCAATTATCGCTTATCACGAGCAAGAAGGGTTGTGGAGAATGCATTCGGAATATTAAGTGCTAGGTGGCGCGTGTTCCAGGGGCCTATGCAAGTACAGCCGGAAATGGCTGATTTAATTGTATCGGCTTCTTGCTGCCTTCACAACTTCTTGGGTACTAGTTTAACTTCTGCCCAAACAGAATCACAGGACAACAACAACATTTCTGGGGGGTTATCAACACTCGATTCTATACAAAGAAATCCTACACGTGATGCGTTTTATTTTCGGGAGAAGTTCAAGGAGTACTTTAATAGCTCAGAAGGGCAAGTTCCATGGCAATGGGAAGCCATTCGATGAAGTGAGGACAGCGAAAACATTTTTTATATCGTCATTTTTGTTTTATTTATAAAAAATGCTGTTCTAGTCAAAATCTTTATTTAAAATAAAACAAAGGAAAATTAATTTAAAAATATGATAATTTTTCATTTTTATTAAATGAAGAGTTGAATTCAGAATGAAAAATTCAATATCGAAGAAACTGGGAAACGATCTATGAAATAGCTGAAGACAAGTTACCTAGAGTCGGTACGATACTTTATAGTGAATGCAGGCCTAGCCAAGATCTATGGGTATTAGGCTTGGTATATGTTCTGGATAGATTGAACATTTTTCGCATCGTGCTGTAGTAATATAATATTCACTTGTTTTATATAATATTGTTATTGTGTTATGCTTATCATAACACACTTATTTAAAAAGAAAAATAACTGCACAAAAATAAGATACATTTTTGGCTCATCTGAATTGGTTCAACACCGATAACCTAAGTTTACATTTGATTGTATAAGTGACCATAGCGTTTTCTTTTGGATAATATTATGTTTTATCATACGATTTAAAATATAGGGGCTTATTGCGAATCTATTCGAAAAAAGTCTATTCGATAAAAGTCGATCAAAATTTCTATCAAATAGAAAAAAATATAAAATACGCAGTACAAATATAAAAAGTCAAATTGAAAAATATTAACGAATAGAATTTTGAAATAACGATAGTAGGCTTTAATTCTATTCGACAAGAACTATTGCTTCCGCAATAAGCCCCATAAAAAGGATACTAATCGATGATAAATCACTTGAAATATTTTTTTCATTAACAACATTTCATTGCAAAAAAAGCATTTATTAATTTAGCTGATGGAAATTCGGTTTCCGTGCAGAATTTTTATCAGTCAAATTAACAAATGCTTTTTATAATGAACATTTCCCCGAAAGAAAATGTTATATATGTACAGGTATAATAAAACATTTAAATTTTCAAAAAGAAATGTTTTTCCTGATGCGTTTTCTCAATAAGTATTTTCGTTTTCAAAACTACTCATGTATTTTATTTAAATGATTTTTCAAAAGGATTTGATTGGGAGAGGTTAAAGAGTTTTCTTTAAGAAAAAATATTCTATTATGCTTCAAAAATATGGTAGGTATTAAAATAGGTACAGTATTTTTGCATATTTAGGTGAGAAATAAAAATAATCTCTATAACCTATTGGATTTAAACTCTGCATCAAAAATCTTCAGAAAAGTATATCCGGTTCCAGGTAAATAAAATATTGAGTTGCGAAAAAATTAAATAAAAAATAATTTTTTTTCATAGCTGAAAAGAAAAGTAGGAGTTTTTACTTACCGGGTCTTTTGCACATATGAAAGTGCAAAAGAAACGGTTTCGTAAAAAATTTCCAAACTCTGTTCGATATACCTACTGTTGCATTGAGAAGGCATCGGCACTTAACTACTCGTTTCGCTGTAAAGATCTTAGAGGAAGAACAGAATTCTTCCACGCTCTGCAGCAAGATGTAAAGAAGCACGCGGTAAGAGGACACATCGCAACTGACTTTCGTATTACAATTTTAAATTCTGGTGCAAGAATGAAAACGAATTTTTGTGGAAAAGAATGTTTTCTTTGTAAAGAAATGTTTTTTATTTTAATATAGCCTACCAGTTTGTTTAGTAATTTTCAGAATATATATGAATATTCGTTTTATGAGGGTCTTACTTTTAAAACGAGTGGATAAAAGTCAGATATGAAAGCGATATATGTAAATACAAAAACAACATTACTACGGCTTCCGGCTTTGAAACTTTAAAGACCAGAAAAAGTCGTGGCTATGTGGGATAAAAGAGTTGGAATTTCGTACGCTGGGTCCTGTCCGCACCACCAACCAATCTTAATGGCAAGGAATAGTAATTACTGTAAAGTAAATCTGCATGGACAGCAATTATAACACCTATAAAAATCATTATGCTTTTGAATAATAAAGTTATTCGGCAGACAATTTGTCAATGGATCTCAAAGAGACAATTTTCGACTGGATCTTAAAACCTTTTCCTACTACCACGCAGCCAGTGTTATTTTGAAGAAATATTTCGTATAATTTATAACATACAAAAGCAAGCGCATCATTTGGTTTGATTCAGCATGAAAATGTTCATTGCCAGCTAAATATACTTAGATATTCAAGAACTCAAGGAACTTACCATTCGAATTGAGATTCATTGCTATGATGTCCCAAGCAGCAGCTCTTTTTACATGGTCCTTGTATTCCCTGCATTTAGTGTTGTACAAAACCTCATTTTGTCTTACTAGTTCAATTAGTTTTTCGGACATTTCAAACATATAATAAGCTTAAAATTCAAACTTAAAACTCTCAACTTTGATTTGAACGAACGAACTCAGAATATTGATGTTTTAATTTTTTTTTTGCTTTCATACCGTTTTTGCCGTTATTTTTCTAAACATATACTTTTCTCTTTCTTACGAACAGTCAAATGTCATTTTAGACATTTGGGTATTTGTTTCATTTCACATACACCACATCGTGGTATGGCGCAATCGGAACAGAAGCGATTTCTCCGCAACACACCACACAGCAACACACCACATGAGACAAATATGGTTCTAAGCATATGAAATACATAGGAGCGATAGCGACACACGACTCCACAACACACCACACGAGATATGTGTGGTTCCGGCTTAAATCCACCAATAATCAAACTTGAGCTCTCGATATAAACGGAACGGGGTAAATGTTGGCTACGCCTTAAGCCTAGTACGCAGATCGCGCTAAAATTTATCTTCCATACAAATTTCCTCCAAAGATAAATTTTAGCGAGGACATTTAGCTAGGCAGTACGCAGTTCACGCGCTAAATTTAAAAAGTCTCCACTTAAAGGCTCTCCCAAACCAACGCGATTAATCGCCGCGACAAAAGAAAACAATAACAACAATGTGTTATTTTGTTGACAACCTCGTGTTGTTATTGTTGTTTTCTTTTGTCGCGGCGATAAATCGCGTTGGTTTGGGAGAGCCTTAATTTAGCACGCGAAATAATGCTCAACGCATTCTTTCACAGATAAATTTTGACATTTGTGCTCTTAGCAAACGATTGTAGAGATAAGAATTGTAGAGATAAAATTTAGTTTAGCTTGAACTGCGTACCTGGCTTTAAGTATTAACTACATAAGCCACTTTTTGCAAAATTACGAAAGTAAAAATGTTTTTTTCCCGCTAGCGCAGTTGTTTTGTGAAAAAGAATATACACAATTTTTTTTTTGCATCATTTTTATAAGTTTTCCAGTGAGAAACACTATCCCAAAATTAGATTGAAAATTTTCCCTTTTGTAATTTTTGACTTTTTTTGCCAATGTAGTTAAGGCTTTAAATTGTAAATGTACACTGTTCATAAATTAAATTTTCAATAAACGTTGGCAGTGCTGTTATGTTACTCCGAAACTGCCGTCCACTTCATACGTCAAACGTCATGGTCATTTAACAAAAAAAAAAAAAAATAATTGAAATTGAAGAAATAAACTACAAACAGAAATAATTAAAAACGGAAATGTTTTGGTCAATATTTATATTTGCCACCAGCGTTAAACTATTACTCATGAAATCCTAGTAAGTTCAACTAAATAACCACTTAAAAAATTAATTCAACTGCTGTTTCAGCCGGTCAACTGATTTTGAAGTGCATCGGAACTGGATGGCCATCACCCATTCGCTACCCCCTTCCAAATGGTATTTTGAAAACACTAGTGAATGGACACTAGACTACCCGCCGTTCTTTGCCTTCTTCGAATGGTCCCTATCGTATTTGGCTCAATTTTTCGATCCGAAAATGCTAGAAGTAAAAAATTTAAACTATGATTCTGATGCCACGATTCTATTTCAGCGCTTATCAGTGATAACAACTGATATTGTGTTTGCACTTGGAGTTAAGAAGTAGGTTAACCTTTTTTTCTGGTTTTCTATTCACATTAATTTTTTTTTAAATTTAAATAGATGTATCTCATCTTTGAATATAAAGAATTCTAGCGAAATCCTTGCAGCTAGCTTTATCTTTCTCTGCAACGTTGGCCTTATTTTCGTCGATCACATACACTTTCAGTACAATGGATTTCTTTTTGGAATTCTGCTTCTTAGCATTGGTTATCTCATGGAGGAGAGATATATCGTTTCCTGTGTGCTCTTCGCTTCCTTATTGAATTTCAAACATATTTTCATTTACATGGCTCCAGCTTTTGGTGCGTTTTACTTAAAGTTTAACTGCATTCAAGCAAAGCATCCAATTTCAAACTTTCTCACGATAATGGCATCAGGACTGAGTTGCTTTGTTGTGTCATTCGCTTTGTTCTACAAACAGTTGCCACAGGTTAATTACATGAGTCAACAAAGTTTATTTGTAATATTGTTCTCCAAACAGGTATTTTCCAGATTGTTTCCATTCAAACGAGGTCTGACACACGCTTACTGGGCTCCCAACTTTTGGGCTCTATACAATTTTGCCGATAAAGTTGCCGAGGTTGCACTGAAAATACCAAGACATGGTGGATCCAATACTGGAGGTCTTGTAAAGGAGTACCTTCACGTATTTTTGCCAAAGGTCAGCCCACTGACAACGTTCGTACTCACTGCACTAGTTATGGCTCCATGTGTCATTAGGCTTTTATTCTTTACAGAGAAACGGTAAGAAAGAACAAAAATTCATTAATTTCTTTAATTTGCAATCAATTAAAAATTTTAATTTTAGGTTAATAGGTGAATGAAATAAGTTTGTTTTTGAGTTCTTCAAATAAATAGACATTTTTCCAGAAAGACGTACATAATAAAGATATTTCTTTGGCAAATGGCTGTTTAAGTTTGGCACACTTTTTGACAGGCAAATCTTAACGTTGCATTCTAGTGCATTTTTTTTTGTTGTAATAATTGGGGTTTTAATTTTTGTCGATCCCCAGCCTTGCCACCTAATAATTTTTTAAAAAACGGCTACTGCCTTTTGCGAGGAATTAACAAAACCTCCAATAGTATCTCTTGTCATAGAAAAGTGCCGCTCACATTAGCCGTTCGGATTCGGCAACAAACCGTAGATCCCCTCCATTCCTGCAGACACGCACACAGGAATGGTTGAGAGTTGTAAGTCACCAGGCCCTAGTTCTTCATAAGCTGTTGTGCCACCCAATTTTTTTTTTTTTATCATTTTCGTCTATCATTTTTAAAGGTTGTTATTAAAGAAAATTGTAAATAGAATATTATACGCCTGTCTATTGGTTTTGTTATTCTTCTTCTTCGTACATTCGTAGAGATAAGTATATTTTGCAAAAAAATGCAACGGGAAAAGTGCATTTTTTAATCGAAGCAACCAGCAGTATTGTTAATGTTTGGATTAAAGCTATCGGCTGGTATCCACTTTTTTAATAATCACAAGAAAATAAACAAGCACGAGACCTAAAAATGCAAAAAAATAGCTTTGATAATAAATTGCGGATAAACCGTTATCCGCATATAAAAAAGTTTTGAGGCGGTATAAGTCGAAAATTAGGCGAAAACGATATTTGCATTCTATAGAGTTTCCATAAAAACCGATAGTCATACGATCAGTGTTTAGACTTAGCGAAAATGACAAAGTAGCAGTTGTTTTTTTTTATAATATAAATTTAAATGCCAATACCCTTAAATATTATAAAAATTGCTATTTTTGTTTTTAAATATTTTTTTTTTCAAACTTTTAGGGACAGTGTTCGGGCTTTTCTACAAGCAGTTGTTCTATGTTCCTGCACTTCGTTTATGTTCGGCTGGCATGTCCATGAAAAAGCCATTATAATGGTGATTATACCTTTAAGGTAAGTTTTCCTATAAACCCATTTTATCATCAAAAATAATACCCTTCCTTTTCAGTTTGCTTAGTCTACTAAACATCCAGGATGCTAAATACTCATTTTTATTGAGTTTTGTCGGCCACTTTTCACTATTCCCTCTTTTATTTACTCCAGAACTTATCACTGTGAAGTATTTCCTATTTCTAGCGTATAGTTCATCCCATTACGTATTGCTAAAAACCTTACATCCAAAAATGAGCTTTCGATGGCATGAAATCCTCTATTTGTGTGGTTTCATATTGCTGCCTATGTATGAGCATGTTGTAAGTCCAATTTTACACTTGAATACAAAACTACCATTCCTTCCGTTGCTTATGACAAGTATTTACTGCAGTGTGGGGATTTCTTATATATTCTTAAGATATTATATTTTGTATATAAGTGATATTGGCTCGTCGTTTGCCAAGTCTAAAAAGAAACTTAAATCTAAATAAACAAAATTGTTGTATTTGAATTTCTTAGTTTTGTTCTCTCGGTAGTCGTTAAACATCCTAGCCATGCTGTGGACGCTCGACGAGGATAACCACGTTCGGGGCGTACAAATCTGTTGTTATAGAGCCAATACAAATTGTGTTTAAAGAAATATGTTTTGCCTTAAAATAAACAAAAAATCAGTACCTAATAAGTTTTCGAAACTTCCAAGGCAAACAAAAATATTGTAATTACCATTTGTCAGTGTTGCTGTTGCATCGATGTAATTTGGTATGCCAACCCATCTCTGCATTGGCTTTGGAAAATTGTCTTCAAACTTACGGATTCTTTCATTTATTTTCCAAAACTGTGTTCCCGCAAAGATGTAAGTCAAATTGTTTTTAGCTTTGAGTTTGGAAATTATTAGTTTTTATTGCAATTAATTCTTTTAAGTTTACCTACGCCAAACCATTGCTGCATCTATTTTGGTTATGTTTATTGCTGTTGAAATTAAATTCGTTAGATGCTTTGGGCTGTTCTCTATAAGTTGTTGACCATCATAAATCCAATAGCTTTGACCTGAAATTAATTTAAATTTTTAGAGGTATTGACCAAAAACTTACAGCTGAAGTTATATGATTAAGGAAGGAATTGATGCATGGAATTGTGAGGTGAGTCTTCTTTGTGATATAAATTTTGAGTTGCAGTCTATCTCAAGAATATAATCTTAAATGTATAACACAAACCTGTAAAATACACAGAAGCTCCATTAAATCGTTCATATACTGCGTCGATGTTTTGAATATTTTCCGGTAGAAACGGTAACATTTCATGTATGGGCTTTGGATAGTCTCTTTCAATTGTGTACTTTGGTGTTAGTTTCCAAACGTATTTCCCCTTAAATACATAAATAGCACCCTTTATCATCGACACTGCATCAAAATGACCTTGGCAGATATAGCTGACAGGTGGAGCAACTGGTCGGATTTTGTTTGGGATTTTTGTGGTTGCCTCACTACTTTTCCAAATCATGTTTGTAGAGTACTTTCGCTATATTGTTTATATTTATAAAGTTAGTAAACACAAAAGAACTGGTTTTATTACCTTATGACTGCTTACTGTTTCATAGTCGCCCTCATATGTAAACTGGTTGTGTCCTTTGGTTGTCGATTCTTGAGAAGTACTCTCTGTTGCATCTTCATATTTTAGTGTGGTAGATGTTGATCTTGGAGTACGTTCTTCTAGATTATCGTCGCCGGGTAATCTTCTTTGAACTTAAGAATATCATCGAATTTTGCTAAATTCTTCATTAAATTAAACAAAAATACCATAAAGTTCGTACATCGCCAAGACATCATCATAGTCCAAGACATTTTGACCAGGGCCTTTGTAGTAAGGAAACATAATCGATGAATAAACTGGAGAATGGGCCAATCCTAGACTGTGACCCAATTCGTGCAAAGCAACTGAATAGAAATCTACACCATCGGCCAAGTTTGTTGAATTTTCTACCCAGTTTTCATCTTCATCGAAATGTATATCACCTCCATATGAACCCATTTCATATGGATAAAAAGCATGAGCAAGAATATTTCCAGGCCCATCAAAGGGATAGCTTTAAGTAAAATATGTAACAACACTGATGACTTTGATTTGAATATTATTTTATTACTTATCTCCATGATATTGACTTCCAAATCCAACTATAATATCTGCCGATGTTTCATACACACGTTGGAATTTCAATCGGTTATAGCGAGACCACATATTAAAGGCTCTTTCCAAATCTTGTTCGATATTTTCCCTCTGCATTTTGGCTGACCAATTGGCTATGCTTATGCAAAATACCTTAGGCTTTGGAAAACAAAAACATTTAATCTTAACTTACTAATACTTAATTTTGCGTTTCTGCCACGACTGTGCGCCAATAATGTAGCGTTTTAATCGGGAGCGAGTTAATGTTCGGGATTCCATGTCCGGTACTCCACAACGCGGCGAAGATAGTAACTTCAAAAATAAAAAAAATAAAGCTTTTTTGCAACGACACTTGAGGATCACATTTTTTTACTTGCAATGTGGGATTGTCCAGTTCACCGGTCTGGTTGAGTGCTCCATATTTTTGTATATTCTTAATGGCTTCTATAATTGCAACTTCATGGTAAAGGGCTTCAGAGTCACTTGGGTTTGTTTCTAAATAGCCAAATCTTCGCATAAAATGTATCTTAACCAATTTAAACAATTGTTATAATTTTTTGATCATATTAAAAAGAAATAGAAACTTACTAATTTTGGTGGGGGAACTTCTATACCTGGCAAATGTCCTCCAGCTGGATAGCCGTATCCAAAATTCTTGAATAAAGCTACAAGAAGACAAGTCAATTGAATTAATCTTCTGAGTTTGGACATTATCTTCATGGGTTTGAACTTCTAGAACGGCTTTTTGCAACTGATAAGTTTATACACGACGCACGATTGACTCGCCTATAGCTTTTTATTGTTGATTTTGTTATCAGTTCCTACGCATACACTTGTGTGACAAGATTAACTACTGACCCATTGGAGAGCCGAGCTTAAAAATAATGCCAACATAATTCATAAATTTTTTGAAGCATACGAAATACATGGTTTATCAAATTTAAAAATAGAATATTTTGTGATAAAGGACCAACTCAACTGCAAATCGGTTTTAATGAATAAAACACTGTTCACAAATCATGCATTCTGTTGAAAGTCATATCAATAAGTTTGAAGCTTCATGACATGAGAAATAATATATTAGTTGCAAATTTACCAACCTTAAAAATTAACTGTGAATTGAATTAGATGTAAGTTTCGGTTGATTTATTTATATTTCTCTTTTGTAATTATTTAAATTTAAATGTCTCTTATTCTTTATGAATGAATTCAAAAAAGTCGAATTTAGATAACAAATGTTGGAATTTGTTTTAAACATAGGAATACCAGCTTTGTCGTTCGGCCAAAAATATTTAATTACGGCCCAACCTTTCTCATGAAATTCCTTTCATTGATTCAATGATCCTTGATAAGGCAATGTAATTATTAAAATATTTAAAGTTGATTTACAGAAAAACCAAAAACCCGTAGAAATTCCACTTTTTGTGCGTACACACTATACACTGATACAGTCACCCATTTCTTCTACATGTTGATGGAAATGATGGGTAGAACGGTGTCAAAATTATTCTGCATGCGTTTGGAAATGTAAGCAGATGTTTGTAGGAAAAAAAAAAAACGTGAACTAGCTTATCCTGTTGGCGGGAATTTTTTAATTGGGTTGGCCCTTTTAAGAACCAAGTTCTTTCGCGCACGGTGTCAGTGGTTCGAAGTTAGAACAATGATTATACCCAATTTTTGTTTGCAATTCCGGAACATGCACATCACATTATTTGCCATTTAAATGTTATTTGACCTTGCATTTTGAACTTGACAAGATTGCTTTGGCATTTACAAGTTTTGTATGACATAATGGATCACGCCAAAAAAGTATGTATAGCTTCTTATCAACGTACATGAGTTCAAACTCTTCTTTGATATTTAGGCCTGCCGCCGGGCGGGCGGTTTGGAAAGTTGTTCTAAAAATCGAAGAAGAAGCATCCACATTTTTTTTGAATTATCAATCGAAACCCCCACTATATCAAAATCATCCAGCCCAATAACGGATTCCGGCGTAGGAAACTTTTACGAATCCCGAAAAAATATATCACCGAATCCGTTCCTAATGGCAATTTGTATGAGGTTTTTCACTATTACGAATTCTGTGATAGTTTTTTTGGGGATTCGTAATTATTATTAGAAGAAGAAGAAGAAGAAACTGTCTTGATAGGTATTTGCCTTGTTAATTATTTCACAATTTACATTAAAATAAAAACAAGAAAACATAACGAGGATTATTAACTATATTTTTTTTGAATTTTATATTTATGTACATAAATTTTTAAATTGATAAGAAAATCATTAAATAATTTCCGCACGATTATCTGCTTTTTCTTCACTGACATCAATGTCTTCTTCGACCTCGATTCCAACAGATCTGAGTTGTCCGGCATATTTTGTTATTTTATTTTCTTGGTCTGTTAAAAGTTCCAATAGATCTTCTTGGTCTTTATGAAGTTTGGTTACATCATCTGCGAAGCTAGACGAACGTTTCATTTCTTCAGACAATTTTTCTCTCAATGATTCTATTTCTTTTGTTAAACGTAAATTTTCTAAATGAACTGCTTCCGAACTAACTATTGGCTCGGAAGATGCATTTGGTCCGGCAACTGCAGCCAATTGGGCTCTCAATAGGAGATTTTGGTCTGATAGTTGTGTACTCGTAGCTTGGACTTGTAAAAGAGATTTTTCCAACTCATCGTTACGGGCTTCTAAATGACGAACGGTATCTTTTAAGCTACAGATTTCCGTATCGAGTCCTCGAATGATACCTTTGTATTGGGCCACAAGTACTGACGCTTCTGAGCTCAATGTAAGCTCTGTCAAATCAGTTCCGTTGACGTCAAATCCGCCGATAAGCTTAACAATTGATGCTGGAATTAAATACATATAAATTGTTTTCTGTATTGAAATGATTTTGGAGAACACGTTCAATCTCACCTTCAAGGGATTTATGCATTTTACAGTATTCATAGTCTAAAAATAGGTCTGATGAACTTTTGGCCCGGATTTGGGGCGCTTTCGAAGCACGACTGTAGGCCTCATGTCTCGAAACATCACTCAATTTTGTGCAGAATGTTTCCTGTCCTATTCTCTTGATGATAAGCTGCAATAAAAATTACATTTTAAAATCTTCTCTATTAACGAATCGATACTTACTTGACAAATATCTTCTCGTTTGTTATTTGGGGCAGAGTTGTCATTGAATTGAATACACAATCCCATGAGGAAAGCACACAGTCCTTGTACTAAATATTCGTTCTCATCATGTTCGTTAGCACAGACCTTTGCTATCAAATATGCAACACATCCAGGTGTTGAAATGAGTGCTTTAACTGCGGCTGGACAATTACTCAACCAAATACTTAGTAGCATCAATAAACCGACTTTGCTTTGTAGTTTGTAGCTTTCTTTTTGTAAAAGATTCGTACATTGTTCGAGGAGCGAAATCGGTTGACTGCCTGCTGCGGTGGCGAGAAGGACACGTAAAAGTTCTTCTTTTTGTGTGACGTTGTCAACTAGTCCGTGCATAAGGGCGGTTGCCGAAAACCAATTTGCCAACGAATCCATACTAAAAAGCCCACCACAGAGTAGTTGACCTGTTGTCAGGCTTGAAACTTCAGTACTGGAAGGAAGAAGGGTTTGTATGACCGCAGTCTGACCAGGTTCATTCTTATAGAGGAAACATTGGAAGCAGTAAAGTACTGCACAACGCAGAGCAAGTGGTTGCTTTTCGTTGACCATTGACATCAGGAGCACCACAATAGCCGGCCGTGGAGGATTACTCGGGGCTAAAACTTTACTGAGATCCTCCTGATTGTTTCTATCACCACGAACCACTTCTGCTACAGTGTTAATGGTTTCCGTGAGAATGTCTGCAGGTACACCACTACTCATAAGAATGTTGCACAAAGAAAACAGTAATCTAGACGAACGCATAGCCTTCTGACATGAAGCAATCACTTGCTGCTGATTACTGGGTGTGACTAATGCTCGAACAACTTGAAGCATGCAATGAATGTTTGAGACTTTCTGCGGTGTCCAGCCAATCTCTTCGATTTCTGGTGGAATGGTGAACATTGGTGCTAGTTTTTGAATATAACTACCTTCTTTGAAAAACTGTTGATTACTGGAGTTGTTCTTTAGAAGATTTAACATTAAAATAAGACAGTCTTCGACAACAATTCCTCCATCAGAGCAGCCTTCATCTCTGACTATTTCAAAAAGCTTATCGAAAGCGCTCTCGAATGCTACTATTTTCTGAATGTTGGAATGACCTGAAATAAAAAAAAGATGTAGCAATATTTTGTTGGCCTACAAGTGCGAATAATTTTTGTACGGCGATTTTTGTGTGTGGTGCCCAAATATTCGTAATCAATTAATATGTATTTTCTTCACTCTACTTCATTTGTTTAATTTTGTTAAGAAAACATTGACATTATTCAACTTTAACATGGGCAAGACAAGAGGTTTAAGTAGGACTAATGAGGCAAAGAGTTAAGTGGCACTGAAAACAAAAAAACTATTGAACTTTCCTGTTAGTCCAAAACCAATAAAGTATTTTCAAATATACTGTATTCTCTGAAAATTTTTGGAAAGTTCAACTGTTGCCGTCAAGCTTGATGTAGGGAAAAAATTATCCAGGCCTTGCAGTGTTAGGAGCTAAAAACAAGCAGAGCTTATTAGGGTTACGCCCAAGCTAGTGTGGTTGCAGATATAACGTCTACAAAAGGCGCATGTTTTCACATAATGGGAGGACTACGTACATATGTATCCGTTAAACCATTAAATGAGCGGATGCGTCTGTAAAACGGACGCCTGTCTTTATCATTGTTGAAAACAATTTTTTATTATTTTTGCTTTGAAAATGCAGTAAATGAATAATGAATGAATAAAACACATTGGCATAGAAAAACGTGTTTTTAGCCAGTTCACGTTTCTGAAATCTCACTGAGCAAGCTCCATCAGCTCCACTGAGCAGGAGGAGAAACCTGAACTGGCTAATTCCAAAGATCTATTCCATTCAGGAGTTTTAAAGGAGATTGTTTAGATTGCAATGAAAAACGACATGATTGATTCAATATTCATTTTCAAAAATGTTCAACATTTTGCTAAAAATCGAGTCAATATGATGACGCCTTTATAATTTCTTTGTATAGTATTCAATAACTTGCTCAATATACAGAACTGGAAGGCTGCCACTGCAGAGTGAGAGTCTATAAATCAGTGTTGGGATGGCACCAAGAGATTCATCGAGAAAAAAAATTACACATATAATACAACAAACCTTTAGTTAGTTGAATGAGCAATAATAGTGCGTCATTGCGTATCACCTCCCGGCTGTCGGTAAGCAAATCCATCAGCTTTGAGACTCCCATTGGACTGACAATGATTATTTCCTGCAAAGCTCTTGTTTTATTCGTAATGAGAATAGTGATGAGCTGGATAGCAGCGCGCCGCACCCTAAAGTCATATTCCTCTAGATAGCCCATCACCAAAGTGACATTCTCGGCTGTTTTGATGAACATTTCTGTGAACTGCTCACCCACATTCACAGTTACAGTCGGGTTGTCTGCCTCCTCGTCGAACTCGCCAGACGACATAATATTGCACAGGGTGTCGAGTGCATAGCTGATGATTTCACTGTCTTGGCAATCGTTCTGCAGCACTTGAATGAGAGCGGGCATTCCCTGAGCGCCAACTTCGATGCGAAATTTCCGAGAAAGCGCTTTCAATGCCCGGCAGGCATCTCGCCGATCTTCAAGCAGAGTGGATGACGTTACTCGATCTACAAGCTTCTCCACCTGTTGTCGGGTGAAGGTTCAAAGAGTTTGCAATCATCAGTCACATGCAATAATAAAAATAGGAATAATAAGTGCATGTACTATGATTTGGATCCGCTTCTGCATATCGAATTGTTTGCTCTAATTTTAAACCATGCTGACCTTCAAAATGTTTGTTTGAAGTTGGCTTGCATAAAACGTTGTTTTTTATGTGAAGTATCTTATTAAAGCAAATGATCAAAATTTCTAATCGTTGTTTTAATAAAATAATTCTCTTTTCCCATATAAATATGGTTTATTTGATTGTGTTATGAATGTTTTTGGAATGAAAATATCGAAAGATAGACTTACAGTATCTGCAGCACTAGGTTGTTCACCTGGCTCCGACGTCCCCAGGACCGTTTTTATTCCACTTTTTAGAAAATCCATCCTGTGTTTTAATTGGATTTTCCACTCACAATCAAAAAGATAGTGAAATGTAAAAAAAAAATCCTAACAAATTTGACGTGTCCACGTCCTTCTGTCACTTCTGACAAGAGTGGTGAACAAAAGCTTTCGTGGTGTATTTAAAGGGTGATGTTTAATTTTTATGAATGCTTTTACCCACAGCAATATTTTTTTGAGATTTTAGGCCGTGTGCGAATTGGTTTAAAATTTCGATTGAATTTTATCCTAGATTATATTTTGACATTTCTACGTAGCGAGAATTCGACATAAGATATTAGCCATCCAGGGTTTTAAATAAACGTTTTTATAATTGGTTGCTAAAGTGATCTAACTTTTTATCGATGTACATCGATGACAAATGTATTTTTTTTATAAGTAAGTAAGAAATGTAAATCCTCATGTTCCAAAGCTCTCGCTTTACAATCACTTGCCGCCATATTATTCACTCGCTAAATGCAGATTAGGCTCTCCCAAACCAACGCGATTATTCGCCGCGACAAAAGAAAACAACAATAACAACACGTGGTTGTAAAACAAAACAACACGCTGTTGTTATTGTTTTCTATTGTCGCGGCGATTAATCGCGTTGGTTTGGAAGAGGCTTTATTCTAGATGTATTGAGTGAATAATAATATGGCCGTAAATCTGTAGTTAATTCGAGATGCATTAAAACCAATTGAAGCTTCGCTAAACCAACGCGACAAAAAAAAAGTTATTCATGCATAGGAAATAAAAATAAATAATTATATTAAAGAAAAAAGAATAATAAATGAAATATAGTGAATAATATGGACATGGATTAAAAGTTTAAAGTTAAAAGATCATTTAAAAGACCGTACTCAGCATGTAAATTTTAATAATTGTTTGTTTAAAGTTATTAATGTACCTATTGTCAGGAGTACCGCAAGAAAGCCATATTGGCCCATTATTGTTTATATTATTTATAAATGATATTGGTACAAACATCTTAGGCCGTGTGTGAATTGAGTTAAAATCGCGTTAAATTTTATCCGAAGATTAATTTTTGACACTAGTGAGGTGAATCTGTACGTAGAAATGTCAAAATTTAATATCGGATAAAATTTAATCGAAATTTTAAACGAATTCGCACACGGCCTTATATTCGAAAATATTAATGTTTGCTGATGATTTTAAGCTTTTTTATGCGTTCACGTATCCGAGTAGATTATCTATTTCTGCAACACGATATTGACAGAGTCTCTGAATGGTGTATATCAAATAGAATGGAACTCAATAAAAAAAAGTGCAAAGCGATGTCATATTCAAGAAGAAAGGAACCGTTATACTTTATTGAAGAAAGTGTAGTTGATAACATATACACTTTTAATGATCTCGGAGTTTTATTCGACATCAAGCTGTCATTCAATTCTCATATTGACGTTATTAAGCAAGGCAAAAAGTCAGCTTGGATTAATTAAGAGGTTTTCTAAAGAATTTAATGATCCTCATATCTCAAAGTTCCTTTACTGTGCACTTATCCGTCCCATCTACGATGAGTCTTTAAAAAAATAGAAAGTGTTCAAAAACTGCTTTTTTAATAAAAAAAAATATTGCATTTCTCTAGGTTTAGACAATAGATTCCGGTATCTAAAGCAAGATAAAAAATAAGCAAAGCATAAATTATAAAGGTTTTTAAAAACCTTATTAATATTTGATCAATGGTATCGGAAATAGTTTACTTGGTTAAGGTTTTAATTAAGGCCGTGTGCGAATTGAGTTAAAATCACGTTAAATTTTATCTTATTTTGTACACTATAGTGAGGTGAATCTGTATTTAGAAATGTCAAATTTTAATCTCGGATAAAATTTAATCAAAATTTGAAACCAATTCGCACAAGGCCTAAGTTAACTATAATATGAACTAGTTTCTTCTTCCTTGTACCTTTCCCAAGAGGTTTTATCTAAACGGCTAATCAACGTTCTGACAAAATATATTGGTCATAAACTGGACGCAGTAATTCTGTGGTGTTTGCAAGTATTACTATATGCCCTCTGCAAAAAGTAGAGTTTTAATGGCAACTCCTTCGTTCTCAATACCTTTAGGTAATGATTCAATTATGTCTTCGATGAATAGTACGAACAAGCACAATCCTATCCAAAACAGCGTTTGAAGCCAGTCATATATACGTATTTGTGCCATTCCATACACCGCTGCCCTGTGCCGAGATTTAGCTGTTTCAGCGAGTGAAGTGAGATGACTCGCCGACTCATCTCACTTCATTCGCAAAAGTGATTTAGCACATGTCGATTATGGAATCCGCAAAACAGCATCCGCAGTGATTCGCAGTGTAGTGCTCTCTTTTCTCTTCATCGATTTATTGTGGAAATGAAGAGAACAATCACTGCGGATCTACTATTAAGGATTCCATAATCAACATGATTAAAGTGAAATGCGTAATTTCGAATCTAGTTTCGAACACATGAAATGTCATAACCAAAGACTATCTTTTAATTGGTTGTCTTTGGTTTTGTTTGTTTGAGATTAAATTTTTCAATTTTGTATTTTTATTTTAATTAAACTTTATCAAAAATCTTAGGAAAATAAAATTTAATCAATGTGTGACTTTAGTGTGTAATTAGTGTGCCCTATCCTCCTAAACATTCTTCCAAAGTTTTGTAGTTAGTCCTCACGAAGTTATTGGGGTCGTCCTTGCAATGCTAAATTTTATTTTTTACTTGTATTAAAAAAATGTATACCTACAATTAAAATGTAAATAACAAAATTCACCAAACATAATTTTTACAAAAATGTATGTTTGTGTAAAAAAACAAATCTTTTATGTGCTGCATACTCATTTTTACCTACATACACTGTTTTTTTTTCTATTTCATTTCACATACGAGAATAGATATGTTAAATTCCTTTGGAAAAGAACGCACACTTATGCAAAAGTGTAAATTTACCAACACATACACCAAGTCACCGCTGAAACATCCGGCTAGTAAATTGACGTTTCATTTCACTCGCCTACTCACTGACTTTTATTAGCTAAATCGATTTTCAATGAAAATGGAGTCATCTCACTCACTCGCCACGGTTTCGAATTAGCTTAATCTCGGCACTGGTCTCCTTTTACAAATTCTGCAATAAACTCTTCCAAGCTTAAAAAACATTATTGATCTATATCAATTTTTGAGGCCTTGTCAAGTTTAATTCGATTAAATTTAAACAGACTTCCAGAGAGCAGTTAAAGTACTTAAAAATATATTGACAAACAATGTAAAATTATTGATATTACGTAGCTTTTAAATTACTTCTCAATTAAGTCTGAATAGTTTTACATGCGTTTTAATTATTTTTATTACACCGAGTTTGGTGCGTTTTTGTAAAGTGAATATTATGGACATAACTTAAAATTGTCGAGTTTAAAAAATGTTAAATAAATGGATGTGTTTTAAATTCACTTCAACCCGATTTAACACCTAAAGTAAATAATATGGCTGCTAGAGTTAACTTAACAAATTTGATGAGTAAACTCGTATTTCTCTGGAGGTGCTTGGCGGTGCTTAGCAATTAAACCAGGGAATTTACTTTGGTAGTTGTGTGAAACCCAAAATTCAATGCCTGTCGAATTGTTATCTGGCTTCCTCAAAAGAAATTAGTCACTTTGTTTTATGAACTTTGGTTTAGTGCAACAGAATTTCAGCTTACCTAATATGACTCAAAAAAAAAATACTTTTAAAATACAACATATTTTTTCTCTGACGATAACGATAAGAACAATTTCTTTGTTTGTATCTTCAAGTCTTAGATTGTTTATTTGCTATATTAAAGTTTTTGGATATATTTTAGTGTTGTTCTTGAAATTGCACACAAGACTTATTTTTTAAATATTTAATGCAGTGTCATATCTTAAACTAAAATTATTTTAAATAATAACATAGTTCTGAAGCTCAGGAATTTATTAAGAACATATAAACTGCTTTGAAAAGTATTCCAGACGTAACTGAAACTATTGGGGATTTTCGTTCTACTTTCAGTCATCATACTTTGTTTTATTTGTATTGTTTTTTGTTTCTTTTTACAATTCATCACCTTTTTGGGTATCGTTTCACTAAAAAATCTATTCTAAAAATATCTTATTTTATTAAATATGTATAAATTAATTAAATTAACATCAATTTTGTTTAAAAAAGTGGGCTTTGGATATTCAAGGTTTTTGTATTAAATGAAATAAAAATTATTAAAAAGTAAATGAAATACTCATAACATTAACAGAGATAGTATTTACATATACATACATAATAAATACCGCATAAGCTTTTCCTTACTGCTCAAGTATAAAAATAAATAAATAAATTTAGTGGCACGACACGGCTCATGAAGGACCAGGGCCTAATGACTTACAACTCTCAACCATTCCTGTGTGCATTTTTGTAGAAATGGAGAGGACCTACAGTTTATTGCTGAATCCGAACGACTAATGTGGCACTTTTCTATGACAAGAGATACTCTTGGAAGATTTGTCACTTCCTCGCAAGAGGCAGTAGCCCTGAAAATAAACTTAAGGTGGAAGCGGCTTTCTGGCATGACAGTCCAACGCACCAGCTATTACGCCACGGGCTACTACTTTCTCAAGTAGGTGTAATTTATTTTCAATTTGCCCTTCACTCTGCGAACTTCTTTTAATCAAATGGAGTAGAGAGTACATTCATTAGACCGCACCGCTTGAAGTGTATTTATTATTTATTTTACATACAAACATGCTAATGGTTCATAAAATTACATATGTCGAATTCCTTTTAACAAAAAATTAAATTTTTTTTCTAAACCTAGTCGAATTTTTTTCTTTAAATACAGGGTATTTGTCCAGAAAAATTTATTTTTTCTTCTAACAAATCGAATGTTTTGTTAAAAGGAATTCGACATTAGATATTTTTTAATTGCCGAAGAAAAAAGATATTAAATAAGAGCAGTTTAGATAGAAGGGGGAAGTGTTTGCTTATGAAATTGGACATAAGTCTTTTAGGAAGAGATTGGATAAATAAATTAAAAATAAATCCAAATCAATAATAAAACATAAACATAGTTTGTAATAATAATATAACCGAATATTTGAAAAAGAAAAAGGATGCCATTGTGTTTGATGGTTCAGCAGATAAAATTTTATATTTTCTACCTAGTTTAAATATTCGATAAAAAAGGCTAGGCCTGTGGTGCGTTTCTTTTCTGTAGAATGTTAACGATTGTTGATCTGTTAAAAAAAAAGTGTTGGACGGATAAATGCCAATAAATGTCAATAAAACAAAATGCACTCCGGGCGATTTTCTTCACTTGAAGTTGAACACAACTTGAGGATTTTTGGTTTCTACTTCCAATTTTGTATTTTTTCGCAGTTCTTCAAATTTCGATTTTCTCAACTACCCAAAAATTGAGAAGTTGGACGAGCAAACAAATATCAGAAGATACGATTTGCACAATTTCTTGAAAATATCTCTCCTTTTTGACAGATTCTCTGTGTGACAGCTGGTCAGGAAAAATAATTTTTGTTTTTGGTTAAAGTTATGTATGTATATGTGAGCGGTGAGAAAAAAGTTGGAGGAAAATAGGTTGGTGGTAAACTAATATCGTTTTCCGTTGGTCACTCCTAGCACTCTTTTTTCACTCCATCCACACTCCCAACACTCCAAAAACCTTCCATTTGTTGTTCGGATTGATGATTTAGGAGTGTTTTTTCACTCCGGATTTCATTAAAGAGTGCTAGGAGTGCACTCTGAAAACACACATACGTTTAAAAGTATGTGTTGGATTAATTGTCAAAATAGTAAATGCTTCTTCTTGGGATGTTCTGAAATTGAAATTATTGAAGAGTTCATTTTATTTTTTTCATATTCAATTGGAATCAAAAAGGAGTGAAACACTCTGAAAATCCAATCGAAAACGACATAATTCTGTAAGTGCCTGTTTACATTGTATTTTTGATGAAGCATATTTTCGTTCATCAAAATGTTCCTCGTGTTTACATTATAGAGAAAAAATCCTTTCATTTCAATCTACCCATCCCTATCTCACATAATTAACAACCATGTATCTCTCACTCACACAAAGAAAAATCTTCACGCTCAATCAGAAAACATTTATTGAAACTGGCGCTTTGGCGTAATTTGGGTGGAATTAACCCTTCTCTTTCTTACTCACACAAAATTTACCCATCTCACTGGATGCGCCGCTCGTCAAAAATACAATTTAAACAGGCTCTAAGATGCGGTTATGGTCAAAGTAATATTTACCATCAAAGAAAAATAATTCGAATATTTTCTCACCATTTTGGTGAGAGAAACCACCAATCTAAGAACACTGGAGACGATCCCGGGAAATGAAAAAAAAAATAAAAATATGGAAACCGAACAAGAAAAATTAAACTGTAATACCTGTTATAAGTGTTATATATAGTAAACAAAATCTGACGTTGTATCTCCTGACAGTTATAATTTTCATTCAACTTCCTTCAAAAATTTTGTTTGAATCCACTATTCAATATTTTATTTATTTTTTTTTATAGATCAGCGACCTCAACTTCTAATAAGCATGCGTAATTTCGTACGTAAACATTTCACTATAGGACTATCGTCCTCGTTTTTCTGTGCCTCTCCGATCGCCGCAGAATTATAAACCATCCAAAAGATACCCACCACAAAAATTATTAATCATATCAAAACCGCAATAATAGTCATCAATCTGGCAACATCTTTACTCATCCATCCGAAATTTCAGCGGGTATGGAAAATCAAAATGTCGTCAGCTCAGCCGTCAGTTTGATGACAGTAGATTTTCTTCTCAAAGGAAAAATCCGAAATTGTGTGTTAAAAAAATGTTAAAAACTATTAAATTCATAATGATTGAATTACTGTTTACCTAGTTAATAAACAAATCGGAAATAATCTAACAATTACAATGAATTCCACACAGAAAGCTGGTACGTTAAGTTTGCTCTATTCCTTGACGAGGGGTTGATTGCCTTTGCCTTGTGAGCTTCTTCGTTTCGTGTAAATGAAGGCAGTTGTATATATTTTTTTTTTCTTTCTCTATAAATTTCTACTCTGCATCCCTTTTAACGATACATACACATTTATTTTATTATTAATAAAAATGTCTTTTATTTATCAACAATTTTTTTAAGTGAACTTTGTGAAGCGGATAAACAAAAGCAACAAAAAGTTGAAAAAGTATTAAAATACTTATAAAATGTGTATCACGAAGTCAAGTCACCTACTCTTAGATCGTTGCTCGTCGGTCAATTTAATTAATTCACTCATTCCCTGTTCGGTTGAATAATAAAGTAAAAAAAAAAAACAATAATTAAAAAAAAAAAAAAATTGCAGTGAGTAAGAATTATGAGAAAAAAAAAAAAATAATATATGACCGCTTAAAGTTAATGCTTAAGTTTTAACTGTGTAATGTGTTGTAGTTTTAACTTTTTATATTTTCGTTTTTATGATCTAAGGCCATAAGGTCATTTTTCTAATGCACGGTAGTCGTTCAGAGGAATAAACAATGAAATAGGTTTTATCAATGTTCGACGATGATCACCATCCATCGTCTGTTTGACAAAAAATATACTACGAACAAGCTTGAAACTAGAATCTGTTTGCACGATCACAAAAAAGAATACCAATGCTACTTTGAGTAGAAAACAAAAAAAAAAAAAACTTTATCGCTATACGGTAAGGGCCCGTTGCTTGGATTTATTTCAAAGGGGCACTGACTAGGTTTTGAAGTTAATTTATTATAGATTAGATTCTATTTAGATTTAATTTCTTAAGCATTTATTTGCATCTAGCCCACTTGAAGTAATACAAACAAACAAATTAAAAAAATATTAGAATTAAGCGCCCGCTATACATAAAAGGTATGGGAATAATCTTATTTTTTCTCTTTTCTAAAGTTATTAAAACGCATTAAATAAAATTGGTTTTCAAATAATCACTTGTATCCAATTACCGATTCGATCATGTTGAAAGGGGTTCCAAAACCCCACTCACCCTGTACGGCTACGTGCCTTAAATACAAATACCGACACCCTCACCTCTTCTCCCGTCTGTAAAACATTCCAGTATTTAGGTACGCAAAATACTTTTGTAATTAGTCATCTACGAGGCATGACATAATTAAAATATTCATCGTTCTATTCCAGGTCTCTAGCACCAAGCAAGAGCTCACAATCGCAACTTACTAAGCGTATTTATACTCTGGCAACGCATAGAGAGATAAAGTCGTTCTTGGTTGTGCGCAAATTGTTTCTATATATATCTTTTATGAAGAATTCTTTTATCTGAATTTTTAAAGTTTCTTAGTGTTTTCTTTTTTTTTGCTTCTGGTGCATTGGCAGAGGCTTAATTCAATTTGTTTATTGCCTTTTAAGAAGTTCAAGAGTAAACGTTTAACGCTGAAACATTAAAAAAAAATAACTGCTGTGCTATTGTCAGGTAAACCAAATAATATGAATCATATTAAAGATCAATCAAAGTTGATTTTATTGGGCAATCTTTATTACATTTCGAATAAGATAGTGTAATGTAAACTGCTATTAATCAGTTTATAAATCTATTTTTGTTCAAGCACTTGACGTGTTTTGCATTCACGATACCTACTTATTATTTTTTTAATTTTATTTTGTTATTAAATTTTATTTCGTGTCGCTTTTGATGAAAAATACTTTCCATTAAATAATGTTTTTTAATACAAATATTGTTGAATATATTTTTTTAATGCTATTTAATTTGGATTAGAGAACACACTCTCTGCTGAGGTTTAGTATGGTAACTAAGCACCTACATAGTAAGTGTCTCCGTCGTCATCAAACTTTATTAACAAAGTGACGATAATCAACAAATTCCGATCATTCGTTCGATCAGCCGCCATAAAAGAGAGAGAGAAAAAGAGATTGACAAATTTGTGCTAAAAATACCATCAAAATGTGAATTTGTTTTTTTTTTTTCATCAATTTCTCCGCGGCGCAACTTGTTTTTTGCACGACAACGATGAATGAGGAAGAAAAAAAATAAAACTAAAGACCATTGCCACCGTAGCCACTTGCCACAAATTACCTGCTGCTAGAGTGGACACAGTGCGATTTTCGTTTTTCTTCTTTTTTCGATTCAATAATCATAGTTGTTATTCCTTTTGTAAACAAAAAAAACAATAAAATTTCACTTTTAAAAATTTACAATTCAGACGAGTAGCAAACTTGGCGCGGTGTCGTGTGCCTTTATACATAATAATTGATTAATTTGCAATGTTCTTCTTCCTTTTGTGTTGAGTTGTCGAAATTAGTTGTGTTTTCTAATTACGGATCGTTATGCAATGCCTGAATTCGATGAATCTTTTCTTATTCAATGTGCCCAGATAGAAAAGCATAAGCCATATTCCTATTCCCTAGATAGGCGATATTTGAAAAAGAAATCCAAACCAAGGGTACTTATTAAGAATGTCATTCGATGTAAGTTATTTTATCCGGATTTGGAAGTGCGATGTGCGAATGTTGGGAACCGTTTAGGAATTTTAATTGAATTTGTATGCCCGGGTGGAATTGACGCAAATTGTTTTATACAAAATCATCGAACAGGGAAAGTTTTTTAATTTTTTTTAATATATTTTTTTTTTTTATATTTCAGATAACAACGTCAGCTCACCATCAACGCCGAATTCGTCGATTGGTTCATCGGGTCATAAGAATAGTCTCAAGGGTACTAAGCTAGCGCGCCGAGCAAAATCTTTCAAGGACGATCTGTTTGAAAAGATTTCATTAATGCGAACGCCCACAAGCACGTTGGGAAGGTAATGTGTTTTTGTTTTCGTTTAATTTTAAGTTTCAATCATTTTTCTTTGTAATTTTGGCAGGCCACACTCCCCACACAGTCCCCGAAGCAAACACTCTAAACCTTCATCACATGAAGATGGAGTTCGTTCGTTACAATCACTCGAGACGCACGTTAGGGACATACAAAATGCTTTAAAACACTTTCGAGATGTGATCTCAAAGAAAAAATTAGAAGTGTTGCCAGGCAATGGAACTGTGATTCTTGAAATGATTGCTAGCATGTATGCAGGTATTTTTAATTATTTATTATTGCAATGCTGTTCCCCATTTAAATATTATCTGGTTTTTGCTTTTTTAGTTATTCAAACATACACTCTTAAAGAGAACAGTAATGTCATGTTATCAGCTACACGGCAAATGTATTTGTCCTTGGGAAAGCTGATCAAGCTTTGTGACGAAGTATTGCTCTGTGAAGAGGCAAACGAGTGTACATCATTAACTAAAGAAAATGTCAAAGAAGTCGTCGACCTAGTTGATGAAGCTGTTAAGGTTGGTTGGTTTTTTTTTTTTTTTTTAAGTTATATTTCATTTAAAACAAAATAAGTATGAAGTCTAACTTATATATTTTTGGTTAATTTTTAGAATTTAGTTGGCTTGGCTCAACAGAAACTTAAAGAAAAAGAAGAAATTAATTTAAAATATGCAGCAACATCATCTGAAAATAAAATCTCACCAAATAATCTTATGCGACCACCAGTTGAAATGGTTGGCCAGCGGACATCATTACCCGATATACCATTAACTCCCAAGTATGTACACTAATGTGTGTTTTATTTTTTTAATTTCCTTATAAAATGTATATATTTTGTATCTTGTAATTTCAGAGATCGTGATATATTAGAAAAGGCAAATTCAAATCCTATCCGTGCAACACACAGCACTGAGAGTATTTTGAGAGATTCTAGTCCACCTCCAAAACCCCCACTTCCAAACAGGTAAATTGATAAATTACTTACTTATTTTACTTAAAATTGTACTTTTAATAAACCCATTTTGTTACACCAAGTTCAAAAATGAAATAAAATAAAAACTAAGTTGCTCTCAACTTATCAATTGTAACTTGGTTTTAAAAATATTTAAAACTCGAGAATTTCATCCAAAAAAAAGGGACTCTCTAAAATCATCGTTTTTATTCTTTTTCGGATCAGTTATCTTAAAACGAGAGATTTTGAATTGATTTGAAACATTAATCCAATTTGATCTTTTTTGATTTTGGTACAAATTCGACCATAATACAACCATCCATTGCAAGAATAATAAAACAATGGTAAAAAAAAGTCTTCTCAGGTACTACCTGTATATCGCATGATCACCGGGATTAATCAACAGCGACAAAAAAATAATAATTGAGCAAGCGAATCCAAAAAAAAAAAAAAAAAACAGCGAAAGGCAGGAATTTTACTGAAGAATTAAATTCAGATTTTTGCGATTGCTGAGGTCTTTGAAATCTCAGAGATCTTGAGAAAAAGCTTTCATATACATTTTTAAAAATAAACTGTTTCAAAACTGTGAAGTTAACAAATGTTCTTTTTATAGATCCATTGGAGCACCACCCTTACCACCTAAACGACGTGGTCAACAAAGTCAAAACAATGCAAGCAGTATTAACTCTGAGCTAGACTTCAGCTCAGAGTTTTCCATGCTTAATTATGGAGTTGATCAGTAAATAAATAGCTTTTTCAAATAAATAAACAATAACATGCCCTACTTTTTTAGCCTTTCAGTACGCTCTAGATCTCCGGATGAAAATTCTAGTCAATGCTCGCTGGATTCAGCGTTGAATCATTCACGTGAGGAAGAGGAACTTAAAGCTCTTACAATGGAAACATCTTCCGAAGATCAATTTCACGAAGATGATCCGGATAAGCTGCTTGCATTAAGTAAGTCTTTAAGATAACAAAATAATTGGAATTAGTATACAAAACAAAATCAAAACTTTGGCAAAAATGCCAAGCAAAAAAAAAAAAAAAAAAAAAAATCAGAAATCTTGAATGGTTATACTTTAACAACAAAAAACACAATTTCCATTCATAGAATCACCACAAAACAAAAAGGACTCAGAAAAACTGGTCAACGCTGTCATGGAGAAGCCTGAAATGCGAAAAACCAACCGCCATTCAAACGAATCGGGTACATTTCTTGTTTTAAAAATAGCAGTGTTTTTCTGTTGTTCTGGTCTTTTTATATTTATTTTTCTTTCTAATTGTTGGCTTTTTAACTATCATTTCTGATTTGTGTTTGAGTATGTATGTAGTTTGATATGCAATAACACTCTTTCAAAATATTTTCAGGCTTTGTTTCCATGCAATCTATCCGCACAAGTACCCAAAGTGTATCGAAGAGAACTTCGGAATACAGTGTACAACACAAATCCGCTGGCCAATTTACAAATGAAAATAGTCAGGAGTTAATTTCTTCACATCATCACAAAGCTTTTGGTCGTTTTTCCAGTACTTCGTTGTCGGTGACGACAAATAATCAAGCAACCTTTTCAGGACTTGAAACACAAAACGGAGTAATAAGTTTTTCCAAAGCCAGTAGTGGAGGAGCAAATGATGATAATCAATCAATAAGTAATAGCAGTGCTAGTCCCGATCACTTTGAAAGCTCAATGAAATCTGAGAAAATCATCAACGTTCAGCAGAGTATGTCTTCGTTGACAAAGACCAATAGTTTGGACATCTCTTCTTCGGATGATATGTTCTCAACGTCTTTGTCCGATCTGGTTCCTCCAGCCTTGCCACCGAAAATTTCTAAGATCAAAGAAAAACATTTTTCGCAATATGACAATCTCGACGAGATCGATGATATCCACAGGTTTGTAAAAGTGAGTTCATTTGTTTGGAAAATATTTTTATTTAATTTTTTTTTTTAAGTATGTTTGGTGCTCAACATAACGATCTCCCTGAATTGCGTTCAAATCCGCTCTATTCTCAATTGCAAAGCAAGCATCAGAGCTTAATTGACCCGCGTCATAACTTCTACATTGAGCCAAGTCTTGAGGAACCACCACCTTTGCCTATGAAGAAAAAGCACAGTAAGTTCACAATGAGTTTTATTTATGTTATTTATGTTTTTTTTTTTTTTGTTTTTGTACTTGTATTTAATTTAGATCGAAGGTTTTAGAGTCAAGTGGTAGGGAACTAAATTATTCTGTTGTTGTTAAACCAAATATTGTTATTAGAAAAACTCTAACGCATATGGTTTGTTTTAATGATTTAGTGTTTCAAAGTGTGGCCTTCTCCGGTAAGTTTAAGTGGTTCGAAAGAGTTTTGTTTTCGTTTTATTTTGATTGTATTTTTAATCGAATTTGATTTATTGAACAAATAACAACTCCAGCTTTTTGCATTTTATTATTTAATACAAAATAGTATGAATACAACTTTTTCTCGGCAACACAGTCATAATATCAAACAGAAAACATAATAAATTTATACAAATTAAAACACAACAATATTGCAGATGAGTTTTAGTACTTTTTTTTTTTTTTCTTTTATTTAATCAGTGTTAGTTGTGTAGTATTTGATTTTTCTGTTTTCAAATTTTGTATTAAAATGTTTCTATTTCTTAGCGTTTATTAAATTTCTCTACTATTTGTTCGGTTTAATTTATTAAGTGGGGTCTTCTTACTCATACATAACTGCTATTCTACTAGTTTGTCTGGTTTGCGGTGTTGACACAATAAACATAGTTTTTGTACGTTTTCCAACATAATAAGAACTTCACGGAAAAATCCTGAGTTCAGAACGACTTGGATGTTTTTTTTTTTTTAGCAACGGGCTTAATCGGGAGATCGTTCAGTTTATTTTTGTGGTCCACAAATTGATTTTTGGTTCGTTTTTGCAGGTAATCTCTTATTCTAATTTGTTTCTCTGGGTTTAAAAGGTATTTCCAGCATTTTTTTCAAATTAATTATCACTGTGCTCGAAACAAAACCTTTTTGCCCGACAGAAACTGTTCATGTCCACCTATGATAATTCAGGTATGCTTATTTTAAAAGTGGCCAGAAATGGACCAAATTAAATTTGCAAATTAAAGCAATAAATTATTGTTATTTGCGAAATAAACAATATTAAGCGGATTCAATCTTTGTAAACTCTTCTTAATCTCTCAGAGCGAGAGCTTGGAACATGAGGATGGACATAGACTAATAATTTTTTTTTTAATCTTAGACCAATTTACAAAAAATAATTTAAATGAAAAATGAAAATGATTTTAAGGAATACGAAGCATGTCGAGCACGGTTTTTCTAGTTATTAATAGTTTTTCATTCACGTTTATAATTCAAGGATGTAGGTATTAGTCTAGTCTAGTCTAGTCTAGTCAAGTTGAAAAAAGCAGATTCTGAAATTATTCCCCTAAGAGGATCATTATTTTATGAGATCCCTCTTCGACTAAGGGGGACAATTTGTTAATGCCTGCAAATGTTTGCCTTTAATGATTCCATTAAAATACACAATACCAAAGTCTATCGAAAAAAAAAAATGTTTTAAATCACCATTTCATCGCTTCGCTCTTTTTTTGGTTTTTGTTGTTAGTTGTTGTGTTGTATGTTAGTGGATGATGTGATACTTCATAATTAAATCATCATATTAAAAAACAGTCGATTCTTGTCCCGTGAAAGATTAGCCAACTGAATTTACTTCTCGGTCGAGCATGGAGCACAATTATTACACACAATTTTTGTGTAAAAATAATGAACAATAAAAGTAAGCTAGGAAGGATAAGTCGTACATTCATCGTCAACCTTTCTCAATCAAAACAGAAGAAATTCAAAATTATTTTGGTTCGGTTCAATTATTATGAACATTGAATGGTATAGAATACCATAAAAAGCAATAATCGCTTAAATTAAACAATTCCAGAATAGCTAATGGTGTGTTTTTTTTTTGTTTTTGGAATTAAGATTGCGCGAAATCTGCCGCAAGCCAAAACACTGAAATGCATTTTTATAACACATTTCCACTTGCTTATCGTTGTATTAAGTTTATTTTTTCTTCTAAGCTATTAACACACAAAATATTGCGGTTTTTATAAAATATCATTACAATGACCGTATCTAGTTTATCTATGACTTTATTTTTATATACATAACCTGTTTGTAATATTTAAAATGATTTTGCTTAATTCACTGAATCTTAAGACGTTCACGACTGAGCACTTTGAAAAACAATCAACAATTTAAAAAAAAAAATCAAAATGTTCTTATAAAACAGGATGGAATCGTGTGTTATGTTTTTTATTTATAAGGCCTAGATATAAGACTCTTCTAAGAACTTCAACCTTCTTATTGTGAGCACATTTTTTTTTTGTTTGACGTCTTTCAATACTTTTCTGCACTATTATTTAACTTAAGCTGAAACTACTTAAAGAATATTTAGTTTATACCTAGTTGTCGGCTATTGAGCTTGCAAAATAAATATCTTAGCATTTATAAATTATTTCTATTTTAAATTGCTTACAAAGGCCGAAGCAAAACATTTCTGAATACAAAGCAAATTTTTTAAAAGTTTCACTCTGATTTACTCTTTTCGCAAGTAAAGAGCGTACTCTCTAACGTTTCATACTTATTGAATACAAATTTCTTAATAAAACAACGCAACTGCAATTTTTTTCTTTACAAAAATAATTTAATACAAACAAATTAAGCAAACAAGTCCTGAACGTATTAATAGATCTTTGAATTATGTTGGTTTGAACTTAATTTCTTATCTTACTAATTAGTTTTTTTGAATCATTATTTCAGTTTTGGCCTATATGGAAATCTGTTCGAATACATCTAGATCAGTCGAACAGCATCGCCATTCGATGCACACGTACAATTTAAATCGAAACATATCACATAGCCAGACTATGACGTAAGTTAAAATAGAAAAGGTTCAAGGACCCCAAATAATAAACAACCACATATAATTTCAGTTTATCTCCTGTAAGTAAACCCTTAACATCACAGTCATCACTGACATCATCACCAATCAATGAAATACCTCCAGCACTGCCGCCAAAGAATAAACAACGGATTCGATCGACTCCTACTCCAACAATAATTACAACACCACCACAAAGTCCTAAACCTGCTATGGGTTTAGAAATATTTCAAGAAGGTGGCCGTATAGGTCGTGTCATAACATCTGCAGCGGGTACAGAAATGTCTACTGTAAATGAAGAGGGTGTAGATGAAGAGTTTCATAGTGCTAGTAGTGATGTTCATCCCAGGTCAGATGAAAATGTATGTGAAGAGCAAGAAAACGATAAGGAATCACCAGTTTCAAATCTAGACAACACCAACGAAGAGGATGAAGGAATTGATGTTATTCTGCGAAATAACTCATATAATAAGAAGGTAAAGAAAATTAAATATGAAATACAAATTTTAAACTTAACTTTTTCAATTCGCAGGACTGCTCACCAACAAATTCAGTAAACAACGAGGTTTTACCTAATCTGATAGAGGAACTTGATATTTCGGCCTATATGAATTTCAAAAAAGACATAGAAGACGGTCCCGAAGTTAAGGGTGGATATTTAGATGCTCTTATTGTACATGCGTGTAGAGTTCAGAAAAATTCAGATAATGGTAAGAATATTTATGTAGAAAAATACCTACAAACATTGTAAATCACCTAACACCTATCTAAAGTCTCATTTAATATTATCACGATATATGCTATTTTTTTAAGCTTTTCTTCTTTCTTCTTCTTTTCCATTTCAAATTCGCTATACTATCTATTTTTAACGCTGCTATATCAGCAGACGAAAAAGATGGTAAGAAAGATTTTTATGAGTATATCTCTAAATATTCTTTATGTTAAGGGTTGGTCATAAAAAATGAGTTTTTTTTTTAACTTTAAAAAGGATTCTATTGAGCCTCGTAATATTGGATTTTCTAACGCATTACATTTACTTTTAACATAGAAGAAATGTGTGACCGAATTCAAGGAATTATCCTACTATTATTTAATTTAATACATATTATAAATGTGAAAGATTTCTATCTATCTGTTTGTTCCTCTTAATCTTAGAAAATCCCGAGTGATTGTAATGAATATTGGTAGAGCTTGGAACATTGGGATGGACATATTCTGATTATTTTTTTCAATCTTAGACCAATATACAAAAAAAAAAATATAAAAAACATACTAAAATATATAAAAAAAAAAGTGATTTAAGTTTAATGAAAAAGTTTTTAAGAGCACGGGTTTGCTAGTTTTATATATTTCTAACTTCTCAAACTTAATATTGGATATTTTAAATTCCAAAAAAGATGTTTTCGATTGGGATGCATTTCGACTCATTGGTATCCTCAGTGAGTACTTTTATACTAATTTTTGTTGTTTATCTTGATAAGAAAATGAGATGGCAACAGAAAAGAAAAAAATATGAAGAAAATCAAAATCTTCGTTAGAAGAAGATTGCGAATACATTATAACAGAATTTTTTTCTAGCTATCGCCTCATAGTTTCAGGTGGTGAGTCAACGCGTTTAGGGTAAATTGCAGTTCATTTTAAAGCACTTAAATTAATACATACATACATACATAAGTGCCACTGAAGTGATTGATATCTCAATTGAAAGGGTTTAAAAAGGCCATCCATTGAACATATTACGCATCGTTAATTAGTTTTCTTCCGATAACCGCTGGCACAGACATGTTATCCATGTTCGGTAGGTGCAACAAGGGCGGTCTACTAACGGTACTTTTTTTTAGAATTCATAGAAATTTCGAGCAATTTTACAGGATTGAAACATAGTATTCAATAAAAAAAACTCACAATTTTACTGAGCACGAGAACATTATTAAAAAAATATTATATCCTTAAGAAAATTCCCTCATCATTTATCGCCCACCCTTTACCCAACTGTTGAAAAATTCTTTCCGTAGCACTTCGGGTTTTCACTTTTTCAATTGCTATTATATTTTTTATTTCAATTGACCTACATATTCTTATATATATATATATGTATATTATATTTCAGCTTTTTGTGAGGCATTTATCACAACATTTAGAACCTTTATTCAACCATTGGAACTGATTGAGAAGCTTACTCGTCGTTATTCCGTGCTTTCTTGTCAAATGAATAATGACCAGAAGCAAAGGGCTGCCAAAGAGACATTTTCTCTTTTAGTTCGTGTTGTAAATGACTTAACGTGAGAAGCATTCTTTTTGATGAAAAACTATGTTTGATAACATTCAATTATTTATAGTTCAACGGATCTTGTCAAACAACTATTAGAGCTTTTGATTGAATTTGTCAACCAGCTTGTTTGCTCTGGTGAATTGTATATGGCCAAACTACTCCGAAATAAAGTTGTAGAAAAGGTATAGAACATCATTTTATAAATTCCTTACATTAACTATAACTAAAGTTTTCTTTGAATTCTATTTTTAGGTTATGACATACAGAGAACAGAAACTGTACAGTAGTTACTTATCTGAACAGAGATGCATCACAGCCAATCAGCCAACATTGTTAGATTTAAAATCATTGGAAATAGCTGAACAAATGACTTTGCTTGATGCAGAATTATTTCAAAAAATTGAAATACCCGAAGTATTATTGTTTGCCAAAGAGCAATGTGAAGAGAAATCACCAAATCTAAATAAATTCACGGAGCACTTCAACAAGATGTCCTATTGGGCGCGATCAAAAATTCTTATGCAGCCAGATGCCAAAGATAGAGAAAAACATGTGATTAAATTTATTAAAATAATGAAACATCTGCGTAAGATGAACAACTATAATTCTTACTTGGCATTGTTGTCGGCCTTGGATTCGGCGCCTATAAGAAGGTATTTCTTTTAGATATTTTGATTCTAGAAAACTATTAAACTTTCTTTTTTATTTTTTCTTAACGTTTTCTTATTTTTTTTAGACTCGAGTGGCATAAAACAATAACCGAAGGATTAAAAGAGTATTGTGCTCTTATTGATTCTAGCTCTAGTTTTAGAATCTATCGTCAAGCATTAGCCGAAACAAATCCACCTTGTATCCCATACATGTAAGTTTAATTTAACCATTTAATTCGGCAGTGTCGTTCAACTTTTTTTTTCATAAGTGGACTTGTGTTACAAGACCTGACATTTGTACATGTGGGTAACCCAGATTATCTCAAGGACGGAGTCATTAATTTTTCAAAACGTTGGCAACAACACAATATTATAGTCAATATGAAACGGTTTAAAAAATGGTAATTAGTTTAATTTTTTTTTTTGTTCAACTATGTGATGAAAATATTGTTTTTCTATTCCATTCCAGTGCTTATCCATTTAAGCGTAACGAACGAATAATCCGGTTCTTTGAAAACTTCGAAAACTTCCTTGGCGAAGAACAAATGTGGCAAATTTCAGAAAATATTAAACCTCGCGGTAGAAGAGCACCACAGAATTAAACCAAAATTTTCAAGTATTTTTAATCATCAATCTAACAAATAGATTTTTTTGTTTTTGAGATAAGCAACTAATTTACACAACGAAAAAATGATGTGGTGAGGCAGCTATTTGCTGCATTTGAGACCAAAGCCAACTGAACAAACATAAACGAATTATACCAAAATTTAAACTTAACAAAAAAAAAATCTTTCTTCCCAACCCAGCCCCATAATAATAATCATGTACTTTTAAAAACAAACTATACTGTCCCCACATAGTATACTAGTTTAGAGCTAAAACGTCTGAGATAATGTATCTGCCGAACGCTACTTTTGAAATTTAACTCGTATGTGGTCTAACGAGCGTGTAAGAAAACTAACTAAAAATGAAGACGTGGAATTCTATTAATTATTGTTACAAACTATTATTAATCAAATCATTATATAGAAAAACAAGACTGTCTTAACAATTAGGAATTAAAGCAAACAAAACATATATACATATATATATAAATATAGTTGTATGTGTGACGATATTAATTGTTGGAAAATAAGTACATGCAATTTTAAGCTAATGATTTTTCTTCATGCACAAACAATCCAATCGATGTGTGATTTTTTAATCACCGCATTTTTTCGAAACTGACTTCTCAACTTGTTACATTTTTTTATACACGCACAGGCAATGAATTTATTTTTATTTAAAAAAAGGGCAAAACTAATTTACTTACATACCTATATAATGTTCACTAAAAAAAAAAACTATTATAAAGTATTTAGACCAACAAAGTGCAATCCTATTTCTATTTTTGTTTTGTTTTGGGATGTTTTTTCAGCTCAAGTATATTTAAAAAAGGCTTTCTTTTATTTATATATTATATATACAAATACACATTATGTACAGTACCGATCAAATGTTTAGGTACCATTAACAAAAAACACATTATTCGTGTTTGTCGATGTATTTTAGTAGATTAACAAACATAGAGTAAGATTATCTTCTTTAGATTTGTGTGAAAAATTGCATATGTATAATTATTTATTTATTTCAATTCGTTAAATGCTAAAGTGAACAAATTGATAATCTCCATAATTGCCTCTCAAATTGTTTTACTTTTTCAAAACTTTAAAGTATGTTTTTTGTAATGCTGAAATCATAACCATTTAAGCAGTAGATGTTTTTTTTTTTTTTTCATAGAGAAATAGAAATTTTTTGTACTTATTTGACAATTTGTCAGTTATAGTATCGCATCCTAATTTTTGATCGGTGCTGTATACCAAAAAAAAAAAAACTATAAAAATTATACATACATAAACAATGCATTTCAATGTATTATTATGCAAATTTACAAAATTAAAAAAAAAAATATGTAAGAAAAGTCTGTATTTGTAGAAAAATCATTAATCTATACAAAACTATCTTACATTAGACAAAAAAAAAAGTTTTAAATCACAAAACAAAAAAAAACAAAAAAAAAACTAATCGAAATTCTGTGCTAAAAAAGAAATTACCTATTAACTTTTATTATTATTAGTAAACTTTTAAATTTTACACCAGAAGTAAACATTTATCTTTATAAATTATAAGTGTATAAATATTTTTTTAAGATGCAATTTTAAAAATTAAGAAATTAGTTTTAAGTTTTAAGTAAAAATCTGTTTTTGTTTTATTTATGTTTTTGCTTAATTCCCTTGCATTCTCAATTACCAATTTTGTTTGTAGTTTTCTTTAATTGAATTTAATATTCACCGGTCATGCTTTTACATTATATTTTATTAATCTTAATATAAATGCCATACCTATATACATATAACATATATATATTTTTTATACATACTTTATCGTGTAATTGTATTAAATTATTTTTTTTTCTTTGTCGTTATTATTATGTATAATAAATCATTGTAAATACTAGAATCGGTACCTTTAATGTTTTTTTATTCTGTTTTAATTGATTATCTCTGATTTTATAAATTGAAATTAAAAACAACACAAAATAGTTTTACTCTAAAGAATATAAAATATAATATACAAGAAAAAATGTGTCTAGTTCTTATGTAATATTAGGGTTTGCATTATGTATTATATATAAATAATATGTAATTAATAAACAATATTTAATATTAACATCGCTAATTTTGATTTAGTAGGTACCATTATTATTATTATTCAATAAATACATAAATATCAATATCTTTTACACTAAACTATCGTAACTAAACAACACATACACACTTTGATTGTTTCATGTGTGTGCTAAAAGGTCAAGTATGTGGATTATTTTTTATTATTTTTTTTTAAGCCAAGATACAACAAAAAACTGGAGAGAAATAGATCAGCATGTGTTTTATAAAAAAAAAAATAATTATGTAGTTTTTTGTATTGACGATGATGATGTTTAAAAAATAATAAAGATGATGTATCTGTGAACCCTATGTAACAATCCTAACTTATTACAAATTCAAATAAAGAAACCATAATATCGATGTTTTAAATTTGTGCTGGCTTTCACTCAAAAAAATAATAAGGTACGATTTGCGTTTTTGAACGAAAACTTTGGTTACCATATGTGACCACTACCATGGCTATAGGAATAAAAACAGAGATGAAAAATTACCATTTTTTTGATACAAATCAGCATCAATAAATATTTTAATATTTTAGCAAACTAAAAGCAAAGGAGAATGCAGAGTAATGCAAAGGGTATAATTTATAGATGAGCAGCCCTATTCTGCTAAATATTGGCGTGAAGGTTTGTATTCAGCTATCCGTCGGAGGTAAATAACTGCTCCAAATTTTGTATAAAATTCAATAAAAACTAGATTTAAACAATTAGATTCTTTTAAGAATTTCAAAACTAAATATCAGTTAAGATCCGCACTCTAAATACTGGTGATATAAAAAAAATAATTAAAGGCAAATTGAATAAAATTTTCACGTGAATCGAAAGTTTCGATCGGATCTAATAGCAGAATAGGGCTTAACAAATATTAAATTATTTTCTTTTAAAACTATTCCCGGAATTGGCTACGACGATTTTACTTCCAACTCGACTCCCCTTATTACAAAGCTTTGAAGCGATTATACAAAAGAAAGTCACAGTTATACCTTTGATAGTTATTTATGAATCACTGTGATTGTGAAATTTAAAATGCTTTTGGATCGGAAAAATCTCGAATATCTAAAATATCGAATGGCCAAAATATCCAATAGGTAGGTACATACATTGGAGATCGATACGTTTTTAAATACGCTTTTAGTTAGCTCTAAAGGGCAAGTATTGTATTCATACGTATGTCAAACGAGGTTTTAATCAAATTTAACATTATCTAATCTTAATTGAAAATTTCAAAAACAGAGTTAATCAGTATGCCTATTTGGCAAGTTTCCCACACTTGGGTTTTTTTCCTATGGGTTTTGACAGCAAAATGTGAAAATTTCTTGAAAATTTTTACAAATTTTCACATTTTGCTGTCACAACCCATAGCTAAAAAAACCCAAGCATGGGAAACTTGGTGAAAATTTCACGTCACGACTTTTCTTTCGTCGTGATTTTGTTCACATGTGATTTTGAAACCCTAGTTGTGATTTTCAGACAGAAAAAAATAAAATCACAATTAAGGCACTCACAGGTTATAAGTGAGTCAATCACGTTGTGATTTTTGACTCGCAGGTCGAAAATCAAAGGCTGTGATTTTTACTCTTTTAGCCGCGTTTTATGTATGTTACTTTTAAAACAAGTAATAAAAAAACGACATTGGGTCTAGGTTTCTATCTTTTCAGCTCAGTTTCATTCAAAGACCGACTCTAAAAATAGTTATAATCTGACGGGTAGATGGCGTTGTGCCTTTTGCAAATGATAAGGTAGTGTAAAATGCAGTGTAAAGAAAAGAGAAAGCTAAATACATGAAAAATAAACAAACATAAGGGAAAAAGAGGTAGGTATACAACACTAGCCGCGTTTTATTATCTAAGGGTCTGGCTCGAGATACTTTTTAACATGTAAAGCCTTAACTACATAAGCCAAAAAAGTGAAAAATTACAAAAGTGAAAATTTTTAAACTCATTTTGGGATAGTTTTTCTCACTGGAAAACTTATAAAAATGATGCAGAAAGCTTAAATTTTGGTTTAGAAATAATTGTGTATATTCTTTTTCACAAAAAAACTGCGCTGGCGGGAAAAAAAATATTTTTACTTTTGTAATTTTGCAAAAAGTGGCCAATGTAGTTAAGGCTTAATACAAAAACAACATTGGATCAAGGTTCCTATAGCTTTGTTCGTGTACTGTCGAAACCTACAAATTTCTACGAATTATTTTATTTTTATATGAACTTTGAAGTATTTTTGCCGAAAATACTTCAAAGTTCATTATAAGCTTTGTTCGTGTACTGTTCAAAACTACGAATTTCTACACGATATTTTTTATTTATATGAACTTTGAAGTACTTTTGCTGAAAATTCGTTGAAATTCGTAGTTTTGGACAGTACAAGAACAAAGCTATAAGCTTTACAGTCAAAAACTAAGAATTCATACGAATTTTCAGCGAAAATACTTCAAAGTTCATATAAAAAAAAATTGTGTAGAAATCTGTAGTTTTGGATAGTACACGAACAAAGCTATAAAAAAATTGTGTAGAAATTCGTAGTTTTGTACAATGCACGAACAAAGCTAATCTGTCAAGAAAGTCAACATGTCAAAATCATTATTTTAAGAGAGTTTCTCTTAAAATTTAGTCATTGCAGCAGCTCAAAGAAAAGGAAGGTGTTGTTTGATATCGATTAGTTTTTCTTGGTCATTCAGTATTTCTTGTGCAGTATTTCTAAGTTCGCGGTCACCGGTAACGACTTTTTCTTAAAAATTAAATCAAGGAAAATAATTTATAATTCTAAAAGTTAAAGTAATTTAAAGTAAAAACTTAAATTTCTGACATACAAAATAAATGAAAAAAGTCTCCAAACTACAAAGGGATAACTTTTCTGCAGCAGTGTTTTCATTTTTTCTTTGCTTTACTTTTTTATTGGGTGTGTGCCTGTGCTGCGCTTCTCTTGGTTCTTTTGTGTGACAAATAAAAAGAAATTTTTATTTGAAAACCAATTTTTTCACAAAGAAAGTGTTTTTGTTTTTAAAGCCATTTTATTCATCAAGAAAAACTTAAAATTAATTGTGAGGATTTTAGATACAGTACTACGGTGCCAACTAGCGGTGATTTCAATGCACAAAAGGAAAAAATAGCTGCGATTCCGGAAGTCTGAAGAAGAAGAAGAAGTCGTGAACTCGAAGCCGCAATCGCCGCTGCTGCCGATCGTTTGGTGGCGTAAATTTATTTTATCGGTATCGCCGCATAGTTTTCCGTTGGAAAGGGGGAGAAATTATCTAAATTCATAAAAATTGAAATAATCAAGCGAAACGAATAATAAGAAGTAAATAATTCTCGTACGAAGAAAGTTGCTAAACTAGGTAAGTGGTCAATACCATCATCATCTTTATCTAACCAACAACTTGGTACTTAACTGGAAAGGTAACTTCTTAAGCGCTGTTTGTTGCGATATATCGATATTTTTCGCTCTGGCACCAGCCATCCAGCAGCAGCACAGAAGTTAACAAGTTAGTAAAAAAGTCCAAGTTGAAGATGTTCTATCTTTCTTTTGTAGCTCGTAAAAAACGGTAGCAGGAAACTCATACAACTGCTTTTTGTGTACAAGATACAAGTTTCATTTTAGTGGCTCGCTCGATTCCTCTATCCGCGTCGAATAAAACGTAGCAAATTTACAGATTTGGACTCAGTTTTTTTTTGTTCCGTTTTTGTTTCATATAGGTAGGTACGCATGATATGATATACAAAAAAAAAAAAAAAAAAAAAAAAACCAGTGTTCTCATCTGCACATGTTAAAAACTCGGATTAGGAAAGGGTGGACCCCCAGGAAGTACTTGCTCTCAATTTAATCTTACTTTGCACATCTAAGGTAAAACAACAATACCTCAAAGGCATCTGAGCTCCAAGTACCTACATTACCTATTAAATACTTAAAATCTGTTTATTTTGTAAAAAAAAACGATTACAATTAGGTAGATATGTATTCGAATTGCTATTTTCTTATAGTGCAATATATTAATTTATTTTCCATCAATTTATTTCGTATGCACACCAATACATGTACAAGAAGATGAGAAAATCCTATAAGAATTTGAATTATTTATGAGTATAGCAAGTAAGTTAATCTTAATAAAATAGGGACATCAAACAGTGGGATATTTTTAATCAGAAATCGAACAATATTAAAAAAAGTGAGGTTTTAAAAAAATGTATAAAAAAATATTTATTTATTTATTTATTTATATCACAGGCTACAATACAAATAAATTTGTATTGTCCGGAATTTATAGCGCCGGGGTACTCAGCCCATACGGCTGTTATAATAAGTCATACAATATCATTTATACTATTGATCTGTATCTATACAATGTAGGTTTATGTAAAAAATATTAATATTGTAGTAAATGGATAAGTGTTCAATTTTTAAATAAAATAAATTGAATGGCCCTTTTGTAAAATGTTGATACCAACCTACCACAACTTCTTAAAACAGCAACAAAAACTCTGGCAAAATCGATGCAGAAGAGGCAAAATTTACTAGGATAACAAATGGAATAATTTTTGTTGTAATTTTAAGTTTTTCGATCTACATAATGTAGGTACTACCACAGATAATAGAGTGTCTGTGGTACTACCTACAAACATAATGTGTCAGATGACAGATTTAAAACAAAAAAATATATTTAAGTTAAAATTGACGGTGTTCACATTGGACTGAACTTTCAGACTTTTTTTTTGACATATGTATATGTGGTCTGTGCTTTTTCTCACTCACACTTCGCCACTGGGAGTGAGATATACAGGGTGTTCTGTATAAGGTGCACCAAAGAGCTAGGGCGAGTAGGTTGGGTTAAGATAAGAACAAAATCGTATGTGAGGGGGGTTTTATTTCCCCCCGTTTATGCGGGAGGGCAGTTTTCTAAAAAATTGACAGAAACAAAATTATTTAAAAACAACGGTTAAACTTACAATGCTATGCTATACCTTTTTTGATTCTTTTTAAATTAAGTTGTGTTGAAAATTAAGTTTGAAAAAAAAAAATTTAAACTAATTTTTTTCAAAATTTTACGTATTTAAGTATATTTTTTTCAAAATTCAATGCTTTTATTAGTTTTTAGTCAAAATAAGAAAACTAGATGCTAAAATGTCTTAGTTTTTGAGAAAATCAAAAATAACGGGAGAGACAATTTTCTAAAATAATAATTGAATAATTGACTTAATACAGAAATAAAAATTATTTAAAAACAACGATAACAGTTACACATTCTATACTTTTTTGTAAAGCCAAAAATCTCTGCTTTTATGTCCATGTCATGTTGACGAAAACTACTTTTTGAACAAGACATGAGCTCTGTTCAAAGCTTGGCCATGAGATTTAACGTTCCATGTGTATGAGAGAGGTAGAAGTGGTATTGAAAGGAATTTTTGTGTGTTTCTCTTGCTCTGACTTATTAGTGGAATTTATCTACTTAACTAACGACATGACATAAAGTGTCCTAAGCGAAAAACAAGCTGATTGTTGATCGGATTGTGGTTTAGATGTGGGACGTCTTGTAGAGTCGGCGTGTTAATTGTTTGGATATAATTTTAAATGGTACACTCGATATAGGCTCGGCTAGGCCATAAGCAGGCTAGTTTTGGCTTGTTTGTGAATTGTATTTCTATGTCCGTCTTATAAAATATACTCGCAACTATAAATACATAAATCGAATAGAATATTATCTGATGTGTTGTTTGCGTTTGATCTTCAAAGGAAATATTCAATCGATCACTTCTCTATTGCAAATTATCTGTTTATCGAAAAGTTCAAATTTCTTTTTAAAATTTTGTTACGTATATTCTTTAACTTTGTTGTCTTACTTTAGCTGTACATAAACTAAACAAGATCCCATGTGGTGCGTTCTTTTATGTTACTGTGGTTAACTATGGTTAACTATAGTTAACCTCGGTCGTTCCTTTAATTCAGAAAAGTTACTTCGAGTAACTTTATGACGTCATAAAATCGTTCCTAAATTCCAAAGTAAAAGTGTCAAAAAGTAACTTTTTGTAACTTTTTCCAACTCATCTCCTCGATATGAATTGAAATAGCTGATCTGTCAAACACAGCTGAAATGCAATGGTGGATGTTTTGTTTACTTTTTGCCCATTTGATTTGGAATTGTTAATATTTAAAATATGTTTTTATCAATTTGATCGATTTTTTTTTTGTCGAATTTGATTTTTGGAATAGTTTTCTTTTATTTTCTGATGCATTTTCTTTCTGTCGGCATTTTCTTCTTTATATTTGGTTAATTTTTCATCAAAAAATTCTGTGCCATAAGCAATGAAGAAAATTGCACATGTTATTTTGAATTCCTAATAATTATTTTTGCAATAAATTTAATGCAATCACATTTTTTCTTGGTTATTCATTCCAAATAAACAATTCAATTTTTTTTTCAACCCCTTTCGTTTGACAGATTAACTATTGTTAACTCTGGTCGTTCCTAAATGAAAAAGTTGCCAAGAGTAACTTTCTTAACTATGGCACATCAACTTTTATTTTTGACACATTAACCATAGTTAACCACAGTAACATAAAAGAACGCACCTATGTTTGCTCTAGCAACTCAAGCACCACATTTTCGATACCACTGTTCGATTTCATTTAGCCAGATGTCTACATAATAAAATTATTGACTATTTTTTTGTTCGGTACAACTACTTGTAATTATTTTTACTTTATCTTTAAACTTCGCTCAAATTTAAGGACTATGTTGCACAAAAATCTAAATATTACAGATTTGTTAGATTTCCCATTATAATTTTAGCATATACAATTATTTTTTTTTTTTCAATTTAATCTGAAAATACTCTACTGTTTGGCGGACGTTGTCGGTGGTGACTGTGACCATGAGCATGACGATGACAGGCGGGCCAGATTAAACGCAATCGCAATGGAAAAGTTATGGAGAATCTAGAAAGTGCCAATGCAAAGAGAATTTTTTTGACGATTTTATGTATGTATTTGCATTTAAAAAAACAAAGAGATTTTGCGAAGAGACTTAAATTTACCCTATTCTTTCTCTATTTGAATTGTTAAAAAAATATATCCAACAAAGGGTGGGATTTTCGCCGGTATTTGTATTATGGTAGATGTTTGACTACTTATTTTTCAAAATAAACAAACTCCCAATTGTTCGAATTCAGGTAGCACCTACTCAGATTATCGGAAATCGAAAAAAATAATGTAACTTACATACATTTGTGGGCAGACAGATATATTTTGGCAAAAGCAATTTCAGTATATGTAAGGTAACACTATGACTACTTTCCTGCCACTCCCCAAAGCATAATTGATAGTTGGCTGATTGTTGGAAATAAATAAAGTTTATGATTCATATTAATTTAGTTAGAGTTAGTTCAATTATCATTCATACTGATTGATTATTTTCAATCATGGTTTTTTTTACGATTTAATTTCGCTCGATATAAATTTGTTCGATTAAAATTTTTTACTACTCAAGATCTTTTTCGAAATATTTCAAATGACGAATTAGCAAGAATTGACAAAGTTTAAATGACGGACTTATTAATATGAGACATGAATCAGCTATCAAAAGGGGCTATCAAAGGGGGAATGGAAAAGCTTTATAAAAGAAAAGGTGTTTTCATTTTATTTTAAATAATGGGAGATATTTTCATTACCCTTTGAGGTTTCGATTTTAAATCTTGTTCTTGAATTCTGTGCGAAAATCTTTTAGAAAAATTCTGTGTTCTTTAGTACATACTAGCAGGTCCGCGCTCGCCTTGCTTCGCATGTTTAAATAAATTTATGATTGTAAAATACTTTTGTAGGTATTTGTCGTTTGATATTTTTATATTTAAATATCTGACATTTCAAACAATTTATCGTTTTTTTTATATTTTAACAATTTTTTGGTAAACTGTTATAGATTTTGAAAACAAAAGTAGTTTATGTCCATCCTTATGTTCCAAGCTCTCGCTCTACCAATTCTCATTACAATCAGTTAGGTATTTTCGAAGATTAAGAGGAACAAACAGACAGACAAACAAACTTTTACATTTATAATATTAAAAATAGGATGTAGGTTTATTTAATAAAGGACATTTGTATGTGCGCTAAACAAATATAAGAGATTAAATTGGTTTGAAATTGAGAAAGCTGTGTTTGAACTCGTATGAATGAATTCCACTCAAAATCAAAACATTACTGATAAAATATTCAAATTAAATATTTTGTTTTAATTCAGTCTGTTTCTTCGGCAATAGTCTAAAGTATTGATCGACCTTCATTAAAGCTAATACATAGCGTTTTTGGACATTCCTTATTAATTTTCTGAAAAACGGTTCCATAGATTTCTATAAAAAGTTGCATTTTGTCCTTGATCATCGATATTTCAGAATTAGACAGACTAATATTAGTAAAGAAAAAAGAAGGAGAATTTTAGAAAAGTACAATCAAATTTTGGAAAACTTTAAAAATTTCTGAAAAATTTGGCTTTTTATAAATTGAAATTATATATATATTTTTTTTTTTTTTTTAATCTTGAAGTTAAAGGCTCAAGGAAAATTTTGAATAAAATGTTAAAATATTTTTTTTATTGCGTTATCTTTCTTTGTTGCCAAGCGCAATGTGCAGCTTTCAATATTTTTTTTTCTCAACATGACTTATATCTACGAAATTACAGCCTTACTTAAAAAATTTAAACAAATCTGGCCTCTTTTTTGACATTTCTTTAACATTTCAATTTTTAAAAGTTAATGTGCATTGCGTTTAAAAAGTATTTTCAAAGTAATACATTTTTCCGTTTCCAATTCTGTGGACAAATTTATATATTCTGCAGGGGAAATATATTTAGTCTGACAAGTTTAACAATTTGTGTTGTGTCACAGGATTTATTTTATTTGGCAGACACAAGTTTGCTTTTATATTAAACTAGCTCACCAGGCGAACTTCGTTCCACCTATAATTGATTAAAATATTGTTTCTTTTCGAATGTCGAGCAAGCTCCAATTTTTATCACGACTTTCCTTTTTAGGCCTAATTTTACAAATTTTATCTCCGTACCTGTTTATCTGGTTCAATACAAATCCAACAAAAAAATATCCATCCAATTTGAACGATGTTCGGCCGATTTATGTGCGTACCAACAAAAAAAAAATTCAGAAAGTTTGAAATTTCAAGATGTTTTCACGATTTTCTGACTTTGTTGGGCGAATTTCCTAATTTTCGTTCGAATTTTTCAATTTTCTGCTCCTTTGAGTGTTAATCTGGTTCAATACAAATTCAACAAAAAACCTACATACAAATCGAATGATGCCGAGTTATGCGCGTACGAACACAATTTCATTTCAGAAATTTTAAATTTCAAGGCGTTTTCACGATTTTTCTACTTTTTCAATCGAATTTCCTAATTTTCGCCTCCGTTCAATAAAAATCCAACAAAAAAATTCGCAACCGAATCGGATGATGTTTAGCCGAGTTTTGCGTGTACGAACACAAAAAGGAGTTAATTTTTATATAATATAGATTTAGATTTTTTTTTCAAGTCACATTGTGTTATTTATATTTAAAAAAAATCTTGAGATTTCAATAAAACCTGGGGGTCTAGCACGTAACTTGAGACGATCGATTTCACTCGATACAATCGAGCACAGGTAGTTCCACATTTAACTTAATAGAATGTTCTTGGTTGGATTGAACTAAATAAGGAACTGCCTATACTCGATTGTATCGACTGAACTCGATTGTATCAAATTACATGCTGGCACCCCTGACATTACCCTGATAGAGAACAAAAAAACTGGGAGTCTGTCAGTCTGTCTGTACCTCAACCTACAGCCATAGAGACAAATAAAATTTTGTTTGGTTGGAACGTCCTCTGGCAAGAAAGTCCTACGCACTAACCATCCCGCCACGGCTAATACTCAAAGTCTCCAACGATTTTTAAAATTTTGTACGCATAAATTCAGACCGCGGCGTCCTTTTAATATTAAAACATTTTAAGCACTTTTAAGTCTTAGCATTATATAATATAATTCATGAATTTTATATGCCGTAATTGTTTCTGAATAACGAAAAATACATGAACATACATAGAGGAAGACGTAGTGTTCTCACCTTTTAGAGGTCATTTTTTTTTATTTTCGTGTCCCCATTGACAGAGGTACTATCAGGAAAGATGATTGAATGGCATAATTCCATGTTCAGAAAGTCTAATAGAACGACATCAGTTAACATGAATCGTACTGTCATACCGTAAGTCTGCCGGCTACTAGCTTTTGGAATAGACTAGACAAATGACGGAACTGCTCTTTTCACTTTCTCTATAATCGTATTATCATGTTTGATTAAAATCTCGAGCTCTGCCTTTTTATTCCATAAATTTTTAAATTATAATTTTTGCATGAGAGTTATTCGTTTTATAAGTGGTGGCCAAAACTAGATTCAAATTTTCTTAAAAGACTATTTATTATTATTATCTAATTTATTCTCACTCGCAAATATCTCAGATTATAATTTGCGTTCAATGAATGCAGTTGACTGCATATCTCTTCTTAATGTGCACACTATCAACACTGTTTCTATTAGATAACAGTAAATTGATTTGAAATGATGTCCTCAGTAGGTTTTCCATTTCATTATATATTTAAAAACTTTGGGGGAGGAAACGCCTGCAGAAATACTGATGAAACTTGTCGAGCACTTTAAAAAAGCTGTAGAGTTTGGTTACAAATTTTATTAATAGATTTTAAATTTTATTAATCATCTCTGGATTTATTTCTATTTTTAACTTATGTTACAAAAATTTTATTGAATAATAAACTAACACTATTTCAGGTAGTAAATAAATAAGGGACCATGGCGTGGCGATTCAAAGCCTCGAAATACAAAAATGCTGCACCTATTGTGCCCAAACCGGAAGCATGCATTCGAGACATATGCGTGGGATCTTATCAAACATTCGGAAACAATATTGCTGCATCGGGAGCTTTTATGGCATTCAACTGGGAGCACACAGGATCCAGCTTAGCAGTGCTGCCAATTGATGATTGTGGAAGAAAAAGCAAGACTATGCCACTTCTGCATGGACACACGGATACTGTCACAGATTTAGAGTTCTCACCTTTTCATGATGGACTTCTGGCGACTGCATCGCAAGATTGTTTGGTGAAAATTTGGCACATTCCGGAAAAAGGTCTAGATGCATCTCTATCAGATGCTGAGTGTGTGTTTTCTCACAAACAACGTCGTGTGGAGACCGTAGGCTTTCATCCTACAGCAGATTGTCTTTTACATTCCACTGCAGCCGGATGTGTCACCCTTTGGGACATCTCAACACAAAAGGAAGTATTTTGTGAGTGAACAACACATCAGTTGTGAAAATTCAAAACCAGATAATTTTTAAAATATGTTATTTACAGCTAACAATGAACATCCTGAGGTAATACAATCGGTTAGTTGGAAACAAGACGGAACCACTTTGGCTACCAGTTGCAAGGATAAAAACGTACGGATTTTAGATCCAAGAGTAGCTGGTGACCCCATTCAAATGGTTGGTGAGAGCCATCAGAGTATTAAGGATTCTAGAGTCGTATGGTTGGGCAATCAAAGTCGAATCTTATCAACGGGTTTTGATTCTGCTCGTCTCAGACAAGTAATCATTCGTGATTTGCGTAATTTCTCTGTGCCAGAGAAAACTCTGGAGCTCGATTGTTCCACCGGTATTCTAATGCCCCTCTACGATCCGGACACCAATATGCTTTTCCTTGCCGGAAAGGGTGACACCACCATAAACTATCTCGAAGTTAGCGACAAAGATCCGTTCTTAATTGAAGGTCTGCGTCATACTGGCGAACAGACAAAGGGTGCCTGTTTGGTGCCAAAGAGAGCCCTCAAAGTAATGGAAGGAGAGGTTAACAGAGTTCTGCAATTGACTTCCAATATGGTCATTCCTATTATGTATCAAGTTCCAAGAAAGGTTATTTAATTTCAGATGTTATCAATTGTACAAATTATTGTAATATGGATATTTTTTTTACAGACTTACAGAGATTTCCATAGTGATCTCTACCCGGAGACTACCGGTTACAAGACTGAACTGAGTGCTAGCGAATGGATAAATGGCATCAACATTCCAGTGCCAAAAATGAGCTTGGATCCTTCAAAGCGAGAGCTTGGCGATGCTCCAATTACGGTAAGCAAGTTCTTTCATGGTTGTTTCATTATTGTTGATTGCGTGATATAAACAAATGAACGAATATTAAGGTTTTTCGTCTTGTTCGTAATCCATCAATAGGTTCATCGTGGTAATTTAAAATCGGTTGTTATGAATATCGAAAATAAAAAATCCTTAGAAGCCAAAAAGCAACAAAATGGACGTCATGCATCATGTCCAGTTGTTGCTACTACAGTAAAAAATGATCTCCGATTCAATGACAAGACTGATAATAAAAACGACGATGAATTACTTGGACTTTCAAGAAATGATATAATGAAAAAATTTGACAGCAAATATAAAACTGATTCCGAAAAAAATATCACTTCGATTAGAAAGAGGACTGTATCACCACAAAATGGCGATAACAATCACGAAGAACAACGTATGGTTTCTCATAATTCATCGCAAGAATCTCCCGAGGAGTCATGTAGCAGTGATCATTCGGTTACGAGTCCACCTAAACCAATGCCACGTACTTCGAGAAATAATTCATTGCCTGACTCGCAACATAGCTCATCAAGCGATGAGACACCTCGCCCGAAGCCGAGAACAACAACACCATCGTCGTACAAGGTTTTGTTTAGTTGTTGTTTACAGTTGTTGATGTTAGCATGTCTTCGTTTCTTGTTTTAATTTTCGTTTTCATTTAAAAAACTTTTATTTCGATTCGTACGAGTATTATTTTATGTATTGTTTTCGTATTACAAATCAATAGCCATTTTTGTTTTGTTTTTAAAGTAGTAGATTTAAACTTAATATTGTTTTTAAAATGCGTTGAGCCTTTTGATCACATTTATTTTCACTAGCCGCCAATTATGTAATACCTTTTGATTAAAAAGGTTAAATTATAAACAAAAAACCTTGAGTAAGTAGAAGAAACACATTAAGAGGCTTATTGGACCTCTGAATGGCAAGTATGTGGCCACAATAAGGTTTAAAAAAGTAAACAAGACCTAACCTATAAAGAAGTCTTAATTTTATACAAACATTTAACTTAACATCAAAAAATCTCTCTCAAACCCTCCTAGGTAGAAAATGGATAATAGTTCAGGAGACAAAAAAACAAAAAAAAAAAAAAAAAAGAAAAAAAAACATTTTAAAAATTAATAATATGAAATTCTTAAAAGGCATCCAATTTTTTTGACAGAGAAGTCATAATACAACAACGAGGCATTTATGTTTAATACATTTAAATTTCATTTTGTGGACTTACGAGGTTTTTGCACCAAGTCTACTTTAAACGTAGTACATCATCGAGGTCATTCTCTGAAGTACATTATGTCGGTCGAAAACTTGGCTTCAGCCATAAATACGTGCCCATCTATTTTTCAGACCACAGAAGCGAAAAGGAAGCTTAACCCTCGGCGGCTGCACCCACATCTTTTACTCCCAGACACATAACTTTGTTTTTAATTTTTATAACGACAAAGCTGATTTGTTTATAATTTGTTTTTATTTTGTTTTTCTGTTTTAATTTTGTTTACTATTCAATTTATTAATTTTTATCTTTGACTTTACTAACTCAATCCAATAATTTTGTCTTTTTTTTTAAGCAGCCAAGACTGGGTCCGAAACCATTTTCGAGTAATTCAGGAGACCTTACTTTGGATAAAGTATTCGCTGTCCCACATGCCCCAGGATCCCAAGACACGCTTAATAGCTTAGATGAAACGATTTCTTCACCCGCCTCTAATAAGCCTGATCTCATTGTTGAAATTGAAATAAAAAGTTTGTTGATTATTCTTTTTCTTTACTTTGGAAGTTATTCAAAGTTAATATTTATTTTAGAAGAAAAACCACATAGGAATGGTGATGCAGATGGAGAGTCTGGTTCAAAGTCATTGACAACTTCGGAGAGGCGAAAGGCGAGTTTTGTGTTTTAATTTTTGCTTAATTTTGTTTTACTATTTACTTATTTAAACAAAACTTAACAAAAGTAGTAAATATCTTTCTTATCTCTTATTCCCTCTTATCCTTGCTTCAAATAACAATCTTATCCACAGTCGGCAGATGAATCTCCTGATAAGGTTCACTAACACATTTAATTTTTATCCTTGAAGATCTCTTGATAATAACAAAATTCAATTTTAGATATTCGAACTTAATCACTCAGAGTCATCGGGAAATTCAACCGAAGGAGAAGACAAGCCTGAGGTTGAGTTACGCAGAAATCTGCCTATGAGAACCAGTATTGCGGATCGACGTCGTGTATACGAGAACAGATCAAGAAGCACCCAAGACGAAAAGATACAATCTCCAGCTCCACTGTGAGTTAAATGCAATTTTCTTCTTTTTTTTTTTGTAAAACTTACTGACTGAATTTATTGATTGCAGTAGACGTGAGTTAACAAAACCTGAATCAATACAGCCTCCAACAGAAAACAAGCGTATTTCGGTGCCCGAAGGTAAGCTTCTTGAAGAAAAACGACGAAACATGGAAGGCATAAAAAAATCAGCCACCGAAGCAACCATAACGTCAACAAAACGTACTTCAACAGTATTTGGTAAAGTTTCCAAGTTCCGACATTTAAAAGGAACTCCTGGCCATAAATCTACTCACATAGAGAATTTGCGAAATTTAAGTCGGCAAATTCCTGGAGAATGTAATGGTTTCCATGCTAACCATGAGCGAGTTGCAGTACCCCTTTCCGGTCCGGGAGGCAAAATTGCAATATTTGAACTAAGTCGCCCTGGTCGTTTACCTGACGGTGTTATCCCCTCGTTGGTTAATGGAAGCAACATCATGGACTTCCAGTGGGATCCCTTCGATTCGAAGCGTTTGGCTGTGGCCTGTGACGATGGAATAGTAAAACTGTGGCGCATCGATGACAATGGTTTAACTGAACCGACAAACACGCCCGAAAAAGAACTCACAGCCCACTTAGATAAGATCTATTTTATCCGATTTCATCCGCTGGCAAAAGATGTTTTTTTGACAACAAGCCATGACATGACTGTAAAGTTGTGGGATCTAAATACAATGCTGGAGAAGTGCAATTTGCAAGGTCACAATGATCAGATATTCGACTTGGCATGGAGTCCGTGTGGGAAATTTGCTGCCAGTGTATGTAAGGATGGGAAGATACGTGTCTATAATCCACGAAAGTCAGAGACACCAATCAGAGAGGGAAATGGTCCCGTCGGAACGAGAGGTGCTCGGATAACTTGGGCTATTGAAGGGCAGTACATAGTGTGTACAGGATTTGATAAGTAAATTTAGATACATACTTTTCCAAAGGTTAATTTGCTTATACTGATTTTATTTTTTTTTTTTCTTGAAGAGTATCAGAGCGACAAATAAGCGTTTATAATGCAAACAAATTAGCTGCTCCATTGAACACGATCAGTTTAGATGTATCACCATCTATTCTGATTCCATTCTACGATGAGGACAGCTCAACATTATTTGCTACCGGAAAAGGAGACTCAACTATCTATGCCTATGAAATAACCGATGAGGAACCATATATTTGTCCACTTTCACATCACAGATGCTCTTCGTTGCATCAAGGTCTTAGTTTCCTCACAAAGAATCATTGTGATGTGGCGAGTGTGGAATTCTCAAAGGCTTATCGCTTGACAAATACAACAATTGAACCATTGAGTTTTACAGTGCCAAGAATAAAGGTAAATTTGTTTAAAAAACGTTCATTTTTACTTGGAAAATTATTAAATACATAAATAACATTTTCATTTTTATTTTAACTCTAGAGTGAACTTTTCCAAGATGATCTCTTTCCCCCAACTCTGGTGACATGGGTGCCAACAATGACAGCTGACGATTGGTTTTCTTCGAATGACAAAAAACCCAAAAAAATAAGTCTTCAACCGGAGGGTATGGAATGCTGTAAGTATTAAAATCATCCGAACTAATTCTGTGCTGCAAAACTAATTTTAAAATCCTACTCGCAGTATCATCCATTCAACCAGCAGCACAGACTAAAAAACCCGAACAAGCATCCAGTCCCCAATTTTTGACAAAATCCGAATATGAAAAAGCGAAACAACAAGAAGTAAGTACACATTTTTATTTCCCAAATCAATTTTCGTCATTTCATTTCGTACGAACAAAACAAAATCATTGCAGTTAGCATTTTGAGCACTCTTTTGATATGTTAATACTTAGTTTAAAAAAAATCATTCTGAAGACTATGCGAAGCAACGCGATTGCGGGTTTGCTAGTATTTATGTAGTTATGTCCTGTTAAATCTTAAGAATCGCATAATAGAATCCAGCTAGATTTACATGCGAAGAAAAGAATATTTGTCTATTCGAACTTGCTGTGGTTTAAAGCCACGACGCGTCGTTATAATTGTATTTGACTGCATATATTATTTTATTTTTATTAATATTTTAGATTCAAAAATCAGTAAGTGCTCGGATGGAATACAATACAAAACTGGAACAAGACGAAATGGAAGGGGTCGACGAAAATGAATGGGAAGAATGAAATTGACAACAGGCGTATAGAAATATTGCTGGATCCTCGCCAGCAGCTTTAGAAATAAGTTATACAATTTATATAACATAACAAAATATAGTACTATTAATCTTAAACGTTAACAAAACAAAAAAGAAAAGCAAAAACAGAAATCGAAAACGATCGTCTAAAAATGTGGAACACTAAAAACAATACTCTGAGCATAATGTATATCATTTGTTTTGTCTTAAAATCCATACTTAGTCGAGATATTACATAAAAAAAAAAGAAAAGATAAAAACACAAAATCAATCCCCCCAAAATCTGTATTTGAAAGCTCTCTAAATCCCATTTAAAAGTCTATTATAAGTTTAATTTTAATTTTTAATTAGAGATTAAAAAAGAAATCTGTTGCCATAAGTCAAGAAATTATACAAAACTAATTAATTTGTAATTCAATTAAAATATCTAGTCTGATATCCACAAGTTTAGATTAAATTAAAAAAAAAAAAAAAAAAAAACAAAGAAAAGAATAAAAAAAAAAAAGAGATTACTACCCCCCTATCATAGATTCTTCCAAGTTATTCTTTTGTTGTTGCTATAATTTTCAAGTAAATAATATAACCAAGAGACTATGGATACATTGCCATACAGAAAAGAGACAGGATATTCCTGATCAATGCCAGTTTATACATTTTTATACATAAAATATACATACATCGTTATTACAATTTTGATACCCAAAATCAACCTCATCAAAGAATCCCTTTTTGTTGTAATTCCTCTTGAATTCTTGTCCAAAAAAATCGAATTACAAATCGTATATAAAATTTCCACTAAGATTGGATTGTATATTACATTTTTTCGGGATGCTAAAGGGAATTTGGAATAAGATTCTATAAAATGATAAATTCATATAAGCAGAATAAAAGGAAAAATAAGAGAACTTTTTATATTTATACACAATTTTTATACTCGTTAAAAAAGGGAACTCAGTCAAACAATCAATAAAAACTTTTTTTAAAATTTGAATAATGCAAAAACAACTACAAAATGCGAACAAATAAACACCAACAGTGATAACATTCCACAAAAGTTCATCCTGCTCGTAACATCATAATATTAAAGAACCACACGATATGACATTTTTTTTAATAGTAAAGCGAACTATTATTCGCAAACAAAACCATATTAAATATTAAGATAATATGATTATTATTATTTTTTCTTAAATAAGTATTTATATTTACATATATACTTTACAAGATAAACAAACTTTTATATCTAATCAACTTAAATAAAATAACAAAAAAAAAACTGCAGAGTATACAATTTTTGAAAGAAGTTAAGTATTTTTTTTTGTTTTGTATTCCTAGTTTTTATTTATTTAAATCGTCAGTAAAATTTTTTGAATAAATAAATTTTTATTTATTATATATTTTTTTTTTTAATCAGAAACTTTAAAATGTGTGTGAGTGAAATTTATATAATGACAGTAAATTTATGATATATTTTTTTTTAAATGATCAAGCTAAAAGTTTTATACATGAAATTATTTACTATATTTGTTTGAAATAAATGTGTTTGTGTATACTTCAATATATGACAGGTTTTTTTTTTTATATATCTCTGCAAAATAATTAATGATAAAAAACAAAACTTTTTAATAAATTTATACAATAAGATAAATAAAATTTTACTACTGGAACTATTTTGATGTATTATTTCTTTTTTCTTAATTATAGATTTGTTTAGAGAAGAACATGTTTATGTGATTTTACTTAATCAACTGCAATTTAGAAGAAATATCGTCGCTGAAGCTTTAAAAATAAAACATGTCACCGGGAATTTTCAGAAAAAAAAAAAAAAAAAAACCCGAAAAACTTTTTTCTTTGAATTTTTATTTTATTTTGTATGTTCGATTATCAAAACAGACAAAAAATTAGTGGAACTTTTTTCGAGTCTTAAAACTGCTTACATTAAATATACAAATAAAGTCCCACGTACGAATTTCTGCAGCATCAACTCTCACTTCTTCCGGGTTACACGATACTGGGGCCCTATTATGTATTACGAAACGAGCGGCAAATAAACGATACTAAAGTATCGATAGACACGACAAAGAGCGATTATATAAAACGAGAAAGGTTTAATAAAGATGTTGCCTAACGAATCGAAAAAAGACATGTATTTTGTCTTTCTTTTCTTTAATAACCTATCAATACATACATCAATAAATAGTTAAGATCTGTGTACGAACTCAAATAATCCTCAAACAAAAATCAGAACAAATAATTCACTTCCATTCAAAGTAACGAAAAAAATTTAAAAAAAAAACACAAGAAATCGTTTTCCCTTATAAATCTTTATGCATTGGTGTTCACCTTCATCAAGCGTAACAGCAAAGCCCAAACAAACAAAATGTATGTTGTTGATTGTCGCCACGACTCGGTTGCAGTGAGGGATGATTTTTTTTACTTAAAAAATCATCAAACATTTCGATAGAACCTGACTAGATTGTTTATAACTTTTGATTAAGTGGGAGGATTTATTTCATAGAGGTATCTAAAGAAAGGTAAGAAATCAACCCATTTCCTGATGTACATACATTTATAACGGTTCATATAAAAAAATATAATTGAGGCGCCGTAAACCCGAAATTGATTATTTTTAAATCACATTTATCGGTAAATGTGATGAAAAATTTCAACATTTTCAAAAATTATGTGCTATAATATTGTGCATCTAACTAATGAACAAATAAGTTAATGGTTTTATGGCGGTAATTTTAAGAGCGCAGCGAGAAATTACGATTTTCAACGATTTCTTAAATTTCATTGAAAAAATCGCTTGACTTGACTAAAAAAAAAAATTCTCACTCAAAAATAATTGTCACTTCCTTATGAAAGGGGTATCAAAAAAACCTCAATGAATTATGCATTTTATTAATGTCACAATTACAAAAACTCATTCATAAAAAATCTTAAAAAATTCAAATAGAATGTATTTTCAATTTTAAAAAACTAGAAGACATAAAACCATTCGGTTCCTTGCGTTCGATTGAAAATTAATATACGCCTTGGACCACAAAAAGTTAATCACTTCATTTTACATTTTTGGAAAAATTGGTCTACATTTTTTATTTTTCATTTTTTTTTATGAAAATTTTAAGTTTTTATGCGATTTTTTTTAAAAATATTGACATAACTAATTTAACTTAAATTTAAGATTAAAGAACAAATTTCTGGCTTTCAAAATCGGTATAATACTGTATAGTAAGTGTTGCCGTTATTTTTTAATATTTTTTTTTTCATTTTAAGTCATTTTTTCTAGGCCATACTACCACTCTACAAAAAAACGTTATCAAATATTGGTGCCAAAGCTAACGTAGGTACTCTCCCCGAATGGATATTTTTACTGCAGAAAAAACATAGCGAACAGCGTACTAAAAGCACCACGGCACGTCACTGGTTAAAACTCAAACGATTCTCGTAACACGTAATCGCTTTTAAAAGATAACGAAGTAATTTCAACGATAATCGTTTTACAAAATAAGGGCTCTGGTTTTAGAACTATTTTAAAGAGAGATTTAATTATTAACAATTCATTTATCGTGCTGGTAATTCGGGCTTTTTATTGAATTTAGTTTGGAATAATTTAGTTGCTCATACGCCACAGTGCCTCGGTAACAGAATGCAACATTAGAGCGGTTTATCAAAGTCTTTTAAACTAATAATAATCTTCTAGAATGCATTCAAAGTATTTACTTTAGATGGCGCTCACAGCCCAGGATGGACTACGCCCTCAACCAACATGCCCCTCCCGCCATCTTGGTTCCTAGCTAGCTGCCTCCAGCTACGCACTCCAAGTTGGTTGAGGTCGTTCTCCACTTGTGTGCGCCACCTAAGGTGGGGTCTTCCTCTGCTGCGCAGACCGTCAGGGGTAAATTCGAAGAATCGTCGGGCTGGTGCGTTGGTGTCCATACGGACATTTGACCCAGCCATCTCAGCCTCTTTATTTTCAGCTTTTTGGCCAGGTCGACGTCGCTGTAAAGCTCGTTGTTGAATCTTCAACTCCATACTCCATCGATACAGACTGAACCGAAAATCACCCGAAGAATCTTCCTTTCAAGGCACCCAAACAGATTCTCATCTGAATTTGACAGAGTCCATGTTTCTACCCCATCGTATTGAGTAGGGCTTTTTTTATGTAGATTGATCGAAAACTAATAACTTACTTACAAATGTCAAGGTATATAAATAATAGCTTATGAAATTCTACACGAAAAAGACTGAAAGTGTAAGCGCAACTTCTTTATGATTGACATTATTGTGAAGAATTGCATAAGTTAAAATGTATATATATAAAATGAAAATTTAGAAAAGTTTAGAACATGAAAATAAAGCTCACTTTTTTTATAATTATTTTTTGGGCTAGTATCTGAAATTATTTAAAGATCTGCCGTATGTCAATGGTCCTCTGACGAGCTTCTTTCCGTGGGTTTCACTATTAAAGAATTTTAAGTTCACCCCAACTGAAAACAACATTCCTCCCCGCACTAATCTGAAAAACAAAATCAGATATGCGTTTCTATGGTTAAAAATATTTTCGAATAAGTACATCGATCAAACACTTGATGAAAAATATTAGTGTCGTGCTGCTATTGCAATAAGTTTATTTCGTAACAATGAGATTTATATTTAATAAATGTTTCCGGAAAAAGGAACCAGAAATGAAACCAGGAGCAATTCTGGATCAAGTTATTTCCCAGTCATCGGCGACGGCTAACAAGTGTCTCCTATATAAGTTGGCTGATTACAAAAGGGGTCATTGATAATGCCAGTTCGCATTAAATATTAAAAAAAAAATGAATTATTTTCTCTTCAGGTGGAGATTTGATAGATGCTATCAATGTTGGCGGTTTGGTTGCAGTGGAACAGCTAATTCGAGAACAATTTGGAATTTTCATGTATAACGACGGCAAGGGACAGGTTATTAATAGACCCGAATTCCTTCGCTGGAAATATAGAGATCACACTGAGGTGATGATTCCAATCGAGGCATCGCTATCAATTCATGATCCGTTGGGGAAATGGACAGACCATAAGGCATGTTGGCAGATGCAGTATCGAGGTGCTCTAGGAGAGAGTCTCTTACATGTTCTCATAATATGTGATTCAAAAATTCATACAAAACTTTCGCGAGTATTGCTGCGAGTTTTTCCCAATTTAGCTCTGGACGTAATGGAAGGTGAAGAGTATTTGGGTGCTAGTGCTTTGCATTTGGCTATTGCATATAGCAATAATGAATTGGTAGCCGATTTGATTGAAGCTGGAGCAGATATAAATCAGAGGGCGATAGGAAGTTTTTTTCTGCCGAGAGACCAACAAAAATCAAATCCATCCAAGACGACGGATTATGAAGGTTTAGCTTATATGGGAGAATATCCATTGGCTTGGTCTGCATGCTGTACTAATGAGAGTGTGTACAATTTGCTTCTGGATCATGGTGCTGATCCCGATGCACAGGATTCATTTGGAAATATGATATTACATATGGTTGTTGTTTGTGATAAGTTGGTAAGTTATTAAAAATCTTTTAAGCAGTGGGCGCCCGGCTAGAGATTGCAATGCCGGGATACCGGTTCTTTTTTTGATTTCAAAAATCCAGGAAATATAATGCTCTAATTCCGTGATTTGCGCAATTGGAGGCTTAAATATTCGCATACATTTTTTCCACAGATTTTTTTTTTCTGAACAGTAAAAATCGAAAGAAATAAGTTTTAGTGAGGGCAAAGCACTGGAAGAGAATCCGCTACTAATAACATGCAAGTCATTCGCCAATTTCAAAGAATCTGCTTTTAAAACTTTTCAGGACATGTTTGGTTATGCGTTGCGCCATCCCAAAACACCTGCTAGGAATGGAATAGCAAATCATTCTGGACTTACACCCTTAACGCTTGCATGTAAGCTCGGAAGAGCAGAAGTTTTCCGTGAGATGTTGGAGCTATCCTCTCGTGAATTTTGGCGTTACAGTAACATAACATGTTCTGGGTATCCATTGAATGCACTGGATACGTTGCTTCCAGATGGACGGACAAGTAAGAATTATGAAATTCTTCTACAAATTCAATTGAAATAATATGAAATCTTTCATCATAATACATGTACATTGTACATAATGTGCATAGTAAATCGCATAGGGTAACATCTATTTAAAATTAACATTATCATTATATTATCCAGGATATTTTTCAGCACATGATTAAATTAAATATTTAAAAAATACAAGATTTCAAAGTCATGTTAGGTAGCATGTAGATTGTAGATCCCCATGTGTTCAACACAAGTTACTTGAAAGTTCTACAAGCCAACTTTTAAGCTCAGAACTGCCTTCAATACATAGTTAAAGCCTATTCCACCTTGAGCCAAAAAAAAAAATTTTTTCTTGAGGTTACTTCTTATCATGAAAAAGTGCATCTTATTCGTTCGAATTCGACATTGAAGGTCCCTTTCATTCCTGCCGACTAAGGCCTTCTGCACACGAAGCGTCTCGTCATAGACGCGTACAACGAATGTTTGCGGCTTGTGTGGAGCTTGTGTGTATTTCACATTTGTTTCAATAGACAACTGCATACGAGGCGTAAACTGCATGTTTTCGTCGCAGCACAAAAACTGCAAGGCGCCGGGCGTACAACAATGTCAGTCGCCAGGCGTATACAGCTTGAAGTATAACGTCGGATACATAGTCCCCTTTCACACGAAGATACTAGTTGCTGGTGATTTTTTTGACGTTTTCTTTAAATCTCCTTAACAATCTCTTGTACCTTTCACACTGAAGCAACAAAAACCCGGAGATTTTCTTTATTTTCCTTTTGAACTACCTTGGTTGAACGCACACAAACGTAGTGTGAAGAGAAACGTCAAAAAAGTTTCCTGAATTTGTTGACCGGGGAGATTTCATTTCCCCCTCTTTCTTCCTGCCCTTCTCGCCTATGAACTATTTGTTGCCGGCAACTCAGTTGCCCTGTGTGAAAGGGGACATACCAACATTGTGAAATTGATTGAAAATATGTACATATGTAGTAATTTATCTATGACGTGACGTTTCGTGTGCAGAAGACTAGCCGTAGTTGAATCGTAGCTGCACTACGAATCTTTTACTCGTCTATGACACGACGATTCGTGTGCAGAAGGCCTTAGGCTACGGTTACGCCCAACGCTGTTATGAGGTAGTGCGCTAGTTAGAAAATCGTGGATGATTTTTCGTGCTAGTTCGATTGACATTTCTTGGTATTTGCTGCTGCAGTTTGTTTGGATAGCATATTGAGTATTTAAAAAATAAACTGTTCGCTCTAGTAAGCTAGCTTACTTGAGTGAACTAGTGCGGACTCTTAATAGCACGAAGCAACTAGCGTGGTCTATAACAACGTTATTGATTATCAAAACATATTAGACTTACTCGCTTACTAGCGCCAACAAGCGCACTCGCTTACTAGCGTTGAACGTAACCGCCAGCCTGTCATGTTTCTTACAGAAATGGTTAAGAAAAGAATGGTAAGTCAATAGGTTATTCTCTTATGATGTTTTGAGCTCGTAATCTGAAGTAATCTTGCTTAAATAACATCACATCCACATAGATAAATAAACTTAAATCAATGAAAAATGATCCCAAATAAAAAAAATTTGTGAATTGGGGTCGTTTTTCCTTGTTTTGGGGGGCTCTTTTCGTATTTCATTTTGGAGTAAAATTTCATTACGAAAAATGGCCTTCTAGATTATTGCTTTATGTGTAAAGGGTGTCTCGGGGTCGGCGATGCAGACGAAAACCATGGGCTCCTTAGCCTGAGGTAATTTGAAGTCAAAAAACTTAAGAGGTAATTTTCTCGTTTTTATGATTTTTGGTCTCATTTTCTTTAAGTGGCTCTTACTTTTCCAAACTGCAACCGATTCTTGAATTTTTTTTCTGTGTTAACATAAGAGCCAGTTAGGTTTTTTTACCCCCTTTTACAACTGTTTTCTATGCGGGTAGAAGGTTTTCTCGCAATTCATTAGAAAATCCATTTGTTGAAATTTTCAGGTTGTTTTTTTTTGTTTACCTTGGTATTATTTTTTTTTTTTTTTCACAACACGTAATAAAGTATCATTTTCCTTTTTTATTTTGAATGCCTAATTTATTCTCTTAAAAATAATTAATACATATTTTTTTTTACCAAAAAATACTTACATTTAAAATTATTAACAAAATAAAAACAAAAAAAGAAAATTTGAATATTTAAATAAAACTAATAAAAACTACGTGCCTTAAGTATGTTGGAAAGAGCCAAAAGTAGAAAATAATTTAAAAAAAATAATGAAAAAAAGTTATAAGTCGAAAAGGAAGCGAAAACGAGAAAATAACCTCTTAAGTTTTTCAACTTAAAATTACCTCCGGAACCATATGGCTTTAGTATGCATCGCCGAACGCGGGACACCCTGTATATATATTTTTTTTTTTCATTTTTTTTCAATTTGAAAATGGGGTGATTTTTGATTATGAAAAAAAAACTAATTTCGGGACTATTTTCCATTTTTTGTTTGGGGTCATTTTTCATTGGGGCCAATTTCATGAAGCCGTATCTACAACCTAAACCTCTGTATGAGAAAAACGAACATTTTTTAACCACCATCAAACAGTTTACAATATTTAAAGTATAAAGGCTCTCCCAAACCAACGCGATTAATCGCTGCGACAATAGAAAACAATAACAACAACGTGTTGTTTTGTTTGACAATCACGTGTTGTTATTGTTGTTTTCTTTTGTCGCGGCAAATAATCGCGTTGGTTTGTGAGAGCCTTAAAGCATAAAAAACTAGCCCAGGTTAGCTTATCGAACTAGAGGACTGTTAAGTGGAAGGTCCCATGATCAAATCTTATGAATAACCCATTTTTTTTTATTTTTTTGCTTTGAGGCAAATTTGTACATCAATGGCTTGGGCCTTGATAGTAAAGATATAATTCTTTATTTCAATAGATTTATACAATACTAGCAGGCCCGTGCCCGTATTGCTTCGAATGTTCCAAGCTCTCGCTCTACCAATTCTCATTACAATCAGTTAGGTATTTTAGAAGATTAAGAGGAACAAACAGACAGATAAACAAACTTTTAGATTTATAATATTAATAGGATAGCATCGCCTTGATAGTATCCATGTTAAACTTTCTAGGGCCTCGGGAACAAGATTATTTTTCCAGGATATCTTATGCGATTCACACTTTGCTGTATGATAAGTTTTCGAAGAATATATGTCTTCAGTTAATGTGGATTTATTGTGATTGAGGCATTTGAAATGGTTCAGTATTTTTTTTTCAGATTGGAATTCAGCATTGTTTATCATTTTAAATGGAACAAAAGAGGAGCATTTAGACATGCTTGATGGTGGCATCATCCAACGTCTTTTAGAAGAAAAATGGAAAACATTTGCTCGCAATCAGTTTTTGAAACGACTCCTTATCCTGTTTATCCATTTATTTTTTCTTTCCATCTCGGTTTACTTACGACCCGTGAGAACTGACCTAGCCAGTGAAGATGCCGATCCTGAAGATCCAGATGAAAATGGTGGAATTGAAGAAGCAACAGATGCACAGAATATTTTTCGATATTGTGCCGAATTGGCTACAATTGCAGGCGTATTGAGTTATGTGATTTTTCAGCAAGGTGATGAAGTCAAGAACCAAGGACTTTCAGCCTTTCTTAAACAATTGGTTGGTTTTACTTTAATTTAAAAAAAAAAAAATATCAAACATTTTCTATAAGAATTTTAATTTCAGTCACATGCACCAGCTAAGGCCATATTCTTGGTCTCTAATCTTCTTATTTTAGCTTGTATACCGTTTCGGATTATGGGCGATATAGACACGGAGGAAGCTATATTGGTGTTTGCAGTTCCAGGAAGTTGGTTTTTATTGATGTTTTTTGCTGGGTAAGTTCGCGATAACTTTTATGCTAGAAAAAATCCTTAGTTTTTTTTATATACGTTTTTAGAGCAGTTCGTTTAACTGGACCCTTTGTAACAATGATATACTCTATGTTGACGGGAGACATGTTCACGTTTGGCATCATTTATGCTATTGTGATATTTGGCTTCTCACAGGCTTTCTTCTTTCTCTTCAAGGGACATCCTCAGTTGCAGACAACCATGTTCAATACATTCCCCAGCACCTGGATGGCTTTATTTCAAACAACTTTAGGCGACTATAATGTAAAACACACACCATATTATGATAAATCTCATCATAAATATATCACGGTTTCGATTTTAGTACCCGGACTTAAATCAGACTTCGTATCCGAATTTGGCAAAAACGGTTTTTGTAACATTTATGATATTCGTACCAATTTTACTACTGAACATGTTGATTGCTATGATGGGCAATACCTACGCTCATGTAATTGAGCAATCTGAAAAGGAGTGGATGAAACAGGTGTTGTATTTTTAAACTATGTTTTGTATGTTTATTTAGACAATAAAGCCCTTTGAAAGTGGGCGAAAATTGTTGTTACTCTAGAACGAGCTGTTCCTCAGACCGATGCTCAAAAATACCTTGAAGCTTATTCGATTCCTCTTGGTGTTTCTGATGATACTGGCTTTGAGCAGAGAGGTGTAATGGTGATAAAAAGTAAGAATAAAACCAGAGCAAAGCAGAGGAAAGGTGCTGTCTCCAACTGGAAGGTATATTATACCATATAGCGACATACTATAGTAAAAATTATCATGAATCTAATCTGTATAGCGAGTGGGTAAAGTAACTTTGAATGCTTTAAAAAAACGCGGCATGACTGGGGAAGAAATGCGTCGTCTTATGTGGGGTCGAGCATCCATCTCGAGCCCAATCAAAATTACAAAAAAAAAACTGAAGGACCCTTACAACTTAAATCCCCAGCCAGGCTTTGAAAATACTCTTAACGTCATTAACTTTGGACAAGATCCTGCATCCACTAATATAATTGGCAAAGCCATCGTTAGTGATCCATTCAGAGATTTAGTTTTACACGCTGAACTCTCAGATGGAACTGATCCGAATTACAAATCATGCCTACAAAAGTTAGCATTTCAGGCTCGAACTCTTGTTGAACAAACTATGAATATTGAAGTGAAACAACCTGCTCAGAAGGTTACTCCATCATTAGAGAAGATAACTCCAACTTTACCACAGGCACAGGAGCAATCTGATAATCCCGAAATTCTGCATAATTTATTTCAAGATCCAAAATTTGCCGTAGATCCGGTGAAGTTAGAAGAATTCTATAAAATGCTTGAAGAAATCGATACTGAAGAGAGTGATGCTGGTGGTGCTGGCAAACCAATTTTGGGCAAATTGTCTTTGGTGAGAAGAACAAAATATGCATTATCAAAACCAGGAGCTCTTAAAGGTATTGGCGAATTAACGCTGGATGATTTTTCTCAAGAACTTTGGAATAAACCAAATATGGAGGATAATGTTAGTATAATATATCTATTTTGAGTATTTTGTTTTCTTGAAGTTGGTATATATTGATAATTTGCTTTCAGAATCAAAGTGAAGATAGAAAAGAAGAAGTTAGTATTCCGATTGAGGATGAACCGAATATTATTGAACAGCCTTCAGACACAGAACAAGAAACGGGAAACGAAGAAATAGTAACGGCGCAGGATGTACATCGGGCAATGGCACAGCTTCATCTAAAAAGAAGACAATTTCCACAGGACGAGGCAACGAGACGAGCTAAGAGTGCACGGATTCGAAAAAAGAACAAGTAAGTTGCTAGTTATATAGTTTTTGTGGAAAACCGTCATTCCAAAATGTTATTGTTTATTTGGAAACGTTTATATATACTTTAAAAATATTAATATCAGTCCGAAATTCCACACTAAATGAATTAATTTTTTTAACCAAAAATTAAAAGTGATTATATTGAGGAGTTTGTATCGGAAAGAATTTTTTTTATTTGATAAAATAAAAATTTGAACAACAAATATATTATTTAAATTACTATCTTAACATTTCGAAATTTTGAACTAAGATTTTAAATGATACCATAATTATGATGTTTAAACAATTTTACGTATTTCGCAGAATATCTCCAGAAAACACACAGGACCCACAGTATCGGCAGCGATCGGCTCCTTTTATTAAACTTGGCAGAAGAGATAATTCTCAGGATCCCCTTGAACCTTGGAGCACTCGTGAACTAGGGGATATCAATAAAATCTTGGGTTACAAATAAAAGAATTTATCAAAGAAGTTATCAAATTGAAGATTTATCTCGCAAATTAATTGTTAAGATAAGAAAAAACAAAAAAAAACTACCGAAAATATAATCTTTATTGATTTAAACTTTTTCAATAGTTTTGATTTGATGAAAAGCCGATGCACAGTGAGTATAAATAAAATAAATTTGATGGCACAACCATTCCTGTGTGCGTATCTGCAGGAATGGAGGGGACCCACAGTTTATTGCCGGATCCAAACGGCTAATGCGAGCGGCACTTTTCTATGACAAGAGATAGGTATACTTTTGGAGGTTTTGTCAATTCCTCGCAAGAGGCAAGTATAGCCGCTTTTTTTAAATTTATTCGGTTGCGAGGCTGGGGATTGAACCTAGACCTCCGGCATGACAGTCCATCGCACTAACCATCACGCAACGGCTACTACAATGTACAGTGAGTGCTCTGCAAAATATTTTCAACTAATCATGTCGATTATGGAATCCGAAGTAAATTTTCATCTCTTTTTTTTTTCATCTCAGTTTTTTCGGATTCCATAATCGGTATGATAGTCATTCAAAAATTACCGACAATCCATAATAATACCGATCATGGACGCAATACTGTATTCGCAGTATTTTGTACGAATCGGAGGATTTTTTGCTTCGATGTATCAAGGCCGTAGTCGGAAAAAAATTTCGGGGGGGGGGGGGGGGGTATGATTTTTCATTAAAAAAAAGTTTAACTATTTACTATCTATGTATGTACCTACCTGATAGTAAAATAATCTTCACCTCAAATTTCAATTATGTATCTGCTACCTTCGGACAGGGACTAAAAATTATCATTTAAATACAAAAAGTATTTTAGACCTTTTTCTGATACCATTTGTTTGTCTTTGCCTCTTTTCTCTATTTCGCCTTGCTTAGGCAGGCAACGGCAACACTTACATTAACCTTTTTTCAACCAGAAAAAAAAAAGTTCTCAAATCAATATTGTTAAAAATTGTACGTTATTTTTTATTTTTAGTGTATTTTTTTAGACGTGTTCCAGTTTTTGAGAAAATTGAAAATAACATAAGTTATCCTTAAATTCGACTTCAATCTGTTATTTTGGTGAGTCAGACCCCTGTGGCCCCTTCTTCCGGCTACGGCCTAGCGATGAAATGATCGATGAAGTGTGATTTTTAGTGGCATATTTGCAAGCTTCATTGGACTTCTTCCTCTGAAAAATTACGATACGATAAAAAAAAAAAAAAACAATTTAGCAAAGCAATTTCGTGTACCTACTTACTGAATTTAAATTTGTTTCCACAGCAAGACCAAAAGAAAAAACCAAGCAGCATCAAACAACGAGCTTCTGGGTGTTCCCAAAATGTTCACGTGTTTTGCGAATTTTGTTTTTATTTTTTTCAAAACTCAATAAACTCTAAATTTTATGAATTTTTTTTTGTCCCTTCCTAAAAATATTTGTACGGAAATGTAGCCTTCCTTTAAGACTTTAACTTTCAAGATCATATGAAGCATATGATTATCTCGGCTCGGGTTGGACAAAGAATTTCATATATTGGAAAAACGCTTGGGGGCGGGGGCAAAGCCTAGACCCTACGTTCCTACGGCACTGGTGCTTACAACATAAAACTATCCAGAGCTTTTATCAAATCGAAAGTTGAACGACACTCGCCATAAGGGCGAGTATTATTCCATTTTGACTCCTATGCATCTATATCTAGCATCTCATACCAAAACAAAACCAGAGCTGGGGGTCAATTCTCGTTCTGTGAAGCTGTGAAGTGATAATTTTTTTCACACTTTCACACGAAAGTATATCCTCAGTTAATCCAGAATTAACTCAGCAAATCTGATTGGTTGACTTTAAAAATAACTGAATGCTTAAAAGAATTCGCATTCAAGAACTGGGCATAATAGCTCTTCTATTTGTTTAAAGTTAATTATTTCCCATTGAGCAAAAAAAAGAAAAAAACCATTTATGTGTATTTTTTTTATTACAAAGGTCATGTATTTAATAATATAGTGAATATATTTTGAATTTAAAACTGAAAAAAAATTTTTCAACATTTTTCTGTCTAAAAAGATATCAATTACATATATGAAATTTTCCAAAAAAAAAAAGAACAAAATTTTAAACTCTTTATGAATGTAACAACGAGCAGACAAATTTATTAATGAAAAAAACGAAATATAAACAAACAAATTTAAAATTTTTTCCTTACATTCACAATACAATCAAGTTAAAATAATTATATTCATTTTCGAAAATGTATATAAATCTATTTTTTGTTTTTCTTTATACACCTATTTTCATTAGAGACCTACTTTTAAAAATATTTATTTAAATATATTTTATGCATACCATAGATTAAAAGAACGTCATATTAAATAAAGAATCACAAAGATACAGGAGTATGTATATAATGTATATAACAAAATAATAATTAATAAATATAAATACGAATACGAGGCAGGGGAAGTTTTACTGTGATTTTTTGTTTTTTTTTCTTTTTGTTAAATATTGAAACCGATTTCGTCCTCGTATAAAAACAGTTAATTTTATGATGTTTATAAGTCTTTTTCCTCATTTTGCATTGATGCAGTGATTTCCGCAAATTTCGTCATATAATCGACACTGGATTCACTTAACACCGAGAGGTTTGATGATTGATCCTGAAAAATAGGCAAATAAATTACTAATAATCAAAATATATGTTTTAATATTTATTTTAATTCTTATCTGTCTGGGGACCAAACAAATATATTTCTCTCTGTTTCTTGTTTAAATTAATTGTTATCAAGATAAATAACTTCCGATCCATCATATAACATTGAAAAGACAACACGAACTTCAGTTTTAACGGCCAATGCAAAACAAATGAATTACATTGGAGAGGTCCGGTCGCAATGCATCTAAAAATTTTTTTAGATACGATTTAAATATGCAATTATTTATTTTTACCTTGTTCAATTTATTTAGTTAGTTTTATTGAACCCAAAAGTATTCTTTCTTTAGAGTAATATAGGAGAACCACTTATATTTGTTTGAAGGTGAAATTCTTGAATCGTCTAGCAGGAATAGAATGACATTCAATGTCTTTTATTGAGAAACTTTGGTTAAAAAAAGATCTTACCCAGGTTTCATCAGCGTTACTTGATGTGTTCTTTAGGAAAATTTCGGGTTTGATCTCTTCCAAAAAGGTCTAAGGTACAATGTTAGTTAATGAATCCTTTCTTCCTTTCGTTGAGGTTCAAGCAGTGGCTAATGTTTAAATACGTTTATACTGACATGAATGAAGTGAGGAAAAGTCACTCGATTGGTTGGGCATTGACTTCCAGTATTTTGTATGCTTTCTATTATTAACTGGAGGTAACGAATTTCTTGAATAAAATCATCAAATGTTGACGGTAAATCAGTACTGTATTTTGTCGTCTCTATTTATGGCATCAAATATTTGGTTACGATATCGTGTCATTTATGTAGCTTGATAATTCGTTATTGCAGGAAAAATGTGAACAGGAAAATTATAAACAATTTTCGCACAGATGACAGTAAGAAAATATTCAGCACTACGACTAAAGTAAAGGGTAATTGTGAATTTCAGATACATTTGAAAGATATTTTATTCGAATGCAAAGAAGGGAACATTAAACATTTCGTTGATGCACAATTGATGACACTTTAAAAAAAGACTTTTTTATTATCCTCTATTGGCAAATAAGTTCTACCAATATCGTTTCGTTTTTGCAGTATTTGATTTATCTATGTACTTTAATTTCCTTTTTAAAGTTATTTTAAGAGATTTCTGGAGCAAATTGTAAATACCACTGTTTAAAAAGAAAAATACTAATTTATAGGCCTCAAAAGTTCATATATTCAAAAAGCCTTGTTTTTTTTTGGAATCTGGAAAAATTTTAAGGCACATTTCTTTAGAGAACATACAAGGTTCTTGAGCGTGTCTATTTGCAATTCAACTTTATTCAAAATGACTCCAATATGACTTTACAATTTATGTGTATTTTGTATGGTGTATTATTAGACCTAATTCCATAAAAACATTGTTATAGAATTGTTATCTTCTTCTTTTTCTATTTTATCCTATCTTCCTTTGTTTAAAATGTTTGTTTCCAATATAATATTTTTAGTAAAACTCTTTCTACCGAAAAAAAAAATACAACACTATAACTTTGAAATACTGTTTATCAAAGTCCTTGGTTTAGAAAATTATGTTTACGTCCTTACAGTTATATCACGGTTTCCATTAATTTCATCCAAATGTCCAAGCAAACTATTCAAGGAAAAGTCATTAAGATTTTCTTCCAGCCACCGAGAATTCGATGTAGAATCTCGAAGCAATTGCATTGGGCTCAAAGGGGGAATTCCTTTAAAAATGCTGCTAGCTAAAAAATAAATTGTAATGAAAAAAAAGTAGAAAACACTTCTAGTTAGTTTTGTAAAAAAAAAAAATTACATGAACATTCGTCAAACTCAATGCTCTCAGATGGTTGTTCGCTCAAGAAAGCTGTACTATCGTTCGAGCTCTGATCGGTTGTTGATGGCAAACTGTGGCTTGTTTCGATACCACTGTCAGGAGTAATACTGTTGGTTTGTTCATTCGTTTCCATTGTATCGGGTTTTTGATCTTCATCAGTGGAATATTTTGAGGGCATCGACAACACATCAGAAGCTGCCGTCGGCGTCGATGAGATTCCATTAGCCATCGATGGAGATTCTTGTCTATTGACAAGTTTATTTTGTAAATTTTTGACATCAACAACATCATACGCTTGGCCAGATTTATGTGGCAAAAGCATGCGTTGCACCAAAACTTGCTTTGACATCTTCAAACGAGAACCCTATGGCAGCATATTGAATTAAAATATTTGTTCTTTAACTAATTGCATGTTTGTACTTACATTAGGCATCTGTTTTATCGGATCCAAGCTATAAGTCGGCCTTCGAAATGGTACCACTGGCTGCCGAAAAACTCCCGAATCCACAGTTGATAACTGAAATGTTTTCGATGAAACAAACGATTTTGTGACAATTTCGCGGTCAAGCTATTTAAATAACACACGCACACACACAAATAAGAATCAATCAAATTATCGCTTTTTTTTTTTTTCATTATTCAAAACTTACTCGTGGCTTAAGCATTTTGTCACAGGTATGACCACATGAACACTGCTTCTTTCGAATGCGTTCACTCAAATTCGCTATCAACAACAAATGTTTTAACTTATTTCCTAAAGTAGAGTTTGTCAGTGAGTTGATGAGCTGCGGCTCGTCACAATCATTTATGCTGTACGGCATTCCATTTTGTTTCTGATTGAAAAGGTTCTTCTTTTCAGCACTGGCGTTTTTCCAGAAATACTCAAATTCCAGCTTGGAATCTTGTCCAAAAACAACATACAAATCACCTATGGTTATGTCATCAGCATTCGCAATCGTCCAGCCCTTTCGGATTTTCTTAATCACATTGTCGCTGATCAATGGCTTAAAGTTGTTGTCATTTTTCTTGTGTTCTCCTTTTCGTTTTCTTGCACTTTTTCCTTTCGATTCATTTGCTGGGGGGACAGATAGGTCCTTAAGATGTTCATTATTTGAATTTCCATTTTCAATCTGGTGATTATTATGGTTTTCCTCATGAGTCTTGGTGTCATTGTCCGAAACTATATCTGAGATATTATCGCACTTAATTTCTTTGAAGCTTAATATTTCATTTATCTCATCGCTTAGATTTCCATCATTGATTGAATTCTCATTCTCGTTTCCTTGCTGTGTAGAGGATTCGTCCTTAATGACCGAAAAACCTGATTCAACAAATTGTTCACTTGTCTTTAACTTCTTACTCTCGGGACTTCGTTTGTCAGAATTGGAGTCACATCGTTGTCGTTTATTTGATATTAAACGGTCCTGACAAAGATTTTCACTTCGAACTTTAACTCCAATTCGATCTTCATAGGTGGACAGAGAGAGACTTAGACTACTAATGTATTCGGTAATATTTAAAAGTGGTCGATGAATAGGCACTCCTGGCTTTGGTCTGAAGCACATATCAGTGTCTTGAAAGGGAGTAGTCATGTTTTCTGGGTCGGTCGTCGAATAATTTGGAAACAATTTCGGTTCCTCTTCAGCCTGTGGATGGAAAAAATTATACAAACATTTAAACATAATCACTTAGAGTTTTAAGCTTACCAATTTCATTTCGTTGCTTCGCCATTTGTATTGAAAAGTTTTAATAAAGTTCACTAATTTCTTTTGTAGAGAAACTGTAGCTTTAGCTTTTGGATTTTGGGCCAGCGTTTGAACTCTTCCAAATGACTCCATGTTGGCTGGACTAATGATTACTTCGACTTTATTTGGAAGTTTTATATCCTCAAGACAATCGGCTACAAGTAAATAAACTTAAATATATTTCTAGATTATTTCAAAAAGGCGATTTGATTACCATCAAGTTGATTTAGTCTACGTAAAGCTTTGCAGGTCGGTGTTTTAATGCGGATATTCTTGCCTTTGCTTCTTATTGTGATGTGTCCGTAATAAACAAGATGTTTAAGTTTCATAAAGTGCTTGTCAGTTATAAATTGCAGCTTTCGACGCATCTCTCCGTAGTTTATCAATGTGTAAAGTTCCTGTACAGGTTTTTTTACTTCTAAAAGTAAAAAAAAAAAATTGACTTAAATTCTCTTATATATAATGAAAAATTCAAGTTATTCACTTACCATCAGAAAAGCGAATATATTTGGATAATTTATGAAAAGTCTGATAGAAATGTTGACGAACTTGATCTCTTGTTTTGAAAGACGCATCCGTTGAACTTTTTCTCTTTAATTTCGAATTAATAAAATTGCTGATGGCATCGAATTCTTTGCCAAATTCACTGAGTGCATCGAAGAAATAATTTCTTTCGATGTTTGTCCAAGTTGCTTTGGTAGTTGTCTTCGGTTGGGATGGTGTTTTTTGTACACCCTTTTCGTCTTTTGCCTTCGATTCTTTTTCATTTGGTGGCGGCGTAGATGGCCGTATTGAATCTTGTTTCATTTTTTGAATAACTCGGGCGCTAGCTCGCACGCCAGGGCAATTGTGTGTTGTGACGGATCCAAGTAATTCACCAAATGGTTCGTTCTGGGAATAAATAAGAAAATTGAATAAATATTTATAACCAATGTTATTTATTTTTATTTTTTAATTCTACCTCAAGTTTAAATTTGTCATCTAGATTGGTTTTAGCTTTTCCGGTTGTTGAAGTTTTTAATGTTGTTGATGTTTCAATAGAATTTGATTTTTCTTCCGATTTAATTGGACTTGCTTCTGTTTTTATTGTTGGCAATGATAAGACGTCCATTTTTTATATTTAAATTTCTTCAAAGTAAGTTGCAAAAATCTAAGAATAAAAAGTTGAGTTAGTTGATAATTACTACGTTATATCGATTCTCTACCGAGAAATCATAAAAAAGAATGCAAGAGAGGAAAGATTTTATGAAAGGTGAACCTGTTATAACCATTTTAAAAGAATATTGAAATGGTCGTTCGGTTATTCGCGCGGGTGGGGGAGAAGTTTAAATTATGAACTTTACCAGTTGTAGACAACTTGAAGCTTTTACTTTAAGCTCTTAAAGTTCAGTTCATTGTTTTATAGGTATTTATTTTTTCTTTATTATTATTATATATTTGTTATTTATTCGGGTTTGTTCGAAATTGCTGTGTGAAGGTTCAGGAAAAAAAAAGTCGGAAAATTCTCAACAGATGGTGTTGTAGGCGCACATTCGGTTAGGCGCACATTTCGTTTTTCAGTTCAATAAATGCACTCCGGAACCACCATATCGATTCAGTTCGAAATTTCAGAAAGTCCAAGAGTGCTCCTGTGTGTGTTTATGGTCAACGTCGGTCTAGCAGTTTTTCCAACAATGCCAACTAATTTCAGAAAACACGGCTCGATTTTGCTCAAAATTCAAGAAAAGTCCTGCTAAAATCGCAGGAGGAAAAAGAGAGAGCATGCGAAGCGGGCGGTCGAGTCTATTGAGGACTGTAGCGGCAGGGGGGATGTTCGGAAGTTCTCCCGAAGTGTGAGGCAAACTACCCAGGGTTACAAGGCCAGAAATGAAGCCTGCCGAGATGAGAGTGGGAATATGGTGGTAGACACACAGTCGGTGCTGAGGATCTGGAAACAACACATTTCTAGACTGCTAAAATGAAGTTCGGTTAGCGATAGCCAAGCTTAAAACGTACAAGGCTGCTGGTGCGGATGGCCTGCCAGCCGAGCTATTCAAAGCAGGGGGAGATGACTTGGTAGGGAGTATACACCAGCTTATCTCCAAAATTTGGTCGGAGGAAAGTATGCCCGATGAATGGAACCTCGGTATAGTGTGCCCCATCCACAAGAAAGGAGATGCTCTGACCTGTTCCAACTACAGAGGTATAAGTCTCCTCAACGTCGCATGCAAAATCCTGTCATCTGTACTGTGTGATCGCTTAAAACCGTTTGTCAACGATCTGATCGGCCCCTATCAGTGTGGTTTTAGGGTCGGCAAATCAACCGTCGATCACTTCCGACAGATTTTGGAAAAAATTGGGAGAACGAAGCGAGCTGTTACCGGCGCGTTTGCAAGTATTGAATCGGAGGCGGCGAAAATGGGTTTGGCTGTTAATGAGGACAAGACGAAGTATATGCTATCATCGAGAAAGGAATCTCAACATCGTCGGCTCGGGCAAAACGTCACGATGGATAGATACAACTTCGAAGTCGTCAAGGACTTTGTCTACCTGGGCTCCACTATAACATCGCAAAATGTAATCAGCCAGCGTAGAGATCAAACGAAGAATTACTCTTGCCAATCGCTGTTTCTTCGGGCTAAGAAGGCACTTGAGTAATAAAGCTCTCTCTCAGAAAACCAAGGAGACCTTATATAAGACCCTAATCATCCCGGTACTGCTATATGGGGCAGAGGCATGGACCCTGTCAAAAACGGATAAGAATATGCTTGGGTGCTTTGAAAGGAAGATTCTTCGGGCGGTCTTCGGTCCAGTATGTATCGATGGAGTATGGAGGAGAAGATTTAACAACGAGCTTTACGGGCTTTACGGGCTTTACAGCGACGTCGACCTGGTCAAGAAGCTGAAAATACAGCTGAGATGGCTGGGGCACGTGGAGCGTATGGACCCCACCTTAGGTGGCGCACACAAGTGCAGAACGACCTCAACCAACTTGGAGTGCGTAACTGGAGGCAGCTAGCTAGGGACCGAGCTGGCTGGAGGGGCTTGTTGGTTGAGGCCGTAGTCCATCCTGGGCTGTGAGCGCCATCTAAAGTAAGTAAAGTAAGGTTCTATTGTATAGAAAAGAACCGGACTATTTTGGACAAAAATAAATCGAATTGAAAAAAAATTAACTTCTGATTATTTTAATATGTATTAGAAGGATCGAGGATAAAAGATGGCAGATTTTAATTTCTGATTGTTTTTTGTTTAAGATGTCAGGTAACTGTGATAATGGTCCATTGTTTTCCAAAAAACAATTTTTTCTATTTTATTTCCTCTTCCTATTCCATCACCTACAAAAAATACGAAATAAAAAACCAGCAGCAAAACTTCATTTTGTGCTTGACTAATGAATAAATTGTTAGCCAGATGTTTTAATCAATGGGCCTTTCTAATAAACAAATTAGTTGACTTAAATATTGCAGTGCAATTAACCATAACATTATGAATCCTAAATAATAAATATTTAAGTCGTTTAAATTGTGTTAGAAGATTGTGAGATACCTGTCACTTTCATTGTTAAGATCTGCCGATAATTTCATAATAGCATTATGTACAAAATTTCCGCTTTTGAGTTTATGGGATTTTTGTTTATTTGTTATAATAAACAAATTAAATAAAAAATTCTAATCTCTAGTAAAAGTAAAAATCGCATGGATTAAAAATTCAAAAAAAGACTTAACTAACGTAAAACTTAACCAATACTATTTTTGTTTATAATTAAAAAGCCTTTTCTCTTCTTTAAGTCATTTTTTTTTAGTGAAGTTAGATCCAGTTCACTAAAGGGATTCATTTTAATAAACAATAAAGGGTACGTTAAGTCTTCAGTTGGCTAGAATTAGATAACTGTACATAGGTATGCCTTTTTTAACATATTTCTATATTTTTAAATCTTAAAATCTACCCTCACGTTAAGGTACAAAAACCAAAAATTATTTGTATTTTTCATGTTTTATATTAAGGTTGCGGTAAGCAATAGCGATTTCCTCTTTATTTCGAAAATGTAAAAATGTTAGTTAGGGCCTTTAGGAAAATAGCGGCAGAGATAGTAGTCTGACAATGAAGTAAAATGATAATGGCAATATTTTCAGACGAAATTGTAAGTTATAATGAGTTTTTTTTATTATAAAAGGATTTATTATACGAAATTGTAAGTTCACGCTATTAGAAGACATTTTGGACCATTTTTTTTACCTATCGTCTGTTCCTACTTAGCTTATTCAGGAAGAAGATGTAACGCTCATTAAACCGGTCCTGCTGCCTGAGGCACATACCTTTTCAAAGTCGGATGAAAGCTCCTTTGGTTTGGTAGGATTTCTATTCCAGTTTGTGTCGATAAGCAAAACAGCATCTGAATAAGAAGGTATAACGATAATGGTATAATGGTTAAGATGGCTTAAACATACAGACTGATTGAATAGCAATGCAAAGATATCCCGAAGTAATAAGATAAAAATACCTACCTAATTACATCTACAAATAAAAGGCGTAAATAATCAGACTATATCACTGCGCAAAAAAAGGGTATTATGTGCGCAGTTTAAAATTTCTACTTTTCTTTCCCAACTAGAAAACAAGACATCCCCTAACCACTATTCGTTAGCGTATCTACTTTGCTTTTTGAAAACAGGTATACCTATACCCACCGTAAACTCAAAGCAATAATTAGTGGAAACGCGCCATTTTTAGCACACTTCAAGTTTCAAGCCCCGTATTTTGCTTACATACATCTAGTGCCATTTCTTTAATTCAACGAGAACAAATGGAATTTCTAAACAAAAATTAAAAAAACCTTGCACGTTGCACCCACCGGCCACCGCCTATGCAGTCTCGAAAACTTCTCTTTTTTGTAAGTCTACATAAATTAAACTTTTGGTTTTGACCTAAATTTTGTTAAGGGGCGACTGCTGCCACTGTCGTTGCTGTTCTGTAGAAACTACACCTACTAGAAGTTTCTTAAGAAACTTTTTGAAGCGATTTTCTGTTACGAAAAAGTTTTTGGAATGATTTATGTACCTTCGTTCGTTTCTCTGAAAAGATCCAGCGTTGGGAAGATTATTTAATTTCGCACCAAAAACTCGAGTGAAATTATTTTTTCATTTCGCTTTACCCAAAGCCCGCCAAGAGTAAATCTAAGTGGAATGTTTTTGGAAATATTTCAATTGTAAATTTTTGATTTAATTAACAACAGACAAATTTAAATAGGTAGGGGGAAAAATATCCATCTACATAATTTTTTACAAAAATGGCGTACTTTTTATGGTTTTGGTTTCACTGCACTGTTTGTCCCAGAGTGAAAAGTTCTTCATAGAGGACAAGGATTACATAGCGAGCGACTGCAACACTGAAGACAAGAGGAAAATTAAAAATTGGTAGATAGTCCGTCGTTGGCTGCTAGTTTACTTTTTTTGGTTGCTTATTGCTTTTACCTGTTTTGGTTTTCAGGATTTATTTGGCGTCCATTCTTATCAGCGAAGGCACATCTTATTCGTAGGTAGAGGTAGATTATAGTCATAAATAACAATATAAACTCGATTTAGTTTTATTTTTATATTTTTGTTGTTTTTTTTTTTTTATGAAACAGATTTATCGCGCACTTAATAGACACAAATTTATTTCAAATTTGGAGACCCATTTTTCTTGTTGTTGCATTGTTGTGTTATGCATTTGTCTCTTTTTTATGTTGGTTTATTTATTTTTTGACAGTGACAACTTAAAATATACTTTGTCTTGCTTTAGCACGATTAAATAGAACAGGACGAAAGAGTAGAACTGTTTTTTTGGAAGAAACAAAAATATAGGAGAGGAAGTGTTCTGAAAATGGGCTTTTGAAAGTACACTTCTAACAAAAGCTTTTTTCGTGTACTGTCTAGTCCCCTTTCACACAGGGCAACTGAGTTGCCGGCAACAAATAGTTCATAGGCGAGAAGGGCAGGAAGAAAGAGGGGGAAATGAAATCTCCCCGGTCAACAAATTCAGGAAACTTTTTTGACGTTTCTCTTCACACTACGTTTGTGTGCGTTCAACCAAGGTAGTTTAAAAGGAAAATACAGCAAGTCTCCTCCAACTTTGTATCTGCGTGTGAAAGGTACAGGAGATTGTTAAGGAGATTTAAAGAAAACGTCAAAAAAATCACCAGCAACTAGTATCTTCGTGTGAAAGGGGACCTACTAAAGTTCTAGGAATAATTTTTAGCGGAAGTACTTTAGTCCCCTTTCACACAGGGCAACTGAGTTGCCGGCAACAAATAGTTCATAGGCGAGAAGGGCAGGAAGAAAGAGGGGGAAATGAAATCTCCCCGGTCAACAAATTCAGGAAACTTTTTTGACGTTTCTCTTCACACTACGTTTGTGTGCGTTCAACCAAGGTAGTTTAAAAGGAAAATACAGCAAGTCTCCTCCAACTTTGTATCTGCGTGTGAAAGGTACAGGAGATTGTTAAGGAGATTTAAAGAAAACGTCAAAAAAATCACCAGCAACTAGTATCTTCGTGTGAAAGGGGACTTACATGGTGGCTTCACTTATTTCATAGAATACTGTATTGCTTGCTAGGAAAATTGCTTATGGAGGCTACTCATAGTATACTATAAAAAATTTCTTGCCACATATTGCTTTGCTCATAGAAAGCTATGAATAGTATTCTTTGAAGAAGCAATTTTCCCTTTGACATCTGTGGGTTTGTTTCAGTTTTTGTTTGTTTTGTGTTTTTTCGAATGTAATTAATTTATTGCATGTGCCAAAAAAAAGTATTGGTCTTTCTCCTATGGATCATTGAAAACCAAACATTTAGGTACATATTAGCTTCGTTCGTGTACTTTCTGCACTAAAATTCACAGTCTATCAAATATTGAGGAGTGGGGATGAAATTCTCTCAGAGAGAAGTAAAACTGCGAAATAGTACACGAACGCTTTGAACAAATAATTTTTACCGGTTTTCTAACGTCAAATATTTGAAAACAAAAAAAAATAAATATCGTCATCATTTTCATTTTCAAAATAAAATAAAAAAGTAAGAAAAAGTTAATTTATTACATTAAATTAAATAAAACAGAGGAGTATAAGAAAAGAGATGTTTTGGCAAATATCAAAGTGACTTTTGACTGAACTCATATTTCTGACCGAAGAATTTCTTTGGGCTGAAATTAGCAGAAAGGGGAAATAATTTACTCTCTCGAGAGCGCTCTCTTCTGCGAAAAACTACACATTTATTGAGTAAACGAACACAATTTGCGTTAAATTTGTAGAAATTCGTAAAAATTCGTAGATTTGGGGGGTACGCGAACGAACCTATTACATAATAGTTAAACTTAATTAATAAAATTAAATTAACACCTTTTGTTGGTCTTCTAGTTTTCATAGTTTATAACAGTTTTTTCCATTTGGTTTTAAATGTTTGTTTATGATATTTGGTTAGTACTCCAAATGACCTTTAATTTCTTAAATTGAATACAACACAATAGACCATAACCACAAACACTAAAGTTCCATAGATATCGGATGCAGAAGAAAAAAATATGATCACTGGGACGTAGACGTACGTCCCAGTTTAATCAAATTCGTGGGACCTATATGATTATATAAAAGATAGATACACACACATACATACACATAAAAACAAAACACCAGCTATAGCACATAAGTATTTTGGCCAACCGATTCGATTTTATAGAAAAAAGAAAAAGGGATTACAAGCAAAAACCATTGAAAAAGTTATCATTATTGTTTGTATGGGATGCGATATCTATGTAACGCCGTGTCCAGCGTAGTCACGGTGCGTGCGGTGCGTGCGTTAAATATAAAATGAAACCTTTATTGGTAAATGCAGATGTCCAATGTAGACACGATATTGCGATCAATGCGTTTGGTGCGGCGTCTCCGCATCGCACGCATTGTTTTGAAAATCAAACTGGTTTGATTTTGGCCGCGTTATCGTTCGGAAAGTTGACGGCCGGAACCATTTCACATTGAATTTATTGTATTAAAAAAAGTTTTTTACACAACCCGCATAAACGCATGCGGTATATATTGTACTGGACACTTTCCGCATTGAACGCAAATAAATGCGGTTTGCACGAGAACCGCATTACCAGAAAAATCGTGCCCGTGTTTGGGCTGGACACGGCGTAACTCTATTATCTGTGCCATAACCTTAATTGTAATTTAGTAAGGGCTACTTTACACGATAATAGAAGTCATATATGAATATGACCCGTCATTATATCTTCTGTATGATTTCTCAAAACAGCTGTCATTATTTGTGAAATTTGAAATCATACCGTTTTCAATTTAGTATGTTTAGGCTAGGCGCATATTGAGACGCGACCGGTGCGTGTGACGTGACACAGCTAAGCACGATGTTTTGTAAACAATATAAATTAATTAAACAGCGCATATTGATGGAGCGACGCGAAATGACCTGACACTCGTTTTACAAAACACGCGTACACGTTTTTTATTTATTTCCTTTCAAAAAAATACAAACTTTCGGATAATATTGAAAAATAAAAAATAATTTGGTAATTACGAGAACAATTTTGTGAAAAAACTCACCCATCTTTGAATTAAAGATGGCAGAAGAAAAATTTGAATTTTCTATTTACATATACATATGTATATGTTCTTGTAAGTACTTCAATTTCAATATAAATAATGGTTTCAATAAAATATTGACACGAGACTCGTGATTCAATATGCGGATGACGACATGACACGTTTCTATTAATCAGGTCATGTCGCATGCATCAGATCAAGTCACAGCGCCGGTCGCGTCTCAATATGCCCCTATCCTGACCCGTCTTTGACTTTCATTAATAACTTAAAATTTTCACTTTTGTAATGTATTTATTTGTACTATGTAATGTGATTTGTTATACTAAAAGAATTGTAAAATGTAATACGAGCCTTAAGCTATCTCATCCATGCCACCTCGCGGCCATCGCATGAACCATTCGAAAAAAGAAAGTGCCCTATTACACGTTGACTCCACTGATCTCTATAATATACTGGATAGTGTATACCATTCAAGTATAACAGTTTCTATCATTCCGATTGAAGATGACATAAGGTGGCTGAGTGGCCAATTTTGACATCTATGTGAAACAAAAAAAAAAGTAATTTGAGGTTATTTTTTTTTGTGAACCCAACAAAACAAAACTGTAAAAGCAAAACAACTGTGAAAGCTGGTGGAAAAATTAATTAATTTGATAAATAGCTAAAATAACCAAATAACCAAAATTGTGAACAAAACGAAAGTGTAAGTGGAAGAATTTTATAGAATTAACAAATATAAAAAATATAAGTTGAATGCTTTGTGGACCCCATTTCTGTCCGCTATCTTTTGGATTTCGGTTTAAAATTTTGTCCATCATTTTTTGTTGAAGTCCATCAGTCCATCAATTATATGCAGCTTACCTACACAAGCTCCTGAGAAATAGCCCCGAACCATAACTGAACCCCCTCCATGTTTCAATCCAGCAAGTGTTTTTTTTTTCTGGAAGGAGCTCCGTATTTTGTTTTCGAAAATCTTAAACTCAGAACCATCTGTAAATATATCTATTTTCCAAACACACAAAATCCATGCATTCATGTTATTTTGTAAAGTTAAGATGTTCAGCTCTTCGCAAAAATGATAGAGGGTTTTTCCGGGCAACTCAACCGTTGTAACCATGTCTCTGAGAGTTTCTATTGAAGAATATTTGTTGAGTTCCTACTGCAACTTTTCTGCGTTGATCAAAAAAGAATACTTGAAGCTAGTTTATTTTGATCAAATACAATTTTAAAGACCACTCAATAACTTTGGATTACCAAAGATATCAGTGTTACAAATAATCTAAATACACTTTTCTGAAATAGTGGTCAGTATCGGTCTGCCACATAATCTCTTGTGAGGTCATAATTTTGTTTGAAATTATTTGAAATTTCTTTAGTGTTTAATGACCTATACTTACAATAGAACTCAAATATACTAATGTCAAATTCCTTTTAAGAAAAAAATCGATTTATTCAGAAGAAAAAATCGACTTTTCTGGACAAATCCCTTGTATTAAAAGAAAAAATTCAATTCTGTTTAGAAAAAAAATCGAATATTTTAGGTAAAAGGAATTCGACATAAAATTGCAAACACAATTCAGTACTGGAATGATCTGTACATACAATTCTTATTAAATAATAATTCATACATAAAATATTTTCAATATTTAAATGGTACATACAACCAAACTGCAAACAAAATTTTCAGTTCTCAGTGCTCGGGTTCATACATACAATAGGTTTCAAAAATGTCTTTTGACAGTTTTTGTTGTTAAGTATTTATATGTAATTAAATCATCACACTTTATAGCCTCAAATTAAATTTAAACAATAGATTCTTTTCAGAATTTCCAAAATTCGGCGGATTTTTGTAATGTGAACAGCAGTTGAACGACCGTCGATAGACTTGTTGTGTAGTTCAAATTTTGTAAAAGTTTGCTCGGTCGGTCGACCGTTGAAGTGAATGTGAACACCTGGGGAACGAACGATTTTTTAAATTTTCTAGCTTTTTTCTATTTTTTATGTAAGAATTAAATAGCACGCGTTGAAATAGAAGTAAAACAACAATTACAAACGGAAAAAAAAACGAAAATAGTGTGGCAATATTGGTTCAAAAAATTAAATACGCGTAATATTTACTCATTGAATTTTTTTTCAAATGGAATCGGCGAAACGGTCGTTGAATGTGAATGCTAGCAAAATGACTCGGGTCGGTCGACACGTCGTTTATGTGAACCCCCGGAAGAATTGATTTTTGATACGAAACGTTCGATTCAGCTGATGAACCAAATAGCTGTTGTCAAAAACTTCTAAAGCTATCCTAAAATTCTCGGGATACTAAACTATCGAATACGCAATTTGAGGAACAGCTGATTACAGCCGACTTTTGGTTTTCGGGTGTCGCTTGAGTAGGTTGTTTGTTTTTATTTTTTGTTGTTTGTTTTTGGCTTTTAAACATAAAAATACCTATGCAAATTGTTGCAAAAATAAACAAAATGAAGATATCTGTCAATTGGAAGGACACAACATACGTTTTTGAAGACACAGCGGGAAAAAATAATTTCTGGTACGTACTTAAACTTTTACCAGCTGTTTTGATTTTTGATAGGTAACCTATCCGGTTCATTCGAAAACATATCCGATACTAAAGTATCTCAGATAGCCTATCTGAGTACCCCCCGAACGCGGCCATTCAGTATTTTTGATTGCACAAGCACATCCACTTGTTTACAGTTCAGCGCGAAAAACAAAAACCACTTTGCTTTGCTACGACAATATATTTTAGTTCTCCAAAGATTTATTAAAATAAATAATATTAATTTATAGTAGAATATAATTTATTAATAATTATTCATACAACAATAAATGACCCAAATGTAATCGAAATAAACGAAATCACTAGGTATTGGTCATTTTTGATCAGTGTTAGTAAATAAAATAAAACTATGTACATAATAAGTATAATTATAAATATTCTAATTTATAGATCGAATGGAAGGATCCTTGGCTGATTGGATTAGTGTCTGCATATTTTAACGACAGTCACAGCCCTAATGTCAAGGAACAACACGAACTTTCAAATTGTTCTCTTCTTGATTCTGTGTAAGTTTATGATGGGTTTCTTTTGGTCGTGATAAAGTTTGTTTTGCATTTACAGTATCCATCGTATACTTCTCGGAAAGCATTCCGTCAATTTCATTGAATTTTGAACAACAACAACAACTTAAAGGTGCTACCACCAATTGCTTACGAATTAATTTTGGGTATTTTAATTCGTTTTATTTTGTTTGGCTAGAGATATAGCTATTTCAAGGGGTGCCAAGCCCTATCATCAGTCTCCTTTATAGTGGTGCTGAGCTTTAATCCAATTTTATTTGAAAAACTTTCTACACATCATGCGGTATTTCAACCCGCGCATCAGATTTGCTCAGTCTTCGGAGCTGTGTACCCTACGTACGAAATTGACGGAATAAAGAATGGTCAAGTCTAATAAACTGACATTCTAGTATAAATAATACAATACAAATAATAATAACTTAATAGTCTGGTTTGTTACCGATCTTCCAACCTCTCCCCCTTTGATACGTACTACGAATTGTAGTCTATCAAATAAGGTTCGGAGAAAAATGGAGGCGGAACAAGACAGCATACTTAAATGGGCTTATAAAAATGCAGATGCTCCAAATGCAATTGGTCAACGGTGGCATAGTACGTAGGGTACACAGCTCCGAAGACTGAGCAAATCTGATGCGCGGGTTCAAATACCGCATGATGTGTAGAAAGTTTTTCAAATAAAATTGGATTAAAGCTCAGCACCACTATAAAGGAGACTGATGATAGGGCTTGGCACCCCTTGAAATAGCTATATCTCTAGCCAAACAAAATAAAACGAATTAAAATACCCAAAATTAATTCGTAAGCAATTGGTGGTAGCACCTTTAAGTTGTTGTTGTTGTTCAAAATTCAATGTAAATGAAGTACATTTTGTGGACATAACATTTTGAAACCATAAAAATGATTTCATTTTTTTTGGTTCCAAAATAAAAAATTCTGATCAAACTAATTTTGTTCAAAATTTTACGTAATTAAGTAGTATTTTTCATTTTAATATTCAATCATCCCATCTATTTTTAGTCTTACACTAAAAACCAGATGTCAAAATGTATTCTAGTTTTTGAGAAAATTGAAAATAACAAAAGTTAGTTTCTCTTAAATTCGACTTCCATCCGATATTTTGCTGTTCCTAAGATCCTATTTTTACTTATTAAGTAGTGAAGTAAATTTCGTTATTTTCTATTTTCTCAAAAACTAAGAGAAATTAAGGCATCCGGTTTTTAGTATTTTACTAAAACTTGATAAGAGAGTCTAATACTAAAAACAAAAATATTATTAATAACGTGCAATTTTGAACAAACTTATGTCGAATTCCTTTTAAGAAAAAAATCGATTTGTTCAGAAGAAAAAATCGACTTTTCTGGACAAATCCCTTGTATTAAAAGAAAAAATTCGATTCTGTTTAGAAAAAAAATCGAATATTTTTGGTAAAAGGAATTCGACATTAGTAAAAAAAAACAATTTTTAATGCATGACATAGTGAGTGTTGCCGATGTTTTTGTTGGAAATTATACCCTTGGAAGGATGTTTTAAATATAAGAAGATTACTTGAAATTCAAGAACTTTACTTTATTAAGGATAATCAAAGAATGGGAAGAAGAATAAAAGGATTATAAAAATGTGTCATCAATTTTCAACACTTTATCTATCGTTACGAATTCATAATAATAAAATAAGATGAGTGGTAAGAAATAGCGTAGGGCTCGGATTATAAAGCTTATGTTTTGGTCAACATTTTTTAGAAAATTGACCCTCCCGCCAAAACGGGAGGAAATAGACTCCCTTCAAATACGATTTTTGTTCTTTTCTCGACTCAACCTCGAGCTCTAAGTTCTATCTATATCACATACCTTAGGTGAATCACCCCGTATATAAAATTTTGTACATTAAAACAAAATTGGTACACCATATTTTATTATTTATTAATGTTGACTTTAAAATTAAATTTCGAAAAAATCATCGCTCAAAAAAAAAATTTTGAATTTTTTTTTAAAATCGAAAACAAGAAGGAAGCTCTTTGTATTATAAAATAAATAAATTTGATGGCACAACAGTTCATGAAGAACTAGGGCCTATTACTTACAACTCTCAACCATTCCTGTGTGCGTGTCTGCAGGAAGGGAGGAGACCTACAGTTTATTGCCGAATCCGAACGGCTAACGAGCGGCACTTTTCTGTGACAGGAGATACTCTTGGATGATTTGTCAATTCCTCGCAAGAGGCAGTAGCCGTTTTTTCTTTTAAATAAATAGGTGGCGAGGCTGGGGATCGAACCTTAGACCTCTCTGGCATGACAGTCCATCGCACTAACCATCACGCCACGGCTACCACAAGCTCTTTGTATTGGTGTGGTAAAACCAACACGTGTATTTTCGGCAATTTTCGATCTGAAGGAACCTTCAAAATTCGTAATGAATCATTGAACTTGCGTGGATTTTAACATGAATTTCTAAAAAGATTAAAATAAACATCTTAATTTATAAAAGAAAACAAAATATTAACTTTCTTACCATCAGCACAAACAAGACTTTTGAAAGCACTTCAACGACAATCACACAAGTATATCCTTCGTACTTTTCATGCCAAGTACCATTATTAAAGTACGGATTTGACTCACAACGTCAGCAGTTATTTCATAAAGTCAACGCTAGAATAATGAAAAAACAAAATTGTTCGAACTAAAAGTTCGAAAAGGTTCAAACTACTTTTTGTGTTAATTTAGCATCTTGTTACTTACCGACTTCTTTCCACGCTGACAGTATGCCAGGCATTGTTATTCAAATGATAAATCGTGTCCGCATTCATACCCAGTGGTCCACTACCTGCTTGACATTGGAACTACCATTTGGTTCCTCTAATGATGCTCAGTTTAATATAAACTGTTGGCCTCGTAGCATGGAGGAGCTCAGAATTTTCTGTGGTTGTCTTGAATTGGTAGTAAAATAATGGTAGCATAGGCCATTTAGAACATAACAACGTTACTGAATAAATCATCGCCCTCGCAACGCAGCGATCCAAGAGTATATCGACCTTGTTTTTCATCCAAAGGTGTTCCTGTGTCACCGAAGCGCACAGCACGAACGGGAAGATATTCCTTTTCGCGAATGTCTCCACTGTCCTCGGTCCACTCCATTCTTTCCGAGTCGCAATTACACCATTTAGTTTGATCGATACAGTTGCCTAGAATACCGCATTCACATTTACGAGAACCTGGCAATGTACCTGCCCAATAGTCCATTGGTTGATTGTGTCTTGAAACCCACCACGAAAATGGGCGGAATCCATTCAGTTCACCTGGAAGAAAATACAAAACAAGAAACATGAGAAAATCGATTTATTTATTAGTGAATTAAAAAATGAAACTTACTTGGAGAATTGAGAAGTCTGGCAGCTCTGCAGGAGTAACTTAGTCGTTGCCAGCAGGAATGAGATCGGTTTAATAGCGCTTCTACCTGCATCAAATCTGCGTCGTACATAATAGTCTGTTCGAATGAACCTGGCTCTTGGAAGCCATCAACAGTTTTTGTTCGTTCCTGACTATGACCAAATGTTGTGATAACTCTTCCGTCAGCTAGAGAAATGATGTTATGTTATAGTCGAAAATCGTACCACTTTTTTAATCAACTCACAATAGAATTCACAGACAACCGGGAATGGCTTCAGCGGACCACTGCCATCAACATCAATGTGCATGTCAACCCTTTGCTGGACGCTCTGAACATTCTTTAAAGCCAAACAGGAAAGTGGATATTTGGCTACAAGAAAAAAAAAAGTAAAAACATATAAACTCGAGAATTCAATTGTTTTCTTACATGTGTGACAAACAGCTCCAGCATATCTGGCTACAATCGCAGAAGAATTCCATTGAGTTTTGATGACATGTTGCACTATGATGACATGGATTCGGATAACACCAGTCGATCATTTGACAAACATCCACAACCGACTCATTATCCCAGCATACTTCTTCGCCTTGAATCAAATCCTTGGCTAGTTTGTAGTTATCGTCGACAATATCTATCTCACACATCCCACGAAGCCATTCTTATCCACCAGCAATGTTGTACACAGATCACGTAGAAATTTGAATAATTTTTGTTGTCTCTGATCAATGTCCAGGACAAGTTTGTTCTTTCCAATTGTGAGAACTTTTGAACTTTTCCTCATAGTTGTCCAATATGATTCTAGGTTTGTCCCCTAGCTTCAAATTGACTCTCGCCTTTCCAAATTTCATGAAAACCTTAACACAACCACCTGAAGCGAATTCGTGGTACATCGAACCTCTATCCTCATAGGTGCGGAAAAAGAAGGTCTCTCATGCCTTTGACTAATTTTTTCGTAGCCGTTGCGCTGAGCGTAGGACGATCTGTGAGGAATGTCACTGGAAAATTAGAGGCGATGGACAGGCATAGATGGTGTTTACTTTTTGATAACGATAACAGAAGGCTTTACCATTCTCAGTTATCCTTCATTTCGCGTATGAAATTCGATGAGTTGAGGAAGACGTTCTCAATGCAACCACATTCGGAATGCAAATAAGTACATTCGGAACACCACCCAAATAAAGATTATGGTTGAGGTTCAATCGACTGTATTCTCATTTAATTCTACCTTTAACTGTGACACGATCAACTGAGAATAAAATGTCTCGATGATTTCTTAACAAAACCAAACACATCACTTCTAAAACCACTAGTAAAACAAATAAAACACAATTTATTCTTGTATCCAATTGTTGGTCACGTTCAATGGTTCCACACGGGTAAACACTGGATATTCGTCTGATTTTTTCTGTTACATTGGGTTTTGTTCATTAAAAAGTACAACAATCTAATTAAATATTAACAAAAGCAACATTTTGCAAAATCTAAATAAATTAAGTTGGCTTGACGCCATCTTGAAAACACAAAGTTGTTATATTTGTTATATTTTTTTGACAGTTGGTGTACGAGTGGCCAGTATAACAATTCTTCAATTTGCTTCAACTTTTTTGTATGGATGCGCTATCCAGTATATTATAGAGATCAGTGGTTGACTCTAGAGTCATGACTCTTTTCAAAACTCAATGAGTGCGAAGGTGAAATCCGATCTTTTTTCTCCTTCGCACTCATTCAATTTCGAAAAGAGTCATGACTCTAGAGTCAACGTATAAAGGGCACAAATCAACACCAACTTCAAGTGGAAGAGATTCAAATTGTAAAGCGGGGTACTATCGATCACGTATGACAGTTTTGCTCACGACTGAAGGCTTAACTACATTCAAGACTTTTTGCAAAAAGTAGGGCAAAAAGTGAAAATGTGATAAGCAAAAATATGCTTTGAGATGCCTGTGTGCGAAAAAATTGTGTTTTTTTCTGTAGTATCATTCTGAAATGACATATCAAACAATATTTTTGCAGACTTTTTGGCACACTGGCATTTCTAGCGCATGTTTTAGTTTTTCACTTTTGTACATTTTGCAAAAAGTCTTGAATGTAGTTAGGCCTTGATAGTGTGTACACTCTGTTTGATGGTTTGTCAGGCAAACTCCAGGCTAGCTCATGCTCACAAAATTTTTTGATATTGACTGACAGTCAGCCGACTGTCATACGTGATCGATAATGTGTACCCCACTTAAAACGCCGATTCTAAACCAACCGCCGCCGTTGAAAGAGGGCGCCTCAGCAAAGACCTAAGCTAAAATAAAGTTATTTTTATAAATTAAAATTAATTAAAGTATTTGTTTCTTTAAACACAAAAAAAAAAAAAAAAATTCCATTGTTGTCAACACTGAATAGAATACTTTCCTCAAAAATACAATAGAATCTCATTTTGACTTCTCAAATGGATTTAGATGCAATCCTAATGTCATCAAAGTCATATGCTTTTTCTTTTTCTTTTGAGAAGTCATATAAGATTTACATACATACATATTAGCGACTTCAGACGATTTAATATGACTTTTTTGATAGATCATTATGAGAATTCATATGACTTCTTTTAAAAAGGGTAGGCACTTAAAATGTTTAATCTCAAAATAAAAATAGCCGTCTGAATTCTTATAAAAATATGAATAAGTTCAGATAAAATTTTTAAAACCGTTGCAGTGGTTTAAAAAAATATAATTTTTCGAAAGTTTTTAGAAAAACAAAAATTGGTAGGTATGCCATTTCACGAATTACGGGATCCACTTTTTCAAGTTCTTTATCACCGTGGCCGCGTGGTCAAGGTTTACTGAACTCGAGATCATGTTTTTACGAATCACTTGCCCTGTAGTACCTTACTACATTATATTGCAAGTAAAAAGGGAAGTTTGCATTTTTTCTAAAAGAAAATTCTTGTGATATTTATTTTTTCATCATGGCCCCACATTCATCATATCTATTAATTTCTATCAATTCAACATTTTGTCCCTTTAAAAAAATTTTAATTCAAATTTTAAATTGGAACCTCCCCAGCTCAATTTATTTCACAAAAGAAGACATTTTAGGTATTACGAAAAATACAACATAACCGTAAAGAATCATACAATGCCGTACATCAAATCAAACAAAGCTGTCAATAGAATTTCTCGTTTCCTTGGTCGACCAATAAGTAAAAGAGGAATCCTAACAACAATATCCGGCTTGTGCTCTACGTCTACAACAAAGGAAAAGATGGTTTTCAATCGACTGCATCCTTCGAGATATTTGCCGTTATTAAACTGTACACAAGAGCAAAGCTTCCAGCTTCCACCATATACAAGAGGGAAATGTTCAATATTTGAAATCGATATAGGGATTTGAATTCCGAATGACTTAAAGGACCAACGGACGACGACGACGCGATGACAATTTCTCCATTTACAAATCACTTAGTTTTATTATAATTAGGTTAATAGAGGAAGAGATATTGCACAAAATGACTTGTGCTATTATTGTTTTAGTAAAAGCTGAAAACAAGCGTTTCTGCGCTCTAAAGACTCCAGTTGTTGTTGTTTTCCTAAACGATTGGCATTTAAAGGTCTTTCGTTATTTTTCTGTCCCTTTTCGACCGGCATTCAGGGGATTCCATTTGCTATTTATTAGAAAGTTCTTTGTCCTAAATTCCTTGTCTTAGATTTTGTATGCTTTTTTTTGTGTTGCTTTTTATATATTTCTGGAAAACGTCCCTAAGGCTCTGTGGAATAAGAAAATTTGTTCGTTTTATGCGTTTGATAAATCAAAACAGGATAGAATATAAGGACGATGATAAATGAAAACAAGGATATTATAATGCTGCTGGACGGTGTACCGGTATACCCTAAAGCTTATTCAATAAAAAAAAAAAAAAAAACTGAAGAATGCGACCGAAAAGTATATTAGATTGTTGGAAGATTTAGCTTCAGGGTATAATATAATAAATATTATGCAAAATAAAAACAGGAAAATTGTTTTTTATTACTTCTTTTTTCATTTCTTTTTTCTTTTCTTTTTCTTTTAATTTGAAATTTAAGGTAGGTATGAGTTATGAGTAAGTTAAAAAAAAAATATAAGAGTGGTGAAGTAACACGACCGTATAACAATCGATTTCTTAAAATGAGTTCAATTTTAGTGAGGAAGGGCCAATCGTATATAATTTAGATTTAGTTGATTTAAAAACTGATTCGTAGTTTAGTTTAGTAATTTTAACTCACCGATTTCGGCGGATACATTGAGGTTAAACTCACTGATCTCTATAATACACTGGATAGTGTATTCCCTACAAAGTATAACAGTTTTTTTGACTCCAATTGAAGATGACATTTGGGAAGGCAGCTCCACTCTCTGACATCTTCTGAGGACAAAAAACTCATTTTGACGTAAGAACTAGTGATGCTTAAACATCGATAGTTTCCATTTTCGATAGTTTTGGAAAAAAAACTATCGATACAACGATAGTCGAATTTGAAATAAATTACCCAATATTTTGTTTTATTCAAATAAATAATTATGTAGCTTGCTCACTTTTAGACTAAAAAAAATATGCGCCACCCTAAATCTTTGTGTTTCATTATTGTATGTGAGTCAAAGTGACATTTCGGTACAAAAATATCCTTATGTAGGCACTATTCAACCTCCAAACGCATTTAGCTTTTAGTGCCGCTATTCAACGTTGCATAAGTTTTCTGAATAACATTTTCGCGTTCAAAGGCATTATAAAGAGTATATAACATTATGCACTCGTTATAATGCGATTATGAATTAGGCTGCAAGTATTTAACCATAGCCCATTCCAAACGAGTTTCGATTAATTTATTTTTTTGTGTCTGTGAGCTTTTTTAAGTGCCTATCTGTGGTTTCTGTTTTTCACATATTTGATACTTGATGAGTTAAATAAAAAATTCGAATTTACCCCCTAAGAATTCATATAAAAATGCTTTGGACCAAATTTAAAGCAAATCGGCCCTCTCGAATTTGGAATTATTGACACTATCGATAGTTTTTTTAAAACTATCGATGTACACGATAGTTTTTTACTATCGATAGACTATCGATGTTTAAGCAACACTAGTAAACACTGAATAAAATTCTTGCTTCCAATTTATTTTTGTGGCGTGCGGTAATTGTGCTTAAAATGCATTTTGTAATCTTATAAAAATTAATTTTATATCGATCGTTTTAAATACATTCATTTTATGCAATTTGAAATTATTATATCGTCGTCGTTCTTTGAAAACTCCCTAAGTCCATTTTTTTAAATTTTGTAACATTGACATTTGTTATGGAATTTTACTAACAATAACTTGAAAATTTTTGAGTTTGATAAATTTTATATTTAGAATAAATATAGCAAAAGAGTTGGGTACTTTTTACAAAATTTAAATTTTGGTATTTAATTAACTATGCCGTGTTTATGAAAGGTTCTTCAGTTTCAAAAGAAATGGACTTAGGGAGTTTTCATAGAACGACAACGATATGAGAATTCATGCAGTTAAAGCAATTGGAGTTTTGTTTAAAAACGGAGTCCAGCAACCGCAATGCATTAAAAAGCAAGTATGCGTTGATTTTTCATCGCCAAATATTGCTAAGAACATGCATTTACGATCCACCATTATTGGTGAATCAATTGCTTGGCTATTGGAGTTTATTTTTTTAACAAAGATTTAGTAAATCCAGAACAATATCGTTTCACATTTTCCACTTCTTTGACTTCTTTACTTTTTATATGCTATAAAGTTATACTGTTATACAAAAAAGTAGGCAGCTCCACTATAACAGTTCTTCAAATGGGGTCAACTTTCTTGTATGGATACGCTATCCAGTATATTATAGAGATCAGTGGTTAAACTATGATGGCTGAGGCGCAGCGTTGCCGCCCGAAATAAAATTAACGTGTCATATTTTTTGGAAAAACGTGCCAATTTTCGTGCCACATGAAAAAACCACAATTTCTTCTATTTTCTTGAAAAGCCTGTAATCAAATTTTATTACATGGTTTAATATAATAACAAAAACCAATAGGAATCATTTGCTTTATTCGTGCATTGTCAAAAATTATGTGCTTCTGCCAACTTTTTACGGAATTTGGACTAATTTTCATTAAATTTTGTTGAAATTTGTTTCATTTTGAGTAAAATAATGTGCCATATTGAAATTTTTTGTGCCATCGTGCCACGAGGAAATTATTGCGCCAAAAAGGCACGATCGTGGAGCTTCGGCAACGCAAAAAAACACAAACCGTGATTTTTTCCGAAGTGAATTGAATGGAAAAAATTATGTCGGGGCTAAACAGTTTACGTATTAAATGCAACAACAACTAATGCCCTTCGGGCTTAACTAAGCATGGAGAATTCTTGGATCCAGGCACTTAACTTCAAGCAAGGAGAAAAACTGTGTTACCGCCATGAATTACTTATAGGTACATGTTATCGATAGCTTGTGTGAAGATTCCATGTTTTTCTGTGATGGCGTCGTCGGTAATCTCCGATGTCGTTTTTTTGACCAATTTCCTTAAGACTTGCAAAACAAAAAACACGCCAACACCTGAGATTTCTAGAGGTTAAAAATAGAACACACAAGTAGAAATTTGTCTGTGAATAAACATTTAATTAGCGGGACCCTTTGAATTTTTTTTTCGCTGGGCTGTGAATCAATACATGTATTGTGTTGTGCAACACTTCACGTTTAAACTGGGGTAGGGGTATCCATAATGTGTTTAAAAAAAAGAGAACATTTCAAATACTCATTCCTTCTGGGTGAGTTCTTTCAAAGTCCAAACAATTGACAAAAAAACTAAATCACCGGATTATTATTTTATAGCAACAGTAACTAATTCAATTTCTTTACAAGATAAGGCGCCAGTCATCCAGTCATATAGTCATGGCGATTAGGAAAACGCAACAGAACAAATTTTTGAATAACTTTATGTCGTATCACCAAGAACTGAAGTATTAAAAGGATATGAATCGATGTTCAATCACTTTTAATATTTTATTTTTTCATAAACAAAATTTTCTTTGGAAAAAATTTTGTTTTTAAAAAAGCTTTTACAAATAAAAATTCGTTTTCCGTACGGAATTTCCATCAGGAAAATGAATAAATACTTTTTTTTTTTTAGATAAAATATTCCCTCCAAAGAAAGTTTTATTTTATAAAACAAATATTTCATATCCTTATTATATATTAAATCGTTTAATTAAATAGTAAATTATCAAAAAGAAATTTTTAAGAAAGATCGGTGTGAGAAAAGAGAACATGTGCCTTTTAAAGAGATGTTCTGGAAACCCTAGTTTAAACATCCCTTTAAGCAAAAGAGTCCGTTTTGGATCCGCACACGTAGTCAACAACGTATGGAGGACTCCGCGTACGGATCCAAATACGGATCCGCAAAACTGCGTTTGTCGGCTCAAATTAGTATGGAAAGTAGAATCACCACTGACCCACTTGCGCATTTATTGTGAGAGTTCACCATACTCAGCAAAAACTGAAACCAACACGGATCCAACATGAATCGCAAAAAAAGTTCTTCCCCACTTGAGTTCTACATTACTTACAACAAATCTTTTTTAATTCCAAGTTTCTCCAATCGAGATTACCTACAACAAACAAACAATCCTTTTTTTCATTTTACGACACTTTTATTTTCATCAATTATATTAATACAATTTACAAACATATTTTACTGTGCTAAAAAGACGAAATGAACTTTACTTATAAAGCCACCATTTTTCAATTTGTCTTACGAAAATATATAAAAAAAAAAGAGAACAACAAAAAACTACGTTTTCGCTACTCCACTTGCAGAGATGAACTAAACAAAGGTGTGGGGAAAATGCCTGTAGATATGAAGAATTTTTGTAGGTGTGCGTAATACACTCAGTTTAGCAAAGATCCAAGAAAGACCGAGAAAGTTGGGTCAGTGAATTTGCTTGAAGGGATACGTTAACCTTATGTCAAAGTTTACGCTTTAAATGCTTGTCGCCTTTGGTATACACGATCTTAAAACCAGACAGAAGGGCACTTCAGGAATTCTCTTGGAGTATTAAAAAATTTGATTCTTCTGCACAGTTATGCCCTGCCCACCAAAGAAAAGCAATATGCAATGCATACGCCTTGCCGTCCATAAATCAGAAGCCGTATCTGAATTTAAAAAAAAAAAAAAAAAAATCGAATTCAAATCTCTTCACGAACTCATCATTTTGTTCAAGAAATTTCGATATTTATGGTACTAGTTCTCAGCAAAAGCAAACTGCTGCAGACTTATTTGTTGTGATTTTTAAACCTCAGCGTAGCCATCGTTGCCCTATAGGGGCTTAATTTTCCCTTTGTCAATCAAACAATTAAGAATGCTCAATAATTTTGAGAAAAACATCCACCAGCAGTGATGCTCTCTGCATTCCATGAGAGGTCTTTGCTGATTCTACCGCCATCATCTTCCTTCGTTATAGAATGTTTGTTGTTGCTGCAAAACACTAAACTTTAATCAGGATGTCGATTGGTAGTTCCTACAAATAAAAACCTGAGTGAGGATTTTCCATGCAATTTTGCTCGTTTAATTCTGCTTGTCTGGCTTCACTTTATGTTCCGTTGCCTGGTTGGTACTACTGATGTCTACTTGTTAGTGTGCATACCTATTATATCTTCTTGGTTATAGCCGTTCGACCGTTAGTTTGTTTTGTTTCCGGGCAACAAAGGGCCAGGCGCGTGGAAATGAAGTCTTTCCTTTGATGTGCGAGTATTTTTTTTTTTAAATCAAAAAACAGGCATAAGAAGTGGTCTGGTCTTCCTCGTCTTTATGCAATGAAACCATCTTTAACGTACTCTGTGTTTCCACATTTAAAGGTGAATTTATTCATTTTAGCTTGTTTTCAATTTTTAATAAAACTAAAGATTTTGTTTTCATTGATACCTGTGGGTTTAATTGACATGATTGCAAGTAGGAGCTTGACACACTTAATGAAGAGTTAGTTCAATGTGATAACTTAGGGCAACCAAAAATATACCCTAAAAAATTTCAAGACCCACCACGTTTTTCATTGTCTAATTAACCCGAAATGTCCTATTCGTCCTTCTGCAGTATCAATGACGAATATCTGAGGCATTTGTTCTCATTTCGCAGTAAAATATTTTTTACTGTAGTGGTTTGCTACGGCACAGTCATTTGGAGCAATTTTGGTCCTTCGACCCGGATTTCTCCCGTCAGTTGAAGTGATTAGTATCTTTCTAGCTTTGGAGAAAGTAAAAGGATGTTCGATTAGTACCCCTGAATAACATGGAGAAATATTAAAATATTCACTAAATATTGAAAATAAAACTGACCTGGAGCGTGAACTAAGAACAGACACGGTCACAAAAAGAGTTGAAATATAGGCCGTGCCACACAAGCAGTACCAGCTAAATCCAATTAGAGATAGAAGATATTTTAAATAAACGAAACTATCGGACATGGATGACAATTATATGGAAAGTTAGCGGTACAAACTTTCTGCAAAAGAATTTAAGTCATAGTGAATGGCTGTCTATGAATGAAGGAGGAGTTTTTTTTGTTTTATGTCTATGTGTTTTTTTTTTTGTACATTTTTTTTTGTACAGTGAAATTCGCCAAAGCGTGTAACTTCCGATAACAAGAAGCACCTCCTTAGGAGTACTTTGTACATACTAGTGCTATCATAGCTTAATTTTCCCTTCTTCCTTCGTTGGTATAAACATATAGATATGTCCTAAATATATAGTATTTGTTTGAGATACTCACAAGTTTTTATTTCCGTTTTTCTTTTTAAACGCTTTCAATTCCGCTTTTGTGGAATCGGATGCGCGCCATGTCGTATAGTTCGCATGAGGCAGGCTAAATGGATGCACATGCATATATCATAGTCGAAGAAGAAAACCTTCTTCCGAGACAAGATAGTACGTATAGGTACCACTATAATTCCACTCATATATGTATAGCCGGGCACAAGAGAGGAAGCAAGGATATTTCATTTCTTTTCATTTAGTTTTTCACTTTATTCATCTGCTGCTGCATCAGAAATGCAGCTTCTTCTTGGAGATGCATGAGCCGGAGTAGGAGAATAGCAGTGGGAGTGAGGACAGAACAGTTCAGAGTGTATTCCATTCCCTTTATGCAATCAGTGAAATAATATCCTAAGTTGATTGTGTGTATTCTTGGGTTAGACAGTTTTGCTCAAAGGAAATGCGATATTCCCTCTCGACATCCATGATGGTGAACGCAAATGTGCAGGCGGATGTAGCTATAGTGCCATTATCACGGCTTCATCTTGGTCTTGGTTTTATGTTTTTTTTTCGTCAGTTCGTTTAAGTAAAAGGAAGGGATTTCCCCTTCGGTGTTATTTTTTTCCGTTTTTTTTTTTTCTTGATATCCCAAATTAAAATTATGGAAACGAAAATATCTTGCTCAGTCTCAAGGATATCTTAGAAATGATTTTCAGAAGAATAAAGAAAAATAATAAAAAAAAAACAACCTTAAACTGCACCACTTTGACCTGCAGAAAATGTCATAAGATTCGTCTAGATTCCCATAGGAAAGTTCAACAAAACTAAAAATACAAAAAATTAAAAAAAAAAAAAAAACATGCACAGGCTTCCAACTTAATGAAACTTGAATCTCTCAGCTTGGTTTTGGTATCCTAGAGCATGACAACTTCTTCATGTGCCATGGATGTGATACCAATAATATGACATCACAAGGAAGAACATAGAGCTGAACAAAGTGTGCAAATATCCAGGAGTACATTTTAAAGGATATCTTACTAGAAAATGCTGTAAATATTACACAAGGCATCAGAGTGGTGGTGATGTTGAGTGGAGGTTGCGGTGGTGGAGCGGTGGCAGCAACGTTCATACTTTACATACGAGGAGGATAATATCTGACAAAGGCAAATAAAACGACGTTCAGAATTGTTTGGAAATTTGTTTATACAGGGTGAGCAACTGCAAGAGGAAAATACCATAACCAGAGTCTTAAGTACCGTACATATACAAACATGGATGCGAATACGATGACAACGGTGACGTTGAGTACAAATGAGGTTGCAACTTACACGTATATTTTAAATTGCAATCTTACAGGTGTTCCAATCCAAGCATGCTTGTGAGGGATGGCAGAGAAAACATACATAGTTAAGGTTTCTACACAAAATTAGGTTATTTACATGTGAAATGTTAGATCCAAAAACAGGTGCATTAAAAGCACTATAAAATGAAAGAAAGTTTACCGAGTTCCAACTTTTGAGTTATTTTTGACAGGAAAACGAGGACTTGTTATGAGTTATTCATTTTGAACTCGTAAGCTTATTTCATAATAAAATCAGTTCAGCAGCATTAAAGCAATTCTTATCCAAAGGGTTAACCTTTATCTCATCCGGAGGTCAAATGCAGTATCAGTTCAAATATGAAAAGTGTTTGACTTTATAAAGGTTGAGTTTTTCATGCACATAAGCCGAAAATAAATTACACTTGTCAAAACAATTAAGGAAACAAAAAAAAAAAATAACTTTTTTTTTTAGTGTTTTTTGAAGAGCTGTATCTCTGTGAAAAGTGGTCGTATTGAGATGAAACAAAAAACATTCTGAAGCTTATAACTTTTTGTATTGAGAAATTTTATCAAATGATTTTTATTGCGTAATCATAAGAAGCAGCACGACACAAAAATTTTAATTTTTTTTCTTTTTTTTTTGATCATTGTCATTTTCTTTGAAATTTTTTTGAACCAATTTAATGTTTTGTTTCGATATCTTTTTTATTCAGCATTAAGGTGATCTGTCTTCGTCATTGTACAAAGTTTTTTCAAAAGAATATCTGGCTTTGAATGAAAAAACCGACTTTTGACTTTGACTACCAATATCTTCGCAAGGAATGAGGACACGGAAAATTTAAGAGTAATTTTAAAAACTGGAATTACTATTCTACAAGATTTTTTCAAAATTTTATAACGATTATTTGTTTTTGGCTCCTCATCGTTACATTCATAAAAGGTAAAAAAACGACTTTTTAAAGACTTTTTTTAAATCTTTTACTGCTTTATAAATACTAACTGTAGGACTTAATTTGGTAAGACATTTTAAAGAACTATAGACCACCAATATATCAGTAAAATTTCAAATAAATCCATTGAACCGTTTTTACGTATCGAATGATCAAAGTCGTAAAATCCAATTAAGGGAACAAATTGGGTGGTTCATAAACATTGTGAAATTGTCATCAAAATGGAAACGAAAACAACAATTTTCACTTTTTTCACAGTTTTGCGTTAGTTACAATACTGATAAGATTTAAATGGGAAGCAAAACATCGAGAAAAAAAATTACAACTAAAATTTGAAAATTAAAAAAAAAAAAAATACTCAATTTTCAAAGAAAATGACAAATGTTCAAAAAAAAATTAAAATTTTTGGGTTTTGCTGCTTCTTATGATTGCGCAATAAAATCATTTGCGAAAATTTTTCAATACAAAAAATTTAAAGCTTCAGAAGGCTTTTTGTTTCATCTCAAAACAACCATTTTTCACAGAGATCCCTTCAATTTCTTTAGCTGTATGCTACTTTCTAGAATATAAGATCGTCGTTCACGTTTTACACTTCAGACAATGGTTTGCTGCAGACGTATGTTGAAACCAAGTTGACGATTCTATTATCATACCCATAGGTTACTACAGAAATATCAATTGTTTAAAGTAGTCAATTTTTCAACGGTTGGACCTCTTCCATTTTTTTTCAAATCTTTTTCTGCAGGAAAATCGCCTTCTTTGCCAGGTATACGTCAATATAGGGACAAAGGTGTATATTTAGATGTATTTTAGGCAAATTGGTTACTAAATGTAAAGGTCCTTGAGCTTCAGTATTGTGTGGTTATTCCGGGTTATACTGACGCATGGAGGACCTGCTCTTTGTCGGTATTATTTGTTCGTCTACTGCCATATATTCTTCTTTGGGTACCGTTAGAAGCCTTTCCCTGAGTTGGTCGAAGAATGGTCTTATTTTATGTAAATGATCATGTCCTGGTTGACCTTTGGTTACTTGCGCGAGTTTGATGTTAAAATGTAAAAACCTTTTTATTTCTTCAAACCGATTGCATATGCATCCCATTACATTGTTCACTTTGAGTATCCTATAAGCTTTCATTCCAATAGAACCTTGTTGACGGTAGTTGCACAATGGACATGTAAAGACATATGCCAACGAACTTTTCCATTTCTTGTACAGTGATGTAGGACACATTTTCGGGACATTTTTCGCAGGCATACCTTATGGCCAGCAGTTTTTTTTTATATTTTTATATTCCACGGAACATTCCGGATAAACTATTTTGTTGTTTCTTTATTCATTCGGGAACGTTTGGAATGCATTCTTTTTATTCCATGTGAAGTGTGGAATAAAAAGAATAGAAAAAGAATACTGGGCGCGTTCAGTATAATTGATGTTCTTAACCTCAATTATGGCAGATTCACATTGGTGTTAATTATTTAAAAACAGCATAATACCGCGAATTAATGTACCAGAGTATAATTTTATGCATTTAATGTAAAATTTACTAAACTTTTGACTTTGAGAATACATAAATATCCAAAATAAAAACATTTATTTCTACAATTGTTTTGACATTTTAGCAAACAACTGGATTGCCATTCTTTTTGTTCTAGTTTTGTTTCTTTATTCATTCCATTCTGGATATTCTGGATAAACATTTCGTCTATTCCATCCATTCTTATCCGGAATAAATAAAGAAACACACTCATAAAGTAACAAAAATAAAACAAGGACAGGTAACAGAATGTATGCGACTTTTGTTCTCTAGATGCATTTTGGTTCAAATAAGGTACAATGGGAGAAGGAATATTTATGCATGGTGTGCCAAATATGATCCATTCAGTTAAAACAACTTACAAGTAATTATTTCTTTATAAAATTGAAATCAATTAAATTATTAGTAATAATTATATTGTTTTCTTTACTGGTATATTTGTTGCTTGCAAACTTTTATTTTTTATATTTTGTATACAATTTTGAATTTCTCAGACACGCTTTTTGCCTGTTTCAATCTGTTGAATGAGTTCAAAGAAAGATTTAGTTCCCAAAAATCGTTCATAGATGGCGCTTGTTAGTAAAATTTTAAAGGTTCATGGTATTTATTTCGTATAACACGAAAAAAATAAGAAAATTTGTTGATAACTCAAAAATATTCACATTTATATGGTTTGGCTCATATATGGACCACGATGCGGTGTAAAGAACTAGGGTAAATGTTTTTTTTTCTTGTGAAGAATGCAAAGCCCTACAGAACCGTTCGGATTCGGAATTTTTTCTGATAAAAAACGTACACAGGAATGTATAATAGTTTTAAGTCACTATAGGCCCTGGTTCTTCGTGTGATGTGACATCACCAAATTTATTTATTTATTTTATTTTCATTATGTAATTTTGAATATCAATAAAAAAAATAAGTATACGCCCCAGTGAACATATTTGTTTTGAACTATTATTAACATCTACTCGCTATACAGGGTTTATCCAATGAAGGCAATGGGAGCACGGCGCGGCGGGAGCTTATAAATCGGTAGGTGGTGGGGGGCTTCTTATTTTTGATTTTTCGACAAACAAATCGATTTTATTTTTTAAAAAATGGACTGAATCGCAGGCACTTGCTCTTGTGGCTTAAATGGCTTGGAGTTTTAAGATTGTAGAACGCCGCACCGTCTGAATTGTTTGAACAAATATGAAGTTATTCAGAAAAAAATCAACAATTGTCAGAAGGGTTTTGTTTGAAAAAAAAAATTAAGTAAGTATGTATTTATAAAATTTTTAAGACATTAAAAAAAAAATATTATTCCATTTTTGAATATTTAAAAATGCATATACCTACCTACGGTCTTCACAAGAAGACCGTAATTTCAAAAAAAAATTACTGATCTGTTTTCAAATTATTGATCTTCAATTTATTTTTAATGTAAAAAATATTTATTTAAAAATCTTTGTATGCGAATAATAGACTTAAAAAGACCTCCTAAATAAGATTTTGATCTTAGTCGTCCTGTAGCCATTTACGAGAAAGCTGATAATAAAACAAATTGGTTGAATGGGAGGTAGGTAACGCGTTTTATATTTTTTCTTCCCAAAATGCAAACCATACCCACAATAGTACTTACATAGTTAGGTACCATTATTTCTGCAGCGAAATAAATTTAAATTTTGCCTCTAGCAAACTGCATAAAAAAACTGTAGGTTGAAGCACAGAGAAATAAAAAAATTGAGTTCAATTTTTTTTTAACGAATCCTTAAATTTACATAGGTAAATGTATATGTATGTGGTACCTACGTCATATGTATTTGTATATCGCACCCAAAAACTGTGTAAACAATCTAAATTTGTTTAACCTCTCATTTTAATAAATTTGATATGAAGTTAAATATTTTATCTACCAAAGATAAAAAGAGATTCAATATATACGAAAACAAACTATTGAGAGCTATTTACTCAATTTAACTTGAAAATCAATCAAATGAAATCATCCAAAGCACTATAGTACCTAGGTACTACTTGATGAAAGCCCATCTATTACTCCGACTCAATAAAATTGTTTTCAATATGGATTTTCAAAGTATTGCAAATATGTATTTAGATCCTAAAACTCTCAAAAACTAATCCACTTTTATTGAGTTTTATACACCACTGAACATACATACATATATACCTATGTATTATGTTGAATCACAATTCATTTGAATTTTTTCAACGCAACAATTTAACAAATGAATACAGAACAAAATGTTTGCCAATATAATATTCCTTTTTAGAAAATAAAAATATGAAAAAGTTTTTGCCAAATTATTCTCTAACCAATAAAATAGAACTTTTCTGCTATACCTACTCTACTAGCTGAAGGCAATGTCATATCAAAAAGCCTTGAGATGAGCCATCTTTCCGTCTCAACATTGTGGGTATTATTATCAAGAGCATATTCATCAGAACACTTTCATTCTCGAAAGTCGTGTGTCTCGAAAGCAGTAAGAAATAAGCTGCTAGACGAAGCTACTATTATACAGAGATATGTATATATGTATTGGCAACAAGCAATTTTTATCCTCACATCATTTCCAGTCCCATTCCCATATTAACCCCCTTCTCAGCAAGCCAACCGATTTTTCTTTTCCACAAAGCAAATAAAAATATGAAAAAAAAAAAAATGTCAATGACAGCAAAGTAAAACATTCGGAAGAAAATAAACAAATAAATGCCTCTCAATGCCAATCCGAACCCCAGAATAGGAAGAGATAAAACGGAATGGGAAACACTTCCGGCAGAGCCAAGTGTAGGAAAGGAATTCCATATCCATAGTGTGGCAGGAGCTCGCAACGCAACTGTCGGAAAACATTCGTTTCCCCGCAAAGTATATGCGTAGCGTATAAATGTGATCAAATTGAAATTTATTTTTTAGAAGGTATAGGGCAAATGGAAGAGACAACAAGAAGCAGCAGCCGTTGCCGGCGAGCCAATCCGAAGACACTATTTTGCATAACCCGTTATTTTGCTTATTCAAGAATACAGCATCATCTATTCGTGTTATGTGCCCTGCCCACCCAACCCAGTGCTGTGACGTTTAGCGAAACGGAACTTTTTGATTTGACATTACGGTGGCGTACAATAAGGCCAAACGAAAAACATTGTAGTTAACGATACGCTCATATTGGACTTAATGCGCTGCATCTACTTACAGAATACAATGCTGGAACCGGATCTGCAGTTCATAATTGACATATTGGTCCATTGGACCCAATAATTTCACAATTCAGTTATGGAGGTATGTGCCACACATAAGTCATAAGGTGGGACATAGTTCCATAATATCATAAGCCAGAGTTGCATCGTTTTTTTGTTTTGCGGATTAATGGAAGAATTCACAAATTCATATAGAGTTATGAAACTAAATAGTTTATTTATATATATATTTGTGTACACACAAATAAACATGTAGGTATAACTCCGAGAGTACTGGGAAAATTTAACAAAACTTTTGACAGATCATGAAGCATAAATGACAGATCTTATTGAGACCCCTTCAAGCAAATTCACTGACCCAACTTTCTCGGTCCTTCTTGGATCTTTGCTAAACTGAAGGCTGTTTCACAATGCGACGAGAAAACGAGACGTCAGCGTGACGAGATCTCTTCGTAGTTTCTCTCTCTTAAAAAAGAATTTTAAACATTGAAATAATGCATAATAAAGCATTTCTCGTCGTCTCGTCACGTCATAAAGTTCGAAAAATTGAAAAAAAGACGCAACGTGACGACGAGAAATACATTATTATATATTATTTCGTTGTTTGAAATTCGTTTTAAAGAGAGAACAACTGTGAAGAGATCTCGCCACGCTGACGTATCGCTTTCTCGTCGCATTGTGAAACAGCCTTGAGTTTTTCACGCACACCTAAAAAAATTCTTTGTTTCTACAGGCATTTTCCCCACACCTTTGTTTAGTTTATCTTTGCAATTGGAGCAGCGAAGACGAAGTTCTTTCTCTTTTTTTCTATTTTCTTATACAAAATCGAGAAATGGCCGCTTCATAAATTAAATGTTACTGTTTTTCGTTCATTTCGTGTTTTGTAGTGCAATAAATTATGTTTGTAAATTGTATACATGTATGTATATTAATTGATGAAAATAAAAGTGTCTTGAAATAAAAAAAAAGGTTTGTTTGTTTGTTGTAGGTAAACTCGATTGGAGAGACTTTAAATGAAAAAAGCTTTGTTGTAGGTAGAACTCAAGTGGGGAAGTACTTTTTTTTGCGATTCATTTTGGATACGTTTTGGTCGCGGCTTTCGTTGAGTATGGTGAACTCTCACTGTCACAATACATGCGCAAGTGGGTTAGTGGTAATTCTAATTTCCATACTAATTTGAGCCGACAAACGCAGTTTTGCGGATCCGTATTTGGATCCGAGCGCGGAGTCCTCCATAGGTTTTTGACTACGTATGCGAATCCAAAACGGAGTCTTTTGCTTAAAGGGACTATAAACATAAAGGTAGGGTTATAGGTTCACTAAATACAGTGGTTTTCTTGGTTGGTGGCCGGCCACTGGAGTGGGCCGGCGATAGGCGACTCTACCCTACCCCCGTAAACGGAAAACAACGGAAAGGTAAGACTAACACATCTGCCAGTTTGCAATTCGTATTAATACCTAAACATGTTATGGGGACATCGAGCGGATAACTTTAACTCTCCAAATTTGGCGTTTAAAGGATGGATAACTTTATAACACATACCACACATGCTTACATTACATAATAACCGGTTCAACTATAAGCATATTTTTCAGTCAGTGCATGCGTGTGATACATGTATAATAATATCTACGTTTTTACCAACCACTAAACTGAGATTAAGATTGATTTACCATAAATCTCCTCCCAAATCCCGTGATTTACCATAAAAATTTTAATCTCCTCAATGTAAAAATAAATCTCATAAGACCATTAGTTGTACAAATCAAACAGACCTATTCCCCTATTCAGCGCAATACAATCTGATTTTTTTTTTTATCGTTTGACACTAATCAAATTTGCAATCTCACTTTCACTTGATAAGACTGCTTTTAACACGTTGCTAAATTCCCTTGCGATTTCGAAAAAGATAGATAAAGAGTGCAGATAGATGCAATCTTTTCACTTACGCAAAGTATACGAAGATGGTATGAAAAGGAAAAGTCATAAAAAACGCAGAGATAAAATTCGCAGTGTAAAAAGTAAAAGCGTCTTTGCAATCAGAAGCAAACCAAAAGACAAATCGCAAGAGAATTTTGCAGTGTGTAAAAGCAGTCTACAAAAAATTACCCACCATCTTTACCTTAAATGATTCTGTCAAAGTTAATCTACTTTTTGCCTGGTGAAAGCATTATCTAGGATTTTTTAAATCTAAACGAGATTAACTTCCGGTGAAAACTAAGTATAAGAATACGTCCACGATTTGATGAAGGTTTGCCGTACTTTTAGAGGTACAGACTGGAACTATTATGATATATGTATTTATTTAAAATTAAAGTCATCCAACGGACAAATTCTCTATCCGCTAACACGCGTGTTAACGTGTGTTAAGGAGCGGACAGTTACTTTTTATTAGGTAATAGGGCTGGTATATTATAAGAATCAAATACAAATTCAAGGATAAACCAAAAAAAATGTAAAATAAATAAAAAAATATAATAAAAATTCAAATAAAACTAAATAGGTAAGTAAATATTATTATTTGCGCAAGAAAATGAAACGAAATTCCGATTTTACACTTGGTTTTATTTTAAGGCTCCGCACATCGAATCAAACTCAAAAACAAAAAATACGCCGCCGCCGTGTAAATTTTTTCCTGGTGAACATTGTTTGCCCTTGCTTAGGTACCAAGCTAAACTCTACCTACATTTACTATATTCTTTCTTATTTTATGCAATCGAATAAAATTCTCTGTTAGTATTGCTTCATATGCCTCATCACTTCCACTTTCGCCCCTTTTCGCTTACACATCCTTTTCAAATTAGAATATTTTCGTGAACCGAAAAGAAATTCGCGAAATGCAAATCAAATAAAATCTATCTTGTCACGAAATAAGGAATTTCCTTATGCATCCTCTCTGACTTCCGTTATATGTACTTTCACAAGAACCCAAATTTCCAGGACATGCCATGTCTCTGGATGTGAAAATAACAATGTCACCCTAATAATTGAGTTTATAGCAAAAAACGACAACATCGAAAAAAAAACGGACCAAAATATTGCATTATCCTTCCACAGAAATGTTAAATTGCAGCCTAACGGTATTAAAGAATTCCAATGTATAGGTATACCTAGTTTTTTTTTCTCATTTTTGTTTTATTTTTACAAACATAGCAGAGTATAACTTTTCATTAGGGATAGTGACATATCCTGAAAAATAAATGTCACATTGCTGTGCGGGGATTGGTCGAGCACTAATTTGACACACGTTAAGAAAAAAACACAGCAAATGGCTAAGTTACCCGAGTAGGATATACCTGCCAGTCCTGCCGCATATAACAGTTAGAATTGACTCCAATCCCATTTGTTTTAGGTAGGTAAACCCATACCCGACAGCTTCAATGCACAGCACATCAGCCAAAGCCATAGCCGACCACGGAATTGTCGAAAAAAGTTCAGAATTTATGAGATTTTGATGAGCGTGTGAGATGAATAGTTGATTCCCCCTTCAAGAGAATGCTGAAAAAAAGCAAATGCCCATGCCCACACATAAAGCATAATATATGTATGTATGTTTGTTGGTTGGGGGATGGACGTGGTATTATGTTTTTGTATTATCATTCCGGACATGGTGGACTTTTGGGCAAGGAATGGCTGTTTTATGTAGGATCTAATCAAACGTCGGTTTTTATTGAGAGGATACAAATAACATATACATATAGGTATACTTAACCTATGCTTGCCGTGTTGGTGAACTTTTGTCACCCCGTTAATGGGTGAGAGGGTGGGGGATAGTATTTTTCCGGTTCTTCTTTTGTATTTCTCAGCACGGGGGTTGCATACACAATAGCAACTTTTTTTTTCCGAATGCGGTTTGAGATTTGCATATTACATATTCCATGATGGACATAATCAGGTCTGTATAGCTAGTTTTTTTTCTGGAGTAGGCTTTATACAAAAAATAAAATAAAAAAAATTGCAATTGTGAGTGGTTTGACAATGGTGTGGTATACGATTGTCAATAAATATATCGATATATGAATATGTAAATAGATTTTTTTCCATGGAACATAAGCTTCTTGTAATTATGTTTTTTCATCTCCAAACCGTCATCCTATTTTCCACCACAAATCGCACTGTCACTTTAACTATTGTTGAATTTTCAAATTTAAATAAAAGATGCGACAGCTATCGGTTATACAGTTCATCGTCATAAGCCAGATTTATGAACAAGGTTGGACGATTTCGCTTCGCCTGAACTTTTATAATTTACACTTACTCCTTCCCACAAATATGATAAGTGAATGTGTACCTTAACCATTTTCGAGTTCACAGTCAATTGACAGTCGTCAGTCGAAGCAAACAGCAGTGCACGGATAACTAAGTAAACAAAAAAACCACCACCATCATATACATACCAGACTAAGGGTTGAGCGAAGGACTACCTGCGCGCTACCTGCTATTAAAAAAAAGGGGTTTTTCCCAAAGTGGATAATCCTTTATTTTTAATCTTTAAATTTTCAAAACATCATAAAACTAATCCTATTTTATTTCAGATACATAATCATTCTTGGAAATCCCATCATGGGAAAAGACGGAAGAGTAATGTTAAGCTGGCTTACGAAGCATTAAAAAGCCAGATTAAGGCGGGTATAAAAAACTAGCTGTAGACCAACTGTATGAAGAAAACAAACACGTTGAAATGGATTCACAAGAAATTGAAGATCCAATAGCCACAGAAGAACTTTCCAAAGAAGAAGATGAAGATCCTTCTAATGGAAGCTCAGAGGAAGCGGAAGCCGAAGCACAAGAAGAGATTGAAGACATGGTGAATTTGGATTCCGATTTCGAAGAGGTGCAAACCCAGAGGCAGAAGAGGAAACCCACTGAGTCACCAACAGCTACAAGGAAGAAAATTTAAAAGCCTGCTACGGAAAAAGATATATCCACAAATAAAGACATCGATTCCACCAAAGAAGCGGACCCCAAGATGACCGCTAAACTGGAACCACGAACTACGCTTATACCACTAATTGTTTGTTTCAAGCTAAACGTGGCAGAGATAAGCAAACATTTGAGAGCTCAGAGTGTATCCTTCAAAATACACAACATCAACAACGAAAAATCAGTGATCACCACAAAAACAAAAGAAAAGCACCAACAGATCAGAGAATTCCTGAAGAAAAAAAGCACCGAATTCAACATATATCGCCAAGGAAGACAAGAAGACTTTGCTGGTTCTAAAGGGAATTCATCAATCATATGAAGCGGCTAAAATCAAGGAGGAGCTCATCGCTGAAGGCATCCCAGTTTTGGCAGTCAGTCCTTACAAGACCCGTTCAGAAAAGAAGTACAACAGCTTTGTGGTTGAAATTGCGAAGACTTCGGACATTCCAGCCATATACCAGAAGAAAAAGTTCATTGGGAGAAGTTTAAATCAACCACCATCACGCAATGCAAGAATTGCCAGAAGTTTGGACACGTCGTCGCTAGCAACTGCGGCATGAAATATCGTTGCGTGAAGTGCAAGGATGACCACCTCCCAGGAAACTGCCCAAGGTCCCTGAACCAAGTCAGTGATAACCAAGTCTTCTGTGTCAACTGCCAAAAAACTGGGCACCCAACCAGCTACTAGGAAGAAGAAACTGGCCGAGAAAGCGAAGTCGGCAATACAGAAGCGTGAAAATCACCAATTTACAGTAACATCACTTTTCTCTTTACTTGGTTCACCTGCTACTTAGGAGGCGAAATGGACTAAGTAAGAAGACCAAGCTGCTCGTAAACAAGCAACTCATCCAACCCAGTTCTAACCTATGGCTTCCCCATTTGGTTCACTATATCGCCCACTTCAATGAAGAAGATGAAGCTATTTGAAAGGAAGATGCTGCGTATTTGCACAGGACTACATCGCCACCCATTCACGAAGAAATTCATACCAACAAAGAAGCTGTACGAAGAAGCAAATCTGATACCTCTGGATCAATATTTGCTGCAGCTCTCCGGAAGAACAATCAGGAACCTAGAAGACCATCCCAACTCGGAAGTTCAACAAATCCTCCAGCAACAACTAGAGCCTAGAGACAGATATCTATACACCCGAGCCATCACTGTGTGTGTACCGTTTGACAGCAGTTTTGAAGCAAAAAGGTAAACAATTATTGCACGCACAAAGTGTTTAACAATTATTTAAAGTGCACTCAATTTTACGTGTGGTTTTGTACGATTTAAAGCAAATATATATCAGGAATTGGTTGCAAAATAAAACGAAACTAGTTGTGCGTTCATACAAGTAGAAAAAACAAACAAATTCCAACACGAAAATCATCAATCAAGGAACGCATCGGCAAGCTGGGATAAATGGACTTTGGGCACTTAATTTCACAGTTAATTAAACCTGTTGATCACTTTTAATTCATTATCCACACTTATTTGATAAATAAAACACATTTTTATAGATATATTTGTTTTAAATCTATTTAATCACACGACGAACACTGTGAATATTTGTTAAACACTGCAGCAAAAAACTTTTAACTCCTGAGAAATGTCAAATCTTCGTAGTGTGTGTGCAAATCCGTGTAAATCTTGCTAAAAACGAAAGATTTCATTTGTCCCGAAAATTCGATTTTTTCTTCTAAACAAACTGATTTTTTTCTAAGCAGAACCGATTTTTTTGTTGCATGGAAATCGCCATCAATTTTATGGCAGATGTACACAGATTCTCACACGTACTTGCACACACACTAAAATAAATGGCATAACTAAACGTCAGTTTGACTAGGTATTCAATTTTTCATACGCAAGAATTTCTTTGTGGTCCGTGTAAATAATGAAATAAAATCAAAATATAAAATAAAATAAAATGGAGTAAAATGATTAGTGCAAATAGTGAAGTTTTTTCATCTTTATTATGGAAAATGTGTTTTGATTTTGACTACCTTCCAATCTCCACACAAAGCACTCACACAGTTAAAAAAAAAAAAAATCCAGATTCGTTCGATTCACCCACGTTTGATCTGTGTTTTGAACCCCAAATCTAAAATTGTTGAATAGAGCTTTTTAAAAAACAGCAATATATCTCTGTCTCATTCATTTTTAAATGTCAAACTTAAATTCTTGGCACAATGACATTTAAGTGGCAGCCATTTGCTTGTTTTATTTTGGAGGCAAATAAATATTTAGAATCGTTTTTTTCCTTTTTTTATAGAAAAACTGCAAGTAAAAATGTTTTTGTACTTAATATTAGATATTTTAATCTTTTTATGGCACAAAATAGCTAGATTTTTGTGATTAAAATTCGCCCGCCTTTTTTTTTCTTTCCAATTTCATCTGTCATTGTGCCAAGTTTTTGCTGTCATTTGAAACTAACAATTTGGTAGAGATCTCTATTGAAAGCCACATCACTTTCGACCGGGGCCGGAAACTCTGTCCCATTCTAGCTTTTTGTGACTTTAGTTTCGGCTAGATCCGTGGACTCAATGGCCGCGTTCAATACATTACGTTTTACATCTTAAATTTCACATTTCTGAATTTTTGGAGCTTCTGATTGGCCAGCTGTCATAAAAAGTTAGATGACTTTTAGTGACTTTTAAAAACGCAATTTCTCTGATATGTGGATTGTGATTATTTAATTTTTTATTTTCTTATGCTTTTTTTATCATAAGTGGGTCCGGCACGGCACAAAAAATTAAGCTACATTGTTATTTGAACCTCTTTAAAAATCGAAAAAAAAGAATGTCATTACTATTAACTTGGAAAGTTAAAGTTATGATTATGTCATTCCCCAAACAAACAATCGATTAATAATTTATTCATATGAAAGCTTAAAATCAAATTATTTAAATGAATGCACATTTTAGTCTATAGCTTATAAATAAAAAATGGAAGTCTTGAGTGCAAAATTAAATTGTTAAGAAATACTTTAAACGCCACAATTCTAAAAACAAATCCGAAAAATTCTAAGTAGCTTGTCAGATTATAGTTTTGTCTTGAAAAAAGTAATACTCTACTCGTACATTCTTGTTAAACTGCATTGTTCAGATTAAAAGCAAACGTAAGCTGAAAGATCGTCTATATGAATAGCTATATATTACTTCCTTATAACCTAACTGGACCACTGCGAGCACATGAAAAATACATTTATTTTCCGGAGCATGGACACAGGACACAAACCAGGAGTTGCACAAAGTATACAACACAATTCACAAAACCAGTGTTCCTGTTCACTATATGATTGCCCCTTAGAGCGGGGCTGCATGCTATACTTCTATGAGTACTCGTACATCCCCGATTTAATTTAAACCGTCTTCGTCGGGTTGGTAAAATGCTTCCTGCTCTTTGCTCTTCCAATATCCATCTGTCTTGAGTCTAGAGATGATGCTGAGTTGGAAAAAGTTAAATTGCATGATGTACATCATTGTGAAGCAGAATTCTACACACAAGGATGCATCATGAATCCATTCTTCAATGTCTATCGCTGTTGTTCGATTGGTGGTGGGAGATGAGGTAAAAGTAGATACAAATCTTTACAGCTTCATATAGGTACCTATGTTCATACATACATATGCATAGTATTTCAAATGAAAATTTGAAAATCCTCAATCAGCAAGTATCAGAAGCTTTCAAAAATGAAACCATTGTAGTACAGACTACCAATACAAGATCTTTTTACACAAAATGGTTAAATGAAAAGAGAGATGCTGAAAGAGTTTTCGGTAAAGTGAGGTTGAGGTCCTGATGGTATTATAACTTTTGACTGTGCGACTTGTAATGGCTGATGTGCCGCAAAGAGGCTTACATCTGGATCAAAGTAAACACAATATCTTTGACATCAAAATGTCATCACGTATAATCACGACGAACACCATCTTAAGTCAGAATTCCATGTTCCATCATAGGCTATATGGGGTGTGGTGTGAACGTATAATTGATGTACTTGTGTCTTTCGTAAATGAATTCTAAAATAAGACACTCAAATGTATTACCATTTCCCTTTGGAGGATGGAGAAGAAGGGTGAAACCATGACTTAGAAGACGTTGTCGCGCCCAGAGCTCGTGCCATCTTTTCCGCGGTTGTGCACTGTTTTGTTATTCTAAAGCGGTACGTATAAGTATACGCTATGCTCTTGCTTTAGTTGAGAAGGTGTCATAAAACCTGGTCCGGATTAATATTGATGAATAGTCCAAGGCTAAAGTTATTGTTTATTTAGTCATATTGCTATAGAAAAATAAAAAAAAAAACACTTTTAAGGACGTTTAAAGAAGCTTAACCTCCCATTGTTGCTGGAATCGAAAAAGTCTAGGAATCTAGGAAGTAAATTTTTTCTTTCTTAGCTAAAGACTCCTTGCATCAAAAAAGGATGCGAATAAAAATCGAATTAACTTTCGGATTTATTGAGGATTTAAAAAAAAATAAGGTCTCCGGTACTCCTACGATAGGCTTAACTTCCCTTCACAAATCTTGTTTAATTCTGATGGTGCTGGTTGGTGCGGTTTGGTGGTGACATGATGTCGGTAAACTTTTCAGAAGTCTGCTATTTATAGGTAGTTCTGTTCTGAGGAATACAAGCTGTTGTGTGTTGTATAGGTAAAAGGTAAAATCCAACAACAAGCTCTCGAGGGCCCCGATTAATCCAAGAGGAGTTACAGTAACTTCATTGCCCCAGAGTTTTAACGCATAGCCTTTTATCTGTTATCAATTGTTAAGAAATATAGTTAAGTCATTTGAACTAGCCGGCGAAAGTTGTTGATAGCCGGTGAAAACCGTTGATAAGCCAGCGAAAGCTGTTGATAGCCGGCGAAAGCCGTTGATAGCCGGTGAAAACCGTTGATAAGCGAAGCGCCAGCTGTTGGTAAGCCGGCGTAAGCCGTTGATAGCCAGTGAAAACCGTTGATAAACCAGCGAAAACTGTTGATAGCCGGTGAAAATCGTTGATAAGCCAGCGCAAGTTGTTGATAAGCTGGCGAAAGCCGTTGATAGTTGGTGAAAACCGTTGATAAGCCAGCGCAAGCTGTTGATAAGCCGTCGAAAGCCGTTGATAGTCGGTGAAAACCATTGATAATCCAGCGAAAGCTGTTGATAGCCGGCGAAAGCCGTTGATAGCCGGTGAAAACCGTTGATAAGCCAGCGAAAGTTGTTGATAGCCGGTGAAAACCGTTGATAAGCCAGCGTAAGCTGTTGTTTAGCCGGCGAAAGCCGTTGATAGCCGGTGAAAACCGTTGATAAGCCAGCGAAAGTTGTTGATAGCCGGTGAAAACCGTTGATAAGCCAGCCCAAGTTGTTGATAAGCTGGCGAAAGCCGTTGATAGTCGGTGAAAACCGTTGATAAGCCAGCGCAAGCTGTTGATAAGCCGTCGAAAGCCGTTGATAGTCGGTGAAAATCGTTGATAAGCCAACGAAAGCTGTTGATAGCCGGCGAAAGCCGTTGATAAGCCAGCGAAAGCTGTTAATAGCCGGCAAAAGTTGGTGATAGCCGGTGAAAACCATTGATAAGTCAGCAAAAGCCATTGATAGCCGGTGCAAATCGCTGATAAGCCAGCGAAAACTGTTGATATCTGGTGAAAACCGTTAATAACCCAGCGAAAGCTGTTAATAGCCGGCGAAAGCCAAGCCGTTGATAGCCGGTAAAAACCGTTGATAAGCCAGTGAAAGCTGTAGATAGCCGGTGAAAGCCGTTGATAGCCTATGGAGACCATCAGAAGCCAGTAAAGACTGAGTAAAATCAGCGATAGTAATTGACAAGAGCCAGGGCCAGAGGTATAATCCGAGATCAGCGACTCAGAAGACATCGTACTCCGTACAGGACATCACTCAGGCGAAAAGAGATAAGGACCAGTGTCTACGCCAGACCGAATCACATTTTTTAAATACTAAAAACACAATTTTTAAATATTAAAAACAAAACCAAAGAATTAAGAATAATTAATAAAGACCTTTAAACTAAAGCTTATGTACTTACTTTAGTTAGTACCCTAGAAACCGACGAGCGAAACCTCAGCCTTTGACAACAAAGTACATCACACTGTCCGAAATACCTGCGTAGATGATTCAGACTTAGGTAACTCATCAGATTTGCTGAGTTAAATCGGGACATAAATTGACTGAAGAACATGTTTCAGAATTTAACTCGGGTTTTACCCCAAAACTAGTATGATCTCGAATATTAACAACAGTTAACTTTTTTATGTATTAAATTAGAATATAATTTAATAATTTTGTACTAATAGAGGGTGTTAAATTCCGCTCTATAGAAAATGCGGGCCTGAATTTGAGTTAGCTCTGATTTGGTTTTGCAAAAGAATGTATAACGAAATAAGTTCCTACTTGAGATTCCTTTAGCTATTCCTGCACGGCCTCAACCTGCTGCATACGTAAATATAGCTATACATAAAATGTGGAATACATATTCGCAAGGAGCACAACACACTATACAAGAGGCACCCCGATTTTATATGGTGTATGTGTGAGTAGGTATATGGGGAAAGCATTATTTGCAACTTTGAAGATGATACTCATCGCGGATTCGCACCCCATTAAATCGTCATGAACAGAAGGAGCAGAATAGCAAATGTACAAATTGTGTGTTTCCTCAAAGTAGCAGATTCCTCCATGCATGAATGTCACGGCATATATACTTATGGAGTCAACTTCCAGGAACCTGTGAATTCAAATCCGTGTAAAGAAATCGTAACCACATTCAGTTTCCCGACTCTTATGCTCGTAGAAATTTATATGTATTTTTTTTTTGTTTCGCATTTGTAATTAGTGGCAAGTGTTGGAGTCCTGTGATTCGCACAAATCAGTTGGTGCGGTGGAAGATTTCCTTTCCACTGATGATGGTGCTAGAACTGAAACGGGATCTGGGGCTTGAGAGCCAAATGGCAAAGGCAAAAAGGAACAGGTTTGAGTTTACTAATCGTATGCGGAGTGCTTTTGGTTTTAGAAATTATTTCGACATTTAAATACCGTCCCATTAAACAGGAATTATTGATACTACTACTATCACATCCTGCAGGGATTTCTTTTGAATTTTCATGCCGTGCGTCGGCGCGGGCGCGGGGGCGGGCGCAGCGAAAGCGACAAGGGTTGGATTGGAATAATGCTACCATTCGTGGGGTGTTTTACAAGGTTTGAATATATTTGAATGTCAAACAGTGGCAATATGTTTTGACAATGAATTTTAAGATTGAAGGGGACTGAGGCTGAGGATGAGGATGACTGCGTGTAACATTTCAAAATTGCTTAAGGTAACTATGTGTTGAATTTTTAAAATTCAATTTGTGGGGTAGACAAATGTTAACTGATATTTGCATTTATGGGAACATAATAATACACGCATATGGATTTATGTGCTCTTTATAGAACTCAGAACCAGAGGGGTTGACTTTTGAGAGGATAGGGATTTGATTGATTTAATATTCAAGACGAATGAGTGATTCTGAGATAATTTTCAAGGTACCTATAAGGAATTTTGTAGATATAATATGCCTACATCATGCATATGTATTTCTGCTCGTCAATTACGCATTGAGGTATATTGATGGAGGTAATTATGTTCCTGCTTCAAATTTCTTACCAGATTTATAAAGTTGAGGTTTAAAGATATGTTTTCTATTGTGAAATTTGGTACCTATAACAAATAACATCAAACATAAGACAATTGGTTAATAAATTTAATCTACCTAAGGTTGAAGGTTTAAAGAACTAAATTGAAATCTAAGAAATTAGCTTTTACTGATTTAATTTGTGCTTTTCTCCTATCTCATTGAATTTAAAAAAAAAAAGATTTCTTTGTTTCATTATTTTTATACTTTACCCTACGCTTACAATGATATGGAGTATGGCGATTTGAATAAAGTTCAAAAGTTCTCTGGTAAGACAGCGTGTGGAAGGAGACTTTATCAGCGAGATGAATCTCCTGAAAGCTCCAGCTTTCCGGCAATGACCTCGCGATACTAAAGTAGACTTGGTTATTTTCAATTTTCTCAAAAACTAGAAATAAATCAGCCAAGTAGAAGACTTAGCACTATTTTATTGGACTTGTTGAATTATTGATTCAATATAGCTTTTAACGGCCTTTAGTCCATGAAAATTTTTGGCGTTTCGTCCCGGCGATCTCACTTGGACTCATCAGTTGACTAGTGAGGGCCTTGTCAATACGCAATTTCCATTAAGTTCAGTTCATCTTACATAGATTTCATGGTGAATACCTAGTGTGAACTATATCTAACCAGATTAGAATTCCTAATCATTAAAGCTAGAAGTTTTATGTGCCCGTGGCCTGCAATGTTTATATACGAAGATTTTTTTTATTTTATAATAATACAAATTCTATATACTACTGAAATAAATCAGCCAAGTAGAAGACTTAGCACTATAGAAGACATTTAGGCATCTATGGTCTTATTAATTAGATTCTTGGCTGTTTAACCTATGTCTAAGTATTTTGAAACAGTCCGAAATATGCTTTTTTAATAAAAAAAATATTGCATTTCTCTAGGTTTAGACATTAGATTACGTTGTCTAAAGCAAGATAAAAAGATAGATTACTTTAGCAAAAATTAGAAAGGATTTTTAAAAACTTGGACGGTTGTATAAAGTTAGACAATGTTTATTAATAAGACCACTAGTTTTTAGTTTTTGATTAGAAATTAATAGGAGCATTGAATATGAAAAGCAAAAATATTACTTAATAACGTAAAATTTTGAAAAAAAATAGTTTTAACACAATTTTTCCATTATTTTTTAAAAAATAATTGAGTTTGAAATTAGGGTTTTCAAAAACTATTCTCTAAAATAATTTAAACTAAAAAGAACAAACTTCCAGCTTTAAAAAAAAGTATAATGTGACATTGTAAGTTTTGCCGTTGTCTTTTAATGATCTCTTTTCTATTTCCAGTCAATTGTTTAGAATATTGCCCCTCCCGCCTAAACGGGGGGGAATAGACACCCTCCTCCATACATTTTTTTTTGTTTTGACTCAACCTATACGATTTAGCTTTTTTTTTCACCACATGCAAATCATCCTGTATATTTATGTGAATTCTCCATTTGCATAGAAAACTGAAAGCCTCAACTCTACTGATTGAATTATTTTGAAAACCGTTACGGCATGAAAATTCAAAAGTGTTATAATCTTTTTTGTATGGAATTTTTTAAGCTACAAATTTTTTATCAACATTTTTTGTGTATAAGGTACCGTTAGGGAGATATTGCTGAAAAAACATTTTGGGGGGCCTTTAACCCCCCCTAAAATTGTTAGCGGCGCTCAGTTTTTTAAGAACACCATCAGAAGGCTGTATACCAAAATCCAGCTTTCCGGCGATTTTTCCGTAATTTGGCTGTTTTTATGTCTAACATGACTGGACTAAAAATTATCAATAAATAATATAGTTGATCGTATTTATCGTGCAAAATTATTGACCTGTCAAAATTTTTCCCGCAAAATAATGCGTCGAATTCAAGGTTACCTTGAAAAGCACAGCCCACGACTTAAAGAATATAATACTCATTCAGATCCAATAAACTTATTTGCTTACGAAACTCAGAGCTTTGGTCCCTATTTTATTTTGCATTTTTATCAATGGCCTGCCGATCAATAATTGAACTTGTTTGAGGACTTGAGTACACTTTGGTTAATTATAACTCACATTTAGTTCTTCCGAGACGGTATACAAGAGGTGGTCATACAATACCAAAATCAGTTCAAGGAAGGCAGTCGTCGAGACTACATCATAGTAGTATATCCCAGTGCCTCGGATCCTACCAAAATAGGTAAGAAAACAACCAACAATAATCAAAAAACTTCCCCCCACCAGCGGTAAGGGGTCACAAGATTTTAAAGGTTGCCTGCCAGACTCTTCTGAGATTGCCGGATTTTTCCGTGATTTGCCTGGTTTAACCAGTGATTACGAGATTCGTCTGTGATTGCCAGATTTTTCCGTGATTTGCCTGGTTTACCAGTGATTGCCAGATTCGTCTGTGATTACCGGATTTTTCCGTGATTTGCCTGGTTTAACCAGTGATTACGAGATTCGTCTGTGATTGCCAGATTCTACCGTGATTTGCCTGGTTTACCAGTGATTGCCAGATTCGTCTGTGATTGCCGGATTTTTCCGTGATTTGCCTGGTTTACCAGTGATTGCCAGATTCGTCTGTGATTCCCGGATTTTTCCGTGATTTGCCTGGTTTCCCAGAGATTGCCAGATTCGTCTGTGATTGTCGGATTTTTCCGTGATTTGACTGGTTTACCAGTGATTGCCAGATTCGTCTGTGATTGCACGATTTTTTTCGTGATATACCGTTACATCAAGTACCCCAGGGAAACCCGTCCTCAGTGAACAAATACTAGCCGGAAGGGGAAAAGGACACGTAAGAAGGCCCCAACGAGACACAATCAACGACAGAAAGGATAACAATCGCAAGAAGCCGTCGACGAAAGCGAAAATCAAAAGCTATTAGTTAATGCTTATATTGTATATTTTAACCTAAGAAAATTCGTTGTAATATATATATGTATAAGAATTTTTAAGAAAATAAAGGAAAAGACCTATACTCTTAAGTTACGTACTTCTTTGGAAGGAACCTCGGTCGACCGGCGAGCGTAACCTCAGCCTTGAACAAAAAGTACATCACAAGGTTCAATCAATAGTTCCGTCACTGATGCGGGACATCGAGTTAGACAGTAATTAAAAACAAACTAAGCTAGCCGCTGAATTGCCCAGGATTCTTTTCCGCTTTCCGTAGAGGGTGTTAAAAGGTGACTCCGAAATAACACATCTTTTAATATGTTGGTTACAATATTATTTAAAATAATCGGTCGCTGTTGAAATAACTAGCAATTTTTTATTGAATTATACGGTAACTAACAAGTTTTTTTCATATGAATTGCTTTTGCAATCATGGGGGATTTGTTCATTCAGAACCATCTCGGGGAACCCTGTCCAACAAAGTCTTGAAATGGCTGTCGAAGGAAATTACTGCGGTGGAATTCTCGTAAGCCATTCTTTTTGCTGACACACGATCTAGGGAAACTTCTGTTCCTGGTCGCACGTAACCCTCAAGGCAAACCTTGTGCAAAAGAAGTCTTGAAAATTGTCACACCACTTATAGGGCTGTGTTCACAACTACTGGACAAGGCCAACAGACAATTTTGTGTTCTTTCAACTTCCTCTTTAATTTTTTCGTCAAAAGCAAATGTGAAATCAAATTAGGAAAGTCCAATTTTGTTTGGAATTTCATGATTGACTTCATTTGAATTGAAAATCATTTAGTGATGGGTGACATAAGGGCATATTGTAATGCTTCGTTACAATCTGAAGCACTTTATATTAAAGGGCTCCTTTTCAAAAATGTTTACGTCTATTCATCAATGGAAAAAAGCAATTCTGATATAAAGAGTAAAATACTATACATAAGTATGTATGCAATTTTTTAATTTAAAACAATAAACCAATCAATACAATCCACCACCATCATCTCAAAATGAATGGTGTATCCTTTTAGTTGTAAAGAAATTGATAAAACATCAAATATATCTTTTTGCACGCCCAGGCCAGACGGCTTTAAAAATGTTCCCACAAGCACTTTTACCCCAATAATTCGAGAACAACTGAAAAATCCATCAAACCCAGGCATCAAAACCATATATACCGCGCAGCGCATCCATCATCGATCCCATTCGTAATTTTTCACAATATTATTTTTTATATACGAGTATATTGTTGTTTATTAAGGTTTGTTTTTCTGCCATAATTAAGGAATGAGAACATGGCTTGGAGCACATCATGGACGCCGGGGTTAAGCCAAAACATACATACATATAGAATAGTCGGTTGCAGCGTTTGCTCCTAGCAGCCACTGCTATAACCACTCTTATCATATCGTCGTTCTCGTTGTCATCATCGTCCTGCTGCTGGTGCTTCCTCTGTTGCTGTCTAGTTAGTTGAAAAACCCTTGTTAATATTTATTCAGTAAGGTGCTACAGGCGTTTTCGGGGTAAGAGTAGGGGATATAAGAGGCAAAGAATTGCAAAGAACGTTATACCAAGCGCCAAAACGATAGGAGAGGGTAGTGTAACGGAAGAGATAGTAAAATGCTTACACATGCAAAAGTTTAGTAGGACAATGTAAAAACCCTTACCGAGCAAATCTTATATGCCACCATCATCATCCTTAAGCTTGCACGGACGACCGGCGCTGAGTCACACCCTATACCCCCCTATCGCTGACTGACAACGACATTTCACAATTGCAGCGAAATTTACCCTAAAACCCCTTGGAGGTAGAGGTGCGGTGGTGGTCCTGTATAGTGTGGTGGTTTTCCATTTCTAAAACAACTACCTTGGTTAGAGAGCAATAAATGTAATCTCTTCTAGCATCATTGTGCTTAAGGACGAACTTGAGCACCTTATATTACGTCACATAAATGTTAATTAAAAGAAGTTCCAAAGAATGTGTGGGTATAGGGTTAGGAACAGGTCACCTATAGGGGTGTGTATATATATGCACACATGTATAGTGTCTGTGTGGCTTCAACGAAAACCAAAACCACGATGGTCGCCTCTACTCGGCTCTGTTCATATAGTAAACTACTGCCTAATTAGGTTTTCTTGCAACACCACTTTAAGGGGGATTACGCGGCAGCACACTCTTGAAAGTGAATTGTTAAGCAGGAAAATCTTCCTTCTTCTGTGGGAGAGGAAAAATTCAAATTTGATATACCTAGGCAACTCACCTCACCTGGAAAGTTTTCTGTTTTGAGAGTATACACCAAAGGCTTTGCAATATTGATGCTGGGGCTATGGAGTGTGAAAGCCCAGTATAAAGTTAAGAAACTCAAGTTGTTCTTCTGAAGATTTTAATTCCAGTTTTTTTTTTTTTTTTGTAAGAAATGTAAATTTAACAATGCCCTGAATTCTGGCTTGCTTTAAATGACAGTATCATCATTTCGACACCGACTTCAAAAGTTTCATCTCCTTGCACTCAAAAAAAAAAAAAAAAAAAAAATACATGTATAATTTGTTTAGGCAAGTCTTTGGGTAAAATTGCAGGTCCTTGTGTTCCACTTTTATATTTGAATAAAAATCATGCTATACTTTCACTTTTAAAGTAGACAAGCAATTTCAAAAATGTCAAGAACTTAAGAAATAAAATTAGACATTCAAATGTTGTGTTATATTTGCAATAATGATGGTAATTTTTGCTTCGACCTGGCCTCTACGCTCTCAATGACGGTGTTCACATTGGACTCAAATTTACGATTTTTGTTTGACAGAAGTCAGTCAGCTCGTGTTCAGACACAAAGTAATGTGAACACAACCGATTCACTCTGACGTTCAGCAGTCATTAAAAAAAAAACACAAGTCTTTGCTCGTCGGAGAATTAATTAGAACTTTTTCAATCACAAAATTGATGATTCACTAAATAAATTGATTTCCAATTGAAAAAACTTTGATTCTGTAGTATTTAAGCTCCAAACAAAAACTAAATACTGAGAAAACAAATGTCACAAAAGGAAACGTCAAAAAAAATCCACAAATTTTTAAAAAATTTAAAAAATCCTGCCTCACTTGCCCATCTCTTTCTCACCACAAAGTGGGAACGAGAAGAAGTACATAGACGTCAAAAAAAATCCGAGGAGTAAGTCCAATGTGAACTCCGTCAATGCATAAATACAGTGTTTTGACCACAAAGATTCCCAGATTGAGAAAATTATTTCAAATTGCAGAACCTGTTTTTAAAAAAATCTGAAAACTCAAAGTTCTTAAAAAATAAAAATCTTGAAGTATTAACCCACAAAAATCCCTTTGACATTGGCAAATTTATTGGATAATCAATCAATGATTTTGTTTTAAAAGCATACAAAATCTAGAACGTGGAAGAATTGAAGCTGGCCTTGCATCCAATTCATCACCGTTTCAGTGTTAAGGCTTATGACAATCTTGAAGAGATCCACTATTTTCGACCAAAATTTTGTTGTACATTGAGGCCATATTAATATCATACCGGCTGGTGAAATTATATTAGGGGTATTCACGATCCGGTGCAACTGGTCTAGTATCGTTGTAAAAGTCCAAAAGTGTAACATTTTCTTACACTCCAACAACAAAATATACTGAATACAATCTTACAACACTCTTACACTTTTACTATACCTCAACCCTATTGCAATAGAAAAATAAAACGGTGTAAAATTTAGGAACGTGCATTTGATAGCAAGCCAAATGTCATTCTTGCTGTCAGCTGTTGTTCGTGTGTGTATTTTCTGCAGTGTTACAACGGAATAGACAAAGTGCGTTCACGATCTACTAACTGGCTGAACAGAATAGAATTACGGAACTGAAGCCGCAGACGGAACTGGAAGAGCTGTCAAAAAGTGTCGTACGTTATTTTTTTTACATGTCCACAATGCAACTGTACAGCTTTGAAAGTATTTTGAAGAAAAACAGAAGAATATTCTTGTGTACAAGCTCAGAATTCACATTTTTTGTTTCCAATAATTTTCCTTCTAATACATAATTTTTTTCGCGATACAAATAACCACAATATTTTTTTCCGACCCAAAAAGTTGTTTTTTTTCTTCATACAAATTGAAACGTCAAAAGTGCCGTACGTGAAAAGTTAAAAGTTGGTGAACTCTTCCGTCTGCGTCTGCAGCTCCGTATGCGTCTACGTTCCGTTGTGTTCGCAACATTGAATTTGCGTGTATTCAATATTTTGACAGCTATTCCAGCTCCGGCTCCGTCTCCGTCTGCGTCACCATTCTGTTCAGCCAGTAAAAAAAAATAAAATTTTGCAATTTTACTAGATTTGCTGCACCGGATCCTGAATACTATTGATTTTAAAAGCTGAGGCTGCCCAGAAGGTTATGGTATGTCATTTAATACCCGCTATCGCATCATAATAATTGATAACGGACTAATTGGCTGCCTGAAATTGAAGTCTGGAGGTTTCGAGAACACACGACATTTGGTTCCAACAAATAGAAGAGTGATTTAGTGAGTTATTTAGTCAAGACTGTTAATAAGGGAAAAATATATAGCTTGGCTTTGCTCCCGGTAGTTAAATCAATGGTCTCCAAAAAATTACAAAAGAAATTATACAACAAATATAACAGTATAATATTTATAATATGTATACTATACAAAAAACCGTTAGAGCTAGAAATTTCGTGATTGTGCAAAAAATTAGCATTTTAAAAGCTACAATTTCTGGCAAAAAGAAATAGTTGAAAATTCCACTTTTTTACCAACTTCCGGTTTATTTTAACGGATCGGAAATGCACTTTCTAAACTTTAAATTCGAATAAAAAATGAACCAAAAAACCTATCAAATTAATTTTTGCGCAACAAATTAGCATTTGTAAAGCTACAATTTCTTATACCAAGAAAATTATTATTTTCGTAGGTACTTTCGTCCGCTAACTTTAGACTTATTTTAGCGGAAACTTTAATAACTCGGAAATTATGCGAGCTACAAATTGTTGGTTTGCGCAACAAATTAGCATTTAATTATCTACAAATTCAGATATGTATCAACATTTTTTGATTCCGTCAAAAAGAGTCCGCCAAAATAAGGGACGTGAATTTTCGGTACATATTTCATATAACTGCTATATTATAGGAAATTATGCCTTAGGTAAAAAAGAAAAATAATTCGAAATTAAAAAAACAATCCATAATTTAAGTAAAAGGTTAACTAGTTTCAGTAATTGCTAGAGGTATATACATTTTATTTATGGATTGTTAAATGAAGTGCTTACTTAGAAAATAATTTAAAAAAACTCATAAATAACTCCATGGATGACAAATCAATTAAATCAATTGAATATTTTCTGACCTTTCAACATTAATAATAATTTTTAAATTGTATACGCTAGGTATTAATTAGCTTGATTCTTGAGAAGTACCCGTTCTGTATAAGCTAAAAAATTATTTTTGCTCTGGAAGATTATATAAATGCAAGTGGACTACTCACCAAGCCTTGCAGATTATGCAATTATTAGGATTATGCAATTATTAGGAAAGATACCCGACCATATTTTAGGTAGTTGTGATGGGAAGCACTAGTCCAAGGATATATGGGACGTAATAATTATGGAAAAAAGTTTACTAGAAGAAGAAATCAGAGTGTGGATTACACTCAAGTGTCGGCAAAAGTTACGGCTGCCGGCTAGTGACAACAGTAAACATACGACCGAATCTAACTAGACAAACGAACACACTCAATCTCACAGCCGCTCTTCTCCCTGCTCTAGATGGCTTGGCTATCGACGGTATGGAGACCTGTAACAGACTTCCCTCAATAGGAAGTCAAACCGAGGGTGAGTTGCTGGACCAGACCCGAATCCCGAAGAGTCTACGCTGAAGCCTACTGCACCCCTCAAAGCTTCGAGGAAACGCAGTAACTACAGATTCTCTAAAAGATTCGTGAGTGCTATGGGAACAAAGGACCCGACTACTCTTAGTGCAAGAGACAAGGCCCTTTGAAAAAACATAAGAAGTTGGTGAGGAACTTTGAACGTCAGTTGGCAACATCTGCCAATGAACCCATTGCTTCCTCTCAAAATTTGAACGCTAAAAAGCAGGACAGCGACAGAGAAAATGCAGCCTTTTCTAGGTCCATTCCTAAAAAGGTAGACCGGGGACAGGCTGGAAATAACTCTTCTTCTTGCTCCGGCTCAAAATCGAAACTGGCAGATTCTAGCTAGAAACAGCATACCAATGCTGCATAGAACCTGAAAGGCAACGATGGAGTACGGGTAGGCAACTCTTCTGGGACGAAACCTGGTACCTGGTACATCGAAAAGATCAAGATCGGTGGAGGCTAACAAGACAGATGGTTCTAAAAAACTTAAAACCAACAGCTTTGACACCACCCCGATCGAGTTGCAGGTAGCCAAGTCATAATAAGTCGGGACAATCCGGATGGGAAAATCACGGCAAAAAATTACTTGTAGAAAATGAAATCCTCCAAGCCATGATGGCAACATCCGACAACGATAGCTCTGATGACTATACTTTCGATGGTGCTGGATGGCGGAAAGGAGTGAAAGTTGTTTGCTGTAGGAACCGGAAACCCCTGGAGTTCCTCACTCACACAATCGCATCCATAATTATAAACTGTTGTTGTCGAAACTGGGTCAAATGCTGCTAGTGGTGCAAATTAACTTGCATCACGCTAAAGCAGCAGAACCATAGATTCGAAAGAATCAGGTCCGGGGATTGAGGTGAAAGTACTACAACCTTTTCCACTCCACGTCAGAAGGTGATATAAGAAGTTGTATTCTGGTAAAAAAGTCAATTAAAGCTTTCTTTTTATCTAGGTACAGCAACGAGGATAATGTAGCAATCAGCGTTGAAACCAAGGAAGGACACTTCGCCTTGTTGAAGAAATAGAAACCATTAAACATCTGCTCTGCGACTGCCCAAACCTCCAAACAAACCGCCTCCGTTACATTGAAAGCAGGTTTGTAGGAGAACTGGACGATTTAGCGCAGATCTCAATGGCAAACATGAGAAAATACATAGAAAGCACAGGCTGGTTCGTAAATGAACCAGTCTATGTCAACCGATAGTTTAGGTCTTATCTCTGTTATAGGGGATCACATTGGACCAATAGGCACCCGTGTACGCAGCAGCCTTAGAGCTGGACACGCCCCTCCTAACCTAACCTAAAACCTCGTACGTTTCTTTTAACTTAAAACCAGTGTATCCTCGTACAACAAGCCAAGGCTATAGACTGACAAATATTTCGGGAGGGGGGGGTTTTCAAAAAACAATTTTCCACTAGTTATTATCCATACACTCGTATATTAATCTGCAGCTCGAATTTCAGTTATTATTTATGTATACCTACTACATTCGCCTATATACTTACTCCCCCTGTCACCCACCCTGGCTACGGCCTTTCAACAAGTAAATAGAATATTTGAATGCCACAATAATATATTGCATGCTTAGCTTAGTTACTGAAATTACCAGTTGCTCCAAAACTTTTCAACACCTGGTTTAGTGCCAGGTCAAGTATAACGAGAAAGCCACTTTCAAAGCATGAAAAAGGGAATTGTTCAAGAAAAACCGTAAGTACACAATCTCGTTTCGATATCATTATCAAAATAAAGCCGTGGGTGCTATTGGCGGGCAATTGTTTGCCAAATATTTCTATTGCCTAGAAGATTTGTGACTTGAATGCATAGTAGGGATCTATAACCCGCACCTTCCCCGCAGTCACATTTTCTAAAGGTACTATGTAGGCATATACAAAAAAAAAAAGAATAAAGTCCTTTATGACTCAATTTCCATTAGCTGCGCTCTAAATATCCAGAAATTCCCTTATGCCAAGCGGAAGTAAGAGATTTCATAGGTAATTTCATTAACCACTAAAAAGTAATTCTGCCAGTCCGCAATACATACAAATTGCCTAATTTAACCAAATGAGCATCCGCCGCGTGTATCTAAAATATTCTATACCCATCTAGATATACAGAGTGTACACTTTACCGCCATCACGTAACAGTCTTCAAATAAAGCTATAGCTATTGTATTTGTCCCGTTTCCATTCAAAAACTGAAATAGACTCTTTTATTTTTCAGGACGATATAATTTTTCGACACAAATACGGCAAGCAGGTAGTTCCAGAGCAGAGATATCTCTGAAATTCGCATTTCAAAATGGATGTGTGTAGGAGTCCTCTAGCCATCATTCGGGTTCCTAGAATCAATTTTCCCACAGTAATAGCCAAACCTATATAACCAAGGTAAAGAATGCCATATCATCCCTCCTCCCTTCCTCCTCGTCACTTATGGAATACAACAATGAATGAGAATCGGCTATGAGAGTAACACAAAACAAACAATTAAATGAATTGTTTTCTTAACCTGTGGGAGATACTTCCATCAGGCCCACCGAACGACGACGACGGTGGGAACGGAGACCGAGAAGAGAAGAGAAGAGTATTTTATTGGACAAACAACTACTGTAAATAATTAAAGCCAACAGATTACGAAACAATGTTGAGGTTATGGTTGGAAGCCTCAGTTGAAATATTTATTCAGGAACTTGTTACGTGCATGGCAAGTCGTATTGAAGCCCACCCAACAATATGGTGATGGCTTAAAAATGGCTTCAATGGAATTCGATAAAAAATTGACATTCACATTTTGGTAAAGGTAAGATTCCAATAGTGTTGCCAGATATTTGGCAAATGTTTATCCGAAAAGCGATCTGACACGTATGTGTACCTACATTAGGCGTGTTTTATTGGGAGTTTATACATAGTATAGTAAGAAACTCCCAATAAAACGCATCGGCAGTAGCTTGATTTTTAAATTTCCCATTTGGTGCTATTTGACATGTGTGTCGAAATAAAAATTAAATTAAAATTGACAAATTTAAGATGATATGGTAGTAAAAAAGTCTTAAAAGTTAGTTTCTATAAAATAATTCATGAAACAATTGCAGGTGAATTGTGCGAGTCAAGTGAAGAATTGCAGCAGAAAGTAATGCCGGATTTACACGAGTGACAAAATGTCATTAATTTTATACCAATTAATTGTCATAATCCGGTATTATGACAATTTATTGGTATAAAATGACAAAATTAATGATAATAATAATAATCCGGTATTATGACAATTTATTGGTATAAAATGACAAAATTAATGACATTTTGTCACTCGTGTAAATCCGGCATAAAACTTCAGAAAAAAAAGTTAACACAAGACAAGGGGTTTGTTCGTAGACTAAAGTCCAAATGAAATTTCATCGTTGTCCCCTTTTACACGAAGAAAGAAATTGCTGGAGATTTGTTTGATGCTTTGTTTTTGATTTTCTGTATTTTCCTTTTAAAATACATATCTTGGTTGAACGCAAACAAACGTAGTATGAAGAGGAATGTCAAAAAAATCTCCTCGAATTTATGACCAGGGAGATTTTGTATACCACTCTTACTTCATGTCCTTCTCATCCAGGAACCGAAAGTGAAAACATGTGTTGCTAGCTTATTAGTTTATGACTTTTGATATATTTTGAACAGAAAAAAAAATATCAAAAAGATGGATTTTTCTGTCCAATCGAGAATCATAACAATTATAACTACATCACGAACACATCCATCGAGATACAATTCAACCTATCAGTCGTACCAATATCTAAGAACAAAACAAACCAAATCCAATTCGAGACTCGAATAAACGTCAAAAATCTATCCATAGACGGTGTTCACATTGGACTTACTCCTCGGATTTTTTTTTGACGTCTATGTACTTCTTCTCGTTCCCACTTTGTGGTAAGAAAGAGATGGGCAAGTGAGGCAGGATTTTTTAAATTTTTTAAAAATTTGTGGATTTTTTTTGACGTTTCCTATTGTGACATTTGTTTTCTCAGTATTTAGTTTTTGTTTGGAGCTTAAATACTACAGAATCAAAGTTTTTTCAATTGGAAATCAATTTATTTAGTGAATCATCAATTTTGTGATTGAAAAAGTTCTAATTAATTCTCCGACGAGCAAAGATTTGTGTTTTTTTTTAATGACTGCTGAACGTCAGAGTGAATCTGTTGTGTTCACATTACTTTGTGTCTGAACACGACTTCTGTCAAAAAAAATCGTAAATTTGAGTCCAATGTGAACACCGTCATAGAAGGATTCTACTTTAGTTTTTTTATCGGCTGTAATCATACTGGCGATGTTGTGTTTGTAATGCATGTTAAATCGTACTGTACTGTGGAAAGCTTTTCAAATAAAACACGCCTATTGTACTCACTTACTAATGGTGGCGCTACAGTCTGGAGGTTTGAGGGTGCTATCTGTCTATCAGGGGAATTCAATGCATATAGTTTGCAGAAATTGGTTTTCCAAATCATCAGCATCGACTGTTATTCCACTAAAATATTCCATTGATCGTTTTTGCAGGCTTTGGTTTGGAGCTTGCAACTGTTACAATTTCCTTTTATCTTTTTCTATTTCCGCGCTTCTCATGCTTCTTCTTTTCCTCCTCAGAAGCCGGTGTTCTTCTCTCCTCTTCTGCATGTGGAGGTCGTGAGCAGCTCCGGTCCTTCTATGCGGTCCTCAATCACTGTTATAACGCCAGACTATCGATCGACATGGCAAGATTGCGTGCGTACATTAATTATTTCGGTCACCATTGCTCAGAGGTTACAAGTGCCATAGACGTGATTGATATCTTATTCAAAAGGACTTAAAAGGCTCTTTCTTTATCGTATCTATTACCCACAAAAATTCTCTGAAGATTTAAGAAACTGGAAACCTTTTCAAATCTTAAATTAGCGTCATGCCGCCAAAAAAGAGCAAATGATATGCAAATGTTTTCAATAAGCATATATCACATGCATTAACCTAAAGCTATGAATAACAGTTCTGTTCAAGTATAAGTATAAAAATAGATATATTTAAATAAAATTGGAACCATATGGTAACACTGTTTCAAGTAAAATGAATTTATTTTTACTATTGGAAATGGTTCCCCAGGGAATGGTGAAAATAACGGTAGCGGCTGGAAGGAATGATTCTAAAATCTATCCTCTCGACTAAACACCCAGACACTGAGTTGAATGAAACATGCCACATCGCTCACTTGCCGGTCCCAATCCCAAACCCCCGGAAAACTTGGGATAAATTCGTACATAACCCTATATTGCTATTAACAACAACAAACAAAAAGAAAAAAAAGCGGTAAATTCTATTCCGAACATACAGGACTGTCAATTTTTTATAAGAACCCGGTATAACCTGGCCTGATGGCCATGTTCGACGTGATCCAACTGCCTAATGCACAAAAAACGGGACAGCATCGTTTTTCCTTCGGTCCGGTGCCGGTGTGTGAAGGAGTCGATAGTGAAATTTTCTTTCAAGAGACAATAACCAGCATCCTTGCTTTCATTACCTTGCCAGTAGACGATGAACGAACGGCCGGCGCCGTTCGTCTAAGGAGGCAGAGGCAGAGGCAGGCAACCAACAACAGAAGGATTTGAACGGACAATTCAAAATCGATTCTCGAATATTGAATTCGACAATATGTGCTTGCTAGATGCAAGCCGTTTGACTCTTCGCCAAAAAGATTGTGAATTGATGTCTTTTCCTTAAAGAGAGACGACGACGGCAGCGGGCGCTGCAAAAGCCCCTCAGGTTTCTGGACAAAAATTACCTGCTCGGTTCTGAATTTTGTTGTAAAAGTAAGCCGATTTTCAGATCAATTTCGCAAAGCCTTAAAGAGTTTGAGGGATTTATATATGTATATGAAAAACCTGATGGAAAAACGGGAAGCAAGCAAAAGCATGGAATTAAACCGAAGACGAAAACGACAAATGGTCGCTGGAGCGTCCATTACCCGGTGCGGCAGGACATGGACACACATGTTGAATAACAAATACCCCTGATATGTGGCAAACAAATGAACATTAAATTCCAAAAGGACAAAGCCCTGGCTATTATCCTTTAGAAAAATGAACAAAAAAAAAAAAAAAACAAAAAAAATGAACGAAAAAAGCGGTTGGCTTTTTTCTCATCACAACACAATGGGAACGGGTCAATTGGATTTTTATCTGTTGGGTTTATTTGTCGTTTCTTTTTTCCAGATAGGGACGTGTTCTGATTAGAGGAGTACGTTGAATGCAAGCATTCTATTAAAAAAAAAATATAAAAACGTTAGATAATGGACTTTGCAATCGATAGTGATTTTTGTTTGGTGTGTTGTGGATATTTGTAATTTGTTTTGCATTTCGTGTCTGCACTGGTGTGAGACAATAAAGTTTAAATAAATTATCAAATTGAAGAAAAAAAAAAGAGAACACTTGTTCTAACTCACTGGGTCGCACTAACTTGCTTTGGCAGATGAAATAATTCATCTTTTCTGCTTGGAAAAAGTAACTAGTTGAGGTCCTATAGAGTTTCACATAGATTCTAACAAGGGCCTAGCAAGGGTTACTAGCTTACCAGTCAGATATGATCTACCAGCATTGCCGCCCGAAATAAAATTAAAGTGCCATATTTTCTGAAAATACGTGCCAATTTTCGTGCCACATGAAAAAGAAAACACGAATTCTTGAATTTTCTTGAAAAAAGACAATAACAAAAATCAATGGAAATCATTTGCTCTATACGTGCATTGTCAAAAATTTTGTTTTTTTCTATTCACTTTCTACTAAATTGGGACTAATTTTCATTAAATTTTGTTGAAATTTGCTTCATTTTAAGTAAAATAATGGAAATAAAAAAACGTGCTATATTAAACATTTTTGTGCCACCGTGCCACGAGGAAATTATCGTGTCAAAAAAGCACGATCGTGCCACTTCGGCAACGCTGACGCTGACTAATTCGCAATAAACATCACCAGTGGTTAAAATTAATGTTTCGACTTTTGAGTTCGTCTTAGTCAGTGTTTTAATTTTTAATTAATTTTTTACTGCAATTAAATTTAAACTTTAATAAATAATAAAATTATTAGACAACTCATTAATTTATTATTCATTTAAGTTTTAATGAAGTTGCAGTAAAAATTTTCTTTTAAACTGACTTCTGAAGAAGTCGTGAAAATCGAAGTTGCTGGAGACTTTTTTTGACGTTTTCTTTGAATCTTATTAACAATCCCTTTCACACGAAGATATAAGTTCTGAGTATTTTTCTTTTAAAGTACCTACCTTGAAATGTCAAAAAAATCTCATGACCGGGGAGATTTTCTTTACCCTTCATTCTTCTTGCCCTTCTCACTAATGAATCGAAAGTTGCTGGAAATTCCAGTTTCCTCGTTTAAAGGGGACATGGAATAATTTGTTTTATTTGCATCCTGAAAAATTTGACCAAAAGAACCCACATTTAACATCATTTTTAAATGTTTATTTAATTTTAGCTAAATTTTGCCTCAAAAATATTTCTTTTTTATTAAAAAAAAAGACTGAATGACATAAAAATTCACTGTTACAAAAGTTCAAATTGAAAAATTCACTAACTGTCAAACACATACACATTTCTGTCAGGAATAAAAAGAAATTAGATGAACATCGCCTCAATTTTTTTTTAGTTCGTTACTGATTAGAAATAAATTTTTTTCTTGGATTTTGAAATCTCAGTAATTTTTGTTTAAATACAATACCTAGACCTAAAATAGCCAGCTAGCAAATGGAATTGCCGAATGTTGTAAATTGTGCCTAATTTTTTTTTTTAACTTTTATAAAATCATTCAAGCGGTTTGAAAGAAATTACATTGCATAACAAAAAAGAGTATATTTTTTCTTCATAGTAAATATAATCATTTTTCTTGAGAGATCTAAGGTTTCTTTAACAACAATGGGTAATTTAGAATTAAAAATTTCCGAGGATTGAACATCAATGGGAAAATGACCCATCCAACATCAAAAAAAACATATTTAACTCTTTTATTATAGATTAAATTCTATTCTGAAATTTCTTATAATTCTCAAATATTTTATAAGCAAATAAATCAGTTATTTTATTCCATTAATAGCCATATATAAACTAATTTATTTATAGAAAGGATAATCTGTGAATTCATAAAAAATTGCTAAACAATTTTGTGAATAGAATATATTTTATATTCATCAAAGGAGCTTAGAAATATTTTGTATTGTAAACCAGTTTTGATGTATTGAATAACTTTTCCTTATTAAATTATTGTGTTAAAATAAACCTTGTAAAAAAAAAGACTACCTTTACGTTTCACAATGAAAATGGGGTAAAAAGCGTTGCATGCTTTTTTTACTTTGAGTTGCCGAAGGTTAGGTAATAGGAAAATAAAATTTCTGAAAATTGATGATCAAGATTTAAAATATGTATTTAAAAATAAATAAATAAATAAATTTGATGGCACAACAGCTCATGAAGAACTAGGGCCTAGTGACTTACAACTCTCAACCATTCCTGTGTGCGTGTCTGCAGGAATGGAGGGGACCTACAGTTTATTGCCGAATCCGAACGGCTAACGAGCGGCACTTTTCTGTGACAGGAGATACTCTTGGAGGATTTGTCAATTCCTCGCAAGAGGCAGTAGCCGTTTTTTTTTAAATAAATAGATAGCGAGGCTGGGGATCGAACCTTAGACCTCTGGCATGACAGTCCATCGCACTAACCATCACGCCACGGCTACTATGTATTTAGTAAGCAAAAATGTATAAGATAAGCCGCATCTGGTTTCAGAAAACGTCTTCAGAACTTTGTTTGCAACTTTTTATGTCAATAGTACAAATTTATTGATCCATCGTGTCCAGTTTTTCGATATAAAGGGTGCAGTCCAACCATAATGCATGATGTTAATTGTGAGTCACACCTAACGTCATGTTTTTTGCCCAACTTGATTTGACATTTCTTTGTTTTAGTGTTTGACAAATTCAACCATTGAATGGAGAGGTGCACAAGAGCAGCATGAATGAAAGAATACAAGATTACGCCATTTTATTTTTTTCGCATTGTTGTTGTAATTTAATGATTTCTTCCTACTATATTAAGCCGGGAAAAGTTTTTAACTTGAATTTTTATTTCATTGTTCTAATTTGAATTAATTAAAAGTGAAGTGTAGTGTAAAAAAGGTGCACAAGTTGAAGTTCTGAATTACCTATTCTACCTTACACATTGCCGCTTCATTTGCTTTTTGGCGATATATTTTAAATGAAAAAGCCTTTATTTCAAATGAAAAATATTAATTCAGTATTTATAAGTGTATTTTTAAACGAAAACTTTGTTTTTTTTTTTTTTTAAACTACTAAACGCGCATGAAAAGAAAATAACACAACCGAACAATCGATTAAATTAACAAACTACTGGCGGCCATATTTGTTTATATGTCATTTGTTTCCAATGAGATAACAAATGGCGCAATCTTGTAGTCTTTCATTCATGATTGAGCAAAGCGTTAAGATTATTGAAGCCTTTTACAAAAATGGGCGTTCAAATCAAATGGTCAGCATTATCGACCAAATGTGTCCACAATCGGTCTGTAGGAAATGTGAAAACACCTGTGCATGCTCGCCCAGTTCGTTCTGCGGAAATTATTTCTGTTCGCGATAGTGTGGCAGAAGAGCCGTCAACCTCGACACGTCGTCGTGCCCAACACAGATATTTTTTTCCCGAAATTTATTTTTTTTCTTCACCACAATAGCTTTACTGGCTGAACAGAATGGTGACGCAGACGGAACCAGAGCCGGAGCTGGAATAGCTGTCAAAATATTGAATACACGCAAATTCAATGCAGGCGCAGACGAAAGAGTTCACCAACTTTTAACTTTTCACGTACGGCACTTTTGACGTTTCAATTTGTATAAAGAAAAAAAAAACAACTTTTTGGATCGGAAAAAAAAATTTGTGGTTATTTGTATCGCGAAAAAAATTATTTATTAAAAGGAAAATTATTGGAAACAAAAAATGTGAATTCTGAGCTTGTACACAATAATATTCTTTTGTTTTTCTTCAAAATACTTTCAAAGCTGTACAGCTCCATTGTGGACATATAAAAAATAACGTACGAAACTTTTTGACAGCTCTTCCAGTTCCGTCTATGGCTTCAGTTCCGTCATTCTATTCTGTTCAGCCAGTTAAGGAAAAACTCGTCAGTATTTTCTATTGACACCAGGTAAATTGCTTTCGACACCACCTGCATATCAGCGCGTGAACTAATAGACGGGGATAAAACTTTTTTCGATTTGACATTCAATGTATTTCCCATAAGAGAAAATGAAAAATTGGTCTGGAAAACATTAATTTTACTAATTAATTTTATATGAACGGGTACCGGTATTTTAATTGCAATGTAATAATAAAACATGTGAGTTTGTAAATCGAGCTTAAAATATATCGAAACTAAAAACTAGAATGCTTTAATTTATAGATAAAAAGTGTAAACAAATCACCCTTACAACGAGAAACAACAACAACGATACCCAGTTAAGTAAAAAGCAAGGCAGAAGCGTAGCCAGTTTTATTTAAAATATGTTTTGTTTTTATTTTGTGCTGTGTAAAATTTGTTTGATAATTTTAAAGAAATTTTGCCCATAATTATGAAAAAACATGAAATTAATTTTTAAGGTGAAAGTTTTTTGTTTTTTTAAAATAGAATTATGCCGAAAATTATTTTTTATCTTGTTTTGTACTTTTTACAAAATTTAATTTGTATCAAAGAATGCTAAAAAAACTCCCAAAAGCAAAAAAAAGAATCAAAAATTTAGCAAGAATAGTAATAAAATTTTAAGTGAATTATAAATGTGTGCACTTAACAAGCTGTTCCAATTCTATGTGTTTAAAATTTTATCTATTAATTATTTAAGTTTTCTTTATATTCTGTTATAAAGTTTCATCCATTTTGAAAAACAACAACAAAAATACACGTTTGTTTCCATTCTTTATGGGCAAAATAAAACAAATAAGAAGTTATATTCGGTATATATTCTTCTTGATTAACAAACTAACATACATTATTAATCTATTGCAATTATTACATGGATACCCGTTCATATAAAATTAATTAGTAAAATTAATGTTTTCCAGACTATTTTTTCGTTTTCTCTTATGGGAAATACATTGAATGTCAAATCGAAAAAAAATTTATCTCCCTCTAGTAGTTTACGCACTGACTGCCAGGTGCCGTGACTCCTGGTGCCAATAGTCAAACTTCGCCATGCGACACACTGAACTATCAGCACTTTTAATGACAATCCATTACTTGATAGGCCACAGGTGACGATTCAATATGCCTTTGCTCTTCTTTTTACGAAACGAGGTATAAAAGTCAGTATAAGTTCTCTTAAGAGATATGTATCTGATGTGGAGCTTATGTAGGTTGCAAGGTTGCCACTTTGCAATTGCAGTAGATCTACTGCATTTTTTTCTCAAAAGAAATCTACTGCCTTTAAATAAAATCTACTGCATTTTTGGTTTTACAAAAAATTGTTCTTAAACAAATAACCCAGAAATAATTTTTCAATTTTATCATTGATTGCAATTATTCTAATTCCTCAGAAAATACTCACATCCTACTTAACTTATTAATATCTACGGCTTTTGACTATATCGGCTCTGTTTTGATGAATATTGAAAGCTGACGGAAATCTTGTTTTTGTTAATTTGTGTTTTATTTTAAATGCTGCAAATTGTGATAATACGGTCAAGTTTTTAATAAAATCTGCACAAAAAGGTTAAAATTCTTAGTAAGTAAATGCAATCGTACTTTATATGCATATCTTAAGTAGTGATGAACATAGTGTTGGTAAAGGCCAAAATCAATCATAAAAGACTTAGTAGCGATAGCGATATTAACAAATAGTTATACTTAGTTTGAGTTAACTTATAGCCTGATATTTTAATAATAAAACAAAACAACTGCAAAAAAGTTCAATCTGCTGCATTTTTTGTGTGTATCTACTGCGGAAAGTTTGCCGAAAAGTGGCAACTCTGGTAGGTTTTAGTATTTTACTGCTTCCAAGTCAAGACTCGTAGCTATCTTATATATTTGTACATATGTACATTAACGAGTTGGCTCGCCCCGGCTTCTCTGATGGTAGATAAATCTTTGTAATTTGCTTACAAAATTTACAAAAGAAAATTCGAAAAAATAAATATAATGGTTTGTGTCCAAGATATCTTAATTTTAAAATTTCCAAAGCATTTTCATTATAAAATAATCTTTCTCCTGGTTTACCCTTTCGAACGAGACGATCTCCATCTTCCTACGACCACAACCCAGATTTATGCCGCTGGCGCCCAATTTAAAGCAGAAAATTATTTTGTTGCGCTCTCTGTTAAATAGACTAAATTAAATTGAATTATATCGTTAAAAAGCTATATCCATAAATAAATTGAACAAAAATTCATCTATAGAGTACAATTACAATTAAACCCCTTTGAATGCAGTTAACTCTTACTATACACACTCCAAACACAGCAAAACGATTTAACTTTGCAAATGTGGAATTAAATTCCAGCATAATGATTTATGATTCGAAGTGCGAATCATTCCCACGGTCGAACGACTTAACAGTGCGAAATTCTATCTCCCCCAAAAGTCTTCCTATAATACACACCTCCCCCATCCTATAAAGCTGTATCACCATAATAACCACAACTGCTTGCAGGTTTACCCCGGCTCTGTCAGCCTCCCCTCAATTAATGTTCTTAAATCAAGCACCGCACCGAGACTCTTTCGGAAGACCACGAAATTCGATTATCATTGTGTGTTGCGCAACGGTAAGTGGTGGCAGGAGAATAGACGAGCTTGCAATTTTCATTGAATTGCATTCATTTCTACCCCGAACCAGAGCTTAAACCAGACCTGGTCAATGCCCGAGCCATCAGAAGAGCCCCTACTCATCGATTCCAATTGAGGTAGCAACGATAATAGAAACCAACAACCACCAATTCAAGCTATTCATCTCCATTTTCAAACTGGAACCAACATTATGTGTGCATGTCGATAAAAGGTATAAGACTGTTGGCTCTCGCCTCAGCCTTTGCATCCTTGGAATCCTTAGAAACACAGCAAATCCATTAAATCACTATACACACAGTCCATACATATATGCAAATGCAAATTTCTAATTGAATCTGTGCGTGGTCCGTCGTTTACATCTTGTTAGAATCCCCCAATGACAAACAGTGGTGCGGAAAGTCCATTATAAACAGAGAAACATCCATATGGACTTGGACATAGACTGGCTGGCTGGCTGGCTGACTGACTGGCTGACTGGTTCCCTCTCTGTCTGTCAGGTATTGGTATAGTGATTCATGTGTACCGCATAATGGCAGCAGGCGAAATGCAGATTTCCCGTATTACATGATGAGTATCCTTTGGGACATAATGTGGTTAGCTGGTTAGAGTTTTGGGTAGATTTTTGGCCAACCCTTCAACGAAACCGGATATACACAACTCCGGCTGCTGTGGCAGGAGATATTGGTCATAATTTCATTCAAGCATACGCACTTCATGAACAAAATTGAAACGTTACGCTGATGATTCCTGACTGAATAATAGAATGTGTTTTTTTTTTTTTTTTGAACTGTTCTTTCGCTGCAGGAATCCAGGAGGAATGGAGAATTTGAATTTAATTGTAAAAAGTTCATAAAAACACTTTTGGCGACTTATTTCATATTTTAAAACCCGTTCTGTATATGTTTTCTAGAAGCATATCATAGAATTCGATAAATTTTGTTGAAAATTCAATTCTTGTATTCTTTTTGACTTTCAAAAAAATAAATAAATTTGATGCCATAACAGCTCATGGAGAACTAGGGCCTAGCCACTTACACCTGTCAACCATTCCTGTGTGCGTGTCCTCAGGAATGGAAAGGACCTACAATTTCTTAAGACCTACAGTTTATTACCGAATCCGAATTCTATGACAGGAGATACTCTTCGAGGTTTTGTCAATTCCTAGCAAGAGGCAGTAGCCGTTCTTTTTTTTTTTTTTTTTAATTATTTAGTCAGTTTATATTTCAGAGGACTCAGTAATTTTCCTCCGTCACTTGCAAAAAGCAGGAGCATTAAATAAAAACAAGATTCCTCAAAAACACATGCTTTTCCTTTCTTTCTATTTGATTTACTGCGACAGAAAATAATTGAGCAACGAATCCAAAAAAAACCTTCCTCAGTTTTTTGACAGCAAAACTGAGAAATTTTTGTGAGAAATTGTCATTATATTTTTGAGAATACAGATTCCTCCGAGATCTCTGAAATATAAACTGGCCAATTAGGTGGGGAGGTTGACTTTTAGAGAAAAGTATTTTTGTCAAATTACACATTTTTTGTCTTAGAAGACTAAAAGGCTTAGGTATTAATGCTTTAGTTCTTCAATCCTTTCACTATAATATAGTAGGAGCTCAGAGGCTATTTTATTTTTACTTGCGATATATAGATAGGTATACTACATAACATATAAAGCAAGTTTTGGATTCGTAAAAAAAATCGAACTCGAGATTATGATCAAACTTGACACTACGATGATAGGGAAGACGAAAAAAAGTTGGCCTCGCAATTCAGTCTATCTGTCTATCTGTGTACTCGCCTACAGCCTAAACGTATGGACATTCCCCCGACACGTCTTTTTAATATTTTTAGGACCGAAAATAACGGTACCTGTCATATAATTTTTTCTAGCATTTTTGAAAAATCCAATTTTTTCTAAAACAAAAATTGAATAAATTTTATTAAGTATGGGCTAGATTTTCCTGAAAATAAAATTTCCAAAAAATGGTTTTAAATGGTTTTAAAACGGGTAGATGATTTTTTCGAAATTTAATTTTTAATTCAACATTGATAAATATTAAAAAATGGTACACCAATTTTGTTTCTTCAAAATGTTTACAAAATTTCGTACATAAAAAAATTAATTAAAAAAAACCGCTCCTACGATTTTTAGTTTTTTTCTTCTCAAAAACTAAGATTAGTTCAAGAAATCAGATGGTGTACTTTTTTTTAGCTTTCATATAATACACTCAATTTTTAAAATTCAAAAAAAAACTTTAACTACATGAGCAAGTTTGTGCGATCCAGTCGTGCGTTTTATTTCACATTTCATTTTTGAAAAAGCAGTTCTTCGAAAAAAGGTAGGTACAGGAAAATTTTTTCATATATGTATTTAGTTTTAAAAAAAGGTAGAAAAGTATACCTTAGGTCCTATGATTACATCTTTGAAATGTGTTTTTTGCAGTGGCGTATTAAAGTTTTATGTGACTCTGGGCAATAAATTTCAAATCAGCCGACCCCTTCCCACTCACCAGATTTTTGTCACATCTTCGACATAAAGCATTAATCAATTAAATTAGCGTTTGCCAGCGGAAGCGGTACCGCACCCACTTTTTTTTTAGAAAAAAACTATTTATTAAAATAAAAAAATTGGTAAATAAAAATAAAATAAGAATATATTGCGTATACGCCCAAGTGCACCACTATTTTAATTTTTTTTTATATTTAGCGCGCACTAAAGGGGTTGTGACTACCCTTAAAATGATATACACAGCACGAGCGATTAGGTAGGTTGGAGGGGTTTTAAAAGGAGATACCGATACACACTGGTTTTGATTGTCTGAAGATCATAATGGGAGGGGAAAATTGAGCTGAGTAAAGCATTCCAGATTCGTGTAGTGCGACTTAGAAAAGAATCTCTGTACTTAACAGTACGTCCGAAGTTGGGCTCAAGTATTACGGTTGAATAGTTTAAGGCTCATCGCCCACTAGGCAACTTTTTGTTGCTAGCCCCAGCTACTTTTTGTTGCTCCCAATCCAATTACATTAGCCTATATGGGAGAGCGCCCACTAGGCAACTTTTAGTTGCGCAACTTTTTGTTGCTCGGAGTTGCTCGCGGAACTTTTTTCCTGGCAACTTTTTGTTGCTTACCCTCGCCCACTAGTCAATTTCCGAGCAACTTCCAGCAAATTTTGAGAATTTTCCAAAATGTTTGCCAAATGAGAGGCTTTTAACCCGAAAAACAAAATTTATTTTCACACTGAACGATTTTATATCGTCCCTGATCCAAAATACAAGGTCAATTTAACATTTCAATTAAAAATACTGAACCCAAAAGTTGCTCGAAAATTGCCTAGTGAGCGATGGCAAGCAACTCCGAGCAACTTGTAGTTGCCTAGTGGGCGATGGGCCTAAGGGGAGGAATGAATGCAGGTGGCTATTTCACTAGAACACTGTTTATAGAAATAGCGGTAAAATAATGATAGACATGAAACATTTGGACGGTGCTCAAGAGATGCAAATGTTTCCGTTATAGTTCTTTCACCTATCATTTTTAGAGCTCTCTTTTGTATTCTATCCAATAATAAATGTATTTGACCTCTTTTTATGGAGCATCTTGTTTATTGAATAAATCCCATATTACATATTTATAATTACATAATGCGAATAAGTTAACAGTATTTACATATATGTATTATAATTTATACTTATATAAAAATGCATCCCTTTTTGTGTTCGTACGCGCATAACTCGACTAAACGTCATTCGATTTGCATGGGAATTTTTATGTTGCATTCGTATTGAACCAGATTAACACGCAATGGTGCCAGAAATTGTTCTATTCAAAAAATTTAACAAAAATATTAGAAAATCAGTCAGAAAATCGTGAATGAAAACATGTTGAAATTTCAAACTTTCTGAATTAGTTTTTTGTTCGTACCCGCATAACTCGGGTGAATGTCATTTAAATTGGATGAAGATTTTTTTGTTCGATTTGTATTGAACCAGATAAACACACTACGAAGATAAAAATTTGAAAATTAGTACGGAAAAGTTGGAAAGTCGTGGTAACAATTTGATCTTGCTCGACTTTCGAAAGGAACATTAATAATTTAATCGATTATAGGTGGAACGAAGATCGTCGGGTCAGCTAGTTTTTTATAAAACTTGATCACCGCATTTCTTAAATATTACATTGACCTTAAATTTTGTATCAGCGACAGTAGAAATCTCGTCCAGTTTGAGAATATATATTTGCCTCCCATTTGGCAAAAATCTTGGTAAATTCCCAAAAGTAGCTGGAAGTTGCCTAGTGGGCGGAAGCTTTAAGTTCCGCGAGCAACTCATTGCAACTAAAAGTTGCCGGCAACAAAGTTTCCTAGTCTGTGTTTGCTTGTTTGGAAATTTCCAAATAAAAAGAGAATTTTTTTTAGCACCCCAACCGATTGCAAATTATTTGATAACATGATATTTTCTATTTTTTTGTCACATAAATTTAAATTCAAAAAATTATTCACACCATTAAGCGTGTACAAAATTTTTTTGTCACATAAATTTAAATTCAAAAAATTATTCACACCATTAAGCGTGCAAAAAATTTAATTGGCTTAATTTAAATCAAAATAATTAATTAATCTAATTCAAAAGCTTAAATTAACACTCAAAAACAATTTCCTGGTTTCTCATTGATTAGAGGCATATATTTACCATACATATTGTATGTAGGTTACCTACGTACATACGCGAGTATGATAAAAAAAAATATAAAATCCAGTAATTAAATAAATGGCCAACATGGTGTCGACGTTATTGTATGTGCTGTGCACGCATCTATTATTTATTTTTGTTCATCGTGATTTTACATTTGCATTCAAATACATTATTTTTATTCATAAACAAAACATCAAAAGCTTTGTCGAATTTAATTTTTGTTTAAATAATTTGATTTTTTTTTCAATTTGGAAATACATACAGGTAGATTTTAAATGGAGTAATAAAATATAGCGCTTTAATAATTTCACAACAGTACAACACGGATATAAGCACCTGTGAGAATTCATAAAATTTCTTTCTGGTATTCAAGTTTTTATTTTATTCATAACATGAGAAAAGGGACCAACAAGCAAGCCCTCGGTCCCTAGCTAGCTGCCTCCAGCTACGCACTTCAAGTTGGTTGAGGTCATTCTCAACTTGTGTGCGCCAGCTAAGAGTGGGGTCTTCCTCTGCTGCGCAGACCGTCAGGGGTAGATTCGAAGACTCGTCGGGCTAGTGCGTCGGTGTCCATACGCTCCACGTGTCCCAGCCATCTCAGCCGCTGTATTTTAAGCTTTTTGACCAGATCGACGTCGCTGTAAAGCCCGTAAAGCTCGTTGTTGAATCTTCTCCTTTATACTCCACCGATACAGACTGGACCGAAAATCACCCGAAGAATCTTCCTTTCAAAGCACCCAAGTAGATTCTCATCCATGTTTGTCAGGATCCATGCTTCTGCCCCATACAGCAGGACCGGGATGATTAGGGTCTTATATAAGGTCTCCTTGGTTTTCTGAGAGAGGGCTTTATTACTCAAGTGCCTTCTTAGCCCGAAGAAACAGCGATTGGAAAGAGTAATTCTTCGTTTGATCTCTACGCTGGCTGATTACATTTTGCGATGTTATAGTGGAGCCCAGGTAGACAAAGTCCTTGATGACTTCGAAGTTGTATCCATTGTGACGTTCTGCCCGATTCGACGATGTTGAGATTCCTTTCTCGATGATAGCATATACTTCGTCTTGTCCTCATTAACAGCGAAACCCATTTTCGCCGCCTCCGATTCAATACTTGCAAACGCGCCGGTAACAGCTCGCTTCGTTCTCCCAATGATGTCATAATATCATCTGCATAAGCAAGTAGTTGAACAGACTTTTGGAAAATTGTACCTCTGTTGTTGACTTGCGAGTTGCGTACAATTATTCAAGAACGATGTTAAACAGGTTGCATGATAACGCGTCGCTTTGTCTCAAACCTTTTTCGACATCATATAGGGTTCGGTGGTGTTCTTGCCGACTTTGACGGGGCAGCGAGATTTCTCCATCGTCACCCTGCACAAGCGGACGAGTTTGGCAGGGATGCCGAGATGCGCCATGGCTCTGTATAGCTCGTCTCTGTCTACGCTATCATATGCGACTTTAAAATCGATAAAGAGGTTGTGTGTATCGATTTGAAACTCCTGGGTTTTTTCCAAAATTGACGGTTGATTTGCCGGTCCTAAAACCACACTGATAGGGGCCGATCAGATCGTTGACAAACGGTTTTAAGCGATCACACAGTACAGATGACAAGATTTTGTATGTGACGTTGAGGAAACTTAGTATACCTCTGTAGTTGGAACATGTCAGAGCATCTCCCTTTTTTGTGGATAGGGCACACTATACCGAGGTTCTATTCATCGGGCATACTTTCCTCCGACCAAATTTTGGCGATAAGCTGGTGTATACTCCCTACCAAGTCATCTCCCCCTGCTTTGATTTTCCCTTTCAGTATAGCAACATTTTCATCCCACAAATTTTACCCCGACGAAAAATTTTAATAATTCAATCTATCCGCACTGAATGCTTCGAGTATTTCAAATAATCAATATCCTGCATCTTAATCTCAAGGGTTTAATTATTCATAATTAAGATCAAAGTTTAAATATTTATTATGTACTTACAATACCTTCAGCTCCTCTATGTTTACCAAACGACTTTTCTTTTGTTCAGGGTCATTCATTACATTCAAGTTCAGTCGTGCTTAATTTCAAAAACATTTCGTGACACAAAAATAAAAATGAGAATAAAAATAAAAATAAAAATGAAAGAAAAAAAAAAACAAAAACATTTCCAATTAAAAACTTCCCTCGTAGATTTTGCTTTCTTTTACAATAACCAAAATAATAATTTGAATTTACCATCGGCATCTCTGACTTAATTCTCTGGCATGTAATTTCAAAACCAAATTAAAAAAAAATAAAACGAATATCAGGCCAAAGTTGGGTCCATATATTCTTGTAATTTCCCATAATAACCGATTGAATTTGGAGTAAATGAGAAAAAAATAAACCCCATATTCCCCCATAGATTGTGGAATTTGTTTTGGCAAATTTAAACTGAATTTAAACAACATTTAGAAAGCAAATTTATCCACTAACATCATCACCCAGTCCTAACCTATATCCCACCCCATCACCATCACCATCACCAGCACCCTTATATATTATTCCTCTTTCTCTTATTCAGGAAACTCAATTTGTCCCGGGGAACTTACATAGAGTACAATTTCGAATTTAAAGGAGAAAACAGGAAACAAAGTCGACAATTCAACGACAAAGAAGACAGGCACCCTCTTATATATATTATTTTCTTTTTCAAATTATTTCCATTGAATTAGGAAAATGAAACATTTGTAAAAACAACATTTTAATCCCGAAATCGATTATCTTAAAGTTCATTTAAGTCAACTGGGTAATTCGAAAATGTTTCCTTCAATCAAAAGAAAGCTTCTTCCGTTGTTGGTTTTTGTTGAATTTATTTGAAAAAAAAAAAAAAAAAAACATGACTAATTTCTGTGAATTTTCTATTTTGCCAAAAAACTAGTTCAACGATGAAGTCAGGGAGGCAACATTAGAACCTTAAATATTTGTTTGGAATCATTGCACCCTTCCCTTAACATATTATTATTCGAATATCTTATCGGAGAAATTTAAACAGAGTTAAAAAAAAAAGAAAATTAGTGCGTTCGAAAACCGTTACAAATTATGTTGAAACAAATTACCTCACGTTATAATAGAATCTCGGGAAAAGCGAAAAAAAAAGCTTTTTTTTGAACATCTCAACACCGCAACGTGATGTGATCATTACTATTATATAAAGACCAAACAAATATTTTGTTTGTCCGCGTTTTTCTCAGAAAGTATTCAACCGATTTACTCGAAACAAATTTTATAATTCTCCTTATTGTTTGAAGCATGTAAATAGATATTTTTTATTTGTTAAATATATTTGTTGAATTAGATTATTAACTTTTAAGAAAATTTCGTACACTTTTTTGTCGAAGTTGACCAACATATTCAATTATGCATTTAAACCTGCTTGATATCTTACAAAAGTGGGATTTTTTGTATAAAGTCAATAGTTTTATGCAAATTTTCAGCCCTAAATCATTTCTTAACTGTACTTCTTAGCTGAGAAATAAATTTATTTACAAATTATAAATTTATCAACTTTTTGTATTTTTACATCTATGAATTCGATTCAATTGCAATGACTGGGTTGCTGCTTTGTTCCATTTCATTATCGTTCCATGTTTTGTGCATTTTCTTTTGTGTGTTTGCTTCTGAATCTCTGTCCACTTAATTGTTAGCTCATCCACTAATTTACATTTTTATTCCGACGACGGCCAATGCGTAGTTTGTTTGTTTTTTCCTTCTGCTTAAGCGAACTAAAATGTTACATACATACCTACATATGTTAAGTATGAGTACCACACCACTGCAGTGTGTTTATTTTTTGCTTCTTCTGCAGTAAACCGAAGTGTTACATAAATGTACATATTTTGAGAGGAAAATGGGCAGTGCATTCAGTAGAAAGCAGAGGCCGAATTCCCTCATCGGCGAGTGGGCCATACGTCACTGAAATATTTTACATTGGCATTACTGCTCCATTTAAAATACATTGTAAAGAGTAGTGCCAATTGAAATAATTCAGTGACCTAAAAAACTCACTGATGCGATGATTTGGCCCCAGCATGTAAAAAAAGGTTTACTGAAAGCTGCTGAAGATTATGAAAATGAAACATTACTGATTTCAACTGAAAGCAACGCGAGCACGGGTCAGCTAGTAAATAATATTTCTGGCCTCGGATTCAAGTTCAGCACACCAGAAACCTTTGAGAAAGTATGGCTGAGTTCCAAAATGCATCAGAAGCGCATTTACTGCGCAAACTGCGCATCAAAATTTTTTTAGCTGCTTGGACTTGAAATATTTTTTTTTGCGTTCCGAAACGTCAAACTTATACAATGTAATATTTCTACAAAGCTTCAAGTTTGCATTGCTGATGCGTATAAAAAATGTATTATTACGGCATCAAAATATTTTTTTTTTACATTTCGGAACTGAGCTTATAGTTTGGTTTTTGTAACAAAAACTAATTTAATTTTGTCGGCAAGTCAGTGTAAACACGGACCCACGCATGTCTCTTGTGGTGTGGTGTGTTGTGGAGTGGTGTGGATTGCTGTGTTACTGACATTTTTTATATTTTATTTTTCTATTTTCAAGAGCATTGTTTTCTCTTTCCCGCACACTAACAAAAATGTCTGCGCCATAGCGTGGCAATCGTTACAAAAAAGAATTCAACACAACACACCACACGAGCAATGTGTGGATCCGGCTTAGGCCGTGTGCGAATTCGTTTAAAATTACGATTAAATTTTATCCGAGATTAAATTTTGACACTTCTACGTACAGATTCACCTCACTAGTGTCAAAAATTAATCTCTGGATAAAATTTAACGCGATTTTAAGCCAGTTTACACACGGCCTTAATTAGTTTTATGTTAGATTTGCATTTTTCCGATTACGATAATTTGTTGAAAAGAAGTCGACGTGCTATCGAAGCCCAGTGGCTACGTTCTGTAATTCTCACATGCATAAAATTAGTCGAGAAACGATGAAAACTGAAACGAAATACATGAGGTTTGTTCCATTTTTCAGCTTTTCTCGACTGATTTTTTCGATGTGAGAGTTACAGAACGTAGGCATAGTTTTCAAAATTCGAGTGATATTTTATTATGTATGAAATTAAATCAAAGTGAATAACAAAATCAAATAGCCGGTTTACTCGAGAATACCCAAAATCCGCAAAAGTCAATCTACGGGAGCTTTGGTAGAAAAACTCTTTCTTCCAAGTCCTGGTGCAAACTGCAAAGATTATAGATCTTGTCAAAGGTCTGTTCGAAGGTTTAAATTGTTTTGAAAGCAAAATGATTGTCCTTGTGTTTTTTTGTCTAAATTTTGAATATTACTTCAGCTTGTAGTAGCCGTGGCGTGATGGTTAGTGCGATGGACTGTCATGCCGGAGGTCTAAGGTTCGATCCCCAGCCTCGCCACCTATTTATTTAAAAAGAAAATACGGCTACTGCCTCTTGCGAGGAATTGACAAATCCTCCAAGAGTATCTCCTGTCACAGAAAAGTGCCGCTCGTTAGCCGTTCGGATTCGGCAATAAACTGTAGGTCCCCTCCATTCCTGCACACACGCACACAGGAATGGTTGAGAGTTGTAAGTCACTAGGCCCTAGTTCTTCATGAGCTGTTGTGCCATCAAATTTATTTATTTTATTTATTTTATCTTCAGCTTGTTTGGTCGATTTAATTTATTATCTAATGACAAATGTTCATTAGTTTTACCGACCGACCGACTGACGGACGGACGTTTCAAATGAGTTTTCAGTCTTCTTCAGGGGCAAATGAGGATACAAATTTTATAATACATACTTAAAAAAACGTAAAACATTTTTATAACAAAAGTTCAAAGCACTTTTCTGAGCACTTTTTTATACGAAGTTTCGTCTAGTACTTTTGGCTACACGATGAGTGGAAAAGAAGATATACAAATAACGAACTGTCAGGGCTATAGAGCGCTAGCATTTGCTTATTGGTAAAAAAAGTCAAACGACTGAGGTGGCGTAGGACTATCATGCCGGAGGTCTGAGTTCGATTCCCAGCCTCTTATTCCCCCTAAAAACCAAAAATATTTTTTTTTTGCACGGCTATGTACTGCCGCTTGGGAGGAATTGACAAGAGTAACTCTTGTTATCAGTAAGTGCTTCTTACCTTTGCCGTTCGGATTTGGCAGTAAACTGTAGGTCCCTTCCATTCCTGCCAATAGCACGTACACATGAATGGTTGAGGGTTGTAATTCACTATGCTCTGGCTCTACACGAGCTGTCGCACAACAAAATATTTTAACTGAGGTTGCCGAGTCATATATTGCGGATTATACCTTATACTCCGACCCATAAAGTCCCGAATTTAAGTTTGTAAATTAAATCGTATACCTCTTTGTATGCGGATGGTTCATTTTCTTTCAAAATATGTACAAATTTTTTACTAAATATGTACACGTCCAGTTCATATAAAGACACCAATTATAGAGTTTTTAGATGATTTTGAGAAGAATAATAACATTATTAGGCAGGGCGCTCACTGAAGTAGTGACGAAGTGGAGTGGTAGTGGAGTAGCGTGTGGCAGTGGAATAGTGAACATTTGGATTGTTGATAGAGTGGTGTCGAAGTGATATGAAAGTGATCTAACGACTCACTGAGTTAGCAAACTACATATGGTGCCACTCATACTTAAGTCAATAATCACAAGCATCTTCTAGAATTAAAAAAAAATCTACTTCGTCACCACTCGCTTGCCACATAAAAATAAACATGTTCGAGATAGGTGGCACCAGACTGGCACCACACCACCTTCAAAATATCTTGCCACCGCCACTCCACTTTGATGAGTGCGTCTTCATTTGTTTACATAGGATTTATTAATTCCACATGCCACTTAGTCACCACTTTACTACCACTCCACTTTGTCACCACTTCAGTGAGCACCTTGCCTTTTACATTCATTTTTATTTGTGGGTTTATGATAAACAACTTAAGGTAAGCAAAATTGTATCTGGTGATTTATAACTCATAAACTGCTTTTCAAGCCAATAAAATGTTTTTATTAAATTTTATTTTGATTGGATTTTTAAAATGATACCATCCGAATTCAAAGAAAAATATTTACCAGTTGTTTGGAGGATTATTTACTTCTGCATGGCAACAGTATATTATGTTATGGAAGGATGCCAGAATAATGAGAATGACTATTTGTAGGAACTTACCCCAATTGAAACTTAAAGACCGACTCCGACTGATGCCATATAAAAACTATTTGGGAGCAAATCTATTTTGAAAAGCAAACATTTATCCAGATGCTAAGTAAGTATATTCCATGCAGAAGCAGATCCCATCATAGTGTGGAATGTGTGCTTTTTGAATCCTTTACAGAAAATACCAGCAGAACACCCCCTTTATGCTCAACTCAACTTCAAAGCATTCACTTCAGCAAGTGTATTAAAAGAATATAAATGAAATTGAAATATATTCAAGTGTGGTATGCAATTCATTCCATATTTCATGCTTTCATACTCCTCCACACTTTATATTACGTCCAACAATTCTACATCTTACATCAACTATATGGAAAGAAAGCCCCACACAAACCAAACCATAACCAGGATATATCATGAACACATGTTGTCTGCAACTTACCTTGCCCCAATTTGATGCAATTCAGATGTACACACTCGGGTACGTGTTAAGTCAATAACCATATGTATATAGAAGTTTATACAACTGCAGACACTGGAGGCAGAAGATGATATTATTTGGCAAGACGAAATCCCAATCAAGGATCCCATTGTTCAGCTTTCAACTTAGCCACTGCTATTAAGGATTTTCAAATGAAAATGATGACACGTAGTTTCGGTTCGATGCAAGAATCAGTAGTGTTATTAGATCGAACAAATTCAACCCGTTTATCAGTTTGAATTATGAAGTAAGATTTTACGCTTGATACTGTCTTTTAACTGAAAAATTCTATGCTGTTTGGTGTTTATAGAATTTGCCTTGTTTAAAGCCAAATTGCGTTTTCTTTTTTATGTTACTCACTCTACTTTACTTTAAATGGGACTTACAGTCAAAGATGGACTACGGTCTCAACGAACAAACTCCTCCAGCCAGCTTGGTCCTTAATTAGCTGCCTCCAGTTACGCACGCCAAGTTGATTGAGGTCGTTCTCCACTTGTGCGCGCCACCGGTGGAGCGTATATGCTTCACGTGTCCCAGTCATCTTTGTCACACTTGTCTGACAATTTTGTATTTCATAAAATATTGACAGATGACAAATTTGTCAGAAAAATACAATGACAAATTTGTCATGACAATTTTGTCATTGTCATATTTTGACACATTTGTCGTGACAATTTTGGCATTAGTCCAGTGTATTGATGAAGATTGTATATGGGTGACCCAGCAGCTGTACCACTCCTACAAGCCAACAAAGTGAAAAAATTCAAACTTGTCAAGTATTTTTCAAAATTTATCACATAAACCATGAATATTAAAAAAAAAATATATATGTACCACAAACTTGTAGAGCTTTAAATTCTCTACAATTTTGCTATACAATTTTTTTTTGTACTGCAATAAACAAAAAAGATATGAATATTTGTTTCTTAAAAAACACCGTTTTAGAACGTAGTGGCTGCTTCATCGATAAATTCGAATTCTCCTTTTTGCAATGTTTTCTTTTCGCGAGTTGTAAAAATGCGTGGATTTTTGATAAGCAAATATTCATATCCTTTTTGTTTACTGCAGTACAAAAAAAAATATGTATTGTAGACAATTTTGAATTTTATCACTTGTTTGCCTATGTAACTTTTTCAAAAGTCACAATATGGAAAAAATGTTCTTAACATAAAAAATAGGAAATTTAATTCTACATACTTCTTGTTTGCAAAAGTTTTTTGTGGGACTAACCGAAACCCAGATATTCAATGAAAACTAAAGTCCAAGATGGCGGCCGAAAGGTGAATTTCACAAGTGCGAAAACTCAGGGTTATGATCTCTGATAAAGTATACCTTTCGAATGATGAAAAAAAAATTTGGGGGTGTTACAAACTGCTGGGTCTACATAACTTTATGCAGTGCCCATGAAAAATGGAACAAAAATGAGAATTGGCATCACTTTCACTTGAAAAAATATTATTTAACATTTTCACTCAACTTCTGTCTTTTCATTGTCAACACTTGACCGTAACTTAGTTTCCTGTCACAATTTTCAGTTAAATACCGACAAATATGTAAATTGTATATTGTTTTTTGTTTCATTAAATAAATTGTCACTACAAATATGTCAGAAAATTTCTGACAATTGTAGAAAAATACTTGACAGTTCATTGTCATGACAATTTCTTTATGAACCGAAAAGTTGACAATTGTCGGGTATTTTGCGACAATTCTACAAAATTGTCAAATTGTTTATGAAACGGGTTTTGACAATTGTCAAGTTGTCACCTGTCACCTGTCGCAATTGTCAATGTTTATACAATAGGGCCCAGGTTTGCTATACCTTAACGACTTCGAAGTTTGATCCTATGTATAACCACCGAAACGTTTGTGCAAGTCGACGATGTTGAGATTCCTTTCTCGATGATAGCCTCATTAAAAGCCAAACCCATTTTCGCCGCCTCTGATTCAATAGTTGCAAACGGGACGGTAACAACTCGCTTCGTTCTCCCAATGATGTCAATATCATCTGCATAAGCAAGTAGTTGAACGGAATTTTGAAAAAACTGTACCTATGTTGTTGACTTGCGAATTGGATACAATTGGTTCAAAAACGATGTTAAAGAGGTTGCACGATACTGCGTCGTCGCCTTGCTTCAAACCTTTCTCGACATCAAAGGGTTCGACGTGAGATTTTTCCATGTCGCGCATCCTTCAGAAGCAGACGAGTTTGGCAGGCGGGATTCTGTAAAATTCCTGTCTGTTTACGATATCATATGTAACTTTGACATTGATAAAGAGTTGGTGTGCAACGATTTGAAAATCCTGGATTTTTTCCAAAATCTTTCGCAGTGTGAACATTTGATCAACGACGATGGTTGATTCGCCGGGCCTTAAACCACACTTATAGGGGCCGATCAATTCATTGACAAACAGTTTTAAGCGATCATACAGATGACAGGGTTTTGTATGCGACGCACGTTGAGGAGATTTATACCCCTGTAGCTCTCACAGGTCAGAGAATCTCCTTTCTTGAGTATGGGGCACACAATACCGATGTTCTTTTCATCAAGTCGTAGGAACATATGCCTGGTCTAAACGCTGTTTCACAATGCGATGAAAAAATGAGACGTCAGCGTGACGAGATCTTTTCCCAGTTGTTCTCTCTAAAAAACGAATTTCAAACAACGAAACAATACAAAATAAATTATTTCTCGTCGTAACGTCATGTCATAAAGTTCAAAAAATTGAAAAAAAAGACGCAACGTGAAGACGAGAAGCACTTTATTATGTATTGTTTCGTTGTTTGAAATTCGTTTTTAAGAGAGAACAACTGCGAAGAGATCTCGTCACGCTGACGTCTCGTTTTCTCGTCGATTATCGTTCAGGCCAGGCATATGTTCTTACGACTAAATTTTGCAAATAACTACCTGAACAGAATAGAATGACGGAACTGGAGCCGCAGACGGAACTGGAAGAGCTGTCAAAAATCAAAAGTGTCGTACGTAAGTTAAAAGTTGGTGAACTCTTCCGTCTGCGGCTGCAGCTCCGTATGCGGCTACGTTGCGTTGTGTTCGCAACATTGAATTTGCGTGTATTCAATATTTTGACAGCTATTCCAGCTCCGGTTCCAGTTCCGTCTCCGTCATCATTCTGTTCAGCCAGTAAGTTGGTGCATGAGCATGCTCCCTACAAAGTCATCTCCAGCAGCTGCTTTGAATAGTTCAGACCATCTGCATCATCCAGGTATGGATTTAAGCTTTGGTATTGCTAATCGAACTAAAATGTAAGTAAGGTGGACGGACATTTTTACCATTATCGTCCAATTAAATGGATTTTGGATGTCTTCGCCACAAAGAAGTTTTTTCATCGATGCAAATAATTTTGACCGGCGAAAGTTTCACTGTCGTCGTAAAACGAGGGAAACAAAATTCTCTTCGAGTTTTCCGAAACATTGTATTCCTTCGGAAATTTTTCGCTATCGATAATCTCCCTGGGAATAATTTTTCCTCCCATAAAAATCCAGTGTAATTTTTTTTTTCTAAGAAAGATTTATATTTAAAGTTTCCCTTAAAACACTGGTTAAATTATATATCCAACCAACCACAATGTCAGCCTGTCTGAATGACTGGCTGGTCGGTTGGTTGGCTGACTGTTGTCGTCGCCTTTAACAGTTGACGAGAACGAAACAAAAATTAGATACAACAACCTGCATAAAATATAATAAAATGTGGTGCAAAGGACGAAAAAAATCTCAACAATTGAACATACTTAAGGGACACTACATAGAGAGTTTTGCTGCTTGATTGTGGATGCATGAAGAAACCTTAGAGCATCCTTATGTGGGCTGCCATATGTTATGTGTCTGGGCTCTGGATATTCTATTTTCTATTTCTATACTGGTGTTGTCCACTCCAATCTATTCAATTTGAACATTGTCGTTTTCGATTCAAGATGCTGTTTCTTACTGCTTCTGCTTCTGCTGCTGCTGCTTCTGTATACCTACTCTGGCCAATATGTGGACACAATTTTGTTGCGAATTGTGATTTTCTACAATTGCAGCAGCTATTGGCGAAGTGACAAGATACTTGAATGTTGACGTCAAGTGAGAAGGGGCTTTGTATAGATAGATTGTAGTATACAATATTGACAGTTTTTTGTATTATAATTGACAGAATGCAGAATAAATTTAGTCAGTTATATGTTTTCATTGAGATGTTTGTTTACGAAAAATAATTTTTAAAAACAGAATTGGGTTGTATAAAGCCTTGCAATTATACTTATTTGATTTTTATATGTTTAAACACATCTTAACATTGGGTACTTAGGCTGCGGTTAAGTAGAACGCTATAGAAATCGAGTGCACTAGTTGGTATGGCGCTATAGTAGTAGTCTAATGTATAGATAATCGATAACGTGGTTACTGATCAAGCTATAGTTGCTTTCGCACTAGTAAAAGAGTGTTCGCTAGTTCACGCTAGTAATAGTAAGCTAGCTATAAGCCTAGTACGCTGCCGATACGAAACGAAATTTTTAGTTGGTCTCCAACATGACAACGAAATGCTTACGAAAACCACAACGAAAAATTACCCCTTGAAAGTGTCACCATTTGCAAAAGAAAAAACAAACACAATCGCATAAAAATGACAGAAAGCAATGTCGTGATGAAAGAAATAACAAAAACAAACAAGAATAGAGACCAAATGTCACTTTTCCGCACACAATTAATTATGTGCGAAAACAGAGGGGAGATCTCTCCAAATAATCTGCTACAATTATCGATTTCGCTCATCGAACAGCGTACCGCAGAACGAAAAGCAGAACGAAATTTTTCGTTTATGATTTCGTTGTGTCATTTTTGTATGGGATTTTTCGTTTCGCATCAGTAGCATACTAGGCTATAGCGCGAACAGTTTTCTTTTTAAATGCTAGGGCCAATGTCACACGGGCGGGCGTCTAATGGACGAACTTCCAGTTGGAAGTGCGTTCAGTATAAAACTCTCTTGATGTCACACGAACTTCTTTTTGTACGCACGGACGGCATATTTTACTAAGTTAGTTTCTTTTCTTTGGTTGATAAATCAAATTAATATAGAAATAGTTGGTGAAAATTTAAAAAACGGCCTCTACCGCCTTCCCTGTTGTAATGAGCCCTATAAAATGTATGGCATTTTTGTAGAGGGCGGAGTTGGGCCAGTAACTATGTAAAATATTGTTTTTCAAAATTCTGAAAATTTTCACCTCCAGTGCCTCGTTTGTTAGGTTTATGCCCATAAATTAAATAAAATAAATTTACCAATATTATTTTAGGGAAGGGTTCGGGGAAGGGTGGAAGGGGTACTTCTTATCAAAAATGTTTAAAAAAATTATAGCCTGACATTTTATCTTTGTTTTAAGATCTTAACCTTGAAAATCGGATAAATACAACGAAAGATATAATTTTTTTTTTAAATAAGCCTAACTTTGAAAATTGCCACAATGAAACAACAATTTCTGATGGGATAGTAAAACTTGCCTAACAATTTTTTAAGCAAAGGTCTAACGAGTATTTGCCAAGTTTTCCTCTACAGAATTTTCCCCAATGAAAATTTTCAGGGTGTTCGGTTAACTTGGCCAAACTTACCATTTTTTCAAACAGGTTTTTGGCATAAATTATTAAAAAAAAAAATTAAATATAATAAGCAAATATGTATAAATAAAAATTTTATCATGTAATCCCTTATATTAATAAAAACTCAAAAAATAAAAGCTTTTGAGGAAAGTAACAAGTAGTTTGGTTGAACTCTTCTTATTCAACACAATAAAGATTGCATTTCGAAACTAATTTTTTTTTTTTAATTACTGACTTTTGTCAGTCGTGTGCAGCAAAGAAATTTGTATTTCTCCCAATGAATCCTGCAAAGTAGTAGTAGTGCATAAGGACTAAATTTACGATTGAGTGAAATTTAATAATATAATGTCTCATTTCCATGAGTGACAAAATGTCATTTGGTAGTTTATCATAAAGCAGGATTATGACCAACATTTTATTAAAATGGCAGAAATAATGACATTATGACGCATAAAAACAAAGACACAAATGAATTCTTAAATTATATCCTTCACCTTCAGATTTTTGAAAAGGCGGATTTTTCAAAGTGAAGAAGGACGGGAGGACAGATATTTGAAAAGGAGGACTGTACTCCCAAATGGAGTACAGTTTCAAACCTTAACTGTACCCCTCTTGCCGTTTTACAATCTGCGCGGCATGAGAGTCAAACAATCGACAAAGTTTGACTCGCGGACGAAACCAATAAGTGGACGCTTGTGTGTCCATTCTTATAAGTTTTTTTGGTTCTCAGGACGTACTTCCAAATGCGTAGAAAAAGACGCTCATGTGACATTAGGATAAATGTGCTGTCAAGACAAGAAGAAGTATTAAATACCAAGATATGTGAATCGAACTAGCGTGAACAATCACTCCAGGATTAACTCGCTTACTAGCGTAGGACGTAGTTACAGCCTTAGCGTCATTTCAACCCGAGCTTGTTTAAATATTTCATATATTTTTTTAAAGCCAAAAAGTTTTGGCTACATCACCGTAACAATTTGGGATGTTTACTTTTTCCATTTTCAAGATTTTCGGATATAACCATTTATCTTCATGTTTGTTGAACAAAAATGACTTAAGTTTCATTTAATTTAATAGTAAACCACACCATTAATATCATTTAAAGTTGTTAAAGCGACACAACTATTCAGAAGCATCATCAAAAGACAATTAACATTTCAATTTGTCTTGCTTTACCAAAAAACGGTTGACCCATTATCCCAACATAACTTAACAGCAAAGAAAGATTAATCTTTGCAACTATGTAAGTATTTTGAAGTTTATTTATTGTCTTATCCAAAACTTTGTTGGAAATATTTTTTTTTTTTTTTTTAGAAAAAAAAAGTGGGCAGAAATTGTTTCTATTTTGATGACGGCTTCACAATGGTTATGAGCCATACAATTTGTTCCTTTAATTGGTTTGTACGAATTTGATCATTCGGTACGGAAAAGCAGTTAAATGGATCAATTTGAAATTTTACATAAATATTGGTGGTCTATAGTTCTTTAAAATGTTTTACCAAATTAAGGGTCATTTGCTGAAACGAATCTTAAATATTTAAGTTCAACATAAGAGCTTATGTGACAGTTTACGCTGAGGAAAAAGTAGAACATAAGCGTTTAGGTTGAACATAAATATTTAAGTTTCGTTTCAGCAAATGCGCCTAAGTCCTGCAGTCAATATTTGTGACTGGCTGAACAGAATAGAATGCTGGAACTGGAGCCGCAGACGGAACTGGAAGAGCTGTCAAAAAGTGTCGTACGTTATTTTTTTTACGTGCACACAATGCAACTGTACAGATTTGAAAGTCTCAGAATTCACATTTTTTGTTTCCAATACTTTTCCTTTTAATAAATTATTTTTTTTCGCGATACAAATAACCACAATATTTTTTTCCGACCCAAAAAGTTGTTTTTATTCTCCATACAATTTGAAACGTCAAAAGTGCCGTACGTGAAAAGTTAAAAGTTGGTGAATTCTTCCGTCTGCGGCTGCAGCTCCGTATGCGGCTACGTTCCATTGTGTTCGCAACATTGAATTTGCGTGTATTCAATATTTTGACAGTTATTCCAGCTTCGGCTCCGGTTCCGTCTCCATCACCATTCTGTTCATTTTTTTAACCTTTTCTGAAAATTACCGTTATAAAGTTTTGAAAAAATCTTGTAGAAAATTAATTCCAGTTTTTAAAATTATCCCTAAATTTACCGTGTCATCATTCCTTGCGAAGATATTGGTAGTCAAATTCAAAAGCCTGTTTTTTCATTCAAGGCCAGATATTCTTCTGAAAAAATTATGAAAAAAGACGACTTTAAAGCTGAATAAACAAGTTATCGAAAAAAAACATTAATTTGGCTCAAAAAAAAATTTCAAAGAAAATGGCAATGTTTAAAAAAAAAACAAAAAAAAATTAAAATTTTTGGGTCGTGCTGCTTCTTATGATTGCGCAATAACGTTACCTAAAAAAATCATTTGCTAAAATTTCCCAATACATACAAAAAATGTAAAGCTTCAGAATGCTTTTTGTTTTATCTCAATATGACCACTTTTCACAAAGATACAGCTCTTCAAAAAACACTAAAAAAAGTGATTTTTGATTGTTCCATTAATTGTTTTGACAAGTGTATATCCAACCAGATTAGAATTTCTCATTAAAGCTGGAAGTTTTTTTGTGTCCCTGATGGTCTGGCAGTTTTTATATACGAAGATTTTTTCTATATTATACCACTGAAATGACTAAAGGCTGTTAAAAGCTATTTTGAATCAATAATTCAACAAGTCCAATTAAATTGCTAAGCCTTTCTACTTGGCTGATTTATTTCAGTAGTATAGAATTTGTATTATTAAACAAATCTTCTTACATTAATTTATTATTATTGATCTTTGTGACAGTGACAAATAAATTCCTATATGCACTTTAATGGCTGCAAAATTTTCTGAATCTGAAATTACAAACCAAAGATACAAAATGCAACCATATTATGCACATACAAGATAGGTGCTTTAAGAGCAAGTGATTCTCTAGTTTGGCTTAATTTTTTGTGCATTATGTATGTTACATTCATTCATGTACATTGTACATTGAATGAATGTACGCCAAAGTTCAATGTAAGTTAAGTAAAAAAAATAATTGAAAGCACGTGAAAAAAGTAGGTTTGCACACAATTATGTATGAATAGATATGTACATTTGTCATGTGAATATGTTTATGTTTTGCATTATGTTGCGACAAAAGCTACATCGCTATGGTGTTTCAAATGTATCCAAGCAAGAAAAAATCGTATAGGATGAGAATCTATTTCAACCCGTTAGACTCCAAATTATGTATCTAGTTAAAATTAAAAAAAAAAAAATGATAAAAAACAATTGCAACACCAAAAGAAAATCTTGCTGATTTTAAAATCAAGTTTTTTAGTGAAAAGTTTTTGGTAATTTAATTTTAAAACTCAAACATTTGAGAAACAAAATAAAAACAGTTTTTTTGATTGATTTTTTTTGGTTGATCTATTTTTCACCGGTTCTTTTAGACCAAATTTCTGAAAAATTGCTTAAAATTTAAAAAAAAAACAAATATTAAATATCAACGAAAGCACAAATACAATGTTCTTATGTCAATAATATTTACGTAGCAACAAATTATAACCAAAATGATAAAAAAAGTAGGTAAACAAAAATACGTTAGAGTTATGCCAAGCATATGTTTTGTTTTTTAAATATTAGCTGCATTTTATTTTCCCCCAGATCTAATCCGGATCAGATCATGATAATAAAACAAACTGGATCACAAATTTATTTATTTCTCACAGTTGGCTTTATTTGCACAATAAAATTGACAGAAGGAAAATTTTCACAAATATTATTTGAAATAATATTTGGTATTGAATGTTTAAAATGGAACAGTGTTATTTTTTTACTTTAATTTCCATTAAGTTAATAGTTTTTATGTATTTTTTCCGTGCCTCGCGACGCGTCGTCTCTATTGAATGAAGAAAAACTCTTAAAACAAAATTGGAATGATGGCGGCATTTGTTTGATTTCGAGAATTTTTAATTTTATTGAGTTTTTTCTGTAAATCTCAGCAGTGGTACCAACCTATAAAATTAAAATATTGCTAGGGAAGTGTTCAAAAAATGGATTTCGAAATCCAAATCTAGAAGCAGACCTGGATCTTGTGTTGTTTTTGTATTACTTGTATTTATGTTTCCAAATCCAATCCGGATCAGATCTGGGGGAAAATAAAATACAGCTGTGTTGATATGATGCTACAGCTGATCAGACTATATAATGACTCACACAGCCACAAATATAAACGACTTAAGAAGAAAATAAATGAAAAAAGAAGGGCCTGGAACAGGAGAATGGATTTATAAATAATAACAATTAAGTACCTATATAGATATCAATTTTTTGCAAGGTACATGAATTACAATTTTTCTCCTGTTCCAGGCCCTGAAGAAGATTCCAACCAGAATCGAAACGTCGGCAGATATTAAATGAATATTGATTAAAAAACAAAGACTGCATTTGGCTTTATTTTTATTAAATATACTAGCTGACCCGGCAAACGTTGTTCTGCCATATAAATTATTTCTAGTGAATATTTTCGTTATTAAATAAAAAATTACTAATGTATTATAAATGTGTTTTTAATGTTTAACGATCGATATAATTAATCGAATCTGGTCGATAAAATAGAACGATCGTTTGTCGTTAAAAAAGAACGAATGAAACGATTTGAACGAAAGTGTCTTTGACTATTATGGTGCCGACAATAACAGTGCGCTTTTTCATTCGATAAACAAACGTGAAAACGTTCGTAATTCTGGTATTGCACTATATCGGTGCGGAGCACTTCAAAAATACTGGTGCAATCAATAATTTCATGGCGTATCTCGTCAGGCCGTTAGGACATCCAGGCGGATGTCTCAAAGAAATGGAACGTAAGTATAAATCGAAAGTAAAATATTAAATTTGAAACTGAAAGTGTGCTGTTGTATGTGTGTCGCAGTTCTGTTCTAGGAGTTTTTTGGACCCCATTTCGGATGCAGCTGTACCGGGCCGTTTACCTCAAGTACGACGACAGTGATGGACACAACTTAATCGCCGTTGAGGATAGATTCTACGTGGATATCGGGCAAATATCTGTAGCACGTTCAAACCTACAGATAGTTGATGGCGTTGCGTCATGGGAAAATGGTCATCCCCAGCCTGAGTTGTGGGGGGTTGTGGTAGTGGGTGAATTTTGGGGTCATGGGTATTTTTATATTTTAAATCTTAAAAAAATATTAAAAAAAAATTTCCTCATAAACATAGAAAAATGTTGTATGTATGCATATGGTCACCCTAATCACCATGCGGTATGAAAAAATGTACTTAACGACCCATTTTCATACCTATCAAATATACATCTGTCAATCAACAACATAAATAATTTGGTTCTGTTTAAAAAACGAATGATGACGTTTTATTTGGATATTGCTCATACAAAAATACTAAAATCATGATTACAAAATGTGGGGAGGTGATAGGAAGATAAAATTTTGGGGTTGTAAGTATATTTTTATTTCAAATCTAAACAAAAATAAAGATAAAAATTTTGTCAAAAAATTAGACAATTTTTTTCTGTATATGGTCACTCTAATCACGTAGCGGTATGAAATACATCTTTAAAACCGATTCTCATACCTACCAAGTATAGGTACAAAACAAATTTCATAAAAATCGGTCCAGCCGTTTCGGAGGAGTACCGACCACAAAAATCTGATGACTTCAAGTGGGTTCGCTGGAACGAAACGCCAAGTTTAGTTTTGTGCATTAAATGACAATAAAATTTATCATATAGATTTTGTTTACTAAGGCCCAGTTTTTCAGCATTGACTTTTAATTCAAAACCACTTTGAACTTCTTTTTTGTTTTACCATTCTAGTGTTGCTTTGTCCGTATAGCCAACAACAACAACAACGTTTACAGAATATAGAACCAAAGGTCTTAAATGTCAGCTTTTGTATTGAATTTAGTATATATAGATTAAAAGGTATAAGAATTTAATAATAAACTAACGGTTCAGGTTTGTGAAGTTTATACTTTATAAGAAATATAAATTGACGCATATTCATATTCGCTTGCTAAAATTTTTCAAATTTTTTCAGTATTTATCAAAAAAAAAAAGGTTATTGAATTATTTGGCTTAAAATATTGTAATGAAAAATCATAAAAAGTCAAATAAATATCATAAAATTCAGGTAAAGCTAGCAGTGGCGTGGCGTGGATGATTTCAAATGGTAAGCCGAAGAAAAATTAGTAATCACCGAACACATAGGCAACTAAATTTGAAATGTCTGCAGATCTGCAAGAAACATTCAAAATTCACTTAATAACCCGAAGAAATGCGTGTTATTTTTGGCATAAGAAAGCGTGTATTGAGCAGACAGGTTTCAGTATCACGCTCTCTGTTCAAAACACGCCTTTTCTTTTGTTAAAAAAAAAAAAAAATAACACGCATTTCTTCGGGTTATTTGGTGAATTTTGTATGTGAATGAATGATAAAGCCTAGTTTATACATCAATGCGAAGTGAAATCCAAATCGAAATGAAACATCAATAAATCTTGCCTGGAAAGGTTTATAAGGAAAATAAATTTTGTTTTATATTTGGTTTAGGTAAGTCCGTTGAATTATATTCACTTCGAACCAAATTTCTTCCTCCTTGTCGCTTAAATAATTGCATTTAATTTGATTGAATTTTTCACGCCTGGGAAAAAAGTTAATTTTATGTATGAAAATTTCACTTCGCTTCGATCTATAAACTAGGCTTAACGGAAGAAAAGGAAAAAAAAACTAATTTGTTACATCTAGCCAGAAATTTTATAACCCGACATATTTTGGCTTACTTCGTTCTATCGCTTTGTCGCTTTTTGGGGTGGGAATAGACCGGCAATAATATGTGTGTGTGTGCATAGAGTAGCGAAGCGGTAGACAGAGTAGTTGGGATTTTGTGTGCAAGTGTAAGAAATAAACAAATAAAGGTATGCTTATTCTTTAGGATTCGTGTTTCTCGTTATTTGATAAACTTTGTTGAAAGGAAGTATTTCAAAAGGTAACTCGATATGAATCGTCTTATATGGACGCCACGCCACTGAAAGCTAGCTTAACCTTAAAAAGGTTAAAAATGAATAACCAATTAAATTTTAGCCTGTGTTTTTAAAAATTACAAAAAAAATCTCATTTCTAGAGGGGTAAGACTGCAGTTTCTGACTAACTTTGTAAATATCACAGGAAATCAGCTGGTAGAAAAAAGCAACTTTGTTGTATCTCCCTCTATCTTGGAGAGAGTTTTGTGGGTTTTTTTTAGAAACCTGAACTGAGCTTATGTCAAGATGAAAACAAGATGAATTTATTACAAAGCAAAATGAAAACAATAATTAATTACTTTTACCAGCTGTTAGTGTAGCTGACTAGAGAAATATACTTAAAAATAATGCATACAAACAAACTTTATTAGATACCGGTTTGTTACTAAACACCCAGTTACAGTCAGATAAAATAATGCATAAATTGACTCAGTCATTTTTATTAATGACACAAATCTTCTGAAATTAATACCAAGAGTTAAAACAAGTATTTTAAGTAAGTTGGGGGTCTGGACGTCGCGTCGCTCGTCAGGTAAGCTAGTCTCATGCAATTCCTTTAGAAGACATCTTACATGACCACGCTTGTAACTGAATTATGAACTGCTTATGCTTCATCTATGGGCTGACAAAAGAGATGTTCTATTGTTGACAACACTTGTACTTCTTTATAAAAGGTTGAAGGGCCGATGAACCCAATTCCAAACGATAACAATATAAACAGAGGAGTAAAGATGAATAAACATCTCTACAACTATCACATTGACTAAAAGAAGAAAAAAAAAAGATCATTGTGATAAAGTTGTAGAACCAAATCAATTGTTATTTTCATTTGAATTATATTTTTGTATATCTTCTAGTTGCATATGACTATATCTGTTTGTCTGGTTCTGCCTGTCTCGACAACAAATTGACACATCCACACATGTAGAGATACATACCTCTACTCTAACTTAATTCGATTGTGTAGTATAATATTTAAGAATACGAAATAATTGAAGAAAATAAATAAAAAACCAAAATTGAAACTGAAACTGAAACAGAATCTCGAGGCAAAAATGTGCAAATGAATCGTATCGAATGGAATAGCTATAGTTGGAGCTGGCCAGTGCTCAACTTCAAGCTTGTCAACTCCGTCGCGTCGTCGCCCGTCTTCGTTGTAGCACGAATTTAATTTTCATTTCAATTAAGTTCTTTCCCGTTTGTACTTTATACCTATTTGAAGTGCGATCGTGACAAAAGCTCCGCACTACTCACCAAGACGCGCTCTCTATAGCAGAGTCTACCTACCTATTGTTGAGACTTGATCGGTCTCGGTCGGCATAACGGTAGTGACAACATCGGTATCAACCCCCAGCTAGATTCATACCAACCTCAAGACTCAAAGTATCTTAAAATATTTTTAACATTTTTTTTTTTTTTAAATCGAGTGCGGTGCGTAATATTTGCATTGTAATGAAACGGATGTATACGATCGAATTAATTAAAGCACATATTTGACACAGAGTGGCTGTGCGCGGTGTTCCATAGCCGAATCTATTACATAGATACTTTTGTATCTATTGCGTGATGTGATAACAAATAACAGACATACATAGCTCTAGACAGAGAAAGGTATCTCCAAAAGCTTGCCACATTTTTATTGGAAACAAAAAAAAGTATCAACTTTATTATCAGCCCCGTTTAGTGCCCGAGATAAAGGTTTCACCTTCGTTTTTTTTTTTTTAGCTTATCGCGACTTCGGTGAGAACTGAGAACACAAACGAAGTCTTGTTCTACTAAAAAAACATAATTTTATTTATTTTTGCGCTATCTCAGAAAATTGTGTAGTGCCGACTAATTTAGGTCATACCTACATTCAACCGCAGCAGGAGAGATGAAGTTTTGAAAAGTGCATTTACATAATTCAAACCCTGCCGCAAATGAAAATCATCAACTTTAGGTGAAACAACTCATCTTCTGTAGATTACAAAACCTTTATCAATTAAGCATTGTCAAAAATGGTTAGGGATAGATTGCCCGATCTATTGCAGGTAAGACACCAAAAGCTCATATATACCTATGCGAAGTCACCTCTGGCGCAGTCTCAAAACCTATAGGTTTTGTATATCTTATCAATGTGCAAACGACTGTGACGGGTTGGTGGGCTATGATAATTACAACGCTATAATTATTATTATTGGAATAACCAGCTAGACTAGCTATTAAAAAAAAAAAAAAAATTATTCGCTTACAGAGGTCGCTTCAAACATCGAACGGATCGCTGGACCAAGCTGTGAACATGACTGAATTGACCACTAACGTCGATGCAATTCTTAACCCGGTAATTATATAACTCAATAACACAATATTATTTTAAATTTTCTTTCGGTTTGACCGACGATGGCGACGCCGACGATAGAAGTTGAGATACAACCGCCAAATCTTCTTCAGTCAAGACCAAGTTTTTTTTTTGTTATGTATCATCATCCCCGTGGTCAAATGTGTTAAATGATCAAGAGTGATTTAGATTAGGACTCCGATGCGAAATGTTGTGTAAAGATATAATATGGAGGAGAAAAGTCATTAATATAATTTTTTTTGTAAAATAAATTTTGTCTGTGAAATGGCTAAACAGAAAAGAGTGCAAAATGTGACAAGGTGATCATCTTGCAGGCACATGCCACTTAATGATGTGAACTCTCTGATGATGTGCTCATTCATTGATGCAATATAAGATTGGCCGGCCAGTTTGCAACAACAACAATAGGAGCAAAGCTTAAATTGCACAGTATGCACGACAAGTGGTAAAAACTATTTATCTATGCGATAAGTTCGATGTTATAATATCTAGTGGAACGTGACTCAAAGTATACCCATATTGTTGTTGTTTGTGGGAAGGAAATATAAAAATTTTTAAATGCCAAATACTTATAAAAAATATAAGTATAGTACACCTCCATCTTGAAATTTTGACAGAATAAAGAAACAAGTTTTATAGAAATCCCAATCGTGCCATTAAGTAAATTAATGCATTTTGGTTAAAATTAAAATAAAAAAAAAAAAACCTGGTTTATGTGAAAGTTCTGCAAAGCGACATAAGAATCAGCACAGATTCCAAGAATTTTTGTGTGATTTTTTTTTTTATTAAAAGAATACAAAGCAACAGAAAAAAAAGTGACTGAGCCACACGTATTATTTGCTTTTATGATTCAATTTATTTTATGGGGAGCACGGCCGGATTAAAGCAAGTAAGAAATGATACAGCAACAAAATCAAGTGTTGATAGGCATCTTTTTTTTTTTTTCCAGGGGAATGCATATTTAACTTTATTATCTTTAAACTCGTTTTCTTTAAAAGCTTCTTAATTCCTTGAACACAATACAAGTGTTAAATTTTATTTAAGTATACTAAACTCTTGCCCGGTTTAGGAAATGATGACTTTTGCAAAACAGTAGGTTAGGTATAGGTACTTCGAGTTCAGAAGCCGCCCGTTAGAATACTTACTTCATCGCGCTTTTGAAAAGGAGCATATACATACCAACTGATAGTTTAAGTCCAAACATAAACAAAATAGTCCATTGAAATGTTACAAAATTTTGGCCGAACCTTGTATTTTGTACAGGACATATTTTTTTTTTGATGGATTTGTGAGGGATCAGTGTGAGTGTTAAAACGAGTTTTCGGGGGTAAACTCCCCCCATTTGTATAACTTTTAAGGTTTTCGGTTTCCCGGTGACCGCACGCTCAATGCAATTTGTAGCGAAACGTTCGGGGTGAGTACAGTATTGCACTCGCCAAATATATAATATTTTTACGCGGCTAATCCGAAAAAAACATAAAATAAAAATCCCCCCATTTGGCCGCCATTTTCGAAAAGGGGGCGTAAAAAGTTCTTGATGCTATCTTGAGAACCATACATCGAAAAAACAAAATGTTACCACATTTCTGTAGAGAATTAAATTCTCTACAAATTATGTTAATATACACAATTTATCGTAAAATTGAAAACAAAAAAGTTATAACCAAAAAAAGATGACCGTTCTAAGAAATTTATCTTAAAGAGGATATAAAATAAATAAACGAAGATAAAGATATTTTTCTTGACAATGGTCATATTTTTTTTTAAATATAACTTTTTTGTTTTTAATTTTACAATAAAAAGTGTATTAACATAAATTGTAGAGAATTTAATTCTCACACAAATGTGGTAAAATTATGTTTGTAGAATGTATGGTTCTCAAGATATCGTGAATAACTTTTTACGTCCCCTTTTCAAAATGGCGGCCAAATGGGGGGGGGGGGTTTACACTTACGCTGATCTCTCCTACAGATCCTTTGTCCTATATAAAATGCAAGGCTACTGTAACATTTCAATGGACTAAAACCACTGCTATAAGAAATGTTTTTTATGCTTTTTTATGCTTTGGTTAGAAAATGTAATTTTAAAGTTGCAGCTTACACATAAGAATTTTTAAACATCAACCCTCTGCATGGTTGCCGCTTTTTAGAATTTAGTTTGAGGTATTTTTCTCAAATAACATTCGCATTTTTGATTCAAGTTTAGCATACAGTTCTTCAAAGAAAAAAAAATACGTGTTTGACGATAATTTTTTTTTTAATCGAATTAAAAGAAATAAAATTTATAGATACTCACCACGAATTTTTGTTGCTCAAAAAAATGTCACTGACATTGTTTTGTGACAAAAAAAAAAAGTTTGACATTTGTGCTTGCTTTTCAAAAGGACTGTCTCTTTTAGACTTTTTTTTACTAGAAAAGTTCTTATGACCTTGTTATGACCTTGAACAAAACTTAAAATTCATTAAAAAAATATATAAGGCTGACCAATTTCTGAAACTAGCTGACCTTTTATGAGGACTGAGTTACATTTCAGATGGCAAATGTTTTTTCCAATATCCCAGAAAAACGCTGATGACCTTGAAAAACTTTGACCCTGGATTAAAAATTTTCTAAGTTGGACCAATTTCTGAAAATAGCTGGCCTTTTATAACCAATTTGCTAAGCTCGCACAGCCGTAAAATGACGACGGATAAAACAAAATTCGTTTCACCACACACTTAAAAAAAAAACAGTCTAACTGCTCCAGGAGGTCCAGGCGAAAAACTTAAGGGAATAAGATTTTTTTAATTTGTTGGTGTTTTTTTTTTTTTTGAAAGTATCTCCGTGAAAAGTGGTCGCATTTAGATGGCACAAAAAAAAAACATTTTAAAATTTTGTATTTTGTGTACCTATTATGTTAAGAAATTTCAGCAGATGATTTTTTTTAAGATACCGTTATTGCACAACCATTAAAAGCAGCACGAGACAAACTTTTTAATTTTTTTCTATTTTTATTTTTGAAGAGCGTGAATATTTTTTTTTGATTTTCTCAGAATATTTTTTTAAGTCAATAAAGGGCGATTTTTTACACTCGACGTTAAACATAACTTGAGGATTTTTATTTTCAAATTGTGATTTTGTATTTGTTCACTCAAAGTTAGTTGATAGTTTCAAATTCCAATTTTCAACTCTAGATTTTATTAACTTTCGATTTTCTCAACTCCTGAAAAAATGAGAAGTTGTTGAGCAAAATTTGAGATATTGAATCTGAATTTAAAATTTTGTCTGTATTTTTGCTTTATTAAAAGTTATTTTAGCATTTAATATCGAGAATACAAATGTTCGTTTCTTTACTTTGAAACTCTTTGATTTTCTGTACAATTTTATTTTTTTATATGAACTTGTAAAGAACTTTGGATTCATACAAATGCACAGAAAATCACAGCGTTTCAAATTAAAACTACAATATTTCGAAAAAACTATTTTAGGAAAATTTGGTCATCGTTTTTTTTCGGAAAACGAAGATAAAGTAGACGAAATGTTTTTGATTCTTGAAAGAAGACAATAAAAGAGAATGTACATATATAAAATGTCAGATTTTTAATTTTTTTTTTATTTTTTGACTAGCAGACCCGTGCTCGCCTTGCTTCTTATTTTTAAAATATTTTTTGTTACAATATAACATGTATAGATAAAACTGCATTTTTTCAGATTTCCCTCTCAATTGTTTTGCTATTTAGTTAAGGTATGCATACATTCACATACATATTTAAATATGTACAAATCATTACATAAGTAAATAAATACTAGGTTATCATTTTTTCCATTAAATAAAATTTTAAAATAGTTAATTGAAGAGATTTTAGATACACAATATTTTTTGTCTTTCCGTCTTCTATTTTTGAACCGCATGCAACATTTTACCGTCCATTACAAAAGTATGGATTTTTAAGATTTAATTCATACACTTCAACTGATTGATCTTGTGCCTTATTGATGGTCATTAAGAATGCAAGACGAACAGGGAACTGTAGTCTTTTAAAATCAAATGGTACATCATTTGGGTTTATTGGAATACGTGGAATCAGCACATCTTCTCCTTTTGATTTGCCATTCAGAATAATTTAAGATATAATTCAATGACATTTGGCATCATTTTTTTGACATGGAGCCTGGTTCCATTGCATAATCTAGAAGGATTAATGTTGCGCAGAAGACTTATTGATTTTAAGTAACAATCTGTGCGTTGGCACACCAGAAATATTCGTTGTTCGATTGATGGAACATTGACACAAAAATTCAGTTGATATGAAATCTGTTTTTTATCATCAGTCTTCCATTACCAATTTTCAATAACTGTTTTAAATAAATTTGTCTTTAATATAAGCTCTCCAAAGATGCGATGCTGTGAGGCAAGTGTTGAGTTCATCAGCTGGTGTTGATTTTGGTTTGGTGTAACCGGTAGAAGTCTGTCGGAAGTCGCTTGCTAATAAAATTCGAGCTTCACCGAATAATGTCTGAATTGATCGCAAGCCTCGAAGAGTTCTTTCAAGTGCTTCAAATGATTTATTATGTGCCATTTGGCACTCATGCCATACAATCAGTTTTTAAGTTTGCAGCATTTTCGCCATATATTAGCCTTTCGAAATATTGCGCATGTTTGAGCTTCTGCAAAATGCATATTCAATGGCAATTTGGGCGCCGAATGAGCTGTTTGTCCCCAATACCTAATGATGCAACAGCATCATGAGAATTTCAGTAGTGAAAAAGAGCTATTTTCGACTTTCCGCCCAACTCTCGATTTTGTATCAACTCTAGAGGCTAAATTTGGAGTTTTCGAAAAGTTGAACAAGATAAGTTGTTTATTTAACTTTAATTTAATATTTTGTATCGTTCTACAAATTTTGTTTTATCGAAGAATATCTTGATTTTGATTGACTAGAGCATAATCAAGTACAAAAATGAATTGATTGTTGTTAGACAAGAAACTAGAAAAATATTGTGGTTCCAGCGGGAATTCAGAGGTGACATTCTGTAGGGGGAAAGCGAATTAAACGTTTTCGTTTGTGGGAAAGATTTGCTTCAGATCATATTTATGCAAATCTTTCGCACAAACGATTGGTCGTTTTTCCCATACAGAATGTCACCCCAGCATTAATTTATGATTATTCAATTCAGAAATGAATATGACTTCATATGTTTTCAAGAACAACATTTTTATTCAATCATGTATTTGATAACAAAATGTTAAAATTAAAACAAATTACAAATTACTGTTATTTTGGATACACTTCTCCATCTCCATATATTAATCTCTTATTTCGAATGTGGTATAAATAATAATTCATCCAATTCAAACCACAAAAAATCTTACATTGAGTTATAAATATGGCACTGGACACAAAAAATCACATTTGCCCGAGAATCACCCATACATGCTGGCTGATTATAAAATTTAATTATCTTTTTCCGCACTCTCTAGCGTTGTGCATTATGATGCATACTAAAAGAAGCTTAAGTTTTCGGCCAATAGTCCCTTCCCTAGCAGTGTTGCGGCATATTAGTAATACAAAAATTAATTGTTTACTTTAATTCAAGGTCAATAATACCTACATTTAATAATCTAAAAATAAAAATAAATTTGATGGCACAACAGCTCATGAAGAACTAGGGCCTAGTGACTTACAACTCTCAACCATTCCTGTGTGCGTGCCTGCAGGAATGGAGGGGCCCTACAGTTTATTACCGAATCCGAACGGCTAACGAATGGCACTTTTCTGTGACAGGAGATACTCTTGGACGATTTGTCAATTCCTCGCAAGAGGCAGTAGCCGTTTTTTCTTTTAAATAAATAGGTGGCGAGGCTGGGGATCGAACCTTAGACCTCCGGCATGACAGTCCATCGCACTAACCATCACGCCACGGCTACTACACACATAATATAATCTATATATATAAAAATGAATCCCTTTTTGTGTTTGTACGCGCATAACTCAGCTAAACTTCATCCGATTTAGTTGGGGATTTTTTTGTTGGATTTGTATTGAACCAGATTAACACACAATGGAGCCGAAAATTTGAAAATTTGACCGATTTGTATAGAAAGGGACATTTATAATTTAATTAGTCTTTTTAAAAAATTATAACTTATTTGTCTCTATTGATGTAGAATTTAGGGTAGTTCTTCATATAGGTATTTGTGGTATATAAAATGTGTGGCGAATTGGACCTGTTCGTCAGTGATTTAAAAACAAAAAAATATATGTGCCGAAGGAAGTAATAAGGGATAGTTAGGGATAAAAGAATGGAAGTATTTTTTTTTTTTTTTAAACAAACTCTGACTTAACTCTAAAGCTGTGATGTACAGATTTTTTAGTCTAAATGCTGATAAAAAAAGTACGTATACGCCACAGTGACCCCATTAATGCTTATTTTGTATTATTTATTCTAAAGGGTCTGTATTATTATACATAGGAAGTAAAAACAGGCGCAGGGACATAAGGCCCAGGGACCTAAAGCCCAAATTTTATTTTCGAGCCTTATGTCTCACTTGAGTGGGACATATAGCCGAAATTAAATTTGGGCGTTAAGTCCCACTCAAGTGAGACCTAAGGCCCAAAAATAAAATTTGGGCTTTATGTCCCACTAAATAAGAATTTCCAAATGATTAAACTTAGGACATTTCAGGACATTTTTTTTTTTATTAATTAAATATAATTACAGTTTTAGTTTTACGGCCATATTCTTGACTCTCTTCAGAGTTAGTTTTACCGAAAAACTAGATCTATAGCGGTTTCGAGTTTTAGGTTTTTCACAAATTTGTATTACTTTGACATCTAAATCAAAATATTCATACATATATTTTGACATCTAAATCAAATCAATAATTTTTTTTGAGAAACTTTAAACTCGAAACCCCTATAGAACTAGTTTTTCAGTAAAACTAGCTTCGAAGAAAGTCAATAATATAGCTGTTAGAGAATTTGATAAAATCAAAACCCACAATTTTGATGAATTCAAAGTTTCTTTAAATCCAGATTCTTTGAATGCAAAAGAAACTTTGCATACACCCAACCTACGCCACGTAAAAACAGAGAGGTGTGTAAAGGGGGGCAAGCTGCCCCCCTTCAACCCCCCTGCTTGGCCCACTATAGAATTTGGGATAGGTGCGAGGTTGGGTGTATGCAAGGTTTCTTTTGCTTGGTGCTAGACCCCTCCCCCTCCCATAATCGTGCCTTTTGTTTTTCCTAATTTCGGTTCAAATAAAACACAAAAAAGTTATTGTTTAACATTGTATTGAGATGCGAAATCTTTTTACTCTGCTATGCTAATTAAAAATTTGGGACTTATTTCCGATTTTTAACAAAAAATATTTGGGCCTTAGATCTCACTTGAGTGGGACTTATGTAACGCCCAAATTTAATTTCGGCTTTATGTCCCACTCAAGTGAGATATAAGGTCCAAAAATAAAATTATATTTTTTTAAGGGTCATAACATTTGGTTATTTTCTTCTTCATCTGATCGCAAATCCTTTAGAAGTAGGTACTCAATTTTATTTTATTATATATTCCAGTTCCAATTCATAGCTAAGTAAGGAAAACGTCTGTCGGGTCAGCTAGTATAATATTAAAATACTATAATAATATAATAATAATATTATTTAATAAATAAAAACTCTTTACTTAATTTAAAGTCAATAACCACATGAGGCCACATGAGCCGTTTAATAATTTTAAAAGTTACGGCCAAGAACCTCTGCATTACCACAAACATCTCCCCCTCACTAAATTTATTTTATTTGTGTCACAGAAATTGTGACACATCGTCAACTCAAAAAAAATAAAAAAAATTAAAATACTTTTTTTTTGAATATTTATTTTTAAATAATCTTGAGTAATCTTTTATTTTTCAGTATACGGAGATCCGCATCCTTTTGGGTACGATAGTTTCCAACCTTGAAACCATGAATCGAATGGTCCAATCGATTAATATTAGAAACTTCAACGGTTTGTTAAACAATCTTCTTATATTTATTCAGCTGAAAATTTACTTTCAACAATTTAATTTAAAATTAGAAAAAGAACTGGAAGAACTTCGCAATGAAAATCTAAAAATCGGTACACAACTTATGATGAAATTTAAAGATTTCAAAGCGAACCTTCCGCCTGAAGACGACTACTGTCTGGAAGCCAGAATGAAACGAACCCTATTTTATGGACTCCACCAATCGTATATCAACATTTGGACTCGAAATGAAGCATTCCTGCAATCGTACGAGGATAAACTGAAGAAAAACCTTCAATTGCATTCCAAAATCAGTACGTGACCTAATTACATGATAGAAGCAACATTTTTATCTTTGAATTAATTTTGTTTTTTTTTTATTTGTTTTGTATTTCCTTTTCAAAATCCTTTAGTGAACTTTAATTCTACAGAAGAGGAAGTCGAAGAATTAATTGCCAATAAAACAACTTCACTTTTTGTGGGGAATGTAAGTTGATTTGAGCGTACGGAGTATTACTTTTTTTTTTTGAAAAAAAAGAAACTAATTCAATGGGATATTTTATTTCATTTTAATTTTAATTTTTTGTATTGTTAAAATTCGAAAGTAAGAAAAGTTAAATTTTAGTAATTTAGATTTTAGAAGAAACCGAAAAGGAAAGAAGAACACTGAGGGACTTGATGGATAGATTCTCAGAGCTTAAGAAGCTTGAAAAGTCCTTGGAAGATGTTCATGCGTTATTCGTGCGAATACAGAACCTAGTATTAGAGCAGGTAAGACTTATAAGACATAGGACAATATTTCATAAAAAATTGTAGTGTTTTCTGAAATGGAAGACAAGCCTGAAAAAGTTGTTTGGAAAAAAGCCAGAAACAAAATTCCAGGAGATTTTTCATTTCTTGTTTTAGAAAAAGAGCCCAAAATCTGTGATTTAGTAAAAAGTTAAAAAATTAAAAATTATAATTATCCTGTATGAATAAGGACAACTTCAGTTTTGGAAGATTTTTATTTTTTAAATTAGTTGAAATTCTTCGAGGATGATTTTTTTTAAACAGGGGCTTCTGCAGTATTGTGCAAAGTGGTTTCTTTATAAATATTTGAATTTTTAATATAATAATGTATGCCTTTGAGTCCAACATAAGCTTTTATGCAAGCGACAGTTACAAATTTACAAGAGAATTATAAATGCCCCTGCTGCCGGGTAGTAGAACGTTGAAAGTTATTTTATGAGTAATTATTGGCATCAAAATAATCATAGATTTACTTTCTAAATGTCTTAAAATTACACAGAAAATTTTTCAATAATGAGTTTTAATGAAAGCAATGGGCTCCTAAAGGAGAAAGAAAAGGTGAAATATGCCATTAATTTTACTTTTTGGCTTTTATTCCATTTTCCTTACCAATATGGCTTAAATTAAAAAAAAAAGTTTTAAGAACATTAGTTTAAAGTAGTGTTTTTTTTTTTTTTAATTATATTAAACATGAATAAAAAGCAAAATAATTGATTATTTTGTGTATACTTTATTTTTATTATTTAAAGGTAAAATTTATAAAAATTTCAAACTTGAAAATACAGCCTTTTATTTCTCGAAAGTATAAAACGAAACTTTTTATTAAATTTTTAAACCGAAATTCAGTAAAATAAAAAAGATTTAAATCTTTCTTGGAAGCAATATATTTATAACTCACGCGTATCCAAAAATATTTTATTTTATTTTTTTTAAATTTTAATTTTAATTTTATTTCATTTTATTTCCTTTTATTCCTTTTTATTAAAGAGTGAAACAATACAGTTGGTGGAATACCATGCTCAGCAGGCAACGCTACATATAGACAAGGGGGCTGATGAACTTGAACAAGCACACGTTCTTAAGAAAAAGACCCGAAAAGTATGAAACAAATATTATAAATTCTTCAAATTTTAATTTATATTTTATTCATTTCAGAAAAAAATAATACTTGTAGTAATATTATTAACAATTTTATTAATATTAATATTTGTGGCAGTGTATTTATAGAGTTCTTGTTTTTTTTTTTTTAATTTTAGTGTGGGTTTTTAAGCATTAATTTTAATTAATAAACCCACACCATTATTGTTATTTTCATTTGTATTGATACAAAAGTATTTTAGAATATAATTTTCAAATTGGAATGGAAATATTTATACGATTTAAATTAAAACCACAAATACCTATTTAAAAAAAAAAAAAACAATATTGATAGTTTATTCAATTTTATTTGAATTTTTAAGTATTTAAAGTTGGTTATAGTAGTTTTTATTTTTATATTTTAAATTTTTACCAAAATATTAAGGTATACTTGTGTATTTATTCCTTTAAAATAGCAAAAGACTTATAAAAAAAAATTACAAAACATTTTGATGATAATAAAATGCTTTAAGATAAAAAAATGTAGAGTTAAATTAAGGAAAGATTTTTCAATTTTACTTGGTTTTTAAACGAACTTGAACACGAATAAAAATTTAAAAAATAAAAAGGACATGTTTCTTAAAAAATAGCAAAATAGCACGACTGGGCTACTAACTACATACTTATACTACTATGTATGTACGATCACACTTTGTCATTGAACAAATGAAAATGAAAAGAATAATTTTTGTTTTAAATCTTCTAATGTTAAAAAGCCGGTTGGTATAGAAATTTTTATTTTAACGAAAACAAAATAAAAATAACATAAACGTAAATTTAATTTTTTTTTTATTTTTTATTATATATATATTATATATTATATAATTATTATTTAATACTATCACAACATTAATTATTATTATTTTTATAGCGACGCGTTTTTTTTTTTCTTTTTTTTTTTTACCAAAACGGTAGTCTATGAATATTTAAATTAACTAAATTTTTCTTTATAAAAATCTATGCAGCTTGTTTTAAGAAAAATAATAGATTTTATAGTTTTGTATGTCAGGACCATTATTTTTGTTCCTGACATACATTTAAATAAAACGCACGACTGGATCGTACAAACTTGCTCTTGTAGTAAAAGATTCTTCGAATTTTATTGATTGAGTGTAAGTAAATAATTTTTTATGGGAACCTGAAGTTCAAACTAATATTATACATTATAGAGCTTAAAAATCAACATAATTCGAAATAAATTTATTTAAAAAGTCTTCTTAAATTGTTTTGAGAGCTAAAATAAGTACACTTTCTGATTTTCTTATAACTAATCTTAGTTTTGCAGAAAAAAAAAATTAAAAACGTAGGAGCGGTTTTTTTTAAAATTATTTTTTCATATATAAAATTTTGTAAACATTTTTAAGAACAAAACTTGGTATACAATTTTTTAGTACTTATTTATGTTGAATTAAAAATTAGATTTCGAAAAAAATTATCTACCCGTTTTTGAAATATCGAATTTGCAAAAAAAAAATTGAAATATTTTTGTTGAAATTTTTTTTTAATCCAAAATTTGTTTTTTTTTTTTAAATTTTGATATGCAGTATAATTTTGACTTTTAAGAAGCTTTTGTATAAAAAATTTAATTCAAATCGGTTTCACACATAATGAGATGGTCCAAAATAAAGAAAATGGTTCTTAAGAGGTACTGTAGTTAATAATGGTTAAATGTTGATTTTGTTTTTGGTAGATCGTAGACCATACTAATATTAGTATTTTGAACAATTTTAATCAAAATCGTAGGAGTCATTTTCGAGAAAATTTATATTTTCTGTAACGAGTTTTTAACATTTACATATATGGAAGGTACCGTTAATTTTGACTATAAGAAAAATGTGTGTTCAAAATATTTTAGATAATGTTAAAAAACAGCTTGTTACCAAGTTTCATAAAAATCAACAAAGTCGTTTTCGAAATATTTGGTTTTTAAAAAAAAAAATTTTGAAACTTTTTTTGAAAATCCAAAAAAAAAGTTTTTGGAAAATTTTGGTATACAAAACTATTAAAATTTTTCAGAAGATTCTCCATAAAAAAAAATTATCAAAATCGTATTATTCCTTTTCTAGAAAAATGGAAATAAAAAAAATGGTTCTATGGGAGGTACCATTTAAAACCAGTTTTTGGAAATTAATTTGTTACAAAAAGGTAGCATATACCTAATAAAATTTATTGATTTTTTTTTAGAAAAACCTGTCGAGCCATTTTTGAGAAAAATAAGATTTTTCAAAAATACTAAAAAAAAATTATATGGCAGGTACGTTTATTTTTGGTCCTAAAAATAAAAGAAAAAAAACATGTCGGGTAAATGTCCCAAAAACACTTTATACCAAGTCTAATTAAAATCGGCCCATGGGTTTAGGCTGTAGGCGAGTCCACATACAGACAGACAGACAGAAGGACAGAATTGCGAGACCCACATTTTTCGTCTTCCCTATCATCGTAATGTCAAGTGTTTGAGAATAATGCGCAACACCGAAAATCACACCCTATAAAATTCGCTAACAAAATTATAACATTTGTCTATTTTTTTGTGCTTGCGCTTCCCGCAATGTAAATACATAATGCATACATATTTTTTCTCTATGTACTAACGTTAACCGTAAATCATAATTCTATCTCTCTTGTATATTGCATTGCCATATTTGTAATAAGCATATTTTGTCATTCTGCATTTAATCACCAACGAGATCGGTTGGCTCATAACAATTCACTTTTATATAAATACTCAGTCACATCAACTGTCAATTTCATTAAATTAAATCATTGAATTACATATACTTATTAAAAATTTAACAAGGTGTTTTTATAAAAACAGTACAAGTACACAGTCACACAAACAACAAAAAATTATAATTGAAATTGGTAACATTACACATTACTAACAACATTAAATTATTAACAAAATCAAATATAATTTTAATTGAACTACAAATTAACAACACATACACATAACACAAATTTTCTACACAAATCCAAATCAGTCAAGTTTGATTGTTATCTCGAGTTCAATTTTTTTTACGAATCCATATAGTACCTATATATCGCAAGTAAAAATGTGACTGCCCAAGAGTATGGTGTAACTAACATTTTACTTTTTTCTTTGCAAAGGGCAGTATCTGGGAAAAAAAAAACTTTTTGCGTTGAATACAAAGGAATTTGATAGCACACCCAACGGCTTAAAATTATAAGTGGTAATCGTTCTGTTAATGCAAAACTTCATTTCTGAACAATATTCATATACTTGACACATCCGCGACCTTGGTGGCTTAGAGCTGTAAAGATAAGACTATGCATTGCAATAAAAACTTAACGCTTGCAGGTGCGAAATCTGCAAAAAAAGCTCTGATTCAAATCAAAAAGATCTAGGTATAATACTATTTAAGTAAATCCCTTAGCAAGAAGCAAAAAGTGCTAAAAAATATGTGTTTGTTAGACAAAAAATAACAACTTTTTAATGCATTTTGTGCTCGCAAGTAAAGCATTTATATTAAAAAAGACCCCGCAATTGTGACCTTTTTATAAGTGGAAAACATACTTCTCACGTAACACATATTACAAACCTAACACTGCGCAAAACCTTCAACTATATCTGTAAAACAAACAATATTTTGAAAAAAAAAGTACTCTGAAGGTTATGTCTTCTGTTCTGAGCGGTAAATATGATGGATCATTGAATTTTTCACGACAAATTCGAAAGCACTTTACCTAATTCATCATCCTTAAAAGCTGATGAAATGATGATGATTACCTTTGATGCATAGACAAGTGGGAGGGCTAAACATCTAATCAACCAAAGGATGCTGTGAAAATGTAGCTATTCAACATCACTCTTGGAGGAAATAAGTCAATTCGTATTGCAAGTGTTAAAAATACACGACAACATCACATAAGGACTGGAGAAGCTCCACATTTTCCATCATCACCATCGTATCATCATCTAATTTTCTTAAAAAAAAAAAAAAACTCACACACATTTATATACAAACGTCAGGGACAGGATACTGAAAAGATGACTCTAACTGCCTTGATATTGCACTACATGTAAGCTCCAAAGCAATGTTAAACACATGAAAAAAAGAATTAACTTGTTGTGGAAAAGTGAAATCCATCCTGTGTTCCATGAACTTGCTCTTAAGGCAGGGGCGAACGCTGGACAAAATTTCGGGTGGTGGGGCGATTTGAAAATCTCATTTCATTTCATTTTATAATTTTCATAAATAGGTGCCTATCATGTATTATTATTATATTGAACGTTATATGAACTCGTATAAAGTTATGAAATATACATGAAATATCAAGGACCTCTTCGTAATTTACCTTAATATCCTTACATGGTTGACTTCCTGCCTTCTGCAATTCTTTCAGTCGTATTTATTAGATTTTTGACTAGTTGACCGACAGTGTCTAACTATAAATTATTCGACACTGATGGGGGTGGCCTCGGCGCAGTGGAAGTAGTGCTTCACTGCTAACTTGGATGTAGGGGTTCGAGGCCCAGTCTAGGCAGCATTCTTTTCTATATTCCCTCAACTGAACGCTACCCCTGGGATTTAATCAAAACCTTATTTCTCAATCCACTGTGCTAACAAAAATCTATCCTATCCTTCTATTCCTTCTAACATTGCCTAATTTTTAAGACCCTAGGTCTTACTGGCATATGTATGTTTGTGTTGTTTTGTTTTGTTTTGTTTTTTTTTTTTTTTAAACAGAAAAAAAAATTAAGAACAGCTACATTAGTTTGACGGTAAAAAAAAAAAATAAAAGTTACAAAGATTGGACACTTTATAACTTTTATTTTTGTATTTACAGTAGAATCTCGAAAACATGAACTGTTCTATAACATGAAGAGTTTGGAAAGATGAACGCTTTTTTACCACCATTGCAATGTTCCAAAATATGAGTGGGTTAAAATCTGGGTACTCGAAAATATGAACGCTTTATTTCTAATAAGATTTTTTTCTATTTCTTCCCATTTCTTTCGTCGCTTCGTGTAATTTTTTGGTTACTGTATTAAATTTTGGTAATGATGGTACTTTTGGGTGGGGCTTACATGAGTTTGTGTAAATTCTTCAGTTAAAGAGGAAAGATAGTGTTAAGTTTTTAAACCTTAAACAAAATTGTGCCGTGTTAGAAGACAAAAATAATGGGATATTTTATCGAAACATTCCAAAAATATGGAATTGCTATATCCACGATTGTTGCAATAAAAAAACAGGAAAGGCAATCACTTCAAGAGTGTGTAAAACATCGACTTCTGAAGCGAAAAAACGCAAAACGTTGCATAAATCGGAAATGCCGAAAATGAAAGATGCAATGTTTTAATGTATAGCTAAATGTTTTCTGAAAATAATTCTCGATGCTTGGAAAGATGAACAATTCTAAAAGATGAACGGTGCCAGTTTTATATCTGTTCATATATTTTCGAGATTCTACTGTATTATTTTTATTTTTATTTAATTAAAGCTTCTGTCATAAATGGTTTGAATAGGATGAATGATTTTGTACTAAAGTTTAATAAACAAAATTTAAACCCTTTACATTGCTTGGCCATCATTATGAATAGTGAATCGAACATAAAACTTCGCTAATTTCGCGTATTATGAATAGCGATTCGGTTGAATATAGTTCGCTTTAAATGTCAAAATCTAAGTGAATTTGATTGTGACTTGATTAAAAATAGCGACACTTCACTACTTTGTTCGCTTAATTGTAATGGGTCAAAACAAGTCGAACTAAAATATTATGTAATCCTGATAAATTATCGAATTAAACATTTAAGGGCCACTTGCACAAAAGTTTTCTGACGGCATTAACCTCTGGTAATTAGATATCTAAGGGCCACTTGCACAGAAGTTTTTTTTTTTTGACAGCAGTAACTCTTGATTTATAAATAATTAGAGCTATTTTACTGATTTGAATGAAAACATGTTAGATGTTGTATCAAAATATTTTTTCTCTATCTAAGTTTAAAAGGTCATCTTCTCCTCGTTCTTTGGATAAATATTTAAACTCTGAATAGCTCTCACGTCAAATTTAAGAATTTCTTACGAGAAAGCAAGGCAAAGTGTTAGAGTTTGTTTATTTTTCAATGTGCTTTGTGTTTGTTGTGTTGGTGGTTCTGAAAATATATTCTTATCCGCTTGTTATTTATTTTCCGTTCGTGCAAGTAAAAAACGAGAATTTTTTATTTATTTATTTAAACTGGGATAGTTATCATCAGTTTTATTAATTTATCCGGTCGTTGTGTGCAAGTGGCCCTAAATATCCCATATTTCAATTTTGAATACATAGCTCTCAAGTCAAATTTTTAAATTTCTTACTTTAAAGCAAGTCAAATCGTTAAAATTTGTTTATTATTCAGTATGTTTTGTGTTCGTTGTGTTGTTGATTCTGAAAATAATATTTATGTTCTATATTTTTATTCTATATTTCTTTTCGTGAAATTTAAAACCGACTTATTTATCTAATTGTTTCGTGCAAGTGGCCCTAAGTGTTTAAAGTCATTTGTTATTGTTTATTATTTGCAACTGATCAAATAGGAAGTAAAATTTGATACAAATCAAAAGGAAAAAGGTTATTGGGAGCTTTGGTCCTTCTTCACATAAAAGTAAAGATTCGCCTAAGGTTTCTGCACACCCGTACTCAATCTTATTTTTCTCCCTTACACCTTGGAAACTACGGGGTATTTAATAGCCCTCTTTAAAAGCCCTTCCACACTATCCCATCGAGTATTAATACATTTCAAAAAAAAGTGTGATATAATTACTTGAGACTGCCAAATTTGTGTGAAGAAAACGATGTTCATATTTTGCTTCCACACTTGCATCCAAAAAATTAATTCGTTATGGTGAATTAATTTTTTGGATGCAAGTGTGGAAGCATTCAAACCCCCAAGTGGGATAGAATGTGTGATGGTTTTAGAACCAATCCTAAAAATTTTCATGTATTAACACATGTCGATTTGTGTAAGATGGGCTGTCAAGTCGTGTGGGATGAAATTTCATATTTTGTTTCCACACTATTATACTTGATTTACTTCCCACTTTTTTGACATGTGTTAATACACAGTGAGATAGTGTGGAAGGCCTTTAAGTGAATACAAGTACAGGACAAAGCTTCAAATTTTCACAAAATTTTGAAAAAAAAATTACTCCAAAAGTCCAAATGAAGTTTTTATTTAAATAAACTCCTATTTTAGAGATAAAGGTAATAGTAATGAATTATGTTAGGTAGGTAGAAGAAATAGAAAAACTTGTGTATTTTTCATATGGCCCGGTGTGTTTTTCTTTAAGAAAACGGATTCTCCTTATATGCGCTAAGTTAAATCAAAATGCTTAAGGCGATTTTTGAGAACATAGTTAACTTTATTATATTTTTTCTACGAATTGTAACGTAGGCCACAGCTTGATCTATAGCGTACTTAGTTCATGAATAATCTTCACTCGTAAATAGCTTTCCTCTAGCGTAAAGACGCATAAAGGCACACCCCTCACTGAGATGTATCCATCCACGATCGACTCTCATGTCAGTCGTGGAGAGAAACGAAGCTTTAAATTCATCCATGATATAGGGAACACTAGTTTAGATTTATATCTATGACCAGGCTCAACCCTTTGAACATAAACTACAAACTAGGTACAAACTATAGCAAACAAAAAAAAAAAAAACTACATATATGCGCTAAAACACAACAGAACTTACAAGCTAGAGGTCATCGACCCATTTAAAAAGTCCATCCTTAAATGCAACAATGTAAATTGTTGTAGATTGATCCGACGGTCTACGTCAAACTACCTACTTCAAAGTTGTGCTTCCCTCGATGAATCTTTACGTCTGTTCAGCCTCCTACCCGTGATTGCTTTGCGTAGACACCTAGAAAGAAAAGAAGAGAAGAAAGTTATTGCGAATGACAAGATAGAAGAGGCGCCGCTTGAGAAAGATTCTGCGATTGAATTCAAATCATAATAAGATCCGAGAAATCCAGAAACAATCTCAGCGACAAGTCACTTATCTTGGAGAGGTTAGGTTGTCCGGTCATTTGACTGCAGTGACTGCTGAGGATAATGATCTGCAAGGGGGATAAGATTCTGTTTAGAAAAAAAAAAAAAAAAAAGAAAAAAAAAAGAGAAAAGACTTACCTCCAGATGGGATGTAGGTTCAGGAATCTATCCTTTGATAACAAATCCAACTTTACCTTTTACTCAGTAATCGGTTATCAAATGGTTCAATTTTTAATTAGTTTTAAGGCCATTATTAGTTTAATAATTGGTCTTTATTTCACTTTAAAGAAAAAAAAAAATAAACTCCAGAGCACATTTCGCAAAATATGATAAATAGAATAGTTACGAAGAGGGAGAAACGTCAAAACTTTAAAAAAACATAAAGACGCTTTCAGCGCGAGCTTTTACGAGGGCGATTCTGAGAAGTTGGAGAGGAAAATGATAAAAGAAGGAAAGACGAAACTAGGAACACTTATGGAATTAGTGGAAGGGGAAGAGAAAAGCTTTACAGGTAGGATCAGATTAAGAAAGAGAACAATGAATAAGAACGGCAGTAGGGCAAAAGGCCAATGACCAATGCATTTTCTGGAAAACTCTATTCAAATGGAAATTGCAAGTTGAAGTGCGAACATTCGTAATCACAGTCGTGCACACAAGAAAAGTTTTTTTTTACGAATAAAGAATTCTTACTCCATACATATATGTATGATTTTTTTTTGTGTGGAATTTAAATCATATAATCCGATAAATTAGAAAGTGATTTAAAAGGTGATTTAATATTGCTTAAAATATTATGAATAGAAAAAAAAAAAAAAAGAAAATGATGAAAGTTTAATTCTAGAGGTTGATTGGGATCTCTAAAGTAAACCACGAGGTGTGGACTACGAAAGTAGGTAGGCGTACCTATAGATAGCTACCTTAGGATACAAAAATTGCCTACTTATTCGGAGAAAAGATTCTTCCCCCCTTGGAATAAAAGCAGAGGTATGTTAAGTGGAAGTGATGATAAACAGTTTGATTAAAAGTGGGTATTTATTGGTTTAGGTTTAGGGTCGGAGCCACGAGATCTCATTCTGATATAGATATATATGTATATATATATATATATACAACGATCTCACGTGTGGAAATAATATCTATACAGAGAGATATAGGCGCAGATAGACATTTAAAGTCCCCACCAATGGAAGATCTCTAGGCCTCTGCTGTAATTTCTTCCTGAGAAATAGTTGGAAACCTAAAGGAAGATTTTTGGGACCTATCACTGCTGTAGTAGAGATAGTGTGACAGGGTGCTCGCCATTTTTGGCCACCATCTCTAAGACCAAGGGCGTCTCAAGGGCATGCACAATCGAATTTGTGCTAAGAAAACATTTTTTTTATAATTTTATTTTTGGATTGAATTTTAACTTTGTTTTTTTTGGATTTTTAATTTTTTTTATTATTTCTTTTGCTTTTGATTGAAATTTTTTTTTTTCTTAATTTGGAGTATAACAGTGTACAGTGAGATATATTGAGTAGAAGGGGAAAGAAGGTTAAACAAAAAAAAGAAAAAAAAAAAAAACTTTAAAGCAAGTGAGACATTTAACTCTGGTTTTGGGTGCATATATGTAACCATGTATATATATATATATACATACCTACCCCCTTAAGTGCGCGATTACAGGACACACATACATACCGTCATCCAAGAACGTGCTGCCGGCAGGACTTCGTGGGACGAGAAAGTCGTAAGTCAAATTATAATTTTTTTTTACAAATGAATTTACATACTTTCATATATATATAAATGTACGTATATTGCGAAAACTTGAATCGGAGTTAAAACAGTTTTAGATAGGGAGTTGAACTACTAAACTTCCGTTCATTCTATATGGACAGATCCTGGTGCAAGATTTTGCCTTGATGATGATAATTTTTTTTTTTGACTTTCTTTGATGCCTTTTTTTTATATATATATTCTCATTTTTTTTTTTAATTTTTAAACTTAACCTTGCAATTATTTAGATTTTTCTTTTTTTTTTTTTTTTGAATTTTTTTGTAATAAACGGCTAATGGCCAGATTGGTTAAAATAATTTTGTTTTGCATCTTATGAGTGAAGAGTTATTTGCAATGGTTTGCTAATCGCGATTGCGATGGTGTGTGGGGTTTTGGTGAGACCGATGGGATGAGGAAGGTGTAGGTCAGGGTTATTTCCGGTTTTGACATAGGAGGACTATACGAACGTTTTGACTAAGGAGGGGACGCTAGACTTTTACTCGTTTTAGTTCGTGATTGGGAGCTGAGTTCGGGGTCATCTCCATAAAACATGGCCTTGGAGGTGACAAAGGTTGTATCCTCGGATACTAGGGAGGGTAGGCTATATAGCTATTTACTGGCTATTAATGACAATACTATCTGTCAAGGCCCATTAAGACTTGGCGAACCGCTGTCTGAGCGAGACATCGGATGATAGAGTGTTAATTTTTGTACGGATTAGCATTAAGTGTTTTAGTTTAGATAGGCTTATGTACTCATTTGATATAAAACTTTAATGCCAACCATTTTTTTGGTTATAAAGTTCATTTTATCTACTTAGGTTAAGGTTTTAGAGATAGGGTTTAGTCTTATCTGAAAAGATATGAGATTTAGTAAGTAAAGGTAGTAGTTAGGATTATGTTTAATTTATATATATATTAATATATATATATATATATATATTCCGTCCAAACTCATTCCAGAGCTTCGGGTCTTTCGCTCAGGCAGTGGCATAGGTACTCAGATTTGTACTCGTCCTTTTCATTTTTTTTTAATATCCTTTCCCGACACTTATCCTATTCAGATCCCTTTTCCACTTCCTATATCTTTCCTGGCACGAGTGGTTTGTTTGTCGAGTCGGAGATGTATGAAAAGGAGGCAAGAACCACCCCCACCCTTCGAGCTATGCCGAGCCAGAGCAAGCGTGCCGTGCCCCTTTTCTACATAAAAGGAAACCTCCGTGGTCTACCGTAACTCACAACAATGGCGCCCAACGTTCGAACGGCTTAAAGATCCATTGACTCTTCAAGGAGATGATTTTCAGTAAGAAGGTCATCCCCTTGGATTCGCAATAATCTTGCACATTTTGTTTTATCATTGTTTTAAATTTTCCCTACCCTTTGCAGTACAAGTTTGCGTATCGTTTAAGCTCTTTGGGATGCGATAGATGGAAGATAGCTGCCCAGTTTTACGGGTCCAGAACCTGAAAATTTAGTGAGGTAATCTAACATCTGTCGTAGATCAGAGAGCGGAATAGGACTTAGATGTCAACTGCAACTGCTTTCCATAAGATCAGGCAAAGCCAGACCTATAGTGAGGCAGAAGTGAGTGGCATTGATGATCCTATTCGTGTGGAGGTTTATTCTGAGCCCCTAGCCAGCCTATTGTCAGGTTATATACCAGACGCTATGATGTGGTAAGGGAGGGTAGGATAAACTAAAGCACTCGTCAAGTCATGAGGGCACCAATCACGGACATGACTGACTAACTATTGGACGATTAACTCGAATAACCTTTATACCTTTCCGAATCCCGTTCGGGAAATAGCCATGATTCCGCACACCAAGCATTAGCACAATACAAACAAAATTAACAACAGAAAACAAAAAAAATAACAAAAGGAAGCAGTTAGATATTTTTCTTATTAATTTTTTTTATTCATTTTTTATTAGGGTTTTTGAATTACCTACTTTAATTACCTTTTTATTTAGTACATATTGGATTATTTTCATTTTTCTTCTTTATTTATACAATTTTAATACATATTTCTTTGAATTAACACTTTTGAATTTTTTTTTTGCTTAAGTAATACTATCTATAGATTTAAGATTCAATTTTTTTAAGTAAGGGATTTTTAGTATTCTTGATTCAGAAATACGTGTCTGAGAAAAATCTATTGAACAGTGTCAAAAAAAAAAAAAAAAAATTTAGAAAAACAAATAAACGAATCAAGCCAAAGTTTGTTTTAAAATTCGAAAGGGTCCAATTGAAATTGGAGATGGTTCGTGAAAAATTGGGGGCGGTTCCTAAGAGCACCCTGACACATCCTAGAGGGGGGGGAGGAAGAGATCCTCATTTTCTACGGTCAGGCAGGAACACGGGGGGTTTAGAAAACCTTCCACCTTTACCTAGTTCTCGGCCAGCTGAAGCAGGCATGAACCAATCCCAAACGGAAAATTCATTGCTGGAAGATAGAAATCAATCTTTGATAGATAATAATGTAACCTTTGATGAGAATGGAGGAGAGAATAGGGAAGAGTCGGCTATGGGTGCAGTAGGTCTGAGCCCAAGCCAAAGGACGACCCCACCAGAGTTGATTCATCTAGAGTCAGAAGAAGAAGAAACGACAAATACGATACGAAATCGAACGAGTGAATTTCAAAAGGAGCTACAAGCCACACTTGACAGTTTAGAACAACAAGACGAACAGCGAGACAGTGTAGAGATTTTACAATACAAAAATATCGATAAAGTCATTCAGTCTGCAGTAGCTAAGTCGTTAGAGGAATCACAACGTAAGACCATGTTAGTACTGAATCAGCAAATGAATAACATGAAACTTTTGCAAACAATGGTTCATGTCGTGACTAATAACATCACGGCAGTAAGTGATCGTCTAGACGTAGTAGAGCAAACGGCCATATCGTGGCATGAGAAACAAGAAGCCATATGGTGTCAAAAGTACGCACCGAATCCCCAACAACAGGAAGAGGTAGATAGAGCTCGTGGTTCTAACCCTGGTCCTAAGAATGGTACTTCGTTACCCAATATCGACAATTTAAGGCCCGTAGGATACTCAAATGGCCAAGAAGTAAAAAAACGTGTCGAAATCCACAAATGGGGCGTTAAATTCGACGGTGACTCCAAAAAGATGTCGGTGGAGAGTTTTATATTCAGAATAGAAACTCTTCAAAGGACAAATGGAGCCACCAATGAGCAAGTTTTTGCAAATTTTCACCACCTGGTGACCGGGCCAGCGGAAAAGTGGTACTGGCAATACATGGAGGAAAATAAAGACGACGAAATGTTAAACTATTTCGACTTAAAAACCGCACTTATTAGACAATTTCGTAATATCAAAAGAGACCATGAAATTTTGCGGCTTATCATGGATCGTCGTCAACAACCAAGTGAGTCGTTTGACGATTTCTATAGTGAAATTAGGGGGCTTACATTGCAAATGCAAAATAGGCCAAATGAGAAGGACTTGGTTTCAATTTTAAGGCAAAACATTCGGGACAGAGTAGCAACCCTTATTTTTGGTTGCTCGATAAGCAGCATAAATACTCTTAGGGAGGAGTGCAGGAGGGCGGAAAAACATCTTGCCGCTAGGGACCAAAAATTTAAAAATAAAATAAGTGAACTTGATGAGCGAGATATTCCCCCCCATAGAACTTTCTTTGAAGATTCTGAAGAAGAAGAAGTTGAGCAAATCGCGGCAGTCCACCACAATCGAGTGGATCGAGTTCAGCCATCCAATAAGACAGACAAACGAAATAATACATATACTAGACAAACTGAACGTGACAAAAAGACAGAACTTACAAAAGACAAAACGTTAACGGTTCCACCATGTCAATCTACCTTTCATGCGTTGACGTGTTTCTGTTGCGGGCAGGGGAACATCTCGTTTAAGTGCACGTCCTGCGAGGGAAACATGAAGGTCGGCAGCACATCCGGGGTGACTCAGCCGACACAAGTTCCACTCCCGGAGAAACCGGCTGTGGAAAAATAACTATTTTAAAACGAGAAACAAAATTAGAACCAACTTACTCTGCGATTTTTCCACCTAAAAGTCTCCACCAACGAATGCAAGAATATGAAGAAGCCCGAAGACGCATTTTTAACGAGGAAGTTGTCTCTAATGAAAAAAAAAAAATAGTTGAAAAAGTTAGTAGAAGTTATAAAAAGATAGCTAGGCTTAGAGAAAAAAGTGCAAATATTAGGAATAGGAAAAACAGAATAGAGGCCACTGTACTAACAGTTTCGGATGATAATCGTCCTTACGCGAAAGTTTTCGTAGGTGGAGAAGAGATGTTAGGGCTATTAGATAGTGGTGCCTCAATAAGTTGTTTAGGGAAAAGTGCAATGGATTTTATCCGAAAACATAACATAAAAATGACGGACATGACCGTAGACATTAAAACAGCAGATGGTCAGAAACAACAAATTAGTGGTCGATTTAAGACAGAACTCTCATGGGGCGGCAAAACCCAAGAGATGGAGTTGTATGTTGTCCCAAGTCTACAACAACAACTCTATCTAGGAGTCGATTTTTGGAGAACTTTCAAAGTTGCTCCACATGTAATAAGCGCCCTCGATATTCCATCGCCGACGGAAGGGCAAGAGGTTAATCCCGTGCGTCAGCTTACACCAGAACAGTCTGGGGAGCTTGAGCGGGTCAAGCATACATTCCCTTCGTTCGCTGTACTGGGATTGGGTAAGACTCACGTCGAAGAACATGTCATTGAGATGGAAGACGACACAATTCCCATCAAACAAAGACATTATCCGATCTCACCAGTGGTACAGAAGCTAATGTATGCTGAGCTCGATCGGATGCTCGAGCTAGGAGTCATCGAAGAGAGTAATAGCGCTTATAGCTCCCCAGTTGTGCTGGTACGTAAGCCAGGCAAAAACAGACTTTGCTTGGACTCACGTAAAGTGAACGCCGCCACAAAAAAGTTTGCATATCCCCTCCCGCACATTGAAGGGATAATTAGTCGTCTCCAAGACACACGTTACATCTCAAGCATAGACTTGAAAGATGCCTTTTGGCAGATCCCTCTGGAGGCCAAATCAAGAGAGAAAACGGCTTTTACAGTCCCTGGGCGGCCATTGTATCAATTCACGGTTATGCCGTTTGGATTGTGCAATGCCGCACAGAGAATGTGTAAGTTGATGGACAAGGTCATTCCTTCTCGTATGAGAGAGAATGTCTTTGTCTATCTAGATGATCTCTTGATTTGTTCTCCAGACTTTGAAAAACATATGAAAGTGCTCGAGGAGGTGGCTAGCTGTTTGCGGAAGGCAGGTCTTACGATTAACGTGGAGAAGAGCAAATTCTGTTTTAAGGAGATAAAATACTTAGGCTATTTCGTCGGTGATGGATGTTTGAGGACGGATCCAGAGAAAGTTTCAGCGGTAAAGGATTTCCCTGTACCGAAAACCCCTAAACAGCTCCGTCGGTTTCTAGGGATGACGGGTTGGTATAGGCGCTTTATCCCAAATTTTGCGTCTATATCAGCCCCGATGACAGACTGTCTCAAGAAGGGAAAAGACTTCACAATGACCGACGAAGCCGTTAAGGCATTTGAGGACCTAAAGACAATGTTAGTGACAGCACCAATACTCACGAACCCTGACTTTACAAGACATTTTTATATACAGTGCGACGCATCATCTTCCGGCGTAGGGAGCGTCCTCTTTCAAATGGATGAGGAGAATAGCGAACGACCGATAGCATTCATGTCCCAGAAGCTTAATTCCGCTCAACGGAATTATAGTGTGACGGAACTTGAATGCTATGCGGCTGTTTTGTCCGTAAAGAAGTTCCGAGCCTACATTGAAGGCCTACCCTTTACCATTATCACCGACCACGCAAGTCTGAAATGGCTTATGACACAGAAGGATTTGAGTGGTCGGCTGGCTCGTTGGAGTTTCAAACTCCAAGGATTTAACTTCAATATAGAACATAGAAAGGGTATCCTCAATGTAGTCCCGGATACTCTCTCACGAGTCCATATGGATGAGATCGCGACCGTAATGCCAGAAGTTGACTTCAATTCACCATACTTTTCTTCGGAAGAGTATGTTGAGTTGAAGAAGGCAGTAGAAGAGAACAAAGACAAACTACCTGACGTGACTACATCGGACGGTTTTGTATACAAAAGAACGGACAGACGAATGGGTGATCCCATTCAAGAAGACAGAGCCTGGAAACTCTGGGTTCCGAGGGAGTTGTCTAGGGGACTTTTGGTTGCAGCTCATGATCCGTCCTCGGCTGGACATGGAGGAATCCACAAAACATTATCTAAATTAAGGCAGAAATATTTCTGGCCCAATATGACCACGGATGTTAAAGACTATATTTCGAACTGTGATACTTGCAAGTGCAATAAAGCAACTAATCTAATTTTACGACCGCCCATGGGACAACAGACTATAACCGAACGACCATTTCAAAGACTTTACATCGACTTTTTAGGACCGTACCCGAGGACTAAAACTGGACATACACACATTTTCATTGCTTTAGACCATTTTAGTAAATATGTGTTCTTGAAACCCATTCGTAGAGCAACAGCAGCTGAGGTAGTGAAATACCTCGAAGAAGGTGTTTTCCACATGTTTGGGGTCCCTGAATTCGTTCACTCTGACAATGGAAAGCAATTCGTTTCAGAATTGTTTTCCAGCTTTCTTAATAAATACGGAATAAAACATGTACGCACCGCGTTCTACTCCCCCCAAGCTAACGCTTCGGAAAGGGTGAATCGGTCCGTGCTTGCCAAAATTCGATCTTATATCGATGGTGACCAAAGAAATTGGGATACCCATGTAAGCAACACCGCGTTTTCACTCAGGAGTGTGGTTCACGACGCGACAACGTATGAGCCGTATTATGCTGTTTTTGGTACCCAAATGGTCCAACACGGGGACACATATGAGCTCCTTCGAAAATTAGAAATGCTAAAAGACACGAATATTGAGATCACAAACAAAGCTGACAAATTAGCGATAATTCGCAAAAATATTTTCGAAAACTTAAAACTAGCACATAAAAAAGCGACTAAAACATATAACCTACGTAGTAGAAAGATTTCATATAATCCTGGACAAATAGTCTTCAGAAGGAATTTTAAACAAAGTAATCTCGTTGATCACTATAATGCAAAATTGGGACCTAAATTTATTAAGTCAATGGTGCTTAAGCCCATTGGTAATTCTCTATATGAGATAGGGAATCTTAACGGTGAAAAGGTAGGTGTTTTTCACGCCAAAGACCTACACACCTGATTGATGCGCGGATGCATATCACTCTTTCCTGACGCACTCAGCTGCTGTTGCTTCTATTAACTACAGTCTGTGATATAGGTGTTAGTTCTGTCAATATTAATTTATTAATTTATTTATTTAAATACATATTTATTTATTTATTTATATTGATCATACATACAGCAGTCTTTTCATTAAAGACTGATACCCTGTGATACATGTAAATGTTTGTGTTGTATAGAGATTTATTTTTTTATTACTTTATTTGCTTATTTATTCATGTTATTTATTTATTTATCCGTACATATTTTTATTTATTTATTTATGTAACTAGTCATTTTTTTTATACCTGTAGTAATTTATACATAAAGAGTCCCATTTATTTATTTATTCTTAGTTATTAGCTTTTGTTTGCATGGTATTCATTTCGTTTGCATTATTTATCAGTAATTGTAGAAGGTCACTCACACATCACACTAGACATAACATTAAAGATAAATATTTAATGTGATATTACCACGTTTTAATCTATTTTCCATTGAGAATCACAGACTGATTAGTTTAAGGATTCCACCTAGTTGGTATGTGCGCTCTCAGATAACAAACGACACCAAACCCACATATTCCCTGGTAAAAACAACTCAATGTATACTAAGAAGGTGACAGGAACCTAAAACTAATGGCTGAAACGAGTAGTAACTGCAAGTGAAATACAGACCTGTTCAATAATTAAATGATCTCAGGGCGTGAGACGTACCACACATTGTCGAACGGCTGAACAAAGATATCGAAATCAATAAAGTAGCCCCATAACAGAAGTCATAATCCAAATAACAAGCTACGACTTCTACATTTTGCGACTCCAGTCTACTCATGACCACTCAAAGACTGTAATCGTGTTTGTAACGTAGGCCACAGCTTGATCTATAGCGTACTTAGTTCATGAATAATCTTCACTCGTAAATAGCTTTCCTCTAGCGTAAAGACGCATAAAGGCACACCCCTCACTGAGATGTATCCATCCACGATCGACTCTCATGTCAGTCGTGGAGAGAAACGAAGCTTTAAATTCATCCATGATATAGGGAACACTAGTTTAGATTTATATCTATGACCAGGCTCAACCCTTTGAACATAAACTACAAACTAGGTACAAACTATAGCAAACAAAAAAAAAAAAAACTACATATATGCGCTAAAACACAACAGAACTTACAAGCTAGAGGTCATCGACCCATTTAAAAAGTCCATCCTTAAATGCAACAATGTAAATTGTTGTAGATTGATCCGACGGTCTACGTCAAACTACCTACTTCAAAGTTGTGCTTCCCTCGATGAATCTTTACGTCTGTTCAGCCTCCTACCCGTGATTGCTTTGCGTAGACACCTAGAAAGAAAAGAAGAGAAGAAAGTTATTGCGAATGACAAGATAGAAGAGGCGCCGCTTGAGAAAGATTCTGCGATTGAATTCAAATCATAATAAGATCCGAGAAATCCAGAAACAATCTCAGCGACAAGTCACTTATCTTGGAGAGGTTAGGTTGTCCGGTCATTTGACTGCAGTGACTGCTGAGGATAATGATCTGCAAGGGGGATAAGATTCTGTTTAGAAAAAAAAAAAAAAAAAAGAAAAAAAAAAGAGAAAAGACTTACCTCCAGATGGGATGTAGGTTCAGGAATCTATCCTTTGATAACAAATCCAACTTTACCTTTTACTCAGTAATCGGTTATCAAATGGTTCAATTTTTAATTAGTTTTAAGGCCATTATTAGTTTAATAATTGGTCTTTATTTCACTTTAAAGAAAAAAAAAAATAAACTCCAGAGCACATTTCGCAAAATATGATAAATAGAATAGTTACGAAGAGGGAGAAACGTCAAAACTTTAAAAAAACATAAAGACGCTTTCAGCGCGAGCTTTTACGAGGGCGATTCTGAGAAGTTGGAGAGGAAAATGATAAAAGAAGGAAAGACGAAACTAGGAACACTTATGGAATTAGTGGAAGGGGAAGAGAAAAGCTTTACAGGTAGGATCAGATTAAGAAAGAGAACAATGAATAAGAACGGCAGTAGGGCAAAAGGCCAATGACCAATGCATTTTCTGGAAAACTCTATTCAAATGGAAATTGCAAGTTGAAGTGCGAACATTCGTAATCACAGTCGTGCACACAAGAAAAGTTTTTTTTTACGAATAAAGAATTCTTACTCCATACATATATGTATGATTTTTTTTTGTGTGGAATTTAAATCATATAATCCGATAAATTAGAAAGTGATTTAAAAGGTGATTTAATATTGCTTAAAATATTATGAATAGAAAAAAAAAAAAAAAGAAAATGATGAAAGTTTAATTCTAGAGGTTGATTGGGATCTCTAAAGTAAACCACGAGGTGTGGACTACGAAAGTAGGTAGGCGTACCTATAGATAGCTACCTTAGGATACAAAAATTGCCTACTTATTCGGAGAAAAGATTCTTCCCCCCTTGGAATAAAAGCAGAGGTATGTTAAGTGGAAGTGATGATAAACAGTTTGATTAAAAGTGGGTATTTATTGGTTTAGGTTTAGGGTCGGAGCCACGAGATCTCATTCTGATATAGATATATATGTATATATATATATATATACAACGATCTCACGTGTGGAAATAATATCTATACAGAGAGATATAGGCGCAGATAGACATTTAAAGTCCCCACCAATGGAAGATCTCTAGGCCTCTGCTGTAATTTCTTCCTGAGAAATAGTTGGAAACCTAAAGGAAGATTTTTGGGACCTATCACTGCTGTAGTAGAGATAGTGTGACAGGGTGCTCGCCATTTTTGGCCACCATCTCTAAGACCAAGGGCGTCTCAAGGGCATGCACAATCGAATTTGTGCTAAGAAAACATTTTTTTTATAATTTTATTTTTGGATTGAATTTTAACTTTGTTTTTTTTGGATTTTTAATTTTTTTTATTATTTCTTTTGCTTTTGATTGAAATTTTTTTTTTTCTTAATTTGGAGTATAACAGTGTACAGTGAGATATATTGAGTAGAAGGGGAAAGAAGGTTAAACAAAAAAAAGAAAAAAAAAAAAAACTTTAAAGCAAGTGAGACATTTAACTCTGGTTTTGGGTGCATATATGTAACCATGTATATATATATATATACATACCTACCCCCTTAAGTGCGCGATTACAGGACACACATACATACCGTCATCCAAGAACGTGCTGCCGGCAGGACTTCGTGGGACGAGAAAGTCGTAAGTCAAATTATAATTTTTTTTTACAAATGAATTTACATACTTTCATATATATATAAATGTACGTATATTGCGAAAACTTGAATCGGAGTTAAAACAGTTTTAGATAGGGAGTTGAACTACTAAACTTCCGTTCATTCTATATGGACAGATCCTGGTGCAAGATTTTGCCTTGATGATGATAATTTTTTTTTTTGACTTTCTTTGATGCCTTTTTTTTATATATATATTCTCATTTTTTTTTTTAATTTTTAAACTTAACCTTGCAATTATTTAGATTTTTCTTTTTTTTTTTTTTTTGAATTTTTTTGTAATAAACGGCTAATGGCCAGATTGGTTAAAATAATTTTGTTTTGCATCTTATGAGTGAAGAGTTATTTGCAATGGTTTGCTAATCGCGATTGCGATGGTGTGTGGGGTTTTGGTGAGACCGATGGGATGAGGAAGGTGTAGGTCAGGGTTATTTCCAGTTTTGACATAGGAGGACTATACGAACGTTTTGACTAAGGAGGGGACGCTAGACTTTTACTCGTTTTAGTTCGTGATTGGGAGCTGAGTTCGGGGTCATCTCCATAAAACATGGCCTTGGAGGTGACAAAGGTTGTATCCTCGGATACTAGGGAGGGTAGGCTATATAGCTATTTACTGGCTATTAATGACAATACTATCTGTCAAGGCCCATTAAGACTTGGCGAACCGCTGTCTGAGCGAGACATCGGATGATAGAGTGTTAATTTTTGTACGGATTAGCATTAAGTGTTTTAGTTTAGATAGGCTTATGTACTCATTTGATATAAAACTTTAATGCCAACCATTTTTTTGGTTATAAAGTTCATTTTATCTACTTAGGTTAAGGTTTTAGAGATAGGGTTTAGTCTTATCTGAAAAGATATGAGATTTAGTAAGTAAAGGTAGTAGTTAGGATTATGTTTAATTTATATATATATTAATATATATATATATATATATATTCCGTCCAAACTCATTCCAGAGCTTCGGGTCTTTCGCTCAGGCAGTGGCATAGGTACTCAGATTTGTACTCGTCCTTTTCATTTTTTTTTAATATCCTTTCCCGACACTTATCCTATTCAGATCCCTTTTCCACTTCCGATATCTTTCCTGGCACGAGTGGTTTGTTTGTCGAGTCGGAGATGTATGAAAAGGAGGCAAGAACCACCCCCACCCTTCGAGCTATGCCGAGCCAGAGCAAGCGTGCCGTGCCCCTTTTCTACATAAAAGGAAACCTCCGTGGTCTACCGTAACTCACAACAGAATCCATAACAAGTCACCTTAAAGTACCCATATCATAAGCAAAGAAGAGAAAAAAAACAACAAATTGCGATTACATGTATTACCTGCAGGAAGTACGTATAGGTAGGGAAGGGATACACGATGATGATGATGATGTGATGGCGGAAAAGTTTATGCAAAATGAATACAATTTACCGGGAATCCTTTGGGATAAAATGACTAACAGGCACATCTGAGTTGTTTTACATTCATCGGATGATTCTTCAAAAGATAATAAATACGTGTCTGATGAAGATTGGCAGTTAATTAATTTGTAATGATATAAATCGCTGGGTAAATAGTTATTTGATATTATTATGTTAAAGCAAGATTAAAAGAGGGAGATGCGTATTTCGAAGTATGTATTCTCTTTGAGTATTAAACTTGTCCGCTTGGCGGATGAAAAATTGAAAACAATAATAAGATGGATGTCGTGTATCTGAATGTGTTTTTTTTTATTTTGTTTTAACTAATTTTTTTCTCGAAAAATTCTTGAAGGTCATAAGAATTTTTTTTTTATCAATGTTGTCACTGCGATTCTAATTGCGAAAAGTCTTCGAATTTAACCGAAATTCTGATAATAGTTGATGTTTTTATGAGGTCTAAATAGGCATGTATACTTAAACAGGCCTCATAAAAACAAACAGGATTGCAATTATTTATGATAAATCGTTTGAGGCTTCTGGAAGTTAAGCCAGATTTTTTTATGAAAAAAAAGCAAGACAAAATTACATACACAATTCTGGTTTTTATTTCTATGAAAAGAAAGACCAAACTCTTTTAGAATTTAATAAAAAATATTTCCGAAAATGGTTTTTGCCTTTCGCACTATTTTCCACTGTGACCTGATGCGAAATCGCACCCACTCTTTACAGCATAAAAATATTAACATATATTGGCCTTTTTTACAAAAAAAATATCTTCGCATAGGTATTCTGGTGTAATTTGTATTTTACTTTCGGGCTTATCGGTTTGGCACAATTTTCAATAATTCTGAATTATTTTCCAAAAATATTTGTACCTTTTTTTTTCGAATTTCTAGCAGAAAAAAAAGTTTGCGGTTTTTTTCCAAAAACAAATTTTGGTGTAATTTCATCAGGTGCAACTTTCTTAATTGGCCACTAAGCTGCTGCGGGACCTGCTTTTATTTTTTTTTTTAAGTTTCGAAGAGCCTGCGTTCCGGTCCGATATTATAACAAGCTGTCCAGTTGCTTGGCAGTTTTATATTTACTTTTAGGTGTTTTTTTTTCAATCGGAAGACTCTTCGATCAATGTACTTCAACGAAGAGCCTGTGTGCCTTTCTGACTTGATAACATATTAATAGTAGGTAGGGAAAGTGGGGGCAAGACCGCACCGTCATAAAAACGGTCTACCTCCATGTGGGGACAAGACCGCCCTAGCAAAGTTTATTGGGGGCAACACCGTTTTTTCCTTTAAAATGCAACCTATTTCAAAAATCACAGATATATGTGACTTCTTTATCTGCTCTAACTCCAGCACAAGCTTCTAGAGCCCACCCAGGACACATGGTGCATTGAATCTACCTAATAGTTGGATTCGATTTGAAAAAAAGCTCCAAAAAAAGATACAAATGCAATCTGGAACACTAGTGTACTCATCTTCAATTTCACCGAAATTCCTTTGGAGCCTGTCACTTACCTTTTCTGCCGGTTTTTACGGTGACTTGCTTTTTTTTTTTTTCTTTACATCGACGAAGTCTGTGTTAACATTATATTCATTAGCAGAAATTTCATAGCATATTTACGTCGTTGACGCCACGGACAATTGAACGTGGCTTTTGAATGGGTGCCTTAGAAACTTTTTGCAATGAGAAAGGTTTGGTGAAATCTTCAGATTTGTTCTTCAAATAATGGCCTATTGGTTGTAAAGTAAACACAAACTAAAACATAGGGGCAAGACCGCCCATGTGCGGTTTTGCCCCTTTCAGATCTTACCCGAAGTTCACGGAGTTTTTATGATTTTTTTTTATGTCTCCTTTCTTTCACAATAAATAATTTTCAATATGCACTTTCTAATAACAAATAAAAAAAATGTTAAAAATTTTAAGCATTTTACTGCTAAGAACACAACTTACATTTCACCCCCGAACGAAAACGTTTTTCCGAAAAATCATGAAAACTACCGTAACTTCACGACGTCTCAACTGAACTACCTCATACTGGAAGACATGATCGATCTTCCCAAAAGCCACGTGTTTTTCATTGTAAGTATTGACATTTCCATTTTTTTTTCATACAAAGTACAAAAACTGTCTTTCCCCTATGTGCGGTCTTGCCCCCACTTCCCCTATACATATTTCAACGTTAATTTTTTTAAGCTCGATCAGCACTTTTATGGTGCGTGTCCATTTGAGAGTAAAATCATTGAAAATATAAAGGTATCCAGGGTAGCAAGCATGAATATAGTATCTGATGGAACAAATACGCTATAACAACTATATTTTGAGGACGATACAACATACAACGTTTGCCGGGCTTCCCTAAAAACATATATTTATGTTGCATTCAATTAGTTTTCTTTCAATAGAAGAAATTTGTCTAGAAAAATCGATTTTTTCTTCTTAACAAATCGATTTTTTTGTTAAAATGAATTCGACATTATTCAATTGTTTTGACATATCACCGAACAACCCCTTCAAGCAAATTCACTGACCCAACTTTCTCGGTCTTTCTTGGGTCACCTTTGTTTAGTTCATGTTTGCAAGTAGTAGCGAAGACATAGTTTTTTTGAGTTCTCTTTTCTTATGAAACATTGAGAAATGGTCGCTTCATAAATAAAATATTAGTGTTTTTCGTTAATTTCGTCTTTTTGTAGTGCAATAAAATATGTTTGTAAATATTGTATTTATATAAATGATGAAAATAAAAGTGTCTTGAAATGAGAAAAAAAAGGTTTGTTTGTTTGTTGTAGGTAAACTCGATTAGAAAAACTTCGAATGAAAAAAGCTTTTTTGTAGGTAATGTAGAACTTAAGTGAGGAAGTACTTTTTTTGCGATTCGTTTCGGATCCGTTTTGGTTTTGGGTTTCGCTGAGTATGATGAACTCTCACAATACATGCGCAAGTGGGTGATTCTAATTTCCATACTAATTCGAGCCGACAAACGCAGTTTTGCGGATCCGTATTTGGATCCGTGCGCAGAGTCCTACACTACGTATGCGGATCCAAAACGGACTCTTTTGCTTAAAGGGACTGGATTGCCATTCTTTTTATTCTAGTTTTGTTTCTTTAGTCATTCCATTCAAGATATTCTTGATAAACATTCCGGAATGAATAAAGAAACCCACTCTCTATGGCATTTCATTTTGCATCTCGTATTGCATTGCTTCTTGAATAGTTTCTTGAACTTTTATTTGCCAGAGTAATATATTATATTAATGGGACACACAATTTTTTTGATGTTTTAGTATCTACCATTCTTTGGGTGTAAAAAAGTTTTTGAAACATAAATGCTTTCCTATGATAACAACGTTCAAAAACAAATAGATAACATCGATTATTTGAATGAAAGTTTTACGGACTGTGAGAGAGACATCAAAATATCTCTTAACTCCCTTCATACTTCATCGTCCATCTTAAAAACAAAGACAGCTACATATTAATTTAGAAAAAAAATAATATTATTACATCAAGCTGCTCCCATTCAATTTCCTGCATAACTTTGGTGGATATTTTTTTTTTAAAATATTATTTTTCCTTTTGACTTCTTTCTAATGATTTATGTAAATATTTGAATAAAAACCTGAATTATATTTTAAATCTCTTCTCCATTTTATCCAAAACACCAGTCCCATAGTATGAGGACTAAGTATATAGTATAGACAGAGGAGAGGACCCTACTCTCTTTTTTTATGTCATCTTGAACAAAAAAAAAAAAGTTAAATTAAATTTATGAAAATGATGGAAACGATTCCATCGATCTGCCCTCTGCAAATGCCACTGTATATAAAAATTTTGAGAGGAAAAACTTTATAAAAAAGAACAAAAAAAAAGCAAAAATGAAAAAAAATGTTGACAAGCCAAATTTTCAATAATCTAATTCAATTTCAAAAATGCATCTACAAGATACGCGCGCACTAGAATTGAAGCTCATTTGAAAATCAATTTCATCGCTGCCATCGCCATAGCCATTGCAAGGGATGATTCATTCGACGACGAATTGAAATGGCTTTGTCATTGCCATCACACCCTACACACCAGGCTACAAGTCTTTCCGGTATGGTTTGACATCCAGCAGCAGCAGCAGCAAAAGCAAACTCATGGACGAAATAGATTGTTCTTTCCAGAGATACTCATACATAAAATATAAAATATTTATTCATGGTTATATGAATAAGTAGATATGCATACAACACTCTGGTTGACTTTCAAGAGGCTACATTTAAAAAAAATTTTTGTTTGCAATATAACAGAATAAAAGAGACATTGACGTAGATGAATTTTTGATTAAGGTCATCTAGAAGAGGTACCTACTATACAAATGTTTATCAAAAACCCCCCTAACGATTTTGATAAAACTTTGTACTTTTTATGACCAAAGTAGCTGTAAAAAAATGCTTTTCATGTTTTTTGCCAAACAATTTGCATTTTGGAAATAGGGTTTTGACGATTTTTTTTGCTAAATTGTCTTATTTTATGTATTCAGGTAGATTTGTCTTTTGAATGGGTCGACCATTTTTTTTTTATTATTTTACAGCCTATAGTTCTTCAGAGTATTTCAAACAATATTGCATTTCAAAACTAAAAAAAAAAAAAACAAAAAAAACCAAAATATATTTATTTATGGCTTTTGACTAAATATTAAAACATTTTTTCGTTAAATATCATTATCTTTGATATGTAGAGACATTAGGCTAGGCGTATATTGAGACGCGAACGGTGCGTGTGACGTGTACAGCACAAATTTTTGCAAACAAATTAAATCAATTGAATAGCTCATATTGATAAATCGACGTGACATGACCTGACGCTCGTTTTACAAAATACGCATGACATAGTGATTGAAACACAGCTTTTCTTGCGAGACTTTGCACGTGCAGGTGTTTTATTTATTTCCTGTCAAAAAATATTAAAAAAATATGAAAGAAACTGTTGTAACGAAGCGTACTAAAATACCCCATAGCTAATTACGAGCAAAATGATGCGACCACCGCATACACTTTAAAAGTAGCCATGCGAATTACCAGCAAGACGGTACGACCTCCGTATACACTCTTACTGCTTAGTGCATAGTTCAGTGTGCACCCACCCGGTCATTTGAAATTAATAATATTTCTTTTGTAATCTGTCAGTTCACACTGGTGACGTCTCCGTCACCATTCTGTTCAACCAGTTCTTGCTGAGGACAAGGGTTTTCTTGTAAACCCGATCGTTTGGTTCCTTTGAGCTGCTCTTCAAGAAGATCATTGGACATGGTTCTCCTCCATTGGTTCCGTTCCTTAGGTTGCGTACTAGGGACATAGGGTTTCCGGTAAGGGCCCAAACCATTTGTTTCCTTCGTGTTCCACTTCTAGGATAGCTTTGGACAGGTTCTCTTCCAAGAGTTCCCACCCGTTTCGTTGCGTGCTGAGGTTACCGTGTTAGCGATTCAATTTAAGATATGAGAATAAACAATTATTGTGTAACGATTAAGTAAGACAAATAAACGCTTTCTTTTCATTAGGAACTAAAGACCTTCCAATCCCAAGTTTTGTTGCTTTTTTGGGAAGAATCCTGGACACCGGTGAGTTACCTCAGCCTTGAAGAAAAAGCATCACAATGTCTGCTAAATTGAGAATAACTAAATCTAATTCTGTTCAGTTTATTTATGTAAAGTAGGAATTTTCAAGCCAAATATTTAAAATTTTTAAATTAAATCAATGGCGCAATATTTTAGACGATTTAGTAAGATGTTAAAACATTTTTTGTATGATGCTAGGTTAAAAACAGGCTTTCCCAAATTTTAAACGAGTTAGAATCGTATTATCTTTTTAACATTTTACTAAAGTTAAAATCGCCAAATGCCTATTTTATCTTTTTAGTATCATACTAAATCCAAGTGTCACTTTGGCAGCTACAATTGCAAAAATGGGTTGAACTGTCACGGTTTTAGGCGTGTTCAGCTAGAAAAATAGGTTTAGTATGTTACTAGTTAGAAAATGTTTAAAACTAAGAATATTTTAGTAAAGAGTTTTAAAGTTAGAAAATAAATTGTTAAGTAGTATCATGCTAATACCTTAACATCAGGCTGTTTAAAATTTTGCGCAAATGTTGATAAATCAAACAAAAAAAAAAAAATCATTCATAAAAAAAAAATAGGTCCCAATCAAGTAACACGTAGTGTTAGAATGAACTTCGGGGATTGCTGCAGCACATTGTTGGCATAAAGAATATTATCAATGGGAGTTGATCCATGTTTGCGGGGGTGGTCTTGGTTGATTTTCAATTTGTTTTCCCTCATACTCTGCAGCATACTCGCGCTGGCTCTCATATACAGACAAAAAAATGAACTATAGCGCAATCTTTAAAGAGGGTTGGACATCATCGCAACGCTTCGATATCCTTTGTACATTGCTGATGTCCTTTGCTATCGATAAGTACACAAATTCCTTGTGCGGATGTTCAATAAGTGATAACAAAGTGTTGTCTATCTATACCGCCCATCGCATATTCCACAAGGGTTGTGAGTTCTATAACTGCGTTCAATAGAAAATTCTACTCAGTTTCGTTTTTTTTTGACTAAGCGCATCCTGGGCCAGAGAATAGAACCAAACCCGAACCGAGGTGTGCAATATGCCTACTAGGCAACTGGAATATCTGCACAAGCAATACGAAGCAAACACAAACAAAAAAAAATCCTGCTCGCTTAGCTACGTTTTTCGAAATTACAACTTTAATAAATTTTACTTCAACAAGAGTTTTAAGAGAAAGAAACGCCTTTTGAAAACGGACAAGGAAACAGGAACCGAAGCAGATTTAATACTTTGGAAATTATTTGCATGATAACCGGTACAGGGCTACCACACAATTCGATGAGCAAGCAACTTCTCGGAGAAGGTATATCTACTTTAAAATAGTTCAAAGCAGTGGAAATCCTGATGCCTTTTCCTACACAACTTTTCCCATAACTCTCCATCCGAACTCTTCGCAAGAACCAAGGACTTTTTGCCAACCCCTCATCAGAGTTGGTTTTCAGAATAATTTAACGTCCAAGAGTTTGTGGTTCGGACGATGGTCATGTACCGTATACCATACCCAACCAGATGGTATTAACAAAGTTTCCAAGCCGACTGCCGAATGTCGGACTATAAGACCGGCAAAGTCCGCCTTTACACTTTGCCCACAAATTCAATTAGTAGTGGAATTATAAAGGGATTTTCCAATACCAATATCTATATATTCCCACAAGCCTCAGAACTCAATGCCGCACGTTACAATTGGAATTCCTCACAAGGGCAAGGGTTCTGCAGATGCAGACGCACAGATGCCAGGATCCCTGATCAAAAAAAAAAAAAAAAAAAAACTTGACATATGGAGTGGTGAAATATTGCCGCCCGCCGCCAACTCCACGAATTGAAATTTGATTTAAATAGCCTTGTGAGTGAGGTTAAAGCGTAACTTTGTCGCTGTTGAAAAGCCATTAACTTTCAGTTATCAAAAACTTTGTACGCCGCATGGGACACTCGCTTCTAAATGCCTAAACCACCTTTTTTAAAATATTTTCCGCAGCTCTTTCATCGCATCTCGTCTGCATCCCCATCGCACCGTCAAATAATAACTGGCGGTATGTCAAAAGGTGATTTCCCTATACCAAACGAAAACCTTATTCCTACGTCCATGAAACGCGCTGCTGAACTTTTTTAACACTGGACGTCACCTCTCTTGCCTTCATTACAGCCCAAGCTACATCCTGCTTCTGCTATTCACTAGATAGGTTTTGCGCTTTTTTACTTCTCGCATATCCATGACAGGGATCTGGTGCTCCACTCTATGCTCTGTGGGTTGGTTTAGGTTCGTCCTTGAGAGAGTGAGAAATCATAAATCATCGGCGAAGTGGGAAAACAACAAATTGACTGAACGTTTAATAAAAAAAAAAAAATAACGGTATTTCAAAAAGTTTGTGCCTTTATGTAAATAAAATTTTAAATTAAATAAGATTAATTTCATTTCCAATTGTTTGAGATGGATGGGGGCAACTCTGAACACCCTTGGGTTATATGATGTAACAGCATCATATACAGCTTATACTAGGCGCTTCTTCTCTTCTAACCCCCTCTATTTGTATGTAGTCTCCCGCTTAGATGTGGCCACACATTTAAAATTGAAAATCACTTTTCAAGTTAAAGTATCCTCTTGCAGAGAGGAACTTTTGAATTCGTGTCGGTTCTCCGGTCTCGGGGTGAAAAGTCAAATGGATTTTGCTAGGGTATGACATGGTTTTAGCAGTTGCTTTTTTTTCGTTTCTTTTGTATTAAATGGATGAGGATTTTAGCTTTTGGAGAGAGGTCAAGTTTTAATTAGTTTGATTTATGCTTTGAAGATATAAAATTATTGAAATTATCTTTAGTTTATATTTGGAGGAGCGAGGGGGCCAAAAGTCATATCAATGAACGGTTCATAGCCCATGAAGAATATTTGCTACAAAACTTGCCTCAACTTTTAGGGTCTAGTTTAATTAAGGTGATCTCTAAGGTGATATCATTTTAGTCCTAAATTTATTTTTTTTTAAATTAAACTAGCTGACCCGAACTTCGTTCCACTTATACTTGATTAAATTATTAATGTTCCTTTCGAAAGTCGAGCATGCTTCAATTGTCATTACGACTTTCCGACTTTTCCGCCCTAATTTACCAATTTTTATGTCCAAAGGGTGTGTAACTGGTTCAATACAAATCCAACAAAAAAATATCCATCCAATTTGGATGATGTTCAGTCGAGTTATGTGCGTAAAAATAAAAAACTAATTCAGAAAGACGTTTTCACGATTTTCTGACTTTGTTGGTTGAATTTTCTAATTTTCGTTCGAATTTTTCAAATTTCGGCTCTGTTGTGTGTTCATCTGGTTAAACACAAAACAAATAAATTTCCATGCAAATCGAATGATGTTTAGCTGAGTTATCCGCGTACGAACACAATTTAATTTCAGAAATTTTGAAATTTCCTACTTTTACGGTCGAATTTCCTACTTTTTCGATCGAATTTTCAAATTTTTCAATTTTCGGCTTAATTGTGTGTTAATCTGGTACAATAAAAATCCAACAAAAACGAATCGGATAATTTTTAGCCCAGTTATGCGCGTATGAACACAAAAAGGGATTCATGTGAATCACCCTGTTTATAGAAGATTTGGGAGAACTTTAGAACAAAATTGGAATTAATTCGTAGTTTTGGGAAAGTAAACGAACAGAAATATTTTACCAAGCGGAAATGCCAAATAATGTCAGTCAGATTGAGAAAATTACGTTCTGCTAAAGTTATAATTATAAAACAATGCACCCATTCTTTTATATTAAAACATTTTAGGAAAAATATCCCGTTTTTTCTGTGATTTCTGAACAAAATCTGGAAAAAAAGTTAGCCTGATGGGACTGTTGAATGTATGTCTTAAACCCGGGATGTTGGACGTATGGCAACCTTTACTTCTAACTAACTGGCTGAACAGAATGATGACGAAGACGGAACTGGAGCCGGAGCTGGAATAGCTGTCAAAATATTGAATACACGCAAGTTCAATGTTGCGAACACAACGGAACGTAGTCGCATACAGAGCTGCAGACGCAGACGGAAGAGTTACCCAACTTTTAACTTTTCACGTACGACACTTTTGACGTATGAAGAAAAAAAAAACAACTTTTTGGGTCGGAAAAAAATATTGTGGTTATTTATGTCGCGAAAAAAATTATATATTAAGAGGAAAATTATTGGAAACAAAAAATGTGAACTCTGAGCCTGTACACAAGAATATTCTTTTGTTTTTCTTCAAAATACTTTCAAAGCTGTACAGTTGCATTGTGGACAGGTAAAAAAATAACGTACGACACTTTTTGACAGCTCTTCCAGTTCCGTCTGCGGGTCCAGTTCCGTCATTCTATTCTGTTCAGGCAGTAAAGCAGATCCCGCGACAAACGTGTTCAAATTTAGGTGCAACAAGTCCAAATCTAAGAAAAATGAAGAGGTAAAATAAACAAGGATAAAACAAAATTAAAATAAATACATACAAACAATTTTTTCTTTGAAGAAGGTACGCATTCAGAATTTAAAAGCTATTAATAGCGTCAGTATGAAATGTAATTAATATAAATTTGGCCTTTGTTACATGTCCGCGTATAGAATTTTTAAGCTAAGTTTAATTTGACTAAAGGAATAAGTTTTTTTAAGTCTACTTAAGTACGGTTTATAAAAATTTAAATAGTAGATACTGAAAAGTGGCACTTCCGTACTGGGAAAATTAAATAGTAGGTACTGAATTCAATAGATACAAATAGCAAGCACTTTTCCTACCGAATTATATTTCGTTCACCAGGGAAAGTTTAATAGTCCATCAAAACATCTTTGATAATTTTGTCATAAGCAATAACCACCTAATTTATTTGTTTGAATTAGATTAGCAGCCTTATTTATAACCAAAACCATAGTTATTTCAGCTCTTGTGTTCAGGGTAACTACACCACGGATTACGAATTTTCCGGACTCAAATGAAGCAGTAATAAATTATTATTGAATTATTATTTATTGTTTAGTTTTCGGTAGCCTTTAAGGAGCTTTGTCTCTGATTGATGAAATGAAATAAATAAATATTTTATTGAGTGCATGAAAACTGAATACGTTTATGTATGTAAACAACACTTGGAGAAATTGGGCCTTAACACTTTCCCTCAACGCCATGTAAGCTTATGCCAATGAACACCATAATATGATCGGAATCACCTGTTCTTCTTTTAAGAAAATCACTTCAGTGGGCTTTAGGTCAAAGTACGGACATAGACAGACATACAGATTAGGATCAAATTTCCTGAGGTTTATTTTTAAAAAAATCCAAAACTTTCCCAAGTAATTAATATCGAATTAGGTTGCTTTCTTCTCATTTTTCTTTTAAATTTAGAAGGTACCAAAATTGAAAACTCTGTGTACAGTAGGCGCACCCACGACACGTGACGCCCATAACTGTATGATGAAAATAGTCATACTTCAATATTCCATCAATTGACGGCATTCAACTTAAGATTTCAGATAGTGCAAAGTATCTGGGAGAAACCTTAGACAAGAAGCTAAACTGGAGTCTGAATCACGGTTGGAAAAAGGCTTAATATTGTACTGAATTTTGTACTATTTAATTTTCCCAGTACGCAAGTACCACTTTTCAACTTTCAGTACTATTTCAATTACTGGCAAAAGACCAATTCTGAAATTTTCATTAACTGGGTTTAACGCATCACTCAAGTGGTAGTTTGGCATAAGCCCGATGAAATTCATTCGAGATTTTCATACAAATTTCAATTAAGATAATCGAAAAATTCTAAAATGTAGGTACCTTTCGAATGTAGATGTTTGGTGCGGTAGGAAAAATATTTTTTCGTATCTAAAAAATTAAGGAAAATAATCAATTTTTTAAAACTTTTTTAAAAAAGCTAAGTCAGTTTGTATGAAAATCGAAAACGAATATTTAAAAACCAAATGGTGTGCTATATATACCTTTTGTGAAATCTAATATTTCATGTTGTTTAAATGAATGTTTTTCAGAAATTTAATTTCAAAGTCAAAATGAAAACAAAATAGTAAATGGTAAAACGGAAAAAATGGTTTTAACTATGAAAATTTTTTTGCGTCATAAACCAAACAAAACAATCAACTAAAATAAAAATCATTGTAGGTATTGGTCTCCAAGTTGTGTAAATATATGAAATAAAAGATAAAAACTTTTATAAACTATAAATATAAATATTTATTTATTCAAACTATATCACAACTTTTGTTTCAGAACGGATACCTCGACTGAAAATTCTCCGATTTCGAACAAATCGGAGAAAATTTTCTTCCGAACGGATACCTCGATAGGGCTGATTATTTTTGCGTTTTGGAAGTCAAAGTTCCATCGTCAGGTTCGATTTTATATCATAAAAAGTTCCATCTTCAGGTTTGAACCTGAAAATGGAACTTTGACTTAACGCGTCGAAAATAATATTAAAAAACAAAAGTTGTGACATAGTTTGAATAAATAAATATTTATATTTATAATTTATAAAAGGTTTTATCTTTTATTTCATAAAATAAAAAGTTTGTTTTTAATTTCTTAGGAATCAAAAAAGAGGGAATATAAATCTTTCCTCCGTTCATTTTTTTTGCTTAAAATGTTCCCAGGGATGATTCCTGTCCTAAAAACATGTGAACGTTTTATGAAATTTGAATTTTCACTCAATAATTCTAAATATGAAAACAAAAATATGTAGGTAGGTATATATAAAAAAAACTGTAAAAATTTTCTTCCGAAAAATATGTTTTAAAAAAAATTCTCTCCGCGAAAAAATAAGTAAACCAAATATACCTCAAACATTGGTCAAATATTCTATTATCTTTCCAAAAATATTTAACAACATACCTACTATGATTCGGATTTATCTCAAATTATTTATTAAACGTTAGATTTTTCAGAATTTATTGACATATCTATTTAAAATGTACTAGCGGCGAGCCTGGCGAACTTTGTATCGCCCTCAAATAAAGTTGTCAAAAATATATGAATTGTTATTGATCTCCAAATCGAGATGGTTGCAAGGGGTCGATGGCTGAATACTCAAAACAAATCTTCCTCTAACGTCCAATAAAATATTAAATTCCTTTAGAATTCACGATTGGAAAAATTTCGGTACTATTTGTTCATTTTCAGTACTATTTTTTTTCTGCTTTCAGTACTATTGGCAAAAGTAGATTTCCATCACTGGTCTGAATATCAAAGAAAGAGCTCAGAAGGCAATTTTGCCCTCTACTCCTGTAACAGAATTTTCGGAAAAACTTAAGGGACCTAATCCAAAAATCATTCTATGGATGTATACGGCAATAGTGAGACCGATACAAACCTATGGTTGTATAGTTTGGTGGAATGGAGTAGAAAAAGCTACCAATCTTAAAACTTCAACCAAAGTACAAAGAATGGCATGTATTGGGATCACATCAGAGGCAATTAGAACCACCCCGACAGCGGGCCTTGAAGCCATACTTAATCTTAAGCATCTTGACTCATTTGTAAAAGAATCTGCAGCAAATAGTGCTAAGCCAAACAAATGTCTGGAAACACAGTCAAGTTGGCCACGCTCAGATTTTAAACAAAAGTGTTTGCACAGACTATATTACTCCCTAACTAGATTCCTATATAGACCATTCACTTCTAATATCCGTAGTAGACATGAATGGGAAGTCACTCAACCACATGACCCAATGGCAGCAGTCTTTAAGGATGGGTTTAAAATGGAATGTGGAGTTGAAGCGGGATTCTATTCGGAAACCATAAAATTAGCCAGCTCTTTTAGACTCCTGTTGTCGTATTAATTAGATTTTTGACTGTTTAAACTATGTCTACATATTTGGAGATAGTCGGAAATTTGCTTTATTTAATAAAAAATATATTAAATTTGTATAGGTTTAGACAATCGATTACGTTGTGTAAAGTAAGATAAAAAGTTAGATCACTTTAGCAACAATAAGAAAGGTTTTTTCAAAACTTGGACAGCTGTCTAAAGTTAGACAGTGTTTATTAATACGACCACCGGACAACAGCAGTGTTTTCCAAGCTGAAGTTCTGGCAGTAACCAGAGCCGCTGAACGGCTTTCAATGCTAGCGATACTGCCAGCTGATTTTGCCTTCTTCAATGACAGCCAAGCAGCCATAAAAGCACTCTTTGCCATCGAAATAAAATCAAAACTGGTCTCCTGCTGCCGCAAAGAGCTTAAGGTTCTTGGCTCGCAGCACAACGTAACGCTCTGCTGGGTTCCTGGCTATATAGGAATTCCAGGTAACGAGAAAGCCGACGAGCTGGCACGAATTGGATCATCAATTGATCCAAACCAAGCAGAACTAAACGTATATGAACCAATCTGCTCCTTTAAATAGACTGTGGCAAAGAAAATTCTTAAGGTGCCGTGACATAAGGCCATGCGTCATAAGGCCATATTTCGGAATATGGTTTTATGACGCTTTCGTAAAGTGACATTAGGCCATATTCGAACAGATGGTCTTTTGACACTTTGGTGAAGTGTCAAAATGCCATATTTTTTTGCGACTTAATGCCATATCTTGATATGGCATCGTGACACTTTCTTTAGGTGACATAATACCATATTAAAGCAATTTTGATACTCGCGGTACGAAAAAAAAATGACAGTTTTGTTGGACGTAGCTTTTCCTTGCAGTATTTTTAACGCCAACGGTTCAAATTATAATAATAGGAATACTTAGAACTTATAAGAGTAAATACGATTCAAGCAAAAATCTATCGATTTTTTTTACCTTTCCTTGGCCAAGTATTTTTTCTTTAAATAGCGTATTTTAAGAAATTTAAAACACTATTCATAATCCTTGAGACTTTTCCACGTGAACATCTCACATCAAATTGGGTGTTCCAATTTTAATTCACTCAAAGCGTAGCGGAAAAAAATTTTTCCGAAGAGAATATCAATTTGGGGTGTGAAAATTAAAAATTCGCGCGAATTTTTAATTTTCACACCCCAAATTGATATTCTCTTCGGAAAAATTTTTTCCGCTATGAGGTTGAGGTTGCATTTGAATTTTACTTCATTCAAAGAGTAGCGGAAAAAAAAATTTGCCGAAGAGAAGATCAGTTTGGGGTGTCAAAATTAAAAATTTGCACGAATTTTTATTTTTTTCCGCTATATTGTATTCGAATTTTATTTCACTAAAAGCGTAGCGGAAAACAAATTTGCCGATGAAGAGATCAATTTGGTGGACAAAATTTTTCCGAAGAGAAGAAAATGAAAATTCATGCGATGTTTTAATTTTTACACCCAAAATTCATCATTCATTTTTGAGGACAAATGCTGCTATCAACATAATTATCTAAAGTTTTAACTTTCTTTACATTGATTTTTTTTTAATGCAAGAATTTTCATTTGAAATCAGTTAATAGCATAAAATAAAGGATTTAAAGTTCTAAAATCTAAATGAACCCTTGTTGCCCTTACAGATTTTATTTTAGGGTAAATAAGAAATATATGCATCTGAAAGTGACACAAGGCCATAATGGCCTTACGTCACTTTAGGTAAGCGTCAAAAGGCCATTTGTTCGAATATGCCCTTATGTCACATTATGAAAGCGTCATACAGCCATATTTTAAAATATGGCCTTATGTCGCATGGCCTTATGTCACGGCACCAATTCTTAAGAAAACAAATGCAAGGTGGACCCTAATCGACTCCTGCACGAACCAAAAAACTTTGCCCGTGTTTCGACAAGGGATAGACAGAGAGGATCTTGACGCTAAATAAGAAATCACTGTACTCGCTCGTAGGTACAGTTACTGGACACAAGGCTGTTTCACAATGCGACGAGAAAACGAGACGTCAGCGTGACGAGACCTCTTGGTAGTTTCTCTCTCTTAAAAAAGAATTTTAAATATTGAAATAATGCATAATAAAGCATTTCTCGTCGTCTCGTCACGTCATAAAGTTCGAAAAAATGAAAAAAAGACGAGAAATACTTTATTATGTATTTTTTCGTTGTTTAAAACTCGTTTAAAAGAGAGAGCAACCGTGAAGAGATCTCGTCACGCTGACGTCTCGTTTTCTCGTCGCATTGTGAAACAGCCTACAATCTGCTGAAGTACCACATGGAAAAACTGAGGCATAGCACGGATGATCTATGCAGTGGTTGTGGCGATCAATAGGCACATGAAGACTCTTCTCACTTTTTATGTCAGTGCCCACTCTCGCAACTAAGAAATAAACATCTAGGAAACTACTTCTTCAATAACTCTCCAACTTATCTGGTGTGCAATTGTCGAAATTCATTAATGCCTCTAGATGGCCAGATAATCCATGAAAACTTATAGGTAAAAATATTTGAAGGGCTCAATCCTCCAGGGATCTACATTGATCTAAGTGTGATAGGAACAAGATCCTCTATCAGCCTAATAACCTAACCTATGACGAAAACAACTTTCTTGCTCTTCTAGATATAAATAATCGTAATGTTAAGTGACTGAAAAGTATACACTTTTTACTCATTTAAACCCAATAAAAAAAAATAGAATTTTATATAAGAATATCCTATTGAAAATCATCAATTTGTACTCACATGAGTTGATCATGGAGTAAACAAAATGAATATTTTGTAAACTTATAGTGTGGAAAAATAATTAAATGAATTCTGCTGTCGATGATTTCAAATTAATTATTTCACCCTATAAACGTTTTTTTTTTTTTTTTATATAAGAAAACAAAATCGATAGCCATATGTGATGCAATGAAAAAAAAAAATATATAAAATTGTCAGAAATAAATTGAAAGCACTAGTGCGCAACAAATTGATTTGTCTGAGTGACATTTTGAATTCAAATTCATTCCATCAGTTGCCCTTCGATCACATCAAATCACATCACATCACATACAAATCAATCATCAGTCATTTATATGTATGTGTGTAAAGAGTGTGATGTAAATCTAAATTATTTGCAAACGAAATTGTGCAACACTGTTAAACGGTTGATTAAGCACAAACCTATTGAACATAATATTTATATTGCTGGTATGTGTTTTCTTTCAACGCCTGAATACCGTTCGATTGTATCTTTTTTCCGTTTCTCTCATAGTTCATAGAAGAGCTAATGGCCACTAATAGAGTGGACATTTGTCTAAAGTATCAAACTGGAAAAACCATTTGAAATGTCACGCCCCACTGCACTAAAGGGCCTTCTTCGTCTGCACTTTTGCCCACATAGAAGTTGTTCAACTTACCCCCAAACACCCAACCGCTACCAACTCTATACCATTAACACTGTGGATTTTCGAATTTGTTATAATTTTTCTTCTGCCTTTAGCTGAAGAAACGAATGTACCCAACCCATCAACCACTATCTTCAGCAGGACTTTAAGGGAGGATAGCGGTGGCATATCGGCCCATAGCGATAAACTCCATAGCAAAAAGGGACACTTCTAACTTGGAAAATTTAAAGGATTCACTAGTCGACGACAATGGAAAACACAAGTTCTATACCCACCTACGAAGACGCGCATAGGCAAATAGGATACGGAACCAAAATGGATGGGACACCATCAACCTATATAGAGGATGACGGGCTATAATGGTGAGATGGCGATAGCTATGGCGATGGCGATGTCATTGGCGATGGCACACAACATTGCTAACTACTTGGAAATGCTAATTAAGACAAATTGCCGAGCATAAAATGAAGTTATTCAACTAATGGCGGCTGGCAGGCACAGAGGTCGAAGGACATAGAGCACACTAATTGTCAACGAAGTCAAAGCATAGCTCACGCTAAGAGTATGTCTACACATTTATTTCTCTTCATTTAATTTCATTTCGCTATTGTGTTTGGCATTTCGTGTGATGGAATGGTGTAGGTGGGGTGTTGCTGCCTCTAACTGTCATTTTGAAAGTTTTCCCATTTAATGGCTGTAAGTTTTACAAAACATCCAGCAAGCGCCACCATCGCAGGTAAAATGCAGGCCCGGAGCAGGAATTTCATTATAATGGGGGTGCAATCGTAACGAAGTTACACATTTTTCCCTCATCTCTAAATCATCATTCTACCAACCGCCCTCAACAACGACTCAACTGTCACTTCAATTATCATAGAATTTTCAAATTCAAATATGTAGTAACATCCGCCAGCCACCGGATACGGTTCAACGTCATAAGCCAGATAAATGAACAAACACATCAATATGATGAAGTGTTGGACGAGTTTTTCTGCACTTTTATAATTCACATTTACCTCTTCCCACGAATATGATAAGTAAATGTGCAATTTGTTTGGAAATTCGTCTTCTGTGCTGCCTTAACCAGTGTTAAGCGTTCCGTTCTCGAAACATACTGGACTGCTGAGTGCGTGCTGCACTAGATAGTAGATTCGCTGTTTTTGGCTTCCGAGCTGTGAAATTTATTTTGTGCCTACAATTTCGACTGAGGATGAGGAATCTATGCCACCGTAGTATTTACTACTACAGTTCCGTATGAGGCCGGGAATTCTATACAGTTAGAGTGGTTAAGCAATTTTAACTCACCGATTTCGGCGGTGAAATGAGGTTCTAGAGTGGTTCAGTCATATAATTGTCACTTACTTGAAACTCAAACCATCGTTGAACCTCAGTCGATCCTCCAAAATTGGCGAGTTAAAATTGCTGAAACACGGATTAGATATTGAACCACATTTTTACAACTGGCCCTTTTTGAACCGCGGAACAAATATTGTACAACCTTGAAAACATGGCTCAGAAGCTAAGTTGGGTTTAACACCGAAACTATGCCGGATTTACATGAATGACAAAATGCCATTGAATTGGTAATTTTATACCAATTAACTGTCATAAAATTTATTGGTCTTAAATGACAAATTTAATGACATTTTGTCACTCGTGTAAATCCGGCATTAAAAATAAAGTAACTAACTTCTCATGAAGCAGTTATTAAGTGAATGACTAACTTTCACTTTTAGGCAACAATTTATCCAAATCAAAATGCGGCACTATATGTATATGGATGCCTGGCTTTCCATAGATTTTAACAAAACATCAAATTCATTTTATTTCATTGAACTAGAAACTATTTTTGAAGTTAGGTATTAAAATATGAATGAATATGTATTAGACCCTTAATGGTCTTCCCCTCGCTTTGATTACGACCTTGCTTAAGGTAAAAGTGCAATTCGAATTCGAGGGCTGTAATTGTTTTGCTGCAGCAATGAAACGAAAATGAATTTTATTTGGCATTGACATAACTTCTGATGAGTTTTCTGTTCTCGAGTGGTATTCTATGTTTTAACTCTTTTATTTAAGTTTACTTTTCAATAGTGGGGGCATTCTATGTGTAGCATGCGACGACGACGACAAAAATGACAGTGGGTGGTGTGGCGCTCATGTCGGCGGGCACCGCCGCCGTCGTCAGAGTGACATGGAGTGGCGAAGCAGGGATGATGTGAATTTATTAGTTTTGTTTTCGAAATAGGCAACTCAAGAGTGTTGTTCAGAGGACGGCTAAATGTTTGCAGTTTCGTTGATTAATGCTCGAAGAAGTTTTTTAGGCTTGGTTGTATATGGTATGTTGTTGTTTTTGTTGATAAAATGTTAACGGATTCCTTGACATTTAAGGCTAAAGCCGGTATAGCCCTTCGTCATTTGTACTGAATAGAAGATGATTTTATGGGGCAATGGGTTGAGAATTGTTTTTTTTTTTTTTTTGCGATGAGCAATACAAATCTCTTGTGATTTTTCATCAGTAAAGTCACGAACATTTATTTATGTGATGCAATGTCAAAATAACTGTATACTAGGTCCATCCGAATCCTTTTTTGACTTTGAATTAATATCCTTTTTTTTTGGTATGTTAAAACAATGGTGGTATATTTGCTGATGCGTGTATGTAGGTTCACAAAATAATTGCGCTCTCTGAAGATTATTAGACTGAGCTGAGGATAAAAGAATAATGAATAGTATTCACTTAACGGTTACAGAAATAAAGACCTATGTACTTTCTCACTTTTGGCTTTAAATTTTTCTTTGTATGCAAAAAAAAAATTAAAGTTTGAAGAAAAATTTAAAAACACGGCCAACGGCGGCGGGAGTGTTATAGTTTTATAGAAAATTGAATAGGTGCTGAAAAAAAATACTTTGTTAATAAAAATAAAAATGTAGAAATGTATTTCTGGCCCTTTAGTTGGGAGGGGCAATTTTGCAAAAAGTCTACTTGAAATAGAATTTGTTTATAAACTGGAAGACATTTAGGCATCAAGTTTTTAGCCTTTGACTAGAAATTGATAAAAGTTTTCTGGACAGCAGTAACCTTTGATGTTTAAAAAGTTAAAAGCTATCTGACTAATTTGATTAAAATTACGTTTTAGGAAAACAATTTTTTTACTACTTACGTTTAAAAAGTTATCTTTTCTTCGTTCTCTGGTTGGTACTTATGTCGTTTTCGATTAGATTTTGGGAGTGTTCCCTTCCTATCGAATATGGAATATTGGATGGGAATAAAATATTCCCAAAAACCAAAGGAAAACGACATTTAACTCTGAATAGCTCTGAATCTCACGTCAAATTTTAGAATTTCTTATGAGAAAGCAAATCAAAGCGTTAGATTATGTTTATTTTTCAATGTGTTTTGTGTTTGTTGTGTTGGGATTCTGAAAAAAATATCACTGCTCAACAAGGTTTTTGTTACAGAAACCAAAGTATACATTTCCGTAGGCTTTTGGTGTGCTGAATTCGAATATAAAGTCAGAAATATTCTATAACGTCACGTTTTTAACAATATTCCCTTTTGAAAATAAATAAAAAAAATAGTTTTTTTTTTTTTGCTGTTTTGGAGGTTACGTAATAACGTGAGGTAATTTATTTCAACATAGTTTGTAGCGGATTCTCTGAGAAATCCTGATTTAGTTTTAGCCTTCATCCCATAAATTTTGAAAAGTCGATCAACATGACTCTAACTACTCATAAGTTGTTGTGTGATTATGTGATTGATCCTAATGTATACATTCCATCCGTGAAAACTGTATTAGTGTTTGTTCTATCATCATCATTTTTTTTACAACAGTGAAAGTCACATCATGCACGACATAAAGTATTTTGATGCGGAGCTTAGATTTGTACTAATTTTCCCTATCGGTGATGCCAACTTCCCTCTTTTATTTCTGACTTGGATTCGAGTTCTGCACACCAAAACCCTTTGGAAAAGTATAGTTTTGTTTTTGTTAAAAAAACCTAATTTAATTTTGTCGACCAGTGATTCTTATCCGATTGTTGAGCATTTTCGGTTCGTGCAATTAAAAACCGAAGAAAAGTTAATCTATTTATCTAAATTTGGATAGTTATTCTCAGATTTATGTATTTACCCGTTTGTTTTCTGCAAATGGTCCTTAACGTAATATTTTGAACAAAATTGTTTTCAACACAATTTTTTTCACTATTTTTTCAAAACTTTGAGTTTGAAAACTAATTTTCAAAAAAAAAATTCTCAAATAATTAGTTTGAATTAAAAATAGGATAAAATATCGAACCTGCCTCTGGCTTTAAAAAAAAGAAGGTATAGCATGACATTGTAAATGTGCAAGTTGATATTCTAGAAAATCGCCCTCCTGACAAAAACGGGGGGAAATAGACCCTCCTCCCATAAGACTTTTTTCTTGTCTCGACTCAACCTACACGCTCTAGCTTTTTGTCACACGTTATGCGAATCACCCTGTATAATAAAAAGAAACTTAGAGCTTGTTTCACAATATTTACGTAAAGTTCTGATTACAGTTACTCCGACATACCTAGGTATTGGCACAGGGTCATAAGTCCACAAGATACAAAATTTCACCCACCAGAATAGGTTCTAAATGAAAAAATATTTTTTTATTGTTTTGTGAACTTTATGACCCTGTGTCAAATTTTATGTGTCGAGTAACTAATCAGAACTTTACTCAGACATTGTGAAATAGGCCCTTAATGTGTTAAAAATGTATTTTATGTGCATAATACTTTTTCGATTTAAAAAACAAAATTCGACTTCCAATGAAAAATCATTTTGTGCGAGTATATCCTTATCCAAGGAGTTCTTTTTTAAACAGAAGAACTTCTCATCAATTTCAATAGAATTCCTTGATTTATTTCTCAAGTTCACTGAATTCATTACCGGTGTTCTATATGTTTGCCTGTTGAAGTTGTTTAAGAAATAAAATAAAATAAAAAAAAAAAGAAACATTTAACTTGTTTACCTACTTTGTTTTTGGTTTGTGTTATTTTTTTGTTTGTTTGTATTGTGTCTGAAAAGAAAATAAATTTAAAATTATTGGTTTGGTATTTCGCTTAAATTTAATTAAATTGCTTTATCTAAAGCACAGGTATGTATTTTATATGTATGTATGTAGGTTGAACACAAGAGGAGCAAGATATATTTTATTTTTTGCTGTGTTGTTATTGCTTCCTCCGAATTTGGTTGGATGCCTACATTATAAATTCAAAAAAAAAACACAGGTTGTGCTTTAAGTGCAATATTGCCAACTTGTGCAAAAATGTTGGTACATTTAGCACAAGCAGACAAGATTTTATTATTTATAAACTTTTCTTCGTTTTTGTGTATGAAAAACGAATTCAATAGAAATACAAACAAGATATTCTATGAAATGTACCTACTATCTTCTTCTTCTATATATGTATACTAGCCGACCCGTGCTCGCGTTGCTTCGCAAGCTTTAAATATACTTATTAATATGAGTAGGTAAAAGTATATCAAATGCCCCATGAGACTAACCGCAATTTCTATTACATTATTAACAAACATTTTATAAACATACATACTTCCTAATGCTTTCCGTAACCAAATAAAGAATTTTTTTTTTTCTCACTGAAACAGTTTCAGGATGCCAAGCAAACTATACATTTCCTTTTATAACTATTTTTTATTTTTTCCCTTGGACGGAAACTCCCTTAGACGGACAACAGTGTTGCGACCGTCACTGTCCGCAACTTCGACAAAAAAGTGTACGAAATTTTCTTAAAAGTTAATAATCTAATTCTACAAAAATATTTAACAAATAAAAAATATCTGTTTACATGCTTCAAAGAATAAGGAAAATTATAAAATTTGTTTGAAGTAAATCGGTTGAATACTTTCTGAGAAAAACGCGGACAAACAAAATATTTGTTTCGTCTTTATATAATAGTAATGATATAGAAATGGATGTACATATATGTTTGTACCTATGTTTTTTATGGACTCCGAAAACCACCATACCAATTGGGTCCAAAATTTCAGAAAATCTTACTTAAAAGTCCAATGGTGTCATTGTGCATTTTTGGTCAAAATCGGTTTACGAATAATATAATTACTATATACTTATTTCAGAGAACATGGTCAGATTTTGTTAAAAACTTAAGGAAATTTAAGGTAAAAGTCTGAGCATGTTTCTGTGTGTATTTGGTCAAAATCTGCCCAGCAATTTGCCAACTATGCAGCATTGCATGCATTTCAGAAAACAAGTTTATATTTTGTTAAAAATTCATGATATTTGGTAAAAATTGGTCTTGCATTCTGCAAACGAAGCGCATGCTTCAAATAACATGGATTTTGATAAAAATTACAGGAAATCTTAGCTAGTAGTTCAAGAGTGGCCTTGCGTGTTTGTTCAAAATATTGGTCTTAAAGTTTGCCAATAAGTTGCAGGAGGACATGCATTTTAATCTCAGAAATAATGGGCCACATACATTCCAAATATTAAAAAATAAAATTAGAATTAAAAATACGTGAAAAAAATATTCTTATCCACTTGTTATTTATGTCCGTTCATCAATTTAAAAACGAGAAGTTTGTATTTATTTATTTAAACTGAGATAGTTATCCTCAGTTTTATATATTTATCCGTTCGTTCTGTGCAAGTGGCCCTAAGTAATATTTTTGACAAACAAGCATTTTCAAAAAGTTGTTATTTGAAAATTAAATAAATCATAAGAATTGGCAATAAGCGAATTGATAAAATAGAAAGAAATAACATGAATCGCAAATTAGACAAGTTCCAGTCAAAGTTTTTATTTCCAAAGAAGCTGAAACGCCATGCAAACATGAAGGGCACCAGGAACAAATACGCCAACAATTTTATTTGAGGGCGATACAACGTTCGCCAGTCTCCGCTAGTATATAATAACTTAATATAAAATTTTGTTTCTGTAAAAATTTTTAGCATTGTTTTCGAGAAAAAGAAGATGTTCCTGAACCGGTTTTGAAACAGTCGGTAGGTACCGTTATTTTTGGCTATAAGAATAATTTATATCTAAAATTTATCATAAGTGAAGCTTGGCAACAATGACCATGCGAGTACAGTATTCAGTCATTGACAAGAATTCGAACATAAAAGAATATTCTCCCCTCTTGACATAAAAAATGAAAATTAAAAAAAAAAAATAATAAAAGAAAAACCAACAACTTTACGCTTCTATTATTTTTATTGCATACAATCTCTGTTCTTACCTTGAAGTTCTGAAGAAGAAACTTAAATAAATCCCAGGTGAAATTTAGGCCCGTTGACGTTCCGAGGTCCTTGCTGGCTGGGCTGATGATGCTGGCTTACCTTGCAAGCTTTTTTGTTTGGTTTCTGTTTCATATTTTCATTTTCTTTATATTGCGCAATATGGTGTATGCAAAGCCTGGTGGGGGAGGGAGAGGGGAGGCAAAATTGAGGGTTGGTGGTGGTGTTGTTGAATGGTCTTCGTTTAGTGATAAAACCGAATGATTATTTCGAACAATATTTTTATATCGCGGACATATTGTGTCGTCTAAGACGTCGCTGACTATTCACCATCACCAGCCCGACCAGCACTTACTCCCCCACCCGGCTCTAACCTTCATATTTGTGGAGCGAATGATGGTGGGGGAGAAAATATACTATACATTATATTCTGCTTTCTTTCTCGCTTTGTGTGCAGAGGCGATAAATTGTGCAAGTGCGAAGTGTTTGTTTGCGGTTGTGTTGGATCGTTAAGCAAAGAAGAGCTCCCCCTACTGTTGACTTTTATTTACATTTTTATCCTCCGACAACCACAAGGGATCGCCACCAATCCGCAGAGTAATTTGCTGAGTAAATATGAGTATAAATGTATTAATAGCCTGGACTAACACAATTGCGTTGCATTGTTGTCCTTTTTCTTCATTTTTTTTTGTTTTGTTTTCATTTCCATATTAATTCTCCCTCGAGTGAGAAATTATCTATCCTGTGCCTGCCTCTTACGTCGCGTCGCCCCCCTTATGCCTAAACATCACTCAGTCCTTTTTGATTCTGAAATCTACGATAATTTTTCCCGGTGGAAATCATCTGCGGAATTCTGTAAGGGCTAATGGCGAGTTTAAGTTTTCCTTAATGCCACTTCATCAATGCTAACACCACCCGCTGCGTGTGCCCAACAAACCACCCGTCACGATGCTGGGATCCTGGCCTAGCACTAGCCACTAGGTCATGGAATTAATTTCAATTCTTTGAAAAACAAGACAGAACAAAGAATATCGAAACCCATTGGGAATCTTTAAAAAAAAAAAAGAAGCACCATTGCTGTTGTTGTTTGCTTATCCTCAAGGATTTCCCAGTTCCCAGAGTGGGGTAATTAGTTTAGATATAGAAAAAGAATGAAAGGGCAGAAGTTATGTTTATTCATATTTACATGTAGATTCTTTTAAAATTGGTTTTCTTATTTGTGTTTGTTTGTTTTTTTTTTTTTTTTTTTTGTCAAATATACATATTTTCTTTTGATGGGAGGACAGGCTTTGAAATATTCTCTGTTGGGATTGAGAATTTTTATGTGTTTTTTTTTTTTTTTTTTTCTATGGGAGATTTTACGCTGATATTTAAGATTTTTGTATATGTCTTTAAAGTCCAGTTTAAAGCCAGTAAAATAGAGGTAGTTAACTCTGGATTATGTTATTATTTATAGATAACGGTGAAGTTTTTGGTAGAAAATTGATGCGGATTGACCTAAGAAATTCAGAGGATAAAACATCAAAAATATCTGGTCAGTATAGATCCAGAGTTAACTTACCTAAAAAAATTCAAAAATATCAGCCCATTTTTTGATTTCTTACCATTTAAGTTATAGGCTAACCGTTTCTTTAATTAACTCAAACAAATTTCTGAGAGATCTTATTTTACAATTAAGAATCATAACCCTTTTTTTCACACTTTCTCTCGAACATTATAACAAATAATAACTTTATTGAATCGCTCCCATTAATTTGTAAAATCTATCGTCACCTTATAATAGCCTTGGACCACAAGAGTACCTAATAGGTATATTTTTGCTTATTGTTTTTAATTTGATAGTCAGAAGCAGCGTTGCCAACCACTTTGGTCAAAATAATGCCTGAATTAAAAAAAAAAAAATCATGCCTTTTTCAATGAAAAAAAGCCACACTTATTTTTGTTTTTAAATTTAATTAAATATTAAAAATTAAAGGTATAAACATCAAAATATCACGAAAAAAGGATACAATTTATAAAAAAATTAAACACCAGTTTGATTTTAATAAGCAAAAACAATCCTTTATTAAAGAAAACTTCACAGAAAAACATCGAGTTTAGGAACTCTAATTCAGTTATGTATGTCTCTATATGTACCCAATTGATCGCAAGTACAAGTACAGTTTGAATTCAGATCGCCCTTAAAATCGTATCATTTTTGAAGTAAAAATAAAGATTATAGCAATTTTTTTCTTTAAAAATCGTTTTTGTGTTTTTTTAGTCTATTCCTGAACTTTGTTTAATTTAAAAATAATAAAAGAGAAAATTTTTTGAACTGACTTCAAAAAAAGTTTAATTTAACATTTTTAAACTTTATAATTTTGTCTCCAAATTCAGAAATATTTTTTAAATCGTTATAAATATTTAAATTTACTAAAAATATGAATTCATTAAAATAAAATGAAAAATAGCCTTTTTGGTAAAAATACGCCTCATAGCCTCAGATGTTCAAATAGTGCCTAAAAGGCATAAAAAAGCCTCAGTTGCCATCGCTGGTCAGAAGTGAGGTAGGAACAAAAAAATAAACATATATGAGATATATAAATAAATAAATTGGGTGGCACAAACGGCTCATGAAGAACCAGGGCCTAGCGACTTACAACTCTCAACCATTCCTGTTTGCGTGTCTGCAGAAATGGAGGAGACCTACAGTTTATTGCCGATTCCGAACGGCTAGGGTGAGCGGCACTTTTCTATGACAAGAGATACTTTTGGAGGATTTGTCACTTCCTCGCAAGAGGTAGTAGCTCAGAAAAAAACTTAAGGTGGAAGATTATAAGATGTTATTTAAATAAAAAAAAATAAACATGAGAGATTCTTCAGAAAAATGAGATCTTAGAGACTTCAGCAATTTCAGTAACAAGAACAGGACTCATTAGCAAAATTTCTCAGTTTTTCAGTCAAAACTCTGAGGAAAATAAAATTTGTATTCGCTTGCTTTCTCTCTCACATAAGTCGTCATTCTTTTTTAGTTCAGAGCAGTTCAGAGCTGAGCCAGAACTGATGTCAATCAAAAATGTTGTGTTTCTTTTTTTAGTTCAGGGCGCTCAGTGTGTTTTTGTGTTTATTTTTTCGTTTAGAGCATGCTCCATGAGCTCAGAATAAATCAACCGAGCAGACGGAGTAAAAAACTGAGCGCGGCCAACTTCATACAGTTTCCATGTAATTTGACAGATATGACAATTGAGTGCTCAGGTGATGTGTTTCATAATTAAATCGGAGTGCTTTGAACATACTCTGCTCAGAGTTTACTCCGTTCGCTCAGAGTCTACTCAGAACTCTGCTCTGAACAAACTCTAAACTAAAAAAGAAAAACGCCTATAGAGAAACCTCTGAGATCTTATTTTCCTGAGCTCGCCAAATAGGATGATGGCACCAGTAGTCATCATTTTTTATGAGTAGTTGACATGTATAGAATGGGAAATTCTAGGCATTTACCATTATTGAGATGAAAGTGTGATTCTTAAGTAGTCGGCTCTCTCAGTTTCAGAAGTCGGTCACTTTAGTATCCAGTATATTCGGCCTCCCAATTTGAAAATGTACATATGTGTTTAAATAGTATGAGTTTTCAAATTGGGGCCGAATGTGTTTATGTTTTTTTTCCATTTTGTTTAAGTTACAATAATTTTCGAAATTTTTATCAGGGATAGGTTATAATTTTTAATATAAGTTTTACTTACGACTAACGACACTCTTGACTCTAACAGTCGTATTTATAAACGTTGTCTAAGCTTAGACAGCCGTCTAAGTTATAAATAAACATTTTTAATTGCTGTCTAAAGTTATCTTACTTTTTATCTAACACGACAAAAACAACAAAATTCCCAATATATATATTTTTTTGCCACTATCTCAAAATATCCAATAATCCCCAACATATTTTTTTTAATTGTAGAAGTTATCACAGTTATTAATTCATCAGTTAGGAATTATTGTATGTACCCATAACTCATTACCTATGCATATTATGTGGGTACAAATTTCATTCGGTCATAGTTTCGTCTGCAGAACAAACAATTATGAGGGGAGTATGAAGAAGAATAAGAACCCGAATTAACAACAACAAACTTTTGTCCGGCTAGTAAAAATGCTAGTTGATTAAAATGCAGTTGCACAGACGCTTGGTCTGTGGTTCCAATCTCAGTGAGGTAAACAGTTTTTCATCAAATAAAATTCAACATACATAGACTAAGCCCCACTAAAGGAGTCTGATGAACGGCCTGGCGACCGTGAAATAGATATAACTCCAGCCTCTAAAACTTGGTGGTAGGTCACTCAAGTTGTTATGCTCTCATTCAAACTATTAACTTTTTGTTTCTGACAATTGTTTTTCCTTTTTAATTGGTTTTGTTTTGCAAAAAATATATTTGGCATCATATGATACTGTTTGACTTTGCATATTTATTCTATTCGCGCGCGCGATTTTATTGCTTGATTCACTGCTTTCACATCTTCTCTTTTTGAGATTTTTGCTAGCTTTATATGCATAGAAAAAAAATGCTACCTCAAAAATCGGGACTTCCACACAAAAATAGCACAAAAAGAGCACAAAATTCTAGTTTTTATTTCATCTGATTATGCTAAGCGGTTTAGAAAATTTGCTAGCTTAATATTAAGGTTGCATAGATTTACATAAAACAAAAACTATGCAAGCACAAAAATCGAGACTTCCACACAAAAAGAGCACAAAATTGTAGTTATGGTTTCAACTGATTATAATGTTAATGTGTATATGCTAGCTTTATAGACGTATGCTTACCGGCAGCAGACAACTAATTAAAGTAAATGAAGCAAGTTGTGAGTTTTTCGTGCGTAAAAATTGCTTACTTATCCATGATTATTATTTTTATACAAGAATTGCACAAGTATGTCCTACTTAAGACTTGCTAAAGACTATTTTAAAAAGAAATGTCTCTCAAAGTTGGCCCCCCTTGTCAATAATTACTAAAAAAAAAACATTTTTTACGATTTTTAGCTAAAAACGTTAAATATAATCTTTAAATAAATTAAAAATAATATTATACATAATCCAATTAAGTTCGATAATTTGGCGATTATAGCCTTTTTTCGAAATCACTTCCACCAATTTTTTTTGTTGCAAAAAACACAAATGCAACAAAAACGAAAACTTGCAGCAAATAGATTTTTTTTGCAAGGAAACCCGCCTCTGCAATAGAATGCACCCAGGCAGAAAAACCGTTAACCTATTTAAAAATGAATGTGCCTGAAATTTGAATAAAAGCTTTCACTATTACGCTGCATTTTACAACGATGTGGCCAACAACTAGCTAGAGATTGCCGACCTTAGGTGCCATCACTCTAAAATAAAAATCTTACACAAATTATGTAAATGCAAAGATGCCCTTTAAAGCTCTGTCAAAAAAAAGCAGGGACTATTTTTCACAAGCAAAAAACATTAATGTGGTAGGTTATAATTCCTGCCTTTTGATTATGCACAAACAAAAAATGTTTAGGTATATGATTAAATTATCTCACATTCGGAAGCAATTTTATACCTAAAAACCTCGACGAACAACAATGTATGAACATACCTACATACATGGGTAGGTACATACATATATGTAATTAATATGTGTCTGTAAATTTGATATTATCATGAAAACTATTATATTAAGGGTTAAACCTTAATTCTACTAGAGTTTTTACTTCCGTTTTACATAAAACAAAAATAAACCATAAAAGCACATAAAAGATTATTTTATTAGGCTTGACGTTTTTCTTCTGACACATAAAATACCTATGGGTATGTTATACTTAAGCTCTTATAACATATCCTTTATTTTTCCGGCTGAGTTAATTTATTCATGATATACCTAAGCTTCATAAAAATATACCTTTGGAAAAATCTCTTGGAGCCCCTCAACACACTCAAACACACAAACATTTATAAATATGTATACCTAGGTATGTATTGTTAAAAGGCTCCAATTATTAATATTCTCCTGGAACAAGGTAAGGTATTTTATATAAAAACTCACCCTCTCAAACAAAAATTAAATTATATTCATTGGGGAATTACCTACCTTTCCGATTCGCTCTCCTATACAATAGCAAAAATCGCGTTCGCTATAAAAATGAAAAAGCAAATCAAAACAATTTCACTTCAAAAGGAAAACTAAATCCTTACTCATTAAGTCTTCTCTTTGCATTTATAAATATTTAACTGACTATAAAAATTCCCTGAACCTTAAAAGTTTATTTGATAGATAGGTACTTATACCTACTTCCACAGGGTTCAGGGATTATAAAAAGTCCATTTTTAAATAAACTAAATGGCAATATAAAGACACCCAGCAAACTATTGTAAACTACCATTTATATTCGTTAACATTGTAAAACATATGGAGTCCGCTATACCGCTTTCTTATATGTCTTCCATATGACCCATTTGTACCGAAGCAATGATTTACCAACAACGAGCAGAAGAAGAGGCGCACAGGCAATAACAAGACGAACAAAAAAGAAGCCAAAAGCGATGCCATTAAATCCCTTCTGAACTCAATTTATATCCCATAGCAATTTATATACACAACGCATACCGTTTCCGGTTGCCGTTTTAGTTCAAGTCATTTCAAATACAACGACGACGTAGCAGCTAGCTAGTACTTGGCTCTGGTACTTATGCTGGCTGGCCTGGCATTGGCACAGCACAGTTCTCAAGTCCTGATCCTGACGCTGAACGGCTGAAGCTGTATCCAATTGCCAGAGAGTTCCTTTGGAGAGCATCGGTAAAAAAAAATGAAAGAAAAACAAGAAAACAAAAATAAATAAATTAGAATTGAAATAACAGGGAAATACAAAGAAAAATAAACTCAAAAAAAAAAAAAAAAAAAAAAAAATCTGGCTAAAAGGAAAATATCTCTTCTCTTTATTTCGCTCCGACCCGCATCCAGGATAATTTATATAAAATAAACACACAAGCCGATTACAAAGAGGATTCCAAAGGACGAGCAGAATAAAGACAACTTCAAGCTCTGCATCGCTTTCAAGAAAAGATTATGTAGCAAAACTTTCTTATTATACTCGCAAGCATGCACCAGGGAGGAAATTAAAGGAGATGCCATTTAAATGTGTGTGAAGCAAAGAAAAACTGTTTCATTTTTTCAATATTTCCTTAACCCCTCTTCCTCACCCTCACAAAAAGCAAGGAAGCTTTCACTTCGAATAAATGAGGTGTTGTCGCCTGCCATACACAACACACACCCTCATAGTCATATGGAGGAAGCTAGGAAAGCATACCTAACAACCATTGCATCATTCCAGCCAGATCCGTTTGTATCTTGTGTATCGCTTTCGCTCCTCTTCTAAACTAGAGTTTTTGTATAGAAAGGACACCTCGATAGTGCTTTGCCACAAGCCACTATAGAACCACAAAGGAAATGTGTTCCTGTTACTCATCACGCCTATCAGCCAAAACGACCGACACATCCATGGCGACGAGGAATACAACTACGACAAACGACAACGACGAGTTACTTTGCTCACAAAGGCAAATGCAATGTTTAAGCAAAAATGCAGGAAAATGTGAACAAGTAAACGAGTCCTGTCGCAACTTCCTGACTTTTCCTGTCCTATTCAGTGACAATTTTGTGGCGTTTTAAGTCCTGTATTGCGATTAGTAGTAGAGCTTGTTAAGAATTTTCCTGATGGAGATGAAGCGAACAGTGTTCCAAGATTGAGCCGAATTTTCAGGGATTTCTCCCGCACAACGAAACAGAAGCGGAAAGCAAAGCAAAGAGCTAGAGAGAATTGAATAAATCCACCAAAAACTTCAGCTTAAAATTTGGATCAATTTATTAAGATGTCTTGAAAAAGATTGTGAGAAGTATTTTTTTTTTTTTGCACTTTACGATAAATAAACCATAGTAGCATCAGTTGGAGTAAAATAAAATATGTAATAACTTCAAGAGGTTGAAAAAATAGCGGAGTTATCACTTTTTTTTCTTTCTGTTTTTCTTTATTGAAACTTTTTGACTTGCAAACATTTAAATTTTCTTTAAAAATCGCAGCGTTTAAAAGTGTCTTTGCAATTCGAAGGAAATAAAAAGAGAAATTTGTTTCACGAAGCTTAAAATAGCATTACCATAATAATCAGCTACATACATAATTAGGGGTTTGCTATTCAAAAAATTAACTCTACAGGGTACAGCTGTGATCTATTAGCCTTGATTTTCTTGAATTGGATCGTATCGTATTTAAATAAAATGCACGACTGGATCGCACGAACTTGCTCTTGTAGTAAGAGTTTCTTTTCAAAGATTGAGTGTATTATAAGCCTCAAGTTAAAAGGACTATTCACATGAGAGCGACTAACGACCGACGAATAAACGAATAAATGTAACAATTTATAAACATAAATTCTTCACAAATACTGAACAAAATCGTAGAAATATAATTTTTTTAAATGTTTAGATATTAAAATCTGTTTTTTTATTTGCTAAAACAAGATAAATTGGAGAAAACAAGTTGGTCGTCGCGAATTCCAATCTGATTGTTACGAATTGTCAAACTCACTGATCTCTATAATACACTGGATAGTGGATTCCCTACAAAGTATAACAGTTTTTCTACTTCCAATTGAAGATGACAATTACGTAGGCAACTCAACACTTAAGGTATGTTCAGTGAGGCTGAGAAGGCCAGTTCAAGGTGCTGAGATCTCAAAAATTCTACTACAACCGAAGAGGGGCAAAAACCAAAGTGGAATTTCTAAGAAAAAAAAGCAAAAGAACCATCACTTGTATGTAAATTTGAATTTTTGTAACGTAAAATAATTGTAAAAGTGAATTTAAAATATATTAGTTGCAATTTTGTAAAAAAATTTGCATTTCATTATGTTATACAGTTATACCGTTATACAAAAAAATAGGCAACTCAACATTATAACAATTCTCACATGGCATCAACTTTCTTGTATGGATGCGCTATCCAGTGTATTATAGAGATCAGTGGTCAAACTCTATTCGCGTTCCACATACGATCCACACTTCAACGAACAAATTGTTTGCGCGCGACTAACCTCAAAATCACTTTTGTTTATGTTTTCTTCGTGGTGATTCGCGACAAACAAAAAAAGCCATGTGAAAGAAATGTCAAAATGGACGAATATTCGTTCATTCGTTGGTCGTTGGTTGTTGGTCGCTCTCATGTGAATAGTCCTAAAGGTAGTATTTTGTTAATATACAAAAAAAGGAACAATATAGCACACAAATAACATATACATAGAGTGTGTTTCTTTATTCATTCCGATATGTCCAGAATATTCGGAATACCAGTTTTGCGTTTCTTTATTCCACGGAACATTCCGGATAAACTATTTTGTTGTTTCTTTATTCATTCCGGAACGTTTGGAATACATTCTTGTTATTCCATGTGAAGTGTGGAATAAAAAGAATAGAAAAAGAAGACTGGGCGCGTTCAGTATAATTGATGTTCTTAAACTCAATTATGACAGATTCACATTGGTGTTAATTATTTAAAAACAGCATAATACCGCGAATTAATGTACCAGAGTATAATTGTATGCATTTAATGTAAAATTTACTAAACTTTTGACTTTGAGAATACATAAATATCCAAGATAAAAACATTTATTTCTTCAATTGTTTTGACATTTCACCGAACAACTGGATTGCCATTCTTTTTGTTCTAGTTTTGTTTCTTTATTCATTACATTCTGGATATTCTGGATAAACATTTCGTCTATTTCATCCATTCTATTCCTTATCCGGAATAAATAAAGAAACACACTCATAATGTACATGCATGGGACTTAGAACTTAAATTGAAAAATTATTAAAAATCAATATAATTCGAGATTAATTTATTAAAAATATCTTCTTAAATTGTTTTGAAAGCTAAAAAAACTAAACCATCTGATTTCTTTAACAACTCTTAGTTTTGGAGAAAAAAAAATTCAAAATAGTAGGAGCGGTTTTATTTAAATTAATTTTTTATATATAAAATTTTGTAAACAATTTGAAACTTTTTTTTAAAAATCAGAAAAAAAGTTTTTTGAAAATTTTGGTATGCAGTACTTTTTAATTTTTTCAGAAGATTCTCCATAAAAAAAATTATCAAAATCAGCCTATTCCTTTTCGAGAAAAAAATTGTGTTCAAACTAATTTTTTTTTCAAAATTTTACAAGTACCTACCTAATATTTTTTTTTTAAATATTCGATGCTCCTAATAGTTTCCAGTCAAACACTAAAAACCCAATGCCTTATTGTTTTGTATTCTTTGAGAAAATTGAAAATAACGATATATACTAGTAGTAGCCGTGGCGTGATGGTTAGTGCGATGGACTGTCATGCCGGAGGTCTAAGGTTCGATCCCCAGCCTCGCCACCTATTTATTTAAAAGAAAAAACGGCTGCTGCCTCTTGCGAGGACTTGACAATCCTCCAAGAGTATCTCCTGTCACAGAAAAGTGCCGCTCGTTAGCCGTTCGGATTCGGCAATAAACTGTAGGTCCCCTCCATTCCTGCAGACACGCACACAGGAATGGTTGAGAGTTGTAAGTCACTAGGCCCCAGTTCTTCATGAGCTGTTGTGCCATCAAATTTATTTTTTTTTTTTTTTAGATATATACTTTACTACTTAATTTGCAGAAACAGAATCTATGAACAATAAAATAACCAATGAAAGTCAAATTTAAGGAAAACTTACTTTTGTTATTAATTTTCCTAAAAACTGGAATACATTTTGACATCTGGTTTTAGGTGTTTGGCTGAGAATTGATGGGAGCATTGAATATCAAACACGAAAATATTACTTTAGCATACAATTTTGAAAAAAACTAGTTTGAACACAATTTTTTGATTTTTTGTCTTCAAAAATTTATGTTTGAAAATTAATTTTTGAAAAATTGTTCACTAAAATAACTTATTTGAAAAATGAAATAAAAGAAGAGGTTACCTCTGTTTTTTAATAATTTTTTTTCTGTCTTAAGTCATTTTTTTAAAGAAAATTTACCCCTCCCCCCCAATATTATAAATTTTCTCAAAAACAAAAAGACACTTGAGTATTTTCTTTTCTTATTACGTAAAATTTTGAAATTTTTTTTTTTCGGATGCAATTTTGTTAAATATTTTTTCAAAATTTTGAGTTCGAAAATTAATTTTTCTTAAACTGTTCTCTCTTGTAACTCGAATTGAAAACAAAATAAAAGAATAGATTTCGTGCTGTAAAACAAAGTAAAACCGTTGTTTTTTAATTATTTCTTTTTTCTATTTCAAGTGGATTTTTTAAAAAAATTGCTCTTCTCGCCTAAACAGGAGGAAATAGACCTCCTTCCCTTACGATTTTTTTCTTGTCTTAACCCAACCTACTCGCTCTAGCTTTTTAGTGCACCTTATACCGAACACTTGGACATCAAGTTTGATTAAAGTCGGCCCATGGGTTTAGGCTGTAGGCGACAGACAGACAGACAGACAGATAGACAGACAGACAGACAGACATACAGAAAGATATTTAGACAGACAGATGGACGGAATCGAGAGACCCACTTTTTTCGTCTTCCCTATCATCGTAATGCCAAGTTTGATCAAAATCTCGAGTTCAATTTTTTTTTACGAATCCAAAACTTGCCATACAGTACCTAAATATATCGCAAGTCAAAATAGGCTTGATAGTGTTGTATTTCGTAATGAGTGTTCGAATCAATTTGTTGTCAATTCTGGCGTCCCTCAGGGCAGCCAATTAGGTCCACTTTTATTTATTTTATTTAAAAATGACTTGGTTTTAATCAAACAAAATTCATCTAAAATACATATCTTATAAGATAGTGCTTAGCTTAAATAAGATAAACAAAAGTAAATGAGAGCTACATGAGCTGTAATGATATTAATAAATTGTTCACATTACCGGATTAAAAACTAAAATAAAAATAGAAAAAATAAAAGAATTAAGAAAATAAGTTACTTTAGTAGGCATTACAAGAAAGGTGTGCCTATAGTTTGCTTCTAAATCTTTTCGTGCTATCAATCCTTCTAATATTTCGTGGCAAGGAATTCCAGAGCCGAATTGCGTTAATAAATAACTACCGTTCAGAAGTCAGGAAAGTGTACCGAGGACGAATTAACAGAGTAGATCTGATTGAATAGGCTGATGGGATAGGAGAATGTTAGAAAAGAGGTTAAATACACGAAACTGTAGAAGGTTATCGAATGACATATAACATTGATTATTAGTGTTATTTGAAACATGAGCAAAAAGCTTTTCAAAAGTATTACATTTACCTCTGACTGTTTACTTTTGCAAGAAGACTTATTTATATTTAGGGAATAGTGCAATAAAAATCGTCTTGTTTTAAATGTTGACAAGTGTAAAACCATGAGTTTTAAACTCAAAAAAGTTCCGTTGGTTTTTAATTACACATTTGATTCCTGTATATATAGTCCTCATGTTCTCTGACTTAGGATCCTTAGTTAACTTTTAATGATCATTTAAACTACGTAGTTAAAAAAGATAATAAGATCCTAGGAGTCTGTAAATGATAGCCTTAAATCCATTAAATTCAAAACTATGTTCTTTAATGGCTTAGACTAATTAATTTAGATTATATGAGTTTTTTAAATCTAATTAATATTTGCTGAAAAAAAAATTACGTATACGCCACCGTGACTCTGCTAATGCTTATTTTCTAATATATTTTTTAAAGGATCTGTTATGTTATATAATACTAAAAACAGGCAAAGATTAATTAAGAGGATTTTTTCACCTCTCTCTCCTCTATATATCCACATGTAATGGACTATAAAGTAATGGGCTATAACGTCGCATCTTATGCAAAACACCCTGTATAATAGTCATGATATGCAATAAATGATGTTCGATTTTTAACCTCCAGGAAAGGTTGAGATAAAGGTCTGCTAGACTTTTGAATTCACTTCCAAGATTTAAGATTTACCCATTCAAATTTTGTTTGGATGTACTACTTCTACATGACCCAAAGCTGCAGTGGAAAATATTAATTGAGTCAATTAAATTAAAAGAAACGTTTAAATGTGTGACACAGTTAGGAAGAGTTTGATATTTTTGTAAAATTAAAAATATAAAATACATCCATATATAAAATCCCCCAATTTAACAGAAAAAGCAGCCTGTTATAGAATTAAAAGGATTTTTTTTTATGATAAGGGCAGAAAATAATACATTTTGTTGACAGAAAATGGGTAAAGTTTCATTTCGGAGTCTGGAAGCACTGAGTGCGAGGCTGTCGGGACTGCCAGAGATGCCCAGGACGAAGGTGTTTATCTGTTAATTTCACGGAGCTTTTGTTCTCCTTGCATTCAGGGAAATGTTTCGGTTAACCGCAGAGAAATTGTACGATGGCACAAGCACTGTCCCCCCATTACCGCACTAGCACCACAGCCTCCCAGTCTCTACATTTAGAAACCAACAAAGGATAACGCGGGTGCTGATGATGACTTGGCGTTGGCTCGTATGAGATCCTTGTTGACAACTTAGAGACGTGTTTAGAAATGAGAGTGCGAGTTCTCCAACACCACCATACCATTACCTTCGTTCGTGTGGTTCTCCATGTGTTTGCTTTAAATACAATTTATCTAGAGAGGTGTTTCATTGTGGGTAACGTTCTGGAATTTTACATATGGTTCTTTATATAGGGACACAGAGTAATCCCAGTTATTCCGTTACTTTCCTTTCAATGTGGCCGATGGCAGACGACAATGACGATGGCTCTTACGATGAGACAGCATCAGGCGACCGAAATCCGACGACGACCGACGATGGCAACGCATAAAGCCAACCCAAAATGTAGTTGGCGGCGGCGTCGTTGTCGTTGTCGTTGCTTTTGTCGTCCGTCGTTACTAAGCGTGAATAGAAAAGCCCGGAGTAATCCCTTTGTATTAGATTTGAAGTGATTTCAGCTCAAATTACAATCGCCTAGAATGACTGACAGGGACAGAGCAGATGGGGGATATTCGCTGGCACTCCATGGTCCATTTGATGAAAAGGATTCGAGAGAGGCTTTTGTTATTTTTAAATGTTATTCCTTTTTTTGTTTGCCTTATTTCCCTGCTGCGCTCTGCCTATTCCCATAGTGTCATTTTTTGTCATTTTGCCAGGACGTTAGATTATCTCGATGTTTGTTATATATCTGTTTTCCTAGACTATAAACACAACTGAAGCTGAAGGTATTGCAAAATGTAAGGCAACATAATATGGATTAATAAAGGGCGAACACGGTAGCCGGGGAAGGGTGGAATTGTTATAGAAAAAAATAAAAATTTGGGGCAAGTGCCAGTGACTTGAAAATTGTGAAATTCGAAGGTAGCTCCTATATACTGCTGTGTTTCGTCATTTAGATGGCTTTTGCCAAGAGTTTCACCGTCACCATCGTGATGATATAGAGAGGGGAAGTGGAAACGGATACGGAAAGGATAAAGTTGACAATCAGTTATATTGAAATTAACAACCCATTTGGGCGGTGATGCATATAGCGGTAATTTCAGAAATTGGCATTGGAAATTTCCCTTTGTTTAGTTTTTTTTTTCGGCAAAGCAAGGTCCTTATTATATTTTTTAATTAATATTCCAGCTTCATGGAGTGATTTCAATTTTCTAAAATCTTTTTAATCGAGATTGAAGGTAAATTGTGATTGTTCCTGGATGAACATTATTATATTTTGATGTAAATTGTTGCTAGGATTTGTATCTTCTCAATCTTGCCGCACAAAGGCGACAACGAAGAATAATATAATGAAAATAATTATACCGAATTAATCTGATTTTTGCAAAAAGGCTATTCGATTTATGAGCTTATAATTCAGTAATGAGAATTTCAATGGGATTTTATTATCTTCTTTTGAGCAGTTAACAAAGATTTAAGGAAAGTTTTGAATTGAATTTTTTTTTTTTTTTTTTTTGGAAAACTGTTTAATCATGGATCTTGATAAGGACATTTGAATAAGTTTCAATTTTTTAATAAAGCCTTTAAATTGTCCCTTTCTAATCTCAGTCCTCCTTAATGTTTATGATCAATGTTTCTACTGTATCAAAGTTGTTTGAGAACGGTTAAGGTTGTTTAATAAGGAAAGGATTTTTGATCCTGTCTAGGTATATGTTAATGTTTTGTGGCGAGGAGATTCACCAAAGAATTGTGAGGCGATCCCCACCCAGGTAAAAGAATATAATAATAAGAGTCGAACGACTTAAGAAAATAGGTGGGAACTTCACGTTTAGCTGTATTGCATCCACAATTTTTCAAATATTTTATTGAAACAAAAGGATTTTGATTGAAAAATATTAGGCAAAAATATTTGTTTACTTTAAAAATTAAAAAAAAAATTCTTTGTACCTCACATCGGCTACAGAAAATAAAATATCCACAATTTTACGGAAGGGTTTCGATGAATCACTGGGGCATATTTTAGAAATCATTTTTTAATTTTTTTTATATTTTTTTTGTAAGAAAATAAATGTTTAAATTTAAATCCGTCCTTTTTTGTTTAATAATTTTATAATTTATTCCAAAAACAAAATGTGCAATTGTTCATAATATAAGCGAATTTACAAGGTAATATGGTTACGGGATTTGACAAAACTTCAAAAGTTTTGAAGGTAACGATCCCAAATCAGGTATATTTCAAAGTCAATAAATATGGTGTGTTATTTAAATTTTTTTCAATTTTTTAAAAATAAATATAAAAGTGATCTTAGGTCAAAAACAAAAATAATACGTTTTTTTTTGGTAATATTTTTTTCAAGACCCTGGGGCAAAGTCTTGCTATTTTTTTCTTTTTTTGAAATTATTTATGTTTTAAAGAAAATATGTTTAATAAATCAATTTCGTCAAAATTTTCTTATGTTTTTGTTCATAACATAATTTAAAATGCAATTTTATTTATCGACATTTGAAACGTCGTCGTTGTGAAGAAAGGATAGCTTACTCAATTTTCAGTTATTTTTATTATTTTTTTTCGATATTTTTTTTAACTAGTTTCGAAGACTGCGATGCGTATGTGCGTAAGTGCGTAACTCTGTGCCTGGCTATCAGAGTAATTTCCTTTTTCATATGGTACCTTTTTTGAATTCTCTTGTTCTTGTCTAACTACTTCTAGTAGTGCTGCTTCTGCTTGTGCATTTCGTATTCGTATGTGCATAACTCTGTCTCTGGCTCTGAGAGAAAATAGAGTAATTTTTTCACAAAAAGGACTGACTTTGAAGAAAAGGGATATTAATTCTTTCACTAATACATTCAAATGCATCTACATGAAATCTGAGTTTGCTTCTGAAGGGAACCTACCCTTAAGGTGATTTTATTTTCTATTGTTCAACTTGCATATAAATCCAAAGTTGGTCAACTGTGATGAAGTTGACAATAAAAACCCCAAGTTGTGTTTGACTTTGACTGCATAAAATTGGCTGGCTAAGTCATGAAGAGCGGATAGACACTAGTGCTTTGGGCTTAACCTTATTTGTCGTAAATTTTGTAAAAAAAAGAAAAAAAAAGTTAAGCAATTGGGAAAGTATCTTCCCTATATGAAGCCTGTTAATATCAGTCAAAGTTGATCAATATTAACACACTCTTTTCCGGTGAACTTGATGTCTGCCATGGGTCGTGTCAGAACAAAAAGCATCAAGATGGTCGCCTTACGTTGAATTTCCATACCAACAAAAGCATATGTGAAGAAGTAGCCATCATTCCCACCAAACCCTCAAGGAACAATATTGCTGGTTATGTTACACATTTGATGGGCCGTTTTCGCCACTCGCAAGTTGGTGGTATTTCCATTAAAGAAGAAGAAGAACGTGAACGTCATGATAACTACGTTCCTGCCATGTCTGCTTTGGAACAGGATATCATTGCAGTGGATCCTGACACCAAGGAGATGTTGAATTCGTTGGACTTCCATAACATTCGTGGACTGCAAGTAACCCAGCCCACTACAAACAACTTTAACCGGAGGAATTAAGATTCTTTTAATTCGTGTATTAAATATGGACTAAATATAAGTTTTATAAAAATACTCAATCTTACACTTTGCGAAAGCATATCGTCAAGAAAATGAATTTTTGGGACCGGCGATTAATTGACGATGTAGTTAATATTTGATTTTATAAGTAAATTTCTTTTAAGTATTGCGGTCTGGTAGGATTTGAGGTCTAAGCTAGTTTAATATTTAGTTCTTCGGCTTACAAAGAAAAGATCCCATACCGATCGCTTGAAGCTAAATCAAATTTTTCTCATACTTCAATGCACATTCTCTCTCTTACCGAGCTGCTGAAAAACATTCTATACAATTTAAAATTAACGACGGATCTTCTTGGGCTTTTATTAACTTCCGATTGGAAGTTGTTGTATAATTGGTCCAATTTGTCGAATCGAAAATTTTGACATTTCTCCACGATTCGAGGTCTCTGGAAATTTTTTTATTTTACAGATAAAAAGGCCATAACGTGCAGAAAGGATTTTTATAAATTTAAAAAAAGTTGTAAAATGGATTGTTTCTTGAATATCTCGAGAAAAAAATAATGCTATCCACTTCGGCTTGAATTAATTCATTGCATAATGACGTAGTGAAAAATTGGTAAGAATTAAAAAAAATTAACAGTTTTTTTTTTTTTTTTTTTTTAATTAAAACATCTTAACTTGTTTTTTTTCCGCATTGTAGGTATATTTTTATGTGTTAATAATTTATATTTATGAAATTTAACATTTTTGAAGTAGTAATATCTTGTAAATCTTGTGGAAAAAAGTGTTACATTATTTTTAAATAATAGATAATATAAAAATCTCTAGTAGAGGGTTATATGATGTTTAAAATTGACATGAAGATGTTTTTGAAAAAAACAGACCGTTTAGGAGTTATATGCGAGATATTGACATTTTGTCGTTTTTCGTTTTTTTTTTTTAATGGCCATATCTTCTATACGGTAAGTCGGAGGGAGGAAAATCTAAAAAACTTATTTTGTAGAAAATTCCATGACCTATAAGCTTTGCATAAAGTACTTTTCTCTAGAGTTTACCTTTTAAAGGTTATATGCGAAAGACCGATGTTTTGGACATACCTCCTTTAATAACTTGTTATGTAAGCCAGTTTCGAAAATGGACTTTTGAGGGATTATTTCTAATGCCAAAATAAGGATTATTACATTTAAAAATCTCCACTTTTTTTTTTCGTAGTAAAAGTACATTTTGTCTGGGTTATAAAATTCAAGAATGCATAAAACGAATGCATTTTCACAACTCTTATAAACTGAGTTAAAAAAATACCATGCGTAACTTTTTATGAGCTTGATTTCATCCTAATAAATAGTTTTTTTTTATCCAAATCTCCAATACAAAAAAATTAAAAACTACCTACCTGTTATTTAAAAAAACAATAAAGAATAAAGATTAAAATGTTTATAACTCTTGATCTAAGATTATTTATGGTAACTTTCATATTTTTTTCAGAAACTTCAAAAATAGGAAAAGTTTTTGTAAGACAAAACCAACATTGTTTAAGGAATTTTTTTCGGATTTTTAGCTCCGAAAATTGAAGTTCAAAATAAAAGTTGACCGTAATTTTGGTTTACTAAGCTATTTCTACCAACTGGTAAGGATTTGGTATGGACAAGTTATGATATTCTGAAAGCTAATGGCCTGAGCTTCCACAAGTTAAAATTTGTAGCATGAGCATAAGATAGCCAGTAAGAAATTAATGTGTATAAGTGAGTGACACAGTATCTTAACTCAATGCATAAATCTGTTCGGCCTGCCGATCTGGCCAGGATATGAAGTGGACGACCAGGCGTTTCTGTGTCCCCTAATGATTGTATATAGCTACATGAGTAAAATTTTCTTTATTAGTGTTTTTTTAAGAGCTGTATCTCTGTGAAAAGTGGTTACATTGAGATGAAACAAAAAGCATTCTGAAGCTTGATTTTCTTTGTATTGAAAAATTTTAAAAAATTGTTTTTTTTAGGTACCGCTATTGCGCAATTTTATTTTTTTTTTATTTTTGAACATTGTCATTTTCGTTGAAAATTTTTTTTGACCCAATTTATTGTTTCATTTCGATAACAATTTTGTTCCCTTAATTATTTTGACAAGTGTAGTAAATACTTTTTATTTAAATTTCTTTACAATTATTTCGTTTTTATTGTAAAGCATCCAAGATGAGCGGAGTATAGGTACATACATACTTATATGTAATTGCAGTAGATTATTTTTCACACAGAATCAATTGCCCAGAACATTAATTATGTATGATAAAGTGACATTTGTGCTTTATTCGTGTTTGATTGTTGTTTCTTTCATTATAATAAGACTTTCTGTACTTTTTGTGAGTTTGAGTTTGTTTTTTGTTCTTGCAATCGGTGACACTTTTGCTGGCTATTTTTTCGCTGCGGATTTTGCAAGCAATTTTCTATATTGTTGGAGACAAACAAAAAATTTCGCTTCGCATTAGCAGCGAGTTTATGGGTTTTACAACTGCAACACAGTTAATTTTTTCGACAGACTGTACTCTGGTACACTCCTATATCTTCACCAACACTAGCTTGAAATCCAGGAGCTCCAATGCACCGCAAAAACATCCGCATCTTTTCGGGATGGGTAACAGCACCTCCCCTTATTTCAGTTTCAAAATCTTTGAAACTACCAAAAATAATAAAAATATTATTAATTATAATTGTAAGTAATCAAATTAATTTTAAGTGTGATCAATGAACTTAACCACTCTCTGTTTTCTCAATCAAAGCGATATAGTTGCTTGATATTTGAATCAGTTCCCGATCTTCGTTTTTATATACTTTTGTGAAGTTAACATTGTTATTAGAATATCAATTTTTCTTTTACATACTTGAATTTTGAATGACTTTTCGCGCTTTAAACTTGATCTGTGCTGTGACTAAAGTCTCTTAGTATTGTACCTTAAAAAACTGCCAAAAGCAATGAAAAGTAGATGCTATGGAATTTTCAATGTGCTCAATAGAAAATTGAAAATTTTGCAGTATTGACTGCAGAAAAAAAGGACACTAAGATGCTAGCATTTTTAAAAATTGCATTTTAATCAAAGCCAAAACTATTTAATTCAAATATGAAACGCGTTTGGTTAATCTGAGAGAGAACATTTAATCAGCAAACGAGAAAATTACTTCAAATTTAAGGGAAAGCGTATTTAATTATGTGCCCTAATTTTTTTGAACTCCTCTGACACAACTTAGCTCAAATTAAGGCATAAACGTTTTTAAATCAAATAAGTTTTCGTTTGCTTTTAAAACCGAGCGTATTTAATCGAAGTTTATTTTAGTAAGAACGCTATTTGACTAAAATGTTGGGTTTGAGATTCTAGTTACGTTCAAGAGTTGGCCTAAACTTTTCGGGGTAAGATCGTGTTGGTTTGTTCACTTTTTTCATAATAATTTTGTATCATTTTTGTCTTTTCAGCTTTTTATTCTTCATTTTTTCAGCCTTTAATATTTTTTTTTTCATTTGCTTTTATTTTCATTTTCATTTCAGATTATTTCCTATTTTTTTTGAGAAAATTGCTGGCCACAAACATAAGGTGTAGGCTAGCCATACAATCAATAAGCAAACGTATTTAAATCGAAGTAAAATGGCAACAATTTGGGGCCAAACACGTTTCGTATTAAAATCAAAACCGCACGTTTTTGAATTAAATTTAAAGAGTAAAATAAGTAGGTAACAACGAAGTAATCATTACTATTATATAAAGACGAAACAAATATTTTGTTTGTCCGCGTTTTTCTCAGAAAGTATTCAACCGATTTACTTGAAACAAATTTTATAATTTTCCTTATTCTTTGAAGCATGTAAATAGATATTTTTCATTTGTTAAATATATTTGTTGAATTAGATTATTAACTTTTAAGAAAATTTCGTACACTTTTTTGTCGAAGTTGACCAACATATTCAATTATGCTTTTAAAAAACCTGCTTGATATTTTACAAAAGTGGGATTTTTTGTATAAAGTCAATAGTTTTATGCAAATTTTAAGCCCTAAATCATTTCTTAACTGTATTCAAAAGCTGAGAAATAAATTTATTTACAAATTATAAATTTATCAACTTTTTGTACTTTTGCATCTATGAATTCGATTCAATCGCTTTGTTCCATTTCATTATCGTTCCGTGTTTTGTGCATTTTCTTTTGTGTATTTGCTTCTGAATCTCTGTCCACTCAATTGTTGACTTTTTGTAACGACGACGGCCAATGCGTTAGCGTGTTTGTTTTTTCCCTCTTAAGCGGACTACATATTTTAAGTATGGGTACCACACCACTTCCGTGCGCAGTATGTTTATTTTTTGCTTTTTCTGCAGTGAACCGCAGTGTTACATAAATGTACATATTTTGAGAGGAAAATGGGCAGTGCATTCAGTAGAAAGCAGCTTGAAAAAAAAGGTTTACTGAAAGCTGCTGAAGATTATAAAAAATGAAACATTACTGATCTACTGAGTGGAGTAAGGAATAAAATACAGTGCAAGCTTCCTTAGCCGGACAGTGACGGCCGCAACACTGTTGTTCGTCTAAGGGAGTTTCCGTCCAAGGGAAAAAATAAAAAAATAGTTATAAAAGGAAATGTATAGTTGGCATCATGAAACTGTTTCAGTGAGAGAAAATAAAATTCTTTATTTGGTTACGGAAAGCACATGGAAGTATGTATATAAAATTTTTGTTAATAATATAGTAGAAATTGCGGTTAGTCTCATGAAGCATTTGATATACTTTTACCTTCTCATATTAATTAGTGTATTTAAAGCTTGCGAAGCAACGCGAGCACGGGTCGGCTAGTTTTAAATAACAAGTTTATTAGATTCAAAGTAGAAATACATTTAAAAGTAATACAAAACGTATTTGAAACAAAAGCGTATTCTATTGAACTATTTAATACGCAACTTATTTAATTTAAAGTAACTTTCTTTTTGAATTTTATTCAAATACGCGCGGCTTTGATTTTAATAAGAACGTCTTTGGTCCCAAATTGTTGCCATTCTACTTTGATTTAAATACGTTTTCTTTGATTCTATAATGTTTTTTGGCTAAGTGGATTTAAAAAATAAATTTGATGGCACAACAGCTCATGAAGAACTATAGGGTCTAGTGACTTACAACTCTCAACCATTCCTGTGTGCGTGTCTGCAGGAATGGAGGGGACCTACAGTTTATTGCCGAATCCGAACGGCTAACGAGCGGCAGTTTTCTGTGGCAGGAGATACTCTTGGAGGAGTTGTCAATTCCTCGCAAGAGGCAGTAGCCGTTTTTTCTTTTAAATAAATAGGTGGCGAGGCTGGGGATCAAACCTTAGACCTCCGGCATGACAGTCCATTGCACTAACCATCACGCCACGGCTACTACTGGCTCAGTGGATTTAACTAGTTTTTATGCATTCCAAAAAAGTATGTAGGTACTACAAAAACTCATCAAAAAAAGTGTAGGTATACTTTCTTTTACCTTTTTAGTTTTTACTCCATTTTGTATGCATACCAAAATTAGTATTTACTTAGAAAATCCTCAGTAAAAGCATTTACTATTTTTTATGCATACCACCCAATATCCCATCGTAGTCTCAGGTATAATAAAAATCTTTTTTTGGATTCATTTTATGGATTCATACAGTTGAAATTTGCACTAGTGATAGTGCTACGGGGCGTATACGTACTTTATTGTAATAAAAGCCAAATGTCCTTTTCGTTTCTTCTCTTCTTCTTCAGATTATGAATTGTTTTGCGTGTACCAATTATTACATCTGTATTATTTTATAATATAGATTAAAAACGGTTTTCTCCATAGTGTAGATATGTATAGTACGAAATTTATCCACAACACGCCGAGGGAGATCATTTGGTAATTTACGATATCGTTTAAAAATACTAAATGTATATGCGAATGTACGAATTTTGAAGAGTGATTTTCATATACCTACATACATATATATTTTTCTAATCTAACTCACGAGATATAATTCAAGGAACAGTAAAAAAAAAAACACCCTCCTTTAAACGGAGATGGATGCGGAAAATGATTTATGTTTTATTCTACTTTTTTTCAATCACTCCACAAACACTTCACTTTAAGATTGAAGATTGATAAAAACAATTCTATGTTATGAGGTTAATTTGTTAGTTTTGCCTACTTCACATACACACATCCGGTTCTATTTTTGTTCTTTCTGTCCGAAAACAAAAGCACCTTACACAACAACATAAATAATTACTTTCGTCAAGAAATATCAGCCCTACCTACCCATATAATAAATTCCATCTCCAAAGAGCTCTATATAATTAGTTCCTATACACAAGATGGTATCTTAAATTCATACATGTTCCATGTCATTTTTTTGTGTTGCGGCTTGTGGGATATTGTTCAGGCTCGGGCATAAATAACTCCTATTTCAATGTTACAAAAAGATATACAATAAAAGAGGCAAGGAGAAAATAAAAAAAAAATAAGAGTCGCACATTACAACGATGGCGATGTAATAAAAGTATAAGGAAATGTTTATGTTGGCCGCGAACATATGGCCTGACGAGGCCATGGCCAAACCGACTTTCCTCCACATTCCCTTAGAGAAAATGAATTATTAACGAGTCCAGGATATCAATCGTTTTGTGTTTGTGTGTACATGTGTAGGAATCGTATTTATGTAGCTCCATGTCCTTTTATGTCGAGTTTGAGTTTTAATAATTTAATATAATATAAAAAGTGAAAAAGGATAACTTAACTTCGGTTGTTATTTAGAGCAGGTCCTTTACGGTGGAACGCTCTGATGATGCTTGCACAGCTTCCACACACATTTCCAATAGCGTGTGGTTTGGTTGGTAGGATGTGGGCTGGGCATGGCCGTATGGGCCATTTTGTGGATTCCTGTGAAGCGTTCACGTATAAGTAGGGACTTGTACTGTACACATACCGCATGTTGTGTGAGCGATTATTTTTAAAACTTTATTAACAATAATTAGCTGAATTTCCAGTAATTGTTTGCATTGCTGTATGCTAATGAAATTGCGGTGGCAATTATATTTCGAGGCTTTAGAGTTCGCAGTTATTTGGGGTTCGACATTCAACTTTCGCCGCCCCTATGGTTTGGGATCGTTTGGTGCTAGGACTAACTGACTAAATTCTGACGCAAGCTTATTCCCCGAGTGTCTTTTATGCTCGTATGCCTTTTGCACACATACTCGTTTATTGTGAAAACATTAATTATTAAAGTGAGTCGTCTTTGGACCTGAAAGGATATTAATTTAATGACGACGCCGGAAATGGGACCAAACCGACCGACCAACGATGATGGACGAAGGGAACGCCAGCGGAAGGGAATGTGAAACCCAAATATTCTATAGGTCCTTTTTGTCGGCAGCTCTGTTTTGTATACCTACTCGTATAGATGGAAGCAGGAAATTGCCATCATTGGGTTTGTTTTGCTGTGGTGAAGTGGAATTCCAAAAAAAAAAAAACAAAACTGGAACTTCTCTACACAAGGCATCAGTGTGGGTTTGTTTTGTGAATTCACAGTAGTTGGTAGGGTGATGGTATTGTAGTGGTTTTTCAAAATGAAGCCTTACAAACGAAAGTGAGTGGGAGAGGTGGAATTTTGGCATCAAATTTGTTTGCTCAGTAAACACACAAAATAATTATTGTCAACCATTTTATGTTTTATGGGATCTTCTATGTACATATATGCTGATGCTCTACACTTCCCCCGATAAAATCTAACACCGCAAGCTTAATTATTGTTTTAGGTCAAAAACTATATACCTACATACTACATACATAGGTATGTGTACTTTCGATGCTGCCAAACAAGTTTGTAGTCTTAAAGTGTTCCAAATGTAACCTCAGCCATAATATATTGGACAACAAGAAAGTGTTGGCTAGATTATACCTATCAGTAGGTTAGGATATAGTATAACATATATATGTATTTATCGTGTGGTTACAGATGTGAAAGGAAGAGTTTACTGAACTAATTTGAGTTTTGAGAAGATTATTTTGCGCCTATTTAATTTCTTAAATTTTATTTATTCTGTGTCATTCAAAATAATTTTAGTTTTTATTAAGACTTTTTCAATTTTAATTTGAATTCCGAAAACATTTAATGAGTGACAATGGCGTAGAGGATGTAGTGTTTGATTACTAATTTTGTGGTTTAAGACCCATTTCCACTTTATGCAGCATTCGTTTTTAAATATACCGTACTTCCGGAAACATTCAATCGACTATCAACGAGCTTGCTTTATGGAAAGTAAAGGACATGGGCCCTATTGCACCAACAGCTTATCACTCAACACTTAGCTAATTCATATTAAAAAACGGCATACACTAATTTTGTGGTACAATTTACGCGGTCTAGAAAAGCCGAAGGCATATAAATTATATATACTGTTGAAAAGGTTTTATGCCAAAGAAGTGCACAAAATATAAATTAATTAAATTATTAAACCGCAAATAAGTTAAATTAACAAAAGAAAATTTCGTATTAAGAAGGAGCGAGAAGAGAGCGAGAGAAAATATTTGTAAAAACACACAATGAGGTGGTTGTTCATCGTCCACGGATGAGCTTCATCGGAGAATCATCATCACCTACAAAAAGAGAAAGAAACAAAAACAACCACGAAACAATGCAACACAATTATTGTGCATGTGTTTGGTTTGGATAGATATTAAAAAGGGGGAGCGAGATAGAATACAAAAACATAATGGAGTTGGCAGCTTGCACGTCGCATTAGTATAGAACTCGTCGTGTATAACAAAAACTAAAAATGCAGTTGGTTGGGTATTGTAGGTTCGGTCAAGGTCTTATTTAAGGTTTTAATAGGTGTAAATTCACGAAAAATGTTGTAAGTAGGTACTTTGTAGGCTTTTAACTTCATACTTCAGTCAAAATTTCTGTCAATTAGAAGATAATGCAATTGGCACTCGAATTTTGAAGGCTGGACGTTATAATAATAAATGGCGGTAAGATTTTGATATGGCGGAATGAGACAATGTCCGCGGAAATAATTTTTATTGACTTTAAATCGGACACAAGGTCCATAATGCCTTATGTGCGGGGAACTTATGTCACCCCACGCTACAAAATCGTATCGCGGTTTATGAAAAGTTGCTTATAATGATTAGTGTTTAGTTGTTGGTGCAATACGGCCATGGTAACAATATCAAATTGACAAAAACAAAAGCTTTGACAATTAAGTACGTAAAAATTCCGATATAAAGCGAGTGAAGAAATTGAGTATGTAGAATATGTATATTTATTTATAAATCACGGTAGTGTCCAGCTAAGTTCTCGGAACTAATACTTTTTACAGGAACAAACTCAAGAGATTTTATACCCCACCCTGGAATTCGGAACCAAAAATGTCGGAAACTTGAAACACCGCACATTTGCTAAGCTGGATAAGCACAGACGACTCACCAAATTTCAACTCCTTAGAATTAGTGGTTCCTGAGATATAGGATGTCAAAAATCACGAAAACCGTAACTGACTAACTCACGTACTCACGTACGACTGACAGATCATCAAAATTATGGATCACTTCCCGACACCTTAGAATCTTGTAATTTCTCACAACGGTAGGCCGAAAATTTGGGATTTTCCTTATAGGGGGCGTGGTATCCACCCACTTCCTCAAAATTGTTTTCTGACTGTTGTAAAATGATGAAATTTTGTATAGCGTCAGGTCTTGCAATATATACAAAGAGAAAATTTAAAATTTGTGAATTTTCATTTTCATTAATTTTTTCATATATAAAAGGCCTTAAATAAATTTTGTGGTACCATTTTCTCAAAAAGTATTTGACCGATTTCGATAATTTGTATATGGTTGGAAAGCCACAATTGCTGAGATGTGCAGAATATACACGCATTTACACCCTGTGGGTCATTTTAATTTTGTACTGTCGAACACTGTGCATATTTAAAAAAAAATTAAATTAAAAAAAAAAATTTCTTTTAATATTTTCAAACAAATTGTTTGTGAAATTGAATGAAAGTGTCGAATTTCGACAGAGGGCGATACTAGTTATTATAAATTGTATAAATCATACTGTTGTAGAATAATAAAATTTGGTAGAACAGTATAGTGCATGCAGTACATGCAAAGGCAAAATTTGAGATTTGAAAGTCAGCTGAGTTGTGGCATCCACCCACATTCTTATAACTATTTCTGATTGTTGTAGAATAATGAAACTTGGTTCGCCAAGTTATAAATTTATGAAGGGTTAAGATAAAATATTTTAAGTAGAATTGTATCGAAACAACTCCAAATTTTGAGAAAAATTTCTTATTATTAATGATTACTGACTAAAATCTGCTAAGTTTTCTTGCTAAGTTTTTTTTTTTTTTTCACCTGATTACACACAACTCAAAAGTAATCATTAAGTAAGGAATTTCTCTCATTAATATGTCACTCTATTTAAAATATTTGATATCAAACCTTTATAAACTTGAAACTTTTGGCGAGCTTTAAGGCCTGGTCAGACAGAACGCGGGCCGACGCGTCGGGCCGGTCAATACTTCTCCACGGAAGGAAAGGACGCGGCGGCGGTCAATAAATGTGGTACCACTGAAGTTGGTACAACTGTTTCAATAATAATGCGGTTATGACTTTTTTCAAAAATGCTCTTAATGTCCTTCTCTGCCATCATTTTCTATCGATTTTGATAGATGCGCAGAACAGAACAAAAATTAAAACGCTAATGATATTACCTTTAATATGTGTACTGTGGATTCAAACGCCCTACAAATAATATTTGAATAGACGTCTTTCAAAATTTTGACTTATCCAAGACACATTATTAAATCTATTATTTTATCGAAGCTTCGTATAGAACTGCACATTCACGATCACTCACGAGAACACTCCTGACCTGGAAGCCGATGGATGGGAGGATGGGACAGCTTGTCAGAGAGAAATTCGTATACCTCGAATGCCCAACAAAAGTAAGGAATCATATGAATCTAGTAAAACGCCAGAAGTGTGATTCATGAGTGGTAGTGGATATCCATCTTAAGACAGAAGTGCACTAACCATTATGCCACGGCTACTATCTACACAATCTTGTTCATCTTCGTAATGTTAATTTTGACTAAAATAATTTTTTTTTTTAAACTGAGCCAATACTCTTCCAAAATAAGCAATTCGAAATGTTCGCGAACTACATTACAAAATCTGAGTAACACTTGCTCAAAACTGATATTGTACATTTTGTAAATTGTTTGTTTCCCAGGACTCATGCTATGCATACACTCAAGCACTTCAAAATTTATTTCATCTCCGTCAGAAAAAATTAATCAATTTAATTTAATTTGTTTCTCTTTTTGTAAAGGATAAATAATTTATTATAATTTATGTACAATATGATAACGAACAATTTTCCTTGTTGCGTATCCAAAGTATGGTTTTGAAAGTTTTTATAACATATTTATTGGGTAATTATGATTAATGAAAAAAATTTATTTTCAGATTTTATAAGAAAGAATGCACTTCTTAGATGTAGGATGCTGAAGTTGATGCAACTATTTTAAGCAACATAATATACGCGGTTGCAGCTTCGTCGAGTTTTTTCAAAAAATATTCATATTCTAATATGACGGACAGAGTATTCCTGTTTATTGCAGGATCAAGTTAATCTTACAATGAATAAATCAGAGCAAAGGATGGAAGAAACGCAAATCATCTCAGTATCATATCATACTTCAGTGTCCACATTCAAATATTTTTCGAACTTTTAAGTGCCAAGCTGTCAAATGACAATTAAATTATCCAATTCTATGACTGCTGGCAATATCGCTTGACAAATTTATAAATCTGACTCATGAAATCAATAAATTTGTCAGAATAATGTTGACATCTGTTATTAAATTGCCATCTGTCAAATCGACATTCCATTAATTTTTTACAATTTCATGATTGATTTTCATCGAACTTCAAGAAATCAAATTAGAAAATGCAATGGCTAGAAGGTGGACTGGACACTAAATGCTTTCCAAGCTTTTCAAGCTGCATTTTCTAAGGATTTACTTCGAGGAGAGATAATTTGTAAATGGTTATACAATTAAACGGTGCTCGACAAATATGTGAAATTTTTAGACGTCTTTCAAAATTTTGACTTATCTAAGACACACTATTCAATCTATTACTTTATCGAAGCTTCTTACCCAGTTATAATTCACAGAATATTTTTCGTAATGAGACGAAACAAATTCAAATTTGAATCATACCCGATTAGGGATCTGTTGGAAAATCTCATAAGTTATAGGTTATTTAAATTGAAGTTATATATGGTTATGGCTTTTATAATTTATGAATTTGAAAATTGATAATTATAAAATGTCCGGAATGAGTAGTTTGGAATAGTTAAAGTGAGAAATATGTAAATTGGTATGAGATTGGATAATTAAGATCCTTTTTCCCTTGTTTTCAAAACATTTAAAACATTAGTGTTCAAATACTGATGTAAATTATTTTTTTTTTATTTGCTATTTTTCTTAAAAGTATTTTTCTGGACTGATTTTGTTATACTGTATGATATATGATATGTCCCTTTTGACATAAAAAATGCATAAATGTATTATTAGTACATTGTTTTGTTTGTACTGGCGGGCGCTTTAGGCATTCTTGTATTGATTTTGTTAGAAATAATTCTTGCCGAACATGAAAAACATTTAATAACAAGATAAAATTGATAAATTTAGAGGAAGACCAAGACACAGCTGCCCATTGCATTTTGAAACTCTCCCACAAACTTCAGACCTTCGTATCCGACTCCTACAGACTGCATTTTTTGATTTAAAAATCTCTTTAAATTTTGATTCTTTCAATCATCGCATACAATCAGCTATAATCAACAACTTTTCATCGATATCGCGGCCCTAACACCTCCATAATGCACTTTCAAAATGCAACAACAAAAATGGGTGTTTTAAATCGCTCCAAATGTTGTTTACTAAATACTTGTTTGTGTCCAAACCAAATTTCGTAGGTCTGGCAGCAATACCGCAATCCTAACACCACATAATGCACTTTCAAAATGTAAAAAAATGAGCGAAGTTTAAGTGTTTTATACCGCTTCAAATTTTGGGAGCATTGTTTATATGTGTCGAAACTAAATTCCATCGGTCTGGCAGCGATACCGCGGCCCCAACACCTCCATAATGCACTTTTAAAATGCAACAAAAAAATAGGTGTCTTAAATCGCTCTAAATGTGGTACCACTGAAGTTGGTACAACTGTTTCAATAATTATGCGGTTATGACTTTTTTCGGTACGTCAAAAATGCTCTTAATGTCCTCCTCTGTAAATGAACGCAAACAAAATGATATCTGTCAGGCTGATATTTTTCAAATTGCCATATCTGTAAAAACGAGATTCCAAATCCATTAATTTTCATCAAACTTGAAGAAAACATATTGAAAAATGCAATGACTAGAAGGTGGTAAACAGCTTTTCAAGCTGCAATTTCTAAGATTTTTTTATTTTGACATGCGAATATTTGCAAATGGTAACGATTCAAACCACAGTACAAAAATCTAAGGTAATATTTATTGCACAGGTTGTCAAAAAAATGGTTGTTCGAGTGCCCCCAAAAACTTCAAACCACATAATTAAAAACAACAAATATCAAGAAAAGGAGCACTGGATCTTACAGAGACCGCCGGACCGCACTCTGTCTGACCAGGCCTTTTGATCTCATTGCTCTCTCATTTTCACGGCTGAATTGTTACATACAGGTTTTTTGTATAGTAGAACTTGGCTCTTTTTTAACATTTATGTTTTTGGTGTGATTAACCCTTATTCCAAAAGCGTAAGAAAAATTCAAGTTTTTTTCTAAATAGATCTAACTTAGGTCCAATTGAAAGAATGTATAAAATTTATTTTATTTTCATTGAGCAATTACCGTATTCTCTTGCTATGCTACCTTCCACACCCATCGAAAACTATATTTACATCATAAATTTAACATCAAACCCTTAGGATATATAATATTATAACAAAAAAAGAAACAAATTTGTTACCGAAATAAATATACATCAGTCTCCCCCATTTAATAAAATTAAAATGGAGCAATCAGTATGAAAATCAGCTTGCCAACTTCCGTCCAATTTATGGTTATGGCCAATAATGAGGAACAGCAAGCGATTGCCTTCTTAAAGGCATATTAAATGGCTTAACGCTTATTCGTCGTCCATACAAATATAATATTGGTGCATTACATTGAGCCATTTCCATTAATTTTTATTCTAAGCAGAGTCCTTTCAACTTTCATCACTTGCAGAAAATTAACTCTAGACACGCACATTAATAAAACAAACAAAAACAACGGCAAGCACAACCACACAACAATTTCAAACGCAACCGAACCCCTTTTTTTGAAAAAACCTTTTAAATAATTTAATACAAACAAAGATAAATTTCCATAAGAATACTCGTGTTCTAGCTTTTCAAGGACGCTATACACTGTCATCAGTAATCATTTTTAATGATCTTATTATTTTTTTTTTTTTATAAAAAAATAAGACAGCAAATACTATTGCCACATTAATTTTAAGAGCTCTGTCCTAATGGTCCAGCTTGTTAATGGACATAAATGAAAGTTGAGTAAGTATGTATACGGGTATGTACATATGTCTGTATGTCCCTTGCTTCACTGCTGCGGTATATCCCTTTTTTGAACAAAAAAGAAAGTAAACTTTAGTCGTTACGACTTATTCTCGTACACAATACACAATGTGTCCATTTACTATAGATGACACAAAAAAGAGAAGAAAAAAGAAGGACAAGGACATCCGATATTTGTGGAAAACAAAAAAAGGAATCCTGAGAGAACCAACGGACACTAGCTAGAGATCGAGAAGGATAATCAATGGATGATTGGTGACGTCTAATGAGAAATTTATTTCTAAGGATTTATCGAGGGGATTGGCCCAATTAATGGTCCAGCTATTTAACAAGAAAAAAAAATAAAAAAAAGGAAATCCCTTCTGTTCTGCCATCAAAGAGAGAATGAAATAAGGTAGAGACCGGATCTGGAAAAAGCAATTGTACTTTTATCAAAGGCTAGGACAGGAACACATCTTATAAAAGCTTATTAATTAAGACTTGAGTCTAAAGTTGAAGTTGATCTGGAAGGAGACAAAATTTTATTTTATATTCTAGGGAAAAGGATTTAATTTTGTATGGAAGCCAATCAAGAAATATCTTGTCACATTTTATACGAAGGAGAGATTTTACTCCAGTTTAAATTATGAATTGAACAAAAAAAAAAAAAACATGAATTAAGGATTTCAAAAGGTAAAAAAATATACAGGATTGGATAGAAAGAACTTGTATGTATGTATGCATATTACACATACAGTAGTCGCTTTAAGTGTCTCTTCCCTTGTTTGTGCGCGCTTATCTCAAGAACTACCCAACGAATTTTAGCGCGGTTTTCAACGGGCTATTAACAAATGAATTTATATATTCCAGCAGACGGCATATTTCGCCACGTCCGTATTCTTTTATAAAAAAAATTGTAACACTAAGTTTCAAATAAAGAGAATTTATCTATCTATCTATCTCCATTATCGGAATGCAATGAAGCTTTGACATTTTGTTTCTCTCGATTATCGAGTAAACTTAAATCATAAAAAAAATTGTATTGGAGCTAACCGTTTCTATAGATGAGCTAGATCCCCTAGCGAATCACATAAAAATGCTCTGTCTCTGTACCAAATTTGCAGCAAATCGGTCTACCTGGTTAAGATCTAACTCATATTACAGTGAAGAGTGCACGCACCGGACGCCACTTTTCGAAAACCACTTTTTCGCTCCATCATATTGTAGTTTCAATTTGGTTTATAACCAGTGCTGTCGTTTTCCTTATTTCGAGGGTAGCACTTTTCATAAAATTTGGGGAGCAGTTTCGGAAGTTTAGGAGCCACGCGCAAATTCTAATTTTTTTTTTTACATGAAAAGATACAAAGACAAAAACTGGTAGGTGGGTACCTCGATGAAGGTAGGTCGTCCTATGGCAGGATCTTATTGGTACTACATATAACAATTTGTATCCATTTTTAGCAAAAAAAAGCTTTGCTAGGTAAATAAAAATAAAAATAAAAATAAAAATAAAAATAAAAATAAAAATACAAATAAAAATAAAAATAAAACTAAAAATAAAAATAAAAATAAAAATAAAAATAAAAATAAAAATAAAAATAAAAATAAAAATAAAAATAAAAAAAAAAGAAATAAAAATAAAAATAAAAATAAAAATAAAAGAAAAAATAAAAATAAAAATTGTCTGAAGATCAAAAACGGAATGCCACATCACATTATTATTATGATTATTATTCGAAAAATATTTTAAATACAAGTACCTACATTACATACCAGTAATTTCAAATTATGAACTTATATTTTTCCATGTTTAGTTAAAAATTTTCAAAATTTTTATAATTCTAAACCTGAACTCAATAAAAAAAAATGTTGTGAAAAAATATTTGACAAAATATATAGGTTCTATGTATTTACATAACTGCCTAGCTCTTTCAAAAAAAAAAAGTATTCAAAGGATAAAATAGCATTGTTTTAATGTAACAACACTTTTTGGATATTAAGTACTTTAAATTTGGAGTTTGGCATTTATAATTGCTTCTTCTAGAGTGTTTTTTTGTATAAGCGGTTGCATTTTCATTTTGTTTCCATTAAATATTCATCGTAGTCCAATAAAACGCTATACCCACTTTTATGTCCACCCTTTATTTCTGTGGCTGTATTTACATCCTTTTGTGACTGAAAAACAACCTACGTTACCGACATTTAAGGTTGAAGTCCACACTCTTTGTCGACTTTTATATTCACTAATTTATTGGCTTATTTATCGGCACTTTTGGTTCTGTTATTGTTTAACAAGGGAAATTTTAAACTTAGGGCGTCGTGGGTCGTGTCGTCGTCGCCATCTTATATGCAATCAATCAGCCCGTGTTTCACCTGGCTAAATATCATCAGTTGTATGTATATAACCTGGGACGTCACACGTGTACGTGTTCCAATTACGCCAGAACGTACTAAACGTTTTTTTTTATATGACCTTAGTTTTGTAAAAGTCATAATATTCAAAACCTTAAAGGAATCATGAAGTTTTATTTTCTTTTTTAAAAAAATAAGTTCCTTCATTCTTGTCCCTTGAATTGCATTTGCGCTTTTATGTATTTTTTAAATAATTTAACAATAAAATTTGCACTTTATTTTAAAAGCATTGACATTTTAAATGTCTTCATCTTGCTTTCTTTTTCAAAATCTTAACAAGGACACGCATGTTGAGAGCAAATTTGAGTGAAATAAAATCCCAAGCTTTTAAAACATAACATAAAAATGTAATCAAAACTCTAAGTCCAATAACATTCTTGCAAAGGCACACATACCTACATTTGGCAAAAAAAAAATAAAAACAAAAATAAAATAACTTCCATCAACAAAGGGAAAACAAATTTACATAGACTCATGTAAGGAAGTACAATTTTAGTGACACTTAACAGAAAATTAGATATTTTAACAAAGTTTTATTTCCCCCTTAAAGCGAAAAAAAAAAATAATAAAAAAATAAACAAGACAACTGCCTCCACCCAGGTGTAGTGTAATCTACAAGGACGCGATGTTGTTTTTTAATCTTCTACTCCTGCTTTCAACTTCCTCTGGGATTGCCTTGCGCCATATTCCATTTCTCTGAATGGAACAGCCACGAGCGGGGAAAAACAAAAGAAGACAAAAGGAAAATTGTAAGGAAGAAGAAAAAATTACAAATTAAATCACATTTTACATCCTTGCTACAAAGGATTCCGTGCCGCTTGTAATGGAAAAAGGAAACCTTCCTAACTTCTATTTCCAAAGTCCTGCAGGAATGAGGCAACAGCAGCGGGACCAAATGAGATGGAGTACTTGAATAAATGCTCCAGGAACACATGTCCACTGGACAAAGTGCTCTATGTCGAAGAAGATGGGTTGTGTGTGCCTTGTTTTTCGATTAGACGACACTTTGCGTCATCTACCATCGTCGTCAGCATCGTCATCGTTGTCGTTATCCTGTATTGCTATTCCTGGGAATATGTACATAGTGCAGTTGTAGACGTTGTTGAGTTTCAATGGTGTTGCGTATAAAGTCTGCTTGTGATATGGTTATGGCCCAAAGACAAACGTCGTCGTCTTCGTATAGTCATCCTCATCATCGTTGTCGGTAGTTTGACACCCAAAAGAAGCCGGAGGAAGTGCAGCTGAGTTTGCATCAGGTGGATATTATTCGGGCTAAATTTGGAGCATGATAAAGGAATCTGTATTTCAGTCACGAAATGGAGAAACTATATTTTTTATTGTTCCACAAAAAAAACATATACAAATGTATGTACATAATGAAGGTACATATAGGTACCTCCACTTATGATATGAGGTCATTTCAAGTGTTGGCTTTTTAGAGCAAAATCAGGGTAGAGGTTCTATGTACATGGAAAGAAAGTTTTGCCACAAAAATTCCATGAATTTGCAAAATATTTAAATTTGCTTCGAATGGCCGCAATGTTAACTTGTATTTGATTATTTTTGGTACATTTTGGAAAAGTTGCAAACTGTTTTGTTGGTAATTTTTGTCAACTTTGTTGTTTCTTGTTAGTATGAATTTATTTCACCAATGAAAAATCGTATATATTCCGACAAGTAGGTAAAAGTACATGTTTGTTTTAATTTTTAGACAATAGCATGTAACAATAAACAATATTGTAGATTTCTGACGTCCAAAAGTTAAATACTAAGAGAGGAAAAGAATGCAAATATGGAACTGCTGTTTATTTTTCAAAGTTTTTGGTTATATCCTCTATATTTAAATAAATTTAATTTTGTTAAGTTGTATCAAAAATTGCGAGAAAACGCTTCAACCGTACTGTCGTATCCCTCCAAGTGAACCGCACCCAGCGCCAATAAAACACATAGACGTAGTGGCACGTGACAGTAAGTGCATTTCGAAAAAAAAATACACTTTAAGTTTGATAAAGCTTATTTAGGCACAAATTTTCAATTCTCTTTTGAGATATTAGATAAATAATGAACAATTTGAAATACCTCATAATAAAAATTGAAATTGATAAGTAACAGTGGGTGGACATTCCCTTTCCCTACTGGTTTTCTTGTATCGACCTTACGTATACAAGCCGCAATCATGGGCAATCAATATCAAACCTTATAAGTTGCCTAATTAAAATATATCTTCCATGGACCATGCTGCTAAAAAAAATGACAAATTATCTCATTCAACTTTTGAGTTCATTATTTTAATAAAAATATATAATATGTATTTAGTAGTAATTATTAAAGGTATACTAGCTGACCCGGTGGACTTCGTTCCGCCTATAATTGATTAAAATATTAATGTTCCTTTCGAGAGTCGAGCCTCTTTATTGAAAGAATGAAACTCAATTTAAATTAAATTGGATTTAATACAGAAAAGTCCTTAATGATACATTTCACAATGCTTAGGTCCAATTTATTCACTCTTAATTAAAAAATGATTTTTGTCGTTTTAGCTAAAGTCACTTTAAGCTATTAGAACCATTAGGTACACCCCATTTAACATTTATATTTATTCAAACGCCCTTAGTTTAATACTTTGCTTTTAAGGAGGCATTTAAATTTAAATTTAATGTAAATTAAACTTTATGTTTTTTTTTTTAAATCCTAGGGATTTTTGCGTTATTCTGAATAAATCAATTTGTCAGAAAAACTAAATACGAATATTTGAATTAATTGGAACTTAAACTTTTATGCAATGAAAATATTGAAAAAACGCATACGTAGTTCAAATTTTACAGAACGAGAAATCCTGCTTCAATGCGTTTTACGTCACGCAACGGTTGAATAATTTCAAGCACTTTTATGATTGTTTGTTTGGTCAGACGTCATTCTGTACTGCCTTCATTTTGCACGAGCAAATTCTCGTCGTCTTCATCACTTAAATCTAAAAGATGTTCCAGTTCATTGTCCATATTGCAATTATTTTTATTTTAAACGCAATTTATCCTCGCACAGACTTCAAAATAATAAAGAAAGCTAACAGCTAACGCTAATAGAGAGTGAATAAACAGAAATGCTACTTAAGACCTCGCGAAAAATCCTTCTTAAAAAGTGTATTTTGGCATTTTAGGTAAAAGTGCTTTTAAATTAAATGCTCGATTATTTATTGAAGTTAGCCTCCATTAAAAACCCTAACAGAAGCCGAAAAAATTAATTTTTTTTTTAATTCTAAATTAATACTGAATTTAAATTTAATGGAAAGTGAACAAATTAGCCCTTAGTCAATCAATTGAATTTAACATGTATTGGTTGGTGACAAATACCTTATTAGAATTTGTTCTCCACAGAATGAATGAATTATGTATTTAAATTATCGAAACACAAAAAATCAATGGTTGAATAAACGGAAATTGTGTTTATGCAACTCCGTATACTTGATATGTCGATAACCTAGCTTTTAGAAATCACATAATTTTCTGTAAAAAAAAAACACAAAATCTAACACCAATTAATTGAATAGCATACTTTTTCTCTTGTTAGATTTCATTATTTCGGCTTTTTACGGTAACAGATTTATAGGATAAATTCAAAGTTTCTTTAAATCCAGATTCTTTAAATGAAAAAGAAACTTTGCATACACCCAACCTCGCACCTACCCCAAATCCTATAGTGGGCCCAGCAGGGCAGCATGCCCCCCATACATACCTCACTGTTTATACGCCATAATCCTGGGTGCTAGCACTGTATTTATGTAAGCAAGCTTACTTAAATACCAAAAACATAAAAAAGTAGTTTTGGTAATTTTCAATTTTTTCAAAAACTAGAAGGTATAAAATTATCTAGTTTTCAGTTTTTGATTAAGATGTAATTAGAGCAACGAATTTCAAAGAAAAAAATAGTATATATGATTTTATAGCTTTGAAATAATACACTTTAATATTTTTTTGATGTTTTTTTCCCCAAAATTTGAGTTTATAACCCATTTTTTCAAAAACTATCCATAGATTTCATTTGATTTAAAGTTTTTATAATAGAACAGAGTATTAGCTGTAAAAGAAGGTATAACACTTGATTATAAGTATTACCGTTATTTTTTTATATAATTTTTTTTTAATTTTTAGTAATTTTTTTTAATGAAATTGCCCCTCCCGTCTAAACGGGGGGAGATAGACCCCCCCCCCCTCCCATAGTAAAACATGCTTGTATTGAACTGTTCTACAAAAAACCCTTATCATTTCTTGGCGCCTAAGTTATCGTACTCTTGCCTATTATGTTAAATTATTATATCGCTCTTAATTTCTTTCCATTGTTTTTCTCAGTGTAGTCTTAAAATGATTCACACCTTTCCACTGCAAAAAAATCAGGACACTTTCTCGCATATACTTTTGCATATCAAGAAGCAATATAATCTCAATGCTGAAATGTCCACCAGTAGGCATGTACATATGTATGTTGTGTGCAGAATGTTTTGCTATAAGTTCACAAAACGGTTAAATTCTTCTCAGGTCCTAATTCGCGCATGAAAAAGTCCTTTCGAATGCACATTCGCTCCTTATGTTCCTAAACAGGTTCAAGGCGTACAACCGCACGTCAGAGGCTTTCATGTAAGAAGCGTGTACAGTGTATAGACCACTTACAGGGTTGCCATAAAATAATGGTCGTATTATGTAAGGATATTCCTATTATTATTTTTTTTTTTTTTGTAAGAATTTAAATTCTAAAATCTATTGTCAACGAAATTGTTATTTTTTTTTTGTTCGTCCTGTTTTCCTTTGTATCGTTCTCAATCCCAAGTGCAGAACACCATTTAGGCAAAATGAATAAGAAATAATGTTTTCTTCAATGACCCGGCATTTGTAATCATTTTGTTCCGCTATTGCTGGCCGCCCGACCGCCCACAAAACCCTTTTGGAAATTTATTCAGGGCCGCAGCTAGATTTGTATGGAAAGACAATTTGAGAGTCATAAAAGTTAGGGACGCAGTAATCCCCTTCAGAATATTTGTTGAGCACGACAGATTATTTATTGGCCTCTAATGGCGAAATCCACAAATAATACAAATAAGAAAAAAAAAATGAATCCTGTTGCCTTTGAAAGTGGAGGAGGTTATGGACGAAAGGGCTATGATGTGGTGGCTAAAGGAAAGTGGGACAAGTGACCAGGCTGGTCATTATACCGAATGTCCATATCCGTCTTTTAGGCCATAAAACTACGATGATCGTAAAAGTTTCGGCTCTTTTTCAGCTATTTTTTTTGTTCTGTTCCTTTCGTTTGTCCTGCGATTGTCAAAAGAAATACGAAGGCCATACGTCTCAAGCGAATTTCATTGAATCCTAGTTGAGGGATGCCATCCACTTGGAAATTTATTGCCGTCTAAGTGGCCAATCATGAATCAGCAAATATGCGTAATGTTTGTTTTTGTGTCATGTTCGTGGGAGTTTACGGGAAGCAAGCAAAAAATAAAATGACGGAGCGCAGTGAATTAGAATGTGGTTATGGTAGTAGGAAGTGCTTGTTGTGACTTGTGAGTCCTTATACTCACTGGCTGGCTGCTGGCTGGCTGGCATGGCACATGATCATTCGTTCTGAATATAATTTCTGTGAGTAATGGCACTTTGCCTAAAGGCCATACTAATGTTTTTCTATTATTCAGAGAATATTTATTTATATTGTGTTTGTGTATACAACGTTATATGCGTATAATGGGTGATTAATTAGCATTTCTGTGTGAAAGGCGATGGGCTAGATGGTGGCAGAAAGGACGATGGTGACGACCGATGTCGACGATGGCATTGGCATCGCAGACAAAAAAGCGCTTGAACAATTGAAATGGGTTCGTAAAATATGAATAAATATGCGCTATGCTATTGTCCTGTAGTAAGGACAATCAGCAGGCAATAAGGAATATGAATTATAAATGAAAGAACATAATAGATATCAGACTTGATGCAAAGATTTCACGCTTTTACTCCAAGATATTTGCATGAAAATTGAATAATTTCAGTTTTTGTTTTGTTTTTCAATAAAAATGGATGTGGGTTGTTTGTTGGAGTTTTATTTTTTGTCCAAGGATGAAAGATAATTTTATTTTGAAGGTTGTCTAAAGAAAATTTTGTTCTTAGTTTTTTTTTTTTTTATTAATTTACCTATCTTTGTGCCTGCACATAGCTCTACGCACTAAATCGTGAGTTTCATTGAAGAAATGAGTCTTTGAAAAGTTGGTTTGGGCTATATAAAATGAAAGAATATTACGTTTTAAGAGAAACGGGAACAGAAGTGTAGATGTTTATTTTTGGACAGCTTTGAAGGATTCTGAGAAGAAAATTGAATACGATTTTGATTTTTTTTTATTGTGCAGAGATTAAAGAAGACGGAGAGGTTTGTAAAAATAACCCGTTTCAGTTAAAAGGTATTGAAAATTTTGTATACAAATGTGTCGCTGATACACCGCACCAATTTAAGTGATTCCCAAGGTTAGGTTAGGTTAGGTTATCGTGGCTGTCAGCACAAGTGCTTGACACACTTAGACCATGAGTTGGTCCATTGTGATACCACATGAATCAAGTAGAATTTCTTCCTACTCATTGAACCACTTAGAGCTTCTTACGAAGCGTGCGAGACGACTGATGTCTATGTTTGCCAGATCGCTAAGATCATTATAGTAGAACTCTCCTAGATGGAGCCTACGTCTTTGAGAGAGAGCGGGACATGTACAGAGAAGATGAGGGATGGATTCTTCCTCTTCTTCGTCCATACAGCTTCTGCAGAAATCGTTAGAGAGTAACCCAAGTCTCGTCGCATGTTTGCCTATTAGACAGTGTCCAGTTATGACACCTATTATGGAGCCGATTTGTGATCTACTTAGAGATAACAAACCATTAGAGCGCTTCAGATCTAGTTGTGGCCAGATTTGTTTTGTCGCCACACAGGTGGTGATGCTGTTCCAATTAAGGTTTGTTTTAATAATAGCTTCTTGTTTTAGCATAAGTTTGCATGTAGCGATAGGTATACCTATATTTGCTCTGTGAGGCAAAATAGATAGTGTTGTTCCTCTTCTGGCGAGTTCATCAGCTTTACAGTTACCTGAAATGTCCCTATGGCCCTTTCAGGTGATTCCCAAGAGGCGAAATAGATTTTTTTTAGCTCCAATTTATCTTGGAAACGGCTTAACGGATTTTCATTAAGGTTTTTATTGTGGAGATCGTTTTAAGCTTGAATAAAAATGATGTAGGTATGTACATAAAAACTTTCAAGTACCTAAATCATTTTTGATTATGAAATGAAATAATATTATTAAATACCTAGGTATTTCAAAATTGCGTACCATAGTTTTCAAATGCTGAAAATACATCTTTAAGGGCCACTTGCACAAAACGAAAACGAATAAATAAAAACTTGTCGTTTTTTTAATTGCACGAACGGAAATTAAATAACAAGCGGATAAAAATACTTTCTCAGAATTACCAACACAACAAACACAAAGAACATTAAAAAATAATCAAAATCTAACGCTTTGACTTGCTTTCTCGTTAGAAATTCTATAATTTGACGTGGAGAGCTATTCAGAGGTTAAATATTTATCCAGAGAATGAGGAGAAGATAACTTTTTAAACTTAGGCCGTGTGCGAATTGGTTTAAAATTTCGATTAAATTTTATCCGAGATTAAAATTTGACATTTCTACGTATAGATTCACCTCACTAGTGTCAAAAATTAATCTTTGGATACAATTTAACGCGATTTTAACCGAATTCGCACACGACCTTAAACAGAGAAAAAATATTTTGCTACAACATGATTTTATTCAAATCATTCAGATAGATTTAATTAGTTATAAATCAGGAGTTACTGGCTGCCAAAAAAAACTTTTGTGCAAGTGGCCCTAAGTGTACCCCAGACCTACACACATATGTAATATATTGGGCCATATCGGGAATCCGGAGTAGCATTTCGTTTACCTGGGAATATTTTATTTCCTCGAAAATTTATCTGCTATCTTAAATTTTCACCTGAAACAAATATCCACGTTAGATCAATGTATACAAAAATTATTTTGATTTTCTAAGGGCCACTTGCAAAAAAGTTTTCTGACAGCAGTAATCTCTGGTTTATAACTAATTGAGAGCTGATTTGATTCAAGTTTAACTGCCTGGACAGAATAGAATGCTGGGAACTGGAGCCGCAGACAGAACTGGAAGAGCTGTCAAAAAGTGTCGTACGTTATTTTTTTTTACCTGCCCACAATGCAGCTGTACAGCTTTGAATGTATTTTGAAGAAAAACAAAAGAATATTCTTGTGTACAAGCTCAGAATTCACATTTTTTGTTTCGAATAATTTTCCTTTTAATAAATAATTTTTTTCGCGATACAAATAACAACAATATTTTTTTCCGACCCAAAAAGTTGTTTTTTTTCTTCATAAAAATTGAAACGTCAAAAGTGTCGTACGTAAAAAATTAAAAGTTGGTGAACTCTTCCGTCTGATGCGGCTGCAGCTCTCGTTTGGTGCAAGTGGCCCTAAGTATAGGTTTGAAAATCATGCCTTGCCTATTCTCAGTAATTTCCCGTAATTTAATAATACGTGCATAGTACTGTCACGCTGAAGGGCGTGGGATCGAATCCCAGCACCATGAAAATAGAATTTTTGTTTACGAGACGTACCTCTTGCGAAGAATTGTAAATCCCCTATCTATTGTGATAGAAAAGTACCGCTCAGGCGCTCACCTTAGCTATTCGGCAATAAACTAGGTAGGTATATAGGTATGTACCCTCCATTCATGCAGACATGCAAACCGGAATAGTTGAAAGTTGTAAGTCTTTAATTTAATATAAGCTTATTGTCTATATACGAGTACATATTCTCAAAAAGTTAAAATCATTCATATTTATTTTGTTTTAAAATTTTAACATATACCTAGTAAATCAATTTACTTTTATGTTCTGAAATCAATGAATTGTAACTACATAACTTTCATCAGGGATATAGGGATCAGAGCTCAAGTTACAGAAATTCCGATTTCATTTCAATGATTTCAGGTTAATGAATGCAAAATTCTTTAAAATTCATTTAGTTGAATTCCTGATATCCACACACACTTTAAATTTGATAAATTTAATTTAATGCATGCAAATTACGTAGTTAAATTCTCGTTCACTTTGGATTTAATGAATATAAATCAAACTGAATTCATAAGAATTACAAGCAATGAACTTTTTTTTTGCAATAAGTTCGGCGTATGCAGCCAATCATCGATGAGGTTTACTTCTTCAATCACATTTTCGTACTATGGACCTACTTACTTGCTTTTTTCAAGGGTACTATATTGTAAGTATCCAACGCAAAAGCCAGAAAACTTTAACTTTGATGGTTTTTCTATTCCTTTTGCGGATCTAAGGACATATAAAGGGTGTCTTTTTTTTTCCAAAATTTATTTTTTTTTGACAAGACACACCCTAAATTATAAAAATTGTTCGAGGTATGTAAATAACGGGTACCTCAAGTTACAAGCATTATATTCCTTGTCTGGGTTTTTATATATATTTTTGAGATGTGCCTTCAAGTAGGTACAACTGCAGCTATATATTTCCCCAAAGCTCGCACTATTATAGGTCAATATAGCCAGTGGCAGTTTCTAAATGCAAGAATTTAACCAAGTTCCCATAGAATAATATAATTTGCAGTGCATAATGCATATATACGCTGTAGATTTTATTAGAATCGATAGAAAGAAGGTACGACAGCATCTAACTGATATAAGCCCAACTGTAGTGCCTGATGGGCATAACGCATTGGACTGACTGCCTAAACAGAAAGGAGACGTAGACGGAACTGGAGCCGCAGCTGGAATAGTTGCCAAAATATTGAATACACACTAGGGTGGCGCATAGTTTGGCAATGTTCGAATTTATTTCGCCCCCCTTAAAGTTGTGAGGCTGACTTAAAAGACTTAAAAAAGTTCTGTGCAAAATTTAATTGAAATCGGTTAACTTTAACACAGGCCACCGAGTACTTGAAATTTCCCATACAAATTACAGAGATTTTTAGTCTTTTACTAAAAAAATTCCGCAAAATTGTAATTATTGATGAATAAAAATAAAACTTATCAAAAATTTTAAAAACATGGTAAAGTACAAAGAAAAAATATTTTTACATTTTACAAAAATTTTTTACCCACTTAAAAATAATAAATAATATTTTTCGTTTTTTTTTACATTTTTCGTTTTATTGTGACCAATTAAGGATGTTGTGGGTATAGTATTATTTATTTTTTTTTCGTAAAGTTATCAATATTATAGTAAAAACATATATCAGTAATAAAAAAATATTCCCGCAGCATCTTTAATTGGCCACAATAAAACGAAAAATGCAAAAAAACGAAAAATCACTATTTTTCATCTTTATTTTTAAGTGGGTAAACAAATTTTATAAAATGCGAAAGATATTCGAACATTGCCAAAATAAGCGCCACACTAATACACACAAATTCAATGGTGCGAACACAACGGAACGTAGCCGTATACGGAGCGGCAGCCGCGGACGGAAGAGTTCGCCAGCTTTTAACTTTTCACGTGCAGCACTTTTGGCGTTTAAAATTGTATAAAGAAAAAAAAAAGAACTTTTTGAGTCGGAAAAAAATATGGTGGTTATTTGTGTCGCGAAAAAAATTATTAATTAAAAAGAAAAAAAAATTGAAAAAAAAAAATGTGAATTCTGGAGCTTGTACACAAGAATATTGTTTTGTTTTTCATTAAAATACTTTCAAAGTTGCCCAGCTGCATTGTGGACACGTAAAAAAAATAACGTAAGACACTTTTTGACAGCTCTTCCAGTTCCAGCATTCTATTGGGCTTTTCCAGAATCTGACTCTGTCTTTTCTCTTTCTAATTTTGACAGTTCTTTAATCAAAAAAAAGCTCTAGATGGGGGGAAAACATCAATACAAACAAATATAAATACACACCGGTACTGTTCGCGCCTTTAATAATTAATAGTGTGTTTGTTTTCCCCCCATCTAGAGTTTTTGACGTTTGGTGGAAGTTCTGGATTCTGTTTAGGCAATGAAGGTAATAATAAAATTTCATTTAAAACAGTCTACTCAAACAAAAATAATTCTTTTATTTGTGTTTTCCTTTTCTTATAAGTCACAGTTACGAAACTTAAATATTAAAATTAAACTTACAATAAAACCCTCATGTCTTTTTTTTTCTTTTACCTTATAAGTGCTTACGTCTTGAATTTTAAATATCTGAGTTTCTTATCCAGCGAATGAGCCAAGGCAGCTTATGTATGTATGTATGTATTCCCTAAACTTCAAGGTATTTTTTCAACAAAAAGGGTCTAGCCTCTAGCGGAAGGTACAATACCTACTGTTAAGATTTTTTAAGATTCGAAGTAATTTTATAATAACTGTGCATCAGACTTGTACACATTAATATTTTTAAGTAGCCAAACTGTCGTAACATTTTTCAACGGAAGACATCATTAATCATAATAAAACAGAAACACATCTTTCTTCTAACAAATAAATGTTACAAAAAGATTATTTATATTCTTCAGTAAAACTTTTCAATGTTATATCCTTAAAAAACAAATCAAATTAAATTCCATAAAATTATTTCTAGTCCTGCTCCTTTCTATGTTTAACGCTTTGCCAGTTTACCACATCAATCAAAAACCCTACCTATACCTGCATCATTTTCATTGCCATGGAAAGCTTTATAGACATTTGTTATTCGTTTTCAAAGGAACAACCCCTCTTCCCACTCAAAGAAGACCGTCGACGACGCGATGCGGCCGACCGGGCGGCGTGGTAGCATTCGAAATTAGGGGAATGGGATGATACAAATTGACTGCCAATTAAAGAGTTAAGTGGGCAGCTTGGCAACTTAATAAAAGGTTAGCAGCAAAACCAACCGGCAAAAGTTTTCGAGAGCAAGCAGGTATAGAATGTTCTCAATTGTTTTGTGAAATTCCTTTGATCACTTGAGCCGGGTGAGAAGTGAAATGCCTTTTGATTAAGTAATTTTCCATCGTGTTGGAATGGAACCCTAAAGTCGGTTATTTGAAAAACGTTAATACCACTCATCATTCAGTTTATAAATAGAATCTTATTTCTACGTTAATTTGAAATATGATTAAAGGATAGTCGACTGGGGTACCTACACGCCATACAACCACCCGCACTATAACTTTTCTTCTTCTCCCATTCATTGGCCAAATCCTATTCAAAGTCTATATACCTTCATAAAATTTCATATTCTCCAGACTTCACTCTTTGTTGATTACTATTTTTATTACTTTAATTGCGGCTATTGAAACGGTTTACTTGTAATATACGATGTTTGGGTTACTGGTAACTAAAAACAATAATTTTGAAAATGTGCCTAAAATTAAAAAAAATTGCAGAGACCTTTCACAATCAACAGTCTATTTTATTTTATTATTAACACGGACCACAAAGACATTCTTGCTATGCAAAATCGAATACCTATTCAAACTGACGTTTATAGTTATGTCATTTATTCGGTGTGTGTGCAAGTACGTGTGAGAATCTGTGTAAACCTGCCATAAAATCGAGATTTAAAAGATCAATCGAAAAAAAATATAGACACCGCCAAAAGTTATCTTTTTTGGTTGAATCGAAGGCGAAATCTGAAAAAGATCAACTTAACCCCATAAAAGTCAACTTTTTTTGGTTTAATCGAAATCCACATGAGATTTCTTAACTTCAAAAAGTGAGCAAGCGAATCCAAATTTTTTTTTCCTCAGAGTTTTGACAACAAAAATGAGCAATATTGTTGAGGAATCCTGTTCACGTAACTGAGATTGCTGAGGACTCTGATATCTCATTTTCCTGAACTTACATATTACCTTTAATATGTGTACTACATATATGCATACACAAATCTAGGAAGTATATTGAACAGGTTGTTGAAATTGATATACTGTCAAGCATTTATTTCGCTGCCGACGTTATCTCGAGAATTAATAGAGAAATCGACTTCGAATGAATTTTAAAATGAGAAATGTTTTTTTTGAGTGCACGGCCCCCAAAACTTCAAACCGCATCTTTTTAACAACAAATATCGGCATTTGATAAGTAAAGGGGCACTGGATCCACCATTTTCTATCGATTTTGATTGATGATGAACAGAACAGAACAAAAATGCTAGTGATATTAATTTTAATATGTGTAATTGTGTATATGTAGGTACCTACTATATATTAACTTATAAGAAATGAACACAGCACACAATTTGATCAATTTTTTGTAACAAATCCTCCCAGCATATTTTACCGTCTTTTCTGTTAAACTAACCGTAAAACATTTTGTTAAATTATTTAAGGAGACGGTTTAGCCAATAAAACTGAAGTAATTTTATTTCTAAATTCTGAAATTTTCATCATCTTTTGCATTTTTAAGAATAACTGGCTGAACAGAATGGTGACGCAGACGGAAACGGAGACGGAGCCGGAATAGCTGTCAAAATATTGAATACACGCAAATTCAATGTTGCGAACACAACGGAACGTAGACGCATACGGAGACGCAGACGCAGACGGAAGAGTTCACCAACTTTTAACTTTTGACGTACGGCACTTTTGACGTTTCAATTTGTATGAAGAAAAAAAACAACTTTTTGGGTCGGAAAAAAATATTGTGGTTACTTGTATCGCGAAAAAAATTATTTATTAAAAGGAAAATTATTGGAAACAAAAAATGTGAATTCTGAGCTTGTACACAATAATATTCTTTTGTTTTTCTTCAAAATACCTTCAAAGCTGTACAGCTGCATTGTGGGCATGTAAAAAAAATAACGTACGACACTTTTTGACAACTCTTCCAGTTCCGTCTGCGTCTTCAGTTCCGTCATTCTATTCTGTTCAGCCAGTAAAACTCAAATTGATAACGGCACATTTTCTTTTCGTAATCCACTTTTAATTTTTTAAATAAAAGTTGTGAAAGCAATTTTATACCTACCTGTTTAATGTTGGTAAACACCTTAAGAAATGTGGTAAGCAAATTCGAACTTTTTTTTTCTTTTAGAAATTGTCAAACGTTAAGTGGTCCCCTATGCCCCGTCCTCCCCTAGGGTTATTCAAAATGATCCCGTGGATTATATCACAAACCAATTCTTTTTCTATGATGTTTAGAATTGATAATTTTTTTTTTAATGTATATGTAGTATGAGATGCGAAATTGGATTTTGAGCTAGGTATTCTTTAATTTTTTTTTAAATTTATTTTTACGTACGCCTGCATACCCAACCTACATTACATTATGTAGCTATGTATGTAAGACTTTTATTAGATTTTTGACTGTTTAAAAAAAGTGTCTAAGTATTTCGAAATAGTCGGAAATATGCTCTATTTCAAGGTTTGGACAGTCGACTACGTTGTCTAAGATAAAAAGTTAGATCACTTTAGCAACTATTAAAAATATTTATTTAAAACTTGGACGCTTGTAGGAAAGTTAGACGACGTTTATAAATACGACCATTAATATATTATTTTAACATGGAACATTTTTCTTAGACGTGACTGTTCAAAGATTATTCCGCTCCTTAAAAAGAACATAACCAACATAAAACTTATAACCATGAAATATTTGCAGCTAATTCCATTAAATGTGTTAATTTTCCTATGTTGGTATCTGTCTACAATCTCAATTTACATATTATACATATGTATGTATGTATCCATGCTTTTCAACAAGCATACAAGAGATACAACAAGTGAACAACGTTGATTTTATTCTCAAAACACACAAATTCAACTCGCCTTCATTGTAATACAGCACCTGTTTCGATTTCCCAGGACGGAGCGGCGGCGGCGGCGGCGCGGTGTAGTGGGCGACAGCGGTAGTGGCGGAGTGATTTCCTTCCTTATCAGTGTTAAATCTTCACCCCCCAACCGCTGAAGATGTCTCGCACATCCTGTAGAAACAGTGTCCTTGCCAATTGAATATTTTCGCGCTACCAACGCGCAAATTAAACGGAAATGGAATTCACCTCCTTCGAATGGAATGCCTTTTCCTTATTTTATTATATTATTTTTTTTTGTCAAGTCAAGAATTTTTGTAACATCCTTGAAAAATGTTTTCCTACCTACACACTCACTTGTATTTTGTTTGCTTTATTGTTTAAAAAAAAAAAAGCAAAGCACATCTTGCTGTTGTTAATGCTTTCTAGGTAGTGTAGTTTGAATGAATATTGTTAAAGCGAAAAGGGGGAGCTGTTAGAGCACGATTTTAATAAAGAGAAAGAAATATACATTGCAAATGGGAGGCACTTTAAAAGAAGTAAATTTCGCGATGGTGTGTAGCTGTAACAGCACTAATAAAGCGTATATTCATTCCCATCGTTTAATTAAGTACCTATAATAGGGATGCGTTGAAAAGCATCCCATTCCTGCCCTTTGTCGTAATTTAATCTGGTTTTGTTCGTTTTTTATTTTTAATATTTTCACTCGCAATTACAGAGTCATTTAATGCGAGTAGGCTCCAAATTAATTTTAATTTAACGCAATTCTTAGGATTCAAAAATCGTTACAATAACTTAGGCCGTGTGCGAATTCGTTTAAAATGTCGATTAAATTTAATCCCACATTAAATTTTGACGTTTCATCAGTGGTGAACACAATTTCATCTTTTTGCTGTGTGAATTCAATTTAATGGCATTTTTTTAATTCTATTATTTTTCTTCCGTCCGCGAGTTTTGGAAAAAAATTGAACGCCCATTCTAATGAGTTCAAAGAGAGTGCTCCTACCCTGGGCCTGTTATAAAGAACGCTTATGGTTCGTATTGTGTTGCAAGCAGCTGCAGATCAAAAACACAAGATGCAAAAAACTCGGGTCGCTTGTGGTGGTCACGATGAGCTGGCAACTTTATTTAATGCTTGTTATCATTGCTGCAATTAGCAAATGTTGTTCTTCAGATGAATGAATGGGACCAATCCATTTATCTTTGAGTTGTAATGACCATTTGTATGGAGACTTTTCATTCAGAACGATGTGTTTTTCTAATAATTTTATTTTAACCAGCAGTTCTATTTTGCGTCAATTCAAACTCGTAGCGCAAAAGAAATTGTATCCAAGAGAACAAACAATGTTCTACTTCTAATTCTAGCTTCTATTTCTCTGCAAGCTGGATCCAGGGGAGTTATTCTCAAATGCGCGGCGGATCGCTTTTGATGGCGGATTTGCATTTTCCTATTCTCAAAAGCGATTCGCTTTTCAAGCCAAAGCGAAAGTTCTCACTACATGTCATTTTGGGTTTAAAAGCGATAGGTGTCTAGGTGGCGGATTGTTGGCGGATTGAAAGAAAATGTAAATACATAAATAATTTGCAAATAATTATGTATCTTCTTCAATTTCGCAAATAAAAAAACACACTATTCCATCAAAATGTTTTTATTTTTTTTGTTAAGAGCAACCAACATTGCAAAACTATAAGTAAATGCAAAAAATTAAAGCACAAAAAAAAACAACTTGTTTGGACGGCAAACAGCTACCTACTGTCAAATTTTTGGAAACAGCTGACAATTAAATGAGAAGAGTGGAAGTAAAAATGAGAGTGGCCTGGAAATTTTTGGAATTATGTGAGAGTTGAGAGAAACTGGAAGGTTCATTTGCGTCCTCGATCGCATTTGAAAATAACAAAAAGCGACCACGGCCGAATGTGAGGTTTCGCTTTTAAAGCGATCCGCCGCGCATTTGGTAATAACCCCCAGTAGTCTTCATTGTGGCTCTAGAAACAAGATTACACAAATTGACATTGAACTTTTTCTTAATTTTTAGAGTGAAATCATTTAATTATATTTTAATGCATCTTCATTGAATATGTTCTTTTTATGCACATGAAAACAAACAAAACCTTTCGTGGGTGCTGGTAAACGTCAAAATTTAATCTAGCGGCATAAATTTAACGTGCCCTTAGTGCCAGTTGTACAATCGTGGTTTAAATTTTGATCCGTGGTTCAGGAATTTTAACTCGCCGATTTCGGCGGGTTAAGTGAGGTTCAACGGTGGTTCAAGGTTCAAATATGCACTAAAAGCTAATTACATGCCTGAACCATCGTTGAACCACAGTTAATCCGCCGAAATTGGTGAGTTAAAAGTCCTGAACCACGGATCAAATATTTGTACAACTGGCCCTTATATTCACCTCAATAGTGTCATAATTTAATTTTGGGATCGAATTTAATCCAATTCACACACGGCCTTAATTTAAAAAAATCATCTAAAAAAACGAAGAAAATTAATTTTCCTTTATAATAGCAAGTATGGGATTTGTCAATCCTATTCTTATACCGAAAATAACTAAAGCCCCTAGGTACGAGGAAGATTTGTTCATATGTATGTCTTTTTACAATATACTGAGTGTTATTTGCAAACAAAAATTTAAAAAAAAAACATCAAACGAAAAATTATTTCGTTTCGGGGAAGATCAGGGCCTATTTCACCAAACACTTTGTCACTTAAAGAAAGTGTCTAGCTTCTATTTCTCTGCAAGCAGGATCCAGTAGTCTTCATTGTGGCTCTAGAAACAAAATTACACAAATTGGCATTGAACTTTTTCTTAATTTTTAGAGTGAAATCATTTAATTATATTTTAATGCATCTTAATTGAATACGTTCTTTTTATGCACATGAAAACAAACAAAACCTTTCGTGGGTAAACCTGGTAAACGTCAAAATTTAATCTAGCGGCATAAATTTAACGTGCCCCCGAACCATGTTGAATTTTGGCGTCTTATATTCACCTCAATAGTGTCAAAATTTAATTTTGGGATCGAATTTAATCCAATTCACACACGGCCTTAATTTAAAAAAATCATCTAAAAAAACGAAGAAAATTAATTTTTCTTTATAATAGCAAGTATGGGATTTCTCAATCCTATTCTTATACCGAAAATAACTAAAGCCCCTAGGTACGAGGAAGATTTGTTCATATGTATGTCTTTTTACAATATACTGAGTGTTATTTGCAAACAAAAATTTAAAAAAAAAACATCAAACGAAAAATTATTTCGTTTCGGGGAAGATCAGGGCCTATTTCACCAAACACTTTGTCACTTAAAGAAAGTGTCACGATGTCATATTTAGATCTGGCTTTAAGTCGCAAAAAAATATGGCATTATTACACTTCACCAAAGCGTCATCCGTTCGAATATGGCCTTGTCATTTTAGGAAAGCGTCATTAAACCATATTCCGAAATATGGCCTTATGTCGCATGGCCTTCGATGCACCTTTGCAAGTAAATGTGAGAAAAGTTGCAAAGTGAAAAGTGTTTGGTGAAATAGGCCCCAGCCCAGATCGGCCACAACTTAAACTTTTCCCGAAATAAAACCAATGATGAATATCTTTTTACTCAAGGAAGATTCAAAGCGATAACGATAATCGGCAATAAGTGAGACCATATCCCGTATGTTATAGCAAACGTTGCCCCGAGGACTTCGTGTTTTGTAAACTGCTTGCTTACATAATATCCCGCAGCTGTCCCTGGCCTAGATACCTACTGTTAAATTTCCATTAGAAAAATAAAACACAATTCAGTTCTACAAATCTGTGAATTGATATCCATTTTATTGACATAATTTATTCTATTTTGTGTGATACAATTTTTGACTTTACACACAGACATACACATTAACTACATACATAATGTTCATAAATATAATTAATAAAATGTACCTTAAGACAAATTCTATAAAAAAGCCTTGTAGTTTTTTTATTTTGTTAATTTTTGTTTTTATTTTTACATAATGAACAAATGCGTTCCCTGTTGTTATTTAAATTTTAATCTATTATTTTTATTATTTTATTAATGAGTGATGCGTGACAGGAACAAAGAAGAAAATTAAAACTATTACAACTTTAACAGTATCTTACTTACCATAGTTATGTTGTTTTTTGTTTTTTTAATAAAGAATTCACACAACTCGCAGGTAAATAAGTAAAAAAAAAAAAACAAAATTAAACTACTTAAAGTTATCAAGACCAAGGTAAGGACTTGCAATAAATTAAGGATAAGTATTTTTTTTTTAATGAAAATATTTTAATACAACGACACGTCATATTTTCATTTACAGCCAATTTACTTAGTTTTATCGGTTTCATCGGCAGGGTTAGTACTGGAGGTGATGGCGGTTGAGGCAGAGAGTGTTTCAACTTCCTCCTTTACAGGACTAAGACTGTCGCTCTTTGTAGCATGCTCATCCTTTGAGAGAAGAAAACAAAAAAAGAAAAGATTGTTTGATGTTTTTTTTTGTTTTGTTTATGTTGGATGGTAAATACCGTGATTTTCTTTTCCAACTTCATTGATTTTCCCATACTAAGCAGGCGGTAGTTCTCCTTTGCTCGTTCTCTAAGTTTCTGTGGTACAATCATCAGAACTGTTGTCATATTGCCCAGGAAGAGTATGGTGAATAGGACGCACATCACCGGAACCTATGCCATCCCGAGTTAGAGGAAGGACAAAAGTGAAAATCAAACATTGCACATCAAACAATCATATTTACTCAAGACTTGTACTCGTTTACCTGCCAAGTTGCATCCGGATGGAATGATAACTGATAGAGCTTCCATGCGTTGTAGGCCTGATACATGTACCCGATGACGAGGAACGGAATAAGAAAACTCAAACCACGCCACATCCATGAGTGAAAGCCCTCGATTGTGATGTCCATATTGTGCCGTTCGCCGAGAGCCTTTAAGCGATACAGCAACCCCTTCTGATAGCCGAATTGTAAATATTGAACCATGCCTACGGGGGAGAGTTTTAAGTTTTCAAATCATGTACGAACTTAAGCTGCAATCAACCGCACACGGCCACTCACTTATGTACGCATTGAAATACAGGAACTGCGTCCGGAACAATTGCCATGGCTCGCTCTGTGGCCAGACCAGCAGCACTCCGGCAGCCACTGTCGAAATGAAATGATGTGCTCGCCACCAGCCCTTAATCCGGGATCCGTTCACTTTCAGAATCGACTCACGTATTGTGAGTGTGCAATAATACCAAACCAGCAGGAAGATAAATGCTAATTCCAAGGCCCTTTGTACGAAGAGATATTAAGTGGAATTTAATCAAGGCTGGTGCACCACCTTCATAGGTTTCGTGCGCTGCGCTCGTCGCACCGCACCGTATCACACAACTTACCTGTAGTTGAATATTAAATTAAGAAACGCCATTATCAGTCCTATTACGTTGAGTATTAATTTAAACTTTTCATAGTCGTCTTTGTAGCGAACTTTATCGTTTCTGTTCAGTATTGATACGTTTACATCGCCCAGGATAATCTGTGAGGAACAAAAAATAAGCAAAGTGAGTGCTTGTTGGTTAAGAGATAAGGAAAACTATTTTCTTGTTTTTTTTCTTTTTTTCTTTCATCATCAGGAACAAGATGAAGACACCCCTAGGATGAGATGATGATGATGATGGCGATGCCAAAGAAGAACTTCTTACTTTTAAATAGAATCCGGACTTTCTTGGAAGGGACTGCTCGATTTCATGGAGTTGGGCTTTCCGCTTGAGGGTATTCTTGTTCAGTTCGGCGACTTTTTCCTTCTCCTCTTCACTTTGTGCTGTTTTGCATCTGTAAAAAGGATATAATATAAAGTAACACTTTTAGAATGAATTTAAGTTAAAGTATAATGGAATTGAAGAAGTACACGAATGACGAAAACTTTAGCGTCGTCGTCGCTCGTGTCGGTTGTACTGGAATAGAGTTCAGAAGTATAATTACCGTTAGGCGACAGATGATTGGAGGGTAACTAAGCGCTTTACTGCTTCCGATTTGAAATTGCAATCTATATCCGGTAGAGGAATTTTTGGAATATCACGGATGTAGGGTTAGGGTGGATTTGAGAACTACTTAAAATATCTCAAAGCTTCAAAGGCTGAGATAAGACAGATTCTCCTTTATATACATACAATCGTTTCCGGGGTGCTTCAACTTTGTCGATTAGGACAGAACTCAAGAAAAATTTAATTCAAGAAATTAGAAATAGTTAAGCTGGATAAACAAGGTCCGGTTCGCCGGAATGAAGTTGCTAATCAGATCAGAATGTGTGTATGGTGAAACTATTTTGTTTTTAAGTTGTAGCAACGACCGAATTGTGTATGTATACAAAATCTTGAAGATATGGAATACAGTTTGTGTTACAGGCCAACAAAAAAAAACATGTACAGTGTGTCTTCCAATCACCACCGCCGCAGATGAAGTCATAGGTTTCTGAGGTCTTAAGTCGAAAAACTTAATATGCAATTTTTTCGTTTTCGTTTCCTTTTCGATTTAAAAAACAGTTTTTATGTTTTTTGAACGTTGTAAGGGCACGGTAGTGCCCAGCCAAGTTCTCGGCACTTACAGGAACAAACTCAAGCGATTTTTGATCCCACAATAATGTCAGAAAGTTCAAATTCGCCATATTTGATAAGCTATGCGAGCACTGGCGCCTCACAAAATTTCAACTCCTTACCATTAGTAATTCCTGAGATATAGGACGTCAAAATTGGCGAAAACCGTAACCAACTGACTCACTTACTGACAGATCATCAAAATTATGGAGCACTTCCCGACACCGTAGAATCTTGTAACATCGCACAACGGTAGGCCTTGTGGTGTATACAAAGGAAAAAAATTTCGGGTTTATCATATTTTTAGTTTATGAAAGTTTAATAACAAATATTTTATGTAGAGTAACATTGAAATAACTCCTAATTATGAGATAAATTTCTTATTTAATGATTACTAACTAAAATTTGGTAAGTTTACTTAGCAAGCTTTCTTTTTTTTCCATCTGATTACTCACTATTCAAAAGGTTTTGAAAACTTGACCAGGGGGCTCATTCCGTAAAACAATTATCACCCGACAATAACGTTTCGATGATAGTCCTGCTTCACGTAACCTAAAAAATGACTATCGTCTGGACGATCACGTTTTGACGATCAAATATTGGCTTCACGTAAGTCGATTATCATCAAAACGATAACATCAAAACGATGGCTTTTGGACGGGTCACCATTGTTTGGCAAAATTCATTTGGCATTTCTTGTTTCGCCTTAGTCGTTAAATATTTTGTTTAATTCGCAATTCTTAATTGGCAATTTACATTTTCTTTTTTATTCATTACGTTTTTCATTCATTCTGCAATTAACATTCGGCGGTTTTATATTTCGCTTTTTGTTAGAAATATTTTCAATCATTTCGCAAAATTCATTTGGCAAATTATTCTTTAGTTTTTCTTTGTTAAATTGTTTATTATTTGGCTAAGTGTTTTTTCGCAAAATATTGTTTCGCCGTTTCATTACTTTGCGAAATAACGTTTCACCGTTTAATCATTTCGATAAATATCTTCAAGCCGTTTTATTATTTCGCTAATAGATCATTTCGTCGTTTGACCAATCATTACCATCGTTTCTTTTCAAGATTAACAGTTTTTCTGAACCGTTGCTTAGTCGTGCTTGCGTTGGTAATATTTTTTTTAGTTGTTTTGCAATTTTTGCCGTAATCACTTTCGCGATTTAGGATTTCAGTTTGTTTGCTTAGTTTAGGTAAGTACATAACAGAAAGAGGATTTTTACATTTTACTCCAAGGAAAAAAGGGTTTTAAGCAATTGGGCAGTTATTTTCGTAGGTGCATTATATTTTTTATATTCTCTATTCAGTGTTTTTTCGCATTTTTTTATTTGGCAATTTGATGTTCAGCTTTTTTTATTTGGCATTCGATTGTTTGGCAATGTTTTGGCTTCCATTAAATTACATGCCTTAAAATTTCGCGCGAAACATACCATACCCCTTTTGGACGATACCTAAATAAGTATCGCTCCGCTTTTGTTTTCATGATTGTATGTAAGTTTGTACGCGACTATAGTTAAATGAGTGAAATACTTTACTTATTTTGCAAAAGGACAACAAAAAATCGGAAAAAAATACAAATTATATGAAATATTAAAAAAAAAACTTTTTGCCAGCAGGGATCGAACGCCGAACCTTTCGGTTATGAAGCAAGTACCTATTCCATTGTGCCACCATCTAATGTAAATTTCTCACGATTTCTTGGGTTTACAAACAAACCGCGAACGAAAAAACTTTGTTCTAAAATAACGAAAATTTTTATTATGAAATTTCAATGGTGTTTTGACAATCTCTGAAAAAACGATAGAAGAGGAAATAGTGTTTGAATGAGGTGAAGCAACTTATTGACGATCACGTCAGCGATAATCGTTTTGATGATTATCGTTTTGAAAATTACGGAATGACCTCCCAGTAAACTTACCAAATTTAAGTTTGCATTGGTATTTAGTTATTAGTAATTTCTCTCATAATTTGGAGTTATTTCAATATTAGTCTACTTAAAATATTTGTTATTAAACTTTCATAAACTTAGAACTTGGCGTACTTTTAGATCTCATTACTTTTCACGGCTGACTTGTTGCACACAGACTTTTTGTATACATATAGATTAGTCCATGGAATTGCTATATTGTACTTTGAACTTATATACAGGTCAAGATTTTTTTTTATTGATGTGTAGGAGGGATCAGAATAGTGTAAAAACGAGTTTTCGGGGTTGAAAGTCTCTCCCTCATTTGGCCGATAAAAAGTGCGTTTACATTAACTGTAGAAAATTAAATTCTCTACACAACTGTGCTGAAATTTTATTTGTGCGGTTTATGGTTCTCAAGATATATGGCGAAGAACTTTGTACGCCCCCTTTTCTTAAATGGCGGCTAAATAGGGGGGATTTCGACCCCAAAAACTCGTTTTTACACTCACACTGATCTCGCCTACAGATCCATCAATAAAACATTTTGTCTTGGTACAAAATCCGAGCTTCGACCAAAGTTTTGTAACATTTTAATGGATTAACTTGTTTTCAAAATAAAAAGTTAAAATGTTTCTACGAGTATTTCATTAAAAAACAAAATTTTAGGCATGTTGTAATAATTAAAAAAAATACAAACAGTTTCCAGGTCCACAAAAAAAATTAATAGCACTTTTTTGAATTTGAATAAATTATAAAAAAAACATACATTTTGCAACAAACAAAAATCTTCCAAATCGGAGCTGTACCTAAAAATAAAAACCTTTATTGACTCGACTATTATCTTAATTCAAGAGAATACTATACTCGTAATATTTGTATTCACTTAATTTGAACTTCATCATACTTCTGATACAAGGGTTGTTTAATTGTTTGCATTGTGTCGAGTGGTGGTCATTCATTTTGCAAGAACCGTCTCCAAAAAAAAAAAAAAAAGAAATGAAAAAAGCATTAAAAAACTAGTAGCGCACGATGAGAATCAAACAAGATAAATGAAACAAAAATCACGAACGTTGTACAATATGTGGAAATGTTAAATCTGTTGACATGAACCAATTTGTGCGTGTACATTGAAAATAAGGGGAAGACCAGAGCTGGATTGCGTAAGACTAAATTTGCTAGTTGGTTGGGCATCTAAGTATAAGAGGGCACAAAAATGTGTTCTAGAAATTATTAAATTATTTTTGTCTGGCACAAGGCTTTAGAAACATGATTAAGTGTTTCCCGGATCTAATGATCTAAAATTGCTGATTGAAATTTACCGAGAGTCTCGGCCACAGAAATTATTAAAACTTTAGGACATCAAAAACCTTAAAGGAGCCAAAATTGTACTAACGTGTAATTAAATGAAAATTTATTGAATTAATTCAAGGGAGATGGAAACTTCCACCTCCGCCCCCGCAGACCATACCTTAATATGGTAAGAATAAAATGCGCACGAAATCACGTTGCATGACGGTTATTTATTATTGTGCTTCTCCAACTGTCTCCACAAGCTAAATCGTTACGGAAAATTTTATTTACTGTCCGACTATACGTACCATAAAAAATAAAAAAAACCATATTAATGGGTTTTGCGAATAAAAAAAAATATTTGTAATAAAAAGTTATTTATTTTTTGTTTGTCTTTGGAATTATAAAATAACTGAAACAAACAAAAACAAAATATAAATAAAAAAAAAATTCAGTGAAATACTAAAAAAAAAACATAATCGTTTTGAGTTTTTCGTTTCTAAGAAGGTAAAAATGAAGAATTCTCAATAAGGTTTTTTTTTTCGCAAGAAATGTTTGAGGGCTTCAAGTCCTCTATAAATCCGCCACTGAGTGAAAGTAGTGTAAAATTGTGTTTCAGGTAATAAAGTAATGAAACCTTAAAACAACAAGCACCACGTAATACATTTTGGTTTTTCATACCAGAAGTATATTCGTGTTGAAACCCTATAGGATAGGTTCATAAACTAAATCCATTAACAAAAGCAATTCTGATAAAATTCTGACCACCTCAGCCAATTTAAATTTTGTCAATTTCACAAAAGTAGCAACACCACCAATTTTTGGCTGCGATTACTTACTACCTACTTGTTTGTGAGTTTTATTTAACCTAATGTCTCCCACACATAAATAAATTTGTTTAAAACATTTAATTTAGGCTAGAGAATTTATAAAGTCGCATTCGATGTTTATTTTTAAACTACATATTCAAATGTTGTTGTTTTTTACGTTAAATATAATTATATTGCTATCCATTCAAATCTCTTAATACAAATTTTAATGAAACCACTTCTACCAAAATTTGTATGCAGTTTTTACGATATTTACGAGTACGTGTATATTTTTTTAAATTAAATTAATTTCTGAAATTGTGTGGAATGATTTGTTTTCTATATGACTGACGGTCGTCAGTTATCTCTCGAGGCAAAATAAAATATAACTGGCGAGGGACTAACTGGTCTCTTAATTTATAGTTTCTGTGGTAAAACTTTCTGGAATCTAATTCTTTTTCCAGTTGGGTCTTGCTTTGGGGGAAAAAATTTTAACCAAGACATATTGATTTGATCTTTTCATTTAAAAAAAAAAAAATCACGACTGCGCACAGTGCGTCGATTGTATGGAGGTAGTGACAAAAATAAATTTTTCAAGTGTTCACAAAAATTGGTTGGTGAATGTAATAAATAGGGGATTTTACTCAATTTGAGGAATTTTCACGCCCCCTGCCACGCCCACTATTGGTAAAAAAATTGGTTGCATGAAAACCTTTTGTACGACAGTGATTTCAAGTATTAATATTCTGGTCAGTTAAAAAATTATAAATTAAAAAAGGGTGAAGTCCGCCCACTGCCACGCCCACTTTTGCTATAAAATTGTTTTTTTTTTTTTAAACTTCTCGCACGATATTAAAAAAAGTGTCAAGAATTGATGTGTGTGATAAAAAACATTAATTTGAACCGAAATCCACCCACTTCCACGCCCAAAATTGTGTTATTATTAGTTAGAAGCCAAAAAATTCAAACATTTAATGATTTTTACGTTATACAGAATTTTCATATTTTAAAATGCAATGTTTGAACTAATCAGAAGCACCAGATATCAAAAGAACTATAAGTGAATAGCTTAAAAATAAAGCAATTTCTTCAAAAAACCATCAAGACCCTATTTTCGCAATTTTTTGGCAAAAACCTGAAATAATGTTTTCTTACAACTTACAACCACTATGGTCATAACAGGTACGAAGTTTAATCAAAACCGTTGCGAGTCGTTTATTAAAAAAAAAACCGAAACATTTTGTAATGTTTGGTCTTCTAAGACCCTGAGTTATACAAGCGTTAACACGCTGTAGTATGCTTTATAAAGCGCAACTTGCGGCAAGAGTTGCGCAGTTAAAATGAGTCCAGAGATTTTGAGTTTATGTCTTAATTAATTTTTTTTTCTATTTTCTCAAAAACTAAAAGACATATAGACATTCGGTTTTCAGTGTTTGACTAGAAATTAATACGAGCATTGAATATTGAAAACAAAACTACTACTTAATAACGTAAAATTTTGAACAAAATTTGTTTAAACACATTTTTTTTGCATTATTTTTTCATAATTTTGAGTTTGAAAATAAATGTTTCAAAAACGATTGTCTGAAACTATTTGAATAAAAAACAAAACAAAGAACGGACTTTCAGCTGTAAAAAAGTATAGCATGACATTATAAGTGTTGCCGTTGTTTTTATATGATCTCTTTTTTATTTCTAGTCGATTTTTGAAAAATTTTCCCCTCCCACCTAAACAGGGGGGTATATACCCCCCCCTCCCATACGATTTTTTTCTTGTCTCAACTCAACCTATACGCCTTATAACACCGTATGCGAATCATCCTAAGGATTTTTGTGCATCCTCCATTTGTATGGAAAACTAAAAACCTTAGATATACCAATTGAATTATTTTGAAAACCGTTATTTTTATCAAGAAAAGCGTTATAACCTTTTTTGTAGAAAATTTTCTAAGCTACAAGTTCATCATCAACATTTTTTCTGTACAAGGCACCGTTAGGGAGATATTCCTGAAAAACAATTTAGGGGGCCTTAAAATTTTCAAAAAAAAAAAAAAAAAAAAAACAAATAAGTACGTTCCCGAGATTTTGCGGACTAAATCTGGCTAAATGTCAAATTTTGAGGAGTGGGGATGAGATGCTCTCACAGAGAAAGAAAACTGTAAAAATGTCGGGAACGGTTTGCGCACTATTTTGTACCAATTCTTACCAATTTTTAAACTTCAAGAATACATACTCGAATAGAGTTGCCGTAGATCAACGATGAAAATTTATCAACATTGTGAAGAATCACAAGCCAAAAAAATAAACTTTAACAAAAAACAAATGTACCTGCTTATATTAATATAAAAAAAAATATAAAAACTAAAAGATCTTTAGTTGTACATTTAATCATGAAGCCCAAGTGTGTTTTTGTCCAAAAAACCCTACGATATATAAGAAGAACCAGATTGATAATTCTATATTTTTTTCTTCAGAAATAGTTTTGCTAAGTTACGCATATTTTACAAGAATTATAACATTAATTAAAAGATTAACAAATAATAAAAAATATGCCCATGTAACAAAACTAAAATAAAAAAAATTTACAGATTTCACTCATTGAGTAACCATGGGGACATTGAAAATGACTTTATTTTGCTAGATAAACAAAACACATGACTAATCTTTACAATCTTTACAAATTAATTAAAACGTAATAAGCTGTTTTAGTCACCATTATAGGTTCTGAAGTTTTTAGTATTTAATGTCACTTTCCATTTGGCAAAAAATAAATCTTGTTAATTTTCTTTAACTAACCTCATCATGCTTTTCTATTCAACCAAAAAAATCGTTTATTTTTTTTTAAATCTGATATCAAAACTCATATAACTATTAGAATAAACAAAAATATGCCCTAAAAACAGTTCTAAGCGCTTATAATTTGCCCTCAAAAATCAATTATACCTATGCCCTTAACAAGTAATTATATTTATATGATTATATGCCCTACAAATATGCTCAATATTGCTTGTTAAAATATATTCTATGTAAGAATGTATACCTATGTAATGTATTTTTAAAAACTGCACTAAAAAGAACGACATAAATCTAAACGTCTATAAAGCTAGCATATATTAGCATAATCAATTGAAACCATAACTAGAATTTTGTGCTCTTTTTGTGCTATTTTTTTATATATAAATTTTGTTTTTATTTCAAGTGATTATGCTGGGCGGTTTAGAAGTTTTGCTACAAAAATCGGAAATTGGGCGGAAATAGCCCAAATTTAATCTTGGGCTATATTTTATCATACAAAGAAATTATATAAATAAAACACTTTCCTCCCTCTAAATATATCCTTAATGATAATTCCCATGGAGATAATTCCAAAAAGCAAGAAAACCCTGAAAAATATTCCAAATTTGGAGGAACAATGAAATAAGCCCATAATTCGATTGGAGTCCGTTTTTTCCCTCCAAATTTGGAAACAAATTTGGAAGAATTTTGAACTGAACGTCAAAAATATTTCGGATAAATTAGTTTTCGGGTATTTGGCGTATTTCGTAATACAATAATTAACTTTGCATAACCAAGAAATCGATTTACTATACAGCATCGCTCGATACAATTATGCCTTTTGCGTATTGATGCTAGGGTTTAAAAAATTTGCTGTACAAATTTTTCAACCTTAAAAGAAATGATAAGTAAATTGAACTAAACAATTTTCCATTGTGATAACAATGACCACGAGGATGACAATGACAATAATTTTGATGAGGATATCACATTTATAGACTTATTTTCAGAAGTTAATCTGATATTGTTAACTCTTCTTTTTCTTATTTATTTTTCGTTAATAAAATTTTATTTTATTATTCGTTGATTTTTTAAATAAAAATAAATTGCGATTGAAGTTATCAGAAATGTTTTTTTTTATTGGTATTGGGCTACTATTTGAGCTACTTTTTTCGGCTCCGATTTTGGGCTACAAAAATATTTAAATTGGGCTACGGAACTAGTTCAAGACATCGCAACCCTGTTAATTATACCAAAAATAAAAATAAATTTACACGAGTGAGTCCCAGGAGCTTGCTCTCGTGGCTAACAAACATTTTGGTACCTACCTTTCAACGAAAGAAATGTTAAAAAGTCAGAATTACTGGGAACATGATTTTTTCTAATTTTAGGATAATATTTTCTAAATTTTCAAAAGCTATCTATACCTATTGTTTAGGCCGTGTGGGAATTACCCGAAGATTAATTTAGAAACTTCAAAATTTAATTTCGGATAAAATTTAATAGAAATTTTTATTCAATTCACACACGGCCCTAAAATATTTAGAAGCACTAGATTCCAAAATTGAATAAAATCGTCCGAGTCGATTTAACCAACCTAAAAAAAGGTTAATTTTCTAAAAAAAAAACTCCAACCCAAATTTCCATTATGCAAAATTTTTCGACATAACCTGAATTTAGATTTTAATTTTTTGGTAATTCCTACCATACAGACCTTTATTATTTATTGAATAAACATTAGAAGACACCGAACAAATTATGATATACAAAAATACGGCAAAATATGCACGTTAAACGTAAATATACAAAAAATATGCTTTTTCGACGAAACATGGCGCTTAAAGGACAGTAGGTATTTCTTATAAAACCGATTTCTAACCTGGTCTCGTCTTAATATTGTTGCTAGAAGAAAAAATATGCTCTGGCATACTTTTGGTTGTCCTAAATATTACATAGGTATGTACATATATCGTTTTAAAGCAAGCTCTTCCCCTGCTTGCACACTCAACTGCATCACTGGCCTTTCTTATAAGACCGCATTGTATTCTGTATGAAATAAAAATAAATACCTATCATTTTCATTTTCACAAAATCACAACCTACCTATCTCCATAACTATGCAGATGCATATACACATATACAACATACAAAAATCTGGCAAAGTACCTAACCTATCCACTTTTTTTGGTTGCCTTGTCTGTTCATTTGACTTTTTCCGAATACTTGTACTTGTTGTTGTTTTTTCTCTTTGTGAATATTCTTCATGACCATTCTCCGCTGAAGCTTGCCTGCTGACGACGAACAATACTTGTCTTCGTTTTTTCCCAGTATACCTACGCCTGCTGTAATTCATCGCTTGTGTTCGTTTGTTTATTTTTATCATTCTAGTAATGATTTAGTAACACCAACCAAAAATTTGTTAGTTGTCCCCATATACGCTGGAGTTCATTTTTCATATTCTAAATTCATGTGTTCATTTCAATCATTTCGGTGATTTCTTTAGTAACACCAACCAAAAATTTCGTTGTGGTGCCCTATACGCTGGAGTTCATTTTTGATTTATTGAATTTATCTCATTTAATCATTTTAGTAACACCACAACTCTGTCAAAACGATCCTATAAACATTTTCAATGTTAATAAAATTAACACTTGGGCAACCCTTACTCAACATGGTTTTTGTTTTTTTTTTTGTCATCTGACATAAGTCAACCTGACATTTGCCAACTAGTACGAAATAGCCAGAAGAAATTCCTCGGACCAAATCTGGTAGGGTGGGGAAATTTTTTACTCTCTCGAGAGCGCTCTCTTTAGCAAGAAACAGCACAATTTTTCACTTGCGGAACGACTTCGGACTAAAAATGAATAAATCTGGCGGTCTGAAACGGTTTGAAACTAGGTGCGGAACGCAACTATTTTCTGTGTAAAAAAAAAAAGGTTTTTTTAGATCCCGTGAATCCCTTGAATCCCTTTTTGTGTTCGTACGGGTACGCGCATAACTCGGCTGAAGATCATTCGATTTGGAAAGGGATTTTTTTGTTGGATTTGTATTGAACCCGATTAACACACAACGGAGCCAAAAATTGAAAAATTCGAATTAAATTAGAAAATTCGACCAACAAGGTCAGAAAATCGGGAAAACATTTTGAAATTTTAAACTCTCTGAATTAGTTTTTTGTTCGTACGAACATAACTCGGCTGAACATTATCCAAATTGGATGGAATATTTTTTGTTGGATTTGTATTGAACCAGATTAACACACAACGGAGCCGAAAATTGAACAAAAATTAAAAAATTCGACCAACAAAGTCATAAAAACGTGAAAACATCTTGAAATTTAAAATTTTTTGAAATGAAATTGTATTCGTTCGCGCATAACTCGGCTGAACATCATCCAAATTGGATGAAGATTTTTTTGTTGGATTCGTGTTAAACCAGAAAAATACATTTCGTAGATAAAAATTGGAAAATTAGGCCAAAAAAGTCGGGAGGTCCTGATAACAATAAGTTGCATACTATCTAAATTATTTTTTGGTTCAAATGTCTTTCCACATTGGCGATTTATACTAATTGGTTGCCTGCTATAACACTCCCATAACTACATACCTACATGGATTAGCGCGATACAACATTCGCCGGGATCTGCTAGTTTTTTGTTTCTAATTTTCAAAAATAATCTATAATTTTACGAAGAATTGTAAATGAAACGCAAAAACCTTTTTACAAAACTCAATATTCATAGCGTTACATCATCACTTAAACTTATCGATTTGCAAAACGAGCGGAGAGAGATATTTGTATATAACCTATTAATAATAAGAAGTATAAGCAAGCATCATCCAAGTCCTTCAGAACAATACGTGATGTGATTGCAAAATAACATCGACTCACTTAAAATGCAAAGGTAAAACAAATTCTCTTTATTTTCTTAGGCATTTTACATGCACTATCAATCTTTTCAGTAAGCTAAAAAGGCTATTAGTGAATTAACTTTAAGTACACAAAAGCTATTCAATATTCAACGAAACGAAACACGGTAGATCTATTTATCATCATGCGCTCCACTCTGCTCGATTGTGTTTAGTCGTATAAGTAGAAAATCAATACTCTTACATTTTCCTAAAATTAATTATTTTAGTATAGCAGTCTTGAAATTATAATAGAGATAGGGTTTTTTGTTGGCCTTGAAAATTCATTTCAGATTCTAAGATTCTAGATGTTTAATAGAAAAAAAATATTATAATTTTGCTAAAGGTCACATTTTTGCGTTGCTAGGATTTACTCATTTAATTTTGATATCAAATTGCTGTGATAATTTACCTTTGCATTGCATGTTCAACTCTGATAAATGGCACTTGGTTGAGTAAGCCAATTAGGTATTTATATGGAAAAATAATAATTCTTTATGATTTGTCATTAAAATTAAATTTAAAGTCCAATTTATAATTTCTTTATCTATTTTTTTTTTTATAAATCGCACATGGGTTTTTATCTCTACAATTTATTTTGCAGGCATGTTATCAGTCAAATTGCCCTTTTAAAATAAATCATAATCGTCACTACACATTGAAGACCATAAGACGCATTCGGAATGAAATTCTGACTGAAGACCATAAGACGCATTCGGAATGAAATTCTGACTGCGTCACACATTGTATTTTGTTGAAGTATTTATGCAATACCCACATACATAATTCCAATTTTTGTGATATATGGAAATATGTATTATAAGGAAATTTTTGAATTCATAAAAATATCAGACAAAAGCTGTTGTTAGGGTCTACTGCAAGTGTTTGGCTGTTGGAAAAAAAAAATCATATTAAGGCTTCAGGTGAAAAAGAGCTCAAGACAAGACCATTTTATTAAAATTCGGGCGTCTGGCTGATGTACCGCTCCACTGTAGGTGTCTATATCAAAATTTTAAAATGACGTTTGTTCAATACTATTAGAACAAATGTCATTTTAAGATTTAAAAGCATGTTAAATAGTTAAAAAGGGCTCAATGAAATCGGCTAATAGTATGTTCTCACTGAACGAAATTGCGCAATTTTGGATTATTTTGTCCGAAATCATCTTCAAAATTGCTCAATTTCCCACACAACGAAGCAATTTTAGAATCATCTCAAATCACTTCAATTTCAAAGAAATTACGAACAAAATTGAGTTTTATAACAGTTATAACAATTATTTCCCAATAAAGTGAAAGAACAGAACTACAAAGAATAAAAAAAAAAAATAGAGGGCGCCAGTTAGTCTCCTTTCACACGAAGATACTAGTTGCTGGTGATTTTTTTGACGTTTTCTTTAAATCTCCTTAATAATCTCTTGTACGTTTTTCACACGAAGATACAAAGTCGGAGGAGACTTGCTGTAATTTCCTTTTAAGCTACCTTGGTTAAACGCACACAAACGTAGTGTGAAGAGAAACGTCAAAAAAATCTCCTAAATTTGTTGACCGGGGAGATTTCATTTCCCCCTCTTTCTTCCTGCCCTTCTCGCCAATGAACTAATTGTTGCCGGCAACTCAGTTGCCCTGTGTGAAAGGGGACTTTCACACGAAGATACTAGTTGCTGGTGATTTTTTTGACATTTTCTTTAAATCTCCTTAATAATCTCTTGTACCTTTCACACGAAGATACAAAGTTAGAGGAGACTTGCTGTACTTTCCTTTTAAACTACATTAGTTAAATGCACATAAACGTAGTGTGAAGAGAAACGTCAAAAAAATCTCCTAAATTTGTTGACCGGGGAGATTTCGTTTACCCCTCTTTCTTTCTGCCCTTCTCTCCTATCAACTGGCAACTCAGTTGCCTTGTGTGAAAGGGGACATATAGCTTTCATTGAAAACCATCATGGAAAATTTTGTCTTTCCATTTTGAGGCACTTATGTATAGAAAGAAAGTTTATGGCATTTTGGTATCAAAATGAAGGGAATTATTCAGTGAATTTTGTTCTTAAAAAAAAATAGTTAATATATTTTAAAACTTTCTTTTAAAATCAATTTTATTATTTCAATGTTAAAAATGGTTTTTGATGTTAGGTTGGCTGTTAGACGAAATTGTTTCATTTTCAGTGTGAACACTGCGTAATTTTGAAATTGAGTTCTCGAAATTGTGCAATTTCAGGCTTAGTGGGAACATACTATAAGACTGTTATGCCATGAAATCGGCAATCAGTCAGAAAAATTAAAGGATCCAATTTCTTTTTATATTGAGTTTAAGGCACAAATTTTGTTCCGTTTGCTGAAACGAAACTTAGAAAATCTAAGTTCAACATATGAGCTTATGTGACAGTTTACGCTGAGGAAAAAGTAGAACATAAGTATTTAAGTTTCGTTTTAGCAAATGGGCCTAAGCTGCAATTTATTCACTTTCATTAAATTTAAAATCATCATTAGAAGGGATTTTTAATTTAAATTTTATACAAAAATTGAGAATTTCCTAATTTTTAATAATTAAATTTGTTGACAGCTCGTGTAAAAACAATGCTTAGTGACATACAACTCTCAACCCTTCCTATGTGTGTGTTATCGGCTGAAATGGAGGGCACCTACAGTTTTCTGCCCATCAATCCGAACGGTTAAGGTGAGAGGCACTTACTTATTCATGACAAGAGTTACTCTTGGATTATTTATTATTATTATTTGTCTCTTCATCGCCGTTTTTTTTTTAATTTTTAGGTGGACGAGGCTGGATAAGAACCCAGACCTCCGGCATGACGATCTAACGCACTCACCATCATGCCACGGCTATTACTTCTATTTTCCATGGCAATTCAAAATTAAAGGGAGAATTCAGAAATTAGGGGAATTTTTTTGGTTGAGACCAAAGACAAATTTTAAAATTCAAAACACTTTAATAATTTTTTTTATTTCATGACTTCAAAAGAAAACAAAACAACTATAATTCAAGAAGATAAAGATTACAACAAATGTTGATATCTTAATTTTTTTACCTAGGCCGTTTTTAATTTTGGACACTGGAAAAGTTTTGGATACAATTTAAAGCGACTTTAATCCAATCCGCACATGGCCTTAGTGTGATAAGTCAGAACAAGGCCTGTCCATCGTCCTCACCTACGCGGTCGAATAACGGACTTCCAGATTACACTAACCAGCTTCGTACCATCACCTCATAGTAAATGTACATGTAAATGTTGGTATACAAAACCAAAACTTTTAAAATCAATTTTAAAAAAAACCAAAACTAACCACGCAATAAACTTGTGTTTTTTTTTTGTCAAGAAAAATGTTTAAGTGTTTTTTCGACTTTTTTGGAAAATTTGAATTCCAAGTTGATTTTTTATTACTCCTTCCATTTCTTCTATTAACTATAGCCGAATTAACCCATACGTTTATATAGCTCTCTTCGCCTTTGCAGACACTTTCCGTTGTCTTGCTTGTTCGTCTCTATAATCACAATAAATTTGACCAAAAATGTACTTACATCAATGATTTTTTTTACATATTGTATTTTGTATTCGTCAGATGTTTCAATATTAGTTTGTCCCTTTTTTTTTGTACATTTTGTCACCGCTTAAGAGGCGTTCACCAGGAGTTTTTTAGGAAAATACTTTTAGTACACTAATAGCTTAAGTGTTTAAATAAATAAAACGCACGACTGGAACGCACTTCGAATTTTAAAGATTGAGTGTATATAAGTAAATAATTTTTTTATAAGAAACTTAAGTTTAAACTAGTATTATACATGTAATTTAGAAATAAAAAAAATAAACATGTAATTTAGAGCTTAAATTGAAAAATTATTAAAAATCAACATAATTCGAAATAAATTTATTAAAAAAATCTTCTTAAATTGTTTTGAGAGCTAGAAAATGTACACCATCTGATTTCTTTAACTAAGCTTAGTTTTGGAGAAAAAAATTTAAAGTCGTAGGAGAGGTTTTTTTTTAAAATTAATTTTTTATATATAATTTTTTTTTAGAAATTTTTAAGAAAAAAATTGGTACACAATTTTTTATTATGTTGAATTAAAAATCAAATTTGAAAAAAAAAATATCTACCTGTTTTTGAATTATCGAATTTTCAAAAAAACATTTTGATTTTTTTTTTTTTTAATCCAAAATTTGTTTTTTTTTTTTTTTTTTGAAAATTTTGATATGCAGTATGATTTCAATTTTTGAGAAGCTTTTGTTTAAAAAATTAATTTAAATCGGTTGCACACATAATGAGATAGTCCAAAATAAAGAAAATGGTTCTATGAGAGGTACTCTTAATACTGGCTTACTGTAAATTTTGTTTTTGGCAGATCGTAGACCATACTAATATTAGTATTTAGAATAATTTTGATCAAAATACTAGAAGTCGTTTTCGAGAAAATTTTGATTTTCTGTAACGGTTTTTTTTAAACATTTATACGGAAGGTACCGCTAGTTTTGACTATAAGAAAAATTTTTATTTAAAATATGTTAGATAATGTTAAAAAAACCGCTTGATACCAAGTTTCATGAGAATCAACTAAGTCGTTTTCGAAATATTTGGTTTTCAAAAAAAAATTTTGAAACTTTTTTAAAAATCCAAAAAAAAGTTTTGGTAAACAATACTATTTAAATTTTTCAGGGGATTCTTCATAAAAAAAATTATCAAAATCAGTCTATTCCTTTTCGAGAAAAACGAAAATAAAAAAATGGTTCTATGGGAGGTACCATTTAAAACCATTTTTTGGTAATTTAATTGTCACAAAAAAGTAGTATATACCTAATAAAATTTATTGATTTTTTTTTAGATTTTCCAAAAATGCCAAGAAAATTATATGGTCCTAAAAAGAAAATGAAAAAAACGTGTCGGGGGAATGTTCCAAAAACACTTTATACCAAGTTTAATTAAAATCGGCCCATGGGTTTAGGCTGTAGGCCAGTCCACAGATAGACAGACAGACGGACGGAATTGCGAGACCCACTTTTTTCATCGTAATGTCAAGTTTGATTAAAATCTCGAGTTCAGTTTTTTTTTACGAATCCAAAACTTGACTTATAGTACATATATATCGCAGGTAAAAATAAGGCAATTTTATTAAAGCATAGTTTTAAAATTAAAAAATATTGTAAGAGGTAGCGCTCATTCTGCACCTCAAAATTGAGCTGTCCATAATTGTATTCAATTTAATTAGGTTGAAGACCTAACACACATTTGGAGAGGTGTAGGGATTTTTATGAAATTATATTTGATTAAATTATTCTATTCGATTATATTCCCTCGTGACTGTAGTAAAATATAATTCATTGCCTATGCACATATTTTTATTATCGAAATAAGCCATAAACCAACAACGCAAAATATTTCAACAAACATTAAGCACACCCTCGTTTAACATGAAAATTCCAAATGTCTTCAATTACGTTGCGACCTTTAGGTACCTACATTTCTATAAATTTTTACTTAAATAAGCAATAAAAAAAAGTGAAACCAATTTATTAAGATCAAAGTGTAGACGAAGTCATTTTTAATGATCTGTTAGCATAAATTACACATAGCAATGAGATACCGCACTATGAAGCTGGAGCTTTATAGTGCCATGGCTGTCATGGTCATGGTCATGGCATAGACTATGTATATAACTGTGCAACGAACGACAACGACGCATCACGTCGAATCACTTTCGTCTGAGTAATTTGGATTAAACATTTCGTGTCTGATAATACAAGTCGTATAATATTTTGGTTTAATGCATATTTCTGTTCATTTTAAGACACAAAACAGAACCTCGACGAACGACGCTACTTTAATGACGAGTGTTAAAAGTCAAGGTTGTTGCTTTTGTTATCGAAGAATTACATCAATAAAAAACATGTTCATAGAATAAGATGGTGTCTAGAGAAAATAAAATTGAGACACAACATGAAACACAATTGCTGACCAAATGTTCTTTCAACATTATACACTATAAAATATAGTGGGTAAACAAAAACAATATAACAGAGTACCTACCCTGGTTATGGAATACGAAACAAATTGTTTAGCTTGTTTTTATGGTGATTCGGGGACGTGCGGGTATGGGTTGGATTCCAGTTGGCATTTCGATGCAGGCATTTTAGCATTTCAGTCAAGAGATTGGACTTGAGGTAAAAAGGAGTTGAATGGACTTTTAAAATGTTAGCTTGAAAAAAAAATTAACACCAATATCCCTAGAATGTCCTTAGAGAGGCTACTTTTTTGTTATAAGCTTACAAGTATTTAAAGTATCAGGTATTTTTTTTTTGAAGTGATCATCAGAAATGTGATCATCCCAAGGTAAAAAGGTGCTTGTTCAAAATGTTCCTTACTCAAATGACCCAAAATAAGACAATCTAATCAAGCTAGTTCACAATCGGGAATTTGATCCCAACAATAAAAAAAGTTTGCGAGCCCTCAAAGATGAATTTAATGTTTATGAATGCTTTCATTCTTTTGGATGAGTCTATGAACTATCTAACGGCCACTCGCATAAAACAAACGGATAAAAACACAAAACTGAGGATAACTATTAGTCTATAAGAGAACTTTGTTCTTTGTTTGATGAAGTAATAAATAAATTAATAAAACTATCCAAGTTTAGATAAATAAATAAACTTTTCTCGTTTTGTTGATTGCACGAACGGAAAATGCTTAACAACAGGATAAAAATATTTTTTTCAGAATCACCAACACACAAAACCAGAGATCAGAAATTTGAAAGGTCCCTTAGTAACTCTTATTTGTTGCTATTTTCAATAAAAGTCACGAAATAACCTTTATTCTAAAAAAAAAAATTCGGTCAAGGTCTGAGAGAAACCTTTATTCTGATATTGAGATTTATCGTTGAGAGAAAAAAATAAATCTTATTTGCAATTTTATCAATCAGAATGTCTCTTAGTATGGCCCTTAGTTTTGTGTTAGCACTGCATGCTGAAATGCAGTTAATTAGCTTTTTAATCATCATCATCAATTTTCCTGACATATTTGCTTGGCGTCCAAGCGACTGAAGTCAAAATTTAAAGGGCATTTCCATCTTTAAATTTTATTTTGAGTAACAAAAAAGGACAATCTTGGGTCAAGAAACCTTGAAAATTCAATACCTACCATAAATTAAAAAAAACATAAAAATCCGTTGATCCGCTTAGGGCGTGATCGGTCGCCAGGCAGGCGCCAATTTCAACAGTTTTATTGACCAAAATATCTATTAACCAAAAATTTAATTTCTCTTAACAATAAATCTTTTTTAAAAAGCACCTTGCCCGGCCTTTTTTGAAAGTTTTTGAAAAAAAAACAACTATTTTTTACCAATTATTTTTTTTCTGATTTTAAAGAACGACAGACACTTCCTAGATCAAGAATATGCATTTTTAAAGTCGCTAGGTCGCTTAGTTTAGCCGCAAGTCAAGCTTAAATGTGCCAACTTTGATGCCTCTAGCACGTCTAGTTTAGCCGCAAATTGCGTTTAAAGATAAAACTCAATTTTTCATATAATGCGATGCAATATTCGAAAGGTGGAACTTCCTAGATTCTAATCGTACATTTTTTTTTAACTTTTTACCGACGCTTTTTTTTAGCGTTTTCCAGAATTTGTTTTAGCTTAAAATGCCTTTTTAACGTTTTGGCATTTTTTCCGTGGCCCTGTCTATTTTTTGAATTGGTCCAAAATATTTTCAAAAAAAAACAATATTTTTCCTTTAGAACTTCATAAAAACGCTTAAAATGTTATTTAAGCGTAAACATTTTTTTGTATACATTAAGGAATTTTGCAGAATCAAAAAAAAATTCCAGCTCAAAATGCGTTTTTTTGAAATTTTTGCCGTCGTCCAGCAAACATTTCAATAAAATTAAATACTTTGTCAAAAAATATTAATTTAGAAATATTTTTTAAAAAGTACAAAATAATACTTTAAAAAGAGTAGTGAAATCCCGTCAAATGTACAAAATCTTTTGGCGGAATTTTTATTTTTTTTTTGGCGGTACTTCGTGATTCGGGATTTTGTGATTTGGGATTTCGTTACGCTCCCTTCTCAACATTATTCGAATTTTTATTTGAATTAACCATTTTTGATTTATTTTCTACGAAAAAGGCTAAAGGTTGACCCATTTATTTGTTCGTAAAAAACTCAAATTTTAAAAAATAAATCTCAACCGATAACCGAAATTTTGTTTTTCAATAAATAAATCTGAAACCGTAACCAAAATCTTTTTAAAGGAATTTGGTAACTCTCAGAGAGATACGAATTGAAAATAAAGGTCAACAGTTATTTCTGATCTCTGCACAAAACACAACAACAACAAACTCTAACGATTTGACTCGCTTTCTTGTAAGAAATTCTAAAATTTGACGTGAGAGCTATTTAGAGTTTAAATATTTATCCAGATAACAAGGAGAAAATAGCTTTTTAACTTGTGCAAGTTTCCCTTAGTGATTTAAATTGTATTGAAAATTGATTAAGTTCATCATAACATGTACAAAAATTGAACTACCTTGGATTTTATATGGAATGACTCATATGGTAGATACGTTTGGACTCTAGCAGCCCTATTCTGCTAAACATTCGCGTGAAAGTTTGTATTCTGCTATCCGTCGGAGTGAAATAAATGCTCCAAATTTTGTATAAATTTTGATAAAAACAGAATTAGCACTCTAAAGATTGAAGATTAAAAAAAAAATAATTTAAGGCAAGTTGAAGATCGAATAGCAGAATAGGTCTTTAGATACTTTAAAGTTCAGTTTGTTTTTACATAGAGTGGGTTTATGTTGGAGCTGCGATTAACGATTTGAGCAGAGACGTGAGAAAAGGTGAGAAAGGTTCTAATCACAAAATTAATTGGACGGGTCTGCTTTTGTTAACTAGTTCCGTACTTATAAAATAGTTTTTGCCTTAATTGGCAACGCTAATCTCGGTTGATTCGCATATTTACTAAGCTCAAAAAAATCTCTGTGTCCCATATGGGCAGTGTCATCTGTCATCCACCACTATATATCTATTTTCATAAATACATACATATATGGATATTTTTGTAAACAAACTTTGTTCAATTTCAGTTCTGATCATGCGCTGAGGGGTGTGATCGAAGGCTGGGAAACGACGTCAAGTTCATAGCTCCATATACATAAATTAAAAACAATAAACAACTTAGTATTGCCTTAATACACAGATTAAAAGTTGACATCTGATTTTCACAATTAAACCCTACAATTGAGTCATATTCCCAATGCACGAACGACGACGATGCGATGACGATGAGTAAAGTGAATAAATTGTTTCAACTAGACTGCGTTGTTGGTACTTTATTTCATATTTTAATTTGCTAATGTTTTTGTTATATATTCAAAATTAGGTTCTTGAACATTTAAAGTTGCTAAACATGCACGAAATACTCATAAAAGTAAATACAATTATGGCAGTGTATTGTTTGATAAGTTTGTATTGTTTTAATTCAATGAAATAAAATTAAACCCCTTCAAATTCTGAAGTAAGGTATTAATAATGTAAACACATGAGTATGACATACATATGAGTACATGGGCCCATTTGCTAAAAGGAAACTTAAGCTTACATAGAGGCTATCGAAATAAGTCAACGACACTAAGACAATATCTCCAACTACCCTAGTCAGGGATAATCTTCCTTTCAATTATCGTTAACAACTGAATCGAAAGGTGCTACTTTCTCCATAAATAGAAAAATGACGAAATTGTTGCTATAGAAATGAAGCACAACAATAAAACACCGAATACAGGCATATTTCAGTACTATGCAACATAAACAAGATTCGTGAAGAACTAATACTTAGACGTTTGAAATTATTCGCAACGACAACTGCATAATTCCTGAGAAGTTCTGATTTCGGCAAAACCTATCTAACATTCACTTATTAGCACAATGTTGCTTCCAATCTAAACAGTAATGAAGTGTGACACAGTGAAAAGCTTCCACCTAATACACTAATCAAAATTATTTATATCTTTCTTCATTCTAGATAGCAAATTGCCAATCAACAATGAGGACAATCAGTGCTGGAGTTGTGGTGCACTCAATTGCGAATCAGAAAAGACGTCTAGTATCTGATAGTACAATTCGACGATTCTAAGCAGCAATCAAAAAATTTAAACCTTCGCCTTATACTGCATACATACACTCCCTAAAGGGAGAGGAATTGAATAGGCCAAAGCTCTTATTTAAGCGTAATCATTGCTTTTCCATATGGTACAAGATCATTATAAATGCATAAACAAGCTGGCAATTTTCGAGAGGAAGATCTTTCGAATCTTCGCGGGAAGCACGTAAACAAAAAATGAAAATTGTTTTTGTTTATATTCTGGAGTGCTTACTTGTTCTAGCGTTTATATTTCTCAGTAGTTTATATTCAAACCAGGGAAATGTGTTTTTTTTTGCCTGAGACCTCAAAAATATAAACTGACCAATTGTGTTTAAGTAGAAATTTTACTTACAACACAGGACAGATAGACATACAGCCAGACAGAATTTCAGACACAATTTTTTGTGATCAAGTTATCGTCGAATAGTAAGGTTTGATAAAAATCTCGAGATAAATTTGTATCAATACCGCAAGTAAAAACTAAATTTCAGATAACATTCGTCTACAAAAATTTAATTTGTTTTTTTTTTTTTTTTTGCAGAAACCAGATTATACATTTCCAAAAGTTTTAGGCCCATTTGCTGAAACTAAATTTAAATATTTATGTTCAACTTAAGCGCTTTATGTTCTACTTTTTCCTTCCTCATCGTAAACTGTCACATAAGCGTTTAAGTTGAACATATATATTTAAGTTTCGTTTCAGCAAATGGGTCTTAATGTTTTAAAGTGGCTTTATAAGCTTCTCTTCAGTAAATCCAGAGTTAACTCACTAAATTTCGTGTGTTGATTCGTATTTAACTTAAATCTCGAACTGAAAAACTGGCAAAGAATATAAAACGAATTAAAAAAAATTAGCATGTAATTAGTTAACGAAACCAGATATGTTTATCAAATAAATTAAAGATAAAATCATATCAAAAATAATTTAATTTACTACTAGACTTTCTAATATCATGATTTTAAATTGAGTTTTCCAAAATAGAATACATGTAGGTACACTCTGAATATGTATATCGAAAAAGAAAGACATATGTATGTACATACATAGGTACTTTATTTGTATTATGACTCTAAGTACTTTACTTTAGATACATTTACATTAGAATAGTCCTTTTTTTTTTGGAAATTGCAGAAAGTTTTGCCATTTTTTAAAATAATTTTTTTCATTTTAAATACTTTTTTTTTATAAAATGCGCTAAAATACCACACAACGAAAGCAGATGAATTTTGTGTTAAGTTAAAAAACAAACCCTACCTACAATGTAGACACCCCGAATAAAAACGAAAATTAATATTTCCAAAGGTGTCTAACCAAGTGGACCGCACTGTACCTAGCATAGTAAAGTGATTCACATATTTTAATATTCAACAGTTCCATCGCAGATAAACACCGAACAAACAAAATTCAAAAAAAAGAAAGTTTAATGTCATAACAACAACGACTTCCAAATTCCATCGCAACAAAATTAAATTAACGTTATCCACAAAAATTATATAATTTTTAGAAAACTAATTCAGACAGGTGGTGGTGGATTCAACAGATTTTGAACTGCGCGAAGACGAAAATTAAAAATTAAGGTTTTATCGAAACGAAAGCGGCGATAATAGTGATAACAAGTGCCTGCATTGATATCAAATGGCTCTTTGCAGTTAATTGGCCAATTTTTTTTTTATTGCAATAATTTTCAAAAAAAGATATAAATGATATTGAACAACCAACAGGCACCAGAGGTTTTTTTTCGATTAGGTGCCATCCAGGTGCCCTTGGTGTGGAATCAAGCTTTTTCTACCACCCAATGAAATGTTTTCAAAAAAAAAAAAAAAAAAAAAACAACCACATATTTTCGTAGGTACTTACTCTTTTAGCGAGGCTGAAATTTGTCCCATTCGATAGCGCTGATGCTTGATCTCATTGAAGCATTTCTGCTGGTAGCTCTGGACCTGGTCCAGCAAGTCGATGTACTTGCGGTTGCACTCCTGTAAGAAGACAACTTTAATTAGATCTCATTCATAGGTGACGATGTTTCTGGCAATTCACCTCAAGTTCGCCATATTCGGCGGTGAGTTCTTCCCACTCCTGGACAAGTGTGTCTATATTCATTTTCGGTGATTCAGTTGGCCAGGTTTCCAAATTAACACGCAACACGCCAAGCTCTAGAATTCGAAGGTCGTCTCTAGGTTCGCCCCGACCGCCGATGTCGTAGTTGTCGTATCAATTGCGACGTTGCGTCATAAAAAAATCAAAGGTGATTATGATGGTGATGATAGAGATGGAACTGGAGAAGTGCTTTTGTGACGCAGCAATTTACCAGATTTAGATTTTAATTTTAAGGCTGATGATACGAAACACACTTTTTTCCTTCTTCACACACAAACAATTTATTTACCGTACACTCGGAATTTGTTTTTTCTTCCGTGCGCTTTTTTGCGAGGCAACAATCGAAAAACGCGATGACGATTTATCATCAAGAGCTCACTGACTGAACGGTGTTGTTTTATTGTTTAAACAATAAACTCAAAGAAAATTTAAGTTTTTTATCGCAAATATGTATAACCGGCTCGATGTAGGAAGGAGGGGCAATTTAATACGCGCACTTTGGAACACGGAACACCTGCCCGTATTCATGGATTTTGACAGTTCTTGCATGGTTGACGTTTAGCTGTTGTGTTTTTTTTTTTGTTTGTCAGTGTGGTGAATAAAAAAACATCATCCGACATTCGAATGGGTGTGTTCGTAGTGCGCAAAAGCAGTACCATGTTGTATGTGATTTTATTTAATATTTTTTTTTGGTAGAGGTGAGTTGAAAAGTAAAAAAGATTATGGTTAATTATAGTAAATGAATTTTTAAAATAAATTATTACCAACCAATTGACGACCTATTTTTCGTTCCTCAGCTAATTTAATTTTGGTATACAAACTGTGGATTGATATTGGCAGCACCAGGAAGAATTATTTTGTTCAAAATAGGATTCCATTCAGGATACAAAACAGTTTGTTTTTGTAAATTTCTTGTCAAGAAATATTTAATTTGAATTTAGAAGTTCTATATTTAATTTTATTTAATTATCCTTTTAGACATAATTTAACCATAATCATGTCGATTATGGCATAATTACTCTCAGGAGATGTGGGATTTATCATATTAGGGTTTTTTACGTACCATTGAAAACCCTAGTAAAATTGCAAAATTTTATGTTTTTTTAGGCTGTGTGCGAATTGGGTTAAAATCGCGTTAAGTTTTATCCGAATATTAATTTTTGACACTAGTGAGGTGAATCTGTACGTAGAAATGTCAAATTTCAATCTCGGATAAAATTTAATTAAAATTTTAAACCAATTCGCACACGGCCTAAGTAGATAAAGGCACATTTTCTTTTCCGTTGTACTCTAGCACCCTGCAGGAAATTCACAAAGGAATGACTTTTTGGCTTGCTATCAAATACACGAACACAAATTTTACTCTGTTGCATTTTTCTGTTGCAATTGCGTTGGGGTATAGTTATAAGATTGTCATCAGCATATTTTGTTGTTCGATTGAAAATATTACACTTTTGTACTTTTATAAAGATGCTAGACCTGTTGCATCGGTTTGTGAGTAAGTTGTGACTTTACAATTTCAGTGTCGGATACACTCGGAACTTGAAAATCTTACTTTAATTGAGGAACAATTTTTATTACAAGATTTACAAGTGAACATTTTTAAACGTAGGTATATGGTGGATTTACATTGGTCTTCATGCGAGTTCTGCAACAAAAAAAAGGGATATAATGCCGGATTTACACAAGTGACAAAATGTCATTAATTTTGTCATTTTATGCCAATAAATTGTCATAATTCGGTTTTATGACAGTTAATTGGTATAAAATGACAAAATTAATGACATTTTGTCACTCGTGTAAATCCGGCATAAGATATAAAATTCCCATATGTTGAATAGAGAGAGAAGACCAAACTGCAGAGACTTTCGTGGAATGCAGATTATTGGGCTTTTCCAGAATCTGACTCTGTCTTTTCTCTTTCTAATTTTGACAGTTCTTTAATCGAAAAGAAGCTCTAGATGGGGGGAAACCAACAATACAAAAAAATAGAAATACACACCGATACTGTTCGCGCCTTTAATAGTGTGTTTGTTTTCCCCCCATCTAGAGTTTTTGACGTTTGGTGGAAGTTCTCAATTGGGCTTTTCCAGAATCTGACTCTGTCTTTTCTCTTTCTAATTTTGACAGTTCTTTAATCGAAAAGAAGCTCTAGATGGGGGGAAAACAACAATACAAACAAATAGAAATACACACCGATACTGTTCGCGCTTTTAATAGTGTGATTGTTTTCCCCCCATCTAGAGTTTTTGACGTTTGGTGGAAGTTCTCAATAGGAACACAGATGAAGATTATAGCGAATTGCACATGTTCATCTCTCTTTCATACTTTTTTTTTTTTTTTTTGGCATGAATCTATCCCGCTCTACCTTTCCTGATGAAGATTTATGTAAATCCACCAATAGTCAACTTTATTTTGATATACGAAATACTGGCTAGAAAGTCCATTGTCAAGTCCTGCTGGCATAGAAAGGTATTTAGGGTTAAATTACGAAAATATTAGCCGTGTTTCTTTGCGCATGTTTATCTTCGCTTAAAAAAAATCCATGTAAAATACAACAAATCAAAATATAATTTGGTCTTTATCTTTAGTAAGTGATTTTAAAATAAAATTTTTATTAAAAAAAAAATCAAAATAAGTATACACTTAATAATAATAAGAATATAAAAAGTTAACAAAAATTCTTATGTTATTATTCCTTTCGTTTTGTTTTCATTACTAAGGCCATATAAGCAGTGATTCTGAATCCCAAAATCAATAAAATTAGACCAATAAAATCCAATGGCAGATCTGTTTCGGAGAAATTCAGCGTTTCTAAGATCACCCGACCGGAACTCGGGCAAGTAGTGTTCGATTTCGTACATGAAATTTCACCTGCCTGAACATCAGACCATTGATTTATGAGAAGTCCTTCGTTGCCATATCGAAACCATGAAAGATAGGAGAGCCATTTGAAATAAACCGGGACCGATCCAGAGTTCAAAAAGAATCCACCGAAGAGTAGAAATGGTATGATCACTGGTGAACCAACAGATAGTGCCATTGACGTTGAAGAACTTGCACATGAAATAAGGTATCCAAATGAAGTTGAAACGTTGGCAATTAATGTAACAATAGCCAAAGCTATAAGGTAGTGATCCAATCCAGCTCGAAGACCAATCAGTGGATAGGCAATCGATGTGAAAACAAACGGAACTGTCAGAAATAGTGGCAATTCAGCTAGGGTCTTTCCCAAGAAGTAAGTGTCACAGCGGTATAAACGACTTCGAGCTTCTCTCATGAAAACTGGCAGCTCAGAAGTGAAGACCTACATATATTTGAAAGAAAAAAAAAATATTATGAAAATGCGAGCCTTATGTCTGTATATAGGTACATTTATAGTGGCGAACACATTTTGAAATGTCATATTGGTTAGAAAAAGAAATATTGCTCCATTGATATTCATAACGCCATCTTGTGTCAATTGTTGGCCCAAAAATATTAAACCAATAAGCACAGCGACCATCTGCCAAAATATAAAAGGTCATAGAAAATAAAAAAGTGCTATTTATTCGTACTTACTGTCGTCTGAATAAGGCGGACTTTGACAAGCAACGGTTCTTTAAGCACAGTCAACCAAGAACGCCAAAGAACAGCTCGGAACTGAGTAAACCAAGTGGCGTTATAGGGGTGATTGACATCCTCGTCTAACGGAATTCCATTTGCCTTGACAGCCATTTTTTGGAAAGTCTGTTCCATTTCCCTGGAAACTCTGGAAAATGTCATGTACATAGGTTTTTAAAAATTTATTTGTTCTTGGGATCTTTATAGATAGCAATTTTGTCTTACCTTCCAACCGCGAAGTTGTCACAGATTTTACTAATTCTTTCCTTTGATTCTTGCTCTTTGCCAGGCATAACTGCTAAAACTTGGACATAATAGTCAGCAGGGTTGTAGTTTGTTGGACATTGGGCTCCCAAACTGAAAAATATTAAAATATGTAAAGTGCTTAAGGCAGTTTAAAAAAGTAGGTAGTCTTTTTTTACTAAGCGAAAAAATCAGCTGCTTCGTTTGGAGTTCCCAGAAATGCCACCCTTCCTTCTGCCATAAGGAGAATCTTATCAAACAATTCAAAAAGCTCTGACGAAGGCTGATGAATGGTCAGAATAACGGTTTTTCCCTTCTGCGATAGTTTCTTCAACACTTGAACCACGCTGTGAGCCATAAACGAATCCAAACCCGATGTGGGTTCATCGCAAAGCAACAACGGAGGATCTGTTAGGGCTTCTGATGCAAAAGCCAAACGCTTTCTCTCACCTCCTGACAGACCCTTAACCCTCCCTGGCACTCCAATAATTGTATTTTGACACTTGCCCAACGACAAGTCTTGGATTACTTGCTCCACTCGTTGAATCTTCTGGCGGTATGGTGTATTTCGAGGCATGCGCAGCATTGCTTGGAAGATCAAATGCTCTCTGGCTGTCAAGGATCCAATAAAAAGATCGTCTTGCTGCACATATGCACAGCGGGCCTGCATCTCAGTAGCATCCACTGCATATCCGTTAAGCATTCTCGTGCTCGATGGAGATATTTGAACACCAGCAGAAGATCGAAATGCCAGAGCATTGAGGAGGGTGGTCTTGCCAGCACCAGAGCTTCCAAGTACGGCCAGCAATTCACCGGGATATGCGATACCGGAAACTAAAAAGTCATAAGACATATCAGTGCCTACATTCTGTAACTCTCACATAGCAAAAATCAGTCGAGAAACGGTGGAAAATGGAACAAAACTCATATAATTTGTTTCAGTTTTCATCGTTTCTCGACCAATTTTATCGATGTGAGAATTACAGAACGTAGGCACAGGAATTGTATATTGAAATAAAGTCAATACCATTTTTCAAAAGATGCTTTCGTGGTGCTGGAATATGTCGTTCATTGCAAACAAGTCCCTTAATACGGTTAACTAGATACTTCAATCCTGATCCTGGCTGATGGACAGCACCAAACACGTCCAAGTTATACCATGAATATGTTAGATTCTCCGTTGGTCTGGTAACTGTGCCATAGTTTTTACCGATCCCTGGATTTATTGAAGTTTGTTCGGGGTGTACAAGATTGGCCTGTAAAAATAAGAGACGAATTTTTATATCTGACTGAAGGGCTTTCGACTTCGTTTTTTCTCGGGTTTGTTAGAAAAATCTTGTTTTTAATTTTTATTTTTATTATAGTAAATAATAGATGAATGGATTTGCAGTTGCATTTTAAAATATAAAAAGCGTGCAAAGTTTTCGTATTGAACATAGCTCACCGTTTTTGCGAAACGCTATTTGTATGTTTAGAATTTAGACATAAGTAAAGGAACAAAAATAAAACTCGGTTTTAAACATTAAAAAGCATGAAATACATAGATATACATATGTAAGTGATGAAATAATGGAAATTTAAAACAAAAATCTGTGCCTACGTTCTGTAATTCTCACATGCATAAAATTGGTCGAGAAACGATGAAAACTGAAACAAAATACATGAGTTTTGTTCCGTTTTTCAGCGTTTCTCGACTAATTTTTTCGATGTGAGAGTTACAGAACGTAGGCACTGGATCCTAAAACTTTACAGACACGATGTTCCTCAACAGCAATACACAAAATTTAATTAAATGTATGTACAAGTGCGTTTTATTAGTAATACATAGCTAGCCCAGCAATACAAGTTCAATAAAACGTTATATCAACTTTTATGTCCACTGCCTTTTGTGAGTGAAAAACAATCTACATTACCGACACCAAAGGTACTGAATTATAAAGATATGAATCCTCGGCTGTCATTCCGGTCTGCCTACAAGCTACAGCAATCAGCTGACTCATAAGCTTTTCAAAGTATGTGTGTAAAAAACCACGCAAAACGCACACATAACAAGCAGCTCCTCGGTTCACTACCCCGTTAAATTTTTGTTGCAATTAACATCTATTCATCGACGCGCACCGAAATTACAAAAACAACAATGTAAACAAATGGGTTTTGGAGGGTTAAACGTACGAAGGATTCATATCTTTATATTCAGTATCTTTGGGCCACCATCCCTTGTCCACTATTATATTCACTAATTTACTGGCTTATTTATTGGCACTTTTGGTTTTGTTATTGTTAACGAAGGGAAATTTTACTGCGCTAGCTTTAAAATCGCCAATAAAACGTACCTTATATTGTATATATGTACCTAATGTACAACATTAGATATTATTGTTAATATTAAAACTAATTGAACTCCTATAGATACTTTACCCCCAGTTTAGACAGGCGAGTAGAACTAGTAGCCTTTATGTGTGTTAGTGTATCCGTACACAAAAGAGCCGACTAGTAGCTTAAATAGCATAATATTTTTGCCTGCGAGTTGGTTGCTAGTTAGCCTGCTAGTGATTTGACGTTTGTGTATTGTTTTCCCCTTTACACTTGTGCAGTATTTGTTTTCCGTTTCAATCGAAGAAACTTTTTTCGTTGGAAATATATTTTTTGCAGATTACGATTTGAATTTGTCGTGTCGTAGAAATTAAAAACAATTAAAAAGATCTGTTCACATCATTCTCCTTCTTTTTATTATTTTATTTTCTTTTTCAGCATTTTGAACTTCTTCTCATTTTGCATGCAACTTTTTTTTTTATTTTTTTTTTTTTCGAATATCTTCCCCTTTGAAGTTTTATGAAATAATTATCATACTAGTTGATCGAACGCGCAATGAGCTACTAGTTACACAAACATTAACACAACTAACACTACGATACAAATCCTACTAGTTCTACTCGCTTGTCTAAACTAGGGGTTAGAGAAGTAATTTACATATATTAATGATACAAAATACTGAAACACATAAAACACATTTGAAGAAAAAAAATAGTTGATATCAAAACGAATTTATGGGGTAAAGGCAATGAGACTACAAAGCAACGAAAATGTCATCATTCTGAAATGCCTCTGTTGTCTAGGAAAAATAAATTTGTTGCGTATAAATGCATCAGAATAAGACCTTATAAAAACGTTCAACCCCAATGTCACAGTGAAAGTTTAAACTTAAGTTCATCTGACCCTGAACTGATTTAGCTCATCTAGAACAGGTAGCTGCCATAAAATTGTTTCTGTTTTTTTCAAATTTTCTCAGAAACGACTCTAACGATTTAACTTTGTTTCTGTAATGACTAAAATAGTTGTAAAAAACAGCGTAATTCAAAGTAATTAACAAAGCTTCTTAATAGGTGAACCAATTTTGTTATAATTTTGCAATCTGGTACTTCTAAGTAGGTCAAACAATATTGCATTTGAAAATTTTTAAAATATTTTTGTTAAACAAAAAAAAAAAAAATCAAAACCAAAAAAATATTATTTTTTTTTGTATTTTCGACTCTTTAAAATTTTTTCGTTACAAATATCATTACGTTATTGAAGTATATCTTTTATATATAACTTGATTATAGTTTTTAACTAAAGCCTAGTATACAGTTCTTTTGAATAAAAAAATCTATTGTGGTAAAATAAAAAATCTTTTTTTTCCGGAAAAAAAATATCTGTGGTGAAACAAAATTGTTTTTAGTCGAATATTACACGGTGCCTCAAGAGTCATGACTATCTGATATTTTGTCTCTTTCATATTCATTAATGTTCATAAAGAGTCATAACTCTTGAGGCACCGTGTAAGCACAAACTATATTTTTTTGCACAAAACAATCCTCGCGTTCAGAAACCTATCCAAGGCGGTGTCAACCTATCCAAAAATTTTCAGATTCGTTTAGTTGTTGTTGCATCAGCTGTTTTTTCACAAGGGATTACAACAACACAAAGCTATCCAGATCGCTTTGGATACAATCCTGAACGAGGCCAATGTCACTGACATTGGCCGCGTTCGGGGGGCAAGCCAAACCTATCCGGATAGGTTTGTGTTGTTGTAATCCCTTGTTGAAAAACTTCTGATGTCAGCTGATGCAACAACAACTCAAGGTATCTGAAAATTTTTGGGATAGGTGGATAGCCTATCTCACTACCACCCGAACGCAAGCATTGTTTTGCGCGAAAAAGAATCGTGGTGAGTATAATTTTTTATTTCTGGGGATAGTTCACAGTTCAATAAAAAAACTTTTCAGCAGAAAATTTTTTTTTGCGATAAAATCGCTCCCATAAGCAGTACATGTATTTTTTTCGAGGAGGAACTGTATACTAGGCTTAAAAGAGCATAGTTAGTGTGATCCAGTCGTGAATATTTTTTGACTAAAAATTGATAAGAGCATCGAATATTAAAAACAAAAATATTGCTTAATAACGTAAAATTTTGAACAAAATTAGTTTCAACACAATTTTTTTCATTTTTTTTTTCAAAATTTTAATTTGCTCAAATAATTGAAATTAAAAACAAAATAAAATAACGGACTTCCAGCTTTAAAAGAAAATATAGCATGACATTGTAAGTGTTAGTCAATTTTTAAGAAAATTACTCCTCCCGACTAAACGGTGGGAAATAGACCCCCCTCCCATACGATGTTTTTTTTTTGTCTTTTGACTCAAACTACACGCTCTAACTTTTTGTTACACCTTATGCGAACCACTCTGTATATTAATTTATTATTAAGTCCATATACAACTACCAAATTTGAAGCAAAGGGTAAAATTTCAAAAATCAAGAAATTTCCACAAAATGAGCTCTTGTCCCTTTAGAGGTCAAAATTCCCAGAGAAAAGAATTTTTTCCACGACCCTCCAGCACAACAAAAGCGTCGTAGTTTAAATTTTGCTGCAGTGGCCAGTGACATGGATATTTTCAGAGTATGTAATTAATGATATGATGAAAAAGCCAGTTATAAAATGGGCGATACCTACATCCTACAGTTCGAGTAATGAAAAGATTGGGGGCATTTCAAGCTTTCCAATATACGCTTGAAAGGTATCAAATCATCAGACACGTAGCCAGAGGGGGGGGGGGGGGGCTTGAGGGGCTGAAGATCCTCCCGAAATGATTTTAATATAAGGAAATCCTTATTTCTCTTAGTAACATAAGACAACATTCCGAAGATGTTTTCAGAATTGTTTTTTAATCCGCATCGCAAATTAACAAGAACTTATTTCAAATTTAATTTTGTAAAAACAACCAACACGTTATAAACCAGAAACGCAAACCACTGCGGATTTGTGTATTAGGAAAAGATACTCTGTAATTTTCCCTAAACCTAAGGACTTTAATATTCCTAATCAGATTAATACAACCCAAAATATTAGCATTTTAAGCGAACCTTATCAGCTTTTTTCTTGGAAACTTTTTTCATTGATTTTTGTGTTGTATAAAATATCCAAAAAATGCCCAAAGAAGTTCGCTTTAGAATAAATAAAATAAATTTGGTAGCACAAACGGCTCATGAAGAACAAGGGCCTAGCGACTTAAAACTCTCAATTATTCCTGTGTGCGTGTCTGCAGGAATGGAGGGGACCTACAGTTTACTGCCGAATTCGAACGGCTAAGGTGAGCGGCACTTTTCTTAGACAAGAGATACTCTTGGAGGATTTGTCACCTCCTTTCAAGAGGTAGTAGCTCCGAAAAAAACTTAAGGTGGAAGTGGCTGGTATTGAACCCCAGACCTCTGGCATGACAGTCCAACGGACTAACCATTACGCCACGGGCTACTCGCTTTAGAAGCTGAGGTATATTTATGGTTCTATTAATCTAATTGTGAATGTTTTTCGCTGTAAATCTGGATCGGTGGATTCAAAAAATTAACAAAAGTCAAAATAAAACGCAATTTTTTGAACTTTGAATCAAGCCCCCTCCGAAAAAAATCTTGGCTACGGGCCTGTCCATCATAGTTGTTTACCGCAATGATCAACGAGTACTTATTTACGGTCAGGTGATGCAGCACAAGAGAGAATCGAAGGGCTGCTTTTAGCTTTCTAGAGTGCTGCGGTCATCAATGATTATAAAAAAAAAATATGTAAAGCTTCAACTTCATTATGTAGTTAATAGAGTTCCGGAAAAAGGAAATTCAATTAAGATAGCGGTACACTTGGGCGTATACGTAATTTTCTTATTTTATTAAATTTACATAATTTTTATTATAATTTTTTTTTTTTTTGTGTACGTAAAGTTAGTTTATATTGATTAAATCACATTTTGTTGTATATATTAGGAAACCTTACAGTAAAAAAGAAATTAAAATGAGAAAAAGTTTTTTGTTAAATTTTTCTTCTTTCAATAAAAAAAAAAAAAAAAAAAAAAGACGGGCATGGTACGGGTTGCGCTGGCAAACAATAGTTTTAAATACATCTTAATATATCGTACAAAAAAGTAAGTATAGTTCAGCCGATTTAGGATTGAAGATGCCAGCATCGAATCCTCTACGGAATTCTTAGAGAAAAGTACCTAAGTCGAAACAAACCCACATAGTGTCTATCTGTTAGTGAATTTAAAAAGTGTTGAAATTGTATAAGAGCATTATGTATCCAGTAAAATTGACAGAACTGTTCAATGGCACTGCTACAATTACATCACTAACTCTCGAGTTTGAATTTGCTTCAAAGACAAAAAAGTCTCTTTAATATTAAAATTCTATTTTTTTACATAAATCGATTGAGCTTTCAAATAATTCAAAACCCTCCATTCATAAAACCCCATTAATGTAACTTTGTCTTTTAAACATCGCCCATCAACGTCCGACCACAGGTGTTAATTTTTTATAGACACATCACCTTGCTATTTTATTCAACACGATTTATTTAAAAAAAAAAATATCTATCTATTTTTTTTTTATCTAAGAGAAATAAACCCGATTTATGTGGAATTTCAATTCATATAACTATCATAACCTCCCAATCACAGTTCCAGAGATAGTCAGATGCAAGCTAGCGCAACGGTGTGGTAATAATCACATATATCATGACAGGGCGATAAAACCGATGAAGAATCCAACAAGAGAAGCATTTTGAAATTCGATCCGATTTCTAATAATAACAGCAAATCGAATGGTTGTGCTTGCCAATATCCAACACAGAAAATTGTATCCATCAGTTTTACTTATATATGAATGTAGTATATATTTTGTTGGAGCATCGAGAGTTCGAAGATGAGAACGTCATGAAGGTAAAAGATACAAATCTCTTTCCAGTGTACTTATATCATATTTGAGTATATCTACATAGCTGGCGCCTGTCTGTAGGTAACCAGGAAACTCTGTGAACTCCAGATTATACATCTCCAGTGATGTCAGATATTTACGTGCATAAGAAGATAGCTCGACAGGGCTTTGGCTGGATGGCAAAAGGATGTTCTGAAATATAGTTAATCCCTTCACGTTTTGTCGTCAACCTCTTTTCCCTCGTTCTATTTCTTTTTTTTTATTTTTATAATCCTATTAAAGTGCTAATAACGTTTTATTTTCGTATGTCCCTTGATTTCTGTCCCAACTATACATACCAACGGCAACGTCCCGGATCCCAGCAACCCATGTAGCACCACCACCCGTCGACCTTTTGACTTTAATCCTCGAAAATGCGCGATATTTTTCAATTAAAATATTTTCTTGAGCAACCTCTTAAGAGGTTCTTGTTTTGTAACTTGCCTCCTCCTTAAGCCCCTTGTGAATAACCCCGTCCCGACAACCATGCTCATGCCCCCCCCCCCTTCCCTTTTGCTCTCCACTGCCCGATTCGTTTCGTTTGTCAGTATGTCTGAAGAAATCCTTATTTGTTTGAACTTTATCCAGACGGTCGCCCCCAAATGAAAATTTTGCTATAAAAATCCTTCCAAGTGTAAGTGTGAAAATCCGCCTTGAATCCACGAGTTGTCCGCTGGAGTGTTACCAACCCCTTTTGGCTTGAAAATTTTTGACCTCGATGATGATGATTCTGATTCCCCGCGTGCGTCGTCATCGTCGTCGTCTTCGGTGCCGATGGAAATGATGTGTCCTGGTTCCTACTTATTATTGTTTTTATATTCGTATCTTCCTGAAATTCTTTTTGAGCAAAAAGATGGAAATGTGAGTAGGTCGTACGATTGCGGTGAAATTGTTTACGCTAAGAAATTCTGTTGCTTTTTCCTTTATTTTTTTTTTTTGATACTTGTTTAAGTAAACAAGGGGTGGAATGTGAGATTTCATCCCTGGCTTCATATATACCTATGCGATAGAGGCCGGGAAGAAAGCGTTCTACCCAGAGATTGTTGATTAAGTTATTGACCTGTCGATTGAGGATAACGCCGGCCGTTCAATCCAAACTTTCCAGTAGAGTACTGTTTCGGTTTTTTTTTTTTTTTTTTTTTTTTTATTTTTTTGATACGAGTATTTCCGCTTCCACTTTGAAGTGTGCAGAGTATATAAGATGAGGGTATAAGAAATTGCGCACCGTTTTCGGTTATTAAAAAAAAAAAAATTGAAAAAAAAGGAAAATGGCTAGCAAGAAGAATTGCTGATGATGATGTTGATGCTGAATCCTTAAATCAAAAGAGAAAGAGATATGATAATCGCTTTGATATTGAAAAAAGTAAAGGAACACGCGGTGAGGCCAGATGGCCAAAAGATGACCAGATGGAGCCTTGGATTTTTTTTTTTATTTTAATTTTGTGATAATTTTGGAAGATCTTGGGGATTAATCTTGTGCTTTGCAATTTGAGAAAGAAGGCAGTAAAAAGTTAAAATAAAAAAAAAAAAAAAAAAACAAGAAAGTCAAGGAAGGAAACGGAAAAGGTGGAAGGGTTTTAATAGATTTTTGGGAGAATTTTTTCGAGTAAGGGTACATTTTAAGGTTATTTGGTTTGTTTTTTTTGCTTAAATAAATGAGTTTGTTGGTATTTTTAATTATACAAGCGCATGGTTAGATGGAAGAGTAGATTTTAATTGCAACCTTAGATGTTTTTGATTTACAATATTTTTGTGGTTATTACATGAAAGGATTTCTTGTTCGTTGAAAATTGACTGCTGATAGATGAAATTATATTGGGTGCGCATATATTTGTAAGAAATTTGGGTTGACCTATTAAAAATTAAACTCAGCAAAGACCTTGATTTTTTTTTTTTTTTAAATAGATTATAGGATTTTTAGATATACTTAAGATATTAGCATAAATCTTATTAACGATTTATCTAATTAGCATGAACTGTGTATATTTTTTAATGATAATAACGGTTTGTGTAATGTGTTAATCTGATTAAAATTCATTAAGTAACAGTCGATCAAAATTAAAAATAAGAAAAAAAACTTAAATGGGTTGTTTTCTAGAAAGTTCATCTCGGCACGACAGTTGGGCTCATCACCGACACAATAATGTGTATACCTAGTTGTTGTTATTTTGTTCCATCATATAATGCGAATCAACTATTATATACGACAAAATAATGACTCTCTTTGAGTACTATAGGGTAAAGTCGGAGAGGATATGGCACCCATTTTTGTTTTTCTTATTACTTGAAAAATAAAAAAGATTTTTATTTTAAACAAAAATAATTTTATTCTTTTACTAATTCTTTAACAAAAAGCAGAAACATAAGTTAAATTCATAAGTTATTTCACATATATTTTTGCAAAAACAAAAAACATTGAAAAAAAGCGATACAAAAAAATGGAGGGTGATATGGCACCTGCTGCAGGGTGATATGGCACTCTGTTTTTTTTTTAGTTGTTCTGGCCATATTTGTTGTATGTAGGTATTGTTGAATGAGATGTGCATGAATCGTGACACGAAAAGTGGCTATTATGCTCATAAACGACTCATCCGGTTTTGTTGTCACAGCATTATTTCCTCCCTAAAATCTTCAGGTCCATCTGATTCGTCATAGAAGGAGATGCTTTAGTCATATTAGTTACTGACGTCATAGCTATCGTTGGTAATCTTTTTGAGATATATTGGCTTTCTAAGAACAATTCCAGTGAAAATTTGGTACAAAAGTAGCAGCAGGGAAAATGGCACCGGTGCCATATATCCCGAGATTGCGAGGTGCCATATCCCCCTTTTGACTTTACTTCTGCTTTTCCAAATAACACGAATAAACACGTTTGCTTAGTTATTCCAATAAACACGGTTAACTGTTCTTTTTTTTGTTCATATGAACACCTGGCGTCAAATACTTTCGTAGCTACACGTATTTCATTTACACACAAAAAAACTTTTTGCTTCAAATATTCATAATTTTTTTTTCATTCGGCTGCTGCGATTCTGAATGGATACAATAAGAGCTTACGTAATTCTGAATGATATTTTGTTCTTTTTGTTTCGAAAAGAAGTCATTAAGTGGGAGATATTGAAAGGGTGTCATATCACCCGACTTTACCCTACGATATGTTTACTGTGAATTTACAGATTTACAAAGTTATAAAGCACTATAATCTTATGCTCGCTAACTTTTATCTTCATATTTCTTTTTTTTTTCTATTTTTTTTAAGCATTCAGGTTTCTTAAGTGTTTAACGGTTAGTGACTTACATACGAAGTTCCAAAGTTTTTCCGTACAAAAGCGATAAGGGAACTCTTGGCAATTAAATTGTATTATCGATAGTTAGAAAATATGTTTTTATGTTTAGCGTGAAGCTTAAGTTATACATATGCATCAGCTATTAAGAAATATCTTCTAGCTTAATTAATTTTAAAATAGCTAAGGCTAGACTCATTGGGCCTTAGCTTGTTTTTCCAGGTTAAGCTTCAACTTGTGTTATTTAAAAATTGCTTAAACTAGAATATTATAATAAAAGCTAAAAAATATCAAGATTCTGTCACCCCTGGCTAGCAACATTTTCTTATTTTAAGAAATCTCCATAGTAACACCGGGTTTCCACCCTGAAATATTTCATAGATTACTATTTTTCACTTTTGATAGAAAGAAAGAGCGATAATACCTCCCATAAAATGTTGGTTGGGCATTTTCGTAGCTTACTATTTCATTTGTCTCAAAAATTTCACAGAGCAAAATTATGAAGTTAAAACAATTAAAGAATTGATTTATTGTTAATTTTGCTTAAATCCACAAGAAGAAGACCAAAACTTCCTTTTGGCACCTTTAGTTAATTACATTTGAAAAATAACAAAACAAAAAAACAAATAGAAACAAACTCTCAAATGTCAAACGGAATAATAGGCTGAGTTCCGAAATGTAAAAAAATTGTTTTGATGCGGTAGTAATACATTTTTTTATAAGCATCAGTAACGGCTACCATTCAAATAGTTTGTCGTAAATTCTGGTGTTCCCCAGGGAAGCCATTTGGGTCCAGTTCTTTTTATATTGTTTGTAAATGATCTTCCGTCAGTTTTAAAGTACTCTAATTGTCTTATGTATGCTGACGATGTTAATATATTTAAAACCATTTCTAGCAGTCTTGACTGTGAAAAGCTTCAATTGATCTAAATGCTTTCTACAATTGGTGTGCACGTAATTATTTGTTGTTAAATATCGACAAGTGTAAGATTATAAATTTTACCAGAAAATTGTCCGTTTTATCTTTTGACAATAGTTTCAATGGCGTAAATCTGTTAAATGTAAATGATGTATCTATCCTTGGTGTATTGTTTGATAAAAAACTTGAATTCACACAGCATATCAATATGACATGTAATAAAGCCAATTCAATATTAGGTTGGATTAAACGGGAATCACGTCAGTTTTCTGATCCTTATGTTATCAAATAACTATTTACCACATTTGTCAGACCCATTATAGAGTATGCTTGCCAGGTATGGACCCCCTATTACAGTTGCCACAAAATAAGAATTGAACAAATTCAAAAAATGTTCCTCAAATTTTCTCTAAGAAGCTTGGGCTAGCAGAATCCATTGACTCTTCCTTCATATAGTAGCCGTCTAAAACTCATAGATTTACCCAGTCTAGAGCGCAGACGTTCTTATTTATGTTTTGTTTTTACTGTTAATCTTATTGATGGTAATATCGATGCCTTGAACCTTTTGTCTCGCGTTAATTTTAATGTTCCAAATCGTAGTCTAAGAGGTTGTCCTGACCCAATTCATATAAAACACTATCGAACCAACTATGAGCAAAATTCACCATTAAATAACATGTTTAATTTGTATAACGTTTATCATAACTTATTAATAAATTTTTCTGATTTATCAAATACTGGTTTTAAAAAAATAATTTATAATATTTTATAATTTATTAATTCTTAATTCTAAGAAATATTTTGTACGCTAGATATTAATTAGCTTGATTCAAATAAATAAATGCAAAGTAGCCCGTGGCCGAAATCGGCGAGTTTAAATTGCTGAACCACGTTTGTAAAACTGGCACTAAGATTTGTTAATAAATACATTAATGGGAAAGGTTTCACCTATAACAGCCGTAATATACAAGTGACGTGCAATGCAGTAGAAGAATTCACAAGTCTGGAGGCCTATCAGTGGCCAGGGTCAATTCATGACTCACGATCATTCACGACATTCTATAATTGAACGGAAATGGTAGCATAAAAATTCGAATTTACCCTTCAGGGATTTTCATTTCAAAAGGGTAACGTACGCATTATCGACAAAAAAAATGCTGACTTGTCAAAATATCGATTCCATTTATTTATCGACTTCTTAGAAAATTAAAGTGTTGAAATAGTTTAGCAAAATGTCGAAATTTCGAAATCTTAACTTGAAAAAAATCTACTGCCTTGAAAAAATTACGACGAAAGTATCGACTTGTCGAGATTGTAAACGCAGGGTTGTAAACATTCTTCCCTAAAACATTATCTGATAAAAATGTGGGCTAACTTTCAAAATGTAGCATGTTGAAATCTCGACCTTTTAGGCCAGGCGCGCACATGCAACTAAACAGTTTGGTTTCGATTTTGAGCACAATGGGATTATATGGGAGTGCGCGCCCGGTTTATGTGCGCGGACTCTCATATAATTCTATAGTACTCAAAGTCGAAACCAAACTGTTTAGTTGCATGTGCGCGCCTGGCCTTAAACTTTGATTGCTGTCGACATCTTGAAAATCGATTTTTTTTAAATCTAAATTTTTAAAAATCGATTCAAATTTTTTCGATTTTTTGATCAGTCAGTCTTTTAACCAGTCGATTATTTGTGGATATTGTGAAAATCGTAATTGTGAATTCGATATTTATAAGATCAACGTATCGTACTCAACCCATTTCAAAATGGTCTCTAACAATAACAAATATGAAATTCCAGGCTCGAATACGAACAGAAGCACAGACCGACGACGCATAAAAAAAACCTTTTTGAACTTTTTCGTCAACTTAAGGCTTAGCACGCACTTGCGATTTCGATTGCGCGACTTTTTAGTTGCAAGAAATAGAACAAATGAGTTTTAATTTAAGTGACCGCACTTGCGACCGAGCGACACGGTTGTCGCAAAATAAAATGAAACAAATGCAATTACATATTTGTGACCGCACTTGCGATTTAAATTTCTGCGATTTAAAAATCGTAGTCGCGGAAAGAAATAAACATGCACGCACTTGCGATTGTCAGTCGCAAGAAATAAAGCACATGGTTTTAAAAGTAAACTGAAAAATCGCGGCGCTTGAAAAATATAAAAAAGGTTCCATTTTTAGAGCGACTTTTCAGTCGCAACGACTTTAAATCGCAAGTGCGTGTACAGCCATTAAAAGATGTATGTTGCATTCGATAGCAATTAAAAATCACGCGACTACAAATCGCAAGTGCGTGCACGGCAAAAAATTGTTGCGATCGCGATTTTTTAATCGTAACGATTTTAAATCGCAAGTGCGTGCCTAGCCTAAGCCTTATCTACATTGGCCACTTTTTGCAAAATTACAAAAGTAAAAATATTTTTTTTTCCCGCTAGCGCAGTTTTTTTTGTGAAAAAGAATATTCACAATTTTTTTTAAATCAAAATTTAAGCTTTCTGCATCATTTTTATAAGTTTTCCAGTGAGAAACACTATCCCAAAATAAGTTTGAAAATTTTCACTTTTGTAATTTTTCATTTTTTTGGCTTATAATTAAGGCTTTAAGCTCAAGGTAGAATTTTCTATATCTTTTACACTTATACATATATATAAATTAAAATCTTCCGATTCGGTTGCCGATTTTTTTGTTGGATTTGTATTGAACCAGATTAACACACAACGGAGCCAAAAATTTTGAACGAAAACTAGAAAATTTGACCTACAAAGTCAGAAAATCGTGAAAACATCTTAAAAATTTCAAACTTTTTGAATTAGTTTTTTGTTCGTAAGCACATAACTCCGCTGAACATCATCTAAATTGGATGGAGATTTTTTTGTTGAATTTATATTGAATCAGGTAAACATACTACAGGGATAAAGATTTGAAAATTAGGCCGAAAAAGTCTGAAAGTCGTGATAACAATTGGAGCTTGCTCGACTTTCGAAAGATATATATTAATAATAATTTAATCAATAATAGGTGGAACGAAGTTCACCGGGTCAGCTAGTATATTCGTATATTCTTTTTTTTTTACTTACATAAAACAAAGCTGAAGCTAGAATTCTCTCGTTTTAGCTTCAAGTTAAAGTTAAGACTAGCTAGCTTCAGCTTCTTACAAAAAATCTTGCTGAACACAATTTTAAATAAATTTACACTTTTGAAATGTCTGACTTAATAAAGCTTGAATATTTGTACATTAGGACCTCCTGAAGCAAGCGTTTTGTTTACCTATGCATGATACACACTCGGAATGTTTTCAGTATTTAGTAATTGCTCAGTCGTGCATAGTATTTTCAAGAATAATGAATTTTTGAAAGTCATGAAATGAATTTTTCAATATTTTTCCAAAACATTATTTTGAGTTGCAAAATACATACATATATTCTTTATGACAGCCTGTGTAAGATAAGACTAAAATCTAGAAAAACTGATTTCAACACTGTCTCTGTCTCCTTTCAAAGCATCAGTTGCCAAATTGGGATGAAAAGAAGACCTTATCAAAATTAAAGATCACGAAATCACACATCACTTAATCTCAAGTCTGCGCGTTGTTTATTATCACCACCGAATGCAAATAAACTCATCCTCGACCACAAAATAATTATTGTATCTATCGCTACCACTAGACGTTACAATTATCTACGCCACCACAAAAGATATGAAAGTTATATATTTTTCGTTTTCATATATTCTGTATAGAAATCAAATCAACATCCATATCTATACCTTTTGAATATGTATATCTACACTTTAAGGTCCAACTTCATTATTTTAATAGACCTTTCTATTTACTGGAGCTGAAAAGAATACAACAAAATTGTCAGCAAACAAAAACAAATTCCATGGAAAAGATAAGCCCATAGCATCCGAAAAACCACAAGTCTTAACCTCATGGATGAAATGAGAGACTCTTGTTGATACTTTGAGGGTTTGGTTGGACTCTGCGACGACAACCACATTTACCGCGTCTACAATCTTGTGCGTAGAGCGCTATCTTATCAAGGTTTCACTCTCATTATCTATATGTATACTTTTATCTAAAGCACCTCTATTCGTATTAAATTTGTAATCACTTTTAGATCAAGAGGAATTACTTACTCGGGGGTTAATGTTGACTGAAAGATAAAATTTCAAATTCCTAAGGGCTTTTGAGTCTCAGTTTAGGGATTTTTTTTTTTTTTAATTTAAACTCTTTATAAAGAACTCACATTTAAACTTTCTGTTGAGCCTTTTGCTATGAGCGCTTCTTGATCCTCTTGTCCCATCGTCATGGTCGATGACCGATTAATTCAATTAGACAAAATCACTTGGTTGACATTCGCGAACCCTTGAATTCCCCCGGAAGTTTACTTCGTGTATTCCTTTAAAACACTGACTGAGCACTCTATAGTAGGTTTAATAAACTCGTATGTCGGACGGACGGACGGATATAGACTTAAGTTAGGCCTAGGCAGTGTTCTTAATACCGATTTATGTCCACGCGAGGGTAAAGTCAATTGTTAACTAGCTTCTGCTCATCTATCAGAAGTCAGAGTCTACCTATCCGTAACGAGTGCAATCTCGTTATCTGAGATGGATAGGTGTGAGGAAGTGAAGTAGGGGCCGTTGTGAGTCGTTAAAACAATGAGTAGTGCTCAAGTGCGTTGCGTTGTATATAGGTTTTCCCTAAGGGTTACCTTGAGGATATTTTAAAAACAACACTTATTGGGTTCAACGATAAGCAGCGTAAAAGTCTGGAAATAAACTTTCATTTATTTGGTTTTGTCAAAGCATCCGGTTAAAAACCATCTATTTTATTTCTAGAGGCAAAATACAGAAAGTAAGAAGTAAGATTTAGTTGATAATATAATAGTTCAAGAGCTGTAGACATATTTTTGCCAGTAGCTATGGAATTTCAATGTTCAATGGCAATTTTTAATGGGTTCCAAAAATTACGATGTTTTTGAGAGTTTCATTAATTTGAAGGTCGCAGGCTATTTGAAAAACAGAAATTAAAAATAAATAAACAAATCAATATACATAGATTGCTGACTCCGTAATAAATTTGCATGACAAGCCGAGACATAATGTATAGTTGGCCTCTCTTTCATCTCGGTGACCTCAATAAAAATATTGTAAGCGCGTAAATTTTGAGGAACAATAAATGTCATGTGGCCCCCTCTAGAGTCAATTTCAAATCGAAACCTTTTTTGAAAATTTTGTACGCATACTCCTTGAAAAACTATGATTGAAATTTAGGCGATTCCGGTTTATGTTATCTTTTAGGGTTTCCAGGCTTCCGGTACGATTATAAAAAACATTTTACCAAAACAGAAAAAAATATTACGGGGTCACCAGTTAAGATCGGCTCTTATCGAGATGAAATGAGATGGAAAGTTCCAATTCTTCCAATACAAGCTACAATTCTTTGACCGTTAGATAATTTTCCTCATGGAAGTAATCGTCGATGATCTATAATCTTGAGACTGCACACGTCAGCTTTTCCGAGGGTAGGAATTTTTGGTGAATCCTCATGGATCATGGGATTAGTAGTCATATTTTATTGTCTACGGATCTGGATCAGGATAATTTCCTAACACTCGTAATACAAAAATCAACATGGAGTCTTCCGAATTTGTATCTGGATATTTCAAAGATCCAAAAATTAGTTCTTACTATGTCGGATAGATTGCGTGTTTGTTTTACAAACTAAATTTGATGTCACAACAGCTCATGAAGACCAGGGCCTAGTGACTAATACAACTCTCAATTATTTCTGTGTGCGTTTCTGTAGGAATGGAGGGGACCTACAGTTTATTGTAAAATTCGTGAGCGGCACTTTTCTACAGGAGATACTCTTGGAGGATTTTCATCTTCCTCGCAGGAGGCTGTAGCCCTGAAAAACACTTTTGTGTTTAGGTATGGCAGCAGCTGGGAATCGAACCCAAACCTCTGGCTTGATAGTACAATGCACCATGGACTACATCTACATCTGCCATCTAAAATCTGCCATTCCACTCCCCTCACTAGAATTTCATCACATCTTTACTGGACTAAAAAGTGATTCATTTAAAAAAAATTCTCTTCTCAAGATAAGTGATTTTTTTTAAATCAGCAAAGTATTAGCCCGTGGCGTAATGGTTAGTGCGATGGACTGTCATGCCAGAGGTCTGGGTTCAATACCAGCCGCTTCCACCTTAAGTTTTTTTTTCGGGCTACTGCCTCTTGCGACGAAGTGACAAATCCGCCAAGAGTATCCTCCTATCATAGAAAATCGCCGCTCCCCTTAGCCGTTCAGATTCGGCAATAAACTGTAGGTCCTCTCTATTCCTGCAGACACGCACACAGGAATGGTTGAGAGTTGTAAGTCACTAAGGCCCTGGTTTTTCATGAGCCGTCCAAATTTATTTATTTTTATTTATAAAGTATCCATATCCACCAGCCGGATGAGTCGTTTATGATATTGGCCTCATGAAAAACTCAAGTTTTCGAACTCGAGCGCCGACCGCATCATGGTCAAAAATCAAAAAAACCGCGAAATTTTCACGCTTTTTTCAGTTATTGGCAATATTAACCCCAAAGGACTAGTTTTTCGACGTTGGATTGCAAAGTAATTAAATTTTCTTTTAATTTGAGCCCAGAACCATCTGTGTAGTCCCAACAGTTTCGAAAATACAGATATTCAAAATTTAATAAAAATGAATTTATAATAAGTAGTTTAATTTTAAGTATAATAAAAAAATGGTTCTTGGCACAAGATGCATAAAATTAAGCGTTTAAGTTTGGTCAAAAGAAGAAAACAATCCTTTGGAAGGGGTAGTCTATATCCCCCGTTGGGAGGGGCAACTGGAAATAGAAAAAGACTCATACAAATCCAACGACTATATTTGGAATAAAATCCTATACTTTTTGTCAAAGCCAGGAACCCATTCTTCAATTTTCTTTTTAAATAATTTTTTTTTCAAATGATAGTCTTTGAAAAACTTATTTCCGAACTCAAAATTTTGAAAAAAATTACGGGTTTTTATTAAAACAATTTTTTTTCAATAAAATTTTACGTTATTTGGTCTAAGAGACCACAGCAAATTTTGGGGTGTGAAAGTGAACCAAAAAAAAAAAAGTATATAAGTCGAAAGCAGTGGTCAAGCTGATGACAGAAATGAAAGCTCTTGCAGTCCCTGGTAGCGGCTTTAGAGAGTAATAGTACGGTGAAAACCCAAAAAATCAACTTTGGGAATAATTGTATGAACCAAAATTCGTTTTCACTCACCCTTAGATATTGCTTCCCTGATCTCGAAACAGTGGGTCCAAGACCATTTGGAAGCGGCTTTTGCTCTGCCAGACTATTACCAGACTGCTACCAGGGACTACAAGACTTTCATTTCTGGCAGCAGCTTGACCACTGCTTTCGACTCGCCATATTATATCTACTTATTTTTTGGTTCAATTTTACATCCCAAAATTTGCTGTAGACTCTTGGTCTCATTGCAGAAGAATTAATTTATTGTAATAAAAGAAAGTCAACCAATTTTTTGGCTCCAAGTGATATCAGTAACAGAACTATGTAATTAATTCTGACGCGCATTTAAGCATTACATAATCAAAATTTATCCCCTACATACAATTATTTTGTTTAATTTCAAACCAAAATAAGTCTGAAGGTAACCCTGCTCCAAGTGCATGTGCACTATTGGTATATTTTAAAACTTGATTTTTTTTTCCTTTGCCCCTTCCTATCCTTTCTTTCAGTCATCGATCAATGCTTCAACTGGTCATAACTCTTGGAGGTGATGACGAGAAGCTGATTGATAGATTCGATGGAGCAATGGCAATGTTGATGTTGATGTCGAAGGCGATATATGCTCGGGGCAGAGAGGTCTTTACTATATGCTCTACCAGTTTGACATACTGCCGAAATGCACATAGATCAAACGTCGTCGTCCTTTAGAGAAGAACTCTTCGCATACATTTGTCATCCTTTCGAAGGCAAAATGAAAGAAAATCCTGAAAATGTTTTCCTCTCTTTTGCCAATGTCAATTCGATTGATGTGTATGCCTTTCGATTCTAAAAAAACGAGTTTGTTTAGGAGCTACACTGCTATAAACTATACACCCTACAATATCTGAGTGGGTTATACATAGTTGTTGAAGCAGATTTGCATAAGTATTGAGACTTGAATGAGTGGAATTGCAGCAAAAAAAAAAAAAAAATAAAAAAAAATTAAAAAGAAGTGAAATATGCACTTGAATGGTTTCCTTGCTTGATTTTGATTCTCTGCTACTCCACTTTCAACATAACGCTTTAACGATGAGAAGGGCTAAGGGTGGAATGCGTGATATCATTACTGGCTGAACAGAATGGCGACGCAGACGGAACCGGAGACGGAGCTGGAACAGCTGTCAAAATATTGAATACACGCAAATTCAATGTTGCGAACACAACGGAACGTAGACGCATACGGAGACGCAGACGCAGACGGAAGAGTTCACCAACTTTTAACTTTTGACGTACGGTACTTTTGACGTTTCAATTTGTATGAAGAAAAAAAACAACTTTTTGGGTCGGAAAAAAATATTGTGGTTATTTGTATCGCGAAAAAAATTATTTATTAAAAGGAAAATTAGAGGAAACAAAAAATGTGAATTCTGAGCTTGTACACAATAATATTCTTTTGTTTTTCTTCAAAATACTTTCAAAGCTGTACAGCTCCATTGTGGACATGTAAAAAAAATAACGTACGACACTTTTTGACAGCTCTTCCAGTTCCGTCTGCGGCTTCAGTTCCGTCATTCTATTCTGTTCAGCCAGTTACCTGCAAAATTCAAAATTGATGTAGTTTCAGTATTGTTTTGCTTGTTTCCTGAACCTCTCGCTTCGTGCACATTTCCATTTTGGTGGGCGAACATGTTTGATAGTACAATGCCCACACAGTTGTAACATTGTAAGTTTCCTTATGCATTGGGGAAATATTAATTTATCAGTGGTGAGTGAATATAATGAACTCCATTTCTCCTCATTGCTAAAACACCATTTTAAGGCTTAACCCCTTCCCTCTATTTTGAAGACCCGTGTCCTATGGTGAGCCCCATCATTTTTCACGATGCGAGAGCAAAAGTGACATAATCACAAGCAACAAGCCCAAAACCCCAAGATTGATGAGATGTCCCCACACCTAATATTTTTTTGCAAAAAGGTCCTCTGGTGGAACACGTTTGCAGAGGCTAATAATGCGTGCGAATCGATAAACTGAAACATTGAGGAGGTAAAGAGATAGCAGGATAGGTGTGTGTGGTGTTGGGGTTTCGAGCTTCGGGCATCATACAGACAGACTAATCTACCCTTGTCCCACATGCGACAATGTTGTACAACAATGATAAATTGAAATCCGATTGATGATCCCCCAAGGCTGGCCTATTCAAAAGTTCGGCACATAAAAAGTCAATTTTGTGTTCTTTTTTTGGTCTGGATGCCTTTTTGTTTGGACTCCTTTTTAATAGAAAAAAGGTCCACTTTATCTGCGTCATTTGTTTTTTTTTTTTGAATATCTGATGGGAACTACTTGGATATGTAATCACATGTTATATGACTACTGTCCTATGTCCTTTGCCATAGGTATACAACAGTGTTTTTGGTATATCCTTCGATGAACTGATGTAAAATTAAATCCATGTGACAACCTTTGTTTTATGGCGAACCTTTTTCAGCTGATAGCCTCTGTTTTAAGAAAAATGGCCACTTTAAACAGTTGGTATTTCGATCTCTTTTTTGTGTTTTTTTTTTTTTTATTCGAGCTCAAGGACCAAACTTATTGCTCTAAACTTTTTGTTTATTTCGATGGAAAAGAAGCTAAGAACCCTTTACAAAAACCAAATCATTTTTAACAATGATTTACACGTAAGTTTTGTCTACGTCTTTGATAGCAATTTAACAAAACATTGTAATTCTAGTTGTTGGTTAGCCTCAATGCTTTGTCAAGTTTTTTTTTAGTACTTATGAAAAAAGATGCTTTGGCTTTTTATTTTAATTTTAATTTTAACCTTATATAAAACAAAGAATTTATGACCAATGAAATTAAAAAATAAACCTGTCCCTGTCCATTTGTGTGACCTGACCAGTGACCATACATCGTTTCGTAATTAAAAAAAAAAAGATATAATTTTAGACTAATGAGTCTGATGTACCCCATTTGAATTTCTTAAAAAAAATTACTTCAGGTCTTAGAAATAAGAAACAAACTTAAAATTAATTTTTGTTTAATTTTATAAATACATATAATTATGATTTCATTTATCTGAACATAAATAGCCTTAAATAAATTTTTTGGAACCATTTTCTCAAAAAGTATTTGACCGATTTCGATAGATTTTATGTGGTTGGAAAGCCACAATTGCGGAGAATATACTTGAGATACTGTGGGTCATTTTTGTTTTTGTACTGTCGAACACTGTGCATATTAAAAAAAAAAAAAAAAAAAAACAATTTTTTTTTCCTTCAATTTTTTCAAACAAATTAAAATATATTTCAAAATGATTGTATGTAAATGCATCTGAATATGCCAAAAATAAAAAAGGAAACTGCCTGAGAGATGTTATGAGTGATTTTGGCTATGCAGGTTGCAGCAAGGTTCTTTCCTTCTATACTCTGGCCAACAAAGATTGTCAGAACAGGGAAAAAGCATTAATTCTGTAAGCTCTTGCACACAAACTATAGAAAATTTTGTGGTTGATTTGGTTACCCTTTGTGTCTAGGGCTCTGAGCGAGAAAGGTGGTGAGGGATGTATGTATGTCGCCTAAAAAAAAATTACAAAAATAATGCCGTGGGAGGTCTGTGGTTAGTGTAAGTGGATTTTTTTCATTAAGTGCCTTGGTAATTTGATAGGTCCATGAGCGATTTCAACAAACTGACACAGGTTATAGCTGACGGCTCTAAAGTTATGGGGTATAACCAAGTGAACGATACACTAAAAATTTAGTAATAATCTCCTGTGTATAAAGCTCTCAAGATTGGTAAACTTTTTTGTTTTATATGACCGAATTTTAACGAATTTTAAGAACTCTTAAATTCAAATACCAAACTAGATTTAAAAAAATTAATTTAAAACAAAATTTTAGGCACTTTCATGGTGGCGTATGATCGTCCACCATCACCAGACTTTGAATTGACGGTTTTACTTTTGATATATGGGGGTCAGCACACTGTACTTTATGGATTTTACTAACAAAAGTAAAACCCTTAAAAGAATTTAGTTTTCGCTTATATTTTAGTATTTTTTTTTGATAGTGTGTCAGTTTTTGTTGGCCGAGTTTTGGCCACTGGGCGATAATTTAGTATTAATTAAATAAGCTAAGCATTTTTAAAGAGGTATAAATATTTTAAAGTTTTTTTTTTTAAATATATTAAAGACAGCTCTTAGTAGCAACAGCTTTAGCTTATCAAAGGGCATAGTTTGCAGCGCAGTTCTTGGAATAAACTCAAGCGGTTTTCGACCCTCTTCTAACTGAGGAACCAAAAATGTCAAAAACTTCAAACTCGCCATATTTGCTAAGCTAGGCAATTATATAGCCACCTCACCAAATTGAACTATTTAGAATTAGTGGTTACTAAGATATTATATAAAATAAATATAAATTTGATGGCACAACAGCTCATGAAGAACTAGGGCCTAGTGACTTACAACTCTCAACCATTCCTGTGTGCGTGTCTGCAGGAATGGAGGGGACTTACAGTTTATTGCCGAATCCGAACGGCTAACGAGCGGCACTTTTCTGACAGGAGATACTCTTGGAGGATTTGTCAATTCCTCGCAAGAGGCGGTAGCCGTTTTTCTTTTAAATAAATAGGTTGGCGAGGCTGGGAATCGAACCTTAGACCTCCGGCATGACAGTCCATCGCACTAACCATCACGCCACGGCTACTACAAGATATTGGACGTCAAAAATCGCGAAAACCGTTACTGACTGATTCAGTGATTAACAGATCATCAAAATTATGGAGCACTTCTCGACAACTTAGAAACTTGTAATTTCGCCCAACGGCATTGCAGTGTGTATCGAAAATTTGGGGTTTTCCATTTAGGGGGCGTGGTATCCGACCAGTTTCTCAGAATTCTATTGTTAATTATATGAACACTTTTTATTGTTGTAGAATGATAAGATTCAGTAGAGCGGTAGGCCTTACATTGAGTGGAAAAAAGCAAAATATAAATTTGAAATTTTGTATTCAGGAGGCGTGGCGTGTACGCCCCATATAGGGGGCGTGGTATCCTCACACTTCCTCAAAATTGCTATATCAATTACGTATATGCGGCATTTCTGACTATTGTAAAATGATGAAATTCGGGTGAGGGGTAGGGCGTGCAATGCATACAATAGTCAAATTAAAAATTTGTGAATTTCCAGTCAGGGGGCGTGGCATCCACCCACTTTCTGAGAATGCTTAATGTAGAATGATGAAATTCGGAAATGTGGTAAGGGCTTGCAATGCTTACAAAGGGAAAAATCGAAAATTCAAGGTTTTCCATATAGGGGGCGTGGTATCAGCCCATCTCCACAAAAATGTTACCAAATATTATGAAGAATTTCTGATTGTTGTAGAATTATGAATTTCTGTGGAGCTGCAGGGTTTATAATACATTCTGAGTAAAAATTAAAAATTTGGGGTTAATCATTCAGGGAGCATGGTATCCACCACCTTGCTCAGATTTATTTTCAATTAGATGGAGCTTTTCTGATTGTTGTAAAATTATGAAACTTAGAAGAGTGTTGGGCTCAGGTGCATGCATAAATTGAAAATTAAAGATTTTGTGGTAAATAAAAATAAATACTTTGTAAAAAGGAGTTTAAAAAACACACTAAAAACATAAATGTTAAAAAAAGAGCAAAAATCTCCCATGTATAAAAAAACTTGTATGTAACAATTCAGTCGTAAAAAGTAATGAGATCTAAAAGAATTAAATATTTTAAGTAGTTTACGTATACTAATTGCAAACAGGAAGATATGTTGATGATTAATAAAACCATTTGAAATTAAATAAAGTGTGTTATGTTTTATTTAAGAAATTAAGAAAAAAATATTAAACTATAGGGTGGTGGAATTTTCTTCATAGAAAAAACTTTAAAATATATATTTTTATTTTTTTTTTACAATAAATTCATTTGTACATTATCGTCGGTTCGAAAGAAAAACGACACAACTCAACCAATGATTTTTTTTAGCTAACACCGAAGTTTTGTGAATAAAAAAAAAAAACTATCAATTTGAGAAATGCATATAAGACTCTACTAAAAAACTTGAAACTTATTTAGCTTCGGCGTGGTCCTGATATTTTAACAGATTGATTGAAACTCAAATTTTCATTCAATTGTCTGTAGCCTATATTTTAAAAAATGAGATTTGTTGAAATGTGTCGTTTTTCTTCCGAACCGACCAAACATTTTTAATTACTAGGTACATACATATAAGCAGTGCAAACTTCATCTGTTAGGTTAGGTTAGGTTTAGAGGGTGATGATACGGCAAGCCGCATCATCTCACTCGGATCTCAGTGGATCCATTGTGCTCCCCAGGATAAAGGTATGGTAGGTATAAGGACGGGTGAGGAGAGGAGTTGGTGAAGCTTAGGGGGTTAGGTATGGGGGGGCCTCCCTGAAACATTTTGAATTCTGAATGAATTTCATAATGTTATTATTATTTGTATTGTATTATTTATACTAGAATGTCAGTTTATTAGACTTGACCATTCTTTATTCCGTCAATTTCATTGAATTTTGAACAACAACAACAACTTAAAGGTGCTACCACCAATTGCTTACGAATTAATTTTGGGTATTTAATTCGTTTTATTTTTGTTTGGCTAGAGATATAGCTATTTCAAGGGGTGCCAAGCCCTATCATCAGTCTCCTTTATAGTGGTGCTGAGCTTTAATCCAATTTTATTTGAAAAACTTTCTACACATCATGCGGTATTTGAACCCGCGCATCAGATTTGCTCAGTCTTCGGAGCTGTGTACCCTACGTACTATGCCACCGTTGACCACTGACGTCACAGGTCTAGATGTGCTGTTTGTTTATCAATTGCATTTGGAGCATCAGCATTTTTATAAGCCCCTTTAAGTATGCTGTCTTGTTCCGCCTCCATTTTTCTCCGAACCTTATTTGATAGACTACAATTCGTAGTACGTATCAAAGGGGGAGAGGTTGGAAGAATTTCATAATGTTCCTTAGTGGCAAACTCGAGATGTCGCCCAATTCGTTGAAAAAGTATTCCCCGAGGGCTGTCTTTCTGGCTCTTGCTAGACTGGGGCATTCACAAAGAAAGTGATAGGAGCCCTCCTCCGCCTTTTCATCTTGACACCCTCTACATAAATCAGATGTGGTGATACCCATTCTGCTCATGTGGGTTCCCATTGTGTTGTGACCCGTTAGGATTCCAACCAAGAGGGACAGTTGAGGTCTGCCTATAGCTTTAGAAGGTAGTCTGTTTTTTTCTTAGAGATGTTCGGCCATAGATTCTTCGAAACCCGACAAGTATCAATTGTTGACCATCTGTCGTTTGCGGCTTTGAGGAAACTTTGGTGAATTCTGTTTTTTTCTTGTTCTAGTGGCATGAACACAGAAGATCTGACCCGATCTTGGCCAATTCATCCGCCATTTTATTCCCATGAATGTCACGGTGTCCTGGGACCCATCGCAGGGTAACAGTGTTTTTTCCGCCGAGTAATCTTAGCTCGTTACGACAACGAATTACTAGTTTAGACTTTGTGACGATGGAGGAAATAGCTTTTATTGGCCCCATGACTGTCAATAAAGAAGTCGATATTGTTGTCTACTAGTTCCAATGTTGCAAGACTCCTTGCGGCTTCACAAACTGCAAGTACCTCCGCCTGAAAGACACTGCAGAAATTAGGAAGCTTTATTGATTTACCAAGGGGTGGATTATCTGAAAAGATACCTGACCCTACCCCCTTATCTGTCTTCAAGCCGTCCGTAAATACGGAGATATGATTGTCTCTTATGACCCGGTTTTCCGTCCAGAAGTCCCTTGTGGGTATCTCTGTTAGGGCCACTGGTTTGAAATCAATGCTCGGCATTGTATAGTCTGTTTGAATGTCTTTCTCAACAAAGCTCGAAACTTCATCTGTTACTAAAAGTGCCATATTGAGCGAATGTACTTTAGTTCAATTCGACCAACGATAAATGTATAGACTAAATATTTATTTAAATGCCGAAATATATGTTCATGTTCACTTAAAATTTGAATTTAAATTAAATTTGGGCATAAAGAACATTTATAAAATACATAATTTAAATAGGTATTCATATCAAACCGAATTCGACACAATCATTTAATTCAAACAACCAGCGAAAATATTGCGTAAATACTTATGTTCAGGCCAGCAAAAACCTTAAAATAGCTGACTATCGCAGTTTATTGCGTGACTCTGTTTAAAACACGAAAGTTTTGCTATTTGTATTTTTTTTTTTGGAATCCTGAACAATCAAACAATTAAATATGCCGAATGAAAAGAATTGTCTGCTGTTTTCCGTATGCAGCAAAGTACCATCATCAACCTTTATATGAAGCACTCCAGTGCATTATCTTCACACAATATTCACCGAAGCGTTCCGGCAAAAAAAAAAAAATACATTATAACAATAACGATTGCTGGGGAATAAAACGAATCCAATGATTGCTCTGAATCAGTACCAATAGCTGTCGGCGAAATGTTTGCTCCTCATGGGATCTGCTTAATATGGCAGCCAATTTGGTGCAAATATCCCAGTGCTCTGTGCGGATTACCTTCTTACACCCCCGCTAATCCAAGAGTCAACAAAGACCATTGCCGCATATCATCTGACTGAGATAGGATATAGGATACACTCGTACTATACCAGTCAGCACCATGAAGCGGAAGTCAGTGCGAACTGCGAATGGCACTCTGGGATCGTCATAACCATCGGTTTGTCAAGGCTCATTAAGTAAAACATTTTCCAGAAAGTTCGGTAATTCGGATTTCCCTTGCACGGAAATTGCGCTTAATTTGTGTTAATTGCCAAGCGCGTAATACCAATACAATTTAAATAATATTTACGCATTGGAATGCATTTGCAAAAGCACAGTCCTCCTGGTCTGGTGGTGGAATGGAGGCACGTCGGTCGTCGTCCGTTCATTCTGCATTCCAGCCTGCAATGCCAGGTGGCTTTTTCTGTCATCGAGAGGTTTTCCATCACACATGCGGTTGGAATCCTTTAAATCCAATTCAAATTGAACAGTTGTAGCTATTTGTTTCAATTAATTTCGCTTTAATGTCACATGGACCAAGGGCGACGAACGCGAGTGCGTTTTCAATCAAAAAACGAAACGAAAAATCTATACCTATACACATAACTCTACTCATTTATTTTGAATTCTGTGTTTTTCCAACCCCAAAAATGCCGACCACCACATTCGAAAGAGCCAACAGCCAAAACCGCCAGCAACATCACAAAATGTTCCCTTTATTTTTCAACGACCAACATACCATCAATGCATGCTTGGGATGCTTGACGATTGCACTACGCTGGCTGGCTGCTACTGGCAAAGTTGCGGCGATTTGGCCAAATTGCTACATTATCAAATGACCCGTTCCGTCTCCTAGTTCATGCTGGACAGCTGCTATAGGAGTATTGTTCTATTCATTTCCGTTGGTGCGTGGTAGCGGTTGATTGTTCATATATGCAAGGATTCCGCATTCGCCAGCACAATATCACCATGGAATTACTGAAAAGCGACAAAAGAAAGTATACTGTCTATTTTGATGTCCAATCCTATTCTTGGAAACAAACATGTTTTGGAAGGTCAATGGACTGTAATTTAAATGATGTTCTTGTTTGCTTGCTGTATCCGACAACTATTAAAAGAATACCGATATACCCGCAAGAAACACCAGAATTTCCTCACATACTTTAAGGCGCCCACGGCCATTGTGACGAGGTTCTATAAGAGCAACATATAAACACTACACAACATCACAACAACATCAGAAACAATGATCGAGGCTGCACACAAGAAGTCAATAAAATGAGTTGTTCTGCATTTATACAGCTCAGCTTATACTCAGTTGTCACCGCAGAGTTCGTAAGGGACCATAAGAATTACCTTTTAAATCAGAATATTTGAGGTTATTCTCCTCTGGTACTTTTAGGTCAATTATCGTGACAATTAGTAAGCACCGTAAAGCAACTAGCATAAGCTGCTGGGTGTGTATTATACCAGTAAGAAGTTTTAGAACCGTTTTCGGCTTTTTGCTCCGCTTCTCTCCCCTGTTTTGTATTTAAAGCTAGGGACTCAATCTCAACAACTGTATTCGTACCCTACTAATACAAAGGCCCATTACTGGTTTTGTCTTAGAGTCTACAGGGTCTAGTGAACAATACTACCTTCGTACCCAGACTTGACTTCGGTCAGCCAAGGAAGTCAATCATCCCAATTTCTGTACCCTGACTTTACTTCGGTCAGCCAAGGGAGTCAATCCCAATTTCTATACCCAGACTCGAATTCGGCCAAAAGTGCCGATAATTTAGCCAGTAAATTAATAAAACTATAGAAGTGGACAAATAGTGTGGACTTGAACCTTAAATGTCGGTAACATAGTTTGTTTTTGACTCAAAAAAGGGTGTGAACACATCCATAGAATAAAGAGTGCAGATAAAAGTTGATATAGCGTTTTATTGAACTTGTATTGCTGCGCTAGCTATGAATTACCAATAAAACGCACCTAATAATATTATAAAATTATGATGAATTGTTAGAATTAGTTGTATGATAGATTTAATAAAGAACTAATTTTTGTAACTGGAGTTCCGAACTTTCAAACACACCGAGTATTACTTTGCTTTCTACGGTACGACCCTTAGATCCGCTGACGCTACCTCAGCTGAGAATAAAAAAGGATTACAAGGTTTACTAATTTATTGAGGGAAGTTTTCGAAAATTCAGAATTAAATCAAACACCAGGATATTACACGGTGCATTGCATCGCTCCATAAGAGTGAGTGGAAAGCAATTTGAACATTTGCTTTGAAAATTCAAATAAATACAAAAATTAACAATTATCTAATGTTGTTGTTTTTGTTTTTAATGTATGGTCAGTTAAATTATTTTTTTTTACAGCTTGTGCTTTGGCTCAATTTACGAAGAGTATTTTTGCAAAAAAAGAGCGATCCAATTCCTTCATTTTTAGTCGTAATATTCAAAATTTCAAAAACTTAACATAATGCAACGAAGTAAAAAAAAAAACAAATTTATTTTTTTTTAATACAAAAATTATAAGAGCTATTAAAATCTTCGACCAATTATGTTTTGCCACCAGTAGTGTAGAAAATTGTTGCAAAAGAAAATCGGTGGAATTCGTCCATTTGTAGTCGTGGTATTCAAAAACGTAAAGTAAGTAAAAAAAATACACTGAACGAACAAATGCACATATTTTTAGTACCCTTTGAGATAGCGCCTTTTTATTTCCGGTTTCGGAGCACTCATTGCCGGACACCCTGTATAGACGATACATTATGTTGCTCTTCTTTCAACTGCTCTATTTATAGTTGCTGTTTCAATGCCCAATAATTCATAAAAACAAAAAATGTTTCAATTTTTTCCAATTCAAAAAAAGAAGAGAAAACATAAACAATTGACAATTGCTTCATGTGACAGTTTCTATAACAATCTTGTTTTTTACATCTAAAAAAAATTCTTAAACCAATTTTTAATGTATATTAGGTTTCATACCAAAATTATAGTTGTATACACTTCCCTTTCGTTTTATACATATGCATAATATGTTTCCTAACTTTTCAAAGGGAATTCAGGATCCCAAACAAAATAATGGCGCGAAATATTATATGAACATTGAAGAACTTATTAAAATGTAAACATTAATGTAAAACACTATCTGAAGGCTCAATTGCATGATGAAAACATAAATCAAAACCACACGCATGTAAAACAAATGTAAAAAAAACTGAAGTTGCTTTGGACGTCCTGTCACCCTTGGCTAGCTGTTCACAAAAAACAAAAAAAAAACAAAAATTCTCATAAAACAAAAAAAATAAAATAAAACAACATCATTGGTAAGTCCCTGAGGTATAGACAAAGTGTCTGACTGATGCCTATTGGTTTATGTTAACAAAGTGAATATATCATCACTCTTGTGGGACTCTCTGTACATACAAATACAGTGTTCATCAAAACAATCATACTTTAACTATTATAATTTTGAACTATTATAATTTTTAATTGACAGCAGCAACAAACAACAAAAAATTAAAAATTAAATATGCGCCTATACATATGATGGTGTGCGTATGGTATATATGGAGCTGTGAGGTTTAATTGTTATTAATCATTTTGAATAACGGCACTCCGTTCATAAATTTCAATTTGTCCTTGCTTCCGGTATCTTCTCACTTGACGGTGCTGCCTGTGATTGTTACTTGTTTTTTTTTTTTGTTTTTTTTTTGGAGCAAAATTTGAAAGCTGTGCGTATTTTCCTATTATATATTATAATATTGAGGTCTAGGACGCTGGGGAAATTAACATTTCGCCATAAGCTACAGAACGATGTTGCCTTTTTAGCTGCTGCTTTTAATAAATATGATGTGTTTTACATGTAAATGTAATGCCACTGCCATCAAACATCAGACAGACAGGCACACACACGCGGCCATATGGGTGAGTAATTCAGAAATTTTAATTAAAAACATATTTTTTAATGTTTTACCCAACACATTAAGGGGGGTTGTTGGCTTCACAGAAATGAAAGGTGGGTTTATGGCACACGTATCACTGAATTTGTCTAAAAGGCTGCAAGTTTCGAAACAAACTTACTTTATACCATGACTCATGAGTGATTCCATAATTTTGAATGATCCAGCTATTATTTCACTATCTTTGATGGAAATGTGGTTGGGGTCTTATCGTATTGTGTCGAAATACAAATAGACTCAGTTATTAACTTCTGCATAAGCATAACCTATGATTTTATTAGTTTTATTTTTAAACATTTCGTTTCTGATACATTTTTTTTTCTTCTGTTTTTTTTTTGTAAGAAATCATTTTAAGTTTGGGAAGGACAACGATTTTTTTGATTTGTGGCAATCTTAAGAGCAGTTGTCTAACAGACAAAATGTTAGCATACTTTTATGGAAAATTGAATTAATAGACAAGTTTTAGGCCTCAATCATATATTTTTTTGAAAATCTTCGAATATTTTTAATTGTAACATTTTTTTTCAATTTTAATCAAAATAAAATAAAATTGTTCTATATGAGAGAAACGGTTATACCAATGGCTTGGCTGTGAGATATTAATACCCCATGAATGGAATTTTCGCAAAAAAGTATGCAATCTAAAAGGTCAGTAATTGGCCATAAAAGGTCAGGTAGTTTCAGAAATTAGCCACCCGTAGATTTTTAGTTATGGATTAAAAAAAATGTAAGGTCATTGACCTTCACCTTGCAATTTTTTATTTTTATAAAAATCATAACAAACAATCTACCAAATCTGAAACTAGCTGACCTTTTATGAGGATCCAGTAAACTTTCAGATGGCATCATTTTTTTTTTTGCAAATTCCACAAATAAAAAAAAAATAATTTTAAAAATTCATAAAAAATTTTTTATGGCTGAAAAATTTCTGAAACCAGCTGACATTCTATGATCAATTACTGACCTTTTAGATGGTATACTTTTTTTGCGAAAATTCCATATAATATGAGATGCTAAGATCCCACAGCCCAATGAATTATAATTAATTTTGATTTTATCAGATGATAAGTGTACATAGAACTAAAATTTTAATCAAATTCGTAGAAATCGTAAAAATTAGATATTATTAAACGGTTTTTACTCTTGCCAATCGCTGTTTCTTTGGGCTAGGAAGACATTAATTTGAGTAATAAAGCCCTCTCTCAGAGAACCAGGGAGATCTTATATATAAGACCTTAATCATCCCGGTCTTGCTATATGGGGCAGAAGCATGGACACTGTCAAAAACGGATGAGAATCTGCTTGGTTGCTTTGAAAGGAAAATTCTTCGGGTGATCTTCGGTCCAGTAAGTATGTATCGATGGAGTATGGAGGAGAAGATTAAACAACGAGCTTTGCGGGCTTTACAGCGACGTCGACCTGGTCAAGAAGCTGAAAATACAGCGGCTGAGATGGCTGGGACACGTGGAGCGTACCAGCCCGACGAGTCTTCGAATCTACCCCTGACGGTCTGCGCAGTAGAGGAAAACCCCACTTTAGGTGTCGCACCGCGCACATAAGTGAAGAACGACCTCAACCAACTTGGAGTGCGTAAATGGAGCAGCTAGCTAGGGACCGAGTTGGCTGGAGGGGCTTGTTGGTTGAGGCCGTAGTCCATCCTGGGCTGTGAGCGCCGTCTAAAGTAAGTAAGTAAACGGTTTTTAAATGTATACATAATTAGCCGCCGTACCATTAATTTTCACTAGATAATATAATTGTTGTTTAAAATATTTATAGATAGAATAAAAAATCTGGCACCAAGCTATTTAATCAAAAATAATATTGAATTTTCAAACAAAAATTTAGTCAAACAGGCAGACAGATAGATAGACGGACAACCGAACCCACGAGGATCACTTTTATCGTCTTTTCTATCATCTAAATATCAAGTTTGATAAAAATCTCGAATTAATTTTTTTTTTTCGAATCCATTGCTTGCTCTTTACTAAATTTGAAGCACATTGGTCCAGTCGTTTAAGTTCTAGCTCAAATTATAGTGTACGCAAAGATCCATAGTTGACAAACGATATGGCGAAACCTATACTTTTCTGGACGTCTCCATCATCGTTGTAACAATTTTTGTTATAACCTCGAATTTTTTTTAACGCGAAACCATTGTCTTGCAGAATAATTAACGACCTATAATTTTCTCTATTTGTACCTAAATTAACCTTAAAAATAATATATATGCTCCGTTTGGACATCAATCAATTCAAAACAAGTTCAAAATATAAATAAAGTTCCATAATATCTGCTAACAACTTTGGTGTAGTTAAAGTTCCTTCTGATTGAGCACAAAGGTAAAGAATATTGACTGAAAATCTGACTGAAAATGACATAAAATATTTCGTGGATATAATCCTTTCTATATGCAGCAATTTCAATTTTTCATAAAAAAAAAAAAAATTCCAACACTTTTCAACATTTTTATTTACATACCTATTATCTCTACATGATGGCATCCAGGGTCCTTTACCTATGATGGTCAATGTTAACTGAGTTAATTAAAAACATCACTTGTCACTGTGTCTCACTTTATGAACAGACACTCTTACTAAAGTGAAAACAATACAAAAAAAAAAAAAAAAACATTGACAATTTGTTACCAGAAAAATATTAACCGACCCATGTCAGGGAGAGTCCTCGACTTCAAACAGGCAATATGTATATTGTATGTGATTTAGTTAGACATTCTGATGGTTTCCCCATATGGTTTGTTAAGGGACATTTTTTGCCTGATGGTTTGCTGCTTTCAATATTGTCAACGATGACAGTTAAAACAATTCAATAATTGTCTGCATCATTGTTTTAAACCCTATCAGACCATTCACAACCAATGATGGGATAATTTGTCAGGTTAATACTTTTTAAATGCAAAAAAAAATCCCTCAATGAATTTTAAACACCTCATCCATCATCATCATTACCGTCATTTTTGAATTTATTTAAATCTTACAAAAATTCTTAGGAGCTATACAAGGATAGTTTTTACAGAGACCTTTTTATAGCATTAAAAATAGGTAGGTACGTTGTTACCTCTGCATTGTTCGCGGAAGGGATAAATACCACACAATGCTTTTCTTCATTACTCATTCAAGTTGATTTACAACCTCAGTTATCTGGCAACACTGTTAAAACTTTATCTTCAGCTCGATGGTTTTTGCTATAACAACTCTAACTCCATTTTTCTCAATCTCATTTAGCCAAGGAAAACTTATAAAACAACGGCCGGATGCATCTATTTAGATATCCACCCATAAACAGATCAGTAAAGCTGCCAAACTTTTGCAGTGTCTTCCAAGCGGAAGTACTAGCCGTTTGTGAAGCCGCAAAACATCTTGCCATATATGAAGTAGTTAATAGAAATATCGACATCTTCATAAATAGCCAGGCGGCAATCAAAGCCATTACCTCAATCGCCATAAAATCAAAGCTGGTAGAACGCTGCCGCAATGACCTGAGGTCTCTCAACAGGTGGTCAACACTTGACACTTGTCGGGTTTCAAGGAATCTGCGGCCAAATATCTCAGGAAATAAAACAGAATACCTACTCAAGATAAGCAGGCCTCAACTAACCCTCCTTATTGGTATCCGAACAGGGCACAACTCAATGGGAACCCACATCATGAACAGAATGGGCATTAGCACACATCTGATTCATGTAGAGGGTGTCACTTCCTCTGTGAATGCCCCAGCCTAGCAAAAATCAGGAAAGCTGCTCTCGGAGAATACTTCTTCGACGAATTGGGCGACATCTCAAACTTGCCTCTCAAAAACATCCTGAAATTCATCCAAAATTCAGGATGGTTCAGGGAGGCTCCTTAAACCTAAACTTCCACCCACTCCACTCCCCGCCTAAATCCTGGGGAGCGCAATGGATCCAATGAGATCCGAGTGAGATGGCGCGGTTTTGCCGAATCATCACCCCTTCGAACCTAACCTAACCTAACGTTTGAGTTTTTTTTTGCACAAGCGAACTAAGAACTTGAAGAATTTTGTGATACATAATTTTAGAAAATGTGTGTTCATTAAATACAAATAATTCTGAGCCTTACTCAAAATAGTTATCGGCCCTCGGTGCTGACTAATCCGCTCCTGTATAGTATAAAATAGTTAACCTCTTAATTTATTAAATACCCTCCCACTTCTTTGTTCGGAGTGGACCTCAGCTCCTGCACACCTTCTGTAAAACAAAGGGGATGAACAACACTAAACCAACAAAACGGAACACCTAATGTGAAGGATAACAAGCTCCTGACTCAGAGATATAGAGAGTTACAGAGGAGCCACCTCTTTATACAGAAATTCACTGCAATTCAGTTTTAAATTCTATTCTGCAGTAGGTCGGTTTTCGAAATCCCTAGTATCGCCCTCCCCGCCTGAACTCCTTCTTGGATGAAATAAAAACATTCTCAGACTGCGAGCCCTACCACAAGACCATCACCTAAATTCGCAGGGTGACTTTAGTTTCGAGGTGTGGGATATAGAGTATATAGCAGGAAGTCTGCTAGGACTTTCGCGTCCAATTTGTCTACCGGACTGGATTTCCCGCAGTTAAGCTTTAATTAAGAGAGAGCAACTGCGGCGAGTGTTGAAAAAAAAACAAACCAACTTTGGGTTGATGTTCCTGCTATCCAGGGAAAAAGTAAATAAATGTACTCACGAAATTTTCAGCACCAACTCTGGCCGAAGGCAGGAGGGAGCCATCATCAGGTAGTAAGATAAAAACTATACATAAGTTTAGGCAGCATAGTGTATATGAGACCCCCAAGCCTCCCCATATTCCTGCCAACCGCCTTCCTCCGTGTCGTCGAGGTTATTTAATTTGCGCCGCACGGACATTTAAAACGTGAGTGAGAGGGAATAGCATCGATTGGCTTAATATACAGTGGAGGGTGGGATATATAGCTTCCTCCCCTGACCCCCCACCCCATTGCCCATCATCAAATCAAGGTAAATGGGTTGCGTGCGTGCCTGAGCACATTAATGTAGTGGTAACTTCATTTTTAATTATTTGGTGGTTCCTCTCAGTCTCCATTAGTTTCCGGTTGCCGCAACAATGCAGGCGCAAATTGGGTAGTGAAAGGGGAGTTCTGAGGGTGTTAGCGGGCGTTTGATGGGCTGGCTTCCAATCAATTAGAATTTGGAGGAAATACTTGGTTCGATTGCATGTGTGGAACATGCCAACCTGCACGCGCGGAACACCGAACACCGCCCGCATCAGCTCACCATTTTGGACAAAATTGTTATAATTATTGTTATTGAAGATCGCGCGGTTATAGGGTAGCATTTATTACTCGTGCCTGGTGCTAAATTCATGGGTAAAATTTTTCGATAGTGAATTTGATGCGAAGGCACGCACACCGAAATTCAATTTAACTCAGATATGTGTGGTGTGTGTCAACATAGTGGATTAGTGCGAGAGTATAAGCTTAAATTTGATACAGAAAAAAAAAATATGTCTAAATATAAAAAAATTCTGATCATTCAATTATATCAACCCCCTTGTGTACGGTTGACTAACGAGGAGTTTTAGTCTTGTTTCTATATATTCGAAGCCAAAGGAGGAAGTTGTGCGGCGCCAAAATTGAATTACACAATATTGTGCTTATATGTAGCCGCAGCTTCCGTTGCTGTCAATGAGTTTAAAAGCCCAATGTAAAGCGATGTCACAGGACTTTTGATATGGAAGTTGATGTAGGTAATGGAACAACTTTTTTTTTTTTAACTTTAATTTTATCATGCGGCCATCAACAAGGGTTGTTTAATTTCATTATAGAATGAAATTCGATATAGATGATTTTTTTTCTGGAAAAAGAACTGGGAATCAACGGCTACGTTTGTGAATTAAGTTTTATATTTAAGGACATATATTTTCGGGGTATGGATTTAATTAATTATAAGTCAAATTGATGGTATACGTTTTTTAACTTTGAAATAAGAACAAAAACAAACATACAAAAATTAATTGTAAACAGTTTTTGTTTATTTAAATAATAATTCTTGAATACATTACGTGGATACGTAACGTACCGAAGCCACTAAGGGAGAGATGAAAAGAGAGTCGTACTGGAAGTTGTTAAGAGCAGAATGGGGATGCGATGCACTTATACGATTTATCCCTACAATAATGAGTAGTATATCAAAACCAAAGTTCCAAGTTTTTTTTTGGATTGGGTTTTGTGATAAGAAAACAAGAGCAGATATTTATTTGTAGCTACCAATATTTACATCTCTGATTAACCTTGTAAAACAAACCTACTTTCTTCTTCTCTTGTTAGAAAGGAAAAGTAAGTTTGAATTTCCGAATTCTTCGAAAAAGAGGCTGACACTGATTGTAACGCTGATGTGGCTTTATTTTCAATATTTGAGGCAATATAGCAATTTCAATGGCAATGGCAATTTACTACTTGTCAGGCAATTTCAATTGTCAAAAAATGTCAGTATAGAAATGGTGACAACAACTATTGAAATATGCTGTTTTTCACAAAACAAAGATTTTTTTCACACCTATTCATATTTTCAAATGAATAAAAATCATTGGAGAGACCATTTTGTAAAAGGTGAAACGCCAAAATGTATTGCCTCGTTTTCAATTATTAAAGGCAATAAGCGAAACAATTTACTGACTAAAATATTGCTAATAATGGAGCCGCTCACATCACTGCAGCAGGCAGACTTTGAAAAAATTGAAAATGTCATGCCTTATTTTCAATAGAAGTTATTGGAAAACTTTTAACTTTCTTTAACTGAGAGAACACTAAGATAGAAGAAAAGCAGGGGGAAAATTTGCCAATAGCAGTTTTAAACCATAATCGTTTACATAACAATTACATACGTCACACAAACTAATGTATCGGCTTTCTAAATTTGGCTATTTCGCAACAGGTATTTTTTTTTATTTATTCTGAATTTTGTACAGTAAAAAATTAATTTTTCTGGTTTTTACAGGCACAGTTCGTGAAAAAAGAACTGGTAAAGCAAAGTTGGCCGATCCAAAAAAAATGAAAAAAAAAGTCGTGGTTCAATTGATTTTGCATTCGACAAGGAAAATGAAATTGCAGCTGTTCGTTGGAACGACAATTTTATTGTTACAGTTTTATCAAATCATTTGATAGACTAACCAATCAAATAAGCAAAACGGTTTGATCAAAATTTAAATTTTCTTTCTTAAAAGCCATCCTCTAAATATAACTTTTCAAACAAAACAAAAAAAAAACTTTTTCAAAATCTGACAGTGGTTTTTAAGAAATGCATGCACTTCTGCAATTTGTTGGCAAACTGCAAGATTAATTTCGACCAAACCCACACAAGATTTCCACCTAAGATTTCCTGAAATTTTTAGAAAAATTGAAGTGTGTTTTTAGTACCTAAGTCTGTAGTAGCCCGTGGCATAATGGTTAGTGCGTTGGACTGTCATGCCAGAGGTCTGGAGTTCAATACCAGCCGCTTCCACCTTAAGTTTTTTTCGGAGCTACTGCCTCTTGCGAGGAAGTGACAAATCCTACAAGAGTATCTCTTGTCATAGAAAAGTGCCGCTTACCTTAGCCGTTCGGATTCGGCAATAAACTGTAGGTCCCCTCCATTCCTGCAGACACGCACACAGGAACCGTTGAGAGTTGTAAGTCACTAGGCCCTAACTCTTCATGAGCCGTTTGTGCCACCAAATTTATTTATTTATTTATATAAGTCTGAAAATACATGCGCTATTGCACCTTGTTGTCACACTGCTAGACCAAAACAAACACACCTGAGATTTATTGAAATTCTGAGCTGAATCGGTATGGGTTCTTTGGAGTTTAATTTTCTTAGCTTTTCTTCTCGTAAAAACCTTCAAGAAAGTATACGAAAACTTAAAAAAAAATTTAATAAAATCGGTAAAGTCGTTCTTATGTTATGGCGTGACCAAGGGAAACAGGGAATCATTTCAAAACAAAACAAAAAAATTTAAGGAAAAACTTAAGAAGCAGACGAGATGTTAACCTGCTTCTAGAAATTTACCATAAGATGAAGAAGGAAACAACCAAATTGTATGGCCAGTTAAAAAAAAAAAAAATAGACAAACGTTTTACACACCGATAAATTTTTATGTTTCCATTTTTTCGCGACCTTATAATGTATTGTATGTGGATATAAGAAGAATATATTCATAGAGGTGAAAAAATCCTCTTGATTAATCTTATATGTAATATAACAGACCCTTTAAAAGTAATAATACAAAATAAGAATTAGTGGAGTCACTGTGGCGTATACGTACTTTTTTATCAGCATATATCAGTTAGTCTTAAAAATCTTTACATCACATCTTTACAGTTCATTTTATATAATTGATATGAGATAAGTTTTGAATAGCTTTTAAGTCAAAATAAATTTTAATGTTAGTTAAGTCAGAGTTTGTTGTTTAAAAATAATTAAAATCGATTGCGAATTACATCTCACTATATTTTTACTTCCTTCGGCACAAACATTTTTTTGTTGGAAAGAGGGATTGATTTTTATATATAAGTACAGATTTATTTAGTACCGAAATAATATGTTTCATTATTACGTTAACTTTAACTTCCAAAGTCATGACCGTACTTCTTATCCAAAATGTTAAAAAAATTATGACCTGCTTGTCTCGGCGATTACTTCGAAGAAATAACTAATTTTTTGGGTAATACTGAGTATAGTAACTTCAATCAGCCATCAGTCATATGTTTGTTTTCAGCAGCTCTATGTACAGAGAGTCTAAGTACTAAAAAAGCAAAATCAAGGTCAAGATCAAAATAAAGTAAATATAATATCTTACGTTCAATATATGTATTGTATCATTGTTAATATATATCTGACCTTTTGCAGAATAACTTTTGAACGTCCTGTCTAATGACATAAGTAAGCGCAAATCCACTTTGTCTTAAGGATAATCGTACTCATAAATTCCAACTTGTCTAATTGAATGAAAAAGGTTTTCCAAGCGACAGCAACAATCCACTTAGATCGTGTTAAGTCAAATCCTTTTTTCTCTCATTTCAAGGACATCTTAAATTGAATTCCATAGCTATCGGTACGAGAAAAGTTTAGGTAGGTAAAAAAGTATTTTTTTTTCCCTTGAGCTATATGGCAAAGTTTTCTATTTTTCCCTTCAACAACCAAGTCAATAAATGAATCCCAGAGTATAGGTTTGGTATAGGTTAAGTGTTAAAGTGAATCTACAAGAAGTCCACTTACTTGATTCAGGTGTGTGAGAGATAATAACGAAGACTATATGAGGCTGGATCTGAATTTTCATCTTAAGTCGTAAAATATAAATTTTATGTGACCACAAACTCACACAAAAACAAAAAAATGTGTTGCTTATGCATTTGTAAAATGCTGTGATCGTACTGCGTAGCGTAGGTCTGTTATTGTCAATTACGGTAACGTTATCGTAAAAAGTTCAAACAAAAGGCACATACACACAAACGCACACCTTTAAGAGATTCTCATTTATTTTTTGGTTAAGTGTAAAGTTAAATTCTTTTCTATTAGAAGGCGGATGCCACATAAAACATAAACCGAATGAGGCTCGTAAAACTGAAGGAGCTTCGAGCAGACACAGTCTAACTGGAGGTAACCAGAAGAGTATACCTACGTAGAGCCCCAGCGAAATCAGCATTCCACAGATGTAAAATCACCGGTAAAACTTTGTCCCTGGTTTGGCAAACCAAACTTTCTCTGATCCGAACACCGAACCTTATCCCCACCACCACACTTCATATAGCCTAAATGGTTAATCTAATGTAACCATGTTTGTATGTTTAAGGTGTCCTCGATGCAGCCTATGAGTGTTATTATGGTGTGTGTGTTTGTGTATGTTGGGAAATTTTATTACTCCATTAACTACCATTACTCTATATATGTGCGGTGGCTGGATAACGGTAGCGGTGACGGTGCGTCGCTGTAAATATATAGCTGGCTCCGGCGATACTTAAAAGGACCCACTACCGCACCGCACTGCACAACCATCATTGGGTGAGTCCCCCCCTAAAAGTTCGACGATAGCAATAAACTGTAGCACTGGGCCATCATGGAAGTGTAAAACTTTTCCCAGTTCCCGAAATGGTATACCGAAAAAGTTATATATGTCCTTCGACATGTCATAGGGAAAGGGATGCAAGCAAGGTAAAAATCTGGTTGCCAGATGGGTATAAGCATAGTAAAAACTTGATTGATTTTTAGAATCTTTACCGCTCTTCTTTTTAGGTAATAACTATAGAAAGTCTGACATATGTAGGAAGATGGATTTTGAAACTGATTATTTGTTGCCTACATACATACTTTTTCCTTTTGGCAATTATAAATTGAAATAAATAGTTTTCAAAAAATAAAAAGGGGGGTTAAGCGTGCGGGACTTCGCCAAAATTTTGTTTTATGCTTTCAACCTAGAGGAACAGTGAAATTTCCATGTATCCCCTATTTTTTGTCTAAGTTGACTGACCATTTCCAAAATGTTACTTTAGAAAATTTGGCAAAAGAAAATATTCAAAAGCTATGAAAGGAGATGTCATCGTGAGAGTGCAGAGTTTTGAAAAATGTTGTGCTAAAAAATTTGACTAATTTCCTGCCTATCTACGTACCTATACTGGCTGAACAGAATTGTGACGGAGACGGAACAGGAGCCAGAGCTGAAATAGCTGTCAAAATATTGAATACACGCAAATTCAATGTTGCGAACACAACGGAACGTAGCCGCATACGGAGCTGCAGTCGCAGACGGAAGAGTTCACCAACTTTTAACTTTTCAAGTACGACACTTTTGACGTTTCAATTTGTATGAAGAAAAAAAAAAAACAACTTTTTGGGTCAGACAAAAATATTGTGGTTATTTGTATCACGAAAAAAATTATTTATTTAAAGGAAAATTATTGGAAACAAAAAATGTGAATTCTGAGCTTGCACACAAGAATATTGTTTTGTTTTTCTTCAAAATACTTTCAAAGCTGTACAGTTGCATTGTGGGCATCTAAAAAAAATAACGTTCGACACTTTTTGACAGCTCTTCCAGTTCCGTCTGCGGCTTCAGTACCAGCATTCTATTCTGTTCAGGCAGATAGATAGAAGAAGACCGCATCGAGTGACAGTTTTGCTGGGGCGATGGAGCGGTGCGATGGTTCGGTTAGAACCTTACACAATAATTTTATAATGATTTTTTTTAGAAATTCAGTAAGAAATTCATTTAAATAAATGAAGATGCCTTTCTATCAACCGCTCTGCTTGAGCGATCGGGACTTGAAGATACTCAAGGTGAAACTGAGCTAGGGCTGGCCACGAGACGAAGCAAAAAAAAAAAAATATTGTCTCCGTATCGGTCCCAGTCTCGAAACAGCATTGCCGAAGTGGCCACGATCGTGCTTTTTTGACACAATAATTTCCTCGTGGCACGGTGGCACAAAAAAGTTCAATATAACACTTTTTTTTATATCTATTATTTTACTTAAAATTAAGCAAATTTCTACAAAACTTAATGAAAATTGGTCTAAATTCTGTAAAAATTGAGCAGAAACACATAATTTTTGACAATGCTCAAATAAAGCAAATGATTTCCATTGACATTTATTATTGTATTTCACCAAGTAATCAAATTGATTACAGGTTTTTTAAAGATAGTAGAAGAATTTGTGGTTTTTTCATGTGGCACGAAAATTTGCACGTTTTTTCAGAAAATATGGCACGTTAATTTTATTTCGCGCGGCAACGCTGTCTCGAAACGTTTTTGTGGAAGAAATAATATCAAAATATCTAAAAGCTGCTAAATATTTGCATTATGGAAAATTAATTAAAAATTCAATTTTGTTTTATTTTTTTCAGTTAATATACCAGGCGGTAAATTTCAGTCCGAAAAATAGGGTATTACCTCGGTTGTTTAAGATCAGGGCAGGAAAAAAAATGAGAACAAGACTTTTTGCATATCGTGGCCAGCCTTAGCTGGAGCTCTCGGTCAAGGGGCTTTGACTTTTTTGGACTTACTTGCCCAGGATGGACGGCCTCAACCAATAAGCGACTCCAGCCAGTTCGGTCCCCAGCTAGCTGCCTCCAGTTACGCACTCCAAGTTGGTTGAGGTCGTTATCCACTTGTGTGCGCAACCTAAGGTGGGGTCCTCCTCTGCTGCGCAGACCCTCAGGGGTAGATTCTTAGACTCGTCGGGCTTGTGCGTTAGTGTCCATACGCTCCACGTGCCCCAGCCATCTCAGCCGCTGTGTTTTCAGTCGACGTCGCTGTAAAGCCCGTAAAGCTCGTTGTTGAATCTTCTCCTCCATATACTCCATCAATGCAGACTCGACCGAAAATCACCCGATTTGGACAGGGTCCATACTTTTTTGGACTTAATCCATATTTATTCCAAGATAATTGAGTTCGCAGTTTGAATTTCCGTCGAAAAATCGTTTGTTTTTTTCGAATCAGCTATCCATTTCTCGTTGTCATAAAGGAGACTTAGTTGGTTGATATTTTTTTTTTTTTTTTATTTAAAAGGAAAGCTTACCTGGCAACCATATAACCAGCAACCAGAGGATCTATATGCTATAGGACTGCACTATAACATATACAGAGAAGAATAATTGAGCTCGGAAAATCACTTTAAGCGTATTGGAATTTATTGGTTTTGTTTATTGGGGTCCAGAGATAGAGGTGTGGGTCGACTTTAAGACTTTCAACTCTAACGCAACTATATTCAAGTTTTCTCCTCCCTTACCTAAATTATTGTTAACTCATCTTGTTTGTTTCGCTAAACTTTGGTGATTTCACTCGAATATATAGTTCCGGAAGTTACAAATTTATTGGATTCCCTAAAGGCATTCTATATTATGGTAGACATCTAGACCATATTCATATAAAATACCTTTATAAGTTCAGGGTTCATTTTCGAACGCGATAAAGTGCATTTAATTTGCAACAGATGTCGCAAATCATCCCAATCAGCATGGTTAACGACTGTTTTGTATATTTAAAGTTCAATTAGGAAGCCGATAATTGTAACGCAAAGTGTAACTGCACAATGGTCAATGGTAATGTATATTTGTATGGTTGATATTGATTTTTTATTAAAAAGTCATTTCATATATTTTTTTTTGATTTATTTACAATTATGTTTGTGTGTATAGTTATGTTGATAAGCCCAATGGATTAATGTACATTATTTTATCACTAATGGCATGATGTCATGTAAGTAGCGGGAGTTTGGTGAATTTTTGCCATTGACGTTAATTGTTACGTTTCTGTTGCAAAAAAAAAATATATCATAAAAATATTCAATAAATAATATTGACCTAAGTAATAAAATCAGAGGCATTTAATAGGGTTAATGTATTTTTTGTTGCTCAAATGTATAGCCAATTAGGGGTAATTGAATATGGTTTGATTGCAAAAGGCAATTTTTTTCAACTACCTACACTGCTGGAAAAAAAAATCGTTTGTTTAATTACTTTTTTTTTCTTTCAAAAATGGTCTAATTAAATTAAAGTCAAATTATGGAATAATGTTTTATTTTCATAATAAATTGAATGACAAAAAAAAGCCCGATTTTTCATAAAAAGAATAATATTATTTAAACAATTAGTCAAGTTATTATTTATTCAAATTAAAGTTCTTAGTCCTGATATTTAAATATTTTTAGCAACATTTTTTTAATAAGGTACCTATACCTGCGTAATTTCGCAACCGCACAAAATAGCGTAAAAAAAAATTATTTAAACACTAATTAAAGGAACAAATTTTCTTGGGTACTTATACCCATTATGCCTCGCCAATTCTGCCTGCCCCAAACCTCTTTTTCAATAAACATTTAAAAAATAAGTTAAAATCGTAACCTTAATGGAAAAATAAAATTATTTATATATCTTGGTTCATATCTTGGTATCAAATAAACAGAATCCAAAAAACCTGAATAAAAAAACCTGAACATAATAAGAGCAACTGCCTTTCTGAGGTGACGTGAAAATAATAAACAAATATCGCGCGATTTTTTTTCTGATTATTGCAGAGATCAGAGATTTCTAAGCCGAATGTCCATTATTTACTTACTACTTATACAGGTGTCCCCTAATTCGTGTTCTATATTATATATTATTATTTTTAAGATGGTACTTCTTCTTGGTCCTTTAAGAGTAATAGTCCAGTCAACGAAGGAAAAATAAATGAAATAAATCGTGTAGTCTGCATAATTCTTTTAAGTGGTAGGGGTGACCCCTAGGTACAACATACTAAAAGTCCCTAGCCCAGGCCCGCGAGCTTTAGCCAGGAGGGGGGGGGGGGTAAAGGTTCCTTTTGTACTATTTCGTAAATATTTTGATAACCAAGAGTATTAGCGGAAAAGTTTACACCACAATATGAAATTAAATTAAATTTTCTTCAAAATAGGTATTATTCATATTTTTGCTAGGAGCAATACTAAGAGAGATAGGGGGGGTACAAATGTCAGAAAATCTGAAAAACCATGTTAATGCGTTAAAAATTTAACGTTTTTTGATGAATTAACCCTGAAATTATAGAAAAGGTAAATGCGTATCGACTCATGATAATTCCATTGACTTGATGAGAAAGAAGGTATTGGGTTAAGGAAGGTGGCGAGAGTTAAAATATTCTTATTAAATTTATTTGATAGTGTTTTTTGTGATATGAAAAACACTGTATCTTGAAAGGTAAGAAGTATGCAACGTTTTTCTAAGTTATTGACCAATACTTAGTGAAATAGTTTGAAGAGATATATTAAGAAAAAACTTGCTAAGGAGGGGGGGGGGTCTAGTTGCCCCCACTTATACGGGAGGGACCATGTTGCGGTAAAATTTACCACAACAAGTTCCAACGACCTATTCTCAATCCCTGTGTATCCGTTTTAACCTTCCTTGTTTGTTGCGGCTCCAAAATCCTCGTAGAGTTCAGTTGAAACCTGGCACCCATCAACCAGAGTCCTGCTCTTAGAGAATTTTGGAAAAGTAACCAATCTAGTTCTTCGTACTTGCTAAGTTCAAGTTGTGTGACGGGCGGTCCACAAAAATGAAATATACTTTCGACAGGTTGTCGACAAAACATTTGGCGTGTGACAGATGGTCCACGTACATCAGCACCAAATTATGATCGTGTGACAGGTGGTTCACACGTACCATAAAAACCAAAACTATGTGACAGATAGTCCACATGATGCTTGAGTGTGCGACAGATGGTCCACACAAGGATTAAAACATGAGGAATAAAACCCATGTTCAACGACATGTGTGACACCTAGTTCACACCACCGTAAATTTAGTATGGCTTAATGCCCACCCTAAAGTGTCTGGTACACTTAAGAAAAGTCACTTTGCGACGTGCTTCCCTACTCCCCCCAAATCTGCAACAAGGTCCACCGAATATTAGATTGCGCGATAGTAGTTTGAATATTTGCCTTCCTCCTTCTTTCCAAAAATGAAAAGGTTTAAAAATGGATGGAAAAGTGTTAATTCCTTTTTCGAATAATTTTCAGGAAAAATAAGTAGAGTAGCTGAGAAAATGCTCAGAAGATCATTTTCAACTTTTTGTGTTTTTTCTTTCCTTTTCTGAAATTGATAATTGTGAATATGTCTAGATACAGCCTTGGGTTCGTCAAGTTTTGGGACAGCACCAACAACTTGGGGAACTCAGTGAATGTGTGGGTGAGAGAGAGTTTCGTTGGAACTCAACCTCGGAGTGCTACCGTAACCGAGTTCCACGAAAGCTGTTGCTTGAGAGTGTGAATGTGTGGGTAAATGTGGAGGCTAAGAGAGGACAAAGACTAAGCTCGACCAACCACTTTTTGGTTGTCAAGCATAGCCGACAGAAGTTAAAAAAAAAAAAATAGAGATTGTGGAAAAAGGAGGAAAAATTCAGAAAAGGTTGAAAAGAATTTTGGAAATTGTGGAAAAAGTTATTTGAGTGAAAATAATTTTTTTTCGTGAAAATAAATCTGAAATTTGTTTCGAAAGAGGAGTTTTCTGGTGTCGATTTTCGTCAGAACGGGGCGAAAAGATAAAGGAAAAGGAGAAGGAAGGAGTAGGAGTTCTTGAAAAAAAAAAGATAAGTAGAGTGTTTTTTTTTGTAATTTGATTAACATTTTATTCGTTCGTTTTAATTGGTTTTTGATTAAAAAAGATTCGGTTGGCTTTTGTCCCTCGGCTATTTTATCTCAAAACTGTGAGACCCGCGACCGTTTCGTACCGTGGTCTTTTCGGGAACTTTCCCAAGGTGACTTTCCTTTGTGTCCTTTGTGACCAAACCTTTGTTCTTGCATATTTTACTTTGGCGCATTTTGCGATTTTATCTAAGCTATTTTTGGGAAAATTGACCCTCTGTCAATTCCCAAAAACAATTGTTAATTTTCTTGTTGTTGAAAAAATTCTGGGTTTTATACCTATACTTATAAAGGTTTCCCAGATCCTATTCAATAAAAAAAATTCAAAAATCCTATTCAGGTAAACTAAATTATTCTTTTATTTTCATTGGAAAACTTTCTTTTCGACATTTCTTCCAAAAGGTGATGGTAAGTACCACAAAACTTCCTGGCGCCCATTTTGTTTTAGGTACACCCCTGGACTTTAATTTCATATTTATTTTAATTAATAATTTAATTCGGTTTGATTTCAACTTTATTAATCGGGTTCGATTAATAAAGTTAACATTCAATTCAACCCACCCCCAACCTGAGCTACTGGGTGGCAGCACTTTAATTGCTGTCAGTTGCGAAATTTATCGAACGCACCCATCTCCCTTGACATTTGTTATTTGTTTCCTTGTCTTGTCGCGACGCACGCCGGTCGAGTGCAATTTACTTTCTTTTATTTCGTTTCAATTATTATTTTAATTTGTTTGAGTTTGCGGATTGCAATTCCGCCATCGTAATTACATCCTAAAATTCTATTAATAATAAATCAATCGCGTTCGGTAATTTTCACAACAATTGGCGTCCAAACGTGGGGCTCTCTTGTGTCCATTGTTGGCTGGAAAAAGTGCATGGATTGCATTTCATTTTGTGTTGTTTATTGGTGTGTTGTATTGGTTTAGGGAAGTGGTTAATTTAATAATTTTAATTATTTCAATTCAAAGAAATTTACTTGGTGTTTTGTTTTTCTTCCCTAGGTAAAAAGTGCAAATTTTTGTTCAAAGGAATACCTACCACATACCTACATACATACGAGTTGGATTCATGCAAATATCCGTCGCAGGAGAAAAAGAAAAGTTTTTTTTTTACAAAACAAAAGGAAATATTGAGTAAGGTTTTTACTTTTTCTTGTTTACTGTGCAAGTGATATTTTTCTTAATTAGCTTTTGACTAATTAATTAATTTTTTTTTTGATAACTTCATCATTTGATTGAGTGAATAGTGTGGTCTCTTTCTGACCTCAAAAATTTATTAAAAGTGCATTTTATTTTGCAGTTGTATCAAATTAGATTGGGGTTGCCATTTCGGCATAGCTAGTACTTTTTTCGATTAATTTTTTTTTTGCAAAAATTTATTTAAAATTTGTTTTGTTCTTTTCATGGTGTGTTTTAACTTAGATTTCGAATAGAAATTGGTGAGACTTTATTGCGGGCAGTTAGCCAAAGATTAAAAAGGAAAAGTGAGTTCGTGATTTTTATTTTTGCTTTCGTGAAATAGACAGAAATTTTGGACGTTCAGTCCAAAATAAGATACGAAATTTGTTTAATTTTATCTGGAAGTGGTATAGGGTTGCCATCGCGCAATTTCAATTTCTTTTTCGGAAAGTTTAATTTTATTTTTTTTTTCGTCTTAATTCTTTAAATTCTTTTTGGTTTTAATTTATAGTTTTCTTTAATTGTGTTTGAAATGGAGGTCAACCAAGTGAATAGGTTATCACAAGACGAAATAACATACGAAGTGGAATGGAGAGGTTTAGCTGTAGGAACGGTAGAAGAGATGCGCAAAGCGCTTAGGGTTGCAATCAAACTAGAGCGTAGGAATTCGTTTATACCTCCCGCCTATCCGTTCAATTTCGAACAGGATTTTATGGCGGTAGAGAAGAAATTAGGAGAAATAGAAAAGCTGTTAGAAAATCCTCCGAAGTCGGAAACTTCGAAGGAATATTTAAAAATCATCACGAAGGTCGAGTGGGGATTACGTAGGATGGATAGGAGCATACCAGAGAATGAGACACAGGATAGGAGCAAGCAGGCTTTGAAAAACAAACTTATTATGGCTATGGCAGAATTAGATGATGAAGAGGATGATGATAAAACTGAGGAAGAAGATGAAGAGGAGAAGAATGTAGGGAAGCAACAAAAGGGGATACAGAAGAAGACCGAGGTTGAAAAGCAGCGTTCAGCTGAACCTCAAGGCACTTCTGCCAATACATCAACGGGCATAGGAGTGGCAGTGAATAGTGTAAATAGGAATAAGGATAATAGTCAGGTTAACCCAGTTGTAGAACGGGTTATTGTTAATTCGGAAAAATTTCTAAATATAGCGAAATGGGATGTGAAATTCACGGGTGAGCGCTGTGGTGCCTCCGTGAATTCGTTTTTAGAGAGGGTCGAGGAAATTCGTTCGGCTAGGGGGGTTTCAGAACCCCAACTTTTTAAGGCAGCTGTTGAGCTTTTCGTGGGAAAAACTTTGATTTGGTTTAGGGCTATTAGGGTTTCAGTTAATTCGTGGCAAGAATTGGTCAGAGAATTGAAGCTGGAGTTCTTGCCACCGAATTATGACGATCAGCTTTTAGAGGAAATTAGGCGTCGTACACAAGGCAAAGATGAGTCCATCGGAGTCTATGTTGCGACAATGCAAAACTTGTTTGGTAGGTTAACTGACCCAATTTCGGAAGGTAGGAAGTTGTCAATGATCCAAAGGAACTTGACACCTTTCTATCAAACTCAGCTTGGTTTGGCGAAACCAAGTTGCGTATCCGATTTGGTTGCTTTAGGTAGGAACTTAGAAGCAGTTAGGGCAAATGTGGAATGTTATGTCCCACCACCTAGTGTTAGGGATCATAGGAATTTGCTAGAACCGGATCTAGCTTATGTAGGACTACCAACTCCGGTAGTTTCGGTTGTTGCTGAGAACAGCGGAACTACTCGTCAGGCCCAATCATCCAACAACTCAAGACCATCTGTTAGGTGTTTCAATTGCAATGGATCAGGCCATTTTGCAAATAGGTGTTCCGCTCCTAGGCGTTGTTTTGGCTGTGGTGAATTAGGTGTCAGCAGGCAAAATTGCCGTCGCTGTTCGGGAAATGGGCAACGGGCTCTTGCGCCAGCAGGGCGAGAAGTCCGAAGACGTTGAATAGGTTACCTGCTGGTAACCAGTTGGTGAATCAGATTCACCTAAATTTTACTCTGGAGGCAAACGGTAGTGATAGGAGACCATTTTTAACAGTTAACATTTATGGTACTAGATTTTTAGGTTTATTAGATTCAGGAGCTTCTAGGACCATAATAGGTAGGGATGCTTGGAAAATACTCCAAAACTTAGGTCTTTCTTTAAAGACAGACCCTGTTGGCTGCGTTCGTTTGGCAGACGGAACAGGTGTCGAGATTTTAGGGATTGTCTCTCTTCCAATTTTAGTAGAAGACAGGACAATATTAATGGACTGTCTGGTTATACCAACTCTGCCACATACTGTGATCCTTGGTGCAGATTTTTGGGCACTGTCGGGTATTGTCCCGGATCTAAGGTCACATGAGTGGAATTTTTCGGAACAGCCGGTTTCGATTTGTTCTATTACAGAACGATCTGAATTGAGTGATAGGGAAATTAGAATGTTAGAGGATTTAATTGAGGAATCATTTAGGAAAATGCCTGAAGGCTTAGGGTGCACAACAATGGTTGAGCACAAGATTAGGACGTCGGCGGAACCGATTAAACAGCGGTATTATCCGGTTTCTCCGGCAATGCAGGAACATATAGATAGGGAATTGAACGAAATGTTAGAGGCAGGAGTTATTGAGAGATCGACAAGTGCGTGGTCATCTCCAATACTTTTAGTTAAGAAGAAGGATGGCTCCTACAGGTTCTGTGTGGACTATAGGAAGCTAAATAAGAATACAGATAGGGATGCTTATCCACTACCATACATAAATTCAATTTTAGATAGGCTTCGAGGTGCTAGGTTCTTGTCTTCGCTAGACATTAAGTCAGCATATTGGCAGATTCCTATGGAAGAGGAATCGAAGCCATACACCGCCTTCACGGTTCCTGGGAGAGGTCTTTTCCAATTTAGAAGAATGCCTTTCGGACTTCATAACTCGCCTGCGACTTGGCAGAGGTTTATCGACACAGTTTTAGGTGCCGACCTCGAACCATTCGTTTTCGTCTATTTAGACGACATCATTATCATTACAGAGAATTTCGAAAAACATCTAGAAATCCTGAATGAAGTGATGAAAAGGTTGAGTGAAGCAGGATTGAAGGTTAGTAGGGAAAAATGCAAATTTTGCATGCCATCTTTGAAGTTTTTAGGGTACATAGTGGATCGAAATGGTTTACACGTAGATCCAGAGAAAGTGGAAAGCATGGTTAGGATTCCAGCACCGAGGAATGTAAAAGAAGTTAGAAGTTTTATAGGGACAGTTTCATGGTACAGGCGTTTTGTACCAAATTTTGCGGAACTACTTAAGCCGCTATCGGATTTATTAAAAAAGAATAGGAAGTTCATTTGGACTCAAGAGTGTGAGGATAGCTTTAGGAAGGCAAAAGAGTGTTTGGTGACAGCACCCATACTCACTTGCCCAGATTTTAAACGACCATTTGTCGTTCAAACAGACGCGTCAGATTTTGGTATCGGTGCAGTTCTTTCACAGAACTTTGATGAGGGAGAAAAGGTTGTCTGTTACCTTAGTAGGTCTTTGAATAGAAATGAGAGAAATTATTCTACAACCGAAAAAGAGTGCTTGGCTGTATTATGGGCTATTGAGAAGTTACGGCCGTATATCGAAGGTGTTCGGTTTACGGTTGTGACGGATCATTATTCCCTGGTATGGTTAAGCAATCTTAAGGATCCACAGGGTAGGCTCGCGCGTTGGGCAGTTAGGCTCCAACAGTTCGATTTCGAAATCATTCATCGCAAGGGCAAAGAGCATGTTGTTCCTGATATGCTTTCTCGGGGAGTGCCACAGTTGGCTGGTATCTCGGATGAGGATTTAGACCCTTGGGTGAACAAAATGATTTCGGCGGTGAATTCAAATCCACTTAGGTATCCAGCCTGGAGGGTTGAACAAGGTCACTTGTTCAAACTGGTGAAGGCTAATCATATAGTTGTACACGAGAATAATCAAGAATGGAAGAGAGTATCAGGGAAAAATGAAAGGTTAGGGATTTTGCAGGAATACCATGATGGACCTTTAGCAGGACACATGGGAGTTAGGAAAACTTTTGCTAGAATCGCAGCAAAGTTTTACTGGCCGAAAATGAGGGCCGATATTACAAAATATGTTAGGGCTTGTAAAGTTTGCCAACAGGTAAAACCGGTGAATGAGAAACCAGCTGGGTTGATGACAGAGAGGATAGGAATCAAGCAACCGTGGGAAATGGTATGCGTTGATTTGGTAGGTCCGCTTCCTAAGTCGAGTAGGGGTTTTATCTACATTTTAACGGTAGTGGATTACTTTACGAAGTTTCCACTATTGTTCGCGTTGAGGTCGGCCACTGCTAGGGCAATTGTTAGGGAATTAGAAGACAATGTTTTCCTATTATTTGGCATACCAAAGGTGATCGTCTGTGACAACGGTCCCCAGTTTCGTTCAAAGGAACTGAAAACGCTTTGCCAGGCGTACGGGTCACAATTAAAATTTACTGCCCATTACCACCCGCAGGCGAATCCTGCGGAGAGGATCAACCAGATTCTTAAGACGACGTTGAGGGCCTACGTCGCAGAAAACCACAGAGTATGGGATTCACAACTCAGCAAGGTGGCGTGTGCTATTCGCACGTCACAGCATGAGGTTTTAGGTGTTTCGCCATATTATGCGAACTTTGGTAGGGATATGGTGACTTCAGGTCGAGAAGCACCATCAGTCCATGATAGTTCAGAGGATGTTCAGGATCTGAATGAGATCGCTGAGCGTTTCAAAGAACTTAGAGTCGATATAGGAAAAAAATTGCAAGCAGCATCTAAGAGATCTGCTCAAGTCTACAATCTTCGACGGCGTGATGTTCAATATCACCCGGGCGAGATGGTATGGCGAAGAAACTTTTCGTTGTCGGATGCCGCGAATTATTATGCTGCTAAATTAGCACCGAAGTTTGTCGGTCCGTTTGAGATTAAAAAGCGTGTGTCACCTTGGACATACGTCTTACAAGATAGTAATGGTAAAGAACGCGGAACATGGCATGTTAAAGATTTGAAACCGTATACCGACGCATCCGAAGATTGAAATGTAACGTAACGTAGTGCACTGTTTTATTAACGTAGATTCTTTTTTGATTTTCTTTTTGTCTTGATAATACTTTTGTAGTTTCCATTTTTCTTTAATTTTTGGTTTTTAACTTTCGTTTTTTTTTGATGGGAAATTCCTTTTTCATTTCCCATTGCCTTGGTAAACCTTATAGAAAATGTGTTACAGAAATGTAAGCACATTTTCTAGGAGGTAAGGGTGGGATTTGTTGCGGTAAAATTTACCACAACAAGTTCCAACGACCTATTCTCAATCCCTGTGTATCCGTTTTAACCTTCCTTGTTTGTTGCGGCTCCAAAATCCTCGTAGAGTTCAGTTGAAACCTGGCACCCATCAACCAGAGTCCTGCTCTTAGAGAATTTTGGAAAAGTAACCAATCTAGTTCTTCGTACTTGCTAAGTTCAAGTTGTGTGACGGGCGGTCCACAAAAATGAAATATACTTTCGACAGGTTGTCGACAAAACATTTGGCGTGTGACAGATGGTCCACGTACATCAGCACCAAATTATGATCGTGTGACAGGTGGTTCACACGTACCATAAAAACCAAAACTATGTGACAGATAGTCCACATGATGCTTGAGTGTGCGACAGATGGTCCACACAAGGATTAAAACATGAGGAATAAAACCCATGTTCAACGACATGTGTGACACCTAGTTCACACCACCGTAAATTTAGTATGGCTTAATGCCCACCCTAAAGTGTCTGGTACACTTAAGAAAAGTCACTTTGCGACGTGCTTCCCTACTCCCCCCAAATCTGCAACAAGGTCCACCGAATATTAGATTGCGCGATAGTAGTTTGAATATTTGCCTTCCTCCTTCTTTCCAAAAATGAAAAGGTTTAAAAATGGATGGAAAAGTGTTAATTCCTTTTTCGAATAATTTTCAGGAAAAATAAGTAGAGTAGCTGAGAAAATGCTCAGAAGATCATTTTCAACTTTTTGTGTTTTTTCTTTCCTTTTCTGAAATTGATAATTGTGAATATGTCTAGATACAGCCTTGGGTTCGTCAAGTTTTGGGACAGCACCAACAACTTGGGGAACTCAGTGAATGTGTGGGTGAGAGAGAGTTTCGTTGGAACTCAACCTCGGAGTGCTACCGTAACCGAGTTCCACGAAAGCTGTTGCTTGAGAGTGTGAATGTGTGGGTAAATGTGGAGGCTAAGAGAGGACAAAGACTAAGCTCGACCAACCACTTTTTGGTTGTCAAGCATAGCCGACAGAAGTTAAAAAAAAAAAATAGAGATTGTGGAAAAAGGAGGAAAAATTCAGAAAAGGTTGAAAAGAATTTTGGAAATTGTGGAAAAAGTTATTTGAGTGAAAATAATTTTTTTTCGTGAAAATAAATCTGAAATTTGTTTCGAAAGAGGAGTTTTCTGGTGTCGATTTTCGTCAGAACGGGGCGAAAAGATAAAGGAAAAGGAGAAGGAAGGAGTAGGAGTTCTTGAAAAAAAAAAAGATAAGTAGAGTGTTTTTTTTTGTAATTTGATTAACATTTTATTCGTTCGTTTTAATTGGTTTTTGATTAAAAAAGATTCGGTTGGCTTTTGTCCCTCGGCTATTTTATCTCAAAACTGTGAGACCCGCGACCGTTTCGTACCGTGGTCTTTTCGGGAACTTTCCCAAGGTGACTTTCCTTTGTGTCCTTTGTGACCAAACCTTTGTTCTTGCATATTTTACTTTGGCGCATTTTGCGATTTTATCTAAGCTATTTTTGGGAAAATTGACCCTCTGTCAATTCCCAAAAACAATTGTTAATTTTCTTGTTGTTGAAAAAATTCTGGGTTTTATACCTATACTTATAAAGGTTTCCCAGATCCTATTCAATAAAAAAAATTCAAAAATCCTATTCAGGTAAACTAAATTATTCTTTTATTTTCATTGGAAAACTTTCTTTTCGACATTTCTTCCAAAAGGTGATGGTAAGTACCACAAAACTTCCTGGCGCCCATTTTGTTTTAGGTACACCCCTGGACTTTAATTTCATATTTATTTTAATTAATAATTTAATTCGGTTTGATTTCAACTTTATTAATCGGGTTCGATTAATAAAGTTAACATTCAATTCAACCCACCCCCAACCTGAGCTACTGGGTGGCAGCACTTTAATTGCTGTCAGTTGCGAAATTTATCGAACGCACCCATCTCCCTTGACATTTGTTATTTGTTTCCTTGTCTTGTCGCGACGCACGCCGGTCGAGTGCAATTTACTTTCTTTTATTTCGTTTCAATTATTATTTTAATTTGTTTGAGTTTGCGGATTGCAATTCCGCCATCGTAATTACATCCCAAAATTCTATTAATAATAAATCAATCGCGTTCGGTAATTTTCACAACAACCATTTTCTGAAAAAATTGGATCAAAGTGCATAAATATTCATTTAAAAACAACGGAAACATCTACAATGCTATACAATAGCTTTTTGAAAATTCAAAAACCTATTTTATTATTTTACTGCTAAAGCAAGTAATTTAAGTTAAAAGTTTTTAAAAAAAATTGACTTTAAATCAAAAATTAAAAAAAAAAAAAAAGTTAATTTATGGTAATTTTTTTTTCAAAATTTGTCGTCATAAAGTACTAGATTTTTGTTTAGTATTTGACACTGTTTTTAATCCTTAGGTGAACGCTGATAACTAGATGGCTATAAGTTTTTATGAAAGCTACTACTTTTTTTAGAAAATTATTTCTGTAGAGTAATTAGTACATTAAAACGGTCAATGTTGTAACGAATAAAAAATAAGTTAAAAAAATCATGTAAATAAATAAATTAATTTGATGGCACAACAGCTCATGAAGAACTAGGGCCTAGTGACTTACAACTCTCAACCATTCCTGTGTGCGTGTCTGCAGGAATGGAGGGGACCTACAGTTTATTGCCGAATCCGAACGGCTAACGAGCGGCACTTTTCTGTGACAGGAGATACTTTTGGAGGATTTGTCAATTCCCCGCAAGAGGCAGTACCCGTTTTTTTCTTTTTTTTTTTTAAATCAAGTAGTCTGGATTATTTTTTTAAGTGGTAGGGGTGACCCCCAGGTACAACATACTAAAAGTCCCCAGTCCATTCCCGCGAGCTTTAGCCAGGAGAGGGGGGTAAAGGTCACTTTTGTACTATTTCGTAAATATTTCGAAAACCAAGTGTTTAAGAAGTACAACACAAAATGAAAGAAAATTAAATTTGCTTCAGAAAAGGTTTGTTCATATTTTCGCTAGAAGTGATACTAATGGAGATTTGGGGCTTAGAAATTCAACAAGTCTATAAAAAAACGGTAATTACTCTCTACAAATTTAATGTTTATCGATCAACTTACCCAGAAATAACAGAAAAAGTAATAAGGTGAGGGGGGGCGGGGTAAGGATTACAAATTTCATTTCAATTATTGACCTGTCAAAATTTTTCCCGCAAAATAATGCTTCGAACATTATTAGTAGATTAGTAGAGACTTTTTTTGACTTTTGACGTTTCCCCCTGTGACATACGAACTGCCTGAAAAAAATTGAAGACAAAATTTGTCGTGGGAAAAATTTTGTATGAAAACAAAATTTTTTCCCGATCTGCGTACTAGGCTTAAAGTGTGAAAAATAATGTCAAAAGAAATCTCTTCAAATCGTTGATCGAAGCTTTGATTTACAAAAATGCAGTACTTTGGTCATCATGTCGGCAGTACGGCAGTACAGAGTTTTTAAAAGCAGTACAATTGCAGTATAGTTCGACAGCCCTTTGCTGGAGGTCTAGAAACAATCTCAATTCTTTGATATGATTTTTATTCTTTAAGTTTTTTTTATGAAGAGTTTTTGAAAAAATAAATTTCAAAATTTTTTGAAAAAAATTGTGAATTGTTTTTTCACGTTAATTTTTTTTTTCAAAATTTTGCGTAATTAAGCCCAATGTTTTTGCAAATATACAATGTCCTTATCAATTCTTACTCAAATACTGGAAACCAGGATATAAAAATCTTTTTTAGTTTTTGAGAAATTCTATGCTCTTTTTGCACACAAATTCCCTTTTTTATTTCCACATAAAGCATGACTGGCCAAGGACGAAGGACATAGCAAGGTACTCGTGCATCATAGAAACAAAATAAAATAAATAAAACAAGAATTTCCAACTAGGTCCTCTCTATTCCCCTGATTTTATTAAAATTCAACAAAACCTACACATTGAATTTAGTTCAAGGCTGATTCCGAATCCCAATCCCCAAAGAGCACAAAAAACAAAGCCTCATGAAATTAAACACTTTGTTCAACTTCATTGGACACTTTGACTTCCATCAATCGACTTCCACATGCCTGAGTGCATGATGCTGGGGCGAATGGAAACTCTGAAAAACCAACAACTAGATTAGTCTTGGCTCTTGGGGCTTGGACGGACATGGCCTCTTTCCGGGTCCGGTTTTATTAATGATCATCGAGTGTAAGGGTCAGTCAATACCATAAATCAATATGTGTGAGATGGTTGGGCCTCATACTCTCATACATATGTATTTGCACATACAAAAGTTCATCACTATATAGAATTTTCTTCATCAGAATCCAACATCCACACGCCCGCCACCGCATCCGCCTTCGCCTCCGCCGCACCATAAAACCACTTCAAGAGAAGGTAATTATTTAACTCTCCAAACCCGATTGGTTTTCTTTGTCCAATACATTTTATTTGGGGCCAGGGTTGTGTTACTTTTTCGATCTTATTGTTTTTGGTATATGCGTTCAACAACCAACCATCAAGACCAACAATTTAGGACGGACTTGACTCCAGTTGCATTTCAATTATAAAGCAAAAGCCTCCCTCTGTCGGGAAAAAAAGGTCTCCAACTCAATGGCATGGGTCATGAATTGGACATTGGACAGAATGATGAAGACAGCTTAATTTAGCAATTTAATTGCAAAATATTTTGCCTTGTTTTTGTTTTTTTTTTCTTGGCTAAAAATATTGTATGGTTCCATCCACATACCACACCAACACCAACACCGACTATCACTTTTAGAGAAAATTGTCCCGCAGTTGCAGTTGTAATACAAATGAAAGCAATTGTTTCTATCTGCAGGAATGTTTCGGAGTTTATGAATTTGAAATTTGCCCGTTCTGCCAACCACCGGGCCGGGATTAAAATGGCTTGTACCATGGTTCGTTCCATCATCCATGTGGCCATGACCATGGCCATTCCTCTACATAGATTGGGCTTAGGACTGGGCTGCTTCCCCACTCGAAACGTGGATTTAGGTTCATTTATAACTTTTCCTGGGAAAATGGTGTTCATAAAAGATTATTTTTTTTTGTGAATTTGCAATGGATGGCGGCCTGCTACAGTTTTGGGCCACCATACTCGTATATACCGCTTGCAAAACGCAGAATGGAAAAAAAGTTGTGAAACATCGAAAAATAAATAAAGTTAGATAGCGTAGCGGAGGAGTGCTACAAAAGAGTCCATAAAAATAAAATAAAAACAAAACTTTCAGTATTTCCGATTTGTTTATATAATACACGTGTATATGTGTTTGAGGTGATTTTGTCCTTTTTTCCCATTTTTAAAGCAGAATTTATGGCAAATATGTTTATAGTGGAGTGGTGGTGATGATATATAAACAAAGTGAGCTGAGGAATGTACCTATAGTTGCTGGGCATTCGAAAGGTTTATGGAAGAAAAAAGTATATTAAACAGGAAGTTGAGCTGTCAACGTGACCGGAAACAAAATACTAAAATTTTCCATAAAAGTCAGAAATAAAACGAAATATAAAAAGAAGCGTCCTTCGTCGTCATCATCGTTCCTGATGCCGCTCTTGTTGATGTCGCCTTGGGAAATATTTTGGCTGGGGACTGGATTCAAAACATAAATGAATCTGAAATTAGTAAAACAGGTTTGCAAAAAAAAAAGAAAAAAATAGTAAACTTGCTTAAACATAAATTCTGATTGGACTCGGATTTAGAAACTTGAGCAATATAATTAATTATTTAATGAATTTAGGCATTATGTTCCAGGCTATGGACTGGAACAAATTCATACGGAATGGTGCGATAGAACGAAGAATATAATTTGTAGGATAAAATCATTACACTAAATTAGCCTTGAAAGAGTTAAAAAATTTAAAAGAATAGAGGTAAATTTTTGAATGTGCGTGAAGTTAGCACCGACATTTTCGATTTTCGTTAACAAAATGGTTGTGCTGTTCAAATTGTGCTGTCATGTGCCGTATTTAAACAAAAAAAAACGTACTAAGCGTATGGTTTTTACAGGCTACCGAATTTTTTTAGCGTCAAGTTAGTACCGCCATTTTTGATTTTCAAAAAAAAAATTTGAAAAATAATGGTGGCACAACGGCTCATAAAGAACCAGGGCCTAATGACTTACAACTCTCAACCATTCCTGTGTGCGTGTCTGCAGGAATGGAGGGGACCTACAGTTCATTGACGAATCCAAACGGCTAAGGGAGTGGCACTTTTCTATGACAAGAGATACTCTTGGAGGATTTGTCACTTTCTCGCAAGAGGCAGTAGGCCGGAAAAAAAATTAAGGTGGAAGCGGCTGGTATTGAGCCCAGACCGCTGGCATGACAGCAGGGACGGATTAAGACATTTAGAGGTCCCTAGGCAATTCTAGCCTCAGGGCCCCTCCTCTCTAAAAAAAAATCAATTTATTTCAATTTAGTATTTTAAGTTTATTTGAAGTTTTTGAAAAAAAAAATCAACACCTTTTTTTCTTTTTTTTTTTTTTTAAATTTGTTTCTTCCGTCATTTTATTTTTTCCAGTTCGAACGCTGTATGTGTTTATGTTTCTTTCATTTATTTATTTTCTTAGTCATTTAGCTTATTTTCTTTTTATTCTCAAAGTCGCAAATGATGACGTAAAAATGACGTCAGAGTCGCAAACGTATGCGAATTTTATATGCCGACTGCTCGTAGCTTCAGATAGTTTAGCGAATAGGTTTCGAACAAATAATCAGCAACCGATTATTATGTGTAAAACTTGTCAAATTTTAAAATAAAGGAAAATTCTCTCTGAAAGGGGAAAACTTCCCAAAATTTTATAACAAACGCACAGAACCAATTTTTGTACAAAACCTCACTTTTGTGTGTATGGCGCCAAACGGTTACATTAATCATTTTTATTTGTGACTTTAAATTTTTGACTACATTATTATTTCATGGGTTCTCAAAAATGTCTAACAAAAATATGGCGAAATAATGCCGTTATAATCAGATAACGAAGACCAAAATACGTTTGTTTACATTTTGTAGTCGCTGTCAAGTGGCATCCACTGACAGTTAGGGTTTTGACAGTATAGTTACACTACTTGCACACAGATGCTGCACATTTTTCGAGTTAACAAACAGGAATATTTGTAATAATTTGTGAAAATTTGTACAAATTTTTAAGAAATTTCAAGTTACTATACTACACACAGCAATTCGTTGGTAACTGCTATAATCGATTACTCGATGTTATAAACCTTTTTCCGTTAGGAAACCAATTGCTGGAGTTTTTGTTGACATTTTCTTTTGATTCGTTTAAAAATCTGTTGTTAATTTAGCACAAAAAATCTGAATCGGAAAAGCTTAGGTAAACGCCCACAGAACAATAGGTCAAGTTTTAGAGAATAGAAGACGAATTTAAATGAAACATAAACAATTGGAGAACACAGAAAGAAAAAAGGGAGATAACTCTGGATTTTTTTCAACCTCAGAAATTTTGTCTACCCCCGCCACCACTTGCCAACGTGCTTAAAGATCGCTAGGAAATATTGCATCGTTTAAAAGCAGTCTAACCCGCAAACAAAACAATCCAATTTCTACTCGACAAAGGTATTAATGGGAAGAAGCGTAGTCCAAACGCGCTTCAACTATGCATTGTAACGAGAAATTTCTCAAGTTATTTGTGATCTGTTTTAGTTCACAATAACGAATTTTTTGAAATGGAGTCAAAATAGCTTAGTTCCTAATGACTTACAACTCTCAACCATTCCTTTGATGCTCTGAGATATTCTGTGCATTTGTATATGAATTTCAGTCCAACGTTCTGTCAAAGATCATATTAAAAAATAAAATGGCATTTAAATGCACAGAAAATCAAAGAGTTTCAAAGTAAAGGAACAGACCCAATAATTCACAAATTCAATTTATTATTTATGTCGAATTCCTTTTAACAAAAAAATCGTTTTTCTTAGACGAAAAAAATCGATTTTTCTGGATAAATTCCTCCTATTGAAAGAAAAAAAATCGATTCTGCTCTTTGGTGTATTTGACCAATGTTTTCGTGTAACTTTTCCACTGTATTTTTTAGGCTTTTTTGGTCTGAAGAAGTAAGGAAAACTCACGAAACGTTGGGAAAAATAATGGAATAAAAAACTTGTTTTATTCGCATTTTTTACAACCAGACCAAAACAGCCTAAAAAATACAGTGGAAAAATCGATTCTTTTAAAAACAATAATCGAATTTTTTGTTGAAAGAATTCGGCATTAAAAAATATAAGAAGCAATACACCTATGAAAAGCATTTTTTTTTTCAAGACACGCGGGGCCCCAACGCACGGCTGGGGCCCTTAGGCATTTGCCTTTCTTGCCTTAGGCTGAATCCGCCCCTGCTTGACAGTCCATCATCCTAACCCTTACGCCACGGGCTACTATTGGTGTTTGTTGTTATATTGATTGTACAAAAATCTATGGTAATACATTGCGCAAGTTTTAAAAATTTTAACTGTCAGAAATCAAAAAATTGTTGCTCAAGTGCCTCCAAAATGTCACACAGCATTATTAAAAAAATATAGGTAACGATATTTGACAAGTGAAGAGGCTTTGGATCTACTATTTCGTAGCTATTTTGGCAGATGCGCAGAATTGAACAAATATGGAAATGTTAATGATATTACTTTTATAATATGTGTGCAGTGCTATAGTTTTTTTTTCAGGAAACTGAAAGACAGTACATATAAATATCTTATGTCCAAAGAACTTCTGAAATAAAACAAATGAAATATAACGAAGCGTTACACTTTTAAACCCCACACCTAATACCCAAATGCAGTATTTAATATTCACCGCCAGCCGAGCTGCCATCAGCGCCCTACATCGGCATCTGATAAGCATAAAACCATGCACCAGCACCCTACAATCAAACCCACAATCACCCACCTCTCACCAAACACCGGAAAGACACAGTATCAAATCAATGTCATCACTGGAAATAATGATTTTCACTTCATCATCGTTACAATTCACAGTAAGTCGTTACCGCAAATATAACAAGACGACGTATGAAATGTCAACAATTGGAAGCTTATTGACTTGAGATTTTCTGGTTTGCGAATTAGAAGAGCAGAGTCTAAGTCAGCGTTACCGCTGGGCGACCGCATTTTGCCACGTTTTTTGGGTCTGTGCGACAAAGCGACGACCTTTTAGTCAGTGCGAATTTTTTTGATTTTAAATGATTCCATTATTGATATGCTGTCGAAAGTCTTCATTAATCCGAGTGTCGGAAAAAAATTTACAACAACAATTGGAAGCTTATTGACTTGAGATTTTCTGGTTTGCGAATTAGAAGAGCAGAGTCTAAGTCAGCGTTACCGCTGGGCGACCGCATTTTGCCACGTTTTTTGGGTCTGTGCGACAAAGCGACGACCTTTTAGTCAGTGCGAATTTTTTTGATTTTAAATGATTCCATTATTGATATGCTGTCGAAAGTCTTCATTAATCCGAGTGTCGGAAAAAAATTTACTGACGGTTATTTCTGTCGAAAATAAAGGTTTTTCACATATAACTCTGGAACGGTAAATATTATCGAAAAGTACATCAGGTAATGTTTGTAGACCGTGAAATTCTCAATAAAAAAGATTGTGACAATTTTTCATGAAAACTGTCATTTAGAAGATATCGAGGTTTAAAAACAGACCAAGTGACAGTCGCATTCATGGAGACTTTTTCAGGAAGATGCGAATTTTTTCGAAGTAAAATGTCTATTTGACTGGACTACACTATGACTATGCGCATCTACATAAGGATTCATCTGAACACTTTTCTCGCACTCGCATATTCAAATTTCCAAAAAATCTTTGATATTAATGATATAGAACAAATTTTGTATAAGATAGGTATATGTTAAGAAATGGTTTAGGTTATTATCTATTTTTGGATCTATATCAATTCGTTGCCGGCAATGCGATAGCTTCAGGTTCCTTTCGTGGTGCATTCGTGCCTACGTAAAGCTAACCTTTTTGGTCCTAAAAATATTCCGTGGTTATTCCCCTCTCGCTTTAGTGAGTAGTGGGCTGGAATCAGAATCAGATTCCTACCGATATTCCCCTCTTGTTTTCGAGTGAGCAGCGGGCCACTTGTTATTCCTTTGGGTTAGCCAGAGGCTGGAATCAGATTCCTACCGATATTCCCCTCTTGCTTTCGAGTAAGTAGGGGGCCACTTGTTATTCCTTTGGGTTAGCCGGAGGCTGGAATTAGATTCCTACCGATATTCCCCTCTTGCTTTCGAGTAAGTAGCGGGCCACTTGTTAATCCTTTGGGTTAGCTAGAGGCTGGAATCAGATTCCTACCGTTTTTCCCCAAGTTCACTTTTTGTAAGTGAATCTGGTGGGCTGAGTTTACTCCTGTAGCTCAAATCAAACCAGCTTTGTATTATATGAAATACGCTGTTATTTAGAATAAGTTTTTAATGAAATTTTAAGATTGTAAACAAATAATTTGTTGAAATAAAGTTACATGTTAGATCTGGTAAATGGTTAGAGTTCTTACTTTCTTAACCCGAGTTTTACTTGCTTTCTTAGGGAATATCCTGGACTTCGACGAGCTTACCTCACCCTAAAGAAAAAAGCATCACAGGGCATCGAATAGCGCAGCTACATTATCATAAAAAAAAAATCTTTAGAAAGCGAAGCAAGGCGAGCAAGGGTCTGCTAGTGTTTTATATTTAAAAGTAATTTTATTGTTGCTGTGTTTTGAAGGGGATTTTTTTCGTCTTCAAAAAAGTCTATTAGGTATAATAAAGTGAAATCAGAAATCAGCAAATCAAAGTACAGATACATCAGCTTCAATTTTTAATGAATAGAATGTTGGCTGTCAAAGAGATAAAATAAAATCCAAAACTCAAAGCCAAATAATCTTAAGTTGTAGGTAGGTAGATATACTGAATTTAAAATGAACGTAAAAAATTTAAGAGTTGGGCAAACTAAAATGTCTCCTTTACGTACTGTCATAAATGAACTGGAGATATTTTAGGAACTACATACTTAAAGCATTTTACCATTGAAATTGCTTTGCCAAGAAACCTACAAGGGTAATGTTAATGTCATTTTATTTGTCATAAAACGAATCAAAACTGTCTCTCTAAATGAATTTATAAAAAATGTTGTAATCTTTTTCAATCTTCGTGTTTAAGTAACAGAAAAACACATTCAACAACTAAAATTCAAAGTAAATGTCATTAAAAGTTATTTCCACCCACGGAAAAAAATAAAAAAAAAAAAACGTTATTCATATGGATATAGATATAAGTTTGTATACAACAAACGGAAAGAAATAACAATTTTAGTAACGTTTCACCGAACTTAAAACACTTCGTTTACACAACAATATAAGGAATAAGAGAGCACTTACATGGCTGAGCCTGAGAGTGAGGGTGAAAGCTGAAGGCTCACCCATGTTAGCTGTCGACCCATCACCATCACACTCTTAACCATATGCGTTCACAATTCTGCGGTATTTACAGAAAAAATTATCAAAAGTACATTTTACCTAAAAGATTACCTGGCAGCTTTTTCTGACAAGCAGGTTTTTCCGACAGCAAAACAAAGACGAAACAACGAACGTAAAACTTCACAAGTCGTCTGGAAGAGGGGGCGGGTGCCCGCGGAAGACCCAGGCGGTATAAGAGCAAAGATAAAGAATACTTGTAACGAACTTTAATGACTTATTCCTTTATGTCTACAACAACAACAACAACCTACACACGCTTAACAAACGTAATGACATCTACGAAAAAGCAATGGCAGCATAACGGCACGGCAACAGCATTGTACGGCAATACGAAAACATCTGATAACAAAAAATACGGCCCATTTCTGACAGGTGCGGGGTTGGACTTGGATCGACCCGGCATTGTGATTGTAACGGGGAATGGGGTTTGGGCGCGGGAGAATACACGGGCGAGATAATAAAAGACCTACTCACTCAGATGCGCAAGAAAGTTTTGCAACCTTTTTAGTGAAATTAAATAAAATTCCTAAATCTTGCCCGGAGCATTATGGAGCAGTTGGAGGTTGTTGGTTGGAGCAGGCAGGAACTCAGGCAGGCGGATCGTTGTTTTTCCTTTGCCTTATTGTGTCCTTGTGTCGCTCGCTGCTTTTAATGTTATTTGCTGTGAATGTGATTCATGGGAAATTACCGAGCACGGGACAGGATTTATGTTAACTGTTTTTGTGTTGTGTCGGTTGTTGTTGTTGTTGTTTTACTTTAGAACGGAGCAGAAATCTGTGCCATAAACAATGGAATCAACAATCTAATTTATTTTTAATTTTTTTTTTCTCTTCATTTTTTTTATTTTCTCGTTTAAGGATGAAGGAAAACTCTATTGATAGCCAAGAGGGAATCGAAAAGAGAGATCGAGGGGGTTTCAAAGCCTCGGGAATTGAATGAGTGATTGAGTACTTTGTGAATCTGATTAGAAAAGGATATCAGGGATCAAATTTTTTGATTAGCTTACAGAAAAAAAGGCATCCAGTTTAGAATTTGATACAATTTAAAGGAAAAGCGCCGGGAATGCTTTTATAAAGTCATTACATTTCGTTGAGTTTTTTTTTTTTTTATGTTTTTCTTTTGTATTCCGGAAACAAAAGATGAGTGTTTGATGACTGGAAAGAATGAAGAATAATTATCAGAATCATCTGGGTCGCCAACCTAGTTTAAATCATTTTTGTGAAACGGTTATTGTTTAAATCCAACATTTTCATTGAAATGAAAAACGGAATGGCCTTCCACTAAATTCATTGATTTCAATTATTCATTTTTCTGTCATGTTTAGTCGCGTCATATCGCCTTGAAATATTCATAAAATACGAATCCTTGGGAAGACAAAAATTAAGAACATGATGGTAAAATCACAGTCAGTGTTGAGGATAAAGAAGGATCATTTCTGCAGACTGCTAAACGCCTCCGCGATGACAAATAAAATTCCATCAATCGGCCGAATCCCCATTTCTAAAAGGACGGTTGTTTACCGACCTTGAGGAGATTATGATATAGCGTTCAAAAACCTCAAAGACAAAGAGCTACAGGAGCCGACAGTCTGAGCTCTTTAAAGCTACTAAAGATTGAATTTCTAGAATGTAGTCGGAGTTTAGGCACGGCCTGCTGAGAAATATTTTTTTTTTTTTTGAGTCTGGTGGTAGCAAACGAGTCAGGGTAAATCAATTCAAAAATTTTTGTAATCCTCAGTCTATAATAACTAGGACATCTCCTTGATTGACACACTCTTATTTTCACGATTCTCTTTAAAATGTAAGTTAGAAATTTTGACTTTATTCAAATGGGATGAGAAGGTTTTTGGCTTCTATTTATGTTAAGTCCTGTATGTGGGTGATTAAATGGTGTAGTTGAAACAACACATTGAACGGAACGGACATTATAATAGCATACAGCGTCATGACAATTTCAGCCAAATTGGGGTTGAGTATTCCAAGTAGTTCAAGTTCATATTTATTTTTTTTTGAAAGAACGTACTTAAACATAGTGGGCTTTACTATTATCAATCACTAATGTCGACTATTAGTAAGATTTATGGTTAAAAAAAAGTGTAGAGCTCTAATAGAATCCTACCAATAAACAATTCAACCTTCTGGGTAAAAAAAATCCCCACTTCCTTGATTTCCATCAAAGTTGTTGTCAGTACTTAAAGTAAATTGTCTATTTAAGGTGTTTGAACAACTTCTTTTTTTAATTTATTTTTACTACATCACATTTAGCATTCATAGCTTTATCACATTCGCAATATATCTGTAAGAAAATCCTGTGAAAAAATTGATTTTCGGTACTTTTTTTCAATGCAGTATTTTCTCTGGGGTCGATTGGAAGGGTGAACGAAAAATTGTTAACCCACTCATTAGAAAATCGCCGTGAGAAATTCAGCTGTCAGGCATCAGTTCTTTTAGAAGTGAGTTTTTTGGATTATTTTTTATCTTTGAAAGAGACGTTTAAATTAATTTTGTGGTTGTACAAATATTTCATAAAAAATTGCTATTGAAAATTACCAACAAAAACGAAATAGATAACTAAAAATCTTAAAACTAAAACTAATGCCGTGTGCCAATTGGTTTAAAATTTGGATTAAATTTTATCCGTTTATCGCAGCTTGTGAACGAACCAACTCGAATACCTGACGCCGAAGGTCATTCTGCAAATACACTTGACCTGTTTCTTACGTCAGATCCTGATAAATACACTGTAAGTGTCTTAACACCTCTAGGCTCGTCGGACCACTGCATCATATCAGCAAATTTCTCATGCTCCACCGATTCAGTTAAAGAAACAATTCCAAAAAGAACCGTTTGGCAATATGAGAAAGCCAACTGGGAAGGTCTCAATCATTTCTTTCGAAACTTTAACTGGTCACTATGCTTCCTCGATAGTGACATAGATTCCAGTACTGAAATGTTAACAGGCATAATTCTCAATGGAATGAAAACTTTCATCCCTAACAGGACTAAAAGTATAATTTCAAAAGAAAATTCTTGGTTCGATAATAGCTGTAAAGAGGTTATCAGGTTAAAAGAACGAAGCTTCCGACGCTACAAGTCCAACCCTACTGAGGAAAATCGGAAAAAGTACAGGCAAGCCAGAAATATCTGCAATGCCCAAATACAAAAAACAAAATTTTTACATGACCAAAATATACGCCTAAAAATTCTACAATGTCCCAAAGGTAGTAAAAATTTTTGGTCATTTGTAAAAAATATTAAAAACTCTTCTTCGTCTTCAGTTCCAACACTCGTTCATAATAACACTCCTGTCGTCACCTCGCAAGCAAAAGCGAATTTGTTTGCAGCTCAGTTTGCTGCAAATTCGACCTTACCACACAGTGTTATGACTCCTCCTGTACTTGAGAACGTAAATAGTTGCATGGGAAAAATCTTCTTTCGTACTCGTACAGTTGCTAGAATTCTAAAAGATCTTGAAATACACAAATCCGCTGGTCCAGATTGTATATCTCCTTTAGTTCTGAAGAGGTGTTCTTCCACGCTGGCAAAACCATTACGCAAGCTTTTCTATCTATCCTACTCTTCTGGACTCTTCCCGAGCGGATGGAAAACGGCTTTTGTCCAGCCAGTCCCAAAAAAAGGCGAATCTTCCTCCCCCTCCAATTACCGACCAATTGCACTCACGTCCCTTCTTTCCAAGGTCATGGAAACGCTGATCAACAATCAGCTTAAGAAATATCTGGAAGACCGAAAGCTCTTTAATGACCGGCAGTATGGCTTTCGTAGCAATAGGTCCACTGGTGATCTGATGGCATATCTCACCGAAAAGTGGAACCAATCCTTACATCATTTTGGTGAAACAAAGGTTATTGCACTTGATATTTCAAAAGCATTTGATAGAGTTTGGCACGAAGCTCTCTTATCGAAAATGCGTGCTTTTGGTATTGATGGGTCTCTCATTCATTGGATTAGAAATTACCTTTCAGACCGTTCAATTCTAGTTGTTTTGGACGGTTTCAAGTCTGACATCCATAAAATAAATGCTGGTGTGCCCCAAGGCTCCGTTTTGTCCCCGACTCTCTTCCTCATCTTCATAAATGATCTGTTATCTGAAACTTCTAATCCACTGCATTGTTTCGCTGACGACAGCACCCTCAGTTTTTCATATTCATTTCCAGATTCACAGCCCTGCTCTTCGGCTGTTGATCTAAAACGCCAGTTTATGATACACTCATTAAATTCCGATCTTGACAACATTATACAGTGGGGTATCAACAATCGCGTGGAATTTAATGCTTCGAAAACACAAAGCTGTCTTTTGTCAGCCAAGCGGAATATACCTCCTATGCCATTATCTATGAATGGAACTTGCATTGAAGAAACCGAAAAGCTATCCGTCGTCGGTATGTATATCACTGACCATCTCTTATGGAACGATCACATATTCGTTGTGGCCAAAAACGCAGCGAAATGCTTAGGTTTTCTTAAAAGATGCAAGAAATTTTTTTCTCCATCTGACCTGGCTACTATCTATAAGGCATACATCCGCCCTAAATTAGAGTATAACTCTCATATCTGGGCTGGTGCTCCTATAACACATTTAAAACTATTAGATAGAATTCAGAACAGGGCTCTTAAACTCATAGGAGACACATCCATCACGGAAACTTTTGTCTCCCTGGAACACCGTCGAAATATTTCTTGCCTTTCATTGCTTTATCGATTTTTCTATCAACAATGCTCATTCGAAATAGCCAGTTGCATTCCCCCCTTTAAGCAATTTCGCCGTAATACTCGTCTAGCTATGAATGCTCATCAGTTTACTCTTGAGCCTAATTTCGGACGCACAGTCAAATATAGAGGTTCTTTCTTTAGCCGCTCAACCCGAATGTGGAATGCTTTGCCCAACTCGATTTTCCCCCCTCATTTTGATGTACAAGCATTCAAGACCAATGTGCATCGGCATCTCCTCTTAAATCCTCTCCACTTTTCTTAAACGCTCGCACTGTGTTATTACTAAACATCATAAGGGTAGTCATAATCCCTTGAGTGCGCGCAAATTATAAAAAAAAAAAAAAAAAAAATCCGAGATTAAGTTTTGACGTTTCCACGTATAGATTCACCTCAATAGTGTCAAAAATTAAACTTTGGATAAAATTTAACCCAATTCACACACGGCCTAAAATATGCATATCCAATCAAAATCAAAATATAATTAAAGTTATGTTTTGTCCTAACCCTAAAGAAATCAAAGAAAAAATATTTTTCTAAAAAGGCATCGTTTATCCCCCCCCCCACGATGTCGATTTTTTTCATCCAATGCAATGAACATCGCTAGTATGAGAGTAGGTATATTTAAGTACTTAATACATTACTTTATGCACCCTGAAAAAGCACAACAGGCAACACTCGCATTGAAACGCCATTTCGATGTGTTTAATGTACAGCTTAAACATAGATTTCCATGTATTAAATTTGAACGTCTTGCTAGCAATTAAACTGGAGACTAGATTCAGCACCAGAACCAGACGTATTCACGCCGATTAAAGAAACCAATGAATTGCGGAAGGAGTTGGTTTCAATTTTTTCATATTTAGTATTAGTATAAGCAAAATGTCGAAATTGAGTCTATGATACTGGTTTTTTTCTTTGCAATACAAAATCAGTTTTATATTTTTGTTTTCAATTATAAGCCTCTCTCTGTCTGTTTGTTTGGCTACAACCTAAATTGGTAGATCGATTTTCTTTAAAATTGGTACTACGAGCGTTTTGACATTCCTTTAACACGTTGTTTTCTTTTTTTTTTAGGACCAAAACCTACATTAACTATACCATATAATTTTTTATTTTTTTTTTTTTGCATATTAAGAAAATGGTATTTTGCTCATAAATGACTCCAAAGAAGAAAAATTGGTTACTTTATGTATAAGCTATATATCATTTTAAGTATTTCATCCTTTTTTTGGGCTTTTTTTCAATAAGTTTGGGGTCATTTTTTCATTTCGAAAATGGGGCCATTTTTCATTATGAAAAAGACTAAATTTTGGGGGCCACTTCTCATTTTTTGTTTGGGTTAATTTTTCATTGGGGCCAAATTTCATGTAGCCAAAATTAAAAAAATACATATTTTAACTGATGATATAATTTTAAATAAGTTTAAATAAAAGGGATTTTAATTTATGAAAACATGCATGAAGGCGTTAAATCCCACCTTAACGCGCATAATCGCATGAGGTAATCCATTTCAGCCTCAAATCGATCATGTTGAATGTCCATTGGCGCTTGTGGCACCTACGGCCAGTTTGTATCTATGTCATTCAGTTTAGTATACAAGCAGTATTATCTATCAATCTGTATTGCTCGCCGTGAACGGTTATAGAAATTACAGTTTCATTTTTGAAGAATAACGATCTTTTCGTCAAATCAAAATCCGCTCCAAGCAGTGACTTTCGTGGGATGCATTTAGTGCTACTTGTTCACGCAATTTATGTGCAGAACGTTTTTTAAACGAAGTAATGATTTTGAAAATAAAATTTTTTGATTCGCATACGTGTCGGCCTCGGCCATTCAACTATATAACTTACCATATGGTGAATTTCTATACACTAAGGAATATTTCAAAACAAATTCTACAGATGTTGCTACTTAAGACTCTTTAAAGGCAGGTGTATTTTTTCTGTACACTCAGGCGTATGCGTACTTTTTTATTTGATTAAAAAAAAAAAATAGTGAATTTGTTTTCTTCAATTTATTGACCATACATAAATTGAAGAAAACAAATTCACTATTTTTTTCAATCAAATAAAAAAGTACGCATACGCCCGAGTGTACAGAAAAAAATGTCAAATTAGTCAAAAAAGGGATGAAATTTCATTTTTCGATAGACGAAATTTTTTTTAAGGGATCTGTTTGGGTGCACAACTGCACATCCTTAATATGTAATGATGCATTACACCCTCTTCTCTACCGCCGCCGCCGTTTATCAAATTGCTTGCAAAGCAAACCCGAAATACCGTTTATCAAATTGCTTGCAAAGCAAACCCGTAATACCGTTTATCAAATTGCCTGCAAAGCAAATCCGAAATACCGTTATCATGGCTCTAGGAATGAGCATGAAATCAAAACAAGTACCCGCCAACACTCTCTACACCCCTGGTCATACTACCGCAGTCATCACTGACACCGTACATGAAAACACGAAAGAATACTTTTTCTGTGAGTTTATAATTCACACTCAGTTTCAACCGAAATATATATAAGAGACCGTGAATAAACAGAGGAAGATCGAGCTCTGCCATAGTAGAAAATAGTACCAATCAAGAGTACTTGGTGAGACTCCCCTTTTTGAAAGACTTAGGCTCCAGAGGTGACAGTGGAAGCCCAGGTTTAAAGTAGTTAGTTAGTGACGTCTGCTATCTCAGACTGTAATTTAGTGACGTCTGCTATCTCAGATTGTAATTTAGTGACGTCTGCTATCTCAGATTGTAATTTAGTGACGTCTGCTATCTCAGACTGTAATTTAGTGACGTCTGCTATCTCAGATTGTAATTTAGTGACGTCTGCTATCTCAGACTGTAATTTAGTGACGTCTGCTATCTCAGATTGTAATTTAGTGACGTCTGCTATCTCAGACTGTAATTTAGTGACGTCTGCTATCTCAGATTGTAATTTAGTGACGTCTGCTATCTCAGATTGTAATTTAGTGACGTCTGCTATCTCAGATTGTAATTTAGTGACGTCTGCTATCTCAGATTGTAATTTAGTGACGTCTGCTATCTCAGATTGTAATTTAGTGACGTCTGCTATCTCAGATTGTAATTTAGTGACGTCTGCTATCTCAGATTGTAATTTAGTGACGTCTGCTATCTCAGACTGTAATTTAGTGACGTCTGCTATCTCAGATTGTAATTTAGTGACGTCTGCTATCTCAGATTGTAATTTAGTGGATACTGCTATCTCAGTCATATATTTGAATTATATAAAATTTGTTTTAAGAGTACATGAATTGCCGATTATATAAATAATATATAAAGATATATATATATTGTAAAATATGGAAATTATAAAGACATTATAAAGCAAACATCAAATATAAACATTGTAAAGAATAAAAACTATAAAGATATTGTAAAGAATGGAAATAATAAAGACACTGTAAAGCTAGTATTAATTATAGACATTGTTAATTAAGAGCCAGTGATTGGTGAATAAAGCTAGACCTCAAATACACTAAAGTTTGTTGCTTCTTTGGTAAAACCCTGGGTCCGACGAGCATACCCCAGCCTATGACAAAAAGCATCTCACAAATGGCGCCCGAGCAGGGACCTCATTGAGGTTGATTCACCCGCCCGTAGACCGTACCGACCGACCGTTCCAGAAGAACCAACCCTCATTGATGTCCAGTCCGAACAAGCGTACCAGACACTCCTGTATTCCAGTAAGGTTAAGCCTCCCGTTAATTTACCATTCCAGACCTACCAATTTCTTGAAAGCCGATCATTTAATGTCTAAGAAAATTTCTCCGCCAGAACCGAAAAATTCATATCCAGCAAGTTCCTCCGAACAGAACCTTCACCGTAGCAAAATGGATAACCCTGATAATGATGAGTTCGACCCGACTACCAGTATAGCCTGGATTTACTTACTCAAGAAACAAGAATTGATTGAGAAGATGTCTTCAAAGGACTTAGACACCACTGGCACCGTCGCCACCCTCCGAAATCGATTCAGCGCTTTTATCAAAGACTCCCGTACCCGACGTTCCACGCAGGATCTCTGCGAAGAAATATCGAAACTGGTCGAAGAAAGGGTATTCCCAGACGAAGCCGAACCACCAGCACAACCACCGACCAATCCGAAGATAGTTGGCTTCAATACTGGCCCTAATGCCCAGTTGGACTCCCTGAACCGTGCCACAAATGCCGTCCATATTGACCTGTCAACCCAAGCAACTAGCCTAGAATATGCTTCCCGGCCCTCGTTCAACCGACCACTAGAACATGCCGTAACCCAGATGAATCAACCAAGCCAACCAAGGATGGGCTTGAGTTACGAAGCCGAAACCATGAACACTGTTCGTAAATGGGGGCTACGATTTGATGCATCAGGAAATGCTCTAGAGTTCATGGAGCGTATCGAAGAATTGATAACATGTTATTCCATTCCACCAGAGCATACCTTGAGAGCATTACCAGAAATATTTCGTGGTCCTGCTTTAGAATGGCTTCGAATTCACAGAGAAAAATTTAAGACTTGGGAGCAGTTCCGCCAAGCATTTTTGCGGTATTTCCTACCCACTCGCTTTGTTCATAAGCTAGAGGATGAAATATTCCGAAAGAAACAAGGACCTCGAGAAACAGTCAAGGATTTTATACGTGCTATGGAATATCTTATCCGACAACACCCTAAAATGACCTTAGAGGATAATGTGGACCGAATTTATGACAGCCTCAGAACAGAGTACCGTCTACATATTCGTCGTAAAGATTTCCATTCCCTCGAAGAATTGACTGACCTGGCTGAAGAGCTAGAGTTCGTACGAGCAGAGGAAAGAAATCAAAAACCAGTCGTATCATCGAACCTATACCCTGTCACCAGAAACCAACGCCCAGTTGGAACACCGAACCTTCAGTCGTCTTTTAGAAGTAACCCGAATTCATATGACCGGACCACTCATTGTTGGCATTGTAAGCAACGAGGCCACCAAAAACAAAACTGCAACCGACCATTCCGACTTTTCTGTTCATTCTGTGGAGAAGATGGGCGTCTGACAAAGGACTGTCCGTGCCATCAACACAGAAGGCTATCCCCAAATAGGAATAACAGAACCGCCGCTTTAACACATTCTGGACCAATTCAACCGAACCCGTCCATTGTATTGGAAATACAAGAAGAAAAATAATAAAAAAAAAAAACAAAAAAAAAAAAAAAAACAAAAAAAAAAAATAAAAAAAAAAAACAAAAAAAAAAAACAAAAAAAAAACAAAAAAAAAATAAAAAAAAAAACAAAACAAAGAAAACAAAGAAAAAAAAAAACAAAAAAAAAAAATAATAAACATAACAAAATAAACATAACGAAAAAAAAAGAATTATTTTAACAGAAAATACGTCTTAAAGACACTCCCGATATAGCTCCTCACGAAGCCTGCTCCTGAGTTCCCGACATTTATAATATTAAATGTATCCTACCGCACCTCTTGCGGGTAGCACCGACGGACATCGATGGATTAGGTCAAATTCTATGACCAATGATTCCAGACACATCATCCATGGAATTCATAAACTATCGCGCCTCTTGCGGATAGCTCCGTTGGACACCGATGGACTGGGTCAAATCCCATTAACGATGATTCCTAACCATCATACACTATCGCGCCTCTTGCGGATAGCACCGATGGACACCGATGGATTGAGTCAAAATCCCAATCTCAAAGACTCTCAACCATTCCTGAGTTCCCGACATTTATAATATTAAATGTATCCTACCGCGCCTCTTGCGGGTAGCACCGATGGACATCGATGGATTAGGTCAAATTCCATGACCAATGATTCCAGGCACATCATCCATGGAATTCGTAAACTATCGCGCCTCTTGCGGATAGCTCCGTTGGACACCGATGGACTGGGTCAAATCCCAATAACGATGATTCCTAACCATCCTACACTATCGCGCCTCTTGCGGATAGCACCGATGGACACCGATGGATTGAGTCAAAATCCCAATCCCAAAGACTCTCAACCATTCCTGAGTTCCCGACATTTATAATATTAAATGTATCCTACCGCGCCTCTTGCGGGTAGCACCGATGGACATCGATGGATTAGGTCAAATTCCATGACCAATGATTCCAGGCACATCATCCATGGAATTCGTAAACTATCGCGCCTCTCGCGGATAGCTCCGTTGGACACCGATGGATTGAATCAAAATACCAATCCCAAAGACTCCCAACCATTCCCTTACTACCGCGCCTCTTGCGGGTAGCACCGATGGACAACGAGGGATAGGGTCGTGCCCTATGAAAATATCAACGACTACCAGATAAAGTTAAAGACGAGAAGGTTCTCGTCTCCGAAAGAAGGAGGGGAATGTAATGATGCATTACACCCTCTTCTCTACCGCCGCCGCCGTTTATCAAATTGCTTGCAAAGCAAACCCGAAATACCGTTTATCAAATTGCTTGCAAAGCAAACCCGTAATACCGTTTATCAAATTGCCTGCAAAGCAAATCCGAAATACCGTTATCATGGCTCTAGGAATGAGCATGAAATCAAAACAAGTACCCGCCAACACTCTCTACACCCCTGGTCATACTACCGCAGTCATCACTGACACCGTACATGAAAACACGAAAGAATACTTTTTCTGTGAGTTTATAATTCACACTCAGTTTCAACCGAAATATATATAAGAGACCGTGAATAAACAGAGGAAGATCGAGCTCTGCCATAGTAGAAAATAGTACCAATCAAGAGTACTTGGTGAGACTCCCCTTTTTGAAAGACTTAGGCTCCAGAGGTGACAGTGGAAGCCCAGGTTTAAAGTAGTTAGTTAGTGACGTCTGCTATCTCAGACTGTAATTTAGTGACGTCTGCTATCTCAGATTGTAATTTAGTGACGTCTGCTATCTCAGATTGTAATTTAGTGACGTCTGCTATCTCAGACTGTAATTTAGTGACGTCTGCTATCTCAGATTGTAATTTAGTGACGTCTGCTATCTCAGACTGTAATTTAGTGACGTCTGCTATCTCAGATTGTAATTTAGTGACGTCTGCTATCTCAGACTGTAATTTAGTGACGTCTGCTATCTCAGATTGTAATTTAGTGACGTCTGCTATCTCAGATTGTAATTTAGTGACGTCTGCTATCTCAGATTGTAATTTAGTGACGTCTGCTATCTCAGATTGTAATTTAGTGACGTCTGCTATCTCAGATTGTAATTTAGTGACGTCTGCTATCTCAGATTGTAATTTAGTGACGTCTGCTATCTCAGATTGTAATTTAGTGACGTCTGCTATCTCAGACTGTAATTTAGTGACGTCTGCTATCTCAGATTGTAATTTAGTGACGTCTGCTATCTCAGATTGTAATTTAGTGGATACTGCTATCTCAGTCATATATTTGAATTATATAAAATTTGTTTTAAGAGTACATGAATTGCCGATTATATAAATAATATATAAAGATATATATATATTGTAAAATATGGAAATTATAAAGACATTATAAAGCAAACATCAAATATAAACATTGTAAAGAATAAAAACTATAAAGATATTGTAAAGAATGGAAATAATAAAGACACTGTAAAGCTAGTATTAATTATAGACATTGTTAATTAAGAGCCAGTGATTGGTGAATAAAGCTAGACCTCAAATACACTAAAGTTTGTTGCTTCTTTGGTAAAACCCTGGGTCCGACGAGCATACCCCAGCCTATGACAAAAAGCATCTCACAAATATAAAACTAATTTTTTGGGATTTTTTGGGGCTATGGAAGGGCCGCTATCTTGAAAAAGATACTGGTTTGGTTTTTATCGAATAAATCGTTCCAATTTTTTTTTTGCAACAAAATGTCCACCTAAAACTACAGGGCATTAAATTATCTACAAAAAAAGATATAAACTACCACTTTGCGTTGCCTCACCTTTAAGTAATAGTGGGTCAAAATTCGCCTATGTATGACGTTTTGAGGGTGGTGCGCCTTTACTTAAGATAATTCGTTTACCTTTGACTTTTTTCGGATAATACTTATAAACTTATTTGTACTAATTTTAATAACATAGCAAATGAGCCTTTAATCGATATTATCGACCAAGTATTGTGCGTGGTCAATCCAACGCCAAAGTTCACACTATATGAGTTAGAAGCGAAAAATAAATAAAGCTTTTTCGTAAATATTTTCCGATCAATCGTGTAAAAAAGACAGTATTGTAAATGTTGTTCACAATAGCAGTATAAATTACCTAAGTAATAGTTCTTTTTATTTACATCTGCGACACAGAACGTCATAGGTTAGTCGTAGGTTCTGGGTGCCATAACACTGCCAGAAAATATTGATCAATAAGTTGAGGTTTATTCCGATGTAGACTTTTATATCAGCACATCGATCAAAAAAATTCACGAACTATGAGGGACAACCAAGAAATTAACATTTAGCTCGCGACTCACCAACCTTTTCTGGAAGGAAATGAGTTGCTTTCTCGGGTGTAACTGCTTATAGCACCTTCAACTGCCATTGTATCAGTGAAATAGACATGACGTTTACTTTTAAAAACATTTGAAAAAACAAGGTGCTTCCCATATGTCAGCCATGACAACCAGTGTCAATATTAACTCATCTCCTGTACCAGTTAATCCTTTTTTGCTATTCCAAAGGATGTGCATCACAAAGAAGTCTCTCGATAACTTGGGAAAATGTTTTGAATTTGAGCTAGATCCTTTCCCGTTGGCTCTCTTTACAGCACAGGGTATGAGAAAGGGTACAAATTCATCACAGTATATGATACATTTTCACCAGTACCTAAAAACGAAGTTTATCTTTTTTGTATTTCTTAGTAAAAGACTGATTCGTCAAAAAGTCACTTGATTACTTTTTTTAATTGAATTATTAAAGTATCAAGTACCTACCCATCAACCTATGTAACCAATATTTGAAAGCTCACATTTCTGAAAATAAAAAAAAACTTCCCACCCACTGACATTGTTCCTTTCTTATATATTGGAATACCTTAAACACGTGCGTTTATCATCCTTCGACTTACCTATTAGTAATTCCAAGGCTTTCTCTGATGACTTGATAATTTTGTACCAAACCAATAAAACCGTATAAATCATTAAAATATAATATTCATAGAAAAAAAAAAAAAAAAACAGAACACAAATAACCCAATATAGGTATTGCCCCCTGTTGCTTTTTGTTGCCTACTCAGTTATTCAATAAACGATTCATACAAGCGGTTGTTATATGAATGTGCGTTCCTTGTTATTGTTATTAGCAAACAAAATAAATACCTGCTACAACCCTGAATAAACAAAAATAAGCAAATAAATTAATTTACCGTGACTTAAGCCCTAAACAGCGCCAGCGTCATTCTTCTCCTTCTCATTATAGTCATCGTCTTTCTTTACCTCGTTGATTGCCTTATAATGACTAATTGAACTTTGGCCTCCATAAGTTTATGTTCTTCCAATTGTTTGGACGAAGTTAAAGTCAGTCAAAATGTCATACTTGTCTCAAAGTCTTTTAAGCAATTTTTAACTTTGTGTACATATTTACTTTCTTGTGAAGCGCCCTGCATTTGTTTAACGACCAAAACGATAGCATATGCAAACACGGTCAATATACGTATAACTCTGTCACAGACTTAAGTCATTTCCCTCCCATCTTCATACATACATAGGTATACATATTGATTAACAACCTTGTCCTTCGCATTTGATTAATCATGCACCAGGACTAAGTTGACAACTGACCGCAATTCAAACGCTCCTTAAAGTTCTTTGTCGCATATTAATTAGCTAAGGGCTTCTTCCAAGGCCATAGGTTGCCTTTTCCTACAAAATTATTACATCACTAAGCTTATACAATTTATATGCATAGATATAGACAATTGTTTGACTTAATAAGAAATTCATGTCCTAAGGTTAAGGGTTGTTACAGAACGCATCCTTGTTCACGTATTCCCTCCAAGTTTAAATCCACCAACAGTTGAATTTGTTCCGATTAAATAAACCACTACCGTCAAAAGAAGAGAAAAAAAATTGTTTAAAATAAACTCAAATATTTTAGAGGTGTACGTATAGTATGTACTTTCATACATACATTTAATATCCTTTTTGTTCCTTTTTTTTGTAGGTACTACAAAAATATAGGGTACGTGCAACTATAGACGCCATTAACGTGTGAATTGAGTTTCTACAAAATCCAAGCTGTGTGCATTAAATTCATAACATTTTACCTTTCACGATATGGGCCATGGCCCAAGGACTCAATGGTAGAAAAACCAGGATCAGGAAGTGGTGAGAATCAAAAAAGATGTAGGTATATATAGAAAAACACACCGAACGTAATTATGAAATAGTGAAATGCATTTAATTTCACGCAGTACAACCAACACCTGGATGTATAGAATGGATATTCGTTGGCTACACACGCTTGTACAGATTGTGGATTTTTGCGCGCCACCCATCGGGCAAAAAACATAAATTAAGGCGCTGGGCTAGGAGAGATTTCAAATTGGATTGCGTTTAAGGATAATTTTGTGTAGTGACGTCCGCCACCGCCCCCGTTGATGCTGGTTGCTGGGTCCAGCAGCTTCCGTCGTCGTCTTCATTTCACTCTAATGCATCTCACCTCAGATGGCACAGCTTTTAGCTATCGTGTCGTTTTCGTTGTCGTAGTCCTCCTCCTCGTCGTCGGTCTCTCAATTGGAACTGACTTTATGGCTTGTACCGCAGGTGAAAAGTGAGAAACCTCTGCTCTGGACACCATCAGAGTTTCTCTGTTCATGAAACCTTTCAGGATATGAACAAAAACAAAAAAAAAAGAACAGCTTTGTGTAAATGAATTCTTAATGAATGTGTGGGCAAAGACCGCGTTTATTTGGAAATTCATGAAAAGGATTTGCCAAAAAAAATGAAAAATCAAAATGAGTTGAAATAAAATCATAGATGTGTGGCCGTGTGGAATTGTTTTTTTTTTTTTCCGTTTTTGGTCAAACAAACATTTGAACTGTTTTCAACTTAAACTGGATCGATAGAAGCTACCTGCATAAATATATCCATGTGCTTATGTCGAATTGAATTTTTGGGGTTTCAGATTCTAGTTTTTTCAATGATTAACAAAATGAATTTTCTTGTGCTGAATCATTTCAACAATGTTTATGTGTGCTTGTGAGTTGAATATTGCTTTAAATTTTTAAATGCGCGGTTTCATTTTAGAAAATTGTATTTTTCTGATGCATACATACTGACCAATAGAATAAAAGTATTGACTTGGCATTAAAACAGCAAATTTTTTGACCGACTACCTACATATATCTTTGAATATCTCATAAATCTATAGGTAACTAGCTGACCCGGCGAACTTTGTTCCACCTATAATTGATTATTTATGTTCCTTTCGAAAGTCTATAGCAAGCTCCAATTGTTATCACGACTTTCCGTCTTTTCCAGCCTAGTTTTTCAATTTTTATCTCGGTTAATCTGGTTCAATACAAATCCAACAAAAAGTCTCTATCCAATTTTGATGATGTTCAGCCGAGTTATGTGCGTACGAACAAATAACTAATTCAGAAAGTTAAAAATTTCAAGATGTTTCCACGATTTTCTGATTTTGTTAGTCGAATTTTTTTAATTTTCGATCGAAATTTTCTGTTTTCGGCTTATTTGTGTGTTAATCTGGTTATTTATAAATCCAACAAAGAATTTTCCATGCAAATCGAATGATGTTTAGCCGAGTTATGCGCGTACGAACACAAAAAGGGATTCATTTTTATATATTATATAGATATAGAAGATTAAATATTGATTAAAAACAACAGCAATTACTAAAATTTGAAAAACGAGGGCCTAGTGGCTTTACAACTCTCAACCATTCCTTAGTGCGTGCATTTCTGTGTGTTTATTGCTAAATTCGAACGGCTAATGTGAGTAGCACATTTTTATGACAAGAAATATATTTTTTGGAAGATTTGTCACTTTCTCGCCGGGGCACTAGCTCGAGCTCCTGAAAAATATTTTCTTTTAGTGGAAGCGTGCTGATGGGAACCAAACTTAGACCTCTGGCGTGACATTCGAAATGTCACATTCCAATGCACTACGCATTACGCCAAATCTAAAACGTGGTTTTATTAAGACAGTATACTATAACTTGATTTTGAACAAAATAAAGAAAATTGTATTAATACCAGCTTAACTAGTCTGCTACCAGGTGTGGTACAAAATACTCGCAGAGTGAAACATTTAACTTGAGAAATTGTCTCCAAGTTTTGAAACCAAAAAAGTTGGAACTATAAAAATTGACGAACATTTTCAAGTAAAACTTTTTACATCCCCTTTTCAAAAATTGCGGCAAATGGGATGGCTTGCAACCCAGAAAATTCGTTTTTGTAATTACACCGATGCCTCCTACACATCAAACAAAAATAATTTGACCAGTACAAAATGCAAGGACAATATAACATTTCAATGCACTATCAACAAAAGCCAAAAATAAAAAAAAAAAAAACTTAATTTTGCCTCCTTGGTCCTGATTCTGTTGGACCAAGGGGGCAAATTCAGTTCAAATACCATTGTGCAAAATAAGAATTAAAAAAAAAATAAATTTAGTGGCACAACAACTCATGAAGAACAAGGACCTAGTGACTTCCAACTCTCAACCATTCCTGTGTGCGTGTCTGCATGAATGGAGGGGACCTACAGTTTATTGCGGAATCCGAACGGCTAAGGTGAGTGCCACTTTTCTATGACAAGAGATACTCTTGGAGGAGACTAGTCTCGGTCTCGGTCTCCCGAAACCGAAACCGAGACGAGACTACTTTAAATGCACCCGAGACGAGACCGTATTTTTCGTACCGAAATTCGCCGAGAGTCTCGCTGGTCTCGGTGGTCTCGCCGATCTCGGTGGTTTGGTTTCGGTTTTCGCTAGAAGAAATAATTTATTTAATTATTTTTTAGTAGTTACTCCGTTTGCTCCGGAAAAAGTTGATTTTAGACCTTTGGGTGACATTTAATGTGCCAATAAAGTAAAAATCGAAGATATTGAAGATACGAGTTTAATACTAATTTCTCCATGTTGGTCTCCGCCATTTAAACATTTTACTTTTGGCGGCTGCCTGTGTTGTTTCATAAATACAATGGGCGCGATCGCCTAACTATCCAAAGCTATTCGGACAGGTTTGTGTTGTTGGAATCCCTTGTTTAAAAACTTCTGAATTTAGCTGACGCAACAACAACTAAAGCTATGTGAAAATTTTTGGGATTGTGGAATTTTAACCGCCCGAAAAAAAAAAAATGTATACGTGCCATATTTTATGAAATACGTGCCAATTTGCGTGCCATATGAAAAAACACAAATTCTTCTATTTTGTTGAAAAAACTGTAATCAATTTCTTCGTGCTTCACACAAGACTCCACACCCCGCATTTTTCTTACCAACAAACTGCCGAGATATCGTACTCTCTTTTCAATCTAAACAGGCGTCTTATCTTACATCTTTTAACCACCAAAAAACACGAAAGAAACCAAGGCTAAGGATGAGACCAAGACCGAGACCGAGACGAGACTGGCACATTAAAATTTTCACGAGAAAAAAGCGAGACCGAGATCGAGACGAGACTTAGTAAGGCGAGACCAAGACCGAGACAGAAATTTTTCGATTTTGACGAGAACGAGACGAGACTAACAAAAGTCTCGCCTGGTCTTGTCTCGTTGCCAGCCCTACTGGTATTGAACTCCAGACCTCTGGCATTACAGTCCAACGCACTTACCATTACGCCACGGGCTACTACAAAATAAGAGTAACTGTTAGAAAATGATTAAATAAAAAATTAAGTTCTCCATCCAAAATTAAACTTTTTTTCAAAGGATAAGCCTTATTATCCTGAACAACAAAAACGAAGACCTCATCCATTAGTTAGTTGCCAATCAAATTGCCATTGTAAACTTTTGATTTCATCTTTGTTTTGAAAACAAAATTAAATCGATAAATCAGCACTTATATGGAGGAACTGATTCATGAGTTAACTCGTGATGAATTTAGGTATATCTGCTAAAAGCATATATTAATTATATGTACTTAAAAGCCAACTTTGATTTAACTTAGAGTTTAATTCCCGTGGCCCCACTTGGTTAATAAATTACCCCAGCTTCAGCTCCACCTTGCTTGTAAGATTTCATAAGATAATAACCAACTTATAAATACCAACCTGGCCAAGAAAAATTCCTCATCCTCATTTTGACGCTTTTAATAAATATGTACTATGTAGAATCTACGTAGCATTAGGGGCGTGAAATTAATATTCATATTATAAACGCAACAAAGCCAAAATTTTGGCCAACCTATAAATTGATAATACATAATACATCTACCTTAACTGTTCACTGTTCCCTTCCAGCAACGTGCACCAACGAAAATACAGCCCAATAACTTACACAATATTTGAAAGCCTTATGATTATAATGTCTCAACACCTAATAGGTTCCTTTCAAAGGAAGTGATTTGTTTTTTCTTTTTTCGTCGATGGTGGGTACCTACATTACACAAAAAAAAAAAAAAAAAAAAAAAAACTTAAAACAAATCTCTTAACCTCAGCTGCCGAATTAGGTTATAAAAAATATAAAATTACCTTTAGAGCCTCTTTACTAAAATATACCATAATTAGGTATGCGAAAGCGTTTAACTTAGAGCTGCTATGAGTTAAGCGATAAGAGAAGCTGTACCGATAAAAGAACCAAAAAATAAACAACAAAAACCATTTCAGACACCTATATTGGAAAATACATAATCCCTGCTCAAAATGTGCAAGAACGCAAAGACTGCGGAGGAGAATATTTTGTCATTAAAGTATCCTTACAGCTCAGAAGCTATGAAAAACAATGTTCTGTTTTTATCCTTGTTTCGTACACAAGCTTTTTGGTACAAGCAAAGTTCGCTTGACTGCCGCTATCACCTGGGTCTCCAATGAAATTTCACACCGATAAATCTCCCTCCGAAGGTTACACATTAATTCCTTCACCTTCTCTCGTTTGGCGTCATCAGGAACACAAAGCCATTGCCTTCACCTTCCATGCCACACAAACAAAAAAAGGAACAAAAACAAGAAGAACTAAAAAAAAAAAAAAAAAAAAAATACCTACAAGGAAGCACTAGTTCCTCTGATGTTTCCAAAGCTCAGGAAAATGGAATTAGGTGCATATCCTGCACACAAGAAAAAGCAAAGTTTCATTATTGGGGGGATTTTCGACACAAGCTTGGTAATGGTAAACGAAATATATTAAATTTATTTTAGATTCATTGGTTAAATTGGTTGGGAAAGCACAAAACACACAGCTTCAACGAAAGTTGTTAATTTTAATTGTGAGGATGGACGTTTGCAGGAGAATTTAAGTTTATATGGTGTGAGAAATGCCGTAATATCTCATGACTTTTATAGGAGATTCTTGTATTCGATAGAGAAAAAAAATGGATGTGTGAGAAAAGTTATCCGAGGATTTTAATAAACTCGACATTTTGATGATCGAAACAAGAGAGAAAGTAGGTACTTACGGTGTGCAAACGTCAATATCTTCGCAAAGTAAGGAAACACATCATCACCGTCACCACTATTAGCATCTTTATTATTTTTTGAGGAAATATTTTTTAAGTTATTTCCGTTCAAGTAGCTCGTTAATAGCTCCACGAATTTTATTAAAATTTTGCGATACAAAATTTATATGTAGTACCTATTAATAATTTTTATTAAAAAGTTTTGTTTAAATTTAATTAAAAAAATTAAGAAAATATCCGTTTTTGTAATACTTTAATCTGTTTACCAATCTAATTTTTCTAACGATATACAGGGTGATCGGTATAAGATGCACCAAACTGCTGGAGCGAGTAGGTTGGGTTAAGATAAGAAAAAATCGTATAGGTGGGGGTGGGAGGTCTATTTCCCCCCGTTAAGGCAGGAGGGGGAATTTTTTGACTTAAAACAGGAAAAAAAATATTTAAAAACAACGGTACAATTTAAAATGCCATATGCTATACCTTTTTGGAAAGCCAGAAATTCTTTTTTTTGATTTTCATTTTAAATTAAGTTGTGTAAGTGAATAGTTTTTGAAAAATTAATTTCCAAACTCGAAATTTTGAAAAAAAAATTTCAAACTAATTTTTTTTCAAAATTTTATGTAATTAAGTATAACTTCTGTTTTCAAAATTCAATGCTCTTATTAGCTTTCAGTCAAAAAAAGAAAACTGGATGCTAAAATGTCTTTTAGTTTTTGAGAAAATTGAAAATAACCGGAGGAGCAATTTTCTAAAATAATTGACTAAATACAGAAAAAAAATTATCAAAAAACATCGGTAATGGCTAAAATGACTTGTTATAATTTTTTGTTAAGCCAGAAATATGTGTTTTAATTTTGTTTATAAATTAAGTTCTTTTAGTGAACAGTTTTTTAGAACTTAATTTTCAAACTTAAATTTTTGAAAAAAAAAAAAAAAATTTAAATTGTGTTCAAACTAATTTTGTTCAAAATTTTACGGATTTTTTGGATCGTGCGATCCAGTCTTGCATTTTATTTAGATGTGAATATCAGATCTTGTCTGATATTCTGCCTGAAATTATGGCTTAATTAAAAGACTCCTATCTTGAAGATCCGACAGCGCCGGATCTACGACTTTTTTCGAACAGGGGCAAAAACCTGATTTGGCGCCCCTTCATGATTTGAAGTAAATGATTTAAAAAAGAATTTAATAGTAGGTACCTGGTTGGATTTTTTGAAGCTGGGAGAAAACTTTTTATTTAGCAACTTTAATGTACGTGTGATATAAATAATACAATAAATAAAAGACCATACAATTAGTATACAGGGTGTTTTGGATAAGATGCGTCAAAATTGTACGGCTTGTAGTTTGGGTGGAGAAAAGAAAAAAATCGTACGTGAGATGGAATTTTTCCCCCTGTTTAGGCGGGAGACGAAATTAAGCAAATTGTGATGAAACCAATTTTTTTCAAAATTTAACGTAGTTCAGTGGTATTTTTGTTTTGAGCCTCTCAATTTTTAGTCAAACACTAAGGCCCAAATTTTCAGTGGTGACTTAAACCAGAGAAATTTAACTCTGGATATACATTTTTTTACCAGTTAACTTTAGAAGAAGTTGCGAATTTATGCAAATCGACCCAACAAAGGAGGCTAAAATATCAAAAACATCTGTTCAGTAAATCCAGAGTTAACTCACAAATTTGATAATTCGGGTTAACATTTAATCTCCCACTGAAAAACTAGGTCTAAAAACCATAGATCTTTGATTTTTGAGAAAATTCCAAATTCTACTTTACAACTTGCTTTATGAAAATAAGATATTGGAGAAACAAAATAACGGATTGAAGTTGTATTTAAGGAAAACTTACTTAATTGTTGTTTTCAACTTTCTTAAAACCTAGAAGAGTTTTAAGCATAAAAGACTACTTACATTTTTTTTTGTACCTAAATGTAAAGGTACTTAAATAAATTGAATTAAATAAATGGAATTGAAATAAATTGATTTAAAAATTGAATAGAATTTAATTTAAGTATTTGACTAAAATTGAAAGGAACATTTGAATATTAAAAACAAAAATACTATTTAATAACGAAAAATTTTGAACGAAATTAGTTTTAACGCAATTTTCTTAATTTTTTTTATTCAAAATTTTGAGTTTGGAAATAAATTTTTCAACAATACTATTCACTAAAGCAATTTGAATTAAAAACTTAATAAAAATGGATTTTTGTCTTTAAAAGAAGATTTAGCATGATTTTGTAATCGTTGCCGTTGTTTTTTTATGATATTTTTTTTAAAATGATATTCTCGAGAGTGTGTCACAATTCTGCTTACCTTGCCAAAACTCTGCTTTTCGTAATTCTGTTTTTTTTTTTTCGATTCGGTTTTACAAAATTCTGTTTTTCAAAATACTGACAATAAAATTCTGTTCATTCTGCTTTTCCAAAAAAACATTTATTACCAATATTTATGCAAACTTAAAATTTTTAGGCTTACAACAGAAGATAAAAAATAGCTTATCTGAGCAAAGCAGAGGATATTTTTAGCTATTTTCTTAAGAAATCTTATTTGGTTTAATTTAAATTTAATTTTCTATTATTTTTTTGATTTTATGTTCTCTCAATTTTCGGTTCTAAGCCGTTTCAATATGGTGCCTTTTTCCTAAGTTTGGAACTTTGTGTAAAATGCTTAAGATACAAAAATAAACATCTCCACCAAAATTCAGCTTTGTTGGAATTTTTTTTTTGTAATTTGGCCATTTTTTAGTCTAATTTTTCTGGGCTATTAACTGTTTGCAATTTGATACCTGACCTTTAATCGGTTTACGCCTAATAAATTTGTGATTTTGCACAATTTTCCATATAAAAAAATACTTTTAAGATTCACACAAAAATAAGGCACTGGTTTAACGGTTCCAAATATTCCACAAAACTAAAAGAACTTCTGGCGCTTTTTTCTTAGGAAATCCGTAACTCACACTATCGCTGATTATAATAACTCATCACTTTTTTTTCCCACAAGCAGCCACAAATCATAAACACGTAATGTATTTAAAGCAAAAAAAAAAAAACTGACAAATTCCCAAGTTTTGAAACCTCCCATGACAGATATTTCATTTCGAACAACAAGATTCCGATTAACAAGCGAAAAGTTATGAAGTGTAATAAAAAGAACTATATCCTATTGCATTTGGTACAAACCTTCACACGAATTGCTACAATCTTGCTCTGCAGAAAAACAATGCCATACCCTAACTAAACCATCATCACCTCCACTCACATCTATTCCTGACATCATTGCTGCTATATACCAACCAACCAGACCTCCTGCCCCTCCCCACAACCCCTCTCCCAGTAAACATACGTTCGCCAAAAACTTCTCGCTTTATGAGTCACTCGCGACCATAAACTTTCTTTGCAGCCCCCAAAACGAATAAACTTGTATCTCATGTAATCAAAAATAGCATTGGTACTTCTCGACTCTTGCACACAAATATGTTTTTGTTTTGGAAGGTAGGACGTAGCTATGTGTGTCGAGTGAGTGTTTCTAGGATAATAACGCGAATATACGAGCAAGTGTTCAAACACTAAAGTCGATGCATATATATGTAGCTCCTTCGCAGAACAGAACAGAACAATTCTGCATTATAATATCAGACTTTTCGCATTTAAATCCCCGGAGAACAAAAGCGAATGAATATTAGTCTCTGGAGTTGCACGAATATCCTTGTATACAGAAAAGGAAGACGCGGCGATAGTCGTTCACGTCGTAAATCCACATGGTGGCTACGAATCCAGAACTATACAATTTGGTAATTAGTTGCAAGACGCTTCGGTGCCTTTTGAGGATATTTTTGTGTTCTTAGTCCTTTCTTGAGTTTTCTGTTATTATGTATATCCTTGTTTAAGAGAAAAATCAAATATTTACCTATAAATGACCACAAACCGACTTGTTTATTACCAAAATAACTCCGACTGCAAAGATAAGCTCAAAGCACACGCCCACGAAGTCCAGAGTCCTTTCGCATCAGGATCAATGTTGCAAAGTTGACACCATTCAGGGTCTCCAGACTGCATGAAGTTGCATTTGGCCTTACTTAATTTTTCCTACTCAGTTTACAACTAGCAAACACACTTATACACATAGACAAAAGATAAACATCCTCACACGTACTAACACACACATTTCAGAGCTAATGCAATGTTGGAAAATTGGGTAATAAATTCGAGGATATAGTCGAGGCATTCATTTATGTCTTCTTAAACGAGTTCTTTTAGGCACTTGTCCAATTTAATTTTCAGCTTCCATTATACCCTTGGGTAATGTTATGACAACAAATAAATTCCAAATGAAATAAAAGTCCCCACACTATGCATGGGTTACTGCTCCATAACCAGAACTAGGTTGGGTCGTTATGGTCATGGGGTGCCTGTATAGTAAAGGCCCAGATGAGCTGGTTCTCCTGTTCCTGCTGGCAAACCATAGCTTCATATTATGATTATTATTTTATTTAGATATATTCTGGATTCGGAGGAAGATAGCTTTCTGCCTCTGGAATAGCTATATCAAATGTAGGTTTCATGCAACCCAGACAGTGCAGCGTCAGCAAAGGCATGACAATTTTTTTCCATTTTGGTTAGATTTTGAGGTTGTGCTGCTGTCTGGCATAACGAAACAATTACACTGAGTGCAGTCGCAGTAAATACGTAAAAAAAACGGTGATTCGGGAGGTGAAAATGTGCAGGGCTCTTCAAGTAACTCCCTTTGCCTTTACTTCTTGTTTTCGGAATAACACTTTTGGAACATGGCACACATAATAAAAATATACCAGCGTTCTCGTCTTTGACTTAAAATGAATGTAAAGTATAAAATGGGAACACTTTTATTTTTTTCTTTTAAAATCAAACACAAGCGGATTTAGGTGTATACTTGTAATTGGGGAAAATTAAACAAACCATCCGTACCCGTGGCGTAATGGTTAGTGCGTTTTGGACTGTCACGCTAGTGGTCTGGGTTCGATTCCCAGCCTCTGCCAGCTAAACACTAAAAATGTTATTCAGGGCTACTGCCTCTTGCGAGGAAGTGACAGATCCTCCAAGAGTATCTCCTGTCATAGAAAAGTCCCGCGGAAAGAAACTGTAGGTCCCCTCCATTCCTGCAAACACGCACACATGAATGGTTGAGAGTTGTAAGTCACTAGGCCCTAGTTCTTCATGAGCTGTTGTGCCACCAAATTTATTTATTTATTTAAACAAAGCATCCCTTAAATTTTTGTCTGGTCTTAAGAATTTTATTTAAGTCAATTATAATAAAAGCTGTCTGCATGGAAATGAGAAAAAAAGTTAAGTTTTTTCAACGAAATCTTAAGCCTGTATTGTGTTTTAGAGTAAAAAATTAAATATTGGTGCAGAAGAGCCCAACGTCAGCGAATGCCAACGAACTAACTTTGGCTACATTATTGTCTAAATCTGACATTACGATAACACAACCCAGCTGCGGTGTCAAAAACTACGTAAGCCCAAAACTCAAAAATTAAAATTATAAAAAAAATCTTGAACAAAACAACAGAAGCACAGGTAAAAACAAACAAAAACACAAACACAAACACAAACACAAACACAAACACAAACACAAACACAAACACAAACACAAACACAAACACAAACACAAACACAAACACAAACACAAACACAAACACAAACACAAACACAAACACAAACACAAACACAAACACAAACACAAACACAAACACAAACACAAACACAAACACAAACACAAACACAAACACAAACACAAAAACAAACACAAACACAAACACAAACACAAACACAAACACAAACACAAACACAAACACAAACACAAACACAAACACAAACACAAACACAAACACAAACGCAAACACAAACACAAACACAAACACAAACACAAACACAAACACAAACACAAACACAAACACAAACACAAACACAAACACAAACACAAACACAAACACAAACACAAACACAAACACAAACACAAACACAAACACAAACACAAACACATACACAAACAATAAACACAAACATAAACACAAACACAAACATACAAAAACCCAAAACTGAGACTTGAGATTGAGATAATGCTTTTTGCATATCTCCTCTGAGTGTAATCTGGAGATACAACGCAGTACTGCAAGGGACAAGGCTTTTTTGTTGATTGGTTAAGTTATACCAAACTGTAGCGCCACCTAGAAGTAAGTATTGATTGTTCTTATGTGCATTTAGAATTTTTAGGACTTTTAACTTCCGTGATCTTATAACCACATTAGAGATTTGGAGGTTATAGATAGCAATGACTATGATATTTGTGCGCACTCTGGGATCATAGCATAACTTTAATCACATTTTCATTCATATCGAACCAAAAACTAAACCCTATATGGTAGCAAGAGCATTAATAAGAAACTTCGTTTGCATCAGAGCTTAGTTCTATAAGTTAAAAGCATTGATATTATTTCAAACTTCTGAATAATATTTTTCATTTCATGCTTTTAATTCCAAAGCACAAATAATGTAGATACGTGCAATGCAGTCGTGCGTTTTATTTACCTTAGTTTCGACTCACCATATGAATTGGCTTTTAAGTAGTTATGGTATTCACCTTAGTTTTATTACTTCGACATGAATTATGTTTTTACTACTTTTAAATAAACTTTGCAAAAGCATTCAGAATCATTAACCTGGGGCCCTTTAAAAACTCTGTCTATTCCTCTCCGTGTCGTTAATGGCAGAGCTTTGTAGGTAGCAGGAACATACCGCTATGAATCTAACAGTATATAAAAAATGAAAAAGGTTGTTTAATTTTTGGTCTTGTTTTCGAAAACTTCATCATGCACCTGTGTGTGGTGTGGTGCATTCTATGAAGGTGTTACTATTTTTTTATTAAGAAATAAGTAGCAAAAAAAATGAAATAACAGGACGAAAAGGACGAAGGTTTTGATCGTTAATTCAGTTCTTTTCATTTTTGCCGTTGCTCTCTGTGTGCACTTAACTTGGTGCCCCGTTAGGTATGATTAATGTTAATGCCATCCTTCTTCGGCTAAAAGGAATTCGTGTGCACGAAGAAGAAGCACACAAACTGGGTAGGTATATGAGGTTGAAGTTTAGGGTTGAGGGTTAAAGGATAGTTGCATTTAGCAAACTATTTCTGGTTTTTATTCAATTCATTTGCACACAATGTGTTTTTCACTTAATGAAGCTAACGAAAGTCAAAGATAAAAAATATAAAAGGACGAACCTAAAGTGAAGGAGTAGAACAAAAAAAAAAAAAAAAAAAAATTCCATCATTGCCAACACTGATGACATCCATCCACTTCAAAGCTAAAGATAAGAAAATTACAATTTAATTAATCTAATTGAGACGATATCCTTTTTAATTGTCACAGTGGCAGTATAAGCTAAAGGCCAAGATCATCAGGAACGTGGTGTTATTTTTATTCATTTTTTTTGCGCCATAATGAATGGTAGTGCGGCCTGTGCGGAGCATGATAGGTTTCGCATGCAGAAATGCAAATGGTGGGCGGAGGCGCCGAGAATGGGTTAAACTTTTATTAGAGCAACGTTGGAAAATTAGTGGGGAATTTAATTATGGTGTTAAGGAGAAAGTTGAAGTGGAATATACGCCCGTTTTTTTTTATTCCCAACGCAAAACAGTTGATTAAGAACGTTTTCATGGTAGTTTTCGTGACGCGTACTTTCTTATTAAAAACAGCAGCACAAAAATAGGAATACAACGAGTTTTTGTGTACCTAAGAAAAAGAAAATAATGTTCTTGTTAAGAATTAATAAAATATAGTAATTAAAAAATGCTATGGTTGGTGGGGGAGGTGGGGGGAGGGGGATTTTCTTTCCTTTTAATTATTTTCCAAGAAGAGCATTTTATACCGAAGCGATACCTTCTATAATTGAATGCTACTTTTTAGATGTAAGCGAAGGAGTAGAAAAGAGAATGAAGTTTTGGCTGGCATGGAATAATCTACTATAATTACTATCATTAAGCCAACAATCGGGGAATCTAATAACCATCTTCTGCAAACAGAAAGCTATCAAGGGAGATATTAGACAAAAAAGGCTGCTTCCGGTCACTTTAGTTTTTCTTTTGGTGGTTAAGTGATGTTCTACACGCTTATTTGAATTCGTGATACACGCCTTCATAGATGCTCTGATTTACCAAGATAAGGTATGCCCGAAATAATTTAAATTTGTAGTTCATTTTGACATATGTTAATTGGACAAACTGTTATAGTATCTAACAGGAGGAATGCCATTATTAAAAAAAAAAAGAATTCGAGAACTACAAAATTATTCGTCTAAGAAAATATTTTTTTTTTAGATCCCAAAAATTCTGTCGGATTCGGCAGAGAATTGTAGGTCCCCTCCATTCCGGCCAATGAAACGCACACAGGAATGGTTGAGAGTTGTAAGTCACTAGACTCTGGTTCTACACGAGCTGACGTGCCACCAAATGTAGTATTTTTAATAGATTTTTTTTTTAAACCAGCAAAGTTGAAAAATAAAAATCATCATCAAATTTTCGTTGGATTCCGTTATCTTGTAGAAAAGTCATTCCAATTTTTAAAATTTTAATTTTCTATTCCATCATTATAGTTGTTGTTAGCAGATATTTGTGATCAAAGACAAAAGTAATTTTTTAATTCGAAGTCAGATAAAAACAAATCGGTTGGAGGAAAAGAAACTTTCTGTTCCAAACATGAAGCTATGGTGTATTTTACTAGAAAGAGATTAAATTCAACAATGAGAAAATTGTTAAGATGAATTTTCCCAAAACTTATAGTGAAAAAATAATTAGGTAATATACGACGCACGTGTAGGTTAGGTCTGGGAGTTTATATGACTCTCTAGTATTAAGAGCTTCACAAAACACCCCAGCTCCTGTTTCTTCTTCCATTTTTGATCCATCAGTGTAGAAGGGGATACCCCGTTCACTGAGTAGTGAGTTGGGTTCCCATCCATGTCTTTCGGGTAATAGAACCGATAAGTTTTTTCTAAAATCTATTACGGGTGGAAGGTAGTCAGTAGTCACATCAAGTCCGGCATATCATTGCCAGATAGACCCATGACCAAAGGTGCTGTGCTTCCTAGAGTCCATTTCCTTAAGTCGAAATGCACTTTTGGCTGCTATACACCTTATGTACTCATCCAGGGCTGGAAGGCTGAGAATATAATTTCCAGCCCTGCTTGTGGCGTAGACCTCCGTGCCCCCGTTATTCCTATACAGGCTAATATCTGTACTCTGTACCTTGTTCAGGTTTTTTAGGTAGCTATCCTTTTCTACGGCTTTCCACCATACAATCGAACCGCAGGTAAGTATGGGACGAACGATCGCCGTGTACATCCATTGGATGACTTGAGGTCGCATTCCCCACTGGGTCCCGAATGTTTTTTTTCATTCTTACCTCCGTAATCAGTTTCCAAGTTAGCTTTGAATCAAGGATTACTCCCAGATATTTAGCTTCTGTGCAAAGTTTCAGAGGAATTTCATTTAACTTGGGAGGCGTAAAGTTCTTCAATTTCCTTTTCTTCGTGAACAGAACTAGTTTAGTCTTTGCAGGGTTAACCGCAAGACCGTTATGTGCCGCCCAAGAGGATAGATCTTTAAGCGCAGATTCCATAATCTCCCTGATAGTGGTAAGATATTTGCCAGATACCAAAATTACTATGTCGTCTGCATAGGCAACAACTTTAATGCCCTTATTCATACATTTTGTAACAACGAGGGCCCAGAGAACAAGTGAGATTACCCCTCCCTGTGTTGTGCCTCTTGTAACTGTTTTCTCAACAATAGTGTCCCCAAAGTTGCGAGTGTAGGTATGACCCTACCATTGAGGGTCCACAATGGCAGATTCAACTCCAACCTCTTCCAGAGCAGATTTAATGGACTCCATTTTTACGTTGTTAAACGCTCCTTCGATGTCTAAAAATGCTGCCAGGTTATGTTCTTTGTACTCGAGACTTTTCTCAATTTGGGAAACTACTTCGTGCAACGCTGTCTTCACTGACTTACCTTTAAGGTAAGCGTGTTGAAAGTTGCACAAATTATTTGGATTGAGAAGGTCCCGAACATGCAGATCAATAATCCTCTCCAGTGTTTTGAGGAGAAACGAAGAGATGCTTATTGGTCTATAATCTTTTGCAGTCGAGTGTGTCGGTTTTCCAGCTTTTGGAATAAAGACCACCTTGACTTTTCTCCAACTGTTAGGGAATTATCTCGTCTGGTCCAGATGATTTAAAGGGTTTGAACGAGTTTATTGCCCACATAATCTTCTGATCTGTAATAACCTGTTCCAAATCCAGTACTGGTTGATCAGAGTGTCTGATTCTATATTACCTCATCCCGGGAAATTCGTTTCCATAAAGAGTTCAAGTGTTTCCTGGCTCGAGTTCGACCACGATCCATCGGGATGTTTGATATACCCCGGAATCGTGGGGTTAGATGCAAGGATCTTTCAAAGTCTAGCCGCTTTACTTGTGTTCTCAATGGATTCACAGTGTCTAGCCCATGAATCTTTCTTGGCCTTTCTTAATTTTTTGGTGTATAAATAAAGTTCGGCAGTGTATTGTTGTAAAATTATTAATGTAAAAGTATAATAGCTCATGGATTGGAAAGTTAAAGAAATGAAACAAAAAAAGCCGAAGTCTAAAATTTAAAAAATTTGCTTAGAGGTTCCTTCCTTACTTTTTGCCACACCTACATAAAAGTATCTTAGTTTTAGAAAAACCGTGGTAAAAAAAAAAACAAAATTCAATTTTTCCAGACCCTGTGATTTGTCCTCCCACTGTGATTCAACTTTCAAAACAAACAAAAAGGTCAAAACTTTATTTACGTAAACAATTCTGTGTACACATCAATATTATCAACAACAACAACAACAAAAAAAAAATCATTGTTTTACATATTTTTTCAATATTTTTCCAAAAAATAATTGGACTCCCGCTTCTTATTTCTACCACCAGTTCTTGAAACGTAACGGTTTAATTGTCCAGCTTGCTACAGAAGTTGTCCTTCAGTATATCCCCTCTTTGCATATTAATGGCATTGTTTAAAATACCCCCCTTGGAATTAATTCTTCTCATACATATATATGTACATAAATATAATATGTACATATATTTTTATTTACTTTTTTTTTCAGTGTAGAACACATTGGCAAGTGCAGAACCCTTATTAATACGGTGACGTTGGCTTTCGCATAAATTGTTTTATTTAAAGGACATTTGCGGTCGACTCGTATGAAAATGTATCCCCAATGAGTAGTTTTTTGTTGTTGTTGCTATTATATATTCTTGTTGTTGTTCATCCTGCTTCCCTTTGACCACGCAATTGTACACACATATATCGATGTAGTTACGTCCATTTGACCAAAACCACTAGTGTACCACCATAACAGCAACCCATTTTGTACGCAAATGGAATGGTGTACGGTACTATTGCAGGGAATAATGGATTAATCCTGTTGAGGCCATATTTTTATTGTTTCCTACGGAATTCCCCACACAGATAAATTACCGCGAACGAGTGGGAGGCAAGCCAAGAGTCATATTCTTTTACAAGCTATAAAAATCGTCCATAAGATACCAAAAAAAAAAAGGAAAATAAAAAAAAATTAAGGGCAATGAGAAAAAATAGATCCTGATGCAGTGTCAGGTAATCGCAATAACTTGGAAGCAAAATATAAGGAAATTACCAGCACACCATCGCGTCCTAGGTTGTTGTCAGGACCGTCAAGGCACCCTATTAGGATTCCGGATGAAATTCAATTTGCCTACGGAAGTAGTAGATAGAGATATAGCCATGGTGTCGTTATTGTTTAATATTTTAGTAGGATATTCCTAAAATCCATTAGTTTTCGAGAGGGGGACAATCAAGCCGAATTGCCGGGACACAACAACCCGGATGTTTATACTGGGAATCATCAATCGATTGCGATTGGGCAAAATGCAATTTAATGCTGGAAAATTAAATTATTGATGAGAAACAGAGATCATCATGGGATATGAGGAGTGAAAAAGATAGAGAGAGGGACAAGGCATCCAAGTGGACAGAATCCAAAAATTTAATATTCAAATATGTACGTGTATTCACTTTGACTGGGTCGGGTATTAAATTTTGAAAAGAGAATAATCCTTAAACAGAAATAATGTTATGGCCTTTTTCTATTATGCCTTTTCTATACCTATCGTCATGTATGCGCTGTTTGGTACATGTGTTTTATATGCCAAACATGTAAACTTGTACTTGCAGCAAAAATCATTTAATTTGAATTTAGTAGGTTTTTTAGAAAAATAAAACATATATTTATGAAGGTTTAATTGGAATCAGGTCCGAAAGAGTTTTAGTTGAGAATTCTGGGGAATCTAAAACTATTTCCATTAAAATTTATCTATTTCAATGTTTTCAAATTTTCGTATAGCATTGATTTTCTCTTGCTCTTAAAAATCTCAAAAGCCTCTATTTTATGTAGATCGAGTGCATTCAGTACACAATCAGACACAAATTTCAAATATAAAATTTTAAATGCTAACCGGAACAGAGCTATTGTTTGCCAACCTAGGCAGTTTTTTTGGCTATGCATTAATTAATTTCAAAAATGAAAAAAGAAGGTGAGTGCGGCCTACGTTGGTAACATGCCATTGACGCCCTTGGAAACTATAAACGCCGTGATATAAGAACATACATAGCTTATTCAAGATTTTCAAAACATTTTAACAACAAAACGTGCGCACTAACAAACAAAAAATCCAGGAAAATATGTTAAAAATTTAATAAAATAAGAAAAGTGCATTTACGCCCTAGTGTACCACCTTTTTATTGTAATTTTTAGAGTTAATAAAGCTGCGGTATATTTTATATTTTTAGGCTGTTTAAAACGACAGTAAAATTTGAATTAGAAGTAACTTGACGAAGAACGGTCAATGAAGAATCAGCACAACTGGGGCAAGAATTGGAGAGAGCTGAGATACATCTCCAGAAACCGTAAACAATGGCGCGTAAGAGTAATGGATCCGAAGAAATAAGTAAATAAAACCCAAATTTTCAGTGTAGTTATATCAAAAATGTATTCTTTGATTTTTCTTTCAAGTTAAATTGTTGGAGTGCATAGTTTTTAAAAAACTAAATTTCATAGTCAGTAAAAAAAAATTAAAAATTTTTTTTTTTCAAGGAAATTGTCCCTTGGAAGTAACTGAAAAATCCAGCATGAAAATCTGTTGTCTTTAAAAATTGTATTTCACGTTAGTGCTTCGAAATCAGCAATAAACTACAGATCTTCTCTATTCCTGCAGATACGCACACAGGACTGCCCAGGAATGGTTGATTGAGAAGGAATTTTGAGAGCTATTATGCCACCAATATTTATTTATTTAATTTTCAAGCTCAAAACTTTGGAAACAAAATTCAAAAAAAAAAAAATGGACGGAACGGAAAAAAAAATTAAAATGGTTCAATCCCCAGTGACGGCAAAAAGTTTTTCAAATAAAATTGAACATACAGAGACTAAGTACCAATAAAGAAGTCTAAGGAGCCTGGTAACCGTGAAATAGCTATAACTCCAGCCTATAAAAAAACTTGTTGTTGTTTCATTCTATCCTCTAATATTAATATTATGGTGCTAAAGCAGCCTACACTGCAAATGTTTTATCACACAAAACCTATTTCAAAAAAAAAAAAAACAATGTCAAACAGATTTCTGTTTTTGACATTTAATGCTTTGTTTACATTGAGGGGGGGGGGGGGATAGGGGTTAAAAATTTCATCTATCGCAAACAAAATGACAGAAAAAAAAACATTAGGGTCAACTACGTTCAAATCTAGAGCATCGCTGCATTGAGGTAGCTGTATGAAATAAGCTGTGAGTTGTTATTTTGTTATGAAATTGTTATTTCACCTTGGAAAAGGACTATGTAAGTAGTCGATGTCCACTTTATGATAGATGAAATTTGTAACCTTTACCCCCCCCCCCCTCCTCCTCACCTTATTACTTATTCTGTTGTTTCTGGGTAAGTTGATCGATAAACATCAAATTTGTAGAGAGTAATTACCGATTTTTTATAGACTTGTTGAATTTCTAAGCCCCAAATCTCCATTAGTATCACTTCTAGTGAAAAAATGAACAAACCTTTTCTGTAGCAAATTTAATTTACTTTCATTTTGTGTTGTACACTTTACTTAAACGCTTGGTTTTCGAAATATTTACGAAATAGTACAAAAGGGGACCTTTTCCCCCCTCTCCTCGCTCGCGGGCCTGGGCTGGGGACTTTTAGTATGTTGTACCTGGGGGTCACCCCTACCACTTAAAAAAATAATTCAGACTACATGATTTTTTTAACTTATTTTTTTATTCGTTACAACATTGACCGTATAAATGCACTAATTACTCTACAGAAAAAATTTTCTAAAAAAAGTAGTAGCTTTCATAATTTTCAATTTTCTCTTAAACTAAAAGACTTATAGCCATCTAGTTTTCAGCGTTCACCTAAAGATTAAAAACAATGTCAAATACTAAACAAAAATCTAGTACTTTATGACGACAAATTTAAAAAAAAAAATATCATAAGTTAACTTTTTTTTTTTTTTTTTTTTTTTTAATTTTTGATTTAAAGTCAATTTTTTCCAAAAACTTTTAACTTAAATTACTTGCTTTAGCAGTGAAATAATAAAATAGGTTTTTGAATTTTTAAAAAGATATTGTATAGCATTGTAGATGTTTCCGTTGTTTTTAAATAATTATTTATGCACTTTGATCCAATTTTTTCACAAAATGGTCCCTCCCGTATAAGTGGGGGCAACTAGACCCCCCCCACCCCTCCTTAGCAAATTTTTTCTTAATATATCTCTTTAAACTATTTCACAAAGCATTGGTCAATAACTTGGAAATACATTGCATACTTCTTATATTTGAAGATACAGTGTTTTTCTTATCACAAAAAACACTGTATCAAATAAATTAAATAAAGATATTTTAACTCTCGCCACCTTCTTTAACCCCATACCTTCTTTTTCATCAAGTCAATGAAATTGTCATGAGTCGATACGTATTTACCTAGGGTTAATTCATCAAAAAACGGTAATTTTTTAACGCATTAACATGGTTTTTCAGATTTTCTGACATTTGTACCCCCCAAATCTCTTTCAGTATTGCTCCTAGCAAAAATATGAATAAAACCTATTTTGAAGAAAATTTAATTTAATTTCATATTGTAGTGTAAACTTTTCCGCTAATACTCTTGGTTTTCAAAATATTTACGAAATAGTACAAAAGGGGACCTTTACCCCCCCCCCCCTCCTGACGTAAGTTCGCAGGCCTGGGCTGGGTATTTTTTGAGTGTTGTAGCTGGGGGTCACCCCTACCACTTAAAAAAATAATCCAGACTACACGATTTATTTCATTTATTTTATGATTTTGAGTCTTCGTTGACTGGACTATTAGCCATATAGATGTACACATATATTTGGATAGAATAAATAGACCAGAAACTTAAATATAAATATATCATATTTTTTTGCATTTCCAAATTTTAAACAAATTTATTAAAAAAAATATTGGAAAGGCATTAATATATTATAGAAAGGCCATCAACCTCTCAACCCACATGTCCACTTCACATGTTTCTCAATTTCATTAATTTAGAAAAAAAAAACAATTTTATTTTGAAATTCAAATCATTGCAGATATAACTGCATTCGTTTAAGTTAAATTAAGTACACACAAATGTTTATATCTAACTTCTAGAACGGCTTCAATTTACATGATGAAAAGCACAAATATTTTTGCAAAATTAATAAAAAAAAAAGTCGCTGCAGTCTATTCGATGGTGTTGCAAAAAAAAAAAAAAAAAAGTTATGAAAAAACAGTTTCCAATTTCCCTATTTGTATAACTGCAGCCAGCATGTCAATTTCAAATCACATTTCCGTTACCGTTTCATACACTTTTGGCAATCCCTCTCAAAAGCATAAGGGTGTTAAGTTTTATTGAAGTACCTAAGTAAAGCAAAACAAAATATAAAAGAGTTAAACAAAAAACCAACAAATGAATAAAAAAAATTAATGAAACAAAATACAAAATGTACAAAAAGACCACTTTAACCGTAATCCCTTGTACAGATTATATCTAGGTACATTGTAATTTTTATTCAAAACCCAGATTAAAGTCCCGATTTCCGCCCATTTGGTCAAATATGCTGGGGGTTGGTATCTGTATCGAGTGTGTATGTGTATGGGTCTGTGTATATGAATGTGCTGGCAGTGTTTTTCTTTTGAAATAACAAACAGATACTTCATTTCAATGACCAGTGGAGCACATGTTAATGGCACCATATTCTCAATGACCATCCAACTTCCAAATGGGTGCGAAATCCAAACTATGTATAGCTACTACATACATAAACATATATACATATATAAAGGATTGAATTCATTCACAAAATTATTATTAAAACATAAAACAAAAATATTATTCGCGTGCATAATTTTTTTTCCAATAAAACAAAATGAATTTCGAAATATGAAGTATGGTCTTGGGTGTGTGATTAAAATTCATAATTTAAAAACAGTATGTATCTACAAAATATAAAAATATATCTTTCAACTTGGCAATGTAGGTACTCGTATACTTATTAATTTGTAGTGCCACTGGGTGTTTCAATACAATTTTCACTTCACAATTAAAGCGTTGGGCATTTCGCATATTTCACTTGGCATTTCATTATTTTACTTTATAATTCGCATTATATTATTCTGCATATACAATATACATAGTAGGGTGGAGCGTCAATGTATGGAGAAAAAAAAAGTTTTTGAATCAGTTTTGAATACCTAAAGTTTGTTGCATTTAAATGATTAGAGTAATTTGATATCAAAAACAAAATTATTTAGATAAAATCTTTAGCCCTCTACCTTAGCTCAAAACTTTGAAAAAGGGTGTTTTTTTTTTATTGAATTCTAAACTTTGAGCTGAGGTAGAGGGCTAACAGCTTTTTTTGCTGGCAAATTATTCTAATAATTTAAATGCAACAAACTGGAGATATTAAAACTGATTCAACACCTTTTTTTTCTCCATACATTGACGCTCCACCCTAATACAGTGAAAGCTTCTATTGCGGACAGCTCCCTTAAGCGGTCAATCCCCTTAGGCGGACAAATTCTCACGACCGTGGATCTTGGATCTAAATTCCATACATTTTATGATCCCCTAAGCGGACACTCCCGTACCCGGACGCGGACAGGAATTTTAGCCATGATTTGTTAAATTTAATTCCCTTATACTATATACATTTCCTTATATAAGTATTTTGTACTTTTTCCCTTGGACGGACAACTCCTTCAGACAGACAAAAGTGTTGCGACCGTCACTGTCCGGCTAACGGAGCATTTACTGTACATAGTAGAGTGGAGCTTATTTTGGCAATGTTCGTATTTCTTTTTCCCTCTCCCCTTAAAGTGGTGAGACTGACTTCTGTGCAAAATTTCAATAGAATCGCTCAAAGTTAACACGCGTAGATTTTTAGTTTTTTACTAAAAACTTCCGCAAATTTGTAATTGTTGATAAATAAAAATGAAACTTGGCAAAAATCCTAAAAAGCATGGTAAGTTATATAAAATATATATTTTCACGAAAAAATAAAAAAAAATACCCGCACCATCTTTAATTGGCCACATTTATAAAACGAAAAAATGTAAAAAATAAAACGCACGACTGGATCGCACAAACTTGCTTTTGAGTAAGTTTATAATAAGTAAATAATTGAATGTATTATAAGTAAATAATTTTTTATGGGAGCCTTAAGTTTAAACTAGTATTATACATGTAACTTAAAGCTTAAATTGAAAAATTATTAAAAATCAACATAATTCGAAATAAATTTATTGAAAAAAATCTTAAATTGCTTTAAGAGCTAAAAAAGTACACCATCTGATTTCTTTAACTAATCTTAGTTTTGGAGAAAAAAATTAAAATAGTAGGAGCAGTTTTTTTTAAAGTAATTTTTTATATAAAAAATTTTGTAAAAATTTTTAAGAAAAAAAAAATTGGTACACAACTTCCTAGTTTTTTATGTTGAATTAAAAATTAAATTTCGAAAATAATTATCCACCCGTTTTTGAATTATCAAATCTTCAAAAAATTTTGAATTTTTTTTTTAAACATCCAAAATTTGTTTTTTTGAAAATTTTGATATGCAGTATGATTTCAATTTTTGAGAAGCTTTTGTATAAAAAATTTAATTTAAATCGGTTTCACACATAATGAGATAGTCCAAAATAAAAAAAATAAAGGTTCTATGAGAGGTAGTCTTAATACTGGCTAACTGTAAATTTTGTTTTTGGCAGATCGTAGACCATACTAATATTAGTATTTAGAATAATTTTGATCAAAATCGTAGAAGTCGTTTTCAAGAAAATTAATATTTTCTGTAACGGCTTTTTTAATATTAATATGGAAGGTACCGTTAATTTTGACTATTAGAAAAATGTTTGTTCAAAATAATTTCTAGATAATGCCTAAAACCGCTTGTTAGCAAGTTTCATGAAAATCAACCAAGTGGTTTTCGAAATATTTGGTTTTCAAAAAAAATTTTGAAACTTTTTTTAAAAATCCAAAACAATTTTTTTGAAAATTTTGGTATATGTACAATACTATTTAGATTTTTCAGTAGATTCTCCATAAAAAAAAATTATCAAAAACAGTCTTTTCCTTTTCGAGAAAAACGAAAAAAAAAAAAATGGTTCTCTGGGAGGTACCATTTAAAACCACTTTTTTAAAAATTTTCCAAAAATGCTAAAAAAAATTATATGACAGGTAGCGTTATTTTTGGTCCTAAAAAGAAAATGAAAAAACGTGTCGGGGGAATGTTCCAAAAACACTTTATACCAAGTTTAATTCAAATCGGCCGATGGGCTTAGGCTGTAGGCGAGTCCACTTTTTTCGTCTTCCCTATCATCGTAATGTCAAGTTTGATCAAAACCCCGAGTTCAATTTTTTTTACGAATCCAAAACTTGCCATATGGTACCTATATATCGCAAGTAAAAAGAATAATCACTATTTTTCATCGTTATTTTTAAGTGGGTAAAAAAATTTTATAAAATGCATAAAAATATATAAAAAGAACAAAGACCTATAGCCAACGAAAGGTATTAATTAAATTCGAAATAAAGGTCACGAAAATAGGAAATAATATGAAATATATTTTTTAACTTTACCAAATTTTTTTAAATTTTTTTTGAAAAACTTATGTTTTATTTACAACAATTACAATTTTGCGGAATTTTTTAGTAAAAGACTAAAGATATAGTGGCACTTGTTAACATAACCCATTTCAATAAAGTTTTGTACAGAATTTTTTCAAGTCAGCCTGATAACTTTTAAGGGGGAAGGGGGGGGGGCGAATGCTTAGCATCAGGCTGTGGTTATGCGAAGTAAAGATTCCACAAATTTTACAAAAAATTACTTTTATTGATTTGAGGCCAAGAAAGAAACGCTCTATCTTTTTGGACACTAACTACAAAAAATTTGATTTATTACAGAAAATGTTCAGAATTTTGAGATGAACATTTTTATAAATTTTTCGCACCAACTTCATTTATACTTTCATATTGATTTTTGAAGCAAAATGGTGAAGGGATACGAAACTGTGCGTACCTATTTTATGCTTTAGTAGGCCTTAAAATTAATTCAAATATAAATCCAGTGCATTTTATTTCAACCAAATATTCTGATCCGGAACTTCGCTTTGTAATAAATCCTTTTTTTTTTTAATTTCAATACAGAACACCCTGTTTGCGAAAATTTACTGTAATAATATTTTCTTTTCGTGCAGTATTGTATAGATTATGTACATGTACATATACATACGCGTACATATCTACTAGTAATTTTATATAGCTACCTATTTATACTCAAACAAGAAGCCGGTGATGTCCGTGGCCGCATGCTCATAGATCAATCGATAATTTTGCAATTACGTTGAATTTTAATTAATCCTTATTTTGTCATTGACGAGATAGAATGACATGGGATGTCTGTGACAACGATGATGAAAATTATAAAAATAATAACAGCTCTACCATAGTTGTCGACTTTGGCATCAAACTCCGTCAACGAAGCCAATCGCCAAATGAGCCACAAAATTGCCGTAGATGATCCAGAGCCAGATTTCCCTCGGAGTGCTTATACCTCTTACCTACTTACTCAATCTATTAATAACACCCCAATAGCTCCTCAGCAACAGACCATTGGTGAAGTCGTATGTGTATTTATGATTGTGGGTAGATGCGGAAGATTATGGAATGAGCCCAACTTCCATAAGTCTTTGCTCATATTATTATTCACCGTGCAGGGATTTACGGGTTGGATTACAATAGCCAACACCGAATTCTAAATCAAACAACACCATTATGCTGTTTTGAAGCAATCAGATGCAGAGCAGATGATTGAATGATCCGAAGGAGGTGGGCAGAAAATTCAATCATCTCCTAGAATGGACACACAGTTTCAATACAATTTGCCAACAATGTCAATGAGAGGACAAAGATGAAGGACGAGAACGAGAACAAGGACAATGACGCTGACAATGAAAACCCTGCCTCGGACTTCCACTTGAAAATCGAATTAAATACGAAGTAATATCCAGCTGACAGGCTTTGCTTAAAGAGCATGTCAACAGTGAAACCTTTATATATATACAACACACTATTGTTAGATATTGTAATTGAGGGTGAATTTCACCATTGTTTTTTGTTTCTAGTGGAACACTTTTTTAAATAAAGATTTTAAAATTCCACCCTGAGCAGAGTTTTCGATAGCACCCCAGGCAGTCTGTTTTTTCTATAATAACTAGCTGACCCGACAGACGTTGTCCTGTCTTAGCTATAAATTCGAAATGGAATATATAATAAAAAAAATTGAGTACCTTCTTCTAGAGGATTTACCATCAGATGAAGAAGAAAATAACCAAATGTTATGACCCTTAAAAAAATATGTGCGGGGGTGGCCCCGGCGCAGTGGAAGTAGTGCTTGACTGCTAACCTGGATGTGTGGGTTCGAGCCCCAGTCCAGGCAGCATTCTTTCCTATATTTCCTCAACTGAACGCCACCCCTGGGATTTAATGAGATAATCAAAACCTTATTTCTCAGTCCACTGTGCCAGCAAAAATCCTTCTATTCCTTCTAACATTGCCTAATTTATAAGACTCTAGGTCTTACTGGCAAATATATGTTTGTGTTGTTTTTTTTTTTTTTTTTCAACAAATTTTGAAATTTCAAGGTGTTTTCAGGATTTTCCTACTTTTTGGTGGAATTTTCTAATTTTCAATCGAATTTTACAATTTTCGGCTCCGTTGTGTTTTAAACTTTTAATCCCCGACTTAATCGGATGATGTTTAGCTGAGTTATGCGCGAACAATAGATGTTTAATGTAAAAAATAAAAAAAGAGGGTGAGTACGACCCACATTGGTAGCATCCCACTGGGCGCCCTTGGAAACTATGGACGTGATGTTATTTTGATATAAGAAAATAGCTCATTCAAGACCTTTAAAAGTTTTTTTTTTAACAACAACATGTGCGCACAACAACATGTGTTGCACAGGAATAATTTGTAACTGACTGGACTCAGTACTTTATTGTTCCTAATGTTTAATTAAGGGAGAAATGCTTGGAAGGGGAATACATCAACAAAGAAGATTGTGAGCTTAGGAACAATAGATTTCATGAAAAACTTAGGCAAACATTATATAAAATCTACAAAATCAAAATTTACTGTTCAGAATAATAAGAAAAAAAAAATTGAATATCTTTTTTGTGTAGACACAAGCTACAATTTGCATTATTTCAAAAAACTTGACAATTTTCCAAAATCTTTTTTGTTTTTTTTTAAGTGTTTTAAAAAAAATATGGAAATAAGTATCAAAAACCCTGGCTTCAAATTAAGAATAAGCGAAATCTTCAAAAATAAAAAAAAAACAACGCTTCAGAATGATTATATTAAAAAAAAAAAATCCTTGAGAAATTCACCTGTAGGTATGTAATAGTGTTTTGTTCAAATGTCGTACTCAAACTTACTTTAACTGGTATAAATCAATATGAAGGACTTTTTATTGTATCGCCAGTACCTATATTCACTTTAATGCCATGAAATGAAACGGACAGATGGAAATAAGTGTTATGTAGTAAGTACGTAAAGTTAGAATTGAAATAAAGCTTGTGATGCTATGCAACTATATCAAAAAGTTAAAAGAAGCATCAGCAAACGAAGGCTATTGCTAAGGGTGTTATAGACGAGCATCAGAGGGTTCTTGGGAAATTGAAATGAAAATGTATTCATTTTGCCTGAAATCAAATTTATTGAAATTCTAAAATAATTGTTTCTTGAAGCAGAAACATATCGACCGATGCGATGGAAACAATTAAGCTTTAATAGAAAGATATAGTCGAATAAAATATATGTGCATTCTAAATTATTATTATTATTGATAGCAAGCTGAAGGAAGACATAGAGAGAAGTTTATCCAAAAACCCTTTACCTAGCTCATTACTCATGTGTGTGTGTGTGTGTGTAATTGAGTCTTCATCCGAAATGTTTGTAAGTAAGTTCTCTTCTGGGAATTAAATCACCTGAAAGAACTTTAAGGGCAAAGTTTAAGACAAATTAAAGTTTGAAAACTATAAATGCAACTTATTTGCTAGGTTTTTTCCTCGTTCGTTATTTACCTTCAGTATTTTCTGAGTAAAGTTTAAGCATCCATTAAAAAAGAAACCCTAAGCTTTAAACGAAATGTTGATGTGGTAACAAAGAGAAGGATGCAAGTATTTTATTAGGATCTTAATGAACTATGCGGGCTTCAACTTGGCAGGGTGAGATTTTTGAAAGCACTTTTAATACCTTACACATTTTTGCTTTGAACCGGATTACCGATTAAACAGATTTAAAAATATTATTTTACAAGAATAGGGAGCTATTTTAATTTTTTTATTTATAGTGTCACAAGATAAAGTAAGTAGTTTAAGAAGCTGTCTAATTATAAGGATGAACCATTATATACGAACTATTAACTGCGTTTGAAGAGAACTATTAATGGTATCTCTCAAGTTAGCAGAGCAAGATCAGCAGAACAAAGTTTTTAAGGTGTCAGCATTATGCTTAGTAGGTGCTTATTAAGTACCCAAGAACTGCAAAAATGAGTGCTCCAGTACTGTTGGAAAAAAATTATTCTTCTAAGCTTGACAGCAATTTTCGAAAAATGGTTAACAGCAATTTTCGAAAAATGCGTTTTGGTCTCAAATTTTCAAGCTATTTAGATTTAAAAGTTATTATTATTATTATCTTTTATTAACAGGTAATTTAAATTATTTGATAATCTTAAAATTAATGAGCTTAGCTAAAAAAAAAATTAAAAAGAATTTAATTAAGTTTGAAAAAAAAATAATTTTTTTGGTTAAACCTATTGGAAAAATTAAGATTTCATCTAGTTAGAATCTAGTATACCCCAGAACAAAAGCCGCCTCCAAACTGATCTATGATACACTTGTCAAAACAATTAAGGGAACAAAAAAAATCATTTTTTTTAGTGTTTTTCGAAGAGCTGTATCTCTGTGAAAAGTGGTCGTATTGAGATGAAACAAAATGCATTCTGAAGCTTAATCCTTTTTGTATTGAGAAATTTTCGCAAATGATTTTTTTAAGGTACCGTTATTGCGCAATCATAAGAAGCAGCACGACCCAAAAATTTTAAATTTTTTTCTTTTCTTTGAACATTGTCATTTTCTTTGAAAATTTTTTTTGAGCCAATTTAATAATTTTTTTCAATAACTTGTTTATTCAGCTTTAAGGTCATCTTTTTTCGTCATAGTACAAATTTTTTTCAAAAGAATATCTGGCTTTGAATGAAAAAACAGACTTTTGACTTTGACTACCAATATTATCGCAAGAAATGAGGACACCGAAAATTTATGGATAGTTTTAAAAACTGGAATTAATATTCTACAAGGTTTTTTAAAAACTTTATAACGATTTTTTTTTTGGCTCCTCATCGTTACATTCAGAAAAGGTCTAAAAAACGACTTTTTAAAGACTTTTTGTAAATCTTTTACTGATTTAAAAATATTGACTGTAGGACTTAATTTGGTAAAACATTTTAAAGAACTATAGACCACCAATATTTCTGTAAAATTTCAAATAAATCCATTGAACCGTTTTCATGTAGGTACCGAATGATCAAATTCGTAAAAACCAATTAAGGGAACAAATTGGGTGGTTCATAAACATTGTGAAATTGTCATCAAAATGGAAACGAAAACACCAATTTCTGCCCACTTTTTTCACAGTTTTGCGTTAGTTACAATACTGATGAGATTTTAATGGAAAGCAAAACGTCTTTCCGAGAAAAAAAAATTACAACTAAAATTTGAAAATTTTGAAAAAAATATTTAATTTTTGCTCCAATTTTTTTCTTTGAAATAAATGTTTTTTTTCTTCTCCACGCTTATCAGTATTGTAACTAACGCAAAACTGTGAAAAATTGGGCAGAAATTGGTGTTTTCGTTTCCATTTTGATGACAATTTCACAATGTTTATGAACAATGTGAGCTCTTGGTCTAAGATCTGATTCTATCGCCAGACAAGTGGTAATAATTGTTCCACCTAAGCTTTATATCTATATTATATAAAAATGAAACCCTTTTGGTGTTCGCACGTGCATAACTCGGCTAAACATCATTCGATTTCCATGGGGATTTTTGTATTGAATTTATATTCAACGAGATTAACACACAACAGAGCTGAAAATTAAAAAAAATTCGAACGAAAATTAGAGAATACGACTAACGAAGTCAGAAAATCGTGAAAAAATCTTGAAATTTCAATATGTCTGAATTAGTTTTTTGTTCGTACGCACATAACTCGGCTGAACATCATCCAACTTGAATGGAGATTTTTTTGTTTGAATTGTATTGAACCAGATAAAAAACACGCTATGGAGATAAAAATTGAAAAATTATGCTGGAAAAGTGGGAAAGTCGTAATAACAATTGGCGCTTGCTCGATTTTTGAAAGGAACGAGCAAAGTTTGCCGGGTCAGCTAGTTTTCTATAATATTTTGCTTCAGTATCAGCATATAAGTTGGCCCTACGAACTAAATCCCAAAAGAACTAGCTCCCAATGAACTAACTCCCACCGAAATTTAGACTTGGTTCATTATGAACTAACTCCCATTTATTTTTGGAACTAAAACCCAACGCTGAACGAACTAAGTCCCAAAACAAAAATCAAAAACCTAAGTCCCAATAGTGGTACTAAGTTCCATAAGAACTAAATCCCAAATCACGAAGCGCGTGGCACCCTGCGTCCGGACACATGTCCGCGGTTGTATAACATAAATTTTTTTGTACACAATACCAGTTTACTGTCAAACATCTGCCAATGGTTTCTTTGTCTCTGTTTCGCATCAAAGGTTCATTACATTTACTAAAAATTTACAAAACAACATTTTTGGCGAAACGAACTAGCTCCCACTTTTATAAAAATTGTTGCCTCCCCGAAAAACATAAAATAAACTAACTCCCACTTTTTCCCATTGGGACTTAGTTCAGGCGGGAGTTAGTTCATAATGAACAAAGTCCCAACTGAACTAACTCTCAACATTTTAAACTAAGTCCCACTGAAAAATTTAGTGGGAGTTAGCTCACTTCGCCTAGTGGGAGTTAGTTCGTAGGACCATATAAATTTTGCAAATAGATAGTATTGATCTTTTTCTTTGGCATGTTCACCAGGCTTTAAAATTTACTTGAATGTTTGTTTTGCCCGGCGGCGACCAACATAGCAACAAAATTAAGTAAATACCTTATTAATAAAAGCAAACTACTCTTAAAAGCTCTTCGCATTATCATATTTTAATGATATACAAAACTAACATAATTAAAAAGAAATAAAGCATTTGGAAAAGCAACTTTGAATTTAATGCAATAATTGAATTGCCAGAAAGTCCTTTTTTAATAATTTCCACGAATTTTCTAATCATTTGGTACTTGCATATTTTAACGAACTACATTGACAAGCTTACAAATTATCCAAAAATATTTTGGAAGCATCCAATTTAATAAATAAAACATTAAATATTGCGAAACATTCAATTATTGCGAAAATCTAACATTAAAACGCATTCTATGTAATGGCATTTTAATTTCTAAGCAAGCTGAATTGACATGTCCAAAAATTACTTAGAAGTCTTTTAAAAACAGCAGAGCAGATTTGCATTTTATAACCTCTTAAACATACGTAGTACAACATACATAATTTCAAATTCCGAATAACCGAATAAACAAACCCCAATCAGATGCCCACTCAAAGGTATGCACCATTCTCATATGCCCGCAAGCCACAACCTATTCTTTCAGCCTTTCAATGAAACATCATTTTGATTAGTTCCTTACCCTTAAGCCCTTCTATACGAAGCATTATAATATGCATGATCTAATCAAACAACAATTTTGGGGTTGTTTTTGATTAATTTGCATTACCAGTGCTTACGAACATCAAGTACTTATCTCACAGTATACCTACAGAAAATGTAATTCAAATTTGTGTAGAATGTGAATCAGCAATTGGAATTGGCAGTGCTGAGAGAGAGAGAGAGAGAGAGATACACACAAACACACAGTGTCAACATTGCATCTCATAACATCAATATCGTAAACATAATTTTGGGTGATGATAATTAATTTAATTGAATGCAATGCGACTGAAGCCTTGGTGATGATTACTTTACCCCCAAAACACGTAACTCAAATTCAAACCCAAACCCAAACCCGAACCCAATCAAAGGAACTCCTTCCTGGCACTAGATTAATACAACAACGTCATGCCAATCCAATAACATCATGCTGATGTCCTGGAATATCTATGTATTCACACTTGAGAACAATGGTTGTTATAGATATATCCACCAAATGCGTATACCGCACTCAAGAAAGTCATCTCCAACCAAATTGTAGCTTATTGTTACAGCCTTACAGCCCAAGTTCAAAGTTAAGCCTTTTGTCGACAGCCGACATAGTAGCCCTGCTGATTTTCGGCATCCTTCTTCTTCTCCCTGTTCTTCTTCTTCGTCCTTTCCTTTCGGTGATTTAGTTGATCCTAGGAAGGACAAGATAATTCTTGTTGAATCGATGTGGTGAAAGTCCAACTCTAATTACAAGCTTAAGTACTGTTGAGAGCGGAATCATACCATCCCTGGTTTTATTTGCAAGACAAGAGGCCAATAATTCAAATGTTAATTAAGAAAATTATCGGTTATATATATCTGGAGTTGAGTCACGCGTCGCATTAACCACACATTATCGGCTCATCCATCAATCTGGTAAAAGGGATACAGCAGTCTCACAACACCATATCCTCTGTACGTCAAGACCACCGCCATCACTGTCTGACTGACAAATAACACAATTTATACCAATTGCAATGCAATGATAATAACAGAGCTTCATTGCTGCATATATATTCTGATGCAGTCTCAGAAGTGGGATATATACATTCACATTGCTAGGGGAAGATTCATATGAAGATATGTATGTATGTACAGATGATGGTCAGAACAACTACCTCAACAAAATTTCTATAGGACATTAACCTTTCCATTTACAGTAGAAGTTGCAAATTAACCGACATTGAAAATTCGTCAGAAATAGAAAAGAAACAATTTTTTTTCGATAACTGCGACAGACATTGTGAGATTATAGAGATATATATATGATGATTGGTGCTGTCATTGCCACCATCTTTTTTGAAGAAGTATGGACCAATAATGCAGGATTACAATAAGCAGTATTTTATTTATTAGTCTAAGACCTTCAGCAACTTCCCATGCCTTATTAATTAAAGTATTTTTTTTGACAATGTAAGAATTAGTTCAAAGTTAGATGAATTTTTAAGGAAAGCAATTTTTATAAAAGAAACGAAATTATTTGATAAAAATGTTAGTAAAAATTACATATAATATAGATTTTTTAAGATTAATCAAAATATTATTATTTGTATTGTATTATTTATACTAGAATGTCAGTTTTATTAGACTTGACCATTCTTTATTCCGTCAATTTCATTGAATTTTTGAACAACAACAACAACTTAAAGGTGCTACCACCAATTGCTTACGAATTAATTTTGGGTATTTTAATTCGTTTTATTTTTGTTTTGGCTAGAGATATAGCTATTTCAAGGGGTGCCAAGCCCTATCATCAGTCTCCTTTATAGTGGTGCTGAGCTTTAATCCAATTTTATTTGAAAAACTTTCTACACATCATAAAATAAAATACCCAAAATTAATTCGTAAGCAATTGGTGGTAGCACCTTTAAGTTGTTGTTGTTGTTCAAAATTCAATTCAACGATTAATCAAAATAGTTAGAACAGTTTAAAAAAAAAATGAAAAAAGTCGAAATCGTTGCATGACAGCTACCTTATTAGCTAATTTAGATAGCCTATTTATGTATGAACAGACGAACAAAAGTACGATGCACAGCCACACAGACCGAAAGACAGATTTTTCCACCATCTTAGTTTTAATTTTGATTACAAAATAGTTTTATTTTTACTACAAGAAACCAACAGGCTTATTGCGAGGCGAGAGTCTACTCAAAACAGAATTAAAGCTGAATAGTCTTAGCTGGAACTACACATATCAGTGATGCCAGATGAGATTTTTGAAATCCCACCGAATTTGGAAAAATATCTCACTATTTTTGTACTAGAAGGAAAAAAAAACCACCATGTTTTTTTCTGCCTTAATTTTACCTAAATGTTTATTGTTAACAATTACTTAAATAATAAAAATAAATTTGGTGGCACAACGACCATTCCTGTGTGCGTGTCTGCAGGAATGGAGGGGACCTATATTTTATTGCCGAATCCGAACGGCTACGATGAGCGGCACTTTTCTATGACAAGAGTTACTCTTGGAGGATTCGTCACTTCCTCACAAGAGCCAGTGGCCCTGAAAAAGAAACTTAAGGTGGAATCGACTGGTATTGAACCCAAATCTCTGGCATGACAGTCCAGTGCACTTACCATTACGCCACGGGCTACTAAATTATAGTTAACAACTACTAAGAAGAGAATTAACAAAAACAAAAGAAAATTATTTTTGTTATTGTTTTAGTGGACTGTATTGAATTAAATTCAAATGGAAGATTTTTTGCGACCTTAAGTCCCAACTGTCGTGCCTGGCCTGGGCAAACGCATTGGACTAAAGGTCGCAAAAAATCTTCCGCTAACAACTACTTATTTCTACATTTTTCGTTTCAACAGAAAGTATACTTTTGTACTTAAATTTTGAGCAAAGAAAACAAAATAGTTTTAAAACAATGGCGCAAAATTTTAATTAGCGTGGTACTACTTAACAATTTTCTAACTGCTCTTTACTAAAATATTCTTAGTTTTAAACCTTTTCTAACTAGTATCATACTAAACCTATTTTCTTAAAAAAGTTGAAGGTAAATAGGAAGGTGGAAAATTTTGTAAGTTGTGGTTATGTTAAAAATAATAATTCTGCCCATAAAAAAATATTTCCAATACTGTCCCACCATGAATTTTTTTCCCACCAATATTCCCACCATTTTGGTGGAAAAAACCACCAATCTGGGAACACGCAAATCAAGCGTGCTGTGTTACAAACTGTCATTTTTGATTTTTAATTATTCTGTTTTGTAGAAAATTCTTTCCTCTTTCCTGTACCCTAAAAAAAAAATGTCTCCGACACAGCATGTTATGGCACAATCGTAAGAAAATAGATTTCGACACAACACAGCACTCCACAACATATCACTCGAGATAAGCTCGATAATCAAGCATTTTTGATGGAGTTTTGTCAAAAAGACTTCTTCCGAACAGACTCTCGTAATAAAGACCCAATATTTTCGTTATCAAGTGAAACTGGTGGATCTACCATGAACTCTCTTAAATACAAATTTGGAATAATTGTACCATAATCTGCAATCCCATCAGAACCAAAAGAATCTATAAGTACTCCTCAAACAAAACTCTGATATTTATGCGGTTTTTGTTTTTTTTGCAACACTGTACCAACACATGTATGTACGATGTTATCCCTTATGTACGTGGATGACTCGATTGTGGAAATGCTTTAATGCAATCATCCTGAAGTTCCGTTCTGTTCTGTTGTATTCGTCCTTCGCAATCACAGGATGTGATTCTGTTGCTTTAACTCACTTTAACTAGGTTACTAGGTCCTTAACGTAACTCTTTGATTTAAACAGGCGATGCAGTTAATAAATTTAATCCCGATTCCCAGAGGAAGTTGCACCTTAACACAATCTGGCAGTGTTAAGTATGTGAAGGTTGAATTTTCATCCACCTCTTATCCCCCCCCCCATCTGCCCACCATCATCTTCTCAGTATCATCTCTTTCATCCTCAACCACAACGATGGTCTTCTCATACTCATGTCGAAAGAGTTTGTTAGAGTTTGACATTTTCCAAGCTTCGTTACTGTTCCAACACCAGAGCGCAAGTAGCAAAAATAGAGAAAGTTTGTCTTTTTATTCGCATCGAAAACTTTTGTAAAATATACTTTTCTGACAAAAAAAAAAAAAAAAAAAAAAACCAGGACAACGTTTCTGGATAAAGGACGAATAAGCAGAAATCACAATATAATAAAAAAAAAAAAAGAAAGAAAGAAGAAGAAGAAAAATTCCGAACGGCAGGAAGTGGTAGACACAAAGCACCTGAGAGCACCCGAGATGGTAGTTTACCAAAAGAAGAATTTGAAATGAACAAAGTTTTACCATTCAATAACAATTTGTCACCGAGAGTGCGGAGCATCGAAATACACGTCACTTCTGAAGTTTTGTCAGCGTTTTGAAAATCCTTATTCGAAAGGGCTGTAAAAATGTCGCGCAGAATAAGTCCTCAAAGTTCAATCATCAAAATGAAAATTGTAGCGGTTTTCAAAAAAAAAAAAAAACTCAACTACCTACTTGAGTCGAACCACTTTATGGATAAGTTGAATTTTAAAAATATTGTTCATTTGAGAAGTAAAACTTCTTGTGGTCTAGGATACCTAAAACCAACGTGTATATTTTTCATTTCACTTTGATAAAGTTGAGGGAGTATTGCTTTTAAGGTCAATTGTTTTCTATATTATGTTTGTTAGAATATTGTACATATATACTCTATCATAACCTAAGCAAGATGGTTTTTATGGGAGAACATCCTCGGATGCATCATAGGTACTTATTCTAAAACAAAAAGTATACATTCAGTCGCACTGTTTCATATCTTTTGTCCACCGCATTAATAGAACTATTCAACTATTCCTCCCGGCATCGACGAAAGTTTGTTTCATTAACTTTATTCTCATCTTTAAATTTTAATTGGGGTTCAAATAGTTTTGATTTCCACCTGGATTTTAGATGTCTGCACGCACACGGACTCACAATTTATTGAAATTTTCGGAACGTATTTGTGGATAAAGTTTTTCAATTTAATTACGTAGGTATTTAAAAAAAAAAAGAAGAAGAAAGAATTAAGGTTTACATATATTTTGATTCAGAAAAACTGCATTTGAAGATAGAAGTATTCGTTGGTGGACTGTTGCTGTTAATGAAACCAACCTTGCTTTTTGACATATCGGTAAATATGTATGTTGATGAAATAAGGTAAGTTTTGGAACTAACGATTGGTATCTTCTTTTTCAACGGATAAAAGGAAATATAGGGAAGACCCGTTTATCATGCCAGTGGCCTACTTTACCAAATTACAATTACAATCACAAATTCGTTCTTGTAGAAAACAATTACAAATTTAAAAACTGAGTTTATGTTTCACAAACAACAAAAAAAATTTCAACAAATTTGTAATTTAGTGAAAAAAAATTGAGGAAATTTGTAGTTTTAATTTACAAATGTAGAACAAATTCGTTTCGCCGCTTATTTGCAAAACTTGTGAAGAACAATTGTATTCCACATTTTTTTTTTTGAGAATATGCCGTGTAGATAACTTAATTATTAATCTAACTAGTTGACCCGGCAGACGTTGTCCTGCCTCGAATCACAACCTTATAGTTGTCAGATGGCATTTGATCCAGAGCAGTCGTGAACATTCGAATTAGTTCATTAGTTCAAAGCCTGTAACAATTTCGGACAATTTCCTGTCTCGTGGTGGAATGATAAGCGCAACGTTGCTGAGCTTCTGCATTTAAAACAAAAAATTGGAGACATTTTTGATGTGCATTTACCACTTTATGGTAAATTTGACCTCAAATCTGGAACGTTGATAGATTGAAGGCGTTATGAAAGTTTTAAAATCATCGATAATAGCAAATCAGTGCGTGCGCGCCTTTAAGGTATTCCAAAATTAAAAAACTTTGAGTTTTTAAAAGTACAAATTAGAAGTGCAAGAGTATGTATTTCTACAACTTATTTTTTTAAGAATTTTTAAATTCAAAAATTCTTGTAAAATTTGAAAAGTTTTAACGTTCAAGCATTATTTCTGGGAAATTCAAAATTACCTTAAACGTTGGCATGAGATTTTCTTTCATTATTACGGTTTTCCATTGGTAAAATAAATCAATTTATTTTTGATTTGGATCATCTGTCAAAAACACAATTTCCCTCTTTTTGCTTTACATTGGGCAAAATAAATTAATTTATTTTTGATTTTAAATCGAATTTGCAAATCTAAGTTTCGGCAGATTTACCCCTTTCTTGTACTAATACCAACAAAAATCTAGCTTTCAGTTTGCAAATGTTTTTCGTTGATATTTCGGTTGTGAAAATTATGTTGAAAAATGTTAAAAAAAAAAATTGCTAATAAATAAATGGTAGCAGTTTAAAATGAAGTTTATATTTCTCTTCTAGGGATGGAGATTTTTTTTGAAATATTGAAATAGAAGCTATAATGCACAAACACAGTGACAAAAATGAACAAAATTTAGAAGTATACACTTTGCATAGAAGAAACTTATTAAGGAGTTAAAATTTTAAAAATTTCTTAGCTAAGAACCTTCCGCAGAAAACACCAAACATAATGTAAAAAAAATCAATCAAATCCACCGGGCCGTTCGTGAGTGATGTGGTTACAAACTAAAACCATTTCATTTTTATATATATAGATAATGAATAAACAAAACTAAATTTTTGTGGCAATTTCATTTTTTCTTTTTGTTTGAAAAATTATTTTACTACATAATGCCAAAATAATTGAGTGGCAAAAAATTAAAAACTTTAAAAGTATAAGCTCGGAACTTCTGCCTCGGTGTCAATCAAAAGATTTTTCTTTATCCCGTACATGGTTAAGCTATAATTTTCATTAAAAGCGAAAGAATCTTCGCCTATTTTTTATTTTCAAAATGTTCACTTCTATTACTATTACTATCTGTGGTAGAATGCCTTCGCCTTTTCCTTTTGTAAATTACAACTACAATTTTGTAAAACAAAGATTTTAGAAACAGCTGTCAGAAAAAAAATACAAATAATAATAATAATAACAAAAAATTAATTCTAGATCGTAAAATGGACAATTTTTTAGAAGACTATGATAAGAAAAATTTATCCTTTTCTCAAATAATTCATGTCCTAAATTGAAAGGGTTTCAGCGATAAATGCCTCAGGAAAAGGTTTGTTCGTAGATTAAGGTCAAGGTAAGTTGGCACGTACATAAAAACAAGTTTTTGAAGATTTTGTTGGCGTTCTTTTAATTTCCTTAAAAATCTCTTGAAAGTTTCACACAAATAAACAAAATCGTAGAAGATTTTCTGTATTTTCATTTTAAAGTGGTGTGTGTGGTTGCACGCACAGATACATAGGTACGTAGGGTGAAGAAGAATGTCAAAAAAATTTCTGAAACCGATGACCGGGGAGATTTTTTTTACCCCTCATACTTTCTGACCTTCTCCCCCAGACCGGAAGTAACTGGAAACTCAGTTAACTCGTGTGAAATGGGACTTAGATGCCGTTTATGTATCTTGTAGTAGATGACGTCTTCGGCGATAATTTTGTTGGATAAAAAAACATGATTTGTTAACTGAATTGTATGTGTAGATTTCGAGCAAAAACCACCAAATCTCATCGAAATCAACAAGATTTTCTTATGTTTTGTCTAGAAGATTACTGCAAATTCTTCTTGGAACAGTACAGTACAGTACAGAACAGAATGTGAAACAAACACATTTAATTGTTCATTTTTCTCTTCAGAACAACACTTCAGCCATAAAAACGAAACTGAAAAGAGAGTTCATTGCACCTTCTCTACTCAGGTAGTGAGTTTTTTTGTCAATAGAAAAAGAGAGCGTGTTTCTTGGGACTCTTACCTAAGTGCAATAGAATTTTTTTTGTAGTTTCTATCAGCATTGAATTTCGTTTGAAATTCCAAACAAACTCTAGTTTATGTGTGAACGATTCAGTAAAATTTGATGGTAATTTTGTTGCGGAAAATTGCTCGAACAGAACAGAAAAAGATTAATTTTACTGCCCAATGGAAAAACACAACATAAACAACGCACAACTACTCTATGAACACATACATCGAGATTTAAATGAAATTATCAATCGCACCAACATCTAAAAACAAAACCACCAAATTCCATTCGATAATCGAACTCGAACAAATGTCACAAACCCATCCGCAGTAGGTTTCTACTTCTTCTTTTAAAGGCCTTCCACACTATCCCACTGAGTATTAACACATGTCAAAAAAGTGGGAAGTAAATCGTGTATAATAGTGTGGAAACAAAATGCTTGCGTTCGGGTGGTAGTGAGATAGGCTATCCACCTATCCCAAAAATTTTCAGATACCTTGAGTTGTTGTTGCATCAGCTGACATCAGAAGTTTTTCAACAAGGGATTACAACAACACAAACCTATCCGGATAGGTTTGGCTTGCCCCCCGAACGCGGCCAATATGAAATCACATCCCACACGACTTGACAGCCCATCTCACACAATTTGACATGTGTTAATACATGAAAATTTTTAGGATTGGTTCTAATACCATCACACATTCTATCCCACTTGGGGGTTTGAGGTTATGGTGAATTGATTTTTTGGATTCAGGTGTGGAAGCAAAATATGAAAATCGTTTCTTCACACAAATTTGGCAGTCGTAAGTAATTCTATCACAATTTTTTTTTGACATGTATTAATACTCGATGGGATAGTGTGGAACGGCTATTATCGGCAATAATCCTACTGTGGATGTTGTATATATAATTCGTGTAAAATCCTACTGTACTATGTATAACTTTCCCTAAAAAACACAGCTAAAATTACTGTAGTTAGGTACTTTAAATATTTTGTAGGGAATTAAAAAAATTTGGTACAAGTTTTTAGTAAACATTTTTTTCTGGGATGAAAAAAATGCCAGTTATACCTGAATCAAAATAATCTTTAAAAAAAAACATGGTGGGCAAACAACACCACGTGCAATTGTTAAAATGTGGTTTTCAGCTTGTGAACTGATACTCTTCGAATTATCAAAGGAAAATTGCGTCTTGGAATTATTGTCCAAAGGATCATTTAATAAAATCTAAATACCCCGTACTAACTGGTATGATCAACCATTTTTTGCGATAAATTGTTTAATTTTTATTGAAAAATAAGTATCGACGAGAAAAAAGTAATGTAAACTTTAAAAAAAGTAAAAAATAATATCCAATACGCAGATTTAAAACAAAGTAAAACTTCAGAGTCTCGCTTACGGAGAGTTAAGACAACTCGGACGCATTTTTTAATTAGCGCCAATTATACAATCTTGTTTAAAGCAATTTTAAATTACCGATTTCTGATTTTCTGAATTTCTGAGGTTCAACGATGGTTCAGGGTTTGAGCCAATTACTTACCTGAACCATCGCTGCACCTCAGTTAATCCTGCGAAATCGGTGAATTAAAACGCCTGAACCAAAAATCATATTTGAACCAAGATTGTACAACTGGGCCCAAATCGCGTAAGACTATTCGATTGAACGATCATCGTTTTGGCTATAGCTTTCTCTATCACATGTGAGGTGAAATATAGAGAGAGCAATCGTCAAAGCGATGATCGTTTAATCGAATCGTCTTACGCGATCTGAGCCCTGGGTATTAATTTTGTTTAACCTAGTTGTCTTATTTATTTAATATTTTATAGTAATTCTTTAAAAATTTAAGTTAAATTAAAGAGCTAGTTTATTTGTAACAAAAATATTACCTACAAATTTTCAAACGGCAACAGAAAACAACGGACATATGCAGTGCTTACGAAACAAACTCACAGAATACAAGCCACCGGACCGGAACTCCATCGAAGAAGGAGAATACTTGGATTGAAATGATTCATTTTAAAAGAAAAGAAATCCCTAGAGAAAAATTTTGTAACACAAAAGAATTGATCTGAAAAACTTTATTCTGCAGAAACTAAAAAACCGCTGTGTGTGTATAAATATGTGTATAATACTATTGATTATATTAAATACATTTTGACTTTCTAGACCAAATATTATAGCCCAATTTATAAAATAAAAAACACTTCTATAATCAAATCATTCAAAATACATATTTGCAAAAATTTACATTCAGATAGACAACTCAAATCTAATAGACTTGCAATTTCTATAAGTTCACCATACATATGCCCCTTGGACACAAATTCAGTGCGTAAGCTTCCCTAAGTCCTTGTTTAGATTAAACCTATAAAATATTTGATTCTGTTTTGAATTGCATATTGATGTGCGTAAATACTTTCACATAAGTATTATTTCTTGCCTTTTGGGCTGTTTTCATTAAGAATCCTTGTTTACACACCAGACTCCACTTATACACCTCCTCATAATCGTTAATGTCCATAATAAACCCACTTTACAAATTACCAACATCATGGATGGCCAAACTCATACCTTCGGCTTTAAGTATAGAGAATGTCAATACAATAATAATCTCTTCCACTTTGCACCAACGGTTGCTGCTTTGTGGGTTGGGTGCGACTAAAGCTGGGATCTGGAGAATAATATCAAGCAAAACATGGTCCTTATTCATTCCATATATTACACAATATGGCCAAGTTAATGAATATCATATCATACCAAAGTTAACTAACAATGTGGGCAGGCCGCATGGATGTCTTACCATTGACCAGTGGCAGTGGCTAGGCTATGTGTCCTCTTTGCACACAACTCTGACCTATAGAATCTACAAAATCTCGAATTTCATTGTGTCCATCATTACGTACACGTCTGGACTCTCGAGATGAATCAAATTCCATTTGTCAGACGAACGTAACCCAAACCAGATATTCGTGTCATAATATTCGAAATCGTCATGTTAACTGTGCAATTGGGGAGAGGCCGCAGATGCCATCATGCCTGAGGCTAAAAATCCACCCACACAATATGTATACATTATGTTGGAGACACATTGCATAAACGACCATCACCAACGTACGTGTAATCTGGGATATGATGGGATGTGAGGTGTCTGTCCAAAAATATCATAAAATATGTATAAATGTATTTTTTTCTTATTCTGTTCGCGTTTTTATCATTACACTGAAAATCTTGTTCACAGAGCCGAATTTCTTGACGGTGATAAGCGAAACAATATTGGGGGCGCAGCGGTGGGCAGCGTCTTTAAAAAAATTAGTCTGGCTAAGTTCGTTGTTTCGGAACGCATATTATCTTAATTTTTCGAGAGTCGGACAGAATCCCGAGATACAAAGTCCATAAAACCCAATTTCCAGAAAAACCATCATAATCAAGAAAATTCAATATTCAGAAATTCCAAAATCCAGAAAACCCAAAAACCGGAAAACGTAACAAAAATTAAGTCTTATCAAACAATAAAATAAACAAATAAATTTAGACGCGCGACAGGTCGTGGCAAATCAACCGTCGGCGTCGATCAAATGTTCACACTCCGACCGATTTTGGAGACTTAAATTGATACACAACACACCACCTCTTTATCGATTTCAAAGTCGCATATGATTGCGTAGATAGAAAAGAACTATGAATGTATACAGAGTCATGTCTCATCTCGGCATCCCGATACCTGCCAAACTCGTCCACTTGTGCCGGATGACGATGGAAAAATTTCGCTACTCCGTCAAAGTCGCCAAGAACACCACCGAACCCTTTGAAGTCGAGAAAGGTTTGAGGCAAGGCGACGCGTTATCATGTAACCTGTTTAACATCGTTCTTGAAGCAATGTAACGCAATTTGCAAGAAGGGCTAAGAAGGCATTTAAGTAATAAAGCCCTCTCTCAGAGAACCAAGGAGACCTTATATAAGACCCTAATCATCCCGGTCCTGCTATATGGGGCAGAGGCATGGACCCTGTCAAAAACGGATGAGAATCAGCTTGGGTGTTTTGAAAGGAAAATTCTTCGGGTCATCTTCGGTCCAGTATGTATCGATTGAGTATGGAGGAGAAGATTCAACAACGAGATTTACGGGCTTTACAACGACACGTCGACCTGGTCAAGAGGCTGAAAATACAGCGGCTAAGATGGCTGGGACACGTGGAGCGTATATGGACACCAACGCACCAGTCCGACGAGTCTTCGAATCTACCCCTGATGGTCGGCGCAGCAGAGGAAGACCCCACCTTAGGTGGCGCACACAAGTGGAGAACGACCTCAATCAACTTGGAGTGCGTAACTGGAGGCAGCTAGCTAGGGACCGAGCTGGCTGGAGGAGCTCGTTGATTGACGCCGTAATCCACCTTGCACTGTGAGCGCCATCTTAAGTAAAGTAACGTAAAAACAGATCGTATAGAACCAGGGCCTAACGACTTTTTGTTTTCAGGTAAAAAAGACGGCTACTACTGCTTAATAAATATGTATTATGCTTAAAAATCATCTTCTCCAGTGAAACTTTTATACTACTTTGTCATTAGAGCTGAAATGAGGTTATGTTGCAAATTTAAGAAAAAGTGTTCACAATTCAAATTTTCTAACTTTGTTTGACAGCCCATTTCATTTCATTTTGAATTTTATTTTGCTGTCTATCAAGTGTTGTTTTATACATTGAATTTTAAAATTTTAAAAGGGTTCCACAATCCACTTTGAATAGATTCCACTTGGTTGTGTTCGTAAAGTTTTCAAATAATTTCTAACCAAATTTCGTGCATGATTGAAATTATTCATCTGTAAATGTGAATTTGTATTGGAAATGAGGTGATTTCCAATAGAATTTGGAAATTTTCAACGAAAGAAACAATTCGGGCGCCTTATCATTGTTTCCTGTAAATACAGCCTTGTACGCATGGTATTTTCAGGAATAATAATTGTTTGTGGACGATATGAGAAGAAAATCGGCTTTGTGTTCGGTTCAACAACCAAGCCAAGTCAAGTCACTGTCAGTCGGTCGGTCGGTCTTGGAATAGAGTTTTAGAGGAACATTTAAATAAGTAAACCCTTCATTTTTCTTCTATATGCGAGCGCTGCTGATATGAACGAGTTAGCAAGGACAATGCCTGGGGCCTGTAAAAGACGCTGCACTGCAATTTCTACACCCTCGCTATACACACAAAACAAGACGTGCAGTGAAGTGTGTAGTGTAGGTGAAGGTATAGGGTGTGGTGTGGTGTGGTATAGGTGCACTAAAGTGTCATTGCCTCCTTTACTCTTGAAAGCGCTGCTCTGGTCCTTCGGAGTCTCATGCCTCTCATGGAAATTGTCATTATTGTCATCATTATTATATCTTGCGACCTATACACTCCTCTGAGATAATAATTTCTTTTCTTTTCCACCTACGAACAGGTCCTTTGTGCTTTGCATGCGCGCTCCTGCCTGAAGCTATATGTAGTTTAGTGTTGCACTGCATGCATACAACATACCTACCCAATGCGAGTAACAGGATGAAACAACTTGTTTATGCGTTGTTTTGTTGCTTTATGCTCCCTCTTCTTGCGCTGCAGACTGAGTCGAGTTAGTGAATCCTATATAGCTGCCTGACACGTAAGAGGTGGAAGGTTTCAGCCATTATTCCACAAAGGATGCACTGTACAGTTCCTTTCAACGTGAGCATCACAAGAAATTCTTTTAAAGCGGTTAAAAATTTCCCAAGTGGGCCTTACTTTAAGTTTCATATTTCGGCGAACGTGCCTTGGATCGGGGTAATGTGCGATGCTCTGCGAGGACGTGGCACTGGCACTTGGTAGAATGATAAATTTGTCAAATGTGCCCACCACCGACACTAACTACTGCCCCCTGGCCCAAGAACTCAAAGGTCAAGTTGCATCACACAAATGCGTCCTGCTTATCGTTCTCATATCGCACTTGGAGGTTGATGGTGATGGGATGGCGGATGGCGTCGCGTTGTGTCGGTCTGTCTTTGTCGGGTAAGTAGTAGGTACCGTTTGTCATTCTGATACAAATTTGCAGAGCTTCCGCATCCGCATTGTTCGTGTGGTGATGGTGGGTTAAATTTGGGGCGCACAGAAATAACTTTTTTCCGATTAATATTTCATCACAAAGTTTCTTGTCAGCCTGCCAGGCGGCATCCGAGTAGAGTTGTGCGATTTAGTTCACTTGAGTGATCGATCAATTTAGTTCGAATCGTATAAATGAACTAGTTCGTTCATTTTAGATCAATTTAGTTCACTTTACAGAAAATTTAAAAACTGCAAGCAAATCTAACCTTTTCAATTATTCCTTAAAGTAGCTGTGTCGTTACTTCAGAGATCTCGGAGGAATCCGTATTCTCAGAAATATAAACACAATCACAAAAATTCCTCAGTTTTGCTGTCAAAAAACTGAGGAAGGGTTTTTTTGGATTCGTTGCTCAATATTTTCTGTCGCAGTAAATCAAATAGAAATAAAGGAAAAGCAAGTGTTTTTGAGGAATCTTGTTTATATTTAATGCTCCTCTCCTGCTCTTTAAAAGTGACGGAGAAAAACTAGTGATCGCTCTGAAATATAAACTGACCAAATTAGTTGTAAGATAGTTTCGCGAACTGTCACTGTGCTTTTTGGTGGAGAACAGAGAAGTCAATCATGACAAGGCAGAAGAGATCAGCTAAATCGTGTATCTCTTTTGCATGCCAGTGGAATTTAGAAATTAAAATATAGACATAGACAGACACTAGTAAGAGCCTGACTACAAGATTCTTTTTTTTCGGTTGTTTCGTCTTTTTGACAGACCGGTTGAAAGGTAAAGAAATGTAAGGGGAATTTATCTACGTTTCTACACCCCTCACCCTATCTGTCAAAATAACGAAAGAAGAAAAGAATCAAAGACGGTGTTCACATTGGACTCAAATTTACGATTTTTTTTTGACAGAAGTCAGTCAGCTCGTCTTCAGACACAAAGTAATGTGAACACAACAGATTCACTCTGACGTTCAGCAGTCATTAAAAAAAAACACAAATCTTTGCTCGTCGGAGAATTAATTAGAACTTTTTCAATCACAAAATTGATGATTCACTAAATAAATTGATTTCCAATTGAAAAAGATTGAAAGATTCTGTAGTATTTAAGCTCCAAACAAAAACTAAATACTGAGAAAACAAATGTCACAAAAAGAAACGTCAAAAAAAATCCACAAATTTTTAAAAAATTTAAAAAATCCTGCCTCACTTGCCCATCCCTTTCTCAACACAAAGTGGGAACGAGAAGAAGTACATAGACGTCAAATAAAATCCGAGGAGTAAGTCCTATGTGAACACCGTCAAAAATGATTCGTGTAATCAGCCTCTAACTCCTTTCATCCAAAGAAAATATAAGTAGAGATAAACTAGTGAAAAAGTCAAATTTGCTGACAAATAATTGAACTAGTGAACTATTCAACTAGAAACGTGAACTTAGTTCAGTAGTTCACCAAAGTGAACTAGTTCATTGAACTAGTTCGTTCACGAACTACACAAGCCTACATCCGAGCAAGCAGGCAGGCAGGCAAGCAGGAGTAACATCCGTGCTTCAGGACCTACATAGAAAATTCAATTTGAATCACACAACATGTGGGAGTGCGGGAATGAGGGATAGAACATAAAAGAGGTCCTCAAAAAGCAAAGCCATCTGCGGACCTACCAACGAACAACGAATGCAGCAGATATCCACTCTCCTATCTTGAAGTTTCTTCGGTGTTCCAACCAAAATTAGGTGCGGTACAGACCGCAAAAAGTTGTGGACTATGCTGTGGTAGCGCACTGACGTAGACGTTTGTTCGAGAGTGCAACATTAAAAAAAAAAAAAAAAACTTTATTTATTTTTCAAATGTGGCAGAGAAGTACTACCCATTTCACTGAGCCGGACAGCATCAACTTCAAAAAAATGTTCCCACTTTTTAGAGAAATATTTTTTGAGTTTTTTTTTTTTAATATCTCGAAAAAAAAAACGGAAAAACAGAGAAAATGATAATCGGATCGGAATCACAACATTCTATCTTTTGTCTATCTGGGCTCCACTATAACCTCGCAAAATAACATCATTGCAGAGATCAAACGAAGAATAACTCTTACCAATGGCTGTTTTTTTCGGGCTAAGATAAAGGCATTCATACCGGTCTTGCTGTATGCTAAAACGGATTAGAATCTGCTTGTCTTGGCTTTGGAGGGAAAGATTCTTCGGATGATTTTCGGTCAAGTCTGTATAGACAGAGTGTAGAGGAGAAGATTTAACAACGTGCTCTACGGGCCTTACAGCGACGTCGACCAGATCAAAAAGCGACTGGAACATGTGGAGCGTATGGACACCGACGAGTCTTCGAATCTACCCCTGATGGTCTGAGCAGCACACACGTGAAGAACGACCTTAACCAACTTGAAGTGCGTAATTGGAGGCAGCTAGCTAGGGACCGAGCTGGCTGGAGGGGCGTGTTGGTTGAAGTCGTAGTCCATCCTGGACGCTTCGTATATTTTATTACAGTTTAACTGTTTCTTTTGTTCAGTAAACCAGTTTTAAAATATTATTATAGATTCTATAAGAATTTAATTTCATCATTTCCAAATCAGAATTTTATGTCTCCTGAGCCCAATGTTTATGGCGATCGATTGAACGGTCATATTTTTGACAAAATCTGTCGCTATCGCATCAAAAGGGTAATGTAGAGAGAGACTAAACGTCAAAAGGATGATCATTTTACGTTAACTGGGTCCTGAACATTTGCCCATCAAAGCTTTCGTTGTTTGAGAGAAAAGCGATGAGCGCCGACATGAAACATTTTTTATTTATTTGATGTTTGATCAAGGGACCATTTTTTTAAATATGTTTTTATTTCCTTATATTTTTTCATATCTAAAGTTTTAATTGAAATAAATGTTTTCTAATATCTTACCGATATAGGACCTATAGTTTGCAACAAATTGTAAAAAAAGAATCATAGTACAGTAAATACGATAAAATGGCAACACTGTACCTGGTGAATAATGATTTTTTTGTGGTCTGTTGCAGTAGTAGCGCAGAGTATTCGTCTCCTGCAAAAAAAAAAAATGTTTTTTAAGCCGACGACGACGACGACAACGATGGACAGATAGAAAAATCCACTTCTACACCTTCTCATCCTCCCCATCGTCATTGATGCACAAGGATGAAGGACATTATTCTTCAAAGCCAAAAACTCTGAAACTATATCTGTAGGTAGAGCAGAATGTAGACACCATACACTTATCCCAGTTTGATGGCGCCAAATTGAAATAAATCCACTTTGGTCAGCTCCAGTTTTCGTTGTTCGGCTGAAGAAATCTTTTATTAACGTGCGGCCAGCACTAAGTTCTTTTTCCTGAATTATTTATAGGAAAGCCTGTTTTTTCGAAAAAAAAAAAAAAAGATAAAAAAGCTTTACACAATCTCAGCTATCTTACATCAAGATTGCCTTGAATGTTAATGGGCACTGCCAGCCGAATTAAAACCTCCTGTAGTGCACATAATAATTAACAAGAAGAAGCAGAGATTCCTCACTCATCATCAGGCATCAACCTCAAACATCCATCCGTTCGGCATCCATCCATCGCCGCATCACGCCATTGTGTAGGTGGTGGAAGAATCTTTTCAATCGACAGTAAAGAATTATTAATGGCCAAACAAATTCATTATTACGCCAGCAGAACCCGCCAGAGATCCTTTGTTTTATTATTAAATCGTTTATATTTATTCACTATTTGCGCACAAAGAGCTGAACGAGCTGTATACGAAGGGACCTGAAAATGGGTATGGGATTGGAATTGGGAACCTGGGTACGGGCGGGTGCCCGCTTTTATATGCGTGTCCTTCGCAGTGAAATAATTTTCCGCAGCATGAAATTAATAATTTTATTTTTTTTCATTTCACTGATAACTTTTTTGTGTAATTTTATTTTTTTTTTTTTTGAATGATTATTACAAGGAAGCAAGCGGCACATAAAAATGCATTTGATTTGCGGATTCAAAATGAATGTCATGGAGAATAATAAATTAATTCGGTTTTAATTAAAGCCAAACAGATTTAAATAAAATTTAATTAAAATTAAATACCAGCAAATTCATTGGTGTGAGTACTGAGTATAGTGAATGTCTATATTTGAGTTAACGTATAATAATAGTATCCTTTTCAGCATGTTTCTTGTGTGCATAAATACCATGAAATTTTGTTTTGTTAATATGTACATTATATATTATTTTTTAATGAAATTAAAGTGTTAATAATGAAATGTAAAGGTGCATGCAATATGCATTGGGTTTTGGGTGGTTATGTTGGTATGAATTGAGTATAAGGATGATGATGTATTACGGACGAGGGATTTGTGCCAAAAAGGATTAAAAATAATAGTCGCTATCTGTTGTGTATTATGAGGATTTGCAAATTAATCCTTTAATAATCCTGCCAGCAATTATTTGTTGATTAGGTATGGTTCTGTGTGTGTGGATATGAATGTGTGAAGATTTGTAGATTGCTTTACGTATTTGCTTCGATAAACATAGAAATACGTATTGTCTCGTATTTGTAAAAATAAAATAAATTCAACAAAGCTATCAATTTTGTTTGACTTAGGGCTATAATTTGTTCACTATCTCCATTAAGTTTAAATTCAGCATTAAAAAAGGGAAATTTAAAATTTTAAAATTTAAAGCAAAATTAATTTAGGTAAGGGTTTGTGATGGAGGCTTACTTCAATAAATAAACGAGCATTTAATTTAAAAGCACTTTTAGCTAAAATGCAAAAACCCACTTTTTAAGGAGGATTTTTCCCAACAATTGAGGGTTTAAATAGCGTGTATGTTTTTTCTCTCTCCACTAATAGTTAGCTGTCAGCTGTTTTTATTTTCGACAACCGTTGCGCATTGAAGAAAGATTTTCTTTTTCTTGTTCTGTAAAATTTGAAGTACATAATGCGTTTTTTCAACAACAAAAAGTTTAATTTTCCAATCATTTGAAATATCCGTTTTTAGATTTTTGACAGTTGATTAAACATATAAATTTAAATTTATCATTAAAAGCAAAGTTTTAAACTAAAGGCGATTGAATAAATATAAAAATTAAATTAGGTGTACCTAATGGTTCCAATAGCTTAAAGTGACGTTAGCTATAACGACAAAAATCATTTTTTAATTGAGAGTTAATAAATTGGACCTTAATGAAAAAAAATTATTATTGATAGATACCTACCTACTTTTTCGTATGTTGTGAAAATTGATATTAAGGCATACGGTTTTTAGTGTTTGGCTAGAAATCGATAGGGGAATCAAATATGAAAAGCAAACATACTATATGTAAAATTTTAACAAAATTAGTTTGAATACAATTTATTCAATATTTTTTCAAAATTTTAAGTTTGAAAAATTAATTTTTCAAAAACTATTCTCTAAATTATTTAAATTAAAAACAAAAAAAGAGAACGAACCCCTGGCTTTACAAAAGGACAGCATGTATTTAGTTGATTTTATATATAATTGTCCAACCTCCCTAAGCGAGGGGGAAATGGACCCCCCCCTCTTTTATACGGTTTTTTCTTGTCTCGACTCAACTTACACCTAAAGTATGGATTTGAATAATATTTTAAATATGATTTATATCGCTGGTCATAGCAGGGTCATCTTGAAAGAAGAAAAGAGGTCCTTATGGATATATTCGGATATAATAATATGACGAACTATACGTTCCGAATCTGATGACTTTCTGGGTAGAATTTTCTCCTGCAGTAATTGCTGTACTTCAAGTTCTTCAAGATTCTTCACAATTCGGGTTCTTTCTTAGTTCCAACATAATACTAGGTCAATTGGTATCATCCCTGCAGTCTCTTAAGGCTGATTTCCAATGCCGCGTTGGGCGTCGCTTTGACAGATTTGTCTTTCAACGCGAAAGCTCACACATAGCAATTTAAGCAAATTGTTTACAATGACGCGTTGGGTATTATGTTACGATTTGGCACCTATTAGCATGTACACAAACCAACGTAACATAAGCTACCTCAACGTTAAAGTTGAAAAAAATCAACTTCAGCGTGCGTTTTGACAGTTAAACTAATGTTCGAATTCCTTTCAACAAAAAAATCGATTTGTTTAGAAGAAAAAATCGGTTTTTCTGGACAAATTCCTTTTATTGAAAGAAAAAAATCGATTTTGTTTAAAAAATAATGGAATAGTTTGTTAAAAGGAATTCGAAATAACAGTTATATGTAGGTTCATTTTGATTTTCAGGTTCTCTTCAAGTCGTCTGTCATGTCGACGCGAACGCTTGTACACGTATACGTAAGCGTCTCTAACGCGAACGCGCCATTGGAAATCAGCCTTTAGTATCTTATTTGTCCAGTACTTCCTCGTGAGGGGATTTACGTCTATAAAGCTAGCATATACACATAAAGATAATCAATTTTAACAAGAACTTGAATTTTGTGCTCTTTTTGTGCTATTGTTGTGTGCTTCACATGACAAAAAAACTATGCTAGCACAAAAATCGGGACTTCCACACAAAAATACTACTAAAGGAGCACAAAAATCTAGTTCTTATTTCAGATGATTATGCATAGGTGTATATGCTAGCTTTATAGACGTAGGAGATTTCTATACATTCTTGTACAATATGTATTCTCAATATCTTCCCCTTAAAGAGGTATGTATCTTCTTCATCTCTTTCTCTGATTGTGTAATAGTGAGCCAGATGGGGCAGCCGTACGTAAGAACGGGCCTGATTAGCTGCTTGTAGATATAGATGAGAAGCTTCGTCTTCTTCCTGAGAGGGTGGCGCATATAAAAGGAGAAGCTTACCACCCTTCGGAATTGCCATGGCATACTCGTTGGATTACATCTTGTTAGTGAAAGTTAACTCTTTGGTATCAGCGCCGTCTGGTATTCGGATGCTGATGTTTTGACTTCTACTTGCAGTTCTTCTTCCTGCTCTCATTCTTGTCTGCAATGGCCGGAAGCAGATGAGTTTTGCTGGCGCTGATTTTTAAATTGAAATCCTATTTCAGGTAGTACTTCCAAATGTTGGTGACGTGGTCTTGTACCCTTTGAACTGCAATTTCCGTTGATGAAGATATCGAAGTTTTAAATTAGGGAAACCCGGGGCATAGCGGGCACCCTGGGAAAAATGGGCCCCCCTTGTATTTCTACTACGAATAAAGGGTCAACTCCGAAACGCAATCTACCAGTTTTAATACATCGCTCGCTATAAGTGGAAACCCCTTTTTTGAATTAAAATGGCAGTTGCTCTTCGTTTTGAACAAAACCAAATTTTCGACAGTGTTTTTATTATTTTGAGGTTATTTTAAGTGTAGTTTTCGAGAAACTGGTCACTTGAATATTGGATTCTCTTTATTTGATACCAAGATCTTTCATTTAAATTTAATTCAATACAGTCCACTAAAACAATAAAAATAATTTTCTTTCATTTTTGTTAATTCTCTTCTTCGTAAATTAGTTTATATAATATGTACATAAATTAATTTTTTCATTAAGGTAAAGTTTTTAAATTATTTTTTAAATATTTGTTTAAAAAGAGGTTTGGGGCAGAATGGGGGGGGGGGCTGAATGGGCGGGGCTGAATGGGCATGGATGCCCATTTTGCCCCGTTCATGTTTTTAGTATCAATTTCTATATGATTTTATCAGCATGTTATACATTTTCTAAGATGGTTTGCAATTATGACAGGAAGACAAAGTGACAAGAATGAAGCCAGACAAATGTGTTTTGGCTACAGGGTTTAAGGTTTCATCACGTTGCATAACAAAAGTTGAGAAAAACAGGAAGAAAGCAAATTCAGAAGGCGAGGAGTGCTTTTATTATGATGGGTATTTAAACTCCCAGTGCACAGAAAGATGGGTTTCCCGCAGAGCTTGTTGCAAGTGGTATCCTTGTTCTTGTGCTTAGAGAGGCTAATGTTGACGAATGGAACCAAACATGTTCGTATTGCAATCCAATTTAGCTCTCTGTACATTATACCCCACATATGCCCATTATGCCTCAGCACCGGGGCATAATGGGCAAATTAAATGACTTTTTCAAAGCAAACAAAAAAAATGTACTAAATATTTATTTTTTTAAAAACTTTCTTTCTTTTGCTTATTTATTAATAAATTTTCTTTCTTAGAAAATTTCTTCCCAAATTCTCTTCACATTTTTGCAGTTTTTATAAACAATAATCCTTAAGGGGCCCGTTATGCCCCGGGTTCCCCTATATTCACAAATGTCTTGGGAAGCCAAGTCCTATCAACTTGAAAACGATTCTTTTTAGCCTTCCACACGCTGTCAAAGGCCTTTTATATGTTTATGAGGCATGTTACTGTTGTCTTCTTTCTTGTTAGGTCCCATCACGATGATGTCGCTATGTAGTCCCAGTAGATACTAGATGCATCGATCGCCCGGAATCCACACTAGAATTTGGTATTATAATGTATATTATATCTTTCCTGGCAGAAATATTTTAAATTTCTCAGCAGTAAGTGATTCAAGGACCTTGCTTATGCAGCAAAGTAGTAATATTGGCTTTTATATTTCTACGTTTTGTCTGCTGCTAAGATTTGAGATCACATTATACCTTCATCATGCATCATCCATAAAAGAAACTTAGCCGTTTTGTCTCCCTTGCGAGAGGTCAACTACCTAAGAAGCAAGAAGTATTATAGTGAAAGAATAGTGACAGAATCTTCAAATTCTTAATAGCCTCCTTGGCATAATCGCATTTCAAATAGCTTGATTTTTATTTATGCAAATTTACTATACACTTTATTCCTATTCTAGGTATAAGCTCTAACAGCAACATAAACACCTTTAGTCTAACAAACAACATTCAAATCGTTCACATTTCATATCATCACTTACAAAAACCTACTTCCATAATTAATTTATTAAACAAATTGGTTTGCGTTGCGTAGGTATACAACATGAACCCTTCTTACATTTACCTCGTTTAAGCTCACGGAAAATTAAATCTGAAGGCACTTAAGTTAAATTTTCATATTGAAACATATCTCTCGCTTCTCTGTCAATAGAAGTATGTAGGTATGTGCAAGAAAAAACTTCATATTCTTTGTCATTGTGTTGCTATTTTTCCAAAAAACAACCCAGGTAGGTGGAAGTGTAAGCATAGCATAGCGTCAGGCATAGCGCATAGGTTATCGTTACAACAAAAGTATACAAGAGCTCATTTATATCTATCTACATTCTACACAGTGTAAAATAAAAGGACGAAAAGCGGAAGAAGTGTATAATAGACAGCATCAACATGAAAATCAAAAACGCAAAGACAACTGGTAGATATGGCGTCTGTAGAGTACCTATATACCGTATGCCGAAGCCCAAGTCATATCTCTAAGCAGACATACCCCACCATATAGTAGTAAAACAACAGCTCGCCGCCATCACACTCACACCATACCTACTCCTTGCCCTCAGGCGTCAGGCCTGTGTGAAGGCACAAAATCATAACTGTTCTCGGGTTGACGCTGATGTAGGACTAGGTGAGTACATTTTCAGCTCTACCAGACAATCCGGTTTGTGGCTGGAGTTCATTTCCGTCTCCTTAGATGGAACTTGAGTTTCCCAGCTAAACATGTCGCATAAAAGGAACTGTTTCTGCTGCCCCATCCCTCATTACCATCAAATTTCTACACACCCACATTTCCAGTCGTAAAAAGTAAAAATGAAGCCATCCACCAGTTCCTTATACTGTCACCCTGTATGATGTATAGTTAGATATAAAAACATTTTTTTTTTTTTTTATTATTATGTGCTTCATGTTCTTGGGGTGTATTTTTCTTTGTTTTTGTCTCCTCATTATGTGTGTGATAAGAGCGAAGCAAAGCAGGAGACAGACGAAATAACATCTCTGCTTTACTACTTTTAAAAATTGCTCATTAGTAACCTTAGAGTCTGTCATGATGGCGGTGACTGGTGGAGGTAGGTGGTGTTGCTTGTGGAGGTTTTGGTGGATTTTCAAATGTCACCATCAGCGTGCCAAGAAATAAGACTGAGCCGACAGACACAGAGCCCAATTTAATGAAAGAAGAAAAGTGAAATGAAAAATTTACGCACTCGCTGATGCTTTTTTTTATTTGGTATTTCACTCGTAAATTGTTTCCGCCAATTTACTGGGGAGCGATATTTTAGCTGTGTCAGTTATTTTTCCTTGCTTGATCCGTTATGATGAGAATAAGTCAACAGCAACGGTAGGTAATAAAGCATTAAGTCAACAAACACGTCGAATAGATTTGGGTTTTCTTTTATTATTTTTACAGAGAGAAATTGTAACAGTTGAATTGGTCGTTAATAATATTGTGTAGAAGACTTTAAAAAATAAATTTTAACAGATGTTTTGTGATTTAGGTGGTAACTTATTTTTTTCTTTCAAAATGGCGCCCGGGAGAAATTGTGCTCCCTTTAAATTATTGAAATTTCCGCTACCCTTTTCATTTGCATTATAAATACTCTACCTAATGTCTAATACATTGGCTAATACCGGGGCTTATGCAGGAATATAGGAGACCAACTATGTCCACCGACTATGGCGAGAGGCATTTTTAATGACAAAAGAAAGTCCTGGAATATTTGTCACTTCCATTTAAAATGCAATAATCTATTGGAATTATGTAATTGTTGATTAAGTTCAATGTACCTAGATTTAGTTTTATAATATGCCAGCCTTATAATATAGATTCAGGGATTTAGACTTTTAATCCTGTTTTAGTTTTGCACTTCACATAGATTTTTTGTCAAAAAAAAATGTAAGATGAACCAAACTGTGTGGGGTCACGGTAATGAAAAATAAATGTTGTGGAAGGAGGCATTTAAGCGTTAGTTTGAATAGTTCAATATACTCCTATCAACATTCACTGGAAACAATTTTTTAATAAATGGCGCCCAATGTGGGTTTATTATTTTATTAATGACAATATATTGAATAAGCTATAAAAATTATATTTACTATTTTATAGATATTTATTTATCAATTTAATTTCGAAAAACTATTGCAAGGGCATACAATTATTGGTTAAATACCATTTTTTTTTTTTTTCAAAATGGCGACCAAGTGTAATATTTTCATTATTATCTACTTAAAAGAATTCCGAGTGCGATTTTAAAGTAATTGAAGTTATTTTCAGCGACTAAGGTGGCTGAGTCACTTAGACCGAATGGACACCAAAGCTTCGGCCCGAAGAGTCTTTGAATATAACCCCGAGGGAAAGCGGCGCAGTATAGAGGAAGACCACGGTTTATGTGGCACACGCAAGTGGACGAGGACTTCAACCAACTTGGCGTTCGCAACTGGAAACTCCGGCCCGATGAGTCTTTGAATCTAACCCCGGGGAAAAACCGCGACTTAAGTGGCCAGCACACGCCAGTGGAAGAGGACCTCAACCAATGAACCAACTTGGCATTCGTAACTGGAGCCAGCTAGCTAGGGACCGAGATGACTGGAACAAGCTTGTAGGTTAAGGCCCTCCGGACTGTAGCGCCATCTTAAAAAAGCAAAAAGTTTTTTAATCCGAGTATCCTTGTTTATTTTAAAATTGTTGGGGTACAGTACAAGTAAAGAAAAATATAAAATGAATATTTTGAAATGGCGCCCAAGTAAAATTACTTATGTTTTTATAAATTATTTTAAAGCCTATACTATCTTACTATTACTATCTACAGAATTTGACATACTCTTTTAAGCTCTAAAAATCAAATAAGAAATTAAATACAGGCAACTGGAATATTTTTGCCCGGGCGCCATTTAAAAAAAAAATTAAATTAAAACAATAAAATTCTATTTTATTTAACTGCTTGCGCCTTATAACAGTAACAGTTTGAAGCCTCATTCAAAGCTTTATCCACTGATGACATAATGACATATAAAATAAATCGTGACAACAAATCAACTCGTATGAAATTCCTTAAATTCAAAAACAAAAAAGTTGACTCGGAACTGCGAATCATATTTCATGTAATTTTTCTTTGCTTTTCACAATAACACAATACTTTCTTCGAAAAAGGCAAGTCAACAATATACCTTACTAAGCACTCCCAAAATTTTTATTAAAGGACAAAAAGAAAAACACAAAGGGCACACAAAATTAAGATAAATGATTCGAATTAACTTTGTACTACGTGCTAGACGCAGCCTTTACTTTCATTTCCGCCGACCGACGACGACGAGCCCATTGTAATGCCAATCCAAATCCGAATCCAACTTCACTTCTTAACCTCCAACCCGCCCTACATTCACATATCAAACCCAAAGCAACAGTTGTTGGTATTTTGTCATACAGCTCCGTTCATATGTCACGCGGAAGAGAGAAGACAGAAGATAATCCACACTCACACATGATGGCATTGGTGACACACTAGTGGCAGATGGCAGCATACATACTGTGTGACATTCCGTTACAACAACGGAGCGTAGACAGACAGCAACCCCCAAATGAGATTCGAGGATAAGCCAACTCACGATGATTAGAATTAATGAGACAAGCAATTGTCAAGGAAGCGCTCTTGCGGCTAATTGCTAAGAAATCGCGACATCACCCTTATGCCCCCCATTTCCATTTTGTATTCACTCCCGATTGTGATATATCCTATCCATAGCATTGATATGGATGTGGAAGTGAAATTAATTAAACAAAGTCCCCGGGCGGTGACACGGCCGGGGCAGCGAGACAACGTCAAGTGATAATACGAGCGTTACATAAATTTGGTCCTTCGAACCGGTGATCAATTGCAGACGTCCTAAAAACAGATGGAGCGCACGATACGAAGTAAGATTTATTAAATTTTTCGTGTGTGCACCCCAGACTAGCTCAACTCCAATCTCCATTTTCATATCCACGGTTACCATCATTACCAAAAATATGTACATATTTATTTTCGAAATCTAAAAAAAAAAAATATTGTTTTGAAAATAAGAAAACAAGAGTCAAAGAGTTATTTAATGGTCGTATTTATTAGATTTTTGACTGTCTAAGTATTTCAAAACAGTCGGAAATATGTTTTTTTTTAATAAAACAAATATTACATTTGTCAAGGTTTAGACAATTACGTTGTCTTAAGTAAGATACAAAGTTAGATCACTTTAGCAACAATTTGAAAGGTTTTTTTTTTTTTTTTAACTTGGACGGCTGTCTAAAGTTAGACTTTACTTTAGATGGTGCTTACAGCCCAGGATGGACTACGACCTCATTGTCTAAAGTTAGACAATGTTTATTAATACGACCATACGTTTTTAAATGTCAAACGAACAACTGTTTTAGTTGAACTAAGAGTCTGATAACAATCTTAAAGAACTCTGCAAGAGTGCACCCTTAATAAGTCTAAGTAAGGGAATGATCAAACTAATCAATTGAAAATTTCGAAATAAAAAGTTAACAAAACTTTCAAATCTAAATTCAAACACTTTGAAATAAATTCACATTTTACCTATTATACACTTCATAGGCCTGAACACTACTCGGAAAACTGGGAAATGACGTATCAAACTTTGTTTAGGTCCGGTTTTGTGGTTTGACCAAACTTCACAGAACTTCAAGTCTCCAAATTTGGGTACTTATTTCTTTGAAGAAATAACAAAATTATTAGAAATATTAAAATTAGTATGTAGGGGGGCATGGTTAGGTTAGGTTAGTGGGCTGACAGTTGATCTTGTTACCGTCACACTTAGATCAATGTAGATCCATTGTGATACCCTGTTAAGGGGGGCATGCTGCCCCTGTAACCCCCGTGCCTGGCCTGGAATAGTGAGCCAAGCAGTAGGGTTGCAGGGGGCAGCATGCCCCCAATACATACTTCACTGTTTATACGCCGTAGTTTTGTTATTTCTTTGGGGACTTATTTCATTTTTTGTTTGGGGACTTATTTCATTCTCTTTGGGGATTTATTTCATCTTTCAATTTGGGGACTTAAAAAAAAAACATTTTGAGGAGTTACTTCATTTTTGGATTTGGGGGGTTATTCCATTGCGGAGTTGTTTTATTGGGGAGTTATTTCACGGAGCCAATAAATATAAACTAAAGCGGCAACCGTGTCCCTCTGCTACCACCAGCAGAATTCAACATCCCACTTGTAAATTAAAGGTGTCTCATTGTGCCGCCCGCCACCACCACCATTCATTCATTGGTTCGTTTGTCTCTGTTTAACGAATGTCATCCCTTGTATATTTTATTGTTGTACACAATCAATGATACATTTTTGTTTTAATTGATGTTTTTCCAAAGAAAGATGAGACGATGTTGTTTTGTATTTTTGCAAAGATAAATGGGATATTGATCCAACCCTCAGTCCCGGATCTTCTTAAATATAAAGCTAAAGCCAGAAGGTGATGGCGTGTAAATTATTCTCCGAAATTATTTTATTTATATTTTATCAATAATTAGGTTTAAGGATTTGGATTTTGGTTAATAATCCTGCCAGTTGAGTAGATTAAGACTGTTCGATCAAATTTAATGACTATACCATCTCGATAACAATTAGGTTTGGAAGAGGTGTATTTATAGTGGAAGTATTGTAATAATGTAGATTTTAGAGAAATTGCAATTTCCGGTTAATCAATTGATTTTCAAGAGATTTGTCGCATATACTCCTTGAAATACCACTGATGATATTGGACGAGGATTTATTGGTTCGTGTGTAGAGATGGAATTATTGTTTTTAACAAAGAAACAAGCTATTTGCCTTGGGTTATAACTTCTTATCAATAAATAAAGATTTAAAAGCCTTTTGCTGTTATCTAAATAAAATCGCAAATCTTTCCTTGTCTAAGCGCGAGGTTATATTATTTTGTAAAAAATTCTTTATAAAAACCTCATTTTAAGGGTGTTGGCAGAAAGGTAAGCCATCTGAAACAAATATGCGTATCAACATTCAACTAGCAGGTCACTTTTTCGATTGCATATTAAAAAATGTATATATAGTAATAAGCTGCTACTTAAATTCAAATTAGTTACGCAAAAAAAAAATTAAATTGCTCTGTTGGTTTGCGAGAAAATGAGTGTCCTGCTAAGTTGACGTCAACTTAGCAGGTCAACTTTCTCAAAAATAGAGATAAACGGTCCGGGAGTGGATATGTATTGAGAATTACTTAATTGATAATAAGTAACGCCAACAAAATTTAATCACTTTTTTCGTTTTCGAATAAATAAGGATGACGTCACCATAAAAGAACACCCATTTTCTCGCAAACCAAAAAAGCGATTATTTTTGTTTTTTCGTAACTAGTTAGCAATTAAGTAGTTTTCAATATATATCCACTCCCGGACTGTTTATCTCTATTTTCGAAAAAATTGACCTGCGAGTTGAATTTTTGAATTTTCTCCGAATTCCACTAATACGGGTTTTACATCTTCATTCTTTTTAACCTAAGACACTTCTAAATAATATTCCGATTCCCCACATGTTTCACCTCTTTAATTTCTTCAATTCCCACTTGCACATTAAGGTTTAGAACGTCACCGTATTGTCAATAACGGTGCAGCGGGTCGTTGTTTTACGTCCAGAAACATGACGTACCCATTCAACATATTAAATATTTTTTGCACCTTTTTTTGTAACTCTAAGCTCTAAATAAATTATGCAGTGAGGTATTCAGACTTTGTTTCAATTTGATAAATTTTATATTCAACTAAAACATTCCCCTCCTGAATCCTTAAACCAATTTCACAATTTTTCAATTTCTTTTTCATGACATCAGTGAAAATTTAATTTAAAATTTAAAACGATCACAAAAAATTGTGCTAAATCCAATTGAAACTTCTTTACAAAGTGAATAGGTAGGTACCACTCGCACTCCATAGAATATTGTCAATATATATACCCGACCCGCACAGCAAAAACCAAAATCGCATAAATTAACCTGCATTTCAATTCAAGATAACTTCAGCGCGTCCGTTTCTATTTACCAACAGTTGATTCATTGCATAAAAGGCGTTTGAGTGTTTTCAAGCCCGCGGACGCCCTTTGAGTGGCTATTTGCAAATTCAAAACTTCTTGATGTAATATTATTTTGAATTCATTTTGATGGACTATGAAACCAGTACCACGGGGCTCGTACTTTGGCATCACATCGAGTTGACGACTCTACTCTACTTGCCAATGAAAATTAATAACGCCCAGGTCATGGCGACCCTTTCAGACTTCAATTTGCTTTTAAGGGTCACCATTACAATTTACTCCCCTATATTTTATGACATTTTGTGTCGTACGTTCGTGTAATATTTTTTTTTTTATTTTAAACTCAAAATACCCACAAAGCAGTAAACGAGACCAGCAACGACCAACAAAACAGCAAACAAAAAATAAAGTAAAAAGTGAAAATTCCATCCTTCCACCTCCAATTTGACAAGAAGCTTTGTCGTCATAAAAAACGTCGTCATAATTCGTGAGGTATGAGCTTTACTTAATTCACCTGCTAGCTATGTATTGATATAGAGGAGTTCTTTTATGATGCACTGAACCCCGTTGTTGGCTATTCATATACACCGCAGGGATAATAATTTGAATGATCTCTTTTAGCGAAATGAACCATATTGAAATTATATGTGACCATAATATTTTAAGGACCTTCTGAGATCCATAACGTGATGACGATGTGGGGGCATTAAGATAGGGACAAGGTTTTGCAATATTATAATGAACCTCATCAGAGTCCTCTTCGTTCCTCGGTGCAGTAAAAATTGTGCAATAAATTGTGCTATGATGTTGTTTTTTTTTTTTTGTCTGTTGCGTTGAATGCATAATTCATTCGGGGCTTGAGGTCAAAACCTATAGTTTATTTGAATTTATATGAACTTCATGGTTACTTTTCAATTTTTTATAGTTACACTGGAAGGACTAAAATACTTACACGTTGCACTCAATCTTCAAGGTGTTCTGTGAGAAATAAATAACATAAATAACAATTTAATTGTTATTTTCTCTTTTTTCTTAACGAACTTGTTTACAAAAATATTGAATTTTATTTTTTGATTTTTTTGGATTTTTGTTATCAAACTTGGCACCAAAGTGATGTTTTTACATGATTAAAACGAAAATTTAGTTTCGACTTAATTATGTATCAAAAAGAAAATTTTTCCTGATGCGTTTTTTGATGAAAAAAAAAATATTTTTTTATTTTTTGAAATTTTTTTTTTTTTTTTTTTGGAAACGGGTTGGCGAAAAATCATGGCTTCAGGTAAATAAATAAAAGAGACCCCCCCTTCCATACGGTTTTGTCATGTCTTGACTCAACCTACACGCTCTAGCTTTTTGTCACATTTTGAAATTAAAACATTTTCAGTAGGAACTTGTTTTAGCAAATTAAAAACGTGTTTCATATGGCGGAGTCAAAATTTATTTATTAATTTTGTTGCGAAACCAAAAATTTGTAGCTCGCATAATTTCCTAGTTTTTCAAGGTTCAGATAAAATAAGTCTGAAGTTAGCGGACGAAATCTAAAATAATACGAGTTTTAAATAATGATAAAACCGCCATTTTGTAGCTCAAATAGTCTTCCAAATGTTCAAGTTTCCGCTAAAATAAGTCTGGAGCTAGCGGACGAATTATTCTCTTGGTGTCTGAAATATTGGTGTCCGCAAAATATAAAAAATTAAATTTTCAATTTTTTCTCTTTACCAGAAATTGTAGCTTTTTAAATGCTTTTTTGTTGCACAAACACAAAATTTGCAGCTCTAACGGTTCTTTGTACATTTAAGTAAGCATTTTTTAAAATTAGCTCAAAAGTGAGCTCTTGAAATCTAAAAAATGAGAAAATCGAAAATTTATTTTGTAGTCACCCTAAACTTAATAAAACCTCTAAACCTCGATTTTGTAGCTCGCATAGTATAAAATGAGATTTTATACCTAATATAATGGTCAAATTTAAAAAAAAAATTGAATTTTTGCAAGTTCGTTGCCAAAAATTGTAACTGGCAAAAAAAAATTTCCATATTGCTGTAACCTTACAGAGTTGAAAAAAATTCTCTCCCGGCATATTTCATGAAAATAAAACCTTTTAAGTTGTTCAATAACGGTCGCCAATGACAATTAAACTACGACCGTTCTCTTCGAAAACCAATGACCCGACAATGCATCTTGAGGAAAACTGGCATACCACATTGGGGCTCGAGCTGGATGAATTTCTGGGTTCGAAATTCTAAAAACTCACCACACACACAAAATTCGGTGAGTTAATACGGGTTTAAATTTAACTGGATCTTAGACGCAGTATTTTTTTTACTTCTAAGTTAACTCTAGTTAACTGTCGATTAATTAGATATTATTAATTACTAAATATTTCACGATGTTATAGATTTCTCGTTAAAACACTAACAATAAAAACAATTTTTATTAGGTTAGGATAGACAAGAACAGGAATGACTTTAAATTGATTAAATTTAGGAGTTAAGTCCACGATATTTGATATAGTTGTATAGTTGTATTCTTCTGAAATCACTTAATAATATTTAACATTAAATAGTATAATTATATAGTGTATGTACAGAATAAGCCAACTCTGGTTCAACTCAGAACTGAAAAAAATAATATTTGACAAAGCAAAATTAATCGGCAAGCTTTTGTAAGATAAAATGAAAAAGCTTAATGAATCAAATCTAAAATTTCAATTAAAAAAAAAATTAAAACAAACCACGTACTTTAAAAAAAAAATTCGTGCAGCAAGTGGTGTCGAATACAATTATTCTCGATCTTATACAAATATACACCATTTTGAGACATACCTTAACCTCAACCTGGTTATAAGCATGAAACTCCTATACACATTTCAATAAAATGCAGAAATTTATACTGCAGTATTGTTATATTTTAAAACAAAGCCAAAAAACAACAAAACGAATTAATGTGACTCTGGGTATCTGTATTCTATTGTGTGGCAGTATAACCGCAGAACATAACCATCAGAACCACCCAGACGCACTATACTCTGCATCTCACAGAGAAACAACCTCAATCAAGTGTTGACATGAAATCACCTAATTCCTGGCGTACTCCACCAAACACCCAAGGACCCTTGAACCAAGTCTAGCTAAAGGTGGAAGGTGTGCAGAAAATGTATGCTCCTCGTACTTTCTTTACCCCGTGGATAGAGGATTCTTTTATGTATACAGAATAACAAGCTTCGACTCAAGTTCCACACAAGAAAAAAAAAAAATATACAAAAAATTAAAAAAAAAAAAAATATAAAAAAAAGAAAAAGGAGTTACGGCGGCGTGGGTGAGGTGGGTGGGGGCGTGATGTAGGTGCCTTGTGAGGCGAAATCATCGAGTGCTGGGGAATGCATAATAGCGAAAAGTTTTTCAACCCACTTATCACGTAAACCAAGAAGTCATTCAAAAGTCAACAAACTTTCTTGGATTTGTGCAGGCAGCTCTCCCCGGATGGCTGCTTATCTTTTCGAACACTGGCAGCGGGAAAGATACTTCAACATGCAACAAAACTCTGGATAAAGCGGCTCCAAGAGCGGCTCCTCTCAAACCCAAACCAACACGCCTCTCTCCTTTAACAATGTTTCTCTCATTCGTCGTCGTTGTCGTCGTCGCCGGGTCCCCAAGAATGAACGCCAAGAAATTTAGTACCCTCAGAACACAGAACAAGTTTATATGCATAAAACAAGCAGGTGGGCACTGGATGCAATAAATTTGTCTTGCAGTCACAAAACCCAGGACGTTGGACACGAGGGGCAGAAAGAAACTATATTGCGATAGGAATCAGTTCTTCAATTTGATAACATAGCACTTTGCTTCTTTGAATTGGAATCAGATTCGAGGTCGAAATCGGGATCAAGACAGAAGATTATGATTTGCAAAAGATGATGTGCAAAAAGAGATTATTGACAGTGACAACTGGACGATGCACGTGACAGAATTATTTTGTGAATTAGCTTTTCGAAAGAAATTGATTCATTCATATTTTTAGTCTTGAAAAGCATCTTCAAACTGAGAAACTATGACGTTAACACTTCTGGCTGTCCAAAAATATCAAACCGACTTCTTCATATTTTCATCTGCTTTCTTCTAAGTGCAAGCTGGTTGTTTGAATCATCCAACACCATCAGATAATGATGGAAATGGGGGCGGTCCCGAGTAATTCCCCAAACGTGCACAAGTAATCAAAACCATTTATGGCTTTTCCTTTTCCGGAGCCTCGCGTTATATATCCTTGGTCTGGTTTGATAGCATCATGTTGATCCACTATGCCCGTCCTGATGGTGGCTTGATTCTGATGGTCGTTATGGGAAGTATTTTAGATGCGATGATACTCTCCGAGACAGACCATAATACAGCTAGAGCACCAGAACACATACCAGAGTGCTTAGAGCTCTAAGTCTCTCTAGGCTATAGAGGATAAATAATGATGTCCTGATAACACATACCCAACTCCAAAAACACACACATTTACGATATAAACTGACAGAGGAGTGTATAGGTATGTATACTTGTCATATCTTTGTCTTCATGCTCTGCAAAAAATCGATCTCCGCATTGGTGACAAAATGTGAAAATTTAGAAACAACCCGCTCTATTTTGTTGTTATACGTTTCAAAGGCAGTGACGTTATTTAGTTTAAGAAATTATATTTTTTTATTCTCTATATAAAAGACTATGTTTTAGGTTAATTTTAAACGATTATAAATTTATTGTGGTCGATTTCTCACAATCATTTTGGTCATTACAGGTAAAAAACTTGAATCAAAATAATTAAAGACGGTTTTTAAAAAAAATTAAAAAAAAAAAAACGAAATCATATAAATGTATACATATACAGGGTGCGGCAGAGAAACTTGCTGATTTGAATTGGGCGCCAACGTGCGAGGGATGGTCAGAAAAGGGCGGGGAAGGTCTCATTTGAAAGAGGGGTTCCTGAAGTTTTGTTCCCTCATAAGGCAGTTGCCATCATGCGTTGGACAAAGGAAAAGCGCACGTTCGCCACAGAGGCTTACTTTTCTAACGGCCGGTCCGTAGTGCGCACTCAGCAGCGGGGCTTCCGAACTCGCTTCGATATTCATGCCGCAGGTCCCGTTCCTGGCCGACAAGCGATCGTTTCTTGGGTGAGGACATTTCGGTAAAGTGGGAGCGTCGTAAGAAAAATTCCGGGAGCTCAACAGACCATCAGAACTCCAGAAAACGTCAAGAGGGTGACGTGCACGTAAGCACGCTGCTGCTCTGGGGATGTCTGATCGTTCAGTGAGACGAATTCTTCACGGCGAACTAAAGTTTCATCCTTACAAGCTTGCTGTGGTCCAACAGTTAAATAAACGCGATTTCGCACCTAATCTCCTTGAGAGGTTACGTCCCGTGGCCAGCGCGCTCTCCAGATTTGGCGCCCTGCGATTTTTTTAATGGGGTTATCTGAAATCCATCGTTTACAACGACCAACCCTGGACCCTGCAACACCTCAAGAACAACATCCGCCAAGCCATCGCCAACATTCCCGTCGATATGTTGGAAAGAGTGGAGCGAAATTTAAAAACTAGGGTAGAGCAGTTCATCGCTTGTGAGGGCCGCCATTTGCCCGACGTAATTTTTAAAACCACTTGGGACAAAAATTCAGGATGTGTTCTTTAGAATAAAAAAAATTAAATCAATACGTGAAGTACTTTTTGTTTTATTGACTTTTCAAATAAACAAGTTTCTCTGCCGCACCCTGTAGTATGGCAGCTCCGGGTTATTCTAGATAATAACCATAATTTTGTTTTGTTTTCTCTGAAGTTTTTTTTTTTTCTGTTGGCTTTTGTGTTTTCTTTGAACTTTTGTATAAAACATTTGACATTTCGTTCAAAAGATTCAAAAATTTCAAAAGATTCAAAATAAGGGTAGGTAAAGTAGTTTCCCCGACGTTTTACAGAATGGAAACGTAGAACGAACGTGAATCACGAACGTTCGATCACCCGTTTAGCAGAAAAACTGAAAAATTGGTTCACTAAGCCGAAAGTTTTAAGCAAACCTAAAAAAATTGTATATGTGTAAAATAAATTGTCAAATTAACAAAATTCTTAAACACATACATATATTTTTATCGGGCATATCCAATACCCATAAAGTCGATGAATTTGGGTTTTTTATAAAAAAAAGTTTCTTTTACACACAAATATGTACTTAAAAATGTGACATTTCATTTGAAACTGAATTTTTGAAAAATTCGAAACAAGGGTAGGTAAAGTAGGGTCGAGTTCGTAAAAGTAAAACTTCGGCAACACTGCCACATTCAAGTCGCATTTCTTGAGGCAAATGCAGTCTGTTTCAAATTTTGTTCACTGTTTTAGAAGCGCTGATGTTTGCTCTCAGTATTGAAATCAATTTTGACCCAAAATGTACATAACTACTACCATTTTTTTTGTAATTGTTTTTAGCAGTTATTGAGCATGTTTACTTTTACGAACTCGGGATAGTATCCCCGACGTTTAACAGAATTCCGACAGCGAGCGAATGTGAATCGACGAAGTGAATCGAACGTTCGATCACCCGTTTAGCAGAATAGTGCTAATAATAGCCCCGTTTTATTTTCTACGGATCTGGATCAGAATCATTTTTTAACACATAATACGAAAACAATTCGGGATCCTGCCCATTTTCTGGATGTATTTCAAAGATCCAAACATTAATTCTTACTATGGCGGGTAGATGGCTTTTATAGTAAGGTAGTGTTAATTGCAGTGCAAAGAAAAGAGACAGGAAACAACTGAAAATAATTAAAACGTAAGTACAAAAAAAAGTGTTCATATAACACTGCTGTAATTGTGATCCAGGGATGATCCAGATCCAGATAATAAAACGCGGCTAATGTTTCTATACAATACTTATAACATCACTGTGCTTCTTTGTACGGGAAGCGAGAAACCTTTAAGTTGTCAACTTAAACCACATTTTGACCCGAAGAATGTTTCGACTCCTTATGATGATGCAGGCACCGTTCAGCATTCAGCCATACCGTATACACCAGCACGACTAATACTATCTCTCTTCTTTGACAAGAGGAAGTGTGTGCAAGTAATGAGGGGACACAAAATTCTTGAATTAGGTTTTTGTGGGTGTACCACCAAGTCAAGCAAAAGGAGTGAGAGGCGAGCCTGCGAATAATAGTCTGAGATAACGTGGTCTCCCTGACAATCTGGGTTGTCATGGTTAACCCTCGCCACAGCCAGATTCCAAGTGCCAAACCCAAAGGCATTCTAGAACTATGCACATGAATTGGACGAAAGTTCCGGTAAATCGCGAACATTCACAACATGCACTGAATGCTTAGATACACTACACATTCACAAAGAGAAAACATAGAACCTGCTGAAGTATCCTGGAGTTTTTGGAGAACGTCAACGTTTTACCCATGATTGAGCAGCAAGAAAAAGGGAGAACATCCTCGAAACAATGGAAAGACAGGATGAACATACAGCAAAAAAAAAAAAAAAGGAATCAGTTCCGTGATGCTTGCTTCCGGTCGCTTGCACCACATTCAGTCAGATTGTGTTGCGGAAAATTGAAAACAAATTCGAAGCCAATTCGATCATGCATACGTTAATAGAATTTGTGCCTTTGGTTTGCTTTGGTCACCGGCGAGAAATAGATGGAGATGCAGAAAGTGGCTCGGCGCCGCCGTTGTTTATAGACCAGGATTTTTGAAAACAGAGTCCATAGAAATAGAACACCACAACAGTATGTTCTTCCTCTAGAATATGTTGTAGCACAAAAGAGGAGTAAAGCTTGTAAGAGTACAAAAACGCAATACAGCCAATCGATTAGGAGTGCACTGTACAAGGCATGTCACACGAACGAAAAGATTGGTATTCGGACAAATACCATAGCAATAGAGGGGGCTTTGATTATTTCAAATGTTTACATTTTCTCTGAACGGAGGCAAACTTTTTGAAAGAAAATGTATTTCAAAAGGATGGAGTTTTTTTTTTTTTTAAGATTTGATTGAATTGATTCTATACCAACTAATAGTTGATAAGGTGGACGTACTGGTTACTTGGAAATTTCTAAAAAATAGACATAAGATATATCTTTTTGGCTTGGTGTGTCCATGATTAACGGTTTTTCTATTGAGAGAGTATCTACTTGATTAACGTAAGGTGGATGTGATGTTGCCGTTCGTAAGGCGTGAGCATAAAATAAATATATTGTATTGAGACTTGAGAGTTATAAGTCTTTCTTTTTATGAGTTTTTTCGGGGTTTATCCGAAGTTAAATCCTAAAACATCCAATTTAGCTCAACAAATTTGTTGAATTAAATATCTCTGATGGGATTAATTGAACATATATGTAACACTAGCCGATAAAACCCGGCGTTGCCCGGGTCTTCTTTAGTAAAACCTTATGACAACCAAATATCTACCAAAAAGATGATTTAAAATCAGCACTCGAAAAATGTTCAGCTTAAAGAGCGCTACACACCATCCATGTTACTTGTCAGGTAACATTGACGTTTTTTTTTGTCAGATAACATTGAAAATAAGCCTCCACACGTATCAATGAACATTGACAATTATTTTCCTAAAATTATGTGTGTGGGTTGTGTGGGCTTGCTTTTGAATAAAAATGTAATGCACCTAATTATGTACCTACCTGCCTGCCTATAGTGTAATTTTAAGACAACTTTGAAAATCAGACTATTTGTATGTTATGTTATACCTACCTCCCATTACCCCCTAAGGAACGAACGACCGTGAATTTTGTTAGTAACCACTTGATAAAAAAATAAATAAATAAATTTTATGGCACAACAGCTCATGAAGAACTTGGGCCTAGTGACTTACAACTCTCAACCATTCCTGTGTGCGTGTCTGCAGGAATAGAGGGGACCTACAGTTTATTGCCGAATCCGAACGGCTAATGAGCGGCACTTTTCTGTGACAGGAGATACTCTTGGAGGATTTGTCAATTCCTCGCAAGAGGCAGTAGCCGTTTTTTCTTTTTAAATAAACTTGATAAAGAAATTAATAATTTATCAAATTTTTTCTTCTTCTCTACCATATACCTACCATATTCGAATCATTTTTTCCCTGCAAGGGTTATTGCCGTCTATAAAGAATAATTCCGTGCCAAAAAACCGGAATACATTTTTTACCACCCCACGCATCACTTATCAACATAAAAAAAATTTTACCACTAAATAAAGTAGGTACCTACCTATTAAAATTAAAATACATATGTAGGTAGGTATTACCTAAAAAAAAAAATTTTGAGCCGATTCTGGAAACCAGATCCCTCCTTGCGCGCGTTCTTGTCTTCTTGTGTTTCCACATTACATTTAATCTTCATTTAAAATCTCGAACCTTGAAAATCCGATCATTAGAACTCAAGGTGTAAATTTTGCTGATTTGAACGTAATAAGCACCCCCACATCACCTTTGCTTACCTATGCCCTTGACTGTGTAGTTACTCAACAAAAAGAATTAGAAAAACAAATGTATTAGTGATTCAAGTGCCCCCTTACCCCTTATTGTGCACGCTCTTGCAACTAAATAAGTTCGTTTCCATTCACCGTCACCAACCACCAACCTCCAAACCAACAAAAATTTCAGTCTTACCTTAAAATCCAACAATTAGAACTCACGTTGTAAATTTAGTCGACTTTCATGTAATAAGCATCCCCCTATCCTATTTACGTGCGCCCTTGATTGTGTAATTACTCAAAAAAAAAAAAAAATGAAAATAATTTGTATAAGGGGCGCAAATGCTCCTTACCCCTCCTTGTGCACGCCTTTTCCTCTAAATAAGTTCGTTTCCATTGACCATCACCAACCACCCACCGCTAAACCAACCAATTTTAGTAGATTAGATACAAACATTTTTTTCTGCTGCAAATACCTATTATACCTACCTACTCATAGCTATACCTACTCCACTCATTTCTTACTACACTATAGAGAATACCTACCGACTGTTTATGTTTTGTTTTACCATACCTTCCTATACACAAAAATATCACCATGATTCGTCGACGGCGAAACGCGAAAACAGTCAACTCTACTCACTATCTCGCTCCCACCTACCAAGGCACATTACACATGGTTGGAATTGTTTTTTTTTTTATTTTTTGACGATGAAGAATAATTCACTGCCAAAAAACCTGCATACATATTTTTACCACCCCACCATCACTTATCCTCATGTAAAAATTTGTACCTAACCTAAATAAAGTATTAAAAAACCAACCACCCACCGCGAAACCAACCAATTTCAGTCTTACCTTAAAATCCAACAATTAGAACTCAAGTTTTAAATTAACTAAGCCGATTTACATGTAATATAAGCACCCCCCATCCTATTTACGTGCGCCCTTGATTGTTTAATTTACTCAGAAAAAAAAAATTAAAAATAATTTTTATTAGGGGTGCAAATGCCCACTACCCCTCCTTGTGCACGCCCCTTGCCTATAAGTTCGTTTCCATTTACCATATCCAGCAAACACCCACCACCAAACCAAACAATTTCAGTAGCAAACATTTATTTCTGCTGCAAATATTATACCTACCTTACTCATTTACATATATACCCTACTCCACTCATTTCTTACTATAGAGAGAATTCCCTACCGTTGATATTTTTTTTATATGAACTTTTACTATTACACAAAAATATCACCACGATTCGTCGCTGGCGAAACGTAAAAACAGCTCTTCCTCATTATCTCGCTCCCACCTACCAGGCACATTGCACATGGTTTGAATTGTTTTTTTTTTTTCGATGAAGATTACTACCCATTACTTATCTATCAAAAATTTTCCCTAAAAACAAAAAAACAAAAATATTTCCTACCTAAAAATAAAAAAACAACTTTTTTTTGGGCCGATTCCAATTCCAGAAAAACAGCCCCACAAAAATTTGGATTTGACGAACCGGAAAGTTACCGGTCAAATCCGCCTTCTGCCACAAAAAGCAATTTTCCATGGCAAAACAACTCTTCCTTATAAATAATTGAGCTTGAAGTAAATGTGAATTGAAGATCTATAAAACAGAATGTTGCAAGGAAAATACCTACTTACATGCTTGATTTGAGAAAATTTCCATACGATTTTTTGGTGGTAAGTTTTTAATTTGTTCATTATTCTGTATTTAACAAAAATTTTCTTTTCTGCTGTATCCTATAGCATACCAGATAAGTGAAATTTGTATTATATCTATTTTTTAAAAGAGTTTTTTTGTTTGTTTGTGAGTTTAGTGCATACATACAGCCAAACTGACAAACAAAAAAAGTTCCTCTTTTATATAATAGTATAGATTGGTCGGCGTTCTCAGAATGCAACGCAATACGCGATGCCGAAATGTAACAGCACGTCCAACGGAAGGGGAAAGGGGACAAGGAAAGGCAATCAGCTCGATTCTGAATGACTGAGCATCGTACGAGTTAAGTTAAAGTCGAAGGGTTTTGTTTCCCGGCTCGATTTCGACTGCCGGATGATTTATTAATTATTATATTGCTTACATATTAATAAATATTGCTTACTTTTTAATATTATAAGGTCAATGCATCCACTTTCTGATGGTCATCGAATATGCCAATGTTTACGATTTTACCGGAAAGTGGTGTTGAATTATATTATGGGTTGCAAAGCAACACCAATGTTCCGCTGTCAGCATTGGTGACTTGCATTTGTGTAACTTACGCGACAGTCAGAACGAAGAGATGAAAGAAGCTTATAATGAGCAAGAACGATTTAGAGGAAGAGATGTTCATGCTCGGCAATGTGGTGAAGCAAGATCACAACGGGCGGCGATTGAACGACAACGTCAACAGCAAAATTTCTTCAGGTCAACATTGAACGTGCAACCTTTCAATATAAGCCAAACATTCAAAACAGTGCGTGAGTTCAATTCGGTCAGATGTGTGTCGTTTGTCAGTATTGTAAAACAGTTACATTTGATAAGGAACCACCTGGATTAAGTTGTGCGAGCGGCAAGCTAAAATTGCCAGAGTCACTTCCACCACCAGAGCCATTAAGCACCCTGCTTTACGGTGAATCTCCTGGTTCGAACCATGTCTTCCAACACATCAAGATGTACAGCGATTGTTTTCAAATGACGTCGTTTGGTGGTGAAATTATAAATGAACGAAATTACATTCCAAAATTCAAGGTAATTTCACCAACAAAAAATGCGATGAATGCTAATACACAAACACTAACACCTCAAAAAACACTAACACACCAGACACAATACGCACGATACATCCCGATATAACACAAACTAACACTTTATCTTGCAACGAAATCTTCATGCCCAGAAATTGTGCCACAGATTTGCAACAACTTTGCATTTTCAGTTTAAACGCATTCAGTTCCCAGTGAAACTTGTATTTGCGATGACCATAAGCAAGTCACAAATACTAGCCCGTGGCATAATGGTTATTGCGTTGGACTGTCATGCCAAAGGTCTGGGCTCAATACTAGCCGCTTCCACCTTAAGTTTTTTTTTCTGGGCTACTGCCTCTTGCGAGGAAATGACAAATCCTCCAAGAGTATCTCCTGTCATAGAAAAGTGCCGTTCACCTTAGTCGTTCGGATTCGGCAATAAACTGTAGGTCCCCTTCATTCCTGCAGACATACACACAGAAATGGTTGAGAGTTGTAAGTCACTAGGCCCTGGTTCTTTAGGAAGAAGATAACTATAATCGTGACCAATTTTCAACGATGGTATCGATTATGAAAGAAAATCCTGACATAGCCCAAAATAGGTCAAAGAGAGCTCCAGAAGAGCAAAAAGAATTTTGGGACGATTTAAAACCGTGCTGATAATTGCCTTCTGCAAAAAATCTTAGGCAGGCATAAGCAGTCGTAAAAGAAAACGAGTATCGTTTTAAAAAAATGACTATCGTAAAATGTAATCGCAATTTAACGATTACGAGGAATTTTGAACGTTAATCGTTATTCGTAATACGGGCCCAGGAAGTATGTAGATCCGATTCTAAAAGCGATAAAACGTACTGAAAAGCCGGTTTATTAAGCCGAAAGTTTTTTAACAAACCTAAAAAAATCTGTGACTGTAAAATAAATAGTATAATAATCAGGCATGTCAAAAACTTCGAAAATCGATTTCTCTGGACAAATTTCTTGTATTTAAAGAAAAAAATCGATCATGTTTAAAAAAAAAAATCGAATTTTTTTGGTAAAAGGAATTCGACATTAAAAAAAAATATTAAAAAAAAAAAATCAAAAGTAGGTACCTACCTACTAAAAACATTAATTTTTAGGTCCAATTTTATTTTTTAAAAACATTATTTACGAAAATTTTAGATGTAATATTGTTCAAACTATACTCAGAGCTCAGAGACACCATATTGCTTTTTATAATAAAATCCAGCATCGGTTATCAAATAGCTGTAGGTACATGCGAATTACTCGAAGATACATATGTAAGTCAATTTTCTCTCAAAAAAATCGTCAAGACCCTATTTCTGTCATACTAGTTTTTGGCAAAAATTTGAAACATATAGTTTTTTTTTTTTTTTTTTTTTTACAATAGTTAGAACAACTTTGGTCATTCCTCAGAATCGTTAGTGGCGGTGGTAGTACTATGGAGGCTCTGAATGACGGCGAGTGGTGCATTGCCGGAGGTCGAGTGCGACTTTGTAATGGTGGGGCCGGTGAACTTAGCGCAAATGCCAAAAGCGAAAACGCAAACCAAGCAACCACGTTGAAGCCATAGCGTAGCGTGTACCGCTGGGCCCCTCACACACATCTGCACAAATATAACCTAAAATGGTTATACACTAAGACAAACTTCCGAATTCACTTTGATTGAATTGCCTTTATAAATTTATTGCATGTCGTTCTTTAAAGGCACGTTAAGCCTACTTTAAATATATATTACAAAAGTTTATTTAAATAAAAAATTTAAATTTAAAGAATTACGTTGCCTATATTTAAATCCAAAATTTTCCAACGATAAATTAAATAGGCTTTAGTGAATTCCATATACAACTTTAAATAAAGTCTGGTCATTACAATTTAAATCTTCCCACAGTGTATGCGGTCGGAATGAAATAAAGCTATTGGCGATTATTTTTTTATTTTTCCAATATTTTCCCCTCTACACTAAATCTCTTTTTGCTTGTTTTTAATTTTGGAATATAATTGGAAATTTTCCAACTAAAAAGGACTGTAAAGTTATTTTATAAATTTCGATTAACTTCACAATATACCCCAATATTTTTGTAGAACTTTCAATTTGAATACTTTTTGTAAGTATACAAAAATTCTAAATAATGCTTTACGAGTAGGTACAGATGTGTGTATACAAAAAAAAAATAAATATAAACCTTTCAACAGATAACACGAGTGAACAACCAATCGACAAAACAATTTCCGGGTTATAAAACTCGCACTTCCTTCTATCCACAGAATTAATCAAACGACAACAACAAAAACAACAACAAAAAAAATCACAATAAATTCTTTGAGTTTTCCAATGCAAATAAAATATTTTGAAATTTAAATGAGCAAATATATTCAAATGAAGCGTACAATTTGGTCATTCAAACAAAATAACTCAACACAAACACCACCGTTTATGAAGTGTGAGTGTGTGCGAAAAAAGGTCATCAGTTAGATCCTTTTATTCCCTTAAAATCGTTGTCGCCGCACTTGGTCGGGCGTCAGACCGGACGCCTTATCCCAAATCATATGTAACGAAATGGCCAGTGTAACTTGTGATTTTGGTCCCGAAATCCTTCGTATTAACTGTCAACAAACCAAAACCTACTAAAAGCTGTCTTTTGGTCAAGAGGAATTTTTTTTTTGCTTCCGAGTTCTGCCCATCTGAGAGTGATTTCGATTCTGAATTTACATAATATTTCATTCATGAAACCGGAGCTCCCCTTTAAAAAAAAAAAGGTCAAAGAATACGAAGTCCTAAAATCACTAAAAGCATTTCTTCCTTGTGGAATCAACAAGTAAGACCCGAGTCCGCATCAAGAGTTCGGTTGCCGGAATGGTCAATCGGACAAAGATAGTGAAGAAATTGTTCACACTGAATGTTGTATATAGTGTTGATGGAAAGGGAAACTATGCGTGAACGTGAACGGGAGCACGTTTGACCAAACGCCCGCCAATACTCCTACACAACATCCTACTGCGCCTATCCTATATATCCCATCCCATATTTTGCAAAAGAAAACACATTTTTGTGCCACAAGATAAGGAAAAAAGAAACACAAGAAAAGTAGACCTCTAAACCCTTACCTCCTGTCGTTTTTTTTTTTGTTTTTTGCTTTTTTGTTCAAGAAGAAAAAATCAGGAAGCCACCTTAGTATCTTGATCCTTTATCTCTGGTAGGAGGACATACGACAACGAAGTCGATGACGACAACGACAACGACAATAACGGTATACATAGGTGGGTATATAGGGTAGGTATAGCGTTTCTACCACTTTATACATCAGCAAACAAAAGCTTCTCATAAAAATAATAATGCGGGGGCCTTACCGAAGGCGTAGTATAAGTAAAAGGGCAAGCTCTACAAAAGAATATTATAACGTAGGAAAAATCATATCATTTTTATATGTATTGTACTCTGTCCCCGTTCGCAGCACAAGACCTTTTAAAGGATTATACCATATTCCCCGGCTAAGGATAGATATATACAACATATTCATAGATAGGTATACACAAATATATTATTTGTAGGTATACCCTAACTAAACTATGACGCACATTGGGGCAGAAGAGTTTACAAAGCTGTCAGCAATAAATTAAACCTCTACAAGTCTTCTAGTAGAATTTACCTTTAGAATCACATCAAGGATATGTCAAAGTTTTATATCAACGTCTTCCTATTTTTTGATTTTTTTGGAAATTCTCAAAATTTTGTGTAAATTTACAATCTTTTTGGTAGGTATACGATATTAAATTATTTCAAAATATTTTTTGTCAATAGAAATGTTCTTATACTAAACTTCTTACCTTGAAAACAAACTCCAAAATCTATTTTTTTTAACCAAAAAATAAAAACGAAATGAGATTAAAATCTTTTTTTTTTTAATTAATTTTAATTTTAAAAATTAAATAATATCTTAGTCGGTAAAATTTTCAAAGTTTTTGAAAATACATAACCATTTAGGCAAAGTTTACAGTTTTCGAAAAAAAAATTGTTGTGATGCGCTTGGAATTCTTTCCGTGTACTCATTGAAATACTCCATTACTTTCTCTCAAGAGGAAGTATATATGTAGTTACCCATGAAAAATTGACAAAATGAAAATAGTCTGTATTCGAACCAATTACCTCCGGTAGCGTGATAGAGTCTAAGAGCCATTTCACACATACCCGGCAATCGGTATCGGCTAAATATCATTTGGTATAGTAAATCTTATTGGACCTTTCACACGTGCCGACCGGTGCCGGTGGCAGCAGATCGCCGCACAATACTGCTGACTTTGTTCACTGCAATACCCGGTTGCCGGAATCGGATGGATGTAGAAAATCAAATTGCACTTTCACACATACCGGGTCCGGCGTTGTTTGCTGGTTTTTGTATATCTCTTATGTACGAGATAAGGTTGCTTTGTGTTAAATTATTGTCTTTTTTTGTTTGTTAAAAGAAAACAAATTCACTTCGCATACTAACATTGCCGCCTGCCAGCTACCCGGTATCGAGTATGTGAAAGTATACCTACTTTTTTGTTGAAAAACCCGGCTAATCGTTGCGGCCCCGCGCCGGGTCTCTGTGAAATTGCTCTTACGCAGTTACCGTCATTACTTCGAGGGCTACGACCTGCATTTTGTTTAATTTGTGTTCCCATATTATTATACCAGATTATAAATTCCCCTGCCCCAATGTAAACTATAGTTGAAAGAAAAACTCAGGAAGGTAGGAAAGAAGAAAACACTACTATCTAAATTGTTGTTGCAGAGGCTTACGGTGGATGATAATAGCCAGGAAATACAAAAGGACGAAAGACAACAAAAAAAAAAAAAAAAAAAAATAATAATAAAAAAAGGAAAACTTAAACTGATGTGTCAGTATTAAGCGAAAGGAAGCTATCGAGCAAGCGAATTGATTGTAGAGTGCCAATCAGGGCATTGCTATGGCCCGTAACGATGCGCTGACTTTACCTCGTTTCTTCCATCAAACTGTCATATACCATATAGGCCCCCCCATTTCCACCTTTTTTTTACCCCTCCCCCAACTTTACTCCATAAGAACGACAAACTTAATTATACTGAGATATAGGTACTGAGAATATGGATTAAAGTTGCCAAACAGATTGTGTCATATCCGGAAATGCCAGCAGCGACGACGAGGTCTATACTGTGTACCAAAAAAAAAAAAAAAAAACCAAACTCTGCCATATAGCTGTTCGTTCCATCCCTTTCTATCTTTTTTTCAACAATGTTTTGAAATCCAATTAATTTCTTTCATGACACCTCATTTATGGCGGGCTGATGATGACGCCGATAATAGTACAAGAGTATCCTTCACATTACCATATTCTATTAGCGCAATTTATAGTTAGCCCGCCGGCTCACGTGGAGATGGTGGTGGCGGCGGAGGCGGCGGGGCTGATGCACAAACTCATGGAACTGAATGGGCATCTTCCTAACAATTCACTACTCTTTGGTGTGAAGACGAACCACTAGAGTTCTTGAGAACTTTTCCATCATTATATCCGGGTGGTTTTCTTTTTAGTTTTTTTTTTTTCTTTCTTATTATTCTTTCTTTTGTTGACTGCCTGGATTTAAGTACGAAAAGTATACGAATACGAACCTTCACTATAGGTACTTTACCTTTATTTTTTCTTTTTTTTTGGCAATACCTTCTCCTTGTTATGGAGGAGGAAGTTCCGCTTTTACGGGGACCCTTTTCTCATTACCCAGGTGAAGTATTTTCTTTGGTACTTTCCGTAAGGAAAATACAAATAATTTGCCAGGCATATATCAAGGTGACCAGCTAATATAACATTAAAAGTAATTCAATAAAAGAGTGCAATAAAAAAGAAAATGCAGCTAATAGCCCTGCCACACTATCCCAATAAAACTTTTTTTAAAATAGTTAATGCTATATTCTTTAAGCTTTAGCTTGTTTTTCCAGCTTAACCTTCAATTCGAGTGAATAAAAATAGCTTAAACTAGAATATTATAGTAAAAGCTACAAAAATTTCAAGACTTTCACCCCTGTCTAGACCTTTACCTAGTTCTTACTAATTGTAAGAATTCTCCTTAGTAATAGGGCCGAAATGACTGATTTTATACGCGTAAGACAACCTTAAGAAAGGGGCGGAAATTAGTAAAGATTACTTTTATAGTTTGTTTCAAAGAAAAATAGGCAGTGGCTTTTTAAATATTTTTAAAGGGACTCAGCAAAGCGCAGAGCAGAGTAAGCGCACAGACCTCTGAGCAGAGAATAATAATATATTTCAGATAGACGTTTCCTGAAAATTTAGAGCTATTGATTGTACAACAAAAACATTCAATATAATACCAAATTCCCACGGCAGCAACAAAACATCAGTATCAGTAAGCTGAGCTGACTCACAACAAAAGACCTTAATTATTGTATACTGTGTTGCATAAAAGCGCAGTGTTATAAATTATACATTTGTTTATATTTTTACTTGCCTTCCGCATATTCATAAATAAATGTGTTTAATAGATCTACCAACGAGTATTGATTATAAGTTAACCAATATTTTGAAATATGTTAATAATATTTGGAATAAAATTGTAAGCAATATTTCGGAATAATACGGTAAAATTAAGCATAGAATCTAGTATAAATAGACTTGAGTTAGAGACAATAAATCAGAATAATTTTAAAAAACCAAATAGACGTGTTCTCTCACGCTTCATCGATCCCCCACCCATTGTTAGATCGATTCATAGTTAACAGCACCCAAATTTAGATCTCCAAACATCTTAGATTTGCCATAGATCGGAAAGGCTTTAACGTTCCAGCCATAGCCCTAATACATAAAAGACAAGCCATATGCAGCAGGAGTGAGAAGGCCCAGTGGCGAAAGTTATGTCACGACTCACGGCCCACGGGCATCAATTATTTATTCAAAATTCAACAGGCATGGACATGCTAACACAAAAATTGTATATTTATCATATATTCTTTTAAGTAGGTACAGCTGAGATAGCTTCAGCGGTTCCAAGGTTCGTACATCGTACCGTAGAAAGTAAAATCAAACTCAGTGTGTTTAAAAGTTCGGAACTCCGGTTACAAAATTAGTTCTTTATTAAAACTTTCTTACAACTAAGTCTAACAATTCATTATAATAAGTTTTACAATAATTTTAATATCGTACTTAAAAATACATAACAGAGTATTTCATATACGGTAGAAAGTGGGATTGACTCCCTTGGCTGACCGAAGTCAAGTCCGGGTACGAAAGGTAGGATTGTTTACTGGACCCTGTAGACTCTAAGACAAAACCAGCAGTGAGCCTTAGTACTAGCAGGGTGCGAATATAATTGTTTGGGGTTAAGTCCCTCGCCTTAAATACAATTCAAGGCAAAACAGGGGAGAGGAGCGGATATTTTACGGCAAAAAGCAAAAAAGTAGTGTAGAAACTTCTTACTGATGTACACACACCCAAGAGAGCTTGCTTCACCCGGTCTTTACTATGTGTCACGATAATTATGACCTAGAAGCACCAGAGAAGAACATCCACGAATATTCTGATTTGATGGGTAATTCTTACGGTCCCTTATGAACTCTGCGGTGACAACTGAGTGTGAGTTTTAATAATGCAAATAAAATCATTGTACTGACTTCTTATGGGCTTCTGTTATCACGATGTAGTGTTCGTATGTTGTGGTTGTTGTATCATCTCGTCATAATCCTCGTGGGCGCCTTGAGGTATGTGATGCAAATCGGTTATGCGTTTCCTCTATGTATTTTATAGTATTTTCCAATAGTTGAAGGATAGGAGTTGTGTTGCTCCTTACAGTATGTGATGAATTCTCGGATTGGTGCGGTATAGTTGTCGGACGGGTGTATTTTCTTCACAGTTGTCGGATAGGTGCATTCAAAATAGTGTAACTTCGTTACAATATATTTATACAGTCGGCAATTCATACTCTTAAAACTAAGTTTATATAATCCAAACATATGATTGAGATAGCAGAGTCCACTAAATTACAGTCTGAGATAGAAGACGTCACTAAATTACAACCTGAGGTAGCAGAAGTCGCATTTACTAACTACTTTAAACCTGGGCTTCCACTGTAAACTCTGGAGCATAAGTCTTTCAAAAGGGAGAATCACCAAGAACTCTGGATTGGTACCATTTCCTCCTATGGCAGAGCTCGGTTTTCCTCTGTTATTTGTTCAAGATTCAAGATTTTGTTTATTGACCATTATAATAATATAATATTGTTGTTTGTTCACGGTCTCTTATATGTACACAGTTTGGTTGAAACTGAATGTGAATTATAATTTCACATAAAAAGTATTCTTTCATATTTGTATGCACTGTGTGAGCGATAGCTTCAGTAGAATGACCAGGGGCTTTGAGAGTGTTGGCGGGTACTTGTTTTGGTTTCATGCTCATTTCTAGAGTCATTGATAACGATGCTTCGGGTTTGCTTTGTAAGCTATTTGAGAAACGGCGGCGGCAGGGAAGAGGGTGTAGGCGTTTTTCCTTTTTTAGTTCAGAGCAGTTCAGAGCTGAGCCCGAACTGTCAAACAAAAATGTTGTGTTTCTTTTTGAGTTCAGAGCCCTCAGAGCTTGGAGTTTGTGTTTCTTTTTTCGTTTAGAGCGCGTTCAGAGCGTGCTGCAGGAGCTCAGAATAAAATAACCGTGCAGACGGAGTAAAAACCTGAGCGCAGCCAACTTCATACAGCTTCCATGTAATTTGACAGATATGACAATTGAGTGCTCAGGTGTGTTTCATAATTAAATCGGAGTGCTTTGAACAGAGTTTACTCCGTTCGGTCAGAGTCTACTCAGTGCTCTGCTCTGAACAAACTCTGAACTAAAAAAGAAAAACGCCTAATTTGGTAATAAGATCCCACAGCTCCTAACTTGTACATAATTATGGTTCTCTATTTTCTCCAAATAATTATTATTTTAATTTATTCTCAACTACTGCAAACTAAGCTGCGATTATATATATCAAGCATATGACAGCATTAAATTGTTAAATAAGTGAGATATAGGGCCTTACCAATAATCAAATTTAGTTATAACTTAAATACTGCAGTGAAATTAACCACAACGTTATGAATCCTTAATAATTCACCATACATTATATTCTCAATTTTTTGGAGCCAATTCGTTATATTGTTCGTTATTTATAGTCCACGTAAATATTTGGGTAATACCATGCACGGTTTATTATTTAGAGCCCATTTCCATTATGGTCCATTTTACTGAAATATTTAAGTCGTAACTAAATTTGATTATTGGTAGGGCCCATAGAAATTATTGTGAAACTGCGTTTTTCCCAATTCATTGAAGGGTCTATAACTCAACACTTCTTAAACCTTTAAAAAATAGAGACTCAAAATAGCTTTCAACAGCCTTTAGTCCACAAAAATTGGCGTCTCACTTGGACTCATCAGTTCACTAGCGAGGGCCTCGTCAACAATACGCAATTTTTTGTTAAGTTAATTCACTTTCTTCTTGACGAATGCGGTCACTCTAGAATAGATACCTTCGACCAAAATGCCTGCCAACCGGAAGAAGAGCTGTCTGGCTAGCTGAAAGAAGCTTGGGGTCGGGTGGTTACTGAATATACCTTTTACCAAACTTAGAATAAGGGATTTCTTTCATTCTTTCTTCTTTTTTTTTTTTTTTGCGAAGGTGCTTCTAACGAACGGGGCCTGAGTATACAAAGATACCTATCCTTTTTTGTTCTCTTCCATAAGCAATGTGATTCATTCATCCCCGCCCCGTACTGAACCCGCACTGTAAAGACGTGCCAGAATTTAAAGGAAAGTTTCTATGCCTTTAAAAGGAAAGCACCTCGCTTTCGCTTCCCACCACACCACCCATTCCTTTTTAGTGCGTTTGGTTCTTAAGTTGCCGTTCGTTGTTTCGATTGAATCATTTGCTCAAATTTCGATGTAATAAAGAAAATTTCCACACTTTTCCCAGGAGATGGTGCTGAGCTGGCCGTAAAAGTTTTTCTTTTGTGCAAACGGTATCTATGTAAATTGGGTGGCATTGCCAAGTTATTGATGGTCTCACATACGGGAATTGAAAGTAAAGGCCTATAGTCTTGAGATGGTCTGATGCTATGATTCTACAAAGTTTAATTTTTATAGAAGCGTGGCTATAGGTGATTATGATTTTGATTCGAGTGGGAGATCTTCGACCCTTGTGTGATACTTTTTTTGGTTTAACGTAGGTACATACATCGGCAAGCTTCAGCAACAATTGTTCGTTTTTATTCGGTTTTCGATCAAATTTTCTTATAAAAGTACCTTTATAAATGTCCTCTCCTCTCCTCTATAGAAATTGAAATTTTGGTGGTGGTAGCTCTTTTGGTTAGAAAAGTGTAAAAGGATTACGAACACAAATAATATCGAGGGAAATGTAAATTGCTGATTGTTAAGTCTTTGAATAGGATTAGGTGGCGCACAAAGAAGATCTGCGTTTGATATTCCGAGGATAATTTCTGATTTTCACGGTTTTTTGGGGTTGTTTTTTTGTGAATGCGGGGCTTAGTTGGTTTTTATGGTGAAAAATAAATTTTAGGAAGGTTTACACACATATATTAAATGGTTTGGCTTTAAATGTTTTTTTTTTTTTTTTGGTTTGGGTTAGCTGATTAGATACATTGTGAGGTTTCAGGTAGTAGTTAACTTTTGATGAAGCCAGAGTAGACTTTCCCATCACCATGGGGAAAGCTTAGTTAAGATATTAAAATGAGATATGGAATGATTGATGAGTTGATTGAAGTCAAAATGGAAGCTTTTTGACAAGAAGCAAATAGGTAAAAGGAACAGTAGCAATATTTATTGTTTGCCTCTAAATTTTCTATCTAAAAAGAGGACAGTAATCATGGTGAAGAAATTTATAGATTTTGTGTGTCAGAAATATTTAAATACCCCACGTTATGCATAGGATATAGGGCTCGAGTTGAATAAGGGAGAGCCAAGTTTTTTGTCACTTTGTTGAGTACTTCGACTGAGGTTTTTTTTAACTTAATATTTTGCGTTGTTCACTTTTGTGTCCAATATAGTTAAAAGCAATTTTTTCAAAGTCGTCGGTTATAAAAAATAATAGGTTATTCAGATTAAATATAATGACAGAGTCGGTGTTCTAGAAGAATAAGTGGTGTATTACTTGCGAATAAAAGCTCGGCACCCGATACACTTGAAAGAAGTTTTGGCGCGGGGAGGAATACAATACCTGATGAACAAAATAAATGGGTTAGAGTGCGTAGATGTGAAATTCGTTGATGAAGACGTCATATCTATCTTGGCTTGTTCTCCAGTTGATCTGCAGTATTAATAATGCTGCAAAAAAAACGATCCTAGCATGGATCCATTTAACATGTTGTATACTTAGGTATACTCTATACTCTTTCCCTAATTTGCTTCATTCCTTATTTTCCATTTAGAACAGGCGCGGATACAGAAGGGAGGCAATGGGTTCAATTACCCCCCCCCCCCCCCGTTGGGGCTCATGAACGATCAACGAAGTATAAAATATAAATGGAAAAAAAATGTTTTATCGTTCCATTTTTATAAAATTTATTTTTAATAGCTACAATTGCTACAACTTCAGCTACAGAAAAACAGGGAACGCCATCGTCCTATAGTAGAAACAGTGAAGTCCCGTGGTGCTTTCATTAGGTTTTTTGAAATTTTTTTTTTCTGCAGTAAAATTATCGATTCGAAGAGAGTACAATAACTTTGGCGCCTAAATTTAATAACGGGCTTTTGTAGAGTGGTCAAAACAAGCATTTTTTTTACTATGCGAGGGGGGTCTTGCTAGCCCCGTTTAGGAGGGAGGAGCAATATTTCATAAAAATGATTTAAAATAAAAAAAAAAAAAAAAAAATAGTTAAAAAACAACGGCAACACTTACAATAAAGTATTATACCGGTTTTGAAAGCCAGAGATCTGTTTTTTAATCCTAAATTAAAGTTAAATAATTTATGTCAATAGTTTATAAATAATTCGCATGCAAACTCAAATTTTTGATAAAAAGAAAAAAAAGGGGGGCGACTTTCCATTACGACATCCCGATTTCGAAGTTGATTTTTTTTTTTTTAGGGGTAGGTAGGCATCTCAATAGAATATTTTTCAAATATTAAGGCGAGGAAACCCCTTTAAACGCAATTAAAAAATGTTTAAAATTTTCAAAATCGGGCATTTTTTTTTTACCGATTTGCACTTTTTATATGCGGAATTTGGAAACGCGGATAGTCTCATTGGAAAGATGAACACCTAAAAACACTAAGTATCACAATTTTAAAGTAAGAAAACATTTATACACATATATTTTTAATTAATTTTCAAAAGTTTTTGTTTTGGCATTTTTTTTTTCACTTGGGTTTTTATTTTGGAATTTTTTTAATTTAGAACTGATTAACCTCATTTAAAATGTTTTTCAAAATGAGTTTAAATGATAGTTTTAAATTTCGCGCGAAATTTTCAAATGCAAATAACATTGCAATTGTGACTTGTCTCCCGCATATTCTATCGTTAAAATTTTACTCTTTTATAACTGATCATATAAGTAATTTCACTAAAAATCGGGCTAAAATCTGAAAATTCCGAATAAAAATCGCAAAAAATAAAAAATATCCCAAAACCAATGTGTATACGTCTGGCAATACTAAACATATTTTGTAACGACAAGGGAAGTTCTTTCATCCCCATCTTGGTGTTTCTTATTTATTTTGCATGCATTTTGTATGGAAAAAGTGTAATTTTGAAAATTAATTAAAAATACTTACAAATATTTCCTCACCCTAAATTTGTGATATTTGGTGTTTCTTAGTGAATATCTATCGAATGAGACCATCCGCGTGTCCAAATTCGGGATGTCGTAAAGGAAAGTTGAGCCAAAAAAAGTTTAGGCCAATTTCTTCCAAAATTGTGAAATGAAGTGCTAAATTAACTTTTTGTTGTAAGATTTATAAGGGAAAACGATTTCCTGTGCTTTTTTTTTGGATGTGGATTTCGGTTACCTTAGTGCGCTGAAGTAAGAAAAACACCCTAAGAGGAAATTTTTTTGTTTAAAAAATCTTAATATTATTGACGGATGCATATTTATAAGTTATTAATGAAAAGAAATACAAATGTACATATATTTTGAAGAACGTTGGCTGCATATGGAAATTAAGATGCGGTGAACACCTGCGCACCTTCGAATAAACGTCACTCAGTAGAAACTATTATCTTCCTTGGACGACAAAATTTATCATTTCGAGGACACAGAGATGATGGAGCTATACTTCATAACACTGATATTTCTAACAAATCTGACGTAACTGTGAACGGAGGAAATTTTAGAGAACTTTTAAGGTTTCGAGTGTCTGCTGGACATAAAAAACTAGAGCAACATTTGCAGTCACAAAATATGCCTATTTAATGCTACGGAAAAGAGACTTATGATCAAATTTTAAGTAACGTGCGGGTTTCACGGTATTATTCAATATTTTGATGAGTCAACCGATGTATCTCACCTCTCCAAGCTGAGCCTTATACGATATGTCCATGATGGTAATATTCTTGAGTATTTTGTCACTTTCGCGGTGCGTTCAAGGAACTAGCTAATGATGCTAAAATTGGCGAAGAATACGACTCCGATGAACCACATAAACACACTACGGAGATACAAAATTGAAAATTAGGACGGAAAAGTTGGAAAGTCGTGATAACAATTGGAGCTTGCTTGACATTCGAAAGGAACATTAATAATTTAATCAATTATACATATGTAGGTGGAACGAAGTTCGCCGAGTCCTTTTTTAAAATTTGTCAAAATTCATTATATAGGTAGATCATTATATAAATCGATCATTCTTCGATATAATTGCTCAATATAATCTAATGATATTGCAAATGTTATAAAATCTATCTGTAATAATGTAAAACAGGGTGTATGTTCCCAATTGTATAGCTTTTTGTAAAACCGATAGGCCTTAGACACCAATATGTGTCTCTATTACCTATGGATCTAAGCAAAAATATCCTGTTACAGAAAAATTATTTTACAAAGAAGAAGTAATCGCTTTTTTCTGCTTATCAAAAGCGCTTAACTATAGCACGCAAAAAAATTAACACTTTGATAGGACTTACAACGTTCATAAATTGGAAAAAATAAAAACGAATACAATAATTTTACGTAACGGCACAAATGCCTTCATAGAAAAGAATTGTTATTAAAAATAGCAAACAAAATAATTTTATCCAGATACGACGAAGAATCCTCCTAGCAAGGGAGACGTAACGACAATAAGAAATACCAGCAAAGGAAGAGGATAAACATCAACGAGACACGTTCAGGCACAAAGCCAATGCAATTTGCTTTATTTCGCGACAAGCACTAAATTCCTGGGAAATCTTTTGTTCCAACATCCTTCGTGGCAACTTTCAAGTCAAAAGGATGCCCCAACTACAGCCACGACAAGTCCACCTCCATCTCCTAGCCGAAAAACTACGCAGCAATGATAAATGGCAACTTTTATAAACTTAAAATTAAACTGAGCACACTTGGGTGTTCCTTTGTTTTTTTTATTTTTTTTTTTTTTTGAGAGAAAGGATTAACGAACAATCTTAGTATTTGCTCTCCGAATAAAAGTATTAAACAATTAAACTTGGAAACGTACCTACCTACCTATTTAATGATAATAATTAAGGGAGGTCTTTTGTGCGAGAAGAGCCCTGAGGAATTTTTTTTTTTTTCAGTTTTAGTGTTTTCACGTTGCGTATATATCCTTTGCGTGACCTCCTTACTTAATCGACAGTTAATGTTGACAGCAGAATTAACTGACGTAATTTTTATATTATTTTTTTTTTTGCTCCTAAAAATGTTCGTTTTTTGTTTAGCCTTTTTTTTTTTGTTTAGTTGTGTATGCCTATGTCGTTGTTCTTATATTATGGCCCATGCACACTCGTCAGAGGACCTACAGGACATATAAAAATAATTGAATTAAATTTCAGGGTTGAATTATATTGTATGCGAATAATTTTTGTTAGAATGTGAATGTAGGTTCGTGTGAATGTGTGTGTGTCCCTTTTGGAAAGTATGAAAAGGACGTGATGGAACAACAAAATGCTTGGGACATGAACAAGAACATGAACGGCATTATAGCCTAGAAACGAAACATTGTTGCTAGCTTTGTGCTTTTCATTTGTGTGTGTGTTTAATGTAATTGCTTCCTCTGGCAAAATGTAAGTCTAGACACGTTTAGATCCTTGGGATGTTTAAGTTAGAGTTCATCTAAAATAAATTTAAAGAGCACATCGCATAGAATTCACGAAAACTCAATTAACCTGGGCTTATACTGGATGTTCTGTGGAATGCTTATAGAAATTAAGTTTGAATTTATTTTGTAGGTTGGTGTATAGGTACCTTACCTAACCTACAAATTTTAAGGAAATTTGGTTAGTAGGCGTACGAATTGCTATCTTCTTATGGTCAAAAAAAAAAGAAACAAAATATTTATTGAAACATGTAGCACCTAATAGGTGTAGGTCCTACATATACAAAATATAAACATTAAGGAAACTATCATGCTTTCGAAAATGGTATAGGACCTAATGGGCCATCACACTCTGGGGTTAGTTTTGAACCCGATAAGCCTGAGAGCCGAGGATAACTTTTGCATCAAAAGCAATACAAAAAACACAGAATAAAATAAAACAAATAGAAAAAACCTTATTCTACAAATTAAATCGAGTTTGTTTAATTAGTTTCTTAACAAAAAATAACTTCTGTATACATTATAGTTTTCGGCTATAATGCCACTCCAAACGAAGGATGCGTTTTTGCCATTGCGTTCCACACACTTCAATTATCCCGCCTGTATATTGTGTAATTTGGGCTTTTTTTGAGTGTTAATTTTGAATGCAATTATAAATAAAATGCATGACTGGGTCACACGAACTTGCTCTTGTAGTAAAAGTTTCTTCGAATTTTAAAGATTGAGTGTAATAATTAATAATAATTATTCTTCAATTTAATAAATTGAAGAACGGAAATTTGAATATGGAAAAAAAAGCATGAAAAACGTTCTTTAAATTGATAAAATTAGTACTTAAAATGTTTCAATCTCAGAATGAAAAACGCGCCATCTATGTTCTTGAAAAATTATGAATTTTTGCAGAAATTTTTTTTAAAATCGTTGGAGCGGTTTTCTTGATATTTTTTTAAAAAACAAATTTGTTATTCAATTTTTAAGAATATAATAATATACAGCTAAAACCATAATTTCAAAAATATTCATCAACCCGTTTTCAAAAAAATGATTTTTCAAAAAAAAAAAATTGAACTTTTTTTCAAAAAGTCCAAAAAATATTTTTTGAAAATATTTGTATGCAATATTATTCACACTTGACAGGACCTCCTAAGTAAAAATTTTGATCAAAATCGGTTAAGCGGTCAACGATAAAATCGAAAATAAAAAAAATGGTTCTTTGGCAGGTTCCGTTAATAACGGTTTTTGGTAAATTTTTGTTTCACTGAAATATAGACTATAGCATTACTAGTAGGTACATACACACATAAAATTAAAAAAAAAATCGTTAGAGCCGTTTTTGAGATAAATAGCTTTATTTAAAATGGTCATATGGCAAGTACCGTTATTTTTTGAGCTAAAAAAAAATCTCGATTTCACCCAAATCTTATGCTCCAAGTTTGAAGAAAATCGATTCAGTGGTTTAGGCTGTGGGCCGTGGTACAGACAGACATACACACAGACAGACAGACGGAATTGCGGGACCCACTTTTTTCGTGACCTCTATCATCGTAATGTCAAGTTTGATTGTTATATCGAGTTCGATTTTTTTGCACGAATTCATAACTTGCCCTATAGTCCATAATCAGAAGGTATAGAACTATTTTGTTAACGGACATGTGTATTGTTATAATAATCAAGTATAAATCTTTAAGGCATATTTGGAAAATGGCTTTGCAACAACGAACAATTTTTTAGTTTTTCCGCCTCCATGAGGCTAATTATTTTCTATCAGATACTCTTGTCGCGTATGGGCAAAAGAGTTTCCGCCCAAGGAACAGCGTTGCCGCCCGAAATAAAATTAACGTGCCATATTTAATGAAAAATCGTGCCAATTTTCGTGCCATATGAAAAGACACAAATTCTTCTATTTTATAGAAAAAACTGTAATCAGTTTTATAACGGGGTTTAATACAACAACAAAATCAAAAGAATTCATTTGCTCTATTCGCCGGCCATTGTCAAAAAATATGTGCCTCTGTCCACTTTTTACGGAATTTATCGTGTCAAAAAAGCACGATCGTGCCACTTCGACAACGCTGCTAAGGAAACGTAATAAATATAAGCCTTAAAGTTGGGTTAGAAAAATTTTTCCTTCTAAAGAATCGATCCGCCAAAATTATTTTATTTTAAAATTTAAAAATATCTTCTATTGCTATTGCAAAACAAACAAATTAATTTGATCTAATAGAAACAAAAAAAAGTAAATTGAACTAACTCATTCCGATATTTTGAAATAAAATTGCATTAACTGGCTGTCAGTTTGTTATTTGTCTATCACATCTCTGATTCGAACCATAAAATTCCATGGATTTTTTGGTAAATATATATGTATACACATAAATTTGTAGGTATTGCCAGAAAATGGTACAATGTACATAGCCCTCTTTTTGAATTGAAACTTTCACATCACAATAAAATAAAAGATAACAAAAAAAAACAATGAACAAAAATAATTTATCGCTCTGTTAAATATGCAAATTGAGTTTTTGTGTCGAGCATCAGCGTTCAAAACGAGTATTTTTTGTACCTCTTTTTAGAAATACGATTCTAAACACAAAAAAAAAATATCTATTTTCAAATAACCTTGCTTTCTTAATTGGAGATGATATTCCGAAGCCTAACAATCAATATGCAAAGTTTAAACAAAAACAATAAATAAATAGCGCATAAATTATGCATTCAATTAAAACGCGTTAATACCAGGTGATGGATTGTAGGCCGCATTTTCGCGACCTTTTTATGCCTGAGGGAGAATGATGGTGCTGGAGTGTTTTGTGTTCTAATTCGCTTTGGCTATAATAACTGTTATTCACGTCGCTCACCCTATTTTTGGAAATTCGGAAGGCATAAAGGCGACTGATGGGTATTAAAAGTTTTCGTTTGGTTTTTGAATAGGTAGGCTAAGTGGAAAACCAGGAAGAAATTGTTAAGTGGCGGATTAGAAATTTATAAGGCCTCAAGCATTATATTTTATATTTGCTCAGGTCAAAGTTGAAAGTTTGAGAAAAGCACAATTAAAGTTGTTCGAGAAATGCTATACAAAACCAACATTCGATTTGGCAATCAAGAAGACCGAGGTGACACTGAGTAAAGAAAGAATTTGAACATGAATTTTTAAAAGTAGATAATCCTACATTTTTACAGAGAATCCAAATGTCAACAAGATGCAGATAGCAACGGGCGAGTATACAAAAATTTGAGTTAGTGCTAAAGATCTTGGGGAGCAATTAAATGCAAAGTCCAGCCTGTTATACAAATTATTTTGATTCATACACTTCATTTCTTGTCAAGATTGACTGTACTATAATTTATGTACTTTTAAGGCTGATTTCCAATGGCGCGTTCGCATTAGAGACGCTTACGTATACATTTACAAGCTTTACGAACGCGTCGACATGACAAACGACTTGCAGAGAACCTGAAAATCAAAATGAACCTACATAACTGTAACTTCGAATTCCTTTCAACAAACGATTCCATTATTTTTTAAACAAAATCGATTTTTTTCTTTCAATAAAAGGAATTTGTCCAGAAAACCCGAGTTTTTCTTCTAAATAAATGATTTTTTTGTTGAAAGGAATTCGAACATTAGTTTAACTGTCAAAACGCACGCTAAAGTTGATTTTTTTCAACTTTAACGTCGAGGTAGCTTATGTTACGTTGGTTTGTGTACATGCTAATAGGTGCCAAATCGTAACATAATACCCAACGCGTCATTGTAAGCAATTTGCTTAAATTGCTATGTGTGAGCTTTCGCGTTGAAAGAAAAATCTGTCAAAGCGACGCCTAACGCGGCATTGAAAATCAGCCTTTATGATTTCAAGGGACTCCGAAACCACGATACTGATGAGTTCAAAATTTCAGTAAATTTTATACGTGGAAGTCCAAGAGTTTTCTTATGCGTGGCAGCATCCCAGGCATTTTTGTACTAATTTCAGAAAACACGTTTTTATTTTGTTCTAAATTCAAAAAAATCTTAAGTGGAAGTCCGAGAGTGCTCCCGTATGTGTTTGGTCTAAATCGGTCTAGCAGTCTGCAAATAAGGTGCAGCAGCGCATGTATTTCCGAACTAATTTTAAACAACACGGTTAGATTTTGCTGAAAATTACAGGAAATCTTAGGTGTTAGTCGAAGAGTGGTGCTATGTGGTAACACAAAACTGATGAGAAAAAAGTGGGCAGAATTTGTTCTTTTCTTTTCCATTTTGATGACTTTTTCACAATGTTTATGAACCATACAATTTGTTCCTTTAATTGGTTTGTACGAATTTGATCATTCGGTACGGGAAAAAGGTTCAATGGATCAATTTAAAATTTTACATAAATATTGGTGGTCTATATTTCTTTAAAATGTTTTACCTAAATCGCAGTCCTGCAGTTAATATTTGTAAAGCAGTAAAAGATTTATAAAAAGTCTTTAAAAAGTCGTTTTTTTTTACCTTTTCTGAATGTAACGGTAAGAAGCCAAAAAAAAAATAACCGTTATAAAATTTTAAAAATATCTTGTAGAAAATTAGCTCCAGTTTTGAAAACTACCCTTAAATTTACCGTGTGGTCATTCCTTGCGAAGATATTGGTAGTCAAAGTCAAAAGTCTGTTTTTTCATTCAAAGTCAGATATTCTTCTGAAAAAAAAATTGTAGAATGATGAAAAAAGACGACCTCAAAGATGAATAAACAAGTTTTTGAAACAAAATATTAAGTTGGCTCAAAAAAAATTTTCGAAGGAAATGACAATATTCAAAAAATAAAAAAAAAACAAATACAATTTTTGAGTCGTGCTGCTTCTTAAGATTGCTTAATAACGTTACCTAGTAAAAATAATTTTCTAAAATTTTTAATACAAAAAGTATAAGGCATCAAAATGCTTTTTGTTTCACCTCAATATGAGCACTTTTCACAGAGATACGGCTCTTCAAAAATCACTAAAAAAAGTGATTTTTTTGTTGTTACCTTAATTTTGAGAAAAAAAAAAGAAAAAAATTGTGTTTAAACTAGTTTTTTTCAAAATTTTACGTTATTAGGTTGTATTTTTGTTTTTAATATTTTATGCTTCTATGAATTTATAGTCAAACACTGAAAACCGGATGCAAAAACGCCTTATTATATTATAACACTTTATCTGTAGAAATAGGATCTTTGGAGCAACAAAATAATGGATGGAAGTCGAATTTAAGGAAAACCTACTTCTGTTATTTTTATTTTCTCAAAAACTAGAAATTATTTTGACAGCTGGTTTTTTAGTGTTTGACTAAATATACTTATCAAAATGAAACACTACTTAATAACGTACAATTTTGAACAAAATCAGTTTTAGTACAATTTTTTAATTTTTTTTTCAAAAATTTAAGTTTTAAAATTAATTTTTGAGAATCTATTCACTAAAAGTGCTTAATTTTAAAAGAAAATAAAAGAATAAATTTCTGGCTTCAAAAAAAAAAAAAAAGTAAAGTAGGACGATGTAAGTGTTGCCGTTGCTTTTTAAAATATTTTTTTTTTTCTATTTTAAGTCGATTTTTTTTAGAAAATCCTAAACAGGCGGAAATAGGCCTCGACTCAACCTACGCGCTCTAACTTTTTGTCATATATCAAGGCATCTTCTTAAATAGGCATCAATTATAAAATGGTGTCAACGCATTATGCCATTTCAATTCTGTTTTTTTTTTTGTTTAACTAAATATACGATTCAAAATAGCTTTCAACGGCTTTTAGTCCGCAAAAATTGGTTTTTCTTACCAGAAATATCATTTAGACTTGACTAGCGAGGGCCTTGTCAATACGAAATTTTTGATTTACCTATGGCTTTTTCTCTAAAAAATATATTTCATAGACACATACCTACGAATTACAATATCAGGAAAATTTTTATCTAAATCTACCCTTGAAAAAAATCCAATATACCTATGTTCTAAACAAAATCCTTAAACCTTGACTTAACCCAACAGTCTACACGTGTGCGTTTATCTTTCCTTTACGAAGGTACATCAAATCATTCGTTAGTTTCCATTAGCAAAACAATCATTGGGTTAGATAAGCATTTAAACTACTTTGCCTTATTCGTTTGGCACGAAACGTGCTTTTGACAAATGAGGAATGAACTCAGACACATTGTGCATGTATACATATACGCTGTAGAAATCTACGTTTAGCCTATACTTAACAACTCCAACAAATACTCGCTTACTTACAATGTAGCTACATCACACAATCAGTCCTTGCTGCCGTCCGTAAGCATCAAGTTCTTAAAAACTCCTGGATTTCTTTACCTCACAATAAAACGTAGAAGAATCCAACAACAACTGTAACGAAAAAATAAAATAAAAAAAATTCTTTTAATGCTCCTTCTAAAGGCAGAATGGAGTAGAAAGAGCACTGAAGTACTTTGGTGCTTATTTTGTCTGATTCCGTAAACTGAATCACTTAACATTACGAAAAGCATTCAGTCCGTATGCCATGCATGTGTGAACCATGCTTCGTTTTAGAAAATGGTGAAGCAAAGAAAGTAAACATAGCATTCCATTATACTGGACAAGAAGTTTTACACGAATTACGGTAAAACTACGTCCGTCGTGTTATAATGGCACCTTCGAGCGGCGCGGCGTACGTGAGAGTTTGTCGTTACTTTGCAAAAGCCTCATCTCTGAATGGAAGTTCATTGTTGGAATAAAATACTAAAAAATACATTTTCGCTCAATCTCCTGAGGGTTGACGGCGCATGTACCGGTTCACTCGAAAAAATACTGGAAACTGGAAAAAGACTGGAGAAGTGCTGAATATAGAGACTCCAGCCCAGGAATCTTGCATTTCCAGTGGAACGGAGTGAACGAACTGCTCGAAAGAGTAAACCATTTTCCAGCCCCAAACGGTGGTCTCGTTTCGGGGGGAGTAACGTACGCATTACGTATTCATTAAGATAGTTTTTTTGTTGCTTTCTTTTATTATAATTCCAGGTGAATGTGTACGTGGAATATACTGCAGCGTCAATCTTCACCACCTCTACCTCCACCACAACCATAATATCAGGACGACGAAAAATTATCGTGAACTTTTGCCACACTCCAAATTGAAAATATTTCAATACCCTCTTCCGTTCACCGGCTAACGCCAAACGTTGCTTTCTGTTTCTGTTGCCTCTCAGACTTCTTTGGCCCCTGTCGTATTCACGTAGGTAGGTATACCTTTTCTCAGCCCTCCACAGCCCCTTTGGACGGCTTTCGATTTTCCTTTTTTTTTTTTGTGCAGCATATCAGAAATTGTACACCTGTCCGACAACCAAGAAGAAATCGTTAATTTTTATTGGGGGTATAGGACGGCCACGTAGCATGTAGGGAGTGTAGTTGAAGGAAGGTTGAAAAGGACGTTGTTTCTACTTCGGAGGCTATTCGAAGGTAGGCATAATGTGTAGCCGGATTGTTTAGGAAATGAAGTTGAAGTTAACTTAGGTAGGTATATGGAGAAATTGAAGGAAGCTATTGAAGAAATGGTGGTTTTGGTCGAGTCAAATTGGGGAGTTAAAGTTGCCACATTAACCAGAGTACCTATCTACACTGATAAAAACAATTATAGTAAAAAAGTAGAATTATAGTTAAAAGTAGAATTGTGTATTGACAAGGCCCTTACTAGTCGACTTATGAGTCCAAGTGAGATAGTTGGGACGAAACGCAAATTTGTATGGACTTAAGGCCGTTAAAAGCTATTTGAATCAATAATTCAACAAGTCCAATTGAATAGTGCTAAGTCTTCTACTTGGCTGATTTATTTCACTGGTACCTATATAGAATTTGTATTATTAAAAAAAAATCTTCGTTAAAGTAGAAAGAGTCTTCTAAAATTTCCTTAAGTCCATTTTGAGTTAAAATTAAATTTGAAAATTTAGGTATTAGGATTTTGGTACGAACTCTTTCTATATTCTTTTGACCCCATTTTGTTAATAGAAATTAAAACTTTTCTGCAGGCTATTAGAATTTGTTTATTTTTTAATTCCTGGATGGTAAAAACACAAAGAAAACCTAATAAGCAATACAAAAATCTTAATTTTAATTTGATAAAATGTTAAACTTTTTCACGAAATAAATTTCAGGTTTTTACCTCTTAAAATGCTTCCACACTACCAATCGGGTATTACTACCATGTGCAATAAAAAGTGATATAGAATAGATAATAAAAAGTGATATATAGACACACAGACAAAATTGTGGAAAGAACAACAACTTGAGTGAGCTACCACCAAGTTTTATAGGCTGGAGTTATAGCTATGTATTTCACGGTCGCCAGGCTGATCATCAGACTTCTTTAGTCGTGCTTAGTCTATTTATGTTCAATTTTATTCGAAAAACGATTTGCCCCGCTCAGGCTCGAACCTAGACCAAGCGTCTCCGGGCCAAGTGCACTACGCACTGCGCTACCGAAGGTCACGTGATCATGTCGATCGATTGAAGGTTTTATTGTTTGACGAATGCATTTGAATCAACTAGCATTTTTACTAGCCGCACACAAGCTTGTTGTTGTTCATTCGGGTTCTTTCTTTTTTCTCCATACTTTTTTCATTAGTCAACAATTCGTTGAACATATAAGGAGGGAGATTGTATGAAAGATTTGACGCTGGTCAAGAATTAAATTAGAATTAATTGCGTACTATATAGTTTAATAAAAACACAATTTAATTATGTTCAATATATGATTCAAATTGAAGTTAATTGCATTATTTAACCTCAATTAATGGAATAACAAACTATAAAAAAATGAAAAAAATGTCATATAATTTAATCAACCATAGTTTAAAAATAACTTTAACTTTAACAATTTTCTAACCTTAAATCTCTTTTCTAGAATGTTCTAAATTTTAAACATTTTTTAATTAGTATCATACTTAACCTATTTCCTTAATAAATTCCAGCTGAACACGGCTCAAACATAGTGTCAGTTCTTACAATTTTTATACTCGTAATTGTCAAAGTGACATTCGGAGTTACTAATGATACTAAAAAAATAAAATAGGAATTTGGCGATTTTAACTTTAGTAAAATGTAATAATCGTTTAAAATTTGTAAAATCCTGTTTTTAGCCTAGCATCATACTAAATTGTCTAAAATTTTGTAATGTTTTCTGACATTTCTTCAACTATTAAATGGGAAGAGAAGGTGAGATCTCTGAAATTTTTAACAATTAACTGAAGTTTTAATCTGAATATAGTAACAATCATAAAAATCGAAAGATTTTTTAGTGTATATGAATTAAAAAAAAAAAAGATATTTCCTTTCATATAACATACCTAATTTTTACAGGCACATAGCTAGAGGGGGGCTTGAGGGGCTGAAACCCCTCCCGAAATGATTTCAATATAAGGAAATCCTTATTTCTATTAATAACTTAAGACACAATTCTGAAGATGTTTTTAGAAATGTTCTTAATCCGCATCACAACTTGACAAGAACTAATTTTAAACTTAGTTTCGTAAAAATAAACAACACGTTATAAACCAGAAATGTAATCTACTGAGGCTTTTTTATATTAGCAAAAGATGCTCTGTAATTTTCCCTTAGCCTAAAGACTTTATAATTCATCATCAGATCAATGGAATCCATGATATTAGCTTTTCAAACGAACCTTATCAGCGTTTATCTTGGAAATTTTTTTCGTTGATTTTTGCGTTGTATAAAATATCCAAAATTTGCCAATAAGGTTCGCTTAAGAAGCTGAGGTATATCTTGGGTTCCATTTATCTAATGGAGAATATTAAAGTCTTTAAGGTTAAGGAAAATTGACAGAACATCTTTCTCTGTAAATCTGGCTCGGTGGGTTCAAAGAATTAAGGGCGTCTACTTCTGCTGTAAAAAAAATATAAACATGTAAAAAGGTAATAATTAGTTACATAAATATAGAAAATTTTATAACACTTACATAAAAGTATCAGTGAACAAATACAACACGCTGTAAATTAAAACAATTGGGCCTATTGCATATGATAGCGATTGATATGATGGATGCTAGTATGTTGCGCCCTATGGTAACCGTATGGGGATATTTTCTGAAAATTGAGTTAGAAAAGAAGCAAAATATTTAAAACAAATATTAGCACATACAATATCAAGCTATTAATTTGATTTAAACAAGAAATCCTTTATTCTCTATAAATGGAAGTTATTTTGTAAAAAAAAAATTAAACTCTATGTTTGAGGAAAAAAACTCAAATTATTTTTTAGAATTATACATTATAATATATTATCTATTATAGTCAAAGTTTATAAGATCGAAGTGAATTGATCCTTACCACTGCCATTTGTGGTAATGAAAATAATAATTCGATGTGTAAAAATTGAAAATTTGAAAGATTACACTCATACAGATCAATTCTCAAACTTTTTCTATATTTGTGGTCTCATTTTTGAAAAAAAAACGAAGTGAATATAAATAAAGTGTTCTCTAAGCAACAAGTTTTCTATTGATGCATGTTAGAAAATTAATATAAAATCCGTCACCCTTGCCAGCAACACACCTTGCTTGAAATAAAAAAAAAATAATGTACAAATTTTTTTTAAAACTTTGAGGGAAAGAGCTGGTTGGATGAACATTGAACAAGTACCTACTCGATTATTTTGACTTTTAACGTTTAACTTTAAACTCATTTTTTATAAACATTTAATTTTCCTTCTTATTTACAGTGCTAGATTTCTCTTCCCTTTGCCTTATTCATTGTAAGTTTATTGAGAGAGTTAATGACAGTTCCAGATTCATGTTCCCCAACTTTAAATTCCGCACTGCCGCTTATGTGAAACACAATTAATTGAATAACATTTGTCAAACTCTTTTAAAATACCTCAACTTTTAATATTGATGTCTCATGATCGTAAACCGAAAATAAAATCCGTGAAATATTTCGAATGCATTAATTTTTCATTCTACAATATAATTTAGGTGAGTATTACATACAAGATGGAACAATAAATAATTTAAGAATAAGATTTTAAATTTTCTGTCGGTGTACCTCAGTTTGATCGGCACTTTGAATTTTTGTGGTTGAAGATATTCGAACCAAATTTACGGAAATACATAGTAACTATGGCTGATGATGGCAGAGGGCGGAGGAGCAGGTGGCTTTGAAAGGAGGCCGATTTCACCATATAAGTGAAAGTCTCGTTCATAAATTAAAGGAAACTGTTTTGTGGATTTTATGTAACTCATGTTACATGGATTTGAGACTTACAGATGGGACCTGTAGATACGTTAATTCACTGAATCCACCAGAATTTTGTATAAAAACAGAGTACACCAAGCAGATGTTGTTGGGATTTCTAAGCAGCTAAAAAAAAAAAAACAAAAAAAAAACACATCCATACATATTATAGATGGAAGATTTATTGCGAGTTTACAGTAATGTTTCAGTGATTGAAGGATGAGAGTGTTTTCACGTTCAGAGAAAAAGTGTAGGTATGAATAATGAGATTCAAATTACCATTTTCATTGAACCCAAGTGGAACCGCTGGCGCTGCTTGGATTGGAACATTCACAGATGATGAAGTGATGCTGCAAAATATCTATAAGATACTATAAAATAAATTAATTTGTATGCAAGTACCTGACTTATCTAAACAACTCAGGTCAACGCAAAAGAAAATTAGCTTCAATTTATGCAAACAATTTAAATAATGTAGGTAAGGTACCTTACCTACCTATGTATCGACACACTTTACTGAGTCAGACTTTTTTTCTCTGTGAGTTGTGTTGTTGAAAGAAAAACGAAAAGTGAGTAGTTTAATTCGATAAAAAATATTTACATTTTTTATAAGGGCTTTCAACAGTCTTGATATTCGTGATTGGGAAAAAAAAACTTAGAAGGTACACGACCTCGGTCGAACCCCAGGGAAAAAATTATTGAAGTTTAACAATTATTTCTTGAAGAAAAAGTCTATCTGAGTTATGAATTTTCAATCAGATGGTGCTATAGTTCTCAGTAGAGAAAAGTTGAGGTAAAAAAATAACATCCATTACCATCCTGGTAAGTACAATCCCACCAAGATTGACAGGTTCATAACATTTTTGCTGTTAAAAAGTTATCAGATCTTATGTAGATGAGGCAAGTCCTTAATTTTAGAAGGCCTAACTCAGAGATATACAATACTCCCATTCCCAATGGAGTTATAGTAAGAAATAAAATTTGTAATTGAATAGTTCTATGAAACGGCCAAGCGATCCCAATCCCACTATTATAGGGTTTGTAGAGTTGGGACTTGCAGAGGTTGGCCTTGTAGAGTTAGGGTTAGTTCTCTTCATGAGAATTGATTATTTTTTTCTTAGTGAAGTCTTGTCAACCAATTTTACATGAAATATGTATACAAGATTTTGGATTTACAGAATTTTGTAATAGGGTAAAGTCGGGTGATATGGCACCCTTTCAATATCTCCCACTTAATGACTTCTTTTCGAAACAAAGAAAACAAAATATCATTCAGAATTACGTAAACTCTTATTGTATCCTTTCATAACATGTTTACAAAATCGCGGTAGCCCTTAAAAATATTTATCACTGAAATAGAGTTACCTTGGCTAAGATTACCCACATCAATCACTCCATTTTCTTTAGTTTGTGAGCGAGAGCTTACAGAATGAATGCTTTTTCCCTGTACTGACAATCTTTGTTGGACAGAGTATATAAAAACAGAACCTTCAACGCACCGGTGTAACCTGCGTAGATAATATCGCTCATAACACCTCTCAGCCAGTTTCCCGGTGAACACGCTCAATAAAATTTGTAATAAAATTTTCGGGGTGAGAACTGATTGAACTCACCCTCTTTTTGGCATATTCAGATGCTTTTACGATTACTTCAAAATATATTTCAATTTGTTTGAAAATATTGAAGGAAAAAATCCTTTTATTTTTTTAATTTTATTTTTTTTTTATTATGCACAGAAATTTGTTCGACAGTACAAAAACAAAAATGACCCACAGTGTTTAAATGCATGTCTCAAGTATATTCTGCACATCTCCGCAATTGCGGCTTTCCAAAAAAAGCCAAAAAATATTTAAGCCTCTTTATATAGATTGTAACGAAGTTAAACATTTTTTCCTCATCTCTAAATCATCATTTATTGTACCTACCACTACCACCACACATCGCCCTTACCGACGACCCGTCACTTCAACTATTATTGAATTTTCAAATTCAAAAAAAAACATCTGCCAGCCACCGGATACGGTTCACCAGTCACCACCATAAGCCAGATTGAACACATCAATATATGAAATGTTGGATTAGTTTTTCTGCACTTTAATAATTCGCACTTTCTCCTCCCCACAAATATGATAAGTAAATGTGTAATTTGTATGGGAATCCTTTTTCTGTTTTTACAATAGTTGTTCCGTGCGTACCATTCTCGAATACAAAAAGAGAAATATCAAGAAAGTGGCTGGTGGTGGAGTTTCGCAGTTTTTGGCTTTCAAGCTGTGAAATTACTTTGTGTCTTCAGTTTCGAGGTTTCGACTGAAGATGAAGACACTACCATTGTAGTACTTGCACCTACAGTTTCGACTGTGGCCGAATCCATTGTAAATTGCGCTTACAGCTTCGACTGAAGCCTCTATCCCATTCCATTGTAGTATTTAGTATTTACGCCTACAGCTTACACTTTGGCTGGGGATTCTATGCCAAATATATGAAGCATAGTACCTTGTTGGTTATACAGTCGACTCCGCTTAACTGGAACACTAAAATTGCAGAAAATTTGTTTCAGTTAAGCGGAGTTCTCATTTAAACGAACTTCGGTTAAAAAAAGCCCCGTAATAAATTTCTTGTTTTAGTTAACCGATTTTTTTAGCTAAGCGGAGTGCAGTAAAGCGGAGTCGACTGTAGTGTAAAATTGTATGTTATATTATATTAGCTTCTAAGATTAGGAGGTCAAATAAAATTGAAGATTAATTGGAGTTCTGAACTCTTCAAAACACACCCAGTTTTCTTGCTTTCTTTGGTCTGTATGACCCTTTACTTGCTGAACCCATAGACAAAAAAAAGCATTACAAAAAAAATGCACACAATTTAAGGGAGTTAAAACACTTCAATTTAAGTGGATTATGATGCGGTAGGTCTGCGATATTTCTGCTAGGTTGATGGAATTCAGTTTGGATTTCGACACACATATCTATTTATACATATATATTGTTCTCAAAAAATTTGGAGTGGTATAAAACACTGAGCAAATCGTTAACAACTCTCAGTCTATTCCTTCTTGTAACTTGTAGTTACAATTCTCAACTGGCTAATTTCTTGAAAAAAAAACTCTGTATTCACTTTGCATACAAATATATTCTAAATAATAAAAAAAATCAAATCAGAACTCGAAAAACACGCAATATATTTATACTTGAAGTTAAAATTCTAGAATATTTAATAGCGTAATAAATACAAACAGTGTATCTCTACAAAAATCTAAATACATACAAAAATAAAAATAATAAAAATGTCATACAACTCAATTTCCAAGGTATACTGACATAAAAATAATAATAAAAAAAAAAAATACTGAATTCTCAGATAAATTTCTTCAATGCCATTGTCTTTCATTAACATTCTCAGTGTAGGTGGATTCTAATCTTAGAAACCAGATTAATATAATGTAATCCAACACTATTTATCCAAAAATATATAAATATTTATTTGAATTCATATTTCTGTTTTTATTTTAATTCATTTGACTTTCGTTTGTTAGAAAAAGACTTAACCCATACCAGTAAGGATGGGAGAACGCATTCAAAGTCCTGGAAATTAAAAATACCAAAAAACCATGAATAATTCCAGGGAAGTCAAAGACAGACAAATCTAGATCTCACAATAAAAATAATGTACTTTCTAGTTTATCCTTGTAAGCATGTTGCCAAAATCTGTGCACACTTTATCTTTTTAGGCTAGATTCATTTCCTTCTGGACAAACGTGGGAAATGAAAAGTTCCATCAATCAATACTTTAATTGTATAGGAACGTAACATGATCTATTTCGGAGCTTTATTCTCCTGAATTGTAGTAGCCCGCAGGGTAATAGTAAGTGCGTTTAACTTTTACGCAATAGGTGTGGGATAGATTCCCAGCCACTGCCACCTAAACACAAAAGTGTTTTTCAGGGCTACTGCCTCTTGCAAGAAAGTGACAAATCTTCCCAGAGTATCTCCTGTCACAGAAAAGTTCCGCTCACCTTAGCCGTTCGGATTCGGCAATAAACTGTAGGTCCACTCTATTCCTGCAGACACAAACGCATGATTGAGAATTGCAAGTCACCAGGTCCTACTTTTTCATGAGCTGTTGAGCTATCAAAATTATTTTTTTATTTATTAATTCTCCTAAATCTTAAAACAAAATTAAAATTCCTTCTCAAAAATCTACTCAAGACTTAACAGTGTCCACTTTAGAGGTCCCTACATTAGAATAAATTGGAAGACAAGAATAGGAATGTGTTTATTTTAAATTTAACATAATACCTACCAGCTTTATGACTGACTAGACCATGATTAGCCAAGATGACCTAATAATTTAAGCTCTAATAAAAATTGGTCCCCCAAGAACTCATTTTGGTATTTTCAAATCCAAAGTTTTTCATGATTATTTCATTCGTGCTGCAATACTCTGGAGTGTTACCTACGTATATACATACATATCTACATATACACCTGCAAAAAATAGCCACGCTGAGCCGATACGAATATTTAAGTACATAAAACACTCCAAAACGACGACCAGAGAACGAAACTCAATAGAAACAGATACGTTATCGATTTGTTCTTCTGTGACGGATTATGATTCCACTTTATCCATCCACCATACTATGCCACCCAATTTAATATTTATAAGGCGCCACAGTGCACCTACATAACCTACATATATAAAGCAGTCCTACATCAGACCGCCTTCCTACTGCCTGCCCCAACAACCATGCAGAAAAATCGATGCCAACCTATACTCGGAGGAGCGCACATCCTCAGCAGTCAGCACATTTACCCGGGCGCCATTTATTAATGCACACACATATATCGCCCATCAGGAGGTTAACGTTACCGTTACCGTTACTAACTCTTTCTCCCACACTCACGAAGCTGTGTTGGACAGGACACATCTTTTTGCCGCACACGAAAAAAGGAGCCAAAGCAAACTTAAATATATAAAATGGAGAAGAACAGCGAAAAAAAAGCTTCTCTTGCTTGGCGGGAATTAATGTGCGCGCCGCAGGGGACGACCATGGATTCGACATTCATCCTTGGCCGGATTCCGATGAATGTGCTATCAGAATAAGCAATTGACACTCAAAAAGAGTGAAGTAGAAGGTATGGGAAGAAACGAAAAAGGAGGGCCAAATCCGAAATAGCTATAAAGGGGGTCAGAATGGATTATAATGCATTCCTATATATGTATGTAGGTGGGAGTAGATCTGTGGTGCGTACGTACTCGAACTAAAAAAGCCTTCCAACTTTAAACAACTTATTCCTACCACCACCGCACCGAAAGCAGAGAAATCGTTTTTGTTGATATTACTGTTTGTTCCGAAAGCCACACAACAAACTGGCTATAAGCTCCTTAAGAATCTGTAATCAAACTTTACGTTTTACTTTGAATCGAAATCTGGGCTGGAGATTATCCGAGTGGCCTTTTAGTCCTTGATGATGAATAATAGCTTATATGGCGTTGATATGGGGAATAGATGGGAAGAATGTGGTGGGCTGTCCGCAGTTCCGGTTGGTCTGTGATGAGAAATGACGAGCTCAAGTCAAATGTCAAATTGATATTTTTTTTTTTTTTGGTTTTTTCAAGCTTTCATCATCGGTGCGTGGTTCGGTTATGGTGTGACGGTCTTGGGCAAAAGACGCACTTTATTATTTATTCTTTGTTTGTTTTTTTGTTTGTGTTTTTTTTTTGGTGGACTTGTCAGTACCAATGACAAATTAACACTCACATCACAAACTCAAACATCAGCTAAAACAACACTCTCACACAATTTTATATGTACTTTCTGCTCGTATGTTGAAGGTGGTAAATCAAATGTAAGACAGATCCGTCCTCACATAATATATTCTTTATATGTAGCTAGCTGTACCAAAAAATAATGAACCAGAGATTAGGATTGCTGACACATAAATCTTTGTGGCAAACCCATACCTTCACACTTTCTGCTTCTGTTTCTAGAGATTTGAGTAATTCGCAAAAACAATAAGTGAAGTGACGAAGAAGCTCTGGAACTGAGAATGTCAGTTAATTACTTGGAATTTCTGCAGATTGTCAAAAAGACAATGACTATACTTACTTGGAGTGTGTCGAAATTCGAAGGATTTTTAAGCTTTTTTAGATCTTTTCGAAAGGGAGAATGGGAGTAGTTGCAGTTCTTCAATGAGACGTTGTTCAATGACTAATTTGAAGAAATACATTCTTGTTTAGTGATGAAGATGGAATTTTTTAGAAATGATGGAATTTTGTAGAAATGATGGAATTTTGTAGAAATGATTCTGTTGCTTTTTGTGGTTTCTATTTTATGAAGCAAAAATGTTTAGTTTCTATGCAAGTTATGTTGACAGAGTGTTGAAATGAGACATCTACTTCAAGAATTATCAGGAGACTGTGCAACAAAATATGAAACAAAAATTGTCTTTAAACCTCTTTGCTCAACAAGTTTATTAGATTTTTTTTGTAGAAGGAAGATTAAATTGATATTTTCTGACTAAGGGATTTTTAAACATAATCACTTCACAAGGCCTTGAATTCGTTGCAAGTATGCTTGATGAATAGATACCGTAGATTAAATGGGTTTAGCAATTCTGTCGGTCTTTCTGCTGTCCGTCTGTTCATTTAGTAACAGCCTAATGGGAAAGGTGGGTTTCCTTAATCTTGGTACTTGCGTTTTTTATTCATTCTCCCTACAAGTTTTATTTTTTAATAATATTGACAAATGGTTGAACTAATTCACGAAATTTTATTCTAAATTCTATATTATTCCAAAATATTTATTTTTTGAAAACTTCAAAAATGTATTTCGAAAACAGTTTTAAAACTTATCTAAAAGACTTAAAGAAAACGGTAAATACCATAAATCCTTTAAGGAAAATCTTACTGTAATATAAATAAATGCACGACTGGATCGCGCGAACTTGCTTCTGTAGGAAAATTTTCATCGGGGTCACCATTGTTTGGCAAAATTCATTTGGCATTTCTTGTTTCGCCTTAGTCGTTAAATATTTTGTTTAATTCGCAATTCTTAATTGGCAATTTACATTTTGTTTTTTATTCATTACGTTTTTCAATCATTCTGCAATTAACATTCGGCGGTTTTATATTTCGCTTTTTGTTTAAAATATTTTCAATAATTTCGCAAAATTCATTTGGCAAATTATTCTTTAGTTTTTCTTTGTTAAATTGTTTATTATTTGGCCAAGTGTTTTTTCGCAAAATATTGTTTCGCCGTTTCATTATTTTGCGAAATATCGTCAAGCCGTTTTATTATTTCGCTAATAGATCATTTCGCCGTTTAGTTGTTTTGATCGTTTGACCAATCATTACCATCGTCTCTTTTCAAGATTAACAGTTTTTTTCTGAACCGTTGCTTAGTCGTGCTTGCGTTGGTAATATTTTTTTTAGTTGTTTTGCAATTGTTGCCGTAATCACTTTCGCGATTTAAGATTTCAGTTTGTTTGCTTAGTTTAGGTAAGTACATAACAGAAAGAGGATTTTCACATTTTACTCCAAGGAAAAAAGGGTTTTAAGCAATTGGGCAGTTATTTTCGTAGGTACATTATATTTTGTATATTCTCTATGTTCAGCTTTTTTTTATTTGGCATTCGATTGTTTGGCAATGTTTTGGCTTCCATTAAATTACATGCCTTAAAATTTCGCGCGAAATACCATCTCAATTTTTGAAAAAAATATATAAATTTATGCAGACAACATTTGAAAATCGTTGTAGCGGTTTTCTTAAAAAAAAAATGTTTAATGTAAAACTTCTTGAATTTTTTTAGAAAAAAAAATTTGGTATGTCATTTAAAGGAATTTAATAATATACAAACTAAAAACCCTTTTTAACAAAAATGATTTAAAAAAAAAAATTGTAGTATCTTTTTTTTTTTAAAATCAAAAAAAAAATATATTTTTTTTTTTTTTAAATATTTGTACGCAGAATAATGTAAACTTAAAAGGGCCTCCAGATTTTGATCAAAATCGGTTGAGCGTTTAACGCGAAAATCGAAAATCAAAAAAACTGTTCTATGACAGTAAAGCAGTTGTATGAACTAACCAAAAATCTCGATATTCCGCTAAGGAATCGCCCAAAAATCTCCATCTGCAAGTTTGAAGAAAATCGCTTCGTGGTTTAGGCTTTAGCCCGAGGTAGGTACAGACAGATATACAGACATTCAGACATAGACATACATATGTATGTACATATATACATACAGACTGACAGACGGAATTGCGGGACCCACTTTTTTCGTGTTCTCTATTATCGTAATGTTGAGTTTGATTGTATTCGTCGATTTTTTGCACTTCTTCAGTGTAAATTTTGACATAGGCGCTTTCGCTTATGCTGAACTTAAATATTTGAATTTACCTGACCTTTTATCACTATCCAGTGGCTCTTCAAGTGGAATAATTTTTTTTTGCGAATATCCCACAAATGAGGTGCCGAAAATCGCGGGTAACCTTGAAAAACTTCAACCTTGGATTAAAAATTTTCTAAGCCTGACCAACAAATTTCTAAAACTACCTGACCATTTATGACCAATTACTGTACTTTTAGACTGCATACTTTTTTGTGAATGACCCATATATGGGGTGCTAAGCCTAAAAATTGGGAATCCAAAAAACTGGAAGGAATACATTAATTAGGTAAGAAGTGAGAATTTTTTTTTGAAGATTATGTTTCAATCATTACCGCACGGTAACCAGTAGTTGTAAAGTTCTAAAATAAAGGAGCAAACTAAAGAAATATTAGTATGGAAAAATGACATTAGCGGTGAGCGAGGGACCTTTTTTTGATTTAAGAAAAACAGAAATGTTTTTTACGAGTTTTTCCTTTTGCTAGCAATTGACAAAACCTCAAAGAGTGCCTCTTATCATTCGAACTCAAAAACAAACGATAGATTCTTTTCATATCAGTAGACTCTCATCACATAAGAATGATTGGGAATTGTAAGCCATGGGCTATAGTTCTTCGCAAGATGTCGCGCCACCACATTAATTTGTTTACTGCATGGTCGACATAAATAGGAAAATAATTCGATGTTAAATTTAAAATATGTATGTATATCAAATGTATTTATTTAAATATAAATTTTTTAATAATAAAATATTTTATGATTTATATCATCTAGACAACATGGAAACGACACAAAAAAGAAATATTATATACAATTGTCAAGTATTGGGGCTAATATTTCGTATCTTAGTCGAGCGAAAATAAAGAATAATAGGCAAAAAATAATATGGAGGCTTGTCCATGAACCAATAAACCAATAACGACGAGACATAATGTCTTTGAAAATGTTTTATGTTAGCAAATAACTTTTTTCACACAGGGAAATGAGCTGCCATCGTAACTATTTTAGTACATAAAAATTCCTTCCCAACGACCGACACAATGTTAATGTGTCTGGTCGTTATTGGTCTTGTAGACCCTTTTGTCCTGTCTTCCTTTTGCAAAGTTAAAAAACTTTATCAAATTCGAATTAAAATAAATATAACAGTCTATAGACATAACTTTAAATTGATGAGGCGCAAGCTAACAAAACCTTAAAATATTTGGAAAACAAATAAAAATAAAAAAAAAATACGTATACGCCACAGTGAGCTCTACTAATATTTTTTTTCAAACGTGGTTTTGAGATAAATTTCTTTTCACTGTAAATATGTAAACGTTTCTGCATTTTCGAAAAAGCTTTATTTAATTTGGTTTTTTGTTTTCTGAATAAGTTAACAATACGAGTATGAAAAATATATATTCACTTTTAGATATAATATGACAACGTCAATTCTAAATGAATGTTGATTACGTGCGTGAATTCAAGAGTACATTTTTTGTACATGTCCCTTGAGTCTGTATCATATGTATATAGGTAATATCATATGTAAATTATTCATTCACAGTTATTCTTGGAAGCATTCTGATGAAAATCCCATAAAATATTTACGTTTTTTTGTATTGTACTATAAATAGAGAAAAATTAACTGATACATAATTGATGATGCATTGTTGCGTTGATTTTTTTTCTTTGTCCTTAAATTTTTTCAAGGATTCTATTACTTTTATTTGTCAATAACAGAATTAACGTGTGTTTTTTTTTAATTCCCAAGAAAAAAATAACACAAAAGTTTTTATTATTCAAATTGAGACAAAGTGCTGTAATATCATTTTTATTTATACATTTTAATCGTTTAAATACTATATCTATGTCAAAAAAATGTGTCTATTTTTAACAATGTGAATGAATTTAATAAAATGTTTTACAGAATGTTAATACAGTAGTGTGTAATTGAAATGACTAATTGAGTAGTGTTTCCCTTTTTTTTATCGGTAAACAAACGTCATATTAATTGTGCGGGTACAAATTTGTTCTGAAGTGCTGGCTGGTTCAGAAAATCCGTCGATGTAACCGTTTGGTTAAAATAATAAACGTTGTTCACAATTTGGAGGTTTAAAAAAAAAATGAGTATATTTTCCGCAGAAAAAATAATAATAATCTAAACAAAATTTAATTACATATCGACGGTTAAACTTCATAACCTCGTAAGTCGTTTTTGCAAGTTTTTCAGAAATCGAAAAAAACATCTTCAAACAATAAAAAAAAATGAAAGAAATAAAAAAATTGTTGATTTGAGTTTTTAAATAAACAATTCATTATATCAGGCTTTGAGAAGTCTTGAGACTAACGAGGTACTGCTTAATTTAGTATTGGATTTATAATACGAGTTTTTTAATTTTGTCATTCCTGAAAAATGTTCAGAACAATATTGTTAATCTCATCACATAAGAATGCCAAAAGATGGCTCTGAATTTCCTGATTTTTTTGCATTAATGTAGGATGTAAAATATAGTCATCCTACATTAATAATATTTTTTTTCGAATTTTTCGACTAACGAAGTTATGAAGTTTAACCGTCGATATGCAGTTACGAGAAAAAGAATACCTACATTGTTACGAAAAAACAAAAAAATAGATCTAATTTTAAACAAATTAATTTTTATATAAAAGTATAAGTCTTTAAAAATTATCAATTTAATGAATTTATGATGTTCGAATCTGTCGTCAACAATAATTTTAAAAATAATTTTCTAAAAACTGATAATCATAGTTTTTTAAACAAATTTTAGTATATATCAATCAATATTTTGTATTAATCTCTTTCTTAATTTTAAAGCCCATTTGCTTAAACTCATCATAAGTATTTAAATTCATCATAAAGTAATAAGTCCAACTAATTGCTTTGCACGAAATTGAAAGTGGATCTTAAATTTCGTTATGTTTCATCCAATTTAAGAGAAGGATGAAGTAAGTCATAAAAAATTTAAGTTGATCTTAGGTGATTTCAGTAAAATGGAAGTGAAGTTTTCTTGAAATTAAATTAAAAAAATGAACGACTAGTGTATACATACTTACTCATATGGATAAGTGAACAACTGAACATTTATATACCAACAAAGCAAATTTTTTTTTTATTAAAAAGGAATCATTTAATTAAAAGTTTGGTGAAGAACATGATTTGTAAAAAATAAAAGTAGGTACCTGCACCTGCTGACAAAATAAGAAAAAATAGTTAGAGGGATAAGAGCATTAGGTAGGTATATGCAATGTGATAATTCTTGAACAATATATGAAGCAGTTATTTTTTTCTAAACATTTTACGCATTTTAACAAGTACGCGACGTGTAAATTTTTTAGACTCAAACCATTGCGGATTTTGTAAAGTACGGAAAAGCGCAGCGAAAAACACAGGACATATGTAGTTCAGCAAAACACAGCACAACATAAATATTTATTGAAATTAAAAAAACTAAAGATTCATCTTTTTAATCCTTTGGCAAATCTGATAAATGGATGTGAACAATAACAAAAATAATTATCTTTTGTTTTTGTTATTCTCTTCTTCGATCTTTATAATAGTTAATAATTTCATCCCAACATTATTTTATTTTTCAAAAATAATTACGAACACAATTCTGAAGTTCCACCAAACGTGTCACAACTTAAAAAAAAAACAGCAAAAAGGAAATAGCAAAGACACTATTAAAGGCGCGAACAGTATCGGTGTGTATTTATGTTTGTTTATATTGTTGTCTTCCTCCTATCAAGTGCTTCTTCTTGATTAAAGAACTGTCAAAATTAGAAAAGACAAAGTCAGATTCTGGAAAAGCCCAATTCAAAGTAGTAAAATTCTGCCTGAGTTCCAAAATGCATCAGATGTTTTTCTTTTTAGTAAAGTTTTTATATATAAAGTTTTTTAAACATTTAAGAAAAAATTGGTACACCATTCTTTAGTAGAATTAAAACTAAAATTTCGAAAAAAATCATCTACCTGTTTTTGAAATATCGAATATTCAAAGAAAAAATTTGAATCAGAGGAATAACAAAAAGAATAGAAAACTTTTATTGTTGTTGTGTTGAAATTTTTTTTAAAAATCCAAAATTTAAATCCAAAATTTGTTTTTTGGTAACAAGTTTAGGTTTTAAGAAAAATTGAAACTTTTTTAAAAATTCAATTTTTTTTTTAAATTTTGGTATGCATATTTGAGTTTTTCAAAAAATTCTCCACACAAAAAAAAAAGCTATCAAAATCAGCTAATCCCTTTTCGAGAAAACGAAAACACAGCAATTTTTGATAAAAGAAAGATTTTCCAAAAATACTAAAAAAATATATGGCAGGTACCGTTATTTTTGGTCCTAAAAAAATGAAAAATACATGCCAGGGGATCCAAAAAAAGCTAGATACCAGGTTTGAATAAAATCAGCCGATGGGCGTAGGCTATAGACAGACAGACAGACGGACGGAATTGCGAGACCCACGTTTTTCGTCTTCCCTGTCATCGTAATGTCGAGTTTGATCAAATCCCGAGTTCGATTTTTTTACTAATCCAAAACACACAAGTAAAAATTTTGCACATGTATATCTACGTATTGGGTTCTAAATACACGTGGCAGTTATTATAAAAGTGGAACTTTTTTTTTTATAATTGACGTGGGAAATGAATTTCATTATAAAAAAATGTGTGCAAAAAATATATGGTGACGGACTTGTAATAACATCTCATTTATTAAAGCTAACCAATATGCTGTGTGCGAATTGGTTTAAAATTTCATTTGTGTCAAAAATTAATTTCCGGATAAAATAGAACACGCTTGAACCACAAAACATCTTGCAAGTAAACATGTGTTGCTAAATCCACGTGCAACATAATACATATCCGTGTAAATAAAAATACATGTATTTACACGAATAATTTAATTACACGTGCGTACACTCAAGTTTTGATAATTTTTTTGTGGATTTAAATTACTTTTTGTTTTAAATTTTTTTCATATCTTAATATCAATTGATTTTACATATTTCTTCTTAAATTACTTGACTAAAATCATCATAGAAAATAGATTTGTAATACGCAAAATTAAAATTTAATTTTGTTTGGGAGTATGATAATGTCAGGTCAATATATACGTAGGTAGGCTCACAACGATGATTCCATCACTATGTAAATGAGCTTCATTTAAATTCTTTAACTACAGAAAAATAACTTCAAAATTGTTTATTTAAATAGCCAGTTATTTGCATTTTGTATCATTAAGATGTTATAGCCCTTGCCAAAAAGATACCGCAAGTGTTGCTACAACAACTAAATGAGAGAAAATTAAGTCCATAATACTCTTAAAATGCGACTAAGGCATTCGAAATATCCTTTTAAAGAAATTCTTATAAAATTAAATTAACATATTTGAGAGAATTTTGTTTATTTTTTCTTTACGAAAAACCCTTTTCAATTTAATGTGAACAATTAAAGAAAAAAAAAACGGCTCTGCTCGCACTATAATCCATTCTCTATGGCTTATTCCTTCCTCAGGTTAATGTCCCAATTCTTCGGTTAAGAAACAGAGAAAAAAAATAAATATCCACGTGCCGACTTTAGCCCCAGCCATCCAACTAACTAAAATGAATCAACGAAAGTTGTATTGCCATTAACTATGGGATAATTGCAGCGGCTTTGGTTGGGCGCCACTTGAAACCACAATACGTTGAACAACCCTCTGCCCAACACAACCGCTTAATCCCATACAAATAAATTTACCGTGATTTTTCTCAAAACACAAAGCAACGGACGGCTGTCCCGATTCGGGGAGGTGGAGAAGGGTACGATATTGCGATGGTGTCAAGGCGTCAAAGCAACGCCACAGCCACAACTTGGCCGAGAATTAAAACTCATTTCCATCCTAAGTGAAAATTCTGTTTAGCAAATTGAAAAAGTACAAATTTAAAAGTTAATTCCCTTTTGCACATTATTTTAGTGTCTAATTTGTATAATAAGATGGCGACCATCCGTCTATCGGATTCTTCTCAAGACGGTTGTCGCCGTATGATTGCGATTGAGGCTCATAGATTTATATTGGCGATGGCGAGCGACGTTGAAGACGACAACGACGCAACGTGGGCCGGCCGGCCGGACACTTATAGTCGATGGATGGCCAAAACGAAGTCGAAGTCATTTCTCTATATCTATATTTGCTGATGCTGCTCCTGGGTCCTTGGGTCCTTTCCTTCGACTGACTGGACTGGGTTGAATGGTTGGCGTGGTGAATAAACAGCAAAATTATACAAGGACTGCTATAAGATGATGATGGGATTGCTGATGAGGCTTTCGTCAGTCTTAAGTCGCCAGTCTTCGCCAATGCCATCGCCATTTGAAATATATATTTTCTTCAGCATTTGTCGCCACTGTTTCGCTCTGTCTTTTGTGCTCATTTTGATGCTCTGTAAACTTTTTAATTGAGTTTTTTATGCGTTCTATTTGGCATTGGAGGACAGAAACGTTTTAGATTTTTTTTTTTTTTTTATTTCTTTTTTTTTTTTTTTGATATCTGGAGCATTTTGTGGTTGATGTGGTCGTCATGGTGGTCACTATTTGGTGCATTCAAGTGAAAGTCCACACTTTTAATTAAGAACTGATGTGATTTTATCGTAACTATAGGAGAAATTGCAGCAGTGCTGTCGTTTTGTCATTTCCAGGAAGTAATTACATTGTTAATCCTATTTGAGGTGTATTTAAAAACTGAATGTTTGATTGATGAGTACACAGGCAAAAAGAAAGGAATTTTCTGTTTACGGAATTTTCCAAAAGAGAAGAAAGTTATTCGAAAAGTCATTTAAATATTCAGGTAAATAATTACAAAATTTAGATCGGACTGAGTTTTTAAAATGCTTAGGTAAAATGCTGAAAAAAACAGGACAAAATCAACCACGCTCACAGTGTTATTGATCAAGAACCAAAGGATTTAAACGATCCAAAATTAATTTCAAAGAAGAAGAAAGACTGGTTTTTTTGAAACCAATCCAATTTTAAAAATGAGAAAGACTTTAACTCAAAAACATTTGATACGGTCTTAAAAGTATAGGAACCAACAAGTATGCTAGCACTTAATTTAAAGGGTGTTTTGCATAACATGCGACAATGGGATAGAACGAGTATAGGTTGGATCAAGGCAAGTAAAAATCGTATGGGGGTTCTATATCCTCTAGTTTAGACGGTAGGCGTAATTTATTAAAAAATCCAATTGAAATAAAACAAAAATAATTAAAAAAAAATCATCATTTTTACAATACTATATTTTATTCCAATTTTTTAAGCCATATCTCATATTCTGTTTTCAAAACAGACTGTTTAAGCGAAAAGTTTTAGAAAAATTAATTTCCAATCTCAAAATTTTTATAGTTATGTTTAAGATTTAACGTTAATAAGTAATACTTTTGTGGAGCAAAAAATAACGGATTGAAGTCGAAAGTCGGGACAAAAGACAAAAATATAGAAAAATACCGGGATTTCAATTTTTTTCCCGGGACAAAATAAAAGCTCATTATATTAAAATTAATAAATTATTTTATATACAAAATATTGACTGCCTTATTTATAAACAAAAAATGGTTATTTTAGTTCTTGTGTTCAGGGTAACTACACCATGGAATAGGAATTGTTCGGACTCAAAGTAAAGGCAATTTCTTACTGTTCCATTTGACTACGGAAAATGTTTCATAGGTACAAATTTGGTTAGTCCTGGTGCGATTCGAATAAAATTTCGATTTAAAATTTTATCCGAGATTTAATTTCGAAGTTCCCGTGTACAACTCATTAGGGTTAGAGATTAAACTTCGGACAAAATTTAGCTCGATTTAAATCCAATTCATACATAGCCTTACTAAATTCGCACTGCGAAACAAATCTTATCTTCCTCACCATAAAATAAGAAGAAAGAAGTAACTTTTAACAGCCGTCAAAGTTGTAAAGTAAGAATTTTTAATTCGGCAACAAGCAGGGATGAATGGGCTTTGGGCACTTGGAATCAGAATTTATAAATTCCGTTCAATGCTTCTCCACTTATCTGATGAATAAAAACATATTGTTTTAAATCTATTTAAACAAACGACGAATATTTTTGAATATTTGTACCGCGGTAAAAAGCTTTAATCTCCTGAGAAAAGTAAAATCTCCCTAGCGTTTGTGCAAGTCCCCGTAGATCTTGCTATAAAAACGAAAAATTTACTTTGTCTAAAAAAAGTGAGTTTTTGCTAAACAGACTCGATTTTTTGGTTGCATGGAATTCGACATAGGTATTTCATATTTCCACGACATATTTCCACTGTCTATTTAGTCAAAAATCTAATAAAAACGACTGCTAGTTGTTAAACATGTCCACTTTAGTTTTTTATATTAATTTTGGACTAAAATTGGCAGTTTTAAGAACCAAACGATTGTTAATAATTCTTCCAATTTGAAGTGACAGCTGTCAAATTGCGGGAATGACATTCTACTTAAAGTTAAATCTATATCACAGCGCAGTTATTCTTTTGAAAAACGTAAAAATGTGAAGATGTTTTTGCAATGAATTCTAGTTTAAACCCGGGAAAAAAGCTGCCCCGCCGGGGCGTCTAGCAACGCTAGTCGTAACCGACCCACATAGGCCAACCAGTGGCCCCTTGTGATACCATCGGTCTAGGAGAAACTTCCCCTACTCGTTGAACTGTTTGGAGCTCCTTATGAAGCGTGCAGGGTTACTAATGTCAGTATCGGCCAGATCACATGGATCGTTATAGTAGAAGTCTCCCAAATGGATTCTACGTCTTTGGGATAGAGTAGGGCATGAACAGAGAAGGTGAGTAACTGTTTCTTCCTCCTCCTCATCCATGCAGCTTCTGTAGTAGTCATTGGCAAAGGTGCCAAGTCGCGTGGCGTGTCTGCATATAAGACAGTGTCCAGTTAAGACGCCTATAACGGAGCTTATGTGCGATCTGCTTAAAGAAATCAGACACTTAGTGCGTTTCAGATCAAGCTTTGTCCAGATTTGTTTAGTCGCCACACAAGTGGTGATGTTGCTCCATCTAAGGTTTTTGCGCCTTATAACTTTTTGATTTATCATAATTTTGCATGTAGCGATGGGTTTACCAATATCTTTGCACTTTTAGCAAGTTCACCGGACCTGCAGTTTCCTGGAATGTCCCTGTGGCCCGGCACCCAACAGAGGTGAATATTGAACTGAAAACTTACGTAATTGTGTTATTTTCAATTTTCTCAAAACCTAGAAAATTTTAGCATCTGATGGTCATCACATCTTATAAAAAAATATAAAACTATACACCATTGCAAAATAATCAATATTTGTTACAAATTATTTTTATGTGTACTTTTCTCTACCTTTTGACCTTCCACCCTTTAAGGCAAGGCGCTCACTGAAGTGTTGACGAAGTGGAGTGGTAAAGGAGTAGCGAGTGGCAGTGGAGTGGTGAACAAGTGGCTTGGCGATGGAGTTGCAGCGAAGTGATATGAAAGTGATTTAATGCGCACTGCGATGCAAACTACTTTCACCAGCTCTCGATCTATAAGTCAATAATCATAAGCATACTCGTATGCAGTACAAAAATCCACTTTTAGTGCCAAGTGAGTGGTGAACTTGCCACTTGAAAATTAAACATGTTTGATATGTGGCAGCAGACTGGCACCACACCACCTGCAAAATATCATACCACCGTCACTCCACTTTGATGAGCGCGTCTTCCATTGACGTAATATATGTATATGGACTGCTAGTACCCAACTTCACTCATTGTTCCAGTTTACAGCAGCGCTCTTGGTACCCAGTGGTCATTGCAGGAAGCTCACTTTTTAAATACTAATGTAATAATGCATTGTATTGCTAAAAAAAACAACAATGTGAAAGATCAAAAAATCTTGTTCGATGAAAATTTACCAAAATTGTTCAATTCATGGACTAATAACACGAAGAAATTAAAACAATAAAACAAATATTATTCAATTTAAATAAAAACGAACTTTCGTGAGTGCCATTCTATTGTCAGTTATTTTTAAATATTTAAATTTTAACGTCTTTTTTAGTGTTCGACATATGTTTATGGTTAACAAATGTGGCCGCTCAGTCCCAAGAGCGCTGTGATTTCTTGGAACATTTTTTTGCACATTTGTATGAAAGTGACAAGTGACTATAGCATAGTCGTCCATATATAATACGTCAATGGCGTCTTCATTTAATTACATATGTTTTACCAATTCCACCTGCTACTTAGTCACCATCACGCCACTACCATACTTCACTTCGTCACCACTTAAGTGAGCGCCTTGCTTAAGAAGGTAGCAAAAACCTGTTTCACTTGTTAAATAAACTTGGCTGTGACCGTGCATTGATGGTTGAAAACTTGGATTTTTTGTAAAATATTCGATCAAATAGAACATAGATTCAGAGAGGCTATACCACAACACAGATGCTCATATATCCGAAACTAAATAATTCCACAGATTTCCATATTTTATTAACTAACCAGAAAACCTACCGAAAAAGAAATTTCATGTTCATCTAATCTAGTTGAGGACACATTTTTAAGTTTAATTATTTTTAGAGTGATGTCCTTATGCTATACACTTACGATTCTATAAGGGTGGCCATTCACTTTGTATAAAAATACTTACAATTATTTATTCGTGCAATCGTGTATATTTGTGTTAATTTGATCCTTCAACCCAGAGCTATATGCTGATGGATAATATAATAATTTATAACCAACTACAATATCGATTATGTCATTATCTCTAGTGCTTGCTTGATACTCATTTGTACCTGTTTGTTTACTATTACCGCAGGACACGGACACACCTTATCATTCTGAGGGCGAACACCTGCTTACAACCCCTAGCAAGGCTAGGTCGTACTCATACTATACGTGTTAGGAATACAAAGAATGCCCATATATCTATACGAGCTTAATAGTTGGAGATAATTGGAAAATGTTAATCAGAATGAAGATGGACTTTAATTACGTTATATACCTTCTTCTACCACTGAAGGTTCCGAATGACACACTCACACACATCCCTTTTGGAATTGAGAACTAATTCTCGTATATCCTTTCCTAGAATTGCAACCACAAACCACACTGGCCCTCTGAAGCGCAATCAACCCTTAGTAAGGATCTATGGCTTTATAGTCCACACCCAAGGTCATTCAATGTGGTGTCCAAATAAGTATATAATTAGGGCATTTCGTGTGAGCCCTTAAAATTGTATTTGCATATAGTTCACGCAATGTTATAAATTTGTTATGCTTCCAGAAATACCATTTTCGAACTCTAGACTTACACAACACAGGCTCAAAGCAGGTATGGTTGGTAGAGTGCGGTATTTCGGCATTTCTATTTTAATAACTACCTTTTATTGCTTTCATATTATATGTGAATTATTTAAATATTGAAAAGGTCAGCATACAAAAAAAAAAACATAATAATAATTAGGGATAAAGGTATTGAAAAATATACAACTTCATAATAAGAGTAAGCTACTTTTAAAATGAAATTAAGGCATTTTCGATGGTCGTACAGATAGCTGTCAAACAAGCACAAAACAAATAAGAATAATGGAATAATAATTAGGGATATGATGCTGAATATTTGATATACATACTTAAAATATTAGGCCGATTATATGATTGACGCCAGTGGACACGAATCGAAAATAACAGCAGCTGTGAATTTAGATTTGAATATTATTTAAGTAAAGTTAAGCTGGAGTATGATGTGTCATATCCGGAACAATTTATGCATACAAATTAGTTTTTGGCAGTTTGTTATGCTTGACCGAGTTTAATATAAGACAGTTTACAGGAGTCCTCACATTAAATGTAAGAGAAGAAGTGCGAGTGCAATGTGCCTGTCTTTAAAGGCAACTAATGTGTAGTTTAAATTTAACAGGAATTAACAAAAGTAGTAGCCCGTGGCGTAATGTTTAGTGCGTTAGACTGTCATGCCAGAGGTCTGGGTTCGATTCCCAGCCGCTTCCACCTAAAAGTTTTTTCAGGGCTGCTGCCTCTTGCGAGGAAGTGACACATCCTCCAAGAGTATCCTCTTGTTATAGAAAAGTACCACTCATCTTATAGCCGTACGGAACGGATTCGGCGATAAACTGTAGGTCCCTCCATTCCTGCAGACATGCACAGAGGAATGATTGAGAGTTGTAAGCAGCGTTGCCACGAAGAAAACATTATTGATGGCCACATTGAGTGCCATTTCCTCAAAGTGCGGGCCACAATCCGTGAGAGAAATGTTTTTTTAAATATGCAGGCAGGTATACCTAAAAAAAACTTTTATTTTCTTTTGCCGCTAATAGTTTGACGAACAAAGTTTATTTAGTACTAGCAGGCCCGTGCTCGCCTTGATTCGCATGTTTAAATAATTTTATAATTGCAAAACACTTGTATTTTTTTTTTTTTTTTTGATATTTTTATATTTGAATATCTGACATTTCCAAAAATGTATGTATACAATACATACATATATTTTAACTATGTTTTGGTAAACTGTTGTAGATTTTGAAAACAAAGGTAGCCTATGTGTCCATCCTCATGTTTCAAGCTCTAAGTCTAATCTAAACCAGGGTCCTTGTACATCTGCATCTTGTTTCGTTTTGCAGCCACATTGAAATCTGCTGGTGGTCTACAAGTTAATACTAAGATGGAATAAAATACAATACAAATTTAAAAAAAAAATTGAAATAAAAACGGGGCCATTTCATGGTGGCCCGGGGCCAAATGGCCCGATCGGGCACATTATGGCAACGCTGGTTGTAAGTCACTAGGCCCTTGTTCTTCATGAGCTGTTGTGCCATTTACATATGTATATACATATGTATTTATCCATTTAATAAATTGAATAATGGAAATTTGGATATGGAAAAAAGCATGAGAAACGTTCTATACATCGATAAAACAAGTAGGTACTTAAAATATTTTAATCTCATAATGAAGAATGCCATCTCATTTCCTGAAAAAAAAATTGAATTTATGCTGAAAAAATTTTTAAAATCGTTGGAGTGGTTTTCTTAAAATATAATTTTTTATGTATAAAGTTTTAGAAAAAAAATTGTTATACCATTTTTAAGAATATAATAATATAAAACCTATAATTAAAAACCTATAATTAAAAAAAAAATCAAAAACCTTTTGTTTAAAAAAAAAAAATTGAACTTTTTTTTAAAAATCCAAAAAATATTTTTTTTGAAAATATATATGTATGTATATGTCGTATTATTCTAACTTGATAGGACCTCTTACGTAAAAATTTTGATCAAAATCGGTTGAGCGGTTAACGAGAAAATCGAAAAAAAAACGGTTTTATGGCAGGTACTGTTAATAACGGTTTTTGGTAAATTTTTTAAATCAAAATGTAGACCATTCTACCACTAGTACATACAAAAATTAAATAAAAATCGTTGCAGCCGTTTTTGAGATAAATAACTTTTTTTAAAACAGTTGTATGGCAAGTACCGTTATTATTTGAGGTTAAAAAAAATGATTTTTCCACTAGGGAATCACCCAAGATCTTATGCTCCAAGTTGGAAGAAAATCGTTTTATTGGTTAAGGCTGTAGGCCGTGGACAGACATACAGACAGAAAGACCGAATTGCGTGTTCTCTATCATCGTAATGTCAAGTTTGATTGTTATCTCGTCTCGAGTTTGATTTTTTGTACGAATTCATAACTTGCCCTATAGTACCTATATCTGAAGTAAAAAAATGAAGACGCTCATAAAAGTGAATTGGGAAATGTCAAAATAAATTCAAATTGTACTGATACCACCATACGTAGTCTGCCACCGCGCGCAGTGCGCGTTAAATCACTTTCAAACCACTTCGCCGCCACTCCATCGCCAAGCCACTTGTTCACCACTCCTCTGCCACTTCGTACTCCACCACCACTCCACTTCGTCACCACTTCAGTATTATCAAATTCATATAGGTACCCACTCATATAGATATGTATTTCAATTAGTTGTATGCCTGTTTCAAGATTGATAAATTCATTTGTATTTTCTTTTAAAGTATTTAACAGTTAAAGCCTTGTTTAAATAAATTTTCGGGGAGTTACATATTATCTTGACATTTAGGCTATTAAAAAAGGGAAATTATCATTACCATTATTTGGAGAAACAAAAAGATTCCATGAATATTTATATTCTTCCGTTTAATTTCACGAACCATCATCAACTCACTCTTAGATTCACTTACTTTGTTTGCCAATTTAAGTGAATTTTGATTTAAAAACGAAGACATTTCACATTTTTGTTATTCATCATTTCACCGTAGGTACTTCTGTTTTGCTTCTTTTTTTTTCCTCAGGCACTCGTAAATATTAAAAAAGAAAAAAATGGTATTGTATGTGTGTGTTCCCAAGAAATAGCTCATATACAATTTTCGTGTTCTATCGATTTTTAAATTTTAAATCAGACAAAATTTAAAGAGAAAACATTCAGAAATTTTCAACGGAAATGGCATGTGTACGTGATATCCATTTTAAATTTGTTCGAAGTAGAAGGAATTTGGTAATAAAACAAAAGTTAGGAACACCCGATGAGAGAGCTCTCATAATGATTTATCGCCAAAAAAAAGCTCTACAAACAGGTGATTGCAAATAATGTGGGTTTTCAGTTTATTTTAACCGATTTATCTTTAAGAAATGAGACTTGAAAGAATAAATTACTTGAGTTTATTTTTGCATGATATCTATTAAATAGAACTGCACTTATGTCAAAATGTAAGCTCGAAATTTGTTTACTGAAAAGATCAAACCTTGGCGTAGGAAGAAACCAAAAGATATTAGTTTTAGAATTAGTTCTAATGAAGGTGCTAACGAAAAAACTTCTTCTACCAACCCAGCACGTTTAATGGCTGTGGAAATGTTACTTTAAAAAAATGTATCAAAAGTACAGCTCATCTGAAAATTAGTGAGGGTAACCACCTCAAATGTATCTCAACGCATGCATTTCGGCATGTTATGTCATCTTCTTCGACTCTTCTCTTTATAGACTAAAATACCTTCCTAACATTTATTATAAGCTTTTTAATTTCTTGATTTTACGAATAAAGTGAGAAAGAAAAATAATTAACTCAAAGCTTTAATACAAAACGACCTCAATTTCTCAAAGATAAAATCAGTTTTCCCAAGTCGAATTGAGACCATTTTAACCCCCGTCTAACTTCTGTTTCCAAATAAAGATGTAAGCCTGAGATTTATTTTGTTTGTGGAGCATTTTGTCGTGTTTGTTCAACACCAACAAAGCACTTTCGATATCAAACATAAATTTTTATCAATAATTTTTTTTTTTTTCGGCAACTAATAGACTTTATTGCTTTTCATTTTCGATAAAGAAACATTATTATCATTGAAACAAGAGAAAAACAATCCTCAAACACTTTCATTACTTTTCAAATGTCAAATAACGAAGGATCCTTTATAACAAACGAGCAGATACATATTGTGTCTTGCTAAACTTAGGAGGTGACAGAGGCATGAGGAGGGGATTTATAGAATAAAGGGCTCATGTACACGCGGAGTGATGATACAGATGATATGATATTGCCTTAGAGCTTAAGAAAGTTGATATATCAACCACATTGATGGATGGCAGTGATACTTAAACAATACAAATGTGAAGGAAGAAGGTCTTTCATTCGTTATACCTTTATATAATACTGGATTGATTCTTGGCTCTCCATCTTAAACCCACATCACACCAGCCATATTTTCACAGGGAATTCTTTCATGTACCAGCTGCTGATCTAATGTGGGGAGTAAACAGATTGACAGAACAAGTATGGCTCGTGGGATGGGATGGGATGGGAACATATTGACATTCAATAATGTCATAACGTGATAAATGATTGTTAAAGTTGGTTTGTTGCCGTTCGGCAGGTGAGATGTTTTTTTTTTTTTTTTTTTTTTTTTTTAACCGAAATTTAATAAAGCGGAAACGATAAGGACAATTTTTTGTCTTTTCATTCGATAATGGAAATAAATGTTTCCTTTGCCACTTCAAAAAGACGTTATTGTTTGAAATCAATTCAATTTTAAACAATATTTCTCAATACAAACTTTATTCTTGTCAATATTTTTATTTAAAACAATTAGTTCATAAGAGTGTAGGTATAGGTAAAATAAAACGCATCAAGGAGCAACCATGCTTTCTGTTGCTGAACCATTTTTGTTACTTAAATTTTTCATGAAATTTAATCAAAATCTTGAGAGTTGTTTTCGAAAAAATATAAAATAAATTCAAATCGCACGTTTGAAAAAGTTTTTAACGGATGCGAAGCAAGGCGAGCGCGGGTTTAACAGTGTCTTAATAATTCTTTATTATGTCATTATGTAGAATGTAGATATCGAATAAATTTGAGCCTGAAGTCGATAGCATTATTTGTTCTCAAGATATTCGATTTTAAAACCTTTTTTTTTTATATTACTTACAATACAGGGTGATTCATCTAAGGTGTGACAAAAAGCTAGAACGTGTAGATTGCATTGAGTTGAGAAAAAATTCGTTTCTCCCCCCGCTTAGGCGGGAGTTGCAATATTCTAAAAAAATACACTCAAAATAAAAAAAAAAAAATCATTAAAAAACAAACGGCATCACTTAAAATGTCATAATATACCTTTTTTTAAAGTCAGAAATTTGTTCTTTTATTATAATCCTAATTTAAACTATTTGAGAGAACAGATTTTGAATAATTAATTTTCAAACTCAAATTTTTGGAAAAATAATGAAAAAAAATTGTGTTGAAACTAATTTTGTTCAAAAGTAAAATTTTTTTCCTTAAAATTCGATTAATTAAGACTGAAGATTAGACACTAGACGCTCAAGTGTTTTTAGTTTTTGATAAAATTAAAAATAATGGGAGGGCAATTTTCAAAAAAATGACTTTAAAATAGAAAAAAAAAATATAAAATTGTTAAAACTTCATTCTATACATTTTTATAAAGCCAGAAATGTTTTCTTTTATTTTATTTTGTTTTTAAATTAAACAATTTTTTTATAAAAAAAAAAAATTTAATTATAAAACAAAAAATTGTGTTCAAACTGATTTTGTTCAAAATTTTACCGGATTGAGTGGTATTTTTGTGCTTAGAATTCAATGCTCCCATAAATTTTTAGTCAAATACTAAAATAGGTGTCAAAATGTATTCTTCTTTTGTATTGTAGTTTTTGAGAAAATTGAAAATAACCAAAGTAAGTTTTTCTTAATTTCGAATTCCATCCGTTATTTTGTTGCTCTAAATTTCCTATTTCTACTAATAAAGTATAAGAACAGTAGATTTGATTATTTTTTTAGTTTTCTCAAAAAATAGAAGACTTTAAGGCATCCGGTTTTCAGTGTTTGACAACTTAACGTAAAATTTTGAAAAAATAAAACTAGTTTAAACACAATTTTTTTTTATTATTTTTTCAAAATTTGATTAATTCTATAAAAACTGTTACCTCAAATTATTTGAATTTAAAACATAATAACAGAACGGACTTCTGTATAGCATGACATTGTAAGTGATGTCGTTGTTTTTTAGTGATTTTTGTTCTGTTTAAAGTCGATTTTTTCGAAAACTGCACCTCCCGCCTCAACGGGGGGAAATAGTTCCTCCCTCCTCTCGACTCAACCTATACGCTATAGTTTTAATTTATTGAATTTATTTAAAAACCCTTTCTAAACGTCATTATTATCTGCAAAATAAAATTTATTTGAAAAAAAAAAATAAATTAAATAAACAGCTCAAGAAGAACTATCAACTAGGGCCTAGTGACTTACAACTCTCAACCATTCCGAACGGCTCAACCATTCCGAACGGCTAATGTGCGTGGCACATTTCTATGACAGGAGATACTCTTGGAGGTTTTGTTAATTCCTCGCAAGAGGCAGTAACATCTAGACCTCCGGCATGAAAGTCCATCGCACTAATCATCACGCCACGGCTACTACAGAATTTATTTCAAGTCGATATCTTTATTCGTTCTCGGGTTATTTATTTGAAGTCGATATCTTAATTTGTTCTCGAGTTATCGTCGGCGATACATGCACTCACCACACCACTACACAGACATCTCTCTAAAAACGATGGTTTTGGATTCCAGCGAACTCAAAACATGGAGAAATGCCTATTTTTTTTTGATTTGTAAAACCGTAATAATAAAAACTTTCTATGGAAGTTAAAAATTCAATTTTATGAACTTTTTACTTATTTGATTTACCTGTATCTTAGCGACCGAGTACAATGGAAGCGATCTTTTATTCATTTTTTATGCTATTTTCTAACTTTGGTACATTGTATGCGAGAGTTAATTATGCATAGGTAAATATTATACATATATACACTACTATCTTAACACAAAAGTAGGACATATCAAATACATTATGTAATATACTCGTAATGTTCATTCCAATCAGAAAACTCAATCTTGCATAGAGTTATTACCAAATCTATATGAACACGGAACACATTGGAAAAAAGTTTAAATTCGAATTTTCCCAGTTTTTCTATACAATATTTCTGTTTCAATTATCTGCTACATAATGTACATTGGTCCCAGCATTTTATCCGCATTAGAATCAAATAAAATCAATTTACATTTGTTCTGATTTCTATCGAATCCACCATAAACTCCGGAGCTATTAAATATCAATTACTTTGGAGTAGTAAATTGAAATAATCCGCTTGTTTTGTTTAGTGAATACAGGAAAGTATAATAATAGATATGTTCAATTGTTTGTATACGATTTCCGATATCCCGCATCTATATCGAGTGTATCCTCAAATATACTATATATCCACTTTAAGGAGACATATCGAAACCTTTTACTTTAATAATATTTCTTAAGAAAATTCGTTCGGAAAATTCCTCTTCATTGTTTTCCCTAAAGAGGGCTGTAATGTTAGGTGTCTAATGGCTATCTTTGATTAAAACAAAAACAAAATCATATAATAATGTCTTTGATAAAATAAGAATCGGTAGTGGTAGCACTACAAATAATTAAGGGTATTTAGGATTTGTGATACAAAAAAAATCCTGATATCTCTAAATAGTCTGATGTTTTTTTGTGTATAGTAAAAGTATAGCTTTGAATAAGATTCCTAAGGGAAACTTAATTTCAAGGTTAATTCTATACAATTCCAAATAAGAGAATTTTGTTCTTGTTCGTAGATTTCCAGCTCTCGTTTTATCCTAAAGAAGATAACGATAACATTCAGATAAACTAAAAGAACATTCAAAGGATTGGTTTGTCGTGTTATCATCTGGATTTCTCTACACGTGATGGCCATTTCATCGTTTATTTTCAGATTTCAGAAACCTTACAATTTATTTAAAATTCTAGAGCGTAAATCTAAGGTTAAAATAAGAAAAATTGTTGCAGTAAGGGAAAGGGATTATGTTTTCACCCACTAAGGCTGGAGGGGATTTGACTGATGAGAGTACGATTACTTTGGAGCTTCAAAATAATAATAATGGATTCTTGTATTCTACTTGTCTGGTTTATTTCAGTAGTAGATGAAATTTTATAATATTCTAGCTTAAGGCCAGTTTGTACAAAGGTTGTTCAATATTTAACCCGCAATTTTAACTCGCCGATTTTGGCGGATTAACTGAGGTTCAACTATGGATGGTTCAAGTATGTGATAAAAGCCATTAATTCATTCACCGAAATTGATGAATTAAAATTCCTGAACCACGGTTCAATTTTGAATCAAAATTGTACAGCTGGCCCTTGATGTCTGATGATTGAGAATTTTAATCCCCATCACAATTTAGAGCGAACAAACTGACCAAGACCATATTGCATAAACGCTTTACCCCATGCCACTGTGGCCTGTTTGGTCCCCCCACTCTCCAGCGTTGCCGCCCGCAATAAAATTAACGTGCCATATTTTCTGAAAAAAAAACGTGCCAATTTTCATGCCACATGACAAAAAAAAACACTAATTCTTCTATTTTTTTGAAAAGCCTGGAATCAATTTTATTACGGGGCGTTAAACAATAACATAGATCAATGGAAATCATTTGCTCTATCGGCGCATTGTCAAAAATTATTTTTTTCCGTCTTTTTTTTTTTTTTGTGGAATTTTGGACCAAATTTCATTAATTTTTGTTGAAATTTGTTTCATTTTAAGAAAATAATGAAAGTAAAAAACCTATCATATTGAACTTTTTCGTGCCACGAGGAGATTATCATGCCAAAAAAACACGATCGTGATACTTCGGCAACGCTGCCACTCTCCCAATTCCTAAATAAAGAATTGTCATTTTCACACCATATATTTGCCCTCTCACACAACTTTAGACAAAGATCGTTTATATTCCATACATTGGCAAAATGGCAATGGGCATTATGTTCATCCCTTCGATTTTAAGACCGCGTAAATTGTACCACAAAATTAAAACTTAAAATTCGCGACACGACCGAACACTTTAAAATTCACGATGTGACGTTTCGATTTTTTCCACATAAAAACCAATAAAACCAATCAGTTTTCCAGCACTACTGGAAAGATTATTGGAATATCAGTTGGCAGCGTTCAGAAAATAATAATAATGAAATGCAATGAAATTAGGGGTGGGACACAAGTCTGCCGCGGCACATTGAATTTTCTTGGGATTATCTGTTAGTACCTGTTTACATTCGATTTTAAATGAATGGCGCAACCAGTGAGACGGGTAGAGTATGTGTGTAAAAGAGAAGGGTAGATTGAACCAGTTTCAATAAATATTCTCGGATTAAGCATGAACATTTTTTTGTGTGGGTGAGAGATACATGGATTTTAAGGGTGGACTGTGTGAGATAGGGAAGGGAAGATTGTTATGAAAGGATTTTTTCTTTATAATGTAAACACGGGGAACATAGTAATGATTAAAAACGCGCTTCATTAAAAATCCAATGTAAACAGGCACTTAAAGTAAAGAACTCCTGTAGGCACAATTTTCGCGAGGAGCAAGAACATAGAAATTTTTTAAAATATTTTGAAAACCAAACAAAACTATTGTCAAGCGGTTGATTTTGCGTTTCAATGATCAAGCCATGCTGTCAAACATGCTAATCCATGTAAACCCCCCCATTGGAAGGGAGTGAATATAAATAAATAAATAAATTTGATGGCACAACAGCTCATGAAGAACTAGGGCCTAGTGACTTACAACTCTCAACCATTCCTGTGTGCGTGTCTGCAGGAATGGAGGGGACCTACAGTTTATTGCCGAATCCGAACGGCTAACGAGCGGCACTTTTCTGTGACAGGAGATACTCTTGGAGGATTTGTCAATTCCTCGCAAGAGGCAGTAGCCGTTTTTCTTTTAAATAAATAGATGGCGAGGCTTGGGATCGAACCTTAGACCTCTGGCATGACAGTCCATCGCAATAACCATCACGCCACGGCTACTAAAGGGAGTGAAAGAGAGAGAATATTTTTAAAAGAAAATGGGGTGGTTGTTCATTGTCCACGGATGAGCTTCAGCGGAGAATTGTCAAGAAATACCTACAAAAAAGAGAGAAAATAAAACTACAACCACAAAACAATTCAATATTATTATGCATGTGTTTGAATAGGTAAAAGTGGGAGCGAGACAGAATACAAATTCAGTGGAGTTGAGCCAACTCAGTTGGCAGCGTCACATTGGTAAAATCGTCGTGTATAACAAAAAAAATACATTAATGTAGTTGGGTATTGTCGGCTCGGTCAAGGTCTTTTTAAGTTTTAATAGGCGTAAATTTACGAAAAATGATGTATGTAAATTCATACAAAGTACTTTGTAGATTTTTATCTTCAGTCGAAGCAAAGCAGTTAAAAGATTATGTATATAATTGGCACTCGAAATTCGAGGGCTGGTTTGATTAATCGTGGCAGCTACACTATTAAATAAAATTAAATTTGATGGCACAACAGCTCATGAAGAACTAGGGCCTAGTGACTTACAACTCTAAACCATTCCTGTGTGCGTGTCTGCAGGAATGGAGGGGACATACAGTTTATTACCGAATCCGAACGGCTAACGAGCGGCACTTTTCTGTGACAGGAAATACTCTTGGAGGATTTGTCAATTCCTCGCAAGAGGCAGTAGCCGTTTTTTTTTTTTTTTTTCTTTTAATTAAATAGGTGGCGAGGCTGGGGATCGAACCTTAGACCTCCGGGATGACAGTCCATCGCACTAACCAACACGCCACGGCTACTACACTATAAGTTATAAAAATATACCTATGTAGATAATTTTTTTTTTCGTGTCCGTTTCAGTTAGTTGTCGTTGGCCCTATCGGCATGCATTTTATTTTTTGAAAAGTTCGAATTTCGACCAACGGGCTATGTTCTATTTCGCATTAATTCTCAACTTTGTAAATATATCAAACATAATTATCATGCCTTAAAATACTTGCAACATTAAATCTTCTGCGTGACCTAAAATCTAAAAAAAAAAAAACACATAAAATATTTTTAAAATTTCTTTGAAAAATTTAATACTTTTATGTCAAATACAGCTTGAGGCTGAGCCGTATAATATGCTTCTATTTCAGAACGGATATCATTATAGAAGTATACAATCTAGAAAACCGAATACTAGTTAAGTTTGGGACATACTTAACTTTCTGTTCTTTTACTGTTCTTTCGACTTTATAGTAAAAAAAATTGTGTTCTTCAATCAAGCAAAATAAACATAAGCATGCAATGGCTAATTTAAATTTTGCAATGTCAAATAAACGTTCCCGTCGCATATAACGGTAATGTTTTTCATTGTTCGCGCAACCCTTAAAAACGCTGTTAACCAAAAATTCATATTGCTTCGGGAACATGGGAAGCAATTGGAAACACTAGCGTGTGGCACGAAATGCAACTTATACCATTATAATACATACAAGAATTGGTACCAAAATATCTGCAAGTGTGGACCCATATAGTCGTATTCAAATGAGAAAGGAGTAGGCGTAGTGACAGGGCACTCAAACCACATGCCGCATGTTTTGGTTTCTAAAATGAGCATGAAATTACATCCTTAACAATCGGCGCTGGATTTGACGAAAACTGATAAACTAAAAAATGAAAGCATATTTTTAAAATAAACTAACATTTACATTTTAAATTTTTGTGACCTAAACAACAATCTTAATTTGTTCTATGTAAACTCAAAAATACTAACTAATACTTGCCATATATACAAAAACATAAATTTTTTCAATCATCGCCGACTTGTATTTATTTGAGAAACTTCAGCGCCGTTTGATTAACTCATCTCTATTTTAATCCGGCCGTGTAATCAGCTGCATGTTAGTGTGTTCCATTAGGAACATTGTGCATTTGAACCACCCGCCTGCCGCCGCCGCCTGTAGTAAACATTTTATTTAACCTTTTAAGGAAGGAAACAAAAACAGTTTCACGGTCAACGGCAATCACGATTTGCGAGAAACTGTCGCCATCCACTCACAATCATCACAATCACCAAGTCGAAATATATGTATATCCTTCAAGTATGTGGGAGTGGGTAAAAGCAAGGACAACGCTCGCCATAAAAAGGCCTATTTCCAGCTCTCATAACGGACTATTGAAAGGCATGTGACCTAATGGGCTAGTGTCATGAAACAAATCTGACTGTTGCCAGATAGATAGATGGTTTGTGTCACTAAATTGAATTATACCATGACAAGAGCGTTTTGAGTTGAGTGTAAGGAGCGTGAAAGGGATGGAACGATGTCAACTCGGGTACTTGAAACTATTACATTCGGAATTTTTGTAGGATTGGAGCAAACTTGGTTTCTCTACGTCATCGTCGGTCGCTGGTATCGTGCATACATTTTTCGTGGAAACAATAAAGCACTGTTCCAAAATTGAATTCCCAACACACATACGACATACCACACTGTCAAATGAACCGCAGTGGGTTTGCCTTTGGTTCCATCGTTTTGTAGCGGTGGAGTTTGGAGGACCAAAACTTACCAACCAACCAACCGAAGCTGTCATTCACTTTTCAAAGGTATTCTTCTTCTAAAACGTTCGGAATTGGCTCGAATGACAGTCGATTTATGTCCTTTTTCCTGCAGAAACATTGCGAACCATGGTGGCGCCTCTGCTGTCCTACCCGACTAAACAGATTTTGATGAGGAGTCCCATCTGGTTGGGAGTTCGTTTCTTGTCGTTGCTGTATGATAAATGGCCCACAGTACTCTTGATAAATCACAAAGTTCGACGTATTGCAACAGGAGCAAGCATCCTAGTTATTTTTATACGGAAATTGTTTTTTGTTTTTTGTTCTTTTGTGTTTATTTTTTTTTTTGTCGGGGGCACTCTAAAACGAAATTTAATAGAACAATAGAATGTATAGATTTTACACCTGATTGGGGTTCGGGGCCAAGAAGATATCCGGAAAGAGCAGAAGGAGAGAGTGGCTGGGGTTACTTAGAATGACAACAGCTGCTAGAAAGGATTCGCTTCAAATATTTTTAAAGGGCAGTGAAAATGGTAGAAAATCGATAGAGTTTTTCGGTGAGAAAAGTTGAGGGAGTGCTTTATATTGATAGCTTAAGATTTTTCAGGAAACATAATTTTTGTGAGTTGAAGTTTGGTTGAAGATTATGTTTATAAAGATCAAAAGAAATTTGTAATATTCTATTTAAGACCAGTTGTAATTAATTAAGGCAAGGAATGATTTTAAAAGCCCAGATAAAATATAAAAAAAAATCTTGTTCAACATTTTCCATGCCAACAAGAAATTTCACAAAACTTAGCTAAACAAATTATCCATTTCTGCCAACAACACACACACAGGAATGATTAAGAGTTGTAGGTATACAATTCTAGGTCCTTTTCTATATCTAAATATCGCGCGTGCCAAGTTCTTTTTTTTTTTCTTTCAACGATTTTAAGCAATACCTACCTAATTTTAGATTAAAATATTTCGGACAGTTAAAACCAATGTTTTTGAAAAATTCTCAGCTTTACTGGTAAATTCTAGTAATTCCACATTTCGAACATTCATAGTAACATCTGCATACCTATAATATCATATCACACAGTGGTACCGCAGTAGATTTTAGATTAGGAGTAAAATGTTGATGTTAGAATTGTCGCCTCATATAGCTCGCATAAGCAGGTACGGTACATAATACATTTTATTGATGGAAAAGTTAAAAATAAATACATACATAGGAACATTTGATCGTTTGAAGCCCGACGCGTACTGGTCACTGTGCTGGTCACTCACGCCAGAGGTCTGGGTTCGATTCCCAGCCTCTGCCACCTAACAAATGTGCTCTTCAGGCCTACTGTCTCTTGCGAGGAAGTCAAATCCTCCGAGGGTATCTCTTTTTATAGTAAAGTTCTACCCAGCCGTTCGGAATCGGCAATAAACTGTAGGTCCCCAGCATTCCTGCAGATTGTACGCACACAGGAATGGTTGAGAGTAGTAATTCACTTCGAACACCATTTGTCGGCTGTTACATGTTGACTCAAGAGTCACAAATCTATTCAAAACTTAAGGAATGGGAGTGAGAAAAGGATCAGAGTTGACCTGCGCACTCATTAAATTTTGAAAAGAGTAATAACTCTTGAAGTCTTAAGTCAACGTATGGCTGACTTAGTATTTGCTGTGCAAAAATTAAAAAAAAGAAAAAGAAAACCAAAAGGAAAAAAGTTGAATACAAAACAACGTTGTCACTGTGATTTATTATCATGATGATCTGATCCGGAGGATAATAAAACGCAGCTGTTGTACACCCTTTTGATCCTAAGAGTCACAATTCTTAAAAAACTTAAACTTATGTTTTCTTGGTGGTGATTTGCGACGAATAAAAAAAGCCATGCGAAGAAATGTCAAAATGGACGAATATTCGTTCGTTCGTTGGTCGCTCTCATGTGAATAGTCCTTTAGACTAGTGAAGGCTGTTTCACAATGCGACGAGAGAACGAGAAGTTAGCGTGACGAGATCTCTTCACAGTTGTTCGCTCTTTAAAATGAGTTCCAAACAACGAAATAATACATAATAAAGTTTGTCGTCGTCACGTTGCGTCTTTTTTTTTCAATTTTTCGAACTTTATGACGTGACGTTACGACGAGAAATACTTTATTATGTATTGTTCTGAACTCGTTTTAAAGAGAGAACAACTATGAAGAGATCTCGTCAAGGCTGTTTCACAATGCGATGAGAAAACGAGATCTCTTCGCGGTCTCTCTCTTTTAAAAAAGAATTTTAAACAAGGAAAATATACATAATTAGGCATTTTTCGTCGTCCCAACACGTCGTAAAGTTCGAAAAATTGAAAAAAAGACGCAACGTGACGACGAGAAATACTTTATTATATATTATTTCGTTGTTTGGAACTCATCTTAAAGAGAGAAAAACTGTGAAGAGATCTCGTCACGCTGACGTCTCGTTTTCTCGTCGCATTGTGAAACAGCCTTCAGGCTGACGTCTCGTTTTCTCGTCGCATTGTGAAACAGCCTTCACTCGTCTAAAGGACTATTCACAAGAGAGCGACCAACGAACGAACGAATATTCGTCCATTTTGACATTTCTCTCACATGGCTTTTTTTATTCGTCGCGAATCACCACCAAGAAAACATAAACAAAAGTGATTTTGAGGTTAGTCGCGCACGAACAATTTGTTCGTTGAAGTGTGGATCGTATGTGGAACGCGAATAGAGTTTTACAATTCGTAACAATCAAATTGGAATTCGCGACGACTAATTTATTTTCTCCAATTGATCTTGTTTTAGCAATTAAAAAGCAGACTTTAGTATCTAAACATTATAATGAACTATGTATATTCCTACGATTTTGTTCAGTATTTGTGAAGAATTTAGGTTTACAAATTGTTTTAAATTACATTTATTTATTCATTCGTCGGTCGATATTCGCTCTCATGTGTCTTTAAAGCCTATGTCACGTCGTCATGTGTATGTTCCGTGAAATAGGCCCCAGAGATGGCAAAACTATTACAAAATCTTTCGAGCCATTAAATGAAGCTCGATTCTAATAACTCTAAAATAAGGCAATAGTTCTTTTTTAACAAATGTCAAAGGGCTTTCGGTTTGATGCTTGTAATTAGGCCACCCCTATCCGACAACTATCAAAAGAATACCGAAATACCCGCAAGAAACATCAGAATTACATCACATACTTTAAGGCGTCCACGACGACTGGGACGAGGTTCTACAACAACAACATACAAACTTTACACAACATCACAACAACAGAAGAAGCAATGATCGAGGTTGCAGACAAGAAATCAATGAAATGAGTTGTTCTCCATTTATACAGCCCGCACTCAGTTGTCACCGCATAGTAAATAAGGGACCAACGTAAGCATGCTGCTGGGTCTGTAGTACACCAGTAAGAAGTTTCAGAATCATTTTTGGGTTTTTGCCATAAAATTTCCGCTCCTCTCCCCTGCTTTTTCAACTGTATTTAAAGCTATGAACCAATCCCAACAACTCTACTCGAACCCTGCTAATACTAAAGCCCATTACTTGTTTTGTCTTAGAGTCTACAGGGTCCAGTGAACAGTCCTACCTTCGTACCCAGACTTAACTTCGGTCAGCCAAGCCAATCCCACCTTCTGACTTGACTTCGATCAGCCAAGGGAGTCAATCCCACCTTCTACCATATATGAGATACTCTGTTATGTATTTTAAGTAAGAAATAATAATTGTAATACTTATTATGAAGAATTGTTATAGAAATAGATTTAAGAAAGGTTTAATAAGGAATTGATTATTGTTACCGGAGTTCTGAACTTTCAAACACACCGAGTTTTATTTTGCTTTCTACGGTATGAACCTTGGAGAATAAAAAAGATTCACAGTACTTGTATTCGTGCCATAGAAGAAGTAAAAAATATGTATACAGTTCTAAGATATTAGATGCATGTCTGCAGGTATGGAGGAGACCTACAGTTTATTGACGAATCTGAACGGCTGGTGAGCGGCACTTCTCTATGACAAAAGATACTCTTGGAGGATTTGTCACTTCCTCGCAAGAGGTAGTAGCCCTGAAAAAAACTTAAGGTGGAAGCGGCTGGTATTAAACCCAGACCTCTGGCATGACAGTTCAACGCACTAACCATTACACCACCGGCTACTACAACACTTACACTTATCCACTGCATTATTTACATATACATAATACAAATATGTATTAGTTTTGAAATTCAATAAAGCAGCTGGGCTGTTCTATATTTCTATAATGACATGAAAATTGATTCTCTCTATGTTTTATATCTGTTGACCGGAATTCACTCAAAAATATGACCATACATTTTTCAAAAACACATCACACTCAAATTACCAATTAGCACTTCCTCCGTTATGCTCTGCTCAAATAAATGTTTCGTTGGATTCTAGAGGGCCATAAATTAGAGCTAAGAGCACTTTTCGTTCGCAAAAACTGAAAATCCCAATAAACCAAAAAAGTCAATATTGTAAAACAATCTCTGTTGCTGGCATTCACACGTCAAAATTGATTTACCCTAATGGGCATCTCAACAAGCTATGCTCATTAACTATACTCTAACCCGCCACCTCACACTAATATGAGCGACGCAAACACCACCTCCAAACATATTTAATGTGTTTTAGAAATATGAAAGGGAATCTAACAAGTGTAACACACTTAACCGCCCTGTTAAGTTTCGCACGGCAACAGCCTCATCTCTTCTCATATTCGCATCAGCAATCCACCTGCCGCACTAACGCCATTATGTGAAATTTTGTGCGAATTTCAATTCACTCGACTTGCGACATGTTAACGGTTTACACGCTTCAATGATGTTACATAAGCAAATACAATGAATGTTCTATGTTCATCAAGTAACTGCGGCGCAATGCTGACGGTGATAGCAGAGGAACGGGAGCTGTAGCGTAGCGGAACAATACCTAAATACAAAAACAGCCGAAATGCTTTTCGTGGATTGACGTTAATTAAACCAACGCGGCGCCGCGCCAGGCCCCTGTCCTTATCCACAGCGATATCCCAGCTACACTTGTCTGTTTATCTGAAAAATACACCTCATCTGAGAGACAACGGTAGGGGAGCGGGTGCGAAGTGGGGATTTGTCGGATGTTCCAATTTGTTCACCTCTAAGGCTTACGCTTGCTGTGCACTCATAAAACAAAAACTACGAAACCTACCTTTTAAATCGCTGCAGCGAATACACCTCACCTTCTCCAAGTCTGCGCCTGCCGCAACTCACCACCCACTCCGAGATGTTTATCGCAGTCACATTGAATGCAAATTGTATGTTAATTCACCGCACAAGACATCAAACTTCAGCGACTGTCAACGTCAAGTGTTAATTAATTGATGCGCCATAAGCCGCATTGGCAGGACTCACTGTCAGCGTAGCGTGTGTTTGTGTGCCGGCACTACACTGTTCCCCAAGAGTCACTCCCAATTCCAATTGCAGGCAAAAATAACGAGTACCAGGTGGTATTGATGTTTTTCTGTCCTTAATTTATCAACAACGCTATAAACTGGTTTTATTTACAATTCATAAATAATGCTGCCCTCAGGGACTGAAAATAAATAAGACAAGTGTGGAGCCACCGAACTTAAGGACGAACTATTATTGTTTACAGTTTTTTATTAAAAAAAAAAACTCAATTTAATTAATTTAAGAGAAATTCAAAATGAAAACGAGTTATTGAAAATCCATCAAAATAATTATGTATTAAGTATTTTCATGATAGAGAATATCATCGCTGGACAATCGCGTTCCTTTGTATTTTCTTTTATTTATTTCTCCCAGCACTTATAAAACATAAAACACTTGGTATGTCCCAACAGGATGAATTGTCTGGTAAATCATTTTAGATTTTAATTAAAAGTCTTATATCCACCGAGATAGCTAGATTTTACGTGAATATAATTTTGTAGAAAGTATAAGACCATTTGCTTATAATATTTCAAAAGTGTTTTATATACATTATTTAGTGCCAAGATTTAAAAAATCGATACTTTGTTTGATTACAAACAACATTTTAGAATTAAAACCGTATAATAGCAGTTGTGCCAGATAATTAATTCCAATTTTTAAATTCAAAAAATAAACAATGGTGTGCTTCAGGGCACCCTTGTGTCTCTCTAAGTCCCCTTTCACACAGGGCAACTGAGTTGCCGGCAACAATTAGTTCAATGGCGAGAAGGGCAGGAAGAAAGAGGGGGAAATGAAATCTCCCCGGTCAACAAATTCAGGAAACTTTTTTGACGTTTCTCTTCACACTACGTTTGTGTGCGTTCAACCAAGGTAGTTCAAAAGGAAAATAAAGAAAATCTCCGGGTTTTTGTTGCTTCAGTGTGAAAGGTACAAGAGATTGTTAAGGAGATTTAAAGAAAACGTCAAAAAAATCACCAGCAACTAGTATCTTCGTGTGAAAGGGGAATAACTCATTATATTTGGTAACCCAAGCAACAATTTGATACCTCAGTTATAAAATTACCTTGGTAATATTATTACTCCGAATAACCTCGGTCATGAAAGGGCTAGAAATCAGTTATTTTGTAACCGAAAGTCATTTTTCGGTAAAAATAAACCTTATATTAGACATAAGTTCATTTTTGGTAAATTTGTTTCCTCATTTATCGGTAATTTAAAAGCGTGAGCTTAAATTTGGGCAAAAAAATTCCTTTGGACAACCTGGGTTTAAGAAGAGGTTTATTTTTACTATTTAGTTCCTTTTTCCCAATTTTCTGGTAAAATAAAAACCAATTCTAGCCATCAAGCTCAAAACTAGCTTAAAATTAACCAATTCTATAGGTTACAAAGAAACCACTTCTGAAATTGATAATTTAATCTCTTATTTTGTTGGTTGAAAACAAACCAATTTTATTATAAATATAAAATAAGCAATAAAATACCTAATTTTATTGGTTGTAAATTACCCAATTTCATTTCAGATGTGAAATTGTTTTTTAAAAAACTCATTTTACTGGTTTCAATACTACCAATTTTATATTTTTGAATCGAAGTTTATAACTAGCTTTAAATTAGCTAATTTTATAGGTCGAATAAAAACCACTTCTGAAATTGGTAAGTAAATATCGTATTTTTTTGGTTGAAAATAAACTATTTTTATTACAATGATAAAATTGGCTATAAAATAGCTTATTTGATTGGTTATAATATAGCTAATTTTATTTCAGATGTGAAATCGGGTTTTAAAAAAACTCATTTTGCTAGTTTCAATAATACCAATTTTATATTTTTTAATCAAAGCTTAAAACTAGCTTTAAACTAGCTAATTTTATAGGTTGGATAGATACCATTTCTGAAATTGGTAAGTAAATACCAATTGAAAAATAAACAAAAATTAAATTCGCTATAAAATAGCTTATTTTATTGGTTTTAATATAGCCAATTTTACATCTGATGTGAAATTGGTTTTTGAATAACTCATTTTACTGGTCCCAATGTTACCAATTTTATTCGTTCGCTTCAGTAAATCCCACTAGCAGCCACACAACTTAACCTCCTCTAAAAAAAAAACGAAAACCCCATATCCACTGCAAGAATAAGTTCTCATTCTCTCATTCTCTCTCACATCAAAAATAGTTCTCAGTGTGTTTCTTATTTGTAATACCAATGCTGGGGGGCATTTAAAACAGAATTCCCTTCACGCATTCGGTAAATTCCTTTTTTGTCCCACAAATATTTTCTTTTTTGCCTTTTTATTTCCCACAAAAAATGAAAAGTTGACTTAAAATGAAAAAAAAATGATTAAAAACCAACATGTTGTGTTATAGTTAGTTTGTTTAGAAGACTCATATTTTGCAGTTCCTTTTATTTGTTATTTGTTGTAAACCAAGTTGCTTAACTGAATTTTTTTTGCCACTGTAAGTGCCACTATTTCTTTTCAATATTCAATGCTATTTTTCTTAGTCATTTCTGAAACTAGATGTTAAAATCTTTTTTTAATTTTTGAGAAACTAAAAAAGCTAAAATCTTGAATTTGAAATTACTATTTTTTGAAACTATTTACGTAATAAACTTGATTTGAAAATAACTAAAAGAATGAAATATTAGCCTTCAAAAAATCCATTGATTTTAATTCAGCCCTACGATACGATCGAAACTTCCAATTCGCGTGAATTTTTCATTCAATTTGTCTTAAATTATCTTTTAAAATTTTCTGTCTTTAGAGTGCAAATCTTTAACTGATATTTATTTTTGAGGTTCAAAAAAAATCTAACTGTTTAGATTTTATTTTTGATCGACATTTATACGAAATATGGAATATTCGTTTCCCTCCGACGCACGGATAGCAGAATACAAATTTACACGCTAACGTTTAGCAGAATAGGCTTTTTCAAGTCAACTTTTCAAGAAATAATTCCTTATTTCAACTTGTTTCGAATTGATAAAAAAAATTGATAATTGATTTTTGATGTATTCTATTGTCCAGGTAAAATTTAAAAAATCTAAGAATTCCTACAAAATGGGTGGGTTTTCCGTTTGTCAGGTCAAAATTCCCAGAGAAAGGGATTTTTCCTACGATCGCCGAGCACTGATATATACTCATCAATCATCCCGTTCCACTTGTTCTTGTCTGAGTTCAGTTCAGTTGTTTTTGGATCTAGTGCAAGTCGGTCGTGTTTATCCCGTGTTGCTGTCCGGTGTTTATTGTTTTGTGCGCGTTAAAAAATATATTTAAATAAAATAAAACGAAGTGAACCTACATTATTTTAATAATAGTATTGGAGTTGTTATACAGGTATGTTTAATACAAAATGTGTTATAATTGTTTTTCTTCGTGAAAGTGGGTAATTTGTTTACTTAATTCTTCATGTTATGGGTAGTCACATAACCAATTCACATATTTTTCCAATTTTACTTTAACTAATAAGTAGAAACACAACTCGTTTTTGTTCAAGTGGCGTAGCATTTTTACTTTTATCTTCTTTTTTTTCGGGAAACTGAGAGAGATAGAATATGCCGGTGACTGCGAGTCAATTTCAATTACCGGTTTATATAAGGAATAAGTAAAAGCATAACTTGTTTTTGCTCAAGTGGAGTAGCATTTTTACTTTTATCTTTTTTGTTCGGGAAACTGAGAGAGATAGATGCCGGCGACTGCGAGTCATTTTTAATTACCTGTTTATATAAAGAATAAGTAGAAGCATAATTCGTTTTTGCTCAAGTTAACTCAAGTTAAGTAGTATTTTAACTTACTAACCTTATTGTTATTTTATTATTTAATACTGAAACATAACTTGTTTTTACTCAAGTTGAGTTAGATTTTTACTTATTCTACTAGAGATACTGCGATTGCGAGTGTCACTTCATGCTTCATCGTGTATATATTTATTACATTCCACGTAGTCGCATTTCCGAGGTCTTATCGTTCTGTTCGTGTGCTTTTAGAAAATACAAAAAATAATTTTTATACTTGTATACTGAAAATTTTATTTATAAATATGAACTCAATTATTAAAAATAAAGTGTGTAGTCGGTCAACTTTCAAAAGAAAAGTTAAAAGAGTACTAATAAAGCTGCGTGAAAATGAAAAAGTCTTTTCCGGTGAATCGCCTCAAAATGACGATATTATGTCTGTTGAAGACCATCAGCCACAATGTAGTTCTTCAAATAATGTGTTTTCTGCCGGTAGTGAAAGTGAAAGTGACAGTTCGTCAAAAAATAGTTTAGATCCCTTCCCTAGTTCTTTGAAAAAAAATCCAGAAAATTTTTCGGAAGAATTAAAAAACTGGGCCATTCGGTACAATGTAGCCCATGTTTGCTTGCGTGATTTACTTACTATCTTACACCGTTCCCATCCTTATTTGCCAGTAGACCCTCGAACATTATTACATACTTCCTCCGCGGCAAAGCATTTTATTGATGTTCCACCTGGTAGATACTGGCATTTTGGTTTAATTCGTGCTTTAACAAAGATTTTTGAAGGTGTTGATGAATATCCATCAGAAATATGCTTAGACTTTAACATAGACGGAATTCCTGTAAGCAAAAGTTCAAAAGGCCAATTTTGGCCTATTTTGTGCTCACCAGAAGGTTTTTGTGTGCCGCCTCTTGTAATAGGTGTTTATTACGGATTGGCAAAACCTTTGAAAATTGATGAATTTTTGCAATTATTTCTTGCGGAAGCTAAAATTATTAGTGCTGTGAATATTGGTTCAAGAACAATTAAATTTAAAATAAGAAATTTCATTTGTGATGCCCCTGCTCGGTCTTATTTAAAAGGTATCAAAGGACATAATGGATATTTTGCTTGTGAAAGGTGTAATGTAGAAGGTGATTACAACTACAATACTCACCAAATGTGCTTCCCAACCTTATCAAAATCAATTCGGACGAATGTTTCTTTTCGGGCTAAGATCCACGAAGATCACCATATCAAATCATCTCCATTAGAAAGCCTTCCAATCGATATGATTAACAATTTTCCCCTTGATTACATGCATTTGCTGTGCTTAGGCATTATGAAAAAGTTATTGCTTATGTGGATCAAGAACAGATCCCTAAAAACAAAACTTTCTTCAAAAAACATTGAAAGAATCTCTGATTTGTTAGTATCAATGCGAAAATTTACTCCATGTGAATTCAACCGAACTGCACGCAGACTTGATGTTATTAGCTTTTGGAAGGCAACGGAATTTCGAACGTTTATGTTATACTTAGGTCCGGTTGTTTTAAAAAATGAAATTCATGAAGAAGTATATGAGAATTTTATCCAATTACACTGTGCTGTTTCAATATGTCTCAGTAAAAATTCGCAAAAATTTATTGATGTCGCACAGACATTGTTCATATCATTCATACAAGGTTTCGCTAAAATCTATGGACCTGAAAATATAAGTTACAACGTTCATAATTTATACCATATTGTAGATGATGTTAAATTCCACGGTCCTCTTGATAACATAAGTGCATTCAAATACGAAAATCGCTTACAATATTTAAAACGTAAAATAAGATCTGGAAATAGGCCACTTGAACAAATTGCAAATAGAATTTCAGAAGATTTTGAAAACACAGTAAACCATGTAGATGCAAAAATGTTTCCAAAGCTTTATCATCCAGATATAAAAACCTGTGCAATTGAAGGTTGTAATGGAATTTATAGAGCTGTCGAACTTAAACAGTTTGTTTTAAAATCTACCGACGCAGATTGCTATTTTCTAACAAAGACGAATGAAATTGTCCAAATGGAATTCGCAACATTTCGAAATGAAATCGCAGTTATTTATGGTTCAAGCTTGAAACAAAAAGATAATTTTTTCGAGAAACCATTTAATTCTCAGTTCATAAACATTTACAAATCAAATGAAGAAAAACATGCGATTCAGTTTTGGAAAATTGATGATATTGTGTCAAAATGTTTTAAACTTACTTCTAATACAGAATCAGTTTTCTTTCCATTAGTACATTCAGACGAAAATGTATCGAGTGGTCGAAACTGTTGAAGGGGATTCAAAATTTGTTACTGCTGTTCCGAGGAGTTGGGTTAATGAAACAACATTATTCTGGCCAAAGTCTAAGAAGGACTGTCTAACTGGCCGCAAACAATGCATACCACCATCGGAAAACTGGGAGACTTTACAATGTAAAGTCATTTTTGATGATATCGGTGAGTACTTTTATATGTATATGAGTTTGAAAATGCGACATAATTAGCCATTTCAGGTTTTTGAGCTCTCAAGAAATTTGCTAAGAGCAACAGAATCTAAACTTTAGTGCTCAGTTTTTTACAGAAAATTTACTAAGGAATCTGTTAAGGTTTCTGATGTAACAGAGCGCTCCAAGATATCAAAACCTGAACTGGCCTTAATGTTAGGATAAAACATTGATTACAAATATTTTTAAACAAAATTCTTTGAGATAAGATAAGGTAAAAATAAAGTTAAAATCTATATAATGTTGTCATCATCAAATTGGAATTGAAAATATGACCTGATTCTTTTCACTTTGAATTCCAAACCAAACACCTTTTCCCGTTCTACTTTTTGTACGCCATTTACGCCCTAATCATCTTGAAAAATCTTTATTTGAAGGATCGTGGGAAGAAGCACTTAAAAAAGAAAAAGAAGCTGAGGTTCTGTCATCAGACGAAAATGAATTTCTAGATTCCGTAAAATCCCCAGACATAACCATCAGAGACTTGAATTCACTGATGTCAGAAATTATTTCTGAAAGTATGTGTACTCCTCGACCAATGCGCTGCGAAACATCAACACCGTGCAACACTTTGACTGACGGTAAGATAAAATCAAATCATTCAAAAAAATGATATATATTTGCTTATCATCAATATTATAATTCCTAAGGCCATCTGGTTTTCAGTGTTTAACTTTAAATTGGTAAAAGCATTAAATACTGAAAACAAAAATATTACTTCGTAACGTAAAATTTTGAATTTGAATTCAAAAGTTTTAATGGTTTGGCACAGGAAAAAAAAATGTTAAAATCCATTTGTTTCAATACATTTAAAAGGTATTAAATATATTATATTGAAAATTTCAGACTACACAAACAAGTGTGAACACCAAGCTGTATTGCAGTCAATTCTGGGAAAACAGGCCGAACAGAACGTGACTCTGCAGCTTATTTTCAAACAGCAAGCGGAAGACAGCATGACTTTGCAGTCTATGCGAATGGTGGTTGCGGAGCTGAAAGCCGAATGCGAGAGCCAAAAAAAAGTCTTGGAGCAGTTCATCGCGAAAACGGAGGTGACTTTCAACTTGCTCATCGAAAAAGTTTGCGTTGGTGTGGGGCGAATGGAAATACCCGACAAAAATATTCCCGACGACTTGTTGCCCATATCCACGCACGAACAAATCGATGAGCTGGAAGAAAAAATTGGGACCGATCCTGCCTTTAGACGATGCCTGGTAAGAGATAATTTGGCTCTTTTATATCTTTTTGGTATCATTTCTACTTCTCCTCAGCAAAACGGTACAGCGTAAATTTCCTGTAAAGAATAGAAAACGAAATTAACATCCTTTATATCACCTTATTGTTTTCTCCTTGATCAAAAAACTATAACTTTTTTCTAAAATATTCGTTTTGTTCTGTTTTTCTTTTATAGATCCACAAACTAAGTACGTATGGGGGGATCAGCTCCGGAAAAACCATCCGCACAATTTGCAAGTGCATGTTCGCAGATACGCTGCTGATGGAGTTTTCGTGGTTCGGGACCGGAAAGAAGAACAATTTTGACAAATATAAAAAGACATTTGCAGCCATAGTCGAGGCAGTGAGGGTGCGATTCCCTTCATACACTGACAACGAGGGGTCCACGTTTTTCAAAACGTATTTGAAGCAGGCCCGTTTCAGACTGGGCAAAACTTCAATGTAAGTAACTTTTTGTTTTGTAAACAAAATTATTTTATTTAAAACAAATTATCTACTTTTTAAAGTTATTAAAAAGGTGGATAAAAATGTAATGGCCAAATTCAAAACTAGTTCAATAAAAATATTATAAACAGCCATTGTTTATATTCATATAATAATCATATTTGAAGTTATTAAATTTCCAAAACTTTTTGAATTAAAATCAAAATTTTTAACTATAAACTATTTTTGTGTAACTTTATTTTCAGAGACGAAAAAGCAGCCGACTCCTCAACAACAATAACAGCAACAGCAAACGAATCATCAACAACAACAGCAAACGAATCATCAACACACTGGAACATTTAATGACATATATTTAAGTATATTTTTAAGTTTATTTTTTACATAAATATCTACGAGTACATTACATTATGTATATTAAGTTTTTTCAGTAACATAGTACATATGCATATGGGCCAGACCAAGGATACCAATAGCCAGATTTGTACACGAACTGTGCACATATCTTGGCAAACTATGAGGAAAAATTGTGCACAAATGTGGCTATTAATATCCTTGGACTTGCCCCTATACATACCTACATATACTTATAGTTAAGTTTATGTTTATACCTATATTTATCGTTTCAATAAAAAAATAGAAAAAAAGTATATTTTTAACCTTTTTTTTATTTAAAAGGAATTTTACTTTTCAGCTGGAAAAGAGTTATTAAATAACTTCTTTTGGGGCGAAATACTAGGTTTTTTAGCAGCCCATTTCAAACGCATTTCAATAATACGGGGTTTTTAGAAACCCTATCGAAACGTTTGAACTCGGTATCATAAAAGCCGTCAAAATAGGTATTATAAAAGCTGCACACAAACCGGCTATTAAAAAGCCTTTTAAAATGGCTTCCAAAAACCTAATTAAAAACGGCTTTGAAAAGACGTCACAATAACGCTTTTAGAAATCGTTTACGAAGCGTTAAATACAAACCATATTAAAACGGCCAATTTTTTACTCAAATAAGAGGTTTCAAGGTGACTGTTTAAAATCAGTTTTTTGATACCACGAGATAACTTAAGTTACAGAGTTACTGACCATTTCGGGTAATGGAGAGGCTTCTGGAACGTCTTTAAACGGTATTTCGAGCCATTTTCTAACAATTTAGGTAAAAAACCCTCGGCTATAATCCGGTTTATTAACGGTATTTAAACCAAAAATTGTTGCTTGGGAATTGTTACTTAACCGTCATCTGAAGCTTATCATTATCATTACTATTACATTAAAACAAAATAAATATTTAGTTTGTCCGCGGTAATCTCAGAAAGTATTCAACCGATTTATATGAAATAAATTTTATAATTTTCCTTATTCTTTTAAGAAAGTGATAAGATATTTTTTGTTTATTATATGTGTGTTTGATGAATTAGATTATTAACTTGGTTGACCAACATATTCAATTATACTTTAAAACTTGTTTGATATTCTAGAAAAATGAGATTTTATATATCAATTCAATAGTTTCACGCAAATTTTAAGCCCTAAATCATTTCCCAACTGTAGGTACTTAAAAGCTGATAAATAAATGTATGAACAAATTATAAATTTAACAACTCTTTGTACTTTTGCATTTATGAATTCAAATAAATCCTTCTGAGAAGTTTAATTTTCGAATATTTGACAAACATTTTGTCTGTTTTCGCAAACAATATTGGAAATGGAAGGAAACATATTTAAAGTATTTTAAATTTATTCAATGGTACAATATTCAAAAAATTTGCTATTTATTTAAATATATTATAGAATAAAGGACGGAAAATATTACTTTTGCTCACGAAAATGCAGACGCAAATACAAAAAGAATGACTGAAAAGTTTGTTTTTTTGTTCTTTCTCTCTTTTTGCATAAGGCTAAGCACGTACTTGTGATTTCGATCGCGCGACTATTTAGTAGCAAGAAATAGAACAAATGAGTTTAAAGGTGAGTGACCGCGCTTGCGACCGAGGAATCACGACTGAAATTTGTTCCATTTTTCGAGCGACGCGATTGTCGCAAAATAAAATAAAACAAATCCAATTACATGCTTGTCCGCACTTGCGATTTAAATTTCTGCGATAAATCGTAGTGGCGGAAAGAAATAAACATAAGCAACGAGCAATTTTTCAGTCGCAAGAAATGAAACAAATGGTTTTAAATGTGAGTGCACACACATGCGACTGAAAAATCGCAGCGCGGCGCTTAAAACAAAATGAAACGGGTTCCATTTTAAGAGCGACTTTTCAGTCGCAACGGATTTAAATCGCATAGCGTGCATAGCCATTAAAAGATGTATGTTGCATTCGATAGCGATTAACCTTCCTATACCCACGCGTTGGTCTGTCACCGACCGACAATTTACTTTTACGCTTTTTTTTAAATAAGCTTTGAACTTTTAAATTCGCCGTGCTAAGAACAAAAAATGTTGGAAGCTGCAGGCGATCTCGGTTGAGGTAATTTCAAATTGATTCCTATGTATTTCAAATAAAAATGTATTCATATTTTGGAAACAATCATTCAAAAAAAAAAATTGAATAAATTGCTTTGAAATAATTTCACACAAATTTACTAAACAACCTCTCAGGTAACTTTAATTTTACTGCAAGCACGTGCTAAACGCTTCGGTAACACAACTTTTGGTGTTTACTGTGCGTGGCAAAATTAGCAAAAACTTTCATTAACAGCCCGGTAGCATGGTGGCATCGGCATCAAGATGAGAATTTAAAAGGATAACATGACGATGTGTGTGCACACACACACACATGCAATTGACTGACTTAATTCATCTGGTAAAATGTCTGTGGTAATTCTAACTAGCAACTTGGTACACCGAAAAACTTTTTACCCTTTCCCAGGCGCACTTGTTAATGTCCAATAAAAAAATATGCATTGAAAATCAACATCAGCCCGAATACAGTAATAGAGGCAAATAGGAACAGTGAGACTTTTGTCACACTTATGGGATTCAAATTCGTCGTCAAGGACTTTTGCCAAAGTTATATGCTCGGTGAATAGTTAAGCCGGGTAACTCATGGCAATAATTTCTAAGTAATAGACCAAGGCCCTTGGGACTTTACCTCAATCATTATTATTTTTTGGCTAAACAGTTTTGTTTTTTACTTAGCAAAATTGGATTTCATTATACGGCCGGGCCCAGGGTACATAACAAGCAGAGTTCGGACTGTGCAGAGAATGGACGCAAAAGTTTTGCCCTATAAATCAAAAAAGTTGTAGACGGAGAGTGGTGAAGTGCAATTCTTCTCCAAATGAGTCTTTTTGCCTCCTGGGACTGGGACTGGAAACCAACCATCATCGACCGCCTTGCGTCCTCGCTTTCATCCTGGTCGGATGTTGTTTCCATGGGTGGCATCATCGGTCTTAAACTATCTGGTATACCAGTCCTGATGGGGAACGAGATGAAACTTTCTAAGCGATGCAAATATGAAAATGGAATCTGTTTAGATTGTTTAGAGCTGGCGGCGCTCTGTAAATGCGGTCGCTCGTCAAGAAATAGAATTTTTTTTTCTTTTAATTCTTCCCTGATGATGGAAATGATTTTGTTTCTTATATTATATTTTTAGTTCTCTTCTTTTGGTTTTAGTTGTCATGGAGAAACTTGAGAGAACATCAAGGCGAACATCGGTACGGTATTGCATTGTTTTGGATGGAATGGAAGTTGCTTCTTGTTTCTTGTCAGGAATGCTGTTTCTGGTTGGGATTGTGAGTTTTTTGTAAAATACTATGCCATGTTTATTATTTGCTAATGCCAGAAAAGTCATAAGCAGTACACGCAGTTTTTGAGTTGAATTTAATAAACTATGATAAGTTTTGTGTAATTAAATAGAAGACAGAGGGAGAATTTGTGCTTTAGAGAAATTGTTTTAAACTTTTTGAGGAAATTGTATCTCTAAGCATTGCAAATCAAAAATTTGACAGAATTTTACTGAGAATGTAGAAAAAAAATATACATAATTATAATTTTTTTCTTATGGCAAGCGGTGAATATTTTAAATAGACAAATATTTTCGTTACAGGCTGTTTTTGCAGTTTATTGGTAAATGGTATAGATATGTGAATTTTTTTTGAGAAAATCCTGATCAATTGTTTGATTAACAGTTTAAACATTAAAGGTGCCTTCGAAGATTAATCAAAATTTCTACAGCACACAAGGCGAATGATATAATAAAAATACAAACTTCGGATAAATTGTATTTTATAAATATGTAATAACGTCATATAGTGTAGAAAAGGTTTTAAAAAAGATTAATTACTGTCAGTTTTTTAAAAAATTTAAAATTAATTAACAATTTAAAAAAAAGTCGTTGTTAAATTGTATTCGTCTCGAATATTCTTAGAAGATACAAATGCTACAGTTTCTGTTAAATTTCAATCTGCTTACACTATAATAACTTAATAAAAAAAATAAAAGAATACCAATTTTTTTTTTTTTTACGTTTCACTGTTAAAAAATCAATTTACAGTATTTTTTTAAGATCGTTAGATTAAACAGCTCAACTTTGGCCTTCACTTGCTGGAATATTAATAACTGATAAGGTTTTTGAAGACCTTCTATTGACAGTTTTCTTATAGCAAAATAACTTTGGGTCTTATGTTTTCAAGGGAGCCAATATGGGTTACACGTAGCATCTTTTTCGCACGACTAGATCGCACAAGCTTGCTTTTGTTGTAAAAGTTTCTTCGTATTTTAAAGATTGAGTGTACCTACTATAGACATAGATAATTTTTTTATGGGAACTTTAAGTTTAAACTAGTATTAGGGGCCAGTTATAGCTATCATTGAAAACCATCATTGAAAATTTTATATCGGCCCTTTTACATGTATCTTAGAGCTTTTATTAAAAAATAAATGAAAATCAACATAATTCGAAATAAATTTATTAAAAAAATCTATCTAAATTGTGTTGAGAGCTAATAGTACACTATCTGATTTCTTTAACTAATCTTAGTTTTTGAGAAAAAAAAATTCAAAATCGTAGGAGTGGTATTTTTTAATTTATGACATTTTGAAAATACTTTTAAGAAAACAAAATTGGTGCACCATTTTCTAGTATTTATTAATAATAATTTAAAACCAGAATTATATTTACCCGTTTTTGAAATATCGAATTTTCAAATTTTTTTTTTTTAAATCCAGTATGTATTTTTTTGAAATATTTTCAACTTTTTAGAAGCTTTTGTATAAGAAATTTAATTTAAATCGGTTATTCAGATAAGGAGAGATAGTTCAAAATAAAAAAAAAATGGTTCTATGAGAGGTACTGTTAATAAAGGCTAACTGTAAATTCTGTTTTTAATAAATCATAGACCGTACTAATATAAGTATTCAGAACAACTTTAATCAAAATCTCAGAAGTCATTTTCGAGAAAATTTAGATTTTCTGTGACAGTTTTTTAACATTTATATGGAAAGTACCGTTAATTTTGACTATAAGACCAATTTTTGTTGAAAGTCTAGATAATGTTAAAAAACCGCTCAGTACCAAGTTTCGTTAAAATCAACCGAGTCGTTTTCGAAATATTTAATTTTCAAAAAAAAAATTTGAAACTTTTTTTTTTTAAATCTTAAAAATAAATTTTTGAATATTACAATATTTTTAAATTTTTCAGAAGATTCTCCGTAAAAATATTTATAAAAATCAGCTTATTCTATTTCAAGAAAATCGAAAATAAAAAAAGTTCTATATGGGAGGTAACATTTGACCATTTTTGGAAATTTTATTTACATTTAAATGTAGCCCATACTTAATAAAACTTATTGAATTTTTTTTTTTGAAACATCTGTGGATCCATTTTTGAGAAAAATAGGATTTTCTAAAAATGATAAAATAATTATACGGCAGGTACCGTTATTTTTGGTCCTAAAAAAAATTGAAAAACGTGTCGGGGGAATGTCCAAAAAACACTAAGTATATACCAAGTTTAAATAAAATCGACCCATACGTTTAGGCTGTAGGCGAGTACACAGATAGACAGACAGACGGATGGAATTGCGAAACCTACTTTTTTGTCGTCCCTATAATCGTAATGTCAAGTTTGATCAAAATCTCGAGTTCGATTTTGTTTACGAATCCAAAACTGATTCATTCCCTAACCCCCAGTTTAGACAGGCGAGTAGAACTAGTAGCCTTTATGTGTGTTAGTGTATCGTTACACAAGAGAGCCGACTAGTAGCTTTAATAGCATAATATTTTTGCCTGCGAGTTGGTTGCTAGTTAGCCTGCTAGTGATTTGACATTTATATATTGTTTTCCCCTTTACACTTGTGCAATTGTTTGTTTTGTTTCAATCGTAGAAATGTTTTTCGTTTGAAATATATGTACGGTTTGAATGTTTTGTGCGTAGAAATTCATAACATTCAAAAGAATTTATCCACATTGTTTTCCTTCTTTTTATTTTTGTATTTTCTTAAGTTTTTTTTGGAATATCTTCCCGTTTGAAGTTTTATTAATAAATATCATAATAGTTGATCGAACCGCGCAATGAACTACTAGTTACACATACATTTACACAACTAACACTACGATACAAATCCTACTAGTTCTACTCGCTTGTCTAAACTGGGGGTAACATCGTAGCAAAACTTCGATATCTAAGAGTAAATTTTCAAATCGAACTTTCACTCCATGTGGGGTTGGAGTGCATATAGACACAACTTCTACGAAAAAATAAATTTAAGAAAAAAAGATTCCACATACGCCACAGTAACCCAATTCGATATGCTCTATATGCATTTATTGAATAAATAAAAAATACAAAAAATAATAACGATAATAATATAAAATAATGTTTAAGATAATGCAGAGCTCTTTCCTGTTTTATTTAGGGTTGTTCAAGTAGCGCATCTTATGTTCGAACACTCCAATTGATTTTTTTCACTTAAAAGGTATTTAAAATAATCTGAGCTGATCGTTTATTTCAAATTGGTAATCAAAAGGATTTAAATAAGCATAAACAGTTATTAATGGACTCATATCAAATATGCATTTATTTTGAATCAGCGAAATAAGCTCGAAATCTTATCTTTAAAGAAATAAAAAGTTAACTCATGTTAATTATCTCATTTAGCCAAGTAGAGGAATTAACGAGTAATTTGGATAGATATTTATTCCAATGATTGGACACAAAAAGAAAACAGTTAATGACATATAATGTATATGTATGTATGTAAATTGTTAGCTTAAATGAGAATGTGGAAAACATAATAATGGGTCTTATGAATAAAAAAAAGTAGAAGCTTTTTTTGAAAAAAGCTAAAGCTAGATAGTTAAAGCTTTTACTAGAAGCTAAAGCTAGACAGTCCTAGCTTAAGTTTTAATTAATGTGAATAAAAAAAAAGAATACACTTTTTAGCTTGAGCTAGAAAATTTTAGTTTAAGCTTCATATTTTTAGCTTTTGTTTGTTTATTCACATGTGTCGACATAGGTAGCTTTAGCTAAAACTGAGTTTTAAGATGGATAAGTCCAAAAATGTTTTTTTTTTTATCAGTCGCACCAAACCAAATATACGTATCAAGCTAAAGCCTGAACGGGTGGGCCCATTTGCTTCAAACTTGGTAGAGACTGATTGTATGTCATTCCCTAAAAGGTAAATTCAGATTTTTCTGTAAGCATTTCTGTTCAATTTTGAACAAGTAATTAATGTCCGTAAACGTGTGGCCACTGGACTTCCACACTTGTAAATTCTTTTGGTGCATGGCATGTCTCTTGTATATTAGGCCTTTGAGTGGAACGTGGGAGCCTTTCCGATCATCAGAAAATCTAAGATGTTTGGAGATCGAAATATACCTACATAGGTGTAATCAATATCTCTAAAATCTATATGAAACGTCTATTTTACCATCAATAATCTTGTGGGATACTTGCTTAACATTTTTGTTAACTAACTCTAAGTTTACACAGGTATCTGAAAAATATTCTTATTTCTGCGACCTTTAGTCCAATGCGTTTCGCCCAAGCACGACAGTTGGGCTCATCAGTTAGATGCTGTCGTAACTTTCTAAGGCGCAATAGCCGCGTTTTATTTTCTACGGATCAGGATCATTTTTTAACACGTAATACAAAAACAATTCAGGATCCTGCTCTCTATATAGATCTATTTCAAAGATCCAAACATTAATTCTTATACTCTGGTGTGTAGATGGCTTTTATGGTAAGGTAGTGTTAATTGCAGTGTAAAGAAAAGAAACAGGAAACAAATGAAAACAATTAAAACGTATGTAAAAAAGAGATGTCCAGATGCTATCATTGGGATCCATATCGTTTTATTTTCAAGGGATAATCCTGATCCAGATCCGTAGATAGTAAAACGCGGCTAATATTTTGGTCGATGACTACCGACTCTTAATAAAATCTTCAGCCCATATGCACTGCAAACTAAATGACTAAAAGGTCGCAAAAAATCTTCCATTTGAATTTAATTCAATACAGTCCACTAAACAACAACAAAAATATTTTTCTTTTATTTTTCTTATTCCTCTTAATCTTATTCTCTGCTAAGAAATCTGTGCCCTCCCCCTTTCTCTTTTTTTAAAAAACCCAAACAAATATGAATGTAATCTTTACTAATTTCTTTATTAATTTATTAGTTTCCTTATAAAATGCTGGTTTTCTTACGCATATAAACCAGCCCTATTCGTACTATTTCTAAGGAGAATTCTTATAAAAAGAACAAGTCAAAAGTTTCTAGATAGGAGTGAAAGAATCTTGAAATATTTGTAGCTTTTACTATAATATTCTAGCTAAAGCTTAAGCTGGAAAAACAAGCTAAACCTAATGGAATCTAGCGTAAGCTATTTTAAAAAAGCTATTACTAGCATTCACTAGATAGCTTAAGCTTATAGTTTTATTCACGCAAAATCTAGATTTTACTTAAAAATCCAAATTTAGCTTTAGCTTTTTTTATTTACAAGACCCAATGTTGAGAAAATGTAAGTATGCAGACGTAACAATAGTCGGTGGTGACTGAAGAGTTTTTTTTGAATGGTTTGCTATCTTTTTATTAATTAGAAATTCCGTTTATTATTTGGTCCTTGTGAAAATGTGTAAATGTGTAAGAAATTTTTAGTAACCAAATACTTAGAACTAGAATTTATTCTCTTGTGATAGAGGTGGGAAAACATGTCGATATATACACATTTCTTATTAACTTTCCATAAAAATATATCCTTTACATATATATGTACAGTACATATATCAGAACAATTCATTGCACTCTAAGGATATTAATTTCAGAACATTTATTCAATCTGAAGCCAAAAAAATGAAAGATATAAGGCTAAAGGTTCTATATGTTATACACATTCATTGCGTTTCATGCAGACATTTTCGTGCTAACGCCTACACTACCACCAGCAGATATACTTACCTAACTATCCATTGCTGAACATTAATAATTGTTTGGCATTATGAAAACAGTTATGTATTTGGTATATGAGTGTTTCTCCAACTCCCACATGTATAATAAAGTTTATAGCTTGCTGAATAACAAAATACCTAATTTGCCATTTCTGGTTCGAATTGGTATGACACTCATAAGTTTATTACCACGCACGCACCAAACGGACTCATCATCTACATTTCCAAAATACATACAAATAAAATACACAATATTGTATATGCGAAGTGGGAAGACATTAGTTGCCATTGCCATTTACCATACGAATGCTTTCATCAGTTGGAATGACATTATTGATGGAATGTAATTGCCTATTCGTTGCCATCCCCATATGCGTGGATAGGACGTCTTTACACATAGACGACCACGACGACGGAGAGAACTGTGTGAAAGCACCTACTCTTCAACAGATCACAAAAGTTCATTTGGCAATGAATTGCTAATTCCCAATCATGATACCGAGACCGAGAGCTAGATACATGTACGAACAAGGATAGTAGCTTGAGGATACAACTCAAAGCAGAGCCTAGCGTCTTCTTTTCATATGAAATAAGGGTAATTATATGCTCTTCACTTTCCTTTTAAATCCTTCCGGTTTCACTCTTGCCATAAAACGGATCTTGATAGACTTTTACTTGTTTTTCTTCTTCCTTTTTCTTTATTCTCCAACTGATACTTTGGACGACCACACACCTACTAATAATAGAAGTGTCCTTAAAAATGTTCTTGTGTTTGGAAACTCTGATGAAAAGCCCGTCGTAATCAGTAATAGCCGAGAAGTATGTCTGTATGTCCTTTGACGTTCAGTTACTTGATTTATCATGTCACAAGAAACACGATACTAATTATATTGATGTTTCAGTACTGCATGCCTATTCAGAGTCGCATTTGATCGAATAAAAAAAGCAAAGGCCAAAGGACAATCTTTGTTAAGTTCAACATAAGGTCCAGTGTTGCCAGATGAAAAAAAAATCTCCCCCCAGAAAAATTTAAAAACCCCCAATTTTTTTTTCAACTTTTTTATTTTTAATTTTTATCGACAACTCATACATATACATATACCCACAAGTATTTAGGTACTTTAAGGTATTTAAATAGTACCTACTTAAAAAAAATTGTTTTTATTTAAAAAATTGTTTTTATAAAAAATTTAATTGAGTAGTTGTATTTTTGAAATAATTGTATTTTTTTTCGTTTTTGGCATTTTATACAATTGTATATAGATTACAAAATAACATACATTCCAATGACCAATGTCAACAAATAAAATAGCAAATAAGAACCATAGTTTTAATTAAAGCTGACGTTTGAAATTGAAAATGTAACGAATGGCGATTATTATATAACGAGGCAGAAAACATAAAAAATAATGTTATCCATTTATTTATTAATCTTTTGTGATGTTAGTATATGCATGTGTATGCCCTTAAGAAAAACCAAGAGTTTTGGAATACTACACAGGAAACATTTGAGAGGAAAATTCAGGTATTGGAATAATTTAACTTTAAAATTAATCCCCCCAGATTTACCCCCAAACATCTCGTCACCCCAGATTTCCCCCTGACGATGAAAAAAAACCCCTAAATATAGGGGGAAAACCCCCAAACTGGCAACCCTGAAAAGGACTTATGTTGAACTTAAATATTTAACTTTCGTTTCAGCAAATGGGCCCAAATAATTTAAACATTTTATTAAAAAGAGAAAATGTTTATAATTAGTTAAATTAATTTCTAAGTTTACAAGACAGAAGGTCTAAAGACTTTTTTACTGTTTATAAGTTTAACAATGAAGGAAAAATATACATAAATAAGAGCGGCGTCTGCTCTTAAGGCTTTAGTTTTAATCTGTTACTGTAGGAAAAGGAGTTCATAAATATTATAGTTATGATGTTTATGTGTGATTCGAATTCAAGTTTTTGATTAAATAAAATACCAAGGACAAAAATATCCTTTACTCGAGATAAACGTATACCAATAATCAAATAATTGACAGAAGTAACAGATAATTTTCTCGTAAAACTAATAGTGTTTCATTTATCAATGTTAAGAACCAAACAATTATGAACACGCCATTCAAAAAATCAATTAAGGTTACACTGCAACTCTTCGGAATCGCGAGTGTTTGAAATAATTTTGAAGATTGCAACATCATCCGCATATATAAGGCAGTTCAAAAACTTCAACACTGATGGTAGGTCATTTTAAAAAAAAAAATAAAAAGTACGGGTCCTAAATGACTACCCTGCGGTATTCCAGAATTAACTATTAACTTCAAACTTATTTGATTCGCAATCGCAACCATCCAACTGTTCTTACTTTAAATAGCAAAACTCGATGTTAGAGTTGGTCAAATGCCTTACTGAAGTCTCATCCTACCACTATCAAGTGCAAACTTATTTTGATATTCACCCTAAAATTAAAATAGGGGTACTAATGAACTCCCAGCCAATTTAAAAAATTCGGGGGACAACTCAACCAAAAAATAAAATGTACAACTGGGTCGCATCAACTTGCTCTTGTAGTAAAATTTTCTTCAAATTTTAAAGATTGAGTGTAATATAAAACACATAATTAATCTCTATGTATTTATCCATTTTATAAATTGAAGAAAAGAAATTTGAATATGGAAAAAAATATGAAACAAGTTCTTTAAATTGATAAAACAAGTACTTAAAAGGTTTTAACCTCAAAATGAAGAACGCCATCTCAATTCTTAAAGAAATTAAAATTTATGCAGAAAAAAATTAAAAATTGTCATAGCGGTTTCTTTAAAAAATAATTTTTTAAATATAAAATTTCCTGAAATTTTTTGGAAACAAAATTTGGTATGCCATTTTAAAAATAATTTAATAATATACATCTAAAACCATAATCTCAAAAAAAATATTAAATATTATATACCCTTTAGGCCCCTTTCTAACTATTAAAAAAAATGTACTGTCTTTTTGTTTTTAATTCAAAAAAAGTTAACTAACGCGTTTAACAGATAAAAAACGATTGTAATTATATTTTCCAGATTAATTGGAAAAATATCAATCCTAGGAAAAAATCTGTTATAACCAAAGTTGTAGATAATTAAATTCTGAACAACTTTTGTTAAGTGCATTTTTAGTCAAAAGTTGAAAATAAACGAGTTATTCAACGAAAACGAATTTTCCTTAAATTCAAGATGGCGGCCAACGCAATGGAGCTAGGCGGTCGAAAACTTAAATTTAGACTCCTAATAAGCTCCCCTAACGATTAAAATAAAAAAAAAAAACCCTATCTAATTTTTTCCATTTCAAATGACATTCCGACTGAACTATAAATCCACTTCTATGGACTCCTTTCTCCATTAAGGTTGTGTCAATTTTTATTGCAACATCGTAAAATTGTTTTTACTCGAAGCAGTCAGTAGAAATGGATATTTTCAATTTAAAATAGGTTAAGCTCATTTTTTTTCAGATATTCCTGCCAAGTTCTCAGATCAGACTTAGTAAAAATATAGGAATAAGCTTATAAACATTAGGTATTCAAAAAATAGAACAATTTTCTCTGTCCCACTTAATATAGCTATGAAAACCAGACGGTTTAGTTTAAAAAATGTTACTTCACAATGGGGCCGTGAATTATTTATTACAAATGCGACCTAGTTAATAACTGACTGCCTGTCTCTTCTGTCCTCTGTCCAGTTCCAGTGTCTGGTCATTTAAGATGAAAAAATAGTGTTTGTTTTGTATTTCTGGTGTTCCAGCTTCAATTTTCAATATCCTTGTATTATCCTCGATATGTTTTAATTTTCTTTTACATTCAAATTATTTTTTTTTTGTTTTTTCTATTGTTTTTTTTTTATTATTTAATTTTGCTTTACAATGGTTTTAGTTGAAATAACAAAATTGAAAGGGTAGATGTGGTGCTCTATGATGTGTCAGAGGGCGGCGGCATGCATGGCCACGACGACGAGCTCTGTCCCTTATCTACTTTCTGATTCATTGGATCAGTTCACCTTAATTGGAACGGTCCAATTAGAAGAATGCCTGTAGACCCTTTGTATTCCATCCGACAAGAGGATTCAAGAGAGAACGAAAGTGTGGGTGCCTGTGTACTATGTATGGGAATATAGGATGGATAAAGATGACTGAACCAGATAATGGTTTTTTTTTCCTGCAGTGATCCCGTTTTGGTCCTTATTCAGGCCGTGCCGTCGTCGTCGTCGCAGTCGTCCGTTGGAGAAGTGGTGCTGTCATCTGCCTTGGGCTGTGGTGAAGTATTTATTGGTAATTTCTTGCAGATTGTCGTCTTTCGTCCTTCGTGCTCTATCGGCTTCTGTTTTGCGTCTATCTGCACGACATTTAGCCCGATAGAAACAGATAGGCGGCTGAGCTCGCCACTTAGACTTCATTTCATTCATTCAGCAGAAGGTATTTATAGCTGGTGATGCTGTTTCTGGATGACGATGAGTGAGGGTGTCGTTGGTGGCACTGCAGAAATAATTTCAAACAATTTTCGTGTGCAACAGCTATATACAGAAGCGGTTGAAGATGACATTGATTTCTTCCATTAAATTTCCGACTCTCTGACTCCGACTATGACTCCGGTTCTGAGTTGCGAGCGCCAGGAAACGAACAAGTTTACATCCATCAATCAGCGATGGCAGGCAACTTTCTGCACCATGTGGGGGCGTGCGTGCCTTATAAGTACGTTCGCCCCGAGCCCCTGATGGATTTTTGTTTTCCTTTTTCATTATTCAAGAACATTTTACTTTCTGTTCTCGTATATGTTTTATTTGTCTTGTGTTCTTGTGTTCCTGCGTACTAACATTTCTGGAAGGAGTTAAAGTACGAGAAGCTGTAATCCGAAGCATCAGGAAAGGGGCTTGCGGTGCGTTGCGTTTCCGATGTGATGTATGATTGTTTGCTTGACTATATATGCCTCTGGGACCTCGAATGAGATGAGCATAGCTTGAGGGAAATGGAATCAAAAAGTTACCAGGGCCATCGAAAGTACATGTTCCTATACATTTTTGTATCTAAAAGAAATTATACATAATATAGATACCTATCTATAGATATATTTTTTGTTTTGCTGATTTGAAAGTGTGGAAACGTTTTAATTCTCCTCAGAGGCAGTAGGTATTGAAAATCCCCTCTCCACTGTTCTTAAAAAAAAAACGTGCATAAATCTTGGTTAACTGAAGTAGGTATGGAAAATGTGTGATTCTTGACGCCATCAACATCCTTCTTCCTTTGGAAATACTGTTCTCTTCTGTTTTTACAATGAAACTCATGTGAAATATCAAAGAAATTTAAAGCTTTAAATATTTAATGTGGCACACACTTTACTCAAAACGATTCTGTTTTCGGTCTGAAAAAATTTATTGGCTTCTGGTGTATTACAGTAAAACAAAGTTCGTGGTAACGCCATTAGTCAAAATGAGCAAGTTGATTGATTGAGTTTAATTTAAGTTCAGTAAAAAAAAAAGGATATTGTGGTTATGCTGCTCGAGCTTGTTCGCATTTTAATAATTTAATAACCACAATATCCGTGCAGAAATTAGTGAGTTTCTATAATATTGTTCTTTTATGTTATTTTAGTTGAAAATTCAGAACAAAGCATTTTGTTATTTTTTTTTTTTTGCAGTCACAAAAGCAGTCAATGCTTTATATAAATAATTGCTGATATATTAAAATCATAAATTAATATCGAAAATAATTTATTCGAAAGCATTTTCAAACTAAAAAAAAGAGAGATGTCTGTTAACTGAATATGATTTGTGCTGTGTAGGCAATTAATTCTTAAATATTTTATGATTTTGCTTTTAATTTTTTTTTTTTTTTTTTTCAATTTCAGCTATTTTGGAAATAAATTTCAGATAATTGTTAGCAGATACATATTTAGGTACATATGTATTTTTTTGTAAAATTGTTTGGACTAGTGAACTATTAATATATTTACTTAAGGACCGCCCTAACTAACAAAGCTAGCAAATATAGGAAATATAGCTAGCAAATATACTGAGGCCATAATCAATGAAAATTAAGCATTTTAAATTATGTCGCTTTCGATAAGTACTTACATTTATAATCTATTAAGTAGGACAGTACCGTCCTTCAGGAATATAGATTTAATTTTAATAGTTTATATACAAAGCAGGTTTAGCATCATAAAGTTCAGTTGTTGGTCAAAAAAACTAAAAAATTGACGGAACAAAAAAGATTTTACACTTTTTTGTGTTTTTTGAAAAGTTGTATCTCCGTAAAAAGTGGTCGTATTGAGATGAAACAAAAGCATTCTAAAGCTTTATATTTTTATGTTGAGAAATTTTAGAAAATGATTATTTAAGTATCTACCATTATTGCGCAGTAATAAGAAACATCACTAGCCAAAAATTTATTTTTTTTTCTTTTTGGAAGTGTGTCATTTTCTTTAAACAAAACTTTTGAGCTGATTAAATAAATTTATTTGAGAACCTTTTTATTTAACTTAAATTTCGTAATTTTTCGACGTTGTACAATTTTTTTTTAGAAGAAAATCTGGCTTTGAATGAAAAAAGAAATTTTTGACTTTGGTTACCAATATCTCAACAAACAATGTAGACACGAAAAATATAAAAGGCAATTTTTAAAACTGGAAGAATCCTGTTGAACATTCTTTTAAAATTTTCGTTCTGCTTTTCGTTCTGCGGTACGCTGTTTGATAGCCGAAATCGATAATTGTAGCAGATTATTTGGAGAGATATACCCTCTGTGTTCGCACATAACACGCCGACTCCACAGGACATACAGAGATGCCCAAGATCCAAACCACAATCCAATCAACAATCAGCTCGTTTTTTCGCACTGGGCACTTTATGTCATGTCGATAGTTATGTCGACAAATTCCACTAATAAGTCAGAGCAAGAGAATCACACACAAATTCCTTCAGTACTACTTCTACCTCCCCCCACACATGGAACGTCAAATCTCATGGCCAGGCTTTGAACAGAGCGGGAAAACGGCTCGATGCATATAGCTAAGATGCGACAAAATGCTACGACGTGTACTTTGGGTTGAGACAAGCAAAAAATTGTACCAAAGGGTGTTCTTTTTCCCAACATTTAGAGGTGGGGTGGGGAGTTTGGGTAATTAAAAAAAAAAATTTGACTTTAAATAAAATAAATCATTTAAAAACAACGGCAACACAAATGTGGTTCGACTTTTTTACTTTAAGTTTTTTTCATAGTTTTTTGTACGTTTTTTTACATTAGTTTTTTTACCTGCTGTATTTTTACTATGCTTACCTATGTAAAAACGTAAAAAATGGAAAAAACTTCAAAACAGAAGATGAGATTTTGAGCTGATTATTCTGAGCGGTATCTAAAAAAACTATTGGGTTTTTATTTTATTTTCGGTATCTATGTTTCTAAAAACAGATCCTCTAATTTATTTCTGTTCAAGTTTTTCATTATAAAATGCTTCAATTATTTATTTGTTCTTCGATTTCATAATAAAATGATTTTGCCTTATCTAAAAGTACTCGTTAAACTATGCAAAAATTTAAAAAGACAATATTTTTTTTTGTCACTTTATAAACAACTTGAATGATTGCAAAATTTTCTTTATTTATTTAGATTTTGATAGATAATGGCAATGCCTCTCATTTTCTCTCTTTTTTTTCTCAGTTTTTTACTCTACCTCCTCTTTACCTATTTCTTATTATTTTTTTTTAATTTTCTACGGAATTTTTAAGTTTTTTTTCTCATTTATTTACGTGTTTTTTACCTAAAAAAGGTAAAAATTATTTTACATGGATTTGAACATCACTCGGCAACACTAACAATAACATGACATGTCTTTTTTTAAAGCCAAAAATTCAGTTTTTATCACAAATTATTTTAATGTATAATTTTTGAAAAACTTACTTTTGAATTCAAAATTAAAAAAAAAATTAAAAAAAAACTTGTATTAAAACTAATTTTGTTCAAAATTTTAACTTTTTTTTGTTGCGAATAGCTCACATAACAGGTGCTATGATCCTTGAGTCAATAAATAATCATAAGAAGATTTTCTGGACGAATAAATGTGTAAAATTGTTAGTTGGCACACAGACACAATTTGATGGTATACGAAGTTTGATGCCCAACATCCTTAGGCCCAGTTTTATAGTCCTCCTATTTTTTTTTTGTCAATCAGTATTGCTATTGTTCATTTGTTTCGTATAATAACAAAGATAAGGGCATCAAAGCGAAAATAATTCTATCTCTTATGACGCACATGACAACATCCAAACTATAATAATATTAATTTAAAATAATAGAAAACATCCTGTTAAAGCACTTTCGATTTACCAATAACTTAACTACCACTAAACTCAAGCCGCACACCGTTTCCGTCATACAAAGGAGGGAACATTTGCCAGGATAAATGCCTGTATAAAAGCGCATATTACCACTAGACTTCCTCCATTATAATATGAAAATTTCCTTCCTCCTCTCTGTCCTGATGGCCATGTGCCCCATCACACACAATCAAATGCAACAAAGGAAATTCCAATCCCTCCACCTCAAAAGTCTTGAGCAAGTCCTGAAATGGATTGGCCAACTATACGTTCATTTATACAAAGTCCAGGCTTTTGTGTAACCAAAAGCTATTCTCATTGGGACAACAGTTATTGCGACCAAATGTACACAGACAGCGTCAAGTGGTCACAGTCATTGATGTTCTACATGAGTAAGTACATACATTGAGTTCAAAAGGAACAGGAAGAAAGAAAAATATTACAAAAAAAAAAAAAAAAAAAAACATTATTCGCTGCAGGTGAATTAAATTGACTCCTAATTGAAAGCAATATTGGAGTGTGGGTCCTTGAAGACAAGGCTCTCTGGTTACATTGACCCCTTTCAGGACCACCATCGTTTTCGTTCGTCCGTCACCGTGCGTCTTCGTTTGCCCCAAGAGTATATGGAACCGGAAAGTTGTTTGAACATGAAAAATATCAATCGGTCTTATAGCTTAAGGGTCAATACGTATATAGGGCAACACAATACAAATCTCATTTCGAATCAAAGGACCTCAAGTGCTACTGTGTGGTGTATTGCAGATTTTATGGTTCGAAGCGCCGCAAAAGTGGCTTTACTTTTGCTTGAAAATAAATTCATCGTGTAATTCCGATCGAATTCTCAACAAAGTCACTTTGAGGCTAAAAAAAAAAAAAAAAAAAAATCAAGCTGAAGGATAAGAAGTTTTTTTTTTTTTTTTTGTACAAATGAAATGATTGAATGGCTTGCAATTATGTGTTCGATAAGAACTTTACTTACACAAAGTGAAATCTATTTTTAATTAATAATCCATATTGAATGTTGCCACTCATAACAGGACGTGCAAATAAAACTCTAGAACGATGGTGGGTTATATGGCATGGGAATGAGAATGTCAATCGATTTTTGAATTATGCTTGATCTATATTTGTGTATCAAAAAAATCTAATTTATTAGTTGGCAAGGTTAAAGGTTGTTGAGTGAAAAAGCACCAAGGGAGGATTTTGTCCTCTCTCTAAAAACCATGAAAACTGTTCCAAAAATTTAAAGCACATTTATGATCTATACCTACGCCATTGTCATCAGATGTGACTCTCCACTTCCACTCCAAAAATGCCGCCTGCCGCACTATGGGACCGAATATCTCAAAAATCCATGACTTGAATATCTGAGTAATACCTATAATTTTGAGAAATTCAGCTTTTACTTGCGATATACTATAGGGGTACTATATGAAGGGTTTTGAATTCGTAAAAACAATAGAATTCGAGATTCTGGTCAAACTTGACAAATTACGATGACAAAGAAGACGAAAAAATTGGGTCTCGCTATTCCGTCGCTCTGTCTGTCTATCCATTCGCCTAAACAGCCTAAACTCATGGGTCGATTTTATTCAAACTTGGTATCTAACGTTGTTGGACATGGAAATTCCCCCGACATGTTATTTTAAATTTTTTGGGACCAAAAATAACGGTGCCTCTCATATAATTTTTTTTAGCATTTTTAGAAAATCTTATTTTTCTCAAAAATGGCTCCACAAATTTTTCAAAAAAAAAATCAATAAAATCAGGTATACCGTATAGGCTACCTCTTGATGAAATAAAATTTCCAAAAAATGGTTTTAAATGGTACCTCCCATAGCACCATTTTCTTTTTATTTCGTTTTTTTCCCAAAAAGGAAAATCCAAGAAAATACCAAGATTTCAAAAAATTTTTTTTTTGGATTTTTAAATAAAGTTTCAATTTTTTTTTTTTTGAAAACCAAATATTTCGAAAACGACTTCGTTGATTTTTATGAAACTTAGTATCGAGCGGTTTTTAACATTATCTAAAATATTTTGAAAAAAAAATTTCCTTATAGGTACCTTGTCAATCTTCACGGTACCTTCCAAAATGTTACCTTCCTAAATGTTAAAAAACCGTTACATCTAAATTTTTTAAATCTAAATTTTTTCGAAAACGACTTTTCCGATTTTGATTAAAATTGTTCATTAGTACGGTCTATGTATATCATTTACCAAAAACAAAATTTACAGATAGCCATTAATAAGAGCATACCTATCTCTTTTTATATTGAAATATATCTCATTATCTGTATACAATTGATTTTTTATGAAAATTCATTGCGGTAAAGAACAAATTTCATATATAAAATAAATAAATTAGATGGCATAACAGCTTATGAAGAACTAGTGCCAGTGATTTACAACTCTCAACCATTCCTGTGTGCAGTGCGTGTCTGCAGGAATGGAGTGGACCTACAGTTTAGCCGAATCCGAACCGCTATAATGTGAGCGGCAATTTTGTATGACAAGATACTCTTGTAGGTTTTGTCAATTCCTCGCAAGAGACAGTGGCCGTTTTATTTTTAAGAATTATCGAACTTAGACCTCCCGCACGACAGTCCATCGCACTAATCATCACGCGACGGCTACTTCAATAAATTTCCTATCGAATGGCGAATAACGGCGATAATGCTATAACGGAGCGGGGCCGTGGTATAGAAAATTGGCAATTGTTCCCATTTTGATTGGATAATTCTTTAGAATGGTATCATTTCTTGGTCTTTTACTTTTTAGGACAGGCAAGCAATTTTTGACAGGCAGTTTGGTCTCTTCTTGATGAGACCCGTTATGCCAGGATGGTCTTAACAATAGAATTTATATAGAAAATATTTTATTAACCTCAACTGTCTTTGAGTAGGTACCTTTTTTGTTGTGTGTTTATCATGAAAAATTCTAGCCTATCGATTTTTGATAACATTCTTCAACTAATCGGCTTGGGTGTCACAAGACCCAGAACCCCTGTGGTTGAAGTTACTGTGTTATAAATATATTTGAGTGTCTTGCTCAAGAGTAATATAATAGCTTATATTAACTAAACAAAATACGTACGATTGTCTATGTATCTCAGGATCGTAAAAACAGATCCATTCGTAGTCTGTATTGTGCATAATAATTAAGAAGCAAGATTTCGGTTCGTAAGAAAACTGAAGACAGTTCGAGATTAAAGTATAACTCAAGTTACTCACCAAATTCGGTGAAATAACTTTGAATGTAGTGAATGCCTTTGACTTTTATCGTTCAAATTTATTAGGTCGATACGCGTAAATTGGTTTTTAAACTAACTGAAAATAAATGTATTTCCAGAGTTAACTAGTTTAGACTTAACTCACCGCTCAAAAACTGTCCCTTAGTGTGGCTTGCAGAACCGTAACCGTAACCTATACACCATTATATTTTACCAAGAAAATAGTTATAAGAATAGAAATTTATTCTAAAAGTGCAAATGTTTTCAAAGAACTAATTTTTTTTGTTGTTCATTCAAAATTGTTATGAATAAGTTTAAGACCCGGGGGTGTCCAAGTAACTAAAACTATAATATCTTTGAAATTTTACCAGTAAAGAGTTTAAAATCTGATGTTGAAAAATTCCCGAATTCCAGTTATAAGTTTAAAAATATCAGCGAAATATAAACATCCAATGGCAATACTTTAGTCCTTGCAATAGAATCTGTGACGTTTTGCATGATGCAATTTAAATGAGTGTTAATCTATTGAGAAGGGGGGCAGAAAAAGATAGATCCATTTATGCACATTGTTTGTTCACGTTATGCGACAGAACGTTTTAAATTTTGATTTCAATCAAAATAAATCAAATATCAAAATTAAATTTTCTGAAAATTAATGTCTACAAAGGAAAATTCATCTGGTAATGGGATATTTTTATATCACAAGAATAATACCTTCTTTCTTTTTTGGAAAATATCAAATGCAAAAGTTTAATGTAAAAGTTTAATAACTTCTCGAAGGTTATTGCATATAATATATGTACATTAAGTAATAAATATAAAAACATTCATGTAGCTTTTTTTTATCTAGGTACCTTACCTATCAACCTTCAGTTTTGGATTTTTTTTAATGAGCAAAAAAAACTTATGCAAACACAAAACAAGTAGAGAAAAACGTTAAAAAAGGAACATAGATACTTTTATGCATCATCGTTGTTAACAGATATGTATACTTTTTTTTACAAAAAGTAATATATAAAAATTATTCATCTGTCTCAAATAAAATTTATAGTAACTCAAAGTGGTTGAAGGAGAGAGCTTAACTTCAGAAGCAAATCCACGTAATACTACAAATGAAACATCATTTTTCTTGAAAACTTGGCCGTAGCCAAAGGAAGGGGTTAGCGAACTCAACCGGAGTAAGGTACAAAAATGGTTAGCCTTACTTGAATTCGAGACCTTAGTCCAGTATTGTTAATATGCAATTTCTGTTAAGTTCAGTTCGTCTTACATAGATTTCATGAAGAATACTTAGCATGATTTTTTTTGTGATTATCTTTTTTTTTAAATTTTGGACCATCAAACCCTTGCAGGCTTGTGAAGTTTGTGAAGCTCGTAGAATAATTGCATAAACGTACGATACTTTAAAATAATTTGTAATTCTTTTACAAATCTCAAGACAATACTCAAGACTGATAAATGATACTTAAAAATACTTCAATATTGATTTGCTTTGTTCAATGATACTAAATAAAATTTTATTCCATCCTTTAAAAGATACAAATCAAAAACTATTAAAAATTGATTAAAAAAAATTCTGCTTAGAAAAATTCAGCTTATAAAAATTCCTTCCTCACCGAAGGTGAAAATGCAAGTTATTTGGATTTCATTTAAATTAAAAAAAAAAATATATAGCTTCATAACAAATATTATTTCCTCAATATCATGAATGATTAATCTAGGGTTTTTAATTGCTCTGCGACCTTAAGATCTATTTTGCCTCCATTAAAAGCCAGATAGAGCTTGCTCACTTACAGCTCTTCCTCCAAATTTGTTGCTTTGAAAACTTGTTTTTCGAGTATTTTTAGAAAGGGGTATAATTCACGTTCCATATGCCTGGGTCTTTGATGCACTAGTGCTGTGATCCACTCAATATAATACAATTCTCATTATTTAATGATTGTCAACTTAGCGAAACAACATTCACCGATCGGAAAAATTTTAATTGGGTAATTACCCGTTAATTAGTCGTGAATTAGTTGTGATAATTTCGAATTTTTCGTTCGATGTTTTCTATGTTTTTTTTTGCTGCTTCGCTAAGTTGATATCAACTAAGCAAAGCAGCACCTCACAAAGGGGTGAAAACGTCTTATAGCGAATAGTTTATTGCTTAATAATTAGCCGTTCAGCAGTTCCGAATTAGTTGTGACAATTTTAATTTTCTCGTGCAATGTTTTCTACGTTTTTTTTGCTGCTTTGCTAACTTCGTGTCAACTTAGCGAAGCAGCATTTGAAAAACGTATAACAACTTCTTATTGTGAAAGTTTTACTACTCTATAATTTGCGTTAATTAGTCGTGAATTAGTTGTGAAAATTTTGAATTTGTCGCTCTATGTTTTCTATGTTTTTTTTTGCAAAATTGTTAAATTGGTATCAAATTACGGAGAAACGTCTGGAAAAGAGTTAAAATCTTATATTGATTGGGTTCTTGCTTAACTTGTTGTGAAAATTTTAATTTTATCGTGCGATGTTTTCTATGTTTTTTTTATTTTGGAAAAATTATATTAAACATTGCACGACAACTAACAGAAAATTTTTAAGCAATAAATATTTCGACTACACAAGTTTTAACCCATTTTCAATGAATTCGTCTCAAACTTTAAATGAATTAAAAAAGAAAAAAACATAGACAACATCGCATGTAAAAATTAAAATTTTCACAACTAATTCAGGACTGCTTTAGGTAAATTATTAAGCAAAAGCCCAATTAATATAAGAAATTTTTAACTCTTTTCCAGACGTTCCTCGGTAATTTGATACCAAATTGAAAATTTTGCAAGAAAAAACATAGAAAACATTGCATGACAAAATATAAATCATCACAAATAATTCAGGATTGACAAACCGCAAATTATAAAGCATTAAACCAATCAATATAAGAAATTATTACCGCTTTTCCGGGATTCATTGCTAAATTGATACCAATTTGAAAATTTTGCAAAATAAAACATAGAAAACATGGAGCGACAAATTCAAAATTGTCACAACTAATTCACAATTAATTAACGTCGAATTATTGCGTAGTAAAACATTCATATTAAGGAGTTGTTAAACGTTTTCGAGATGCTGCTTCGCTAAGTTGACACGAATTTCACATTTTTGCAAAAAAAAAAAAAAAAAAACATAGAAAACATAGGGCGACAAATTCAAAATTGTCACAACTAATTCACGACCAATTAACGGCAAATTATAGAGTAGTAAAACTTTCACAATAAAAAGTTTTTATACGTTTTTCAGATGCTGCTAACTTGACACGAAGTTAGCAAAGCAGCAAAGAAAACGTAGAAAACATTGCACGACAAAATTAAAATTGTCACAACTAACGCAGAACTGCTGAACGGCTAATTATTAAGCAATAAACTATTCGCTATAACACGTTTTTATCCTTTTTGAGCAAAAAAAAAAACATAGAAAACATCGAACGACAAATTCGAAATTATTACAACTAATTCACGACTAATTAATGGCTAATTACCCAATTAAAATTTTTTCGATCGGTGAATGTTGTTTCGCTAAGTTGATACTAATCATTATTTAGGTGTTTTGTTATGTTGATGTCTTTTAAGATGGCTTTATAGACGTAATCTAATATGTTTTGGACTGAAATATGCCAGTCTTGCAAGTCTAAGTAGTGTCAGAAGAATAAATAAAAATTAAAAATAAAGGCATCAATCTCCAAGAGACCAAGACCATTGCTACAAATCGCTGATGAAAAAGAAGAACTTTCATGAAATATGTAGACATTAAAAGATGGATTTCGACCTTATATCTTTGGCTGTATATCGTTTGCCTCCAAGACAGGTTATGATACACTTGGTCATAAGAAAATCCAAAAAATTATTTGCTATATAGGTACCTACATGATTGCACATCTATTATTTGAAAAAAATTAATAAAATCAGAAAATTCGAAGGGAATGCCCCTCTCCGTATTACCTTCCTGGCCACGGGCACACCAATTTACTCATACATAAACAAATAAATATATTTACATGTACCTATACTATTTCCGCAGGAACATAGGTAGGTACATTTTTACATATATTTTTTCGCATGAGTTAATGCAAGTTCAACTTTATCCATTATGGTGCTGCTGATATATTCGTGTATCCATCGAGTAATAGGTAAGTATACTAAGAAAGGTCGTATACTTTCATTTTGCATTTACTTATCATTTCGAATTCATCCACTTCCACTTCACAAGAGAAACCTATAAGAAGGAAAAAAAAAATTAAGCAACATAAACCTTGCAAGTTCAACAAAAAGTGAAGCTCATATCCTACCCCCCCCCCCCCCCCATGACCCCCATAAAACACATGGGGAATAAAAACATACCTTTCATTTAAGCTGAAGATACTCTGTTATAGAAAGGTAGCTTCTTCTTGTATGATGACGATGTCTACCCATCACCCAAAGGAGCAATACGAGCAAAGTATAAGAAACCCAGGAGCAGAAGATCCTTCAAAGAAGCATAGACAACACATTTGTCTCCCTATATTGCCAGAACACAACTCAGCAACAGCGCCATCATCAGAGTATCGAATGAAAAAGCTTTCCCTACGGCAGCGGCAGGTATAGCGAACTTACGCCAACTTCGGAACTTCTTTGGTTCGGATTGGTGTGTTATTATATCTTGGGAGTGCATACAGCAGAACACCGAGGAGAAGCTACCTTTCGTTAACCTGAATCCTGATTCAATTTTTTTTTTTTGTGCTCGCTGGCAATTAGGGGAAAGAAATCTTTTACGTCGTTAGCCACCGCACATCCTTCGACTTCGTCTCGTCTCCTCTCTTTTCGTCCGGAAACGGACACGAACATATACAAAAGCCATGCAAGGTCCGTGTTAAAAAAAAAAAAAACTTAGGTACGTACTTACCTATATAAAAGTTTTGTTGGCCCACAAAACAACCACAAACACAAGCACAAATATCCAGGAGCAGGACTTGATGTTGATATGTTGTTGGTCTGTACAATATTTTTACCAGTGGAGCGGAGCGGAGCCGACTTAAAGTAACTGAAACAACAAACAAAATCTCGGTCGAAAGAAAAAAGCAGGTTAAAAGGGATGGATAAGGATATATGTTGGTATGTACATACATACATACATGGGAACAGCAACGGCAACGGTACTGAGGGAAAAACAAATCTTATTAAAACTGCTACAATTGTAACGCAGCATACTTATGGAAGGTAAAAACCTTATAAAGTAATTAGGACCATGTTTGCCTCAGAGGCAGTAAATTTTCACAGAGAAACCAACTTTTCCTCTTTCCCTGCTAAAACAGAACACAGAAAACACGCAGGATGAGTGAGTAATTTTCATTCTCATCGTTGTAGTCGATTCGTACGTTCTCGTTCTCGTTCTCGTTCTCGGGCGTATAGTTAAACCATAGGTATTTACCTGCTGCTACAGGTACCTAACGCACTAACTATACATGCCTTGAAGGGAGGAACTTTCCATTGGACTCATTATGTGAATACAGATTTGCAGCTTCTCCTGCACCACCCCTCGCCCCCACAAGCACCATATATGTGCGTCGTCGTTAATTCAATGAAATGAATCCACATTGGGGTGGGATTACCACCCTCTTCGCCACCACTGCCGGCCACCGTACAAATGTGGAATGCCCAGATTTGTGCATTATCATCTTAAATGCCACTTTGGTGCTCCTTATACAAGTGCGGTCCATTCTTTCGCGAGTAATTATGCCTTGTAGAAATTTTCCAAAGAACCATAAAACCTATTTTCACGTTGTATACATAATATACATAGTTGGAAGAAGTAGTATACTCGAGGTGTTGAAAAAATTGTAAAAGGTAACAAGAAATTCAACTAATTGGAGCACAATTTTTTTTAAATCAAGTATGGCCTTAACGAAAAAGGTGGGATTAAGTCAAATCAATTTCAACCCAATTTTGTGGAAATATGTTTAGATATTTTTTTTTTATTTAACATTTGTGTTAACTTTTTTTTACAATTCATAAAGCCACTTGCATATCAAACAAGAACTCTGGATAATGGTAGCCATTCCCAACTAACAAAATAGCTTCCGATTTTGGCAACTTAAGTATTATTCGCTGCTATAGCACTTTTATAGCCCTTCCAGAGCGGAGTTAAGTCGTTATAGGAGTTAATGTTGGTATAATTCATCACTTAAGTATTCTCTGGAGTACATTATATCAGCCTTACAGGCACAATGAGTCAATTTTTCTATAATCATTCTATAGTCACACTATAAAATGACTATAGAGTTTTTGCTCCCAAAACGATCCTATAAAAAAGTTTAAAAACCCTTATACTAGTAGCTCGATTTGTACCGATATCAATTGTATAGAAAATATAATAAAGCTTTAATTTAACAATTAATATGGGACCTATACACGACATTTTTATAGAATGATTACCGGATAACCTTTGGCCAAGACATACTTTTATTACGCTATAATTTTTTCTGTTGGGTGTTTTAGTGTAATATAATTCCTATAAGTTTTGTATAAGACTATGCAAATTTTAGAATAAATTAAGAGCTTCTACGCAGCTATTTTAAATCAATAATATTTATCTGAAAACCTATTCATATCTAAATTTATAAATAAATAATAATAAAATATGGCAAAAAATTAAAAATTCGGGCATAACTACGATAAAATTATAAACAAGGGCCGCCAACAACAAATTTAAAAAAAGATGACAGAAATAGGAACGGTAAACAACAAACTCAAACGATTTTAAATCATCGCTATAGAAAATCTATAGGCGTATTCTATTTTCTATAGCGATGCTATAAGTATGCATACCTTTTTACATTATTGTGCAGCATCTTTGATGAATGACTATATGAGGCTTATAGGTTAAAATTTTGTATGAAAGAGACCCCGATTTAATGCAATGCACCGCATAATTCAGATTGGTCGAGCGGTTAGCGTGCTAGACTATTGGTGCAAGGGGACTCCGGTTCGATTCCAATGAGTGTTAGTAATTTTTAATTTGAATACAAATATTTACAATACTAATAAAAATAATAATTATCTGTAAAGACCCTTTCAGGTTTTTTTATAGAAAAAAATTCCTTCTATAGCACTTCTTACAAATCTTATAAGAGTATTCTTCGGAGTATAACAATTTTACTCCATAAAGGTGAAATAGGAGTGAAAAAAGGTCGCCTTTTTACCTCTTTGGAGTATAATACAAAACTAATTGAAGTAGGTTATTAAGTAGTAATAAGAAACTTCTTTGGATGAATATAAGACTAAAATTGTTAGTTGGGATTAAACTAGAAAATACTTCTGTCCAAAAATATTTTGTTAGTCAAATATGGTGGGTCCTTTAACGATGCAATATATTTGCCCAAAATCATTATAGCAGTGTAAAGACGAAAGCAGATGTGCAGCTTATACCAATACAGCTTATTCTTATGCAACACAGGTTCTTATGAGGGCTGGCATAAATTTAGGCTCTGCATGCAGACTTCTCTGCACGATATCTCTATTTCTAATTTCGCTGCATGGGAAAAAGCTACACATCTGTTTTCGGCTTAACCGGTCACCAGGGCGTATGCGTCCTTTTTTTAAAAATTAAATGAAGTTTAATAAGGTAAGAGAAAAACAATGCCTAAATTTTTTATTTAATTTTTTATCATAAAAAGTGCGATATTGGGTCATGATTCATGAATTAAAATACCTTTAAAATTATTTTTTTTTATACCTTAAGATTTTAACTTTTGCTTAATTGCATTGTCACCTATGTGAAAGGAGGATTTCTTTTGTACCATATTATATCCATTCTTTCATTATTATTAAAATTATAAAACAAGGAAGATAACATTGTTTCCAACCTCTGCCATAACCTACTTTAAATTGAATTTTCCTTTCGAACAATAGCTGCTGCACCAAAAACTAAAGTCCTGAAGTTGAAAATTGCACTATACCCGAACAATATTTCGAAAGAAACCACAACAAAGAAAGCACAAGGCAAGGCAACATATACATACGCATACCTATACCTATCTAAATCTATCGACCGTTTCTTCGCCCAAAGCCAAAATCTAATAAATAGATGCAATTACCATAAAACTCGATCTATCACAATAAACAACAAAAGTGATGTGCAAACAATGCCGTTATAAGAAACTATTAAATCAAAAGCATCTCATACCCATCTCTCGCTTCGACCGCCATTCATCTCAAAAGATACGAAGATATACGTTACGTTGCGTTGTTTTGCTTTTTGCAGACAATCTTCTTCTCTACTCACTCAAATATTCGTCGAGGATGAGAGATTGCTTTTAGATGTCGATTCATTTCACTTAGAGTGAATCGAATGGATGTAGGTATATACTTTGCACCTATTCTATCTCTTTATGGGGTGAGGTGAGCCTGCCTGATGCATCTGATTAGATGGAGATCCCCGTTGGAAATCACGTAATGAGGTCAAGTTGCATTTTTATTCGGTCGTATCGTAGTTTTGTATCCATCTTGCCTCTCTATGTGTATCGACTCGACTTCTTTTTTAATTTTATTTGAGTTGTGAATTTGTCACACGCAGACAAACCAAATGAAGTGTGTTGTCGTTGTTAAGTTCGCAAGGACTATTTCAAGAGGATTCTATCATTCAGACGCAATTTAACGCCACTGTAGACAATCAAAAGGACTCAAAGCAGACAAATATGATTTGAAATAACAATTTTAATTTCATTGGCAAAAAAAAAATCAGTGTTATGGTTGTTTTTGATGGTGGAGACAAAGGCTTTATGTCAAACTTGAATTTCTATAGTAAAGGAGTTCTAGAATTGATTGATGTCTGGTTAGAGTGGAAATGCTTATGCTTATTGGTATTAAAGAAATATTTTAAAGACTATCATTTTGTGCGGGTTAAAAGGAGTTTTCCAACAATCTAGTTTTAAATGATACTTAAAAAAAAGTGTACATAGAAAGCAAGAAAAAGTGGGTCTTTGATTTAATGTAGTTGGAACCTTCAACATACACCAGTCGCAGTCCAATAAGCTAGCCACTTTGCTAATTTGCAAAACAAAGGTATATGATGTTGAAAAAGACTAATTAGGAAGTACATATTTCTAATCGAATATCCAAATTTTCCCAAAAAGTTTTTACTAGCAAGGACCTTTCGAGTATTTGACAAGTTTCCCTCGTCTATAGATTTTCCGCTGAAAACTTTCCAATAAAATAAATAAATAAATTTTATGGCACAACAGCTTTCCAATGCCTTGATTAATCTTGGAGAAAAATATATAATTTATCTAGGAGGATCAGAAAAACAATTAAAAACGACATTCACGTTTAAGTAGGATAGGACCAAATAAATTAAATGGCAAATAACTTACCATAATAATATTTTCTACTAAAAACTATGTATTTTATATATAAAAATGGATGTATGTTCCTTATAGACTCCGAAACCACCGTACCGATTGGGTCCAAAATTTCAGAAAATCTTACTTAAAAGTCGAAAGGTGTCACTGTGCATGTTTGGTCAACGTTCGGTCTAGCAGTATACCAGCAAGATGCAGCAGTGCATGCATTTTCGGAATAATTTCAAAAAACACGATCAGATTTTGTTAAAAACTTAAGGAAATTTAAGGTGAAAGTCTGAGCACGTTTCTGTGTGTATTTGGTCAATATAGGCCTAGCAGTTTGCCAACAAACTGCAGCAGCGCACACGTTTTTCTGCTAATTTCAAGAAACACCGTCCGATTTTGTTTTAAATTTCAGGATGTATTACTTGGAGGCCCAAGAGTGTTATTGTTCGTGTTTTGGTAAATTAATGTTTGGTAAATAATGTAATGGTGCTAAACAAATGTGCACCAGTGCATGAATTTTCGGTATAATTTGAAAATTATGACAAAATGTTAATTGGAAATTAAAATAGTGTGTCTGTATGTTATTGGTCAAAAATTTTCTAGCAGTTTGCTAACAATGCAGCAACGCATGCATTTTCGTACTAATTTCAGAAAACAAGTTTATATTTTGTTCAAATTTCAAGAAAATGTATCTTTGGTAAAAATTGTTCTGAAATACGAGGTGCAACAGCACATGCATTTTCGAATTAATTTCAAATAACACAGTTGGATTTTGATAAAATTACAGGAAATCTTAGGTATAGTAGTTTAAGAGTGGCCATGCGTGTTTGTTCAAAATAGGTCTTACAGTTTGCCAACAAGTTGCAAAAGTGCATTCCACTTACATTCCAAATACTTAAAACTTTTTTTTTTAATTTAAAATACTTATCGATCAAATTTAAAATAATTAATTTCTAAGTAATATTTTTGACAGGCAAGCATTTTCGAAAAATTGTGTTTTTTTGAAAATTAAATAAAATCATAAGAATTTGTTAGTAGCGAATTGATTGAAGAGAAAGAAAGAAACATTGGATAATTTTGTGCATAAAAAATATAAATAAATAAAAAGTAGGTTTTTACTATAACTTTGCTTACTTGGGAGGAAAACTAGTAAGCAAAGGAATGTAGGAGGCAAAAAGAAAGAAAGCAACGGCAAAACAACACGAAGACCGTTTATAGTTCGTCCAACTATTCTTGTCAGTACAGGCCTTTTCCTTACAGAATTAAAGCTTTTTTTAAAGCTCTTAGGATCAAAAAAAAAAAAAACAATAAGTGTGGTTCTTCGTCGTTGTTTTAAGCTGTTTAGGCCAGTCGGCTGGCAGAAGTTTTTTTTTTTGCAAAAATATACTTGTTAAATTTTGTGTGTGTGTTGTCTTTGAGTATAAAAATGAAATGGCGCAGCTGTAGGTGTTATGCGTCGACTGCCATTTAAAAAAGAAAACGCAATCAATATCTTGAGAAGGGCTCATGGTTCACAAAATTTGTAAGCACATACATTTTATGTAGGTATTCATGTATTAAATATTTTGTTATTTTATATTGCTAAAATGATTCTGTTTTTTAATTGCTCAATGAACTATTTACAAATAAATGAAGTGCTTTTTTTTGTTATTTGTTTCTTCTTTTTTTTTTAATGGATTAGGCCTACTGGGGATACCCTTACAAAAACGCACAATTTTAATTGTGCAATTTTACCTACTTAATGGTAACGCTGATCAATTTCAATTAAACGTGAAATTATTTATTATGCATACTACGGCATCGCGATAATATCTTTTACATGCGATAGACTTATGCAATACACTGCAACCAAACTGAGATGCAAACGTCCTATCTTCCCTGTACTAACAAGAATTATTGGACGAACTATAGCATCAAATCGTGCACAGCACACAATGAGCAAAGAAGACCGAATGAAACGCTTAATCAACACGTTTCACGAACTAGAAACATTCGAGTGAGAGTTTTTAATTTCAGAGTAGCTATAGCTGCAACGCCGGGCCAACATAATTCACGCCTTGAAGGCATGCGTACGAGGTCGGATCCTCAATTTTAAGGCTACAATAAAATGTTAAAATTATTAGGAGGTCTCTTACTAAAGGGAAGGTAAATAAAAAAAAATAATAATTTAAAATGCAAACGTTTATGAAACAGAAATTCTTTTAAGAATTCCTTAAAAACTTTTCCAAATAGGTATAATTTTTTTTTTTTTGTAAATTGGTTTAGAAGTAAAAAAAAAAAAAATAGCTTATGTCCAGTCCATCCTTATCTTCCAAGCTCTCGCTCTAGCAATTCTTATTAAAATCACTCTAGTATTTTCTTAGATTAAGGGTGAACAAGTAGACAGACATATAAACAAAAGGATATAGGAACTAATATCTACTCAAAATCAGTTTGGGATCAAAACGAGGTTATTTATGGGCGCGATTTACAAAAGGGAGCTAAATATTTTTTTTTTTTATTTTATTTTGCAGGCATTTTAAAATCAAAATGCGCTAAATATATTTTTAGCTAACAAAACTGCCTAAAAAAAAATCATTTTACTACAGGGCGAAAATAAAATGTCCTTTTATTATTCTTTTTCGTCAGCTTTGTGCAAATATCTTCCACAAAGCAAACAAAATTTACTGCATTGAATTATCTTGAATATTTTAGAAACTACAGGTTTTCGCCCTTTTTCTCGGTTTTATGTTCCAATCCTCTGTTTGATAATCCACGATACAAATATTTTGTTTCGTTAATTTTAACAAAACTCATATTTCTCCCGTGCGAAGCTGGGCCGGATCAGATAGTTAAAAAAACGAATTGTTTTTTTTTTTTTTTTTTATGGTAACTTGAAGATTTTGTTGGATGTTTCATCCATCGTTTCATATGCTTAACCTGTTTCTGTAATATTTTACTTAGCTCCTTATTCCAGAAACATGCAAAATGTGAACAAAAATTGAACCAGTGATGCTGGTGCATAAAGTTTTATCACCCAATAAGCTCCATGTGAATCCTATTTCGATTAGTGGGCTGGGATTCATATAGGCCAGGATGGTGTGCTTTCTTTCAAAGTCAAGCAAGCACGGAACTTAATGATGGGAGAGAATTCAATTAGCAGTATCTAATCCACCGCGATCCACATCTAAACCTGTTTCCTTTTCATAGCAGCACTATACTCGTACTCATAGGTAAACCTATTCTCTCTCTACGAACATACGAACATCGAAAACGTGATATATCCTCGTAGATACACCTATTTGTACACTGCAACTGGCAACTAGTAATTTTAGTCGAATTTGCCATAGAATGTATCGCAAATTCCTATAATTTCCGTTCAGCATGCATTGAGCTCTCTCTCGCATTCGCAAGCCGAAGCCGATCGGCAGACGAACGGAGGAGGGTACATAGAATGAATTTGTATCTTCACTTCACTAAGTAATTATTCAGTCAAGTGTGCCCTGCCCTGCATGGGCGTCCCTAATTCAAGTTCCTAGATTGAGATTGTATAGCTTTTGGCTTGCTCTGGATTTTAGACAGAATGTAGGTAGAATGGACAGATTTCTTTCCTTAATTTTCAAATTGACCAGAAAGCACACACGTCTTTAATTTCCTTAATCAGAGAGACAGACGATGTTATGGCATTTTTTGTTTGATTCTGCCATTAGACTCATCATGCTATTAAAGTAACTACAATAACGTGTACTTTTAATAAAAGTCATGGGGTTGTACAAAATTGTGAAATAAATTATCTATTTTTGGTACTGGAAAATCGTCAAAACATATAGCTTTTGGTCGATGATACACCATCAAATTGCCATTAATAGATGTTTGTCTTTGTAATTTTTTTGGCAATTTAACTTGTTTTGTTTTACGCAGACACAAACGATTACTCCCATTCATAGCAATTTCACCGATGGATGAACATCAGAGATGGTTAGAAAACAGTTTATCCACCGGAATGCATTTAATTTGGAAAATTTTAGGTATGAAGCTCAACAAAAAAAAAAGTTCTTGAAAATAACAACTCAACCTTTAAGATAGAAGGGAATGTGATTACGTTAAGCCTTCTTAAGGACCTAGGAAAAGGTAGGCAGCTCTTGTTTTTGTCGGTCTATATACTGCTTATGTTTTCGATAGGTCCAGTAATTCTACGCTTAAATAAACGATTTCGATGGTCTGTAATATTTATAGAGCCCAAAATAGTGTCAACAGATATTGCGGTTAAATTTAATTTTACTTGAAAATATAGCCATACCAACTGTAGTCTCAACAAATATCAGGCCTTTCAAGTTATCAGTTATCTCACAAAGAATTATCTCTGATGGCTTTATGATCACATTGTATCCGTGTTTCATAAGAACACAACATGATCAATATAAAATCCTGACAGTCATTTTCGAGAAAATTTGGAGAAAAAAAAATTTCATGAAACCAAAGCATCATTTTGAATGTTTCCCCGGGAATAAATTATTTTTCTTCTACAATTTGATTTATATGTCAAATACTGAAAAAAAGCTGTTTGTATCATTCAGAACTCTCATTCGCACTATCGAGGGTAAACAAATTCAACCGGGGAATTCGGAATCGGAGTATTTTACAACCGAAAGAATGCGTCTACCGGGGAGTTTTTTCCCTGGGAATATTTAGAATTGGGTTGAATACAAAATTTTTAAATTCATATTTATTTATTTTTTTTTCAAAAACAAAAATTGCGAAAAAAAAAATGTTTTAGAAACAAAATAAAAGAATAGGATTTTAGATTGAATAAAAGCTATAGTTTTGTATTCAAGGTAATTTCGTTGTTTTTCATAAATAAAATTTTTATACACTTTTTGTACTGATGACTTTTCCACTTGTGCTCTTAGTTTTTAAATTGCAAAAAAACTCCAAAAGGGTACCTTTAACCCCCATTCTGACCTGAACTCGTGGCCCTATAGGCTGGGGGTGTTTAGTGTGTTGGACCTCACCCCTACTATACTTAAAAAAAACACAGATTTCATGCAAGGCCGTAGCCCGACAAATATTTCGGGGGGGTGGTTATGACTTTTTGAAAAATTATTTTTCGCTTTTTAGTATGTAATCTACAGAGACCACTCTATGATATGATATGAGGATATGAGGACCTCTTACAGTAATCCAACTTTTCAGTCAACTTTTTTTAGAAAAGGCTTCCAAATCAAACTTGCAAATTTTGAAAATATATGTGAGAAATTCATGGTACAATAAAATAAACATAGAATTTGATTTTTACTTAATATTTTTATATCTATTACTCATCATCACAAAACGAGTATATTTATCACAAAAAATAACATCACATAAATATCTATATACGTAGGTATTAAAAGTATTTTTTACAACAGCAAATTAAGCCGTCTGGCCTTCTGTGCAGCAAACACATCTATAACCTCTTCAGTATTGATATCAATTTCTCTATGAATTGACATCAAAGTTAATCCTGTCAGTCTCTCATCGCCGGTAGAGTTTCTCAGATACGTTTTTAATCTCTTCATTGTTGAAAATGTTCGTTCCGGTGTGCATTTCGAAACTGGAAGGGTAGCCAAAATTTTTTAAAGTTTGTGGATGTTTGGAAAAAGTTGTTGGTTGCATCTTTGAATAGCTTCTATTGCATTTTTCGCACGGTCTTCGGGTAATTGTTGGTGGCATTTTGTCTTCCATAGTAAGAATTCAGCCTACATAGTGTCCCAATCCAAAAATTTCTTATACAATTTAAAATTTTCTTCATTAAAATTAGTTTCATTTTTACCGATAGTCGATGGTATTAAAATATACAAAGAAGAAAGTGTCGATTTATCATTCTCGAATCTCATTTTAAGTTGACTAATAAAGTCATCTAAGAGAGGAATGAAAATTGTTATCCTAAAATTCCAAATTTACTTTATTTTAGCACTCAAAAATCTCGAAAGGTGCAAATTTTTAGCAAAATATATAGAATGTCAGGTCTAAATGACAAAACACATGTAATTTGTGAGTTGTGACCTGCTCTGAAGCAGATCACAATTTCGATTGGTTTTTTGACTCGCACAATAAGTTGTGGCTTTGGGAAAGAATACGAAAAAGTCATAAAATTAATTTCACCACCTCTTAGGACTTGTAAGTTATCAGTGATGGCGGGGAGAATCGGGCTGTTAGTGCAGAAATTTGGGAAAAAATTTTAATAAAAAGCTATTAATAAAAAAAATAATTTCTAACACAAATTCGGGGGGGGGGGGGGGGGGGGGGGGGGGGGGGGGTTCAAACCCCTCTGAAACCCCCCCCCCTGGCTGCGGCCTTGACTTCATGATATTTTATAATTTTTTGGGTCTATTGACTGGACTATAATATATTTTTCGGATTATCTTTCAAAGAATCTCAAAAGTTTTAGTTAATTTAACAAATACGGGCTTCGTTCTTTCTTACGGTTTTTTAAAATCCAGAACAAACATTTTGTTTCTGTTTTTTAAATCTTTTTTGTACTGTATCTGGCTGTGTGATGAGATGCTAACCCCATATGCGGCATATTCGCAAAAAAAGTATTCCATATTACGTTGTAAAAGTTAGTTAATTTCTAAAAAATTGCAGCAAATTTTAGAAACTGGTTAGCAATTGTTTTTTTTGAATTAATTTTTTAAATTAATTTCAAGGTCGTAAAGTTAAGCATTATAATATAAATTAACTTTTAAAATTTTAATTTATAAAAATATAAGTATATGACTGACCAATTTCTGCAACTAAAATCTGTTCTTCTTCGGCCTTTTTCATGTCGCATTCAAAATTGAGTTTTGAAAATTTGTATTTTAATGAAGTAAATTTTGTTTTGTTAAAAAGTAGGTAATCAATTTTCATATTTAATACAAACGTTAAATTGAGTAAAAATTTTCAATATTCAATTTTCAACAAACAGAAATAAAATCCTTTATTATTCTAATTTTCTCTCCTTTAAATCGGTACACTACATAGTATACCTACATTCAAAATGAAGTTCAACATTCTTTCAAATTAATTCGGTCAGCAACCCCGCTGGACTCAAAATTAACATATAATCAACAATTTATGTGGGATAAATGGTGTTATCAATGTGCCTACACTTCTCATTAGCATTTTGTGATGATTGGTTATATTCTCTGAAGCTGCCGCCGGCTATTATATGGGCCCATGCAATTTAAAGCTGATGCACAAACACAAAGGACACAACCCCACATAACTACATACATATACCTAATAATTATATTATTGTACGTGTATATAAATTGTGGATTGTCCTTGCTGTAATTTTCATCAGGCATCCGGAATTTGAACTAGGTTGCATATTATTTAAATGGGGATCCAAATAAAAAAAGTATTCAGGAACTGTTTCGCATTATATGTATGTATGTACACAATGGGGGTATGAACAAGGCATACATATACCTTTCTATACATAATTTGCGTTTTATTGCGATATGGTATCCCTACGTATAATTATAATTGGCTACCCTAATTTTTTGTATTTTTTATATTTAATAGAAAATTGCAGATCAAAAATTTCGTTTGTGGGCGTAGTACCAATGTTCATGAACGCCAAGTATAAACAGCGGATTTGGGAAAGAACTTGCATCGTATATATACTTAACACGTCACTAGTTGTAGTTACAACTTTTTTCGGTCAATTTACGATGCGACCGACGCGACGGAAGGAACGGAGTAATACTACGTTTTCATTAGAGCCGAAATGAGGTAATTTCGCAAATTACGTAAAAAGTGTTTTCATTATAAATTTGCTAATTTCATTTGACAGTCCAGGCTGTCAACCGCTTGTTGTTGTTGTTTTATACGTTGAATTCTGTCATATTAAATGCGTTCCACTTTGAATGGATTCCATTTGGGTGTGTTCATAAAGTTTTTACGAAATTTCCTACCTAATTTCGTGCAAATTTGGTTGAAATTACCTCATTTGGAAATGTGAATTTGTATGGGAAATGAGATGATTTCGAATCGAATTTGGAAATTTTCAGCGAAATTACCTCATTTGCTCTAATGAAAACGTAGTATAAGCCTCAATTTGAAAACAACTTGAAATTTCAATCGCTTTAGACTTTAGATCGCTTTACTTGCCTACTCGCTCGAGTAAAAGTCGCTGTCGCCGAAACTGATATTACCAAAGAACTACTAAAAGTATGCAATTGAATAGAAATGTATAGGTAACTCCAAAATTCGAAAATTCAAAAAATAACATTTAATATAGGCAACACCTTGTATGAGAAAATTATGTTTGGTTCATACATTTTGTTTGGTTTGAAAAGAAAACATTAAGGGTCGAAGAGTATATGACTAATAATCTAATAATTATTTTATATTTTATGCGTATGCTGTATTTGGTAAGACTCAAAATTGTTAGAATTAACGTCACAAACACAAAACAAGCAAAATAATAAAAAAAAAATCAAGTAAATAATGAGCAAGCTCATTTTCGCTTGTATTTTGTAATAGTTTACAAAATTCCAGAGTTATCGCCCTTTCTTCTTTGTATTTTTCTTTACAGTTTCAGATTTAGAAATGGCTTAAATTTTGCAGACACTAAACATTTTATCGAGTTGTTGTATAAATACAGAAGCTAGGGTCCAATTACGTAAGCGTGAAAAAAAATTTTCGTCTGCCCTTTCTATTCATGCTCAATATATGCGCGAATAAATTTACTTATCCGTTACCTATCTACACGTTAACGTTATCAATAAAAAATCCACTCTTGCAAAATTACAAAATTTGATGTGTACGCCGATTTTTATGCGCTTAGACCGTAGACAAAACTCACTTTTTTAAACTTATAACAAGTAAACTAGAGTGAACAAAACTCATCAGAACGAGTTCAGATAACAGCAATGCAGCAAATACAATGCCTTCATCGAACAAACCTACTATTGACACAACTGATGTCAACGGACCTGCCGGAGAGAAAAGTTAAAAGTTCAGCTACTTTTTACATTGCGTCCGGCGCATGCGTCGCCCTTAGGTCACTTCTCATAAGAACGTGTGTATTTAGACGAGCTGTCAGTTGTAAACGTCGACGCAACGCATGCGACGGATATTCTATGGGTCGGGCCCTTAAGTTCCTTTAGGGCATGGATTCAGTCCTATTTGTTTAATCGCCAATAAAATGTTCTCTTTAGAGGTTTAGAATCCGACCCCATATTCGCAGCATCGGGTGTTCCACAAGGAAGCCATCTCGGCCCTCTGATATTTATTTCTAACAATCAATGATGTTGATTGCGTCCTCAACAGGGTTGCCAGTTTGGGGGTTTTCCCCCCAGATTTATGGTTTTTTTTCGTCGTCAGGGGAAAAGATGTTTGGGGGGAAATCTGGGGGATTCATTTTAAAGTTAAATTATTCCATTACCTGAATTTCCCTCTTAAATTGAATCTATAATCAAAGAATATTCAATAAATTTTAAATAAAATCATTTTTTGTTTGTAAAAAGTACTTGTAGTACATACAGAGTGTTATCTGTTAATAAAAAAAATAAAAACAAAACAGTTGAAAAAAAACTTAGGGGTTTTTTTTAATTGAAATGTGGTAATCTGATTTTTTTTCGTCTGGCAACACTGGTCCTCAATAACTCCTCAATTTTTGTTTATGCCGACGATAAAAAAAATTATAGCTCCATTTCCTCTCCTCTTGATTCCTTTCTTCTTCAGCAAGTTCTAAATATATTTTCTACTTGGAGTCGGTAGAAACTTCTAGACCTTAACGTTAGCAAAGGTCAAGCTATAACGTATTCGCGGAAACGTTTTCCACACCCTCCTTATGCATTACCTCAGATCTCACATCACCGCTTCTATTAACAGAGCTAAATCTGCACTTGGTTTTGTTAAGCGATATGGTCAAAAGAATTTTACGAACCCTTTGTAACAAAATCTCTTTACCTCACATTTGTTAGGCCCCTTCTCGAATATATGCTACCCAGGTATGGTCACCCACCAGTTTATGTTACCCATTCTCTTCGAATTGAAGCCGTTCAACGCCGATTCCTCCAATTTGCACTTCGCGGTCTACCATGGTCTGATAGGGTTAACCTCCCTTCTTACACAAATCACCTTAAGCTTATAGACTGCAGCCTCTACGTCACAAAGTTGCTGACATCGTAATCATTCATCAGCTTCTTGCTGGTAATATTGACTGATGTCCTGCGTTTCTCCAAAAAAGTTTTATTGCATACAAACCCAAGAAATCTAAGAGCAGTCCTGCTCTTTGATGTTAAAACAGGTAGGTTGGCCTTGGGACCCAAACCAATAATAAAAATAAAAAAAAAAAAAAATAATAATAAAAAAAGAGATTAAAAATCCACCATTGAATAAGTTTAGTTTTAAGAACTTTTATATTTTTACATTTAATACTCGCTTGTATTAAGCTAAATAAATAATATAGGTTAAACAGATAAGCAATAAGCGTTCCTTCAGTGAATGTACATTTGAAAAATTTAACCTGTATTGAACTGCAGGATTGTGAAAATTTATTATAAAAGAAAAAAACCTTTGGTATTTGACATGATAAAGAGGTTTTCCTTATAAATTATATTTTTTATCATTAATTTCCCACAAGATTTCATTATTTCAAAACGAGAAAATTTCATCCAAATTTTTAATTAAGTGGTTTGTTAATTATGAAAAACAATTCAAACACACCTAAATTTAGCTTCAATTAAATTTTTCTGTATTCTATACTCCAGTATTTTAAAATTCAAAAATTCTCAAGTACAGAATTTAGAAATTAGTAATTTTGAAATACAGAATTCAGAGTTTTTGAAAAACAGAACTATGAACCCAGACACAGGCAGACACAACCAAAAAAGTAAAATCTTTCCCGTTCTTTAATTTTTCGTTCATTTAAATAAATTATCAAAAACTAAATAATTTATTAGTTTATTTTAACAAATTTTCTCTCTCTTTTTTCTCGATAACTGCCCTCTCTAGTTTTTCATTTCAATTAAATAATATTAATTACAAATCGAACACTCGTATATTTTCATTAAAAAAAAAGGATTCCCCTGCAGTCCTTGTTTTGTTGCATACATACATATATTTTGGCAATGATTCATGAATACACTGATACAACCGAACCGGTGAAGTATGGTAATACAAACTCGACAGGTAAAGTAATAAAATACGTGCGAAGGATACCGCTGCCTCCATACAAATAGATAACATTGTGTCCTGGTTCCGGAAAAACTTCTTGCTCCCACAAAAAAAAAAAAAAAATAAACTTTGTTAATATTTCTTGTCTTGTGCTGCTGTTTGGCTTACTTAGTCTGATGGGCTTTCAGTCCCTTGCACCGCTTACCAACTGATAAGGAAAGTTGTTACTTTCTACATTTTTCTAGACGACCGACGCCGACGAGATCCGCGCTGAACTATGGCCGAAGAATAAAAGTAAAAGAAATAATACTAGGACATAGGCTTGTGTAGTTCGTGAACGAACTAGTTCAATGAACTAGTTCAATTTAGTGAACTACTGAACTAAGTTCACGTTTCTAGTTGAATAGTTCACTAGTTCAATTAGTTGTAAGCAAATTTGACTTTTTCACTAGTTTATCTCTAATTATATTTTCTTTGGATGAAAAGAGTTAGAGGCTGATTACACGAATCATTTTTTGATTCGTTTCTTCTTTTGTTATTTTGACAGATAGAGTGAGGGGTGTAGAAAAGTAGATAAATTCCCTTTACATTTCTTTACCTTTCAACCGGTCTGTCAAAAAGACGAAACAACCGAAAAAAAAGAATCTTGTAGTCAGGCTCTTACTAGTGTCGGTCTATGTCTATATTTAAATTTCTACATTCCACTGGCATGTAAAAGAGATACACGATTAAGCTGATCTCTTCTGCATTGTCATGATTGACTTCTCTGTTCTCCACCAAAAAGCACAGTGACAGTTCGCGAAACTATCTTACAACTAATTTGGTCAGTTTATATTTCAGAGCGATCATTAGGTTTTCTCCGTCACTTTAAAAGAGCAGGAGCATTAAATATAAACAAGATTCCTCAAAAACACTTGCTTTTCCTTTATTTCTATTTGATTTACTGCGACAGAAAATAATTGAGCAACGAATCCAAAAAAAACCCTTCCTCAGTTTTTTGACAGCAAAACTGAGGAATTTTTGTGATTGTGTTTATATTTCTGAGAATACGGATTCCTCCGAGATCTCTGAAGTAACGACACAGCTACTTTTAGGAATAATTGAAAAGGTTAGATTTGCTTGCAGTTTTTAAATTTTCTGTAAAGTGAACTAAATTGAACTAAAATGAACGAACTAGTTCATTTATACGATTCGAACTAAATTGATCGATCACTCAAGTGAACTAAATCGCACAACTCTACTAGGACAATGACAATGAGTGAGATGCATAGGCCATGAAAGCTTGAAACTGAAATGGAATCCCGGAAGGAGGAAACACAAAAAAAAAAGAGGAAAAATGTAATGGGACCGGAAATAATAATGCGGCGTTAATCGTTGTATAAATTCTGTGTCCTTATCACGAACAAAAACGGGTTGGATGGGCTGAGACTTGATGGTAATTGGGATGTGTTTTTTTTTCTCGTTTATTTTTTTTTTTTCGGAAACGGATGAAAGCATCTTGTTGCATGTCAGCCATAGGAGGCCCCAGGAAATGGCTGGCCGATACCACGACCGCAGGGATATGCGCCAATTTGCGGTGCACATGTTGGGCAACAAGGACTGGATGGACGTTGTTGGTAATACCAGGGGACGAACACCGCCGACGTGATCTGCACCGTTGGCACTAGCAGAGGGGGCGGTGGTATTTGTGGTGGTGGTGGCGGCGGTGGTGGTGGTCTGGGTGGGGGAGGAGGAGGCAGTGGTTGCGGGTACTGCTGTGGTGGATAATTGCAGCATGTGGAACAGCACCGAGAGCAGCATCGATTGCAACAATTCCTTGGATAAACGGGCATATAATAATTGCACTGATTGCAGTTGTCGCTAAAGAGTGCCTGTAAGATATCGAAAAACGAGCCAAATGTACGCGACTGCACGTCCTGCTGCTGCGGAAGTCCTCTCCTCTTGCGGAAGCCTGTAAATAAATGAAAGTTCGATGTAGGAAATATTCATGCATCACAACGATGTGCCAACGTGCCACTGATATGTGCAACAAAAAAACCAAAAACTCATCAAAAGTGCATAGGAAACAGTTTTTATTTTTGTGCTAAATATATAAAATACAATTTAACCGAAAGCATTTGCCTGACCTCTACCGAACGGTGAAAACTGACCTCGTCGCCCTCCTTGGAATCCCTGGAAACCAGGGATGTTTTGCAGGCCATTTTGAGTGAAGGCATTGCTATTGGCTCCGCCAGCATTGGACAAACCTTCGGCATTTGTGAAGGATCCATTTGGTCCTGTTCCTATGGATGAAGCAGCCGAAACCGAAACGGGCCCGCCAGTGTTTGAAAAACCTGCAGCTTGACTGTCAGCTGAGTTGTTGATAGTACCGTCGGCATTTAAAATGCTTGAAGTTTTGGTTCCGGTATTGGCGGTGTTCATTTGTCCGGCATTTCCAGTCAATGCAGACTGGCTGTTAGCGTTACTCTCGGAACCTTGGCGACCACCCGCTTCATCGAAATTTGCCGTATTGGTCTGGGCAGTGTTTGCTGATGAGCCGAATTTTCCCTGTTCGTTAGCTGATGCTCCACTATTTGCTTGGGTTCTCTCCGAATCTCCATTCTTGACGTTGCTAGTATCAGCATTGGAAGATGTAGCTTGGGTGAGGTCCTTTCCGAAGTTAAGTGCTTGACTTTGAGCTGCGTTTTTATCATCAAATCCATCTGCATTTTGGAAATTTTGCTGAGCAGTATTGGCTGAACTCACCTGACCCGAGGAACCATCATTCGCAAGGTTTGATGAAATACTGGATGCGCTATTATCTTGAGATTGACCGTTTTCGTTTTCTGTGTTTTGCGAATTGGTATTAGCTGCAGCTTGTTGCATGAAGGCCGGGTCGTTACCATTTGCAAATCCTTGTGCGTTGTTATTGAATTGCTGTTGCTGACCAATTCCTTGAGCATTGGCACCAGTGTTAAACTGTTGCTCCTCACCTCGATGTCTTCCTCCTTGATTTCTATTCCTATGCCTTCGCCGATCATTAAACCCCTCATTAAACCCTCCATTGAATCCATCATCAGGAAAATAGAAACCACCTTGCCTAACGAACCTTCTGCGAGGAAACAAGCTACCTGATTCAGCATACGAGGGACTTCCAGAAACAAAGCCACCAGCTTGACCACTTGTTATTCCATTTAGAACGGAACCTTTGGCATTTGTCTTGGAGTGAGTTGCAGTACTAGAGAGCCCTCCAAATTGATTAGTTTCGCTGTTTGTGTTACTCTGAGAAATAGCATTGGCTCCATCACCTTCAGCTTGTACCTGTGCACTCGTGCCAGTAGCCCCTTCATTTGCTTGTTGATTTCTTCGAGAAAGATCAATATTCAAGAGTCCCAGACCTAGCTCAAGTCCACCGTCCTTCGATTGATGCAAACCTAAACCATTTCTAAGGTTTTCCCTTGACAGGCTAGAATCAACACCAAGCTGACCAAGTTGGAAGTTATTCGAAACACCTCTAGACACTTGACCATCATTTATGGTCCGTGATCCAGTTAAAGTATTTGATATGCCCAGTTTGCCTAACTGAATTCCATTTTTGGCAGAAGTGCTCCTTGCTGCATTCAAGTCACCATCATCACCCAATGTTTCGGATTGTGATTGACTAATTCCTCCATTAAGACCTAAATTGCCAAGTTTCAAATCTCGACTGTAAGCTTCGCTGTCTGCAGTTGTAATAGAACCCTGTTGTTGAAGTTGATTTAATTGTTGTTCATTAAATTGTTGTTGATTAAATTGTTGTTGATTAAATTGTTGTTGATATTCGGGCTGATATTGCTGTTGGTATTGTGGTGCAAATACCTGCTGATTTCGTGCTGATGGAAAGCCTAGAAATCGTCCCAGCAATTGTGCGTTACCTAAAAAGGACAAGAATAATTAAAAAAAAATTTAGAATTGGTAAATACATTACACAAAACAAAATTAATGTTTGAGTGTGTAGAATTTAGTACAGTTTTTTCGCACCGGAAACTATTCAAAAGCTGAAGTTTTGAGGGTCTTACTCTCGGAAATTACAGGGTGGGGCAAAAGGTATGAACCGGTTTTGACCGGCTGCCGCTCGGCCTGTGGTTGTGGTGGGAAAAGGAGAGGGGTCTCGTTGTGGCAGTGAGAGAGTCTAGTTTTTAGTTGAGCAACTGTGGCTTGGAGAGGAGCATCGTGGGTTTGCTGTTAGGACTTTTTTTGAAAATAGCCGTTCTGTGTGGACTTGTTGACAAACAGAATTTTCGATATTGGGCTATTGAGAACCCAAGGGAAATTCACCAGAGGTCACTTCACTCCCCTAAAGTGATTGTATGGTATGCAGTATCCCAATTGGGGAATATTGGTCCTTACTTTTTCGATGATAATGGGCGAACCGTCACTGTCACCGCTGAGCGCTATGTGACAATGTTGGAAGAGTTTTTTGAACCCGAGCTGGAAGAATTTAGTGAAGCAACTAATCTGGGAGACATCTCGTTCCAACAGGATGGGGCTACATGCCAAACTGCTAGGATTTCAATGGCGAGATTGAGGCAAGTGTTCCCCCAGTGCCTCGTCTCTTTGAGGGGTGACGTGGAGTGGTATGCGCGCTCACCAGATTTGAGCATTTGTGGGTACATAAAGGAAAAAGTTTTTAAACTTCGTCCACATAACCTGGAAGAACTTACGGACAGAATCAGAGCGGAAGTTACGGCAATACCCATCGAAATGTGCAGAAGAGCGGTTGAAAATTTCAGAATTCTGTAAGTTGAATTGTTTTTGTTTTACATCCCTTTAAAACCGGTTCATACCTTTTGCCCCGCCCTGTATAATTTATTATTATTAAATAAAATGTTCGCTAAAAACAAAAAATCACCAAGGTTGATAAAAACTTTGTTGGTGCTCTAAGAGAAAAATATTGTTTTCTTGGCTTTTGAGAAAATTTATTTTTTCAATTTTTTTTTTCAATTTCCAATAGGAACTTTGAAATTAAAAGAAGCGTCCCTTTAAATATTTGGAAAAAGCTTGCTAATACAAATTGTGCAAACATCATTTAGGACTTTATTCTTAAAAAAAAAAAAAAAAAAAAAAAAAAAACACAAACCTTTGTACCTAACTGTGTTTAAATAAAGTTAATACCTTGTTTAAATCTTCAGATATCCCATTTCTATGCCTGTTACATTTTTCCTACCCATGCTAGTTCTCTATTTCTCCAGAAAATGATAATCATAACGTTTTACTTTTTTTTTTTATAATGAACAAGAATTTTGCGAAAAAAACCCATAGATTTTAAAATACCTGGAAAAACCTGCACAAAAACTATAAAGGAATTTATGTTCCCAACAACAGTAGCCATAGAGCCATTTTATTACAATAAAAACAATGAAAGCAACTTAAAATCAAAATTCTCATTTTTTACAATTTTTGCCAGCTTTTTCACTACTGTGCTGTCTGCCGCCGCCGCCGGGAATGCTTTTCGTCATGAGAATATAGTTTTTCCTAACGTTTTTGGTATTAAAATTGAAAGGCAAAATGTAAAAAATCTATTTTAAAAAAAAAATTATAATTTCATGTTGCCACATCAATGACTAGCAGCATTTCTTTGAAGAAAGACTGATATTTCTTGGAAACTGCTTTGCTATCCTACGGCGCGGCACACCCTTATCCCACCCGGTCCTTTTCAAATAAGAATTAGCCTTTATAATGTGTAGGCCAATAAGTTCGTTGGCATTTTTGTTTGGCTAATTACGAATAAGAAATCCCATTGTTGTGGAGACCTCAATAATTCCTCCCACCCGAAGTTTAAAAAATGTAATTTAAAAAAGAAAAAACTTAATTCATTCTTATGAAAATTTAGATCTATAATTAACTTATACTTAGCTTATAAATTTGTATCAGAGTATTGTCTAAAACAAGTTTTCTAAAACTTTTTGATTTTTAATTTTTTAAATTTATTTTTTAAAATTATTTCCAATAGAGATTTGCTTTGCTTGATATTGTGGAAGTGGTCATAGATATTTAAATAGATGGATAAATAGATAGATATTTTATTTTTCATAAAAGATAAGGCTTTACAAAGTTTGAAAAAATCTTGCTCAGAGATTTTATATTTAAACTAGCTGACCCGGCAAACGTTTTCTGCCATATTTAGTGAACATTTTGGTTGTTAGGTAAATAAAAAAATAATGAATGTATTACAATGTGTTTGAATGTTTAACGATCGATAAAATTGATTGAATCTGATCGATGAAATAGAAAGAATGAAACGATTTGAACGATATCACTTCGCCGCCACTCCATTGCCAAGCCACTTGTTTACCATTCCACTGCCACTCGCTACTCTTTAAGCGCTCCACTCGCTACTCCTTTAGCGCTCCAACTTAAGCGCCATCTGTCATTCAACAATATAAATAATTTTGTTCTGTTTGAAAAATTAACGATGACAGTTTATTTGGATATTGTTCATACAAAAATACTAAAATCACGATACAAAAAATGTGGGGTGGTGGTAGGAGGGTGAAAATTTGGGGTTATAGGTATTTTTTTTTAAACTAAAAAAAAAAATTGTCAAAATAATAGAATTTTTTTTCTGTATATGGTCACCTAGCGGTATGAAATATACTTACTTAAAAACCTATTCTCATACCTACCAAATACACAAAAAAAAAATTCATAAAAATCGGTCTAGCCGTTTCGGAGGAGTACGACCGCAAACACCGTGACACGAGAAATTGAAACATTTTTTAATCATTTCACGAAATTATTTAAATGGAAGTGAAGAATTTTTACTCCCCAAAAATTTTCTCAGGCTTAGGTGACTGAGGACATCGTAAAAATATTGGCGCAAAATTTTAAACAGCCTGATATTAAGGTATTAGCATGATACTACTTAACAATTTTCTAACTTTAAAACTCTTTACTAAAATATTCTTAGTTTTAAACATTTCATACTAAACCTATTTTTCTAGCTGAACACGCCTAAAACAGTGACAGTTCAACACATTTTTGCAATTGTAGCTGCCAAAGTGACACTTGGATTTATCGCATTTGGCGATTTTAACTTTAGTAAAATGTTAAAAAGGTAATATGATCCTAACTCGTTTAAAATTTGGAAAAGCCTGTTTTTAATCTAGCATCATACTAAAAATGCTTTAACATCATACTAAATCGTCTAAAATTTTGCGCCATTGTTTTTTTTTCTCAATATTAAAGAAATGAAATGTCCGAATAGATCGCACGAACTTGCTTTTTCGACAAAAGTGTCAAATAATTAGTATGGACAAATTGAAATTAATTTGAATTAAAATTTAAAAAACGAAAATAATTGAGCCAGAGCATTGGCCTTAAACATTTTTTTTCTGCGTTCATTTACATTTTACTTTATTTTAATTAAGGATAAAATGCCTCTCTAAAAGGCAAAAACACCAAATGCCCTTAATTTGATAGGAAAAAAAAGGTATCCAAAATCAACTGCACGAAGTGCATTTTCTGTGGTGTAGTAGTAGAATAACTTATTCAATCAATTATAATTAAATAAAAAAAAAAACGTTATGCGATTATTGTTCATTAAACTTGTCCGAACAAAACATTCAATAAACTCTGATTTCATTCAACAAAATAAATCAAACGATGTTAAGTATATATTAAGGTATTTACCGATTTTTTTAGTATTTTAATTTAATCAACAAAAAAAGTTCTAATCGTTGTTGGTACCAACAACCAAAATATTCAATAAAGCTGGCTTAAGAAACTGGTTGACAGATTTATTCTTAAATATCATAACAGGTTGTATGGAAGTCAGGGTCAGTCATAAGTAGAATATCGGAGAAAAACATGTATCATATGAATATATGCACGATGCACGTGTCGTTACTGTTGATGAACAGAAGAAGATTTATGAATATAACCGGGATAGTCATATCATAACTGCCTGAACAGAATAGAATGCTGGAACTGGAGCCGCAGACGGAACTGGAAGAGCTGTCAAAAAGTGTCGTACGTTATTTTTTTTACCTGTCCACAATGCAGCTGTACAGATTTGAATGAATTTTGAAGAAAAACAAAAGAATATTCTCGTGTACAAGGTCAGAATTCACATTTTTTGTTTCCAATAGTTTTCCTTTTAATGAATAATTTTTTCGCGATACAAATAACCACAATATTTTTTTTTTTTCGACCAAAAAAGTTGTTTTTTTTCTTCATACAAATTGAAACGTCAAAAGTGTCGTACGTGAAAAGTTAAAAGTTGGTGAACTCTTCCGTCTGCGTCTGCAGAACCGTATGCGACGCGACTACGTTCCGTTGTGTTCGCAACATTGAATTTGCGTGTATTCAATATTTTGACATCTATTCCAGCTCCGGCTCCAGTTCCGTCTCCGTCACCATTCTGTTCAGCCAGTAACTCATAAGATATGAAATTTGGCGTAAGCTTAAAGCTCTAATACAGAAAATAATAGAGCTAGAATTCCGTCTTTATATGGGTCTAGTTACATAAACTCTCATCCGTATCTATATGTATGTTGTTAGTCGATAGGGAAGGAAGGGACCTATCAATTTTACTTAATTTAATTTAATTCATCTATTTTTTTTTTTAAACGGTTTAGATATAAAAAGTCCATAAAAAAAAACTGTACTTAATTCCTCATAAACGTCAATATCCTGAAAAAAATTAGCTCAAATAAAGCTGGATGCGAAACCAGGCCTACGAAGTAATAAAAAATATATAGAAAAAAAGCAGCCTTCACATAATATAATAATAATATGCACGGAAAAAAACATACATAATTCGAGATTAATTATTATTAGTAAAAATAAATTTAAATTATTTTTAAAGCTAAAAAAAGTACACCATCTGATTTTTTTCTAACAATTCTTAGTTTTTGAGAAAAACATTAAAAATGGAAGGAAGTTTTTTTTTTTTTAAGTAAATTTTTTAAATAAAATTTTGTAAACATTGGTAACAATTTTTTAATATTTATTAATGTTAAATTAAAACTATCTACCTATCCGTTTTTGAAATATCGAATTAAAAAAAAATTCAGTATTCAGAACAATTTTAATCAAAATCGTAGGAGACGTTTTCGGTAAAATTAAGATTTTTTGTAACGAATTTTTAACATTCATATGGAAGGTACCGTTAATTTTGACTAAGTATAAGAAAAATTTTTATTCAAAATATTTTAGATAATGTTTAAAAACTGCTCGGTACCGAGTTTCATAAAAATGAACCGAGTCGTTTTCAAAAAAAAAATTGAAAATTTCTTTTAAAAATCCAAAAAATATTTGTTAGAAAATTTTGGTATACAATATTATTTGAATTTTTCAAAAGATTCTCCGGAAAAAGTTATCCAAATGAGCTTATTCCTTTTCGATAAAAGAAAATGGTTCTATGATGGGAGGTACCAATTAAAACCATTTTTCGAAAATTTTATTTGTTAGCAAAAGGTAGCCTGTACCTGATGATAACATTCATTGATTTTTTTTTAGAAAAATCTGTGGAGCCATTTTTGAGAAAAATAAGATTATACAAAAATGCTAAAAAAAAATTATGGCCAGGTACCGTTATTTTTGGTCCTGAAAAAGTGAAAAAAACGTGTCGGGAGGATGCCCAAAAAACACTAGCTACCAAGTTTAAATAAAATCTACCCATGCGTTTTGGCTGTAAACGAAAACATACACAAATAGACAGACGGACGGACGGAATTGTAAGACCCACTTGTTTCGTCTTTCCTATCATCGTAATGTCAAGAACCTATGCATCGCAAGTAAAAATGAAGGAAATCTATATAAATATAGGTTACATCAACCTTGCATTTTATACAGGACAAATTTATTTTTGATAGATCTGTAGGTTGGATCAGTGAGAGTGTAAAACCGAGTTTTCGGGGTTGAAAGCCCCCCCATTCGGCCCCCATTTTGGAAAAGGGGGCGTTAAACGCCCTTCGCAATATCTTGAGAACCATACATCGTTCAAACAAAATTTCAGCGTATTTATGAAGAGAATTTAATTCTTTACAATTTATGTTAATGCATTTTTTATCGTAAAATTGAAAACAAAAAAGTTATGATCAAAAAAAGATGACCATTGCCAAGAAAAATATCATTTTTTTTCTTGTTTATTTATTTTATATCCTCTTTTAGATAAATTTCTGAAAACCTTCATCATTTTTTGGTTATAACTTTTTTGTTTTCAATTTTACGATAAAAAGTGCGTTAACATAAATTTTAGAGAATTAAATTTTCTTCATAAATACGCTGAAATTTTGTTTGTGCGATGTATGGTTCTCAAGATATTGCGAAGGGCGTTTAACGCCCCTTTTTCCTAAATGGCGGCCGAATGGGGGGCTTTTACTCACACTGATTCCCCCTACAGATCCATCAAAAAAAAATTTGTCCTGTACAAAATGCAAGGTTCGGCCAAAATTGGGTAACATTTCAATGGACTAATAATATTTCTTCTTCAAATAAAATGGCGGGTATACAGTCTTCCATACCACTACTACTGATGTACAAGTAAACACATAATTACTTGAGCTGCACCATTATACCAATCATGGTTGAAAAAATGTTTAGTAGCCATGGCATAATGGTCGGATTCGGCAGAAAACTGTTGGTCCCTTCAATATTCTTACTCCGTTGTAACTTGTAAGTCACTAGGTCCTGGTGTACTGCACGAGCTTTCGCGCCACCAAATTTATTTATATTTAATTGATCCAAGTAGGCAAGTTTATGAAAGTTTTGTAACCACAACATCAAAATATAAAAATAAAATAAATTATATCAAGCTTGGTACGAAACGAGGTAGTAGCGACCAGTATGTTTCAATCACAATAATAATTAGGTATAGAACTTAAATATTTCAATTCTGCATATGAATGCAGGTACCTGTGCTCTGTAGTTATAATAATTACATACATTACCTATTAAACATTTACACCAACACTTAAAAGTAAACAACACCATTAAAATAGTATTTTTTGATAATTTTGAAAAAAAAAAACAAGACAATAAGTCGTTTACTTTATAATTTAAATATAATTAAAATTAAGCTAAATGCATGTTCACTTTAAATTTGTAAAATTTTGAATATTAATAAATTTACCACTTGAAAAGTATCCAATCAGCAGGATGTAAAAACAGGTAATAGATCCAATTTGGAAAGACTTCATATTGTTGAGAAAATTCATTCCCTTCAATATTTCTTTGTGTTTTATTTAACTTCTCAATATAATATCTATAACTCTTCACTAAGAACTTAACAACATTCAGACCGATTAGTTTAACGTTAAGATTTCTTCTAATCGTGATTTAAGTTAGTACTCCCGGTTTTTAATAAAACAATTCCAAAAAATTGATCATAAAATCAATGGAAACAAGTTATTTTGTATTTTTTCGGCGATCATCATTATTCCCGATATGACGATGACGATAACAACGAAAACGACAACGACAACGACACAACCGTCTTCAACGTGCTGACCAGTCGATTTGTTAGCAAACAAATAATAATTTTGCATACGATTCTCGAATATTGATTTAAAATAGTTATTTTGATCAACATTATGGGCCTGTTCTGATAGACATTTTTTTTTTTATCATTATGGAGACCATGATTTCTTTGGGATTTAAATGATGAGTAGTGATTACTCATTTGATAGATTTAGATACACTCAGAGAAAGCTTAGAAGATTTAATTTGTTTTCAATTTCAATTAACTTCTCTTTCAATTTTGCCCTGTCAATAACATATTAAAATTTAAATGAACTATACATATAATAATATGGCGTCCAAGTGATGGAATTAGAAAAAACAAATTAAAAAAATAAAACGCACGACTGGATCGCACAAACTTGCTCTTGTAGTAAAAGTTTCTTCGAATTTTAAAGATTGAGTGTGATAAAAGTAAATGATTTTTTGATGGGAGCCTTAAGTTTAAACTAATACCTATTATACATTATAAAGCTTAAATTGAAAAATTATTAAAAATCAACATAATTCGAATTAAATTTATTAAAAAAGTCTTCTTAAATTGTTTTGAGAGAAAAAAAAAAGTACACCATCTGATTTCCTTAACTAATCTTAGTTTTGGACAAAAAAAAATTAAAATCGTAGGAGCGGTTTTTTTTTTTAATTAATTTTTTATATATAAACTTTTGTAAACATTTTTTTAAGCAAAAATTGGTATACAATTTTTTAGTATTTATTTATGTTAAAAATTGAATTTCGAAAAAAAATATCTAGCCGTTTTTGAAATATCGAATTTTCAAAAAGAAATTTTGAAATTTTTTTTAAAAATCCAAAATTTGTTTTTTTTTTTTGAAATTTTGATATGCAGTATTATTTTAATTTTTAAGAATTTTTTGTATAAAAAAATTTAAATAAAATTTTTTTCGGTAGCACACATAATGAGACAGTCTAAAATAATGAAAATGGTTCTATGAGAGGTACTGTTAATAATGGCTAACTGTAAATTTTATTTTTGGTAGATCGTAGACCATACTAATATTAGTATATAGAACAATTTTAATCAAAATCGTAGAAGTCGTTTTCGAGAAATTTTATATTTCCTGTAAAGGTTTTTTAACATTTATATGGAAGGTACCGTTAATTTGTATACTATAAGAAAAATTTTTGTTCAAAATATTTTAGATAATGTTAAAAAACTGCTTGTTACCAAGATTCATAAAAATCAACAAAGTCGTTTTCGAAATATTTGGTTTTCAAAAAAAAAAAAAATTGAAACTTTTTTTAAAAATCAAATTTTTTTTTGAAAATTTTTTTCTACACTACTATTTAAATTTTTCAGAAGATTCTCCATAAATTGTCAAAATCATTTTATTCCTTTTCTAGAAAAACGAAAATAAAAAAAATAGTTCTATACCATTTAAAACCATTTTTTGGAAATTTAAATTTTACAAAAAGGTATACATAATAAAATTTAATGATTTTTTTTTTGAGAAATCTGTCGTTTTTTCCAAAAATTCAAAACAAAATTATATGGCAGGTACCGTTATTTTGTCCTAAAAATAAAAGGAAAAAAACGTGTCGGGGTAATGTCCCGAAAACACTTTATACCAAGTTTAATTAAAATCGGCCCAATGGGTTTAGGCTGTAGGCGAGTCCACAGATAGACAGACAGACAGACGGACAGAATTGCGAGACCGACTTTTTTCCTCTTCCCTATCATCGTATGTCAAGTTTGATTGTTATCTCGAGTTCATTTTTTTTTTACGAATCCAAAACTTGCAATATAGTACCTATATATCGCAAGTAAAAACACTATTATTAAAATTTTTAAATGTATTAGTTTTTGAAATATTTAGAAGCACCAGATAGCAAAACTAGCTGACCCGGCAAACTTCGTTCCACCTTTAATTGATTAAAGTATTAATATTCCTTTCGAAAGTTAGAAACTTCCAATTGTTATCACGACTTTCCGGCTTTTTCGGCGTAATTTTCCAATTTTTATCTCCGTTGTGTGTTTATCTGGTTCAACATAAATCCAACGAAAAAATCTTCATCCAATTTGGATGACGTTCAGCTGAGTTAAGTGCGTACGAACAAAAAACTAAAAGACAGTTTTCTTAAAAGAAAAATATCAAAACCTTATTTAAAGAAGGCGAATTTTGGTGGCGAAAACCTTATGGGAAGCTTTTTTTTAACAAATCATTCTGATTATTACAAAAGTATACGAGTTATATCAAAATCTTTAGAGATGTTTTCAAAGTAATTTGAAAAACTTTGAGCTAGGACAAAAATTCAAATTTATCCTCTAGGAAACCATAAATAAAGACTCTTTACCAAATTTAAAGCAAATTGGTCAAATCGTAGTTCAAAATACAGTGGGCGCACACACCCATAAGTGAACGTACGGACGCACAGATACATACTTGCGTGGCGGTCGATATGATGAAACCCCCTTTTACGGACTTTATTAAGGTAGTGCTTATCAAAAACAAACCATGCATTTGCCCTAGAAAAGCAATCCATTAAAATTACTTTCAGTTGACCACAATTTTTTTTTTATCAAAGTACCTAAAGCAGCGAGCAATTGAAATAAAAAAAAATAAGAACAAAATAAACTTATTTCTAAAAACATCATCGCCCAATGCATATTAATTAATTACCTTCAATGAAATTTTCTTTCCGTGTACGGAACACCCCTAAGCATTGATTTAGTCAAAGTCGCTTGTGCATGATCATTGGATCGTTTTATTTGATTTCCCATTTAGCAACTGCTTTGACTGGTTTTTCCGCACTTTTTGTGTGTTGCCTTCAAAGTGGATCCCCTCCCCAGAGGGCAGAGCTAATAAGTCTGGGAGTTATTATAAATTTACGCTAATAACCGGAACAATCGATTTATCCATCTCGATTGAAAATTAGGTCATTTGCTGGAGGACTAAGCATTTATCATAACTTCTGCAAAGGCCATTCTAACCGAAGCCTTGGAATATATTATGAATGGAATGACCGATGCGATGTAGAGATGAGATATTTTACACATCATAATAGTCGTCCCTTTGGACTCAAAGGATGGTCGAAAATCTAGCTCTGGGGAATAGATTTGCCGCAGAACCCTACCCTCAAGCAGCCAGAGGCCATAGTAGCCCAATGCATACATGCGGTATATGAATTGAACTCGCGTGTAAAACTCAGTGCGTAGCTTTGTGGCAGCCAATTAATATTTTCCACTCGAATGACCTCAATCGAAAGCGAAGGTAATTGCTGTAGTTACACTACATAGGTATACAAAAACTGACAAGAATGATTAAATAATTTTTTTTCTTATTCATCTTCGATGTACCTACACTCTGAGTCACTCGATTGAAATAATATTTTTGGTGTTGGGTTATTTTGCAATTTATGTGTGTCAGTTGGAATGTTTTTCTTGAATCAGGAAGTAATAATAATTACCTTTGATCACATTCTTGTTTTTAGAAAAAGAACCAACAAAATTGTTAATTCCAGTGGAAACTCGAAATCAATTAAATGTTTAATTATTTTAATAATAGTTGCATCACATGTAAAGTTAGGTATCTTCCAATTCAAAGTGTTTACAAATGTGGGTTTTCTTTAAACAATTTACAATTTTATTCAATTATAATTATTGTTATGGGAACTTGATTAGCGTTAACTGCTTTTAGCACGTAGAGATGCAGACAGAGGGTGTTCAAGTAGCTTAAAATAACCCATAACATTAATTCTATCATTGTCAGTTTGATAAATATTTTGCAATCATTTATTGATTAAAGGATAAACTAAGGTAAATAAAATAATTACCAATAAAGTTAGTGTCAAACATGTACATATATTCATTTAAGTAAGATCTGATGTGAGTAGAAAAACAGTCCCTAATCAATTTTTTCATCGATTTTTTTTAATTTGATTGGGATATGGTTCTTAATAAGCATTGAAAACAATCATAACCTTTGGCGTAATGGTTAGTGCGTTATTGGAGTTTCAGTTTCATACCTGAGGGGTTCGATTCCCATGAAAAAAAAAAGAAAAAAATTCAATGCTTCTTCCTCTTGCGAGGAAGTGATAAATCCTGATTCTCCAAGAGTATCTCTTGTCTAGGCCCCTTCCACTTGTTGTAAGTCACTAGACCCTCGTTCTTGTCGAGCAGTTGCGCCACCAAATTTTTGTTTTTTTTTTAGTTTTCATGACCAAACGTCCCAATTGCTCAAGTTTGTATAGCCTTTAATAAAAGATTGCGTTATGATTTTATTAATTTATTTGATAAAGTAGAGCTTAGTAAGAGTCGAAATAAATGGTGTCTAGCGGAAATTTTTCAACATTAAATTGCGATTATCGGAATACTAGCGGGTTGAGGTAAGCCGGAAGGGTATCATTCAAAGCGCAGGATTTGCGGAATTGTTAGTCGCCATGAGTCACTGGTCGGGAGCGCACCGCGCGTTTTGTGTGGAGCAATATTTGGAGTGCGGTGAATCATTGGTATACGTGCGCTTCGCGCTTTTTGTACTCATTTTAATATTCGACGACTAAGTGATGGGCCGAGCACGCAACTTATCTGGTCGTGGGTACAAAGATTCAGGCAAGAAGGCACAATGGTCAATTGACCTATTCCTGGACCATCAACGTCAGCAACAACGCCAGAACATGTGTCTCAAGTCCGAAATGAAATTATTCGTAATCCACGTAAATCAATAAGGAAGATTGCGGCCTCCACAGAAATAAAATCAACAGTGCATGTTATTTCGAAAAAGAAATTAAAGCTCCACTTGTACAAAATGCAAATTGTTCAGTATCTCAACGAAAGTGACTATTCTTTGCGAGAATCCTTCGCAAGAACAATGCTGAAACGTTTTCGGACAGCACTTACACTTGGAAACATTTTATTCAGTGACGAAGCACATTTCCATATTGATAAATATGTTAGCAATCGTAATATGAACAGGTTTCCTTAGGAAAATTCCTCAGTTTTGTTGAAAAATAGGTACATTACTCAGGAAAAAAGAAATAAATTCTTTCCCTCACTCTTTGAGGCAACAAATTCTCCGAGGTCTCATTTTCCTAAATGTGCCTAATTATACACTGCACACACTCAATTATTTTGAGATAATCTAATGATTGAATATCTTGTGCTACTCTTTTATTTAATTTTTAATTAAATAAAAACTATAGTGTCTTGTTGTCTTAACAAGGTCCAATTTTTAAAAAAATTAAATAAATTCAAAAAATATTAGCGTAGCACGTTGTCGTATATACTTTACATGATCAAGCGCAACTCGCTCATGTACAAGTAGAAAATGTGCCGCTGTTAATGATTCAAGAATAAGTTTGTGTTCAAGAATGATTTTATTTACACATTCTCACAGCTATTTATGTCTACTACTTAATTGTATTACAAATTGTTTTGGGCTATCCCCACTTAACATACCTAAAACTTTTTATCCTATATGCAAAACTCAATCATATACAGGTAATATAATACAAATTATGCCATTCAAAATTAATTACATATGTATGTCAAAATGTATCGACAGCAAGTGTTAATAATCTGAGTGTTTACGTCAAAAGAAAATGAATTACAAAAGCAGGCTAATGTTTTGCTAAAAAAAAAAAAACCAATACTTTATCAAGCGACGCGGAGTGTACATACACTGTATGAATAGTTTAGTTTTGTTTCAAAATTGTTGTTGCCGATGTGGTTACAGGTATCATTAGATCACGTATGTGCAGAGATACCATGCTACAAAACAAGAGCACCTACATCCGCATGACAAACATGGATATACCCAGAGCTTGGGGTTAACTTCCTTTTCCGATGTTGTATTTGTTATTTTTGCGTATCGTACTAGAAAACTGAACGATGAATAATTGAAACAAATAGTAGGTAAGTTCCTTCTCTATATACCTTATACCTAGTCATATTAGCTACTCTATGGAGCAAACGGGCTGTGGCATCAACCATCAGTGTTAGTTCTGACTGTTTCGGCTTGCTGTTGATCCCTCCTGGAGCTCGTATTTATTTTGGGCCTGTTTTGTGTTTGTTTGTAATTTTCAATTGGAATCCTCTTAGCCTCTAGATATTATAAATTGTATGTATTATTCCTATAGTTGGAAGCTAGTTCGTTCTTGATGTGTATTCGTTTGAAGAATCATCTTGTTACTCTGTGGTTTATTGTTTTCATTATTGAATTATTTTAGGGGCTTCAATTTGATAAGAAAGTGTTTTTGTATTTCAGCAGGTTGTTAAAACAAAATGAAATTTAGTAAACAAGAAAATACAGCTTGAAGTTATATTGACAATAACACTTAGTAGGTACTATCTCATCAAAGAGGTTATTCGTCTTTGTTTTTGGAAATTTGAAATTAGATTTTAAATTCGTATATGTATAGGTATTCTTCATTTTAATCTCATCTATGTGAAGTACCTATACATTCTACACATTCTACAGTCTTGTTATACGAAACCATTTGATATAACCACTTTTCTTTCAAAGTTGGTAGCAGGCACTTTTTTCAAATTATATTGAGACCAAATTGGTCTCTTTTCTCTTTGCCAAACCAAAATAATGATTCATTCCAGCTTATCAACCGTAAATTTTGATCTTTTTAACTTTGATAAAGTGCAATAAGACCATAACTGTTCATCAAACATCAAAATTGGACACAACAATGAACTGCAGTCAAAATAACTAAACTAAAAATAAAATGTAATTTACAGAAGATACATATACATAAAGTAAACTTGTAAATTTAAATTTAAACTTTGAAAATTGTATGTTAAATAAAATGTAAGGTATACCTACATACATATCTATAATTTTCAAAATTTGACTCTTTTGAAATAGAAATATATAGTAGAAATGGGTTCTAACGCTTTAAATTTTCCGCCATTAATTTAATTTAATTAATTTTCAATTTTTTTATAAAAAAAAAATTTTAAACTACACAGAAACACCAGAATCTGGTGACCAGATAGCAACATTATAATAAAATCATCCAACCCATTAAAAAGATATACGCGAAAAACTGAAAAGTAATGGATTTTTCTCAAAAAAAAAACCCTACATTCAGTTTTCTGATAACTATTTTGACAGGTACGAAGTTTAATCAAAATCGTTAGAGTTTTTAGAAAATTTCAAGAAAAAACAAAATATTTGTGTGGCAACTACCAGTTCTAGATCACAGTTGTAAAATAATTTAAAATATTGGTACTTAAGTACAATTTGAGTACGATTACCTTATATTTTAAAATTTTAAGTACAATCCCATGGTAATTGTACTTAAGATTTCAAGTAGGTACCAGTACCGGTACTTATACTTGTAATTATACTTCCACAAAAGAATTGAAAATTTTGTACTCATTACTTTAGTACTTAAAATTGTTGTACTTAAATACTCTTCAAATACTTTTAATTCCTTTTTAATTCCTTAATAACTTGTAATTATGACGAAAACGACTTTTTTGGGCTTATTCATTGTCGACGTCGGCGCACAGTGGAACGATCAGTACAAAATTTTGATCATGTGGTTAATTTTTATTGTTTTGATATGAACAATATTTTCTTTTGTGATATCTTGTAAACTGTTCCCCTCTTTCATAAACAAGACCATTTTTTTCTGTTAACTTAACGGTTTTCGAAAAATAATGGTTGAAGTCTAGACTTTTTATGCATAATCGAAAAAATGTGGTATTAGACATAAATTACGTTTTTTTACTTTAATTTGCAAGTTATCTCTTTAAATCTGACAATGTTGCAGAATGATTGAACCTACTAAGAAACATCAAAAAACCGATTAAATTTAAATGGTCGTATTAATAAACATTGTCTAACTTTAGACAGCCGTCCAAGTTTTTAAAAAACCTTTCTAATTGTTCCTAAAGTGATTTTTCGTTTTAACTTGCTTTAGACAACGTAATCTATTGTCCAAACCTTGAGAAATGCAATATTTTTTCTATTAAATAAAGCATATTTCCGATTGTTTCGAAATACTTAGACATAGTTTAAACAGCCAAAAATCTAATTAATAAGACCAAAAATGTTTAAATTTGAAAACATCACTTTTTATACACGTTCTTAAAAATATAATATTTTGAACTTTCGGTAAGCTTTTAAAAAAATGCTTACATACATATTTCCGATTGTTTCGAAATACTTAGACATAGTTTAAACAGCCAAAAATCTAATTAATAAGACCAAAAATGTTTAAATTTGAAAACATCACTTTTTATACACGTTCTTAAAAATATAATATTTTGAACTTTCGGTAAGCTTTTAAAAAAATGCTTACATACATATGCCTGCTTTCTTGTTTACTTTAACAGAATGTTATGTTTTTTTTTTTAAGTAATATTTAACAAAGATTGGATCCGACCCCCCTTAGTTATGAGTTTTAAAAACACGTCTTTTCTTTTTTAACTAGCAAAAACGATTGCATATTTGTGGGTGTGTACATAAGAAACTACCTATATTATGTTTTTTTTAAATAAAATATTAATCAATTATACAGAAAACCCATTTTTTTTAAATAAATAGATTTCTAAGCTATAAAGAAAAGAATTGAAACAATGGCTTTTAAAAATGTTCGTAAATATTTGATAAAAGTCTTTCATATTTTTTATAAACATTTTGTCCAAAAAGAGCTCGAGACCGGAACAGTTATAAGTTCATAATAAAAAAAAAACATATGCATTAAAATATGTATATAAACAAAAAAACAAATATTGAAGTAAAGGAAGTGGCCTTATTTCTTCGGGTGTTATTCCACGTTACCGCGAAAAAGTGAAACCTTCGAAATTTATCCTGAAAAACTTAAGGCTCTATCAATAATCAAATTTAGTTACGACTTAAATATTTCAGTAATATGGACCATAATGGAATGTGCTCTTAATAATAGACCGTCCATGATATTACCCAAATATTTACGTGAACTATAAAAAATGACCCTTATATCGAATCGACTCCAAAAAATGGAGAATATAATGTATGTTTAATTATTTAGGATCCATAATGTTATGGTTAATTTCACTGAAATATTTAAGTCATAACTAAATTTGATTATTGGTAAGGCCCTTAGACTTTTACATAAGGAAATGTAAATTTTCCCTGGGCTATTACAGAAGAAGTTTCGAATAAGGCATGAGTATAGGTATAATTACATCACTTACAAAACGGATTATACACAACACATGGTTATTCATAGGATAATCTCTCGTATGGTAGGGGCTTAACAAATTTCAGTATTGATATTATTCCCACCTATTTGAAAAACAATTTTAAAAGAATTAAAACATTTTTCAAATTAAAATCCCTTTTTAATAGCTCATTAAAATAAAATCAATATAAAAACAATACAACACATTTACGCTTTAGAATAAAAGTTTAACTGATTCTTTTTCAGCTATAAAATCGTTAAAAATCCATTTTTTTTTTAGATTTTGGTTCAGTCTCAATTTCATGTTGAAAGTTAATCCCAATCCAACATCCAACATTATGCCTCAAACCTTGCAGTGTTTGTTGCATTGCATAGCGTTTACCCTAATCAATCATCAAGAGTATGCTCATGATAGAAAACATAATCCTTGATCCCACGTTGCAGCTTATATCCTCAAAAGTTACCTATATACACCCACATCCCAGGGAAATGAAACTTTGATCCATCATCATGAATCATTTGATGGTTCTCGAAAACTCAAATTGCCACATACTCACATTCAAAAAAAAAAAACAATAATAAAATATAATTCTTAGGGAAAAAGTTGTTCACTTTTGGCCCACATTTTGACGTCATAAAGAAAGAAATATGTGTTCCCAGGATTTTCAAATTACGTTGCAAATTTTGAATGGTTCCCAGCTTTGGGTGTGCTTATGCTCCACCGAACCATCCCATCGCGGCCGCTGGGGTGCACCGGCTTTAGGGTAAAAACAAAAATGGGAAATTTAACTGGAATATCTCTCTGTCTATCATAATTCACTAACACCGGTGATTTGATTGCATGTACTGTGGCTTTGTTTCCGAGACATAAGTTTTGCCGCGTTATCCCTGAATGTGAATTGAATTTTTCCTGACGGGACGGGTCGACAGTCGATGCGGGTGGCGCGAAATTCGTCGTCCTCGTGTTGTAGCTTTAGCCTTCTTTTATGTTAATCCTCGGCACAAAAAAAAATCCAAGAACTTTGTTTATATGAATCCAACGGATTAACCTTTGTATAAAAGCACTCGCTGGCTGGTAAGCTGGTGCATTTATACCATATGTTGAGCTAGGGAACACACCAGGAGCACAGGAAATTCGTTTCCAGATAGTAACGGACATAAGGACGCAAAAGCAATCAATAAGAATAGCGCTTATACGTTTACTAATATCAGCTGGAAAATACACGAGTAATTATTTTCTGCCTTCACGTCACAGCGGCAGCGTTCCCTCTCGTATGCTGCAATGTACAGTTGTTGATCCGTTTTTGCACGGAACATGGATAAACTATTCAGTTCTATGCCCGCTATCGACAGGAAACCCACATTAGAGGCTGATGTGTGTGCCTCGTCACCTTCACCGAAGGGCATTTCCACCACAACCACAGCACCATATGAGCACTCGCTGCTTTAGAGTCGATTGCGAACTTTTTCAATGGAATACCATTTTGAATGTCGGGAAGGCCTTCTCATGGCATGGTTAACAGCCCCCTAAGCTCCTATAATTGATAATAATATGAGAACGTTGTAGGAACCCGACAACAACTATGAATGACATTCACATTGCTTGTAGTTGTAGTAGGTACCGGAGAGCACGAATTAGGACTACGGAGTTAGAGTTACCACAATGATATTTTAGCACATCCATATGTGGTATGTACTACAACAGCTCATGAAGAACTAGGGACTTACAACTCTCAACCGAATCCGAACGGCTAAGGTAAGTCCTGGCCTTTTCTTTTAGGTGGAAGCGGCTGGGAATCGAACCCAGAGCTTTGGCATGACAGTCCAACGCACTATTACCCCACGGGCTAATAACTTTTCCTACTGCAATGAAATATTGCGGAAAATATGAACGAAAAAGTATTTTATTAACTTTAAAGGTTTGAATGAACCAACAACAATTTGAGTGAGCCAGTTTTATAGGCCAGAGTTAAAGTTATTTCACGGTCGCCAGGCCTTTCATCAGACTCCTTTAGTGGTCCTTGTTTCAATTTTATTTGAAATAGGCTTTTTGCCGTCACTGGGGCTCGAACCATAGACCAAGCGTCTCCGGGCCATATGCACGTAATCATGTCCATCCAGTGAATGTTTTATATTTTATTATTGTTTGACAACTGCATTTGAACCATTTTTATTAACATTTGATTTCACTAATTTAGGACTAACTAAACTAGACCATTGCTGTGGGCGTAGCTGCAGGAATGTAGGGGACCTGCATAGTTTTTTGGCGAATCCGAACAGTTAAGGTGAGTGGCAGTTTTTCATGACAAGCAATATTCTGGGAGGATTTTTCAATTCCTCGCCAACAAATCAAAGAGGCAGAGACTGGAATTTGATCTTACTAGACGACCTTGGGCTTGACAGTCTTTCGAACTAGCGATTACACCACGACCACGAGCAACGGATTATTTTTCATATGTAAATACAAATTTAAAATTGCAAAGTTAAAGTTTTTACTCATTTAACATTATGGTATGGAAACCCTCGAAGCCAACACACATAAATGCACTTCCAAGGCTCTGTTTTGTTTAAAGTCGATGTTTTAGTTTGGAAAACTCTAAAGTGGCTGTTTGGTCAACGCCACACAAAGTAAACTCCGATTCCAACGAGGACGATGCCGACTAACGAATTTGTTTACAGTTACAGTATGCCATTGTTTACAAAGAAAGAAGGGGTTGCATGTCAGCCCCATGTTATACAATAATTGTTGCATGTCACATTAAATTCCTTATGTCAGTCTAATAAATTTTAATATCGACATGAAATTTTTACTCTCTTCGGTATACCTACAAGCCATTCTGTAGAAGTTTTCAGATCGTCGAAATCTTTCCGGGCTCTGGTGAGGGTGGCAGTTGCAGATCATCAACAACCTGCAAACTCTACGTGCATCCCTCTATGAACCTAAAACTATAGATATCCATATCTGTCGGGTATCTTCCCGGTAGATGACTCGCTTTTTTGCGCTGCTCTGCATATGGCATATTGGGTATAATTGTAAAATGTACGAGTACGTATTTCTGTATTTCGTCGATTCAATTATTGTTTTGACTGTAGTTGCCGCTGAGCTTTGATTAAGTCATCGATATACGGGAGATATACTGTTTGTACAAGTCCCAGCGATTCTCTTAATTGGCATTAAAAATCGAAGCAGAGTTAATGATCCAGAAGGCAATAACTAGCAACTGCGTTCGATTGCACTGCACTGCAAGTCCTGTTCAACACTGAGACTCTAGGTCTGGGCGTTTGTTTTCGTTTTTCAATATGCATTATGACAGTCAACATTCAGGGATTCATGAATATGAAGTGCAGATTCTTTTTATTTTATTTAAATTTCCATTGCGAGTAATGTCCTTATTTGAAAAAAGAATAATTCTTTAAAAGCTGCAATGATAAATTAAGTGTGGAGAGAGCAGAAGCATTGGGTATTCTTTCAGCTGAATATATTGACTTTCTTTTTTTTTTAAGTTGATAAAGCTTTTGTTTTTAATTAGTTGGTACTACAAACGATTGATTGAATTTGGAAATCAATTTCTTTGTTTATTATCATTGTCATTACTATTATATATAGACGAAATAAATATTTAGTTTGTCCGCGGTAATCTCAGAAAGTATTCAACTGATTTACTTGAAACAAATTTTAAAATTTTCCTTATTCTTTTAAGAATGTGATAGAATATTTTCTGTTTGTTAAATATGTTTTTTGAATTAGATTATTAAATTTTAAAAAAATTTTGTACACTTTTTTGTCGATTAATCTTTTTAATCTTGCTTGATATGTTATAAAAATAGGATTTTTTGTAAAAAAGTCAATAGTGTTATGCTAATTTTAAGCCCTAAATCATTTCTTAAATGCACTTTCAAGAGAAATAAATTTACATTATGTACAAATTATAAATTTATCAACTTTTTGCATTTTTGCGATTCAATCAATTTCATTTTATCGTTTCGGTGTTTGTGCATTTTCTTTTGTTTGTTTGCTTGCTTTTGAATCTCTGTCAACTCAATTGTTCACTCTTACTCTTCCACTCAATTGCTGAGCGTTTTATTTGCGTGCGTTGAATATTAATGGGAAAAAATTCTAGCGCGAGATAACAATCATACATATGAATGTGATTGAGAACATAAAAAGTGGGTGGCATAAGTTCAGTCTGTCAACCACTTTGAAATAAAAAAAAAAATATTTTTCATTTGTATAATGATTGAGTGCAAGTAAATCACTAGAACCAAAATAGGCTTGAGTGAAAGAATGGAGATATAGAGAAAAAACATATACTATTGGTGTTTTTCTTTTTTAGTTCAGAGCAGTTCAGAGCTGAGCCCGAAATGTAGAACAAAAATATTGTGTTTCTTTTTGAGTTCAGTGCGCTCAGAGCTTGAAATTTGCGTTTCGTTTTTCGTTCAGAATGCGTTCAGAGCACGCTCCATGAGCTGGTTTTAAGTAATAAAATAGGAGCGAGCATTTGTGCAAATAATTGCAAAAGTATCGTGTTTCTTTTTCGAAAATTAATTTGCAAATAAAGTCGTTACGACAGGACAGCCGTTAAATGTGAACACTAGCCAAACGACTTGGGTTGGAAGACGCATCGCTAAATGTGTGTACTTATTCCGAACCTAAAAATAAAATTGCAAAAAATTTCGAATTTTCCAACATAAAATTTGAATTTTGTAGAGGTTTTTCAATCCATTTAAATCGGAGTCATCCTTCAATGGATTTTGACAATTCATGGCTTAGCAGGTAGGCAACAAATTATATATTTGACCTTTGGATAGTGTTTTTTTTTCCAAATGTCACCCAAAAGGCTTAAAATCCACTCTTTCCGGAGCAAAAACTAAAATCAGAAAAATTTAGAATTTTTTGAGGTAAAATTTGAATTTTGTAGAGGTTTTTTAATCCATTGCTTGACAGGTAGGCGATGAACTATTGAGCTTTTAGATTGGCTATCCGGAAGAACTGCCCGATTCGGAATGCCATTAAACAAACAAACATGCCCAATTCGATTCTGAAGTTTTCTTATCATTCCTTGTGTTCGGGTGATAGTCAAGGCTGTTTAACAATGCGACGAGAAAGCGAGACGTCAGCGTGACGAGATCTCTTCACAGTTGTTCTCTCTTTAAAACGAATTTCAAACAACGAAATAATACATAATAAAGTATTTCTCGTCGTCACGTTGCGTCTTTTTTTCAATTTTTCGAACTTTACGACGTGACGAGAAATGCTTGATTATGTATTATTTCACTGTTTAAAATTCTTTTTTAAGAGAGAGAAACTACGAAGAGATCTCGTCACGCTGGCGTCTCGTTTTCTCGTCGCATTGTGAAACAGCCTTCAGATAGGCTATCCATCTATCCGATGCGTTAGCTGACATCAAAAAATTTTTAAACAAGGGATTACAACAACACAAACGTATCCGGATAGCTTAGGATAGTTAGGCGAACGCGCCCGTTGTATTTATGAAACAACACAGGCAGCAGCAAAAAGTAAAATGTTTTAAATGGCGAAGACCAACATTAAGAAATTAATATTAAGCTCGTAGCTTCAATATCTTCGATTTTAACTTTATTGGCACATTAAATGTCACCTCAAAGGTCTAAAATCAATTTTTTTCGGAGCAAAAAAAAAATCGGAAAACCTTTTATCCGGCGGGGAAAACAAAGTCTGAAAAATTAGCGATTTCTATTCCAACGACATGCATACGTATTTTTCTCTGGATTTTCGCAGTGCACCTGAGTATAAAACTATGTACATATGTGGATCGATATTTTAACGCGAAAAGAATATTTTATATTTCGCAAAAAAAACTTGGAATATTATAAAAATTGAACATGAGTACCTACTAAAAAATAATTAAATAAAAAAATATTTTTTCTAGCGAAAACCAAAACCAAACAACCAAGACCGGCGAGACCACCGAGACGAGCAAGACTCTCGGCGAATTTGGGTACCAAAAATACGGTCTCGTCTCGGGTGCTTTTAAAGTAGTCTCGTCTCGTCTCAGTCTCGGTCCTAGTCTCGGTCTCGTTGCCAGCCCTATAGATATCGTCCTGATCCAGGAACCGTGGATGGTAAAATACATGGTAAGATGACTCAGGACTCCTGGTTACTACACGCTATATGTCACAGATAAAGGTGAACCTAGATCGTGCATTCTAGCGAAAAGTAGTTCTAATGTATTTTACTCCCTAATTTCAGTGACAGAGATACCACAGCCGCAAAACTAGAGACACCAAATGATACGTATTGGTTAGTATCGGCGTATCTAGGCCATGACCACCTTAGCCCTCTCCCAGGACGTACACTGGAGAGAATAGTCGCTGAAGCAGATCGGTAAAAAGTCGGCATCATCATTGGCAGCGATGCTAACTCCCATCACACAGTATGGGGAAGTATGTACTGATATTAACGATAGAGGTGAGTCTCTTATTATTTATATCTTAAGTACTATCCTTATAGTAAGTAACGTGGGAAATGAGCCCACGTTTATTACTAGGAATCGACAAGAAGTCCTCGATATATCTCTTGTCTGCGATAGTAGATTAAAGATTGGAAAGTATCAATAAGGAACACTCGTTCTCTGATCATAGATACATCCAATTTAGTCTAAATGATGAACCTCCTTCCCAGGCAGCCTTTCGTAATTGAGGGAAAACTGACTGGTCCAAATATAGGGAAATTGTCAGACTTTGGTACAAAATCTACTAACTAATTTTACATTGTAAGAAATTCGTCAATTGTCAGCTAATTGTCCGCTATTGTCAGACCATTGACAGATCTGACAATATTGTAAAATCTGACAATCGCCTGTACTTAGCTTAACTCTTACAGCAGTATGGTGTTTCGAACATTTTGCCGTTATACTTCCACACCCGAAAGACGGGGATGTTAATTTGAAAACGAAACTTCAAATCTGAGGGAACTGCCTTCTGAAAAAATCGTTTTTTTTATCAATATAAAGAAAGAGAGCTGAAAACAGTATTAATTTTATGAATTTAAGACTTCAAATTGACCAACACGAATTGTGTTGAGCGGTCCCCGAATGGTATAATTTCTAATCCAATGAAAGGAAAATTCACCCACAACAAATACACACGCATTTTTGATAAAAGAGCTTGAAGTATTGTACACGTGTGAAACATCAAGTACAACAAATCTTATTTCCTCCAAAATTAAGTAAAGATTGATTTCAGGGTTCAGTGAGATATACCATTGGATCAGACATGCTTTAGTTATCAATATATGCCGCAAGATGTCGTTCTTCAATGTACCTACGTAATCTTGCCTCATATTTTGAATATGTAATCGTTTTTCTCATAAAGACATTTATTACTTCAATAAAAATAACTTCTTCTCGATTAGGCAAGGAGGATTTTTTGCTAAATTAAACTTCAAGCCGATAGCGAAGGCAATCATTTTTGATTCTATGTCATCCCTTTTTTTGTCTGATAGATTGTTTCCATTGGAAAACATTTGAATACAAATTTAGCAACTTCCATCCAACAAATTATGATCTGTGTTATCTCTCTCTGCACATCGTCACATCGAACAAAACAAAAAAAAAATATTAAAACTTTTTTCGCACTATGTCAACGGCAAAAGGCTGCAAGGAGGAAGTTAGTCAACAATGCGTGGTCACATTGACGACTTTGAAAACTTAGAGCATCCACCGTCGCCTTTACCTCGTTCGTCGTAGGTACTTTCATCTGGCATCACTCACATTTCCATTTGAAATTTCATAATTTATGATGACACCCTCGTCCGGAGGGTGCTCTCCTCGTATATTGATGTTGCGCTGGGCGTTGGGGGGTTGAGGGTGGCAGTGGAGCTGATGTGGCAACAACAACAAAAAAGAATGAAAGATCTTTTAACTACAAAGCACGAACATCAGAAAACGAGAGCTAGAGTACGGTTATGTGTCCCATCCAACCGGAAATTCATGCATTCATGCAAAATCTATAAGGACGAACCGATAGCTCGTCCTGCTGCCTGCGCCTGCCCGCCTGAATGCTTGCAGAGGAAGCCATATTTCTCTTTTCATCACACCATCCATCCAGAGCACAAGCACTGTCCCGGTCCCGGTCCCGGCTCCCGATACCACACTCCGTGTGTCATACATTATTACATATCACGTGATGTCGTATTAAACCCACACTATGATGTTGAACGTTGTTGCCACCGTTGTTCCGCGCGGATAGAATATTTTATAAGCAACATGTAGTGGGTTTCGTTATGTTATACTGATGGTAACGTATAACGGGTAGCGGGTATTCCTCCGAAAAGGATGTTTTTGGTGGGCCACTCTATACTCTTGTTTCTGTTATCCTATCGCTGGGGTTTTGGGGCTCTTAGTAGCGGGAGGGATGACAGGATAACGGTTTATGTGTCACATGAAAACTGCTCGTGTGTAGAATATCCGTTTTGATGCGTTCAGGGAAAAGCCCCATGTCCCGTTCTTGGTCCCGTACCGTGCTGGATTCGTATTTTGATATCTCTGACGAGTGAATATTATGACGAAGCCATTGCAAGACCAAGAACGAGAAAGGGGGGGTATTTCAAGTGTCCTTGTGTGTACATGGAATAAGCATAAATTCCTGAATATAACGTACCCACATTCAACTCTCCGACAAGCACATGACTATACACCCATCAACCCCAGGCACCCGAAGAGGTAAGCTCTGACGTTTTATAGAAAAATAGTTTACAATTTTTATAGGTGGCATGCGTATTCGAAATGTATGATGAGCGAAAATAGTTGTAAAAAAAAAATATTGAAACTGGATTATAGGATTATTTCGTTTAGAAAGCGCAAGAAACTTCCTTTTGAATATTACTTAAAAGGAAAAAGTGTTTTTTTTTTTTTTTTTTTTTTTAAATAAAGAAAAATAATAAAAAGCAAAAAAGCTATGAAGGTAAAACGTAAAATTGTGTCTCATCATAAAATTCAAGCATGCATTTCATGTTCAAAGAAAATAAGATTGAATAGGTATATCCTTGAAGTTATATAAGTTTATGATGAAGCTTCAAGAAAGAGTTATCCATAAAAAGATCTATGCATATAGTAATCGATTAACAGGGACAGGTTTGTTCACTATATGGGGGAAGATTTTGGTGCAGGTTTTTTTTTTAGTCGAAATGTAATCTGGTTATGTAAGTCAAAGTTTGAAATAAAATATGGTAAATATTTTTACGGTTAAAAAGAGAAAATTCTTATGTATTAGTAGTAATTATTCCTTTTGGAATTATTTTTATGTAGGTACCTAAAGGTTTTTCAATTTAAGTCTGATAAATTTTTTGTTCTTGGGAAATTAGGCATTTGACTAACTGTCACACCAAACTCATTTCAACTCGATCCCATGTTTACAATGGGGTCGATATGTGAAGTTCAATAACATTTTGAACTTGATCCACTTGATATTTCTTTGTTCTTCTTTCGTCGTAATTCCCATCATGATGGTCATGGTCTTCGTAAACCAGCCTAACCTAACCGAACAAGTTAAAAATAAAATAAATAAATTTGATGGCACAACGGCTCATGAAGAACTAGTGCCTATAGTGAAGTGACCTACAACTTTCAACCATTCCTGTTATGCGTTGTCTGCAGAAATGGAGGGGACCTACAGTTGATTGCCGAATTTAAACGGCTAACGTGAGCGGCATTTTTCTGTGACAATTCCTCGCAAGAGGCAGTAGCCGTTTTATTTTTGTAAATTATTGGGTGGCGGGGCTGGGGATCGAACCTAGACCTCCGGCATGAGAGTCCATCGCACTAACGATCACGCTACGGCTACTACCGAACAAGTTTGAATCAAAAAATGCCGATGCATGGCTTTGCTCAAAGAAGCAGTTTTAGAGTATATGCATTACATTCTGCACTCTTGTTTCTTCCATAGGATTTCCAAGATAGAGCTGTGCCAATCGTTTATTTTCAAAGATCAGATCAATCAATGATTGATTGCTTCAGAGATTCGATCTTTTCAATCAATCATTATGGTCAAAAATTAAATCGTTCACTTAATCAATCAGATTGATTCGGTCTTTGTGATTGTGATTTGTAGCTTCTACCAATGGATCCCAATTCCAACAAGGCGAACACGATTATTTTAGCAGATGTCAAATGTGCCAAAAGTTTTGTACGGCGGATCGGAAAATGGAGTACGCCAATCGATTAAGGAGGTGCATATTACCTAGTGCACCGGCCGACGCTCTGGAACCACTGGAAAACGATTATTTTGATAGGTATCAAATGTGTCAAATTTTTTTTATTTTGACAGGTATCAAATGTGTCAAAATTCTTTTGCCAAAGTCAACTTTAAAGTTAATTTTGAGAATTCTTTTGCCACTTAAAAAATTTGCATTGCAACCTTACAGCCTTGAAAACCCTGCAAGTCTTTGACTTCGGGACTTTACTATAGTCCCAAATAAAGAATACACAAAATTTTAACATTTTATCGAGTGGATTAGTAAAAGTGGTGGCTATCTACAATAAATAAATAAATTTGGTGGCACAACAGCTTATAAAGAACTACGGCCTAGTGACCAACAACTCTCAACTATTCCTGTGTACATGTTTATTAAATTTAGCTTTGCCTTAAATCAAATTTAGTTTTCAATAAGATTGATCATTAAAACTGTTTTCCTTTCGAAAACGAATTTCAACTCCTTACGCCTCACTTTGAAGTTCCTCCAACATCGCCGACAAAATGATCTCTACATTATCGTAACAATCTTGTCCCTATTTACCCTACCCCACACTGTTTTTAAAAAGTTTGTTCTAAATACTTTCCGGTCATTCACAAAAGAAGGTTAATTTATACCAATTAATTAAAAACTTTTTGTATAATTTCAAATGATAACAATTTTGCAACCTTTTTATTCCATGTTTTTTTTTTTCTGTCCACAATAGACCTTCTAGACTTTAATTCATATCGAGGACAGCAAGCACCTGTATTTCATAGAGTAGCAACTTAACATGTACGAGTATACCTTTAGAAGAGGAACAATAAATGCTTGTTGTGCGAAATATTTATGGCAGAGTTTTTATTTATGGCTACGCACAGCACAGGAAGACACAGGGAAGGGACAGCGTACACATAATGCATTGGCTCGTAGTATAGGCTTCGCACAAAATAATTGTTTAGAAATCATCTGTGGCGAGGCGACCCGGAGTTGAGGTTGCCGCATTCTTATCGAACCGCACACAATTAGCCATAACATGGCCTAGCCATTGCAGAGGGTGTCCTTTTAATCCTGCTTTTCAGTCTATGGTTATCTGCACCTTGTTTTCCACGTCCCTCAGCCTTGTCAGGGCTGGATCGAAGGAGTTTGATGAACTAGGCGAGAACATCTATCGGTATTTTGGAAATATCAAATCTTTTATAAAAAACCATCAGCTGACCAGACAGACCAAACATGTTATACACTGATAAATTATATTTCCATTTTTTTTTGGGACCTTTTAACCTATTACATGTGGATATGAGAAGGGAGAGAGGTCAAAAAGTCCAATTTTTAGCTCCGTAGTGTTTTCAATTTCGGTTCCATACAAATCCAACAGAAAAATCCTCATCCAATTTGGATATTGTTCAGCCGAGTTATGCACGTACGAAAGAATATGTGGTTTTAAATGAAAAAACAGACTTTTGACTTTGGCTGCCAATATCTCAGCAAGGAATGCCGACACTGAAAATTTAAGAGAAGTTTTTAAAACTGAAAACAAGATCTTTTTAAAACTTTATTATGATTATTATTTTTGGCCACTCACTGTAAGATTAAGAAAAGGTAAACAAAAATGACTTTTTAAAGACTTTTAGTAAATCTTTCACTGCTTTACAAATATTGGTTGCAGAACTTAATTTGGTAAGACATTTTAAATAGCTATAGACCACGAGTATATCTGCAAAATTTCAAATCGATCCATTGAATCGCTTTTGTGTACCGAATGATCAAAATCATAGAAGCCAATGAAAGGAACAAATTGCATGGTTTACACACATTGTGAAATCGTCATCAAAATGCAAAAGAAAAGAACGCTTTCTGTCCACACTTTTGCATTAGTTACAATATTGAAACAAAACATACAGCTTTATAATGCTTTTTGTTTCATCCCAATACGATCAGTTTCCACAGAGATACAGCTCTTACAAAAACACTAATTTTTTTCCTTTTTTTTTGACAAGTTTAGATGATAAAAACTGAAAACTTTAATCCACACATTAATAAAGCCACTATTCGGACAAGCTTTTTTCATGTTGCTTCGGTTAAGAAAAAATGTCGATCCTTGAATACAAGCGCCCTGTGCAACCATTTGAATTGCCTAACTAAACGAAACACTTCTGGCCATCACGTACATAGAACGTAGGCAATAAAAGAAAATAATTAAAAGTTTTCCTCTTATCGGACTGATTTCGAGTCATTTGATAATTCCTCTGCAGAGCTGAGCATCACCACAGAGAACACACGGCCCAATCTCAAGAAATTGCCTCAGATACCAATCGTATTATACGGCTATAGGGCAATAAGGATATTTCATTGCAATAGGCTGTGGATTTATTCAAAATTAAGGCATTCTAGGTATAGTTTGGTCCTTAATTCGATATATACAGCTATATAGGTTCCTACCTGCGTAAAGGTGCTTAGCTTAGGTTATAGCATTGTGGCATCCTTGTTAGCTATTAATGTCGTCGTCGGTCGTCGGAGGGTTTGTGCTTTTATTGTGACAGTTTACATAAGGATAATGGCAATGATAACTTGGAAAACTTTTCTTCTACGTTCGACCGTATAAGTTTAGTCATAGTCAGGCAGGACTCAGGTTTGAGGGAGGAGTTGATAGCTTGATACCTATTTGCTGTTTCCCTCTCTCCGTAATGATGTAACAGTAAAACTCTAAAGCGCGTTGAAAAGAATTCGTATCCTTTTGAGAAATGAATCGCCAGAGCATCTGTATATAAAAACTTAATTAAAAGCTGGCGCCAAATTAAACACAGTTAAATGGGGAAGATGGCGGTGAAGTGCGATGACGTGAGGAAGCCACATAGACGGCATTCTCCGATCCGAGGGTGTCTGGTTTGGGGGTTTGGTATTGGGTTGGATTTTGGATAGGGTGAATTTGTATTGCTTTTTAACATTTCCACCCGAAAATCCCGAAATCAGCCTTTGGTGATGCGATTTTTCTCTGGAATTTGATGTATTGAAATCAGGATGAAATTTTGCTTATGTGGGGCATGGTGGGCGGCCGGTGCGGTGCGCAGCGTAAAATAGGGTTGCTATAAGTTTTTGGGTACGGGAAAGGCATTCTATTTTTGGAGGCATCTGCTGCTATACGCTCCAGGTAGGTACGTGTTGTTTCGAAGTTTTTCGCGCTGAAATACTTTGTTCAGGAGAGCACGGCATGCGATATCAAAAGAGGATTATGGTTTTAACCGAAAATGAAAATGAATTTTTAAAATTGCGAGCATCTGGAAATTAATTTGAATGCAGGAAGAAGATTGATGTGGTGTTCCATGTGAGTTTTTTTATTTTTATTCAATTTTATTATTTTATTTTTTCTTGCGTACAGAGTCATGCAAGTTAAATAAGAGTTAAGCGTTGTGGAAGAATTTTTCGAATAAAGTATTCCTTAAATATAACCTACATCGTGCGTTAGTGAATTGATGAAAGCTTTATAGGTAGGTAGGTACTTAATGCTTATTTGGCTTCTGTTTTTGTGAAGCATATTTTTTAAAAATAAACAATAAATTGTTTTTCAACAAGTTGGAAAGAATAATCCCCGCCGGTATTAAAATGGAAAAACACAACAATTTGAGTCATAATTCCACTGTGAAGTACATACATACATACATATGTGGGTATGTAAGGTATGTATAAGGTGATCACATACAAATTAGGCATCGAATACCTTTGCTTTCAAATTTTTATAATATTTTTGTACTGCTTTAATTTGAATGTGAAAGCTTTAGGAAATTTGCCATTATAGAAAATTTTAAATTTAACTCCAACATTTGACGTATAATTTTTGATGGCTAACCTGAACGTAATTAATCAACCAATTTGGTATTTTATGAAATTACATATACCTACCAATAAGTAACCTATAGATATCATTTTCTTATGTGATGGCTTTAAAAAAAATAAAAATTTATAAGAAAGCTTCTACAGTGGTGACCAATGAAGGAGACTAGTTGACCTGTTATTACCTTTTGCTAACCATAAAAGGCCGTGGGCAGTTGCCTCTTAAAGTTTTAGGTATATGATACTATCGATCACTGCATGGCAAGTCCCTATTTATCGATTTATTTAAATCGAAATCGAAATTAAACCGTACAGTGATGTCAATTCACAATCGCGGTAATAATTCCAGGCTTGCTAAATTGTGCGATATATCGCAAAACGTGGGATATTTTTTTGAACTTCGCGGTTTAAAATTAGATTTTGCGTTATCTTTATATCTTTGCGGTTTTCGCAAGAATAAAGAAAATCGTCAATTAACATTTATGTCATTTTCGATTGGATTTTCAGAGTGTTTCACTCCTTTTTGATTCCAATGGAATATGAAAAACTCTCTTCAATAATTTCAATTTCAGAACATCCCAAGAAGAAGCATTTTTTATTTTGACAATTAATCCAACACATACGTTTAAAAGTATGTGTGCTTTCAGAGTGCACTCCTAGCACTCCTTAATGAAATCCGGAGTGAAACAGAGCTGTAAAAGACTGCAGTACTTTGGTAATGCAGTTAATAAAGTCGCAGTTAATTAACTTACCTATTGAATGTAAGTTAATACTGTAAATAAGTACTTTAACTTCGAAACAAGCAGTCAGCAGTCAGTACTAACATTCCGACTGTGCAGTTAAAAAAAAAAGTTAATTAACTTTAAGTTAATTAACTGCAGTACTTTTTAACTGCTTTTAGTCTTTTTAGTCAGTAAAAAGTCTTTGAACTGCGATGATTTTACTTTTAGTCAGTAAGTATTTTAACTACAGTCAATTAACTGTAAGTTTTTTTTTAACTTTTTTTTCTTTTAAATTTATTTTCTTTTTATTCCATCCTGTTTCATTTAGTTAAAAGACTATAGAAAACGTTAAAAGACTTACAGTTAATTGACTGTAGTTAAAAGACTTGCTGACTAAAAGTTAAATCATCGCAGTACAAAGACTTTTTACTGACTAAAAAGACTAAAAGCAGTTAAAAAGTACTGCAGTTAATTAACTTAAAGTTAATTAACTTTTTTTTTTAACTGCACAGTCGGAATATTAGTACTGACTGCTGACTGCTCGATTTTAGTTAAAGTATTTTTGTAAGTTAAAAGACTTAATGAAATTAGTCTTTTTAGTCAATTAACTGCAGTACCGAAAAGACTGCAGTTTTTACAACTCTGGAGTGAAAAAACACTCCTAAATCATCACTCCGAAGAGCAAATGGAAGGTTTTTGGAGTGTTGGGAGTGTGGATGGAGTGAACAAAGAGTGCTAGGAGTGACCAACGAAAACGACATAAAAATTATTAATTAAAATCATTGTCAATGGTAACTTGTTTGCGTCATAAAAAAAAAAAAAAAAACACCTTGTATTGTGTCAGTTCACCTGCGGCTTTGAACAGCTCGGCAGAAAGGTTTTAGTTTCAGTTTCAGTAATGACTACGTGAGAAAACTTCAAGAAAAGATTTTTAACTTCCCGTTGGAAGTTATTGTAATCGGTCCGATTTATGAAATCGGAAACTTTGACATTTCTCGACGTTTCGAGGTCTCTGGAGTCGGATTACACTGGCGCAAAATTTTAGACGATATAGTATGATGTTAAAGCATTTCTAGTATGATGCTAGATTTTTATAACAGGCTTTTCCAAATTTTAAACGAGTTAGAATTGTATTATCTTTTTAACATTTTACTAAAGTTAAAATCGCCAAATGCCTATTTTATCTTTTTGGTATCATGCTAAATCCAAGTGTCACTTTGGCAGCTACAATTGCACAAATGGGTTGAACTCTGCCACTGTTTTAGGCGTGTTCAGCAAGAAAAATAGGTTTAGTATGATACTAGTAAGAAATGTTTAAAACTAAGAATATTTTAGTAAAGAGTTTTAAAGTTAGAAAATTGTTAAGTAGTATCATGCTAATACCTTAACATCAGGCTGTTTAAAATTTTGCGCAATTGTTTATAGAGAATGTCTGTATACGTACGTTCGGAATCTTTTTTTCGCCGACGATATCTCGAGAACGCCTTAAGATATCGACTTAAATTAAATTTTATTTTACAGATAATAAGGTCGTTAAATGCAGAAGAGATTTTCAGAAAAATTAAATTAGCGGTTTTTTTATTACAGTAAATTAAAAAAAAAAGTTGTAAAACGGCTTTTTTTCTCGAATATATCTAAAATATAATGCTATCGACTTGATTGATTTTATTGATTGGGGGTTGATTTTATTTAATACACAAGGTTAAAGTTGACAATCGGTAGAGCCTTCCCCTGATTGCACAACTGATAAGTTTTTCGAAGATTATTAATTAGTAATTTTCTTATAAAAAATAACATCGGATGCCGAGTTTCAAAGGGAACCAATGGGAAGTTATCGAGTGGGTCAAACCCAGCCTCCTTTTTCTTTAAAAGTTAAATTGAATTTATTGCGAATTCATTTTTTAATAAAAGAAAAAATACAAAAATTGATTTCACTGTTTTTTTTTTATACTATTGACTGTTTTATATTGCTTTTGCAGTTTTTGCAGATACTAAAGTAGCTAATCTTACGACATTTTGCGTATGTTTTTCAGCTTTTGCTATAACCTTATAAAAATTTGGCAAGTCGGCATACTTTATTTAGAAAGTGAGACAGGAACGCCAGTTATAAGTGTTATAATCGTGTGATTTCATTTATATTTATTTAAGTAGGTAGTATCAAAAATTATTTTTAAAACCTTTGTCAAATTATTTTTCGTTTAAAAAAAACGGGCCTTAAAGAAATATTCAAGTTTGGAAACCTTTTTTTTTTTTTGGTTATTAAAGATGCAGCTTAGAAAAACATTAAGTTATTAATAATGCCCTTATCTTTAAATTCAACATGGATAACAGCAAGCTAATTTAAACTTTTAATTAATTCGTACAACACAGGCCATTATAGTCATATTTATGGAATGTTCAACGAATTTCGTCAATTACATTTGTATATCTAAATCTCCATACACATCACTTACACTATAAAACATAAAACATTAAAGGCAAAAAATGTTTTAAAATTTTAATAAGAATTTAATAATGCGTAAATGGCCTTTAAAAACCATAAATTAAGACATCTTACATCAATCTGTCCAAAAGAAAACACTTTAAAAGTAGAAAAGTTAATGAATTTAATTACTATAATGCCATAAAGCCGACACGATAAACTAACATATATAGCTTAGGGAATTGAAGTAAGGCAAACAAAACAATTCATTGGAGGCATCTCATATAATTCGCCTTAAAATGTTTTTGTTATGATTTATTTAACTATCAATCATTCTTAAAGTGAACGAATACAAAAAGGTATGAATAAATTTATTTCACAACAAAGAACCAAAAAAAAAAAATTGAAAACAATAGATAGAACTATGTAGCTTCACGTAATTTATTCAACGTGGTTTGAATTTTGTATATGTATAATTTTTTTGTCAAAAGATTACCACGGCTGGCGCGGTAGAGAGCGACGTGCGTCGAAAAAAATTACATTTAAAAAGACACTTTAACTTTGAGGGTTTAATTCTTGAAAAAAAAATAATTTAATATTTTTTCTTTGATGATTTGCTGATTTTTGGTAAGAATGTAACGTCCCGACTCCACAGGAGATTTTTCTCTCCAACTAAATGTCTGACATCCATATCAAGACATTTTCATACATCTTAGCTGAGCAAATCATGTCATGATATTTCATTTCGTACCTCGACTGCATGGGAGTTTGATGGTTAATTTTTTTGCGGATAAATGCGAAACTTCTTGGTTGTTTTATTGTAGCCCAGGAAAATTAGACTTTTCCTTCGAAAAAAATTCCGACAAAGGTTATGTCTTAATCATTTTCCAAAAAGTACCCTCAATTTTGACCGGGGCTAAAATTTTCAAGGGGATGAAAGGGGTAAAGTTCAGTTTTTAGCCAATTCCTCAAAAACTATCAGTTCTTTTTGAAAAAAAATGTGAAGGAAAAAATTTTAGCTAATTTTATTCTATAAACAAAATTTATTTTTTAGATCATTTCCTTTATAAATGTTACTTTTGTAATTCAAATTTATGTGAAATTTCCACGAACATCAAAAATAAATAAAACTTCAAAAACCACAAAAATAATATTTAAATCGAACGCAAATTAAACGAAATTTGGAATTGGAAAAAATAAAACAAAAATTCACCCCCATATGAAGCAAAAGACACCAAATAATGAGACAAAAAATGACATTTCTAGACAAAAAGCAACAGAAAACAACCATCTGTCAAATTCCATATCAGGATAAAATATGAGAGATAGATCGCTGACATCATATCATAAGATTAAAAAAGAGGCTGGGGTTGACCCACACTGATAACTTTTCATTGGTTCCCTTTGAAAATCGACACCCGATGTTATTTTTTATAAGAAAATTACCAATTAAAAATCTTCGAAAAACTTATCAGTTGTGCAATCAAGGGAAGGCTGCTCTAAACACGAAAAATTCCAACAATTATTAGCAGTTTCTTTTGCAGTTTTGTTTGGCCTTGAAAAAAAAACTGTTAATTGAATTTTTGTATTAAAAAAAACTAACCAGAAGTTAACATCTTTGTGTGTTATCAAGATATTCAGTATTTTTTATGGTTTTTTTACTTAAAAAAAAAAAAACAAACTGTGGGTTGATTTTTTTAAGTATTACCGATTTTTTACTACGTCATTATGCATAGAATGAAACCGGGTCGAAGTCGATAGCATTATTCGTTCTATAGATATTCGCGAAACAAGCCATTTTACAATTTTTTTCTTTAAATTACTGTAATAAAAAAACCGCCAATTGAATTCTTCTGAAAATCCTTTCTGCACGTTATGGCCTTATTATCTGTAAAATAAAATTTACTTGAAGTCGATATCTCTATGCGTTCTCGAGATATCGTGAATGAAAAAAGGCTTCCGAACGTACGTACACCAGACATCTTTCTAAAAACAATGTAATCCGACTCCAGAGACCTCGCAGCGTCAAGAAATGTCAAAATTTTTAATTTTATAAATCGGACTGATTATACAATAACTTCTAATGGGAAGTTAATAACGCGACTCCACTAGATATTTCATGTCATGATGAACATTCTGGAGTCGGGGTGTAATGATAACTTTAATAATAAATTGAGAGCATGTGAAAATATTATGAGTGTCAACTTAGCGAAACAACATTCACGGATCGAAAAAATTTTAATTGGGTAATTTGCCGTTTATTAGTCGTTAATCAGTTGTGATAATATCGAATTCGTCGTTCGATGTTTTCTATGATTTTTCTGCTGATTCGCTAAGTTGATATCAACTTAGCGAAGCAGCACCTCAAAAAGCGGTAAAGACGTCTTATAGCGATTAGTTTATTGCTTAATAATTTGCCGTTCGGCAGTTCTGAATTAGTTGTGACAATTTTAATTTTGTCGTGCAATGTTTTCTACGTTTTTTTTTGCTGCTTTGCTAACTTCGTGTCAACTTAGCGAAGCAGCATCTGAAAAACGTATAAAAACTTCTTATTGTGAATGTTTTACTGCTCTTTAATTTGCCGTTAATTAGTCGTGAATTAGTTGTGACAATTTTGAATTTGTCACTCTATGTTTTCTATGTTTTTTTTTTTTGCAAAAATGTGAAATTCGTGTCAGCTTAGCGAAGCAATCCTGAATTATTTGTGACGATTTTAATTTTGTCGTGCTATGTTTTCTATGTTTTTTCTTGCAAACTTTTCAAACTAGTATCAAATTACCGAGGAACGTCTGGAAAAGAGTTAAACACTTCGTATATTGAAACAATTATTTACATTAAGCAGTCCTGAATTAGTTGTGAAAATTTTATTTTTTTCGTGCGATGTTTTCCATGTTTATTTTTTTACTAAATTCATTTAAAGTTCGAGACGAACTCGTTGAAAATGGGTTAAAACTTGTGTAATCGAAATATTTATTGCTTAAAAATTTGCTGTCAGTTGTCGTGAAATGTTTACTATAATTTTTCTAAAATAAAAAAACATAGGAAACATCGCACGACAAAATTGAAATTTTTACAACTAATTAAGCAAGAACCCAATCAGTATAAGAAGATTTTAACTCTTTTCCAGACGTTCTTCGGTAATTTGATAACAATTTGACAATTTTGCAAAAAAAAACATAGAAAACATAGAGCGACAAATTCAAAATTGTCACAACTTATTCACGACTAATTAACGGCAAATTATAGAGCAGTAAAACATTGACAATAAGAAGTTTTTATACGTTTTTCAGATGCTGCTTCGCTAAGTTGACACGAAGTTAGCAAAGCAGCAAAAAACAAAACGTAGAAAACATTGCACGACAAAATTAAAATTGTCACAACTTATTCAGAACTGCCGAACGGCAAATTATTAAGCAATAAACTATTCGCTTTAAGACGTCTTTACCGCTTTTTGAGGTGCTGCTTCGCTAAGTTGATATCAACTTAGCGAAGCTGCAAAAAAAATCATAGAAAACATCGAACGACAAATTCGATATTATCACAACTAATTAACGACTAATTAACGGCAAATTACCCAATTAAAATTTTTTCGATCCGTGAATGTTGTTTCGCTAAGTTGACACTCATGAAAATATTTGCATTTATATGCGACCAAAAATTAAAAAAATATTCTTGAATATTAATGTTAGTTTATAGTCAGTATACCCTCTAACCTTCTTTTAAATTTAAAAAAATTATTTATGCGAATTTTAAGTAGGCATGTAGATATTAAATAATAAAAACGTAAAAATCTTTGTTTTTTTGATTATTTCATTTACCTTAAATGAATTTTTTATTGCAGTGCAAGTACCATAAATTATTGAACTGAAAAAATTCTCCTATAGAAAATTTAAAGTATATAATTAAATTTTGTGGCGCAGGCTGTAATATTCGAGGCACATTCAAACAGACAGAAAGACTAAAAAAATAGGTCCCCATTTTGTGTGTTCTCTATCATCTTAAATTCAGGCTTCATTAAAATTCCAAGGTCAATTTAAATTAAAAGAAAAAGTGTTTTCTAGCGAGACGATTTAAAAACAAATGTTAAGGATAATTTTTGTTTTAAGTACTTAGGCCCATTTGCTCTGAAATATTTATATACAACTTCAACGATTATCTTCTACATTTTCCTCCACGTAAACTGCCATATGAGCTCTGATAATGAACTTAAACAGGTATTTGATAGTTTTCGTTTCAGAAAATGGGCCTAAATAATGTATGCATAAATTATATTGAATGGATATACAGGGTGATTCGCATAAGGTATGACAAAAAGTTAGAGTCTGCAGATTGGGCTGAGAAAAGAAAAAAAATCGTATGGGAGGGGGGACTATCCCCCCCTTTTATCTAAAAATGGCTATTTTCTAAAAACCTGACTCAAAACATAAAAAAAATTATTAAAAAACAACGGTAACATCTTACATTGCCATGCTATACGTTTTTGTAAAGCCAGATATCCATTCTTTTATCCCGTTTTCAACTCAGTTTTTTTTTTATTTAATTTTCAAACTCAAAATTTTGTAGCTTACATATAAATATTTCGGTTTTTTCGCACTGGTTTAGACCAAAATAAAAAAAAAACTGTATATCAGGTTTTGTGAAAAAATTCGCATCGCGGAAATAGGGTTTTGATGTTTTTTTTTTTTTAGAAAAATACCTTGTTTTCGATTTACGTACATATATATTTTGAATACGTAAACTGATTTTGTTATTATATTTTGGAGGGAGTCGGACAGAATCAAGAAAACCCAAAATCGAGAAAACCCAAAATCCCGAAAACCCAAAATCCAGAAATCCCAAAATTCATAAAATCTAAAATCTCAAAAATCCAAAATCCCGTAACTAAACTTGAAAAATATAATTTTCTTCAAATTTGTAATAAATAGCCAAATGTTAGAGTCAAAAGTTAATTCCTGAGCAAATCCAAATTTCCAAAAGAATTCCTTTTTCCAATTTATAAGACTTCTGTTCAAATTCGAGTATAAATACGTAATAATAATTTTAAATGAAAAAATAATACATTTAGTTTTATGTTATTGAAGAAAATTATTGAAAACAAATATTTTAAAAGAAAGTATGTGAAAGGTTGGGATTGAGCTGGAAAATCCCTTTTATAGATCAGCAGGTGGCACGCTTGACGACGCACGGCTATGCTCACCGGATGGGGGGGATCTTGCTGATTAAACCCTCAAAAATAAAAAAAATCGTGCCAATATATAAATTGAGAAAGAAAAAAACTTCGTCTCATTCGCACAATACAAAAAAAAACTTTAAGCAACCGATGTTTTGTTGTCATTTGGCAACCCTTATCCTGCAGCAAGGTATGCTGCCTCCATACTACACCTGCCAACAGTAAATTTTAGTGTAGTCCCTAGCCACACATCTCTCATATTATCCCCTCACCTATATCATCACTACCTCTTACCCTTCCCCTTTAATTGTTTTGTTCTAATGATTCATTTTGTCGAAATAATAAACAAAAAATAATTTTTCCTTGTTTAAATGATTCATGATTTCTTTATTCTTAATTTAGTACCATAATCCGATAAAATAAGTAGACAAAATTTAAGTTTTGACTAACATTTTTATAAAAATAATTTGTGAAGAATTCTCATATTTGCAATCGTCATAAAATTATTATTTTTATATGTACATCTTCTAATGAAGTGACTCGCCTTCCTGTGTCTTACAGGCTAAATGGATCTGGCGGCGAATTCGATCCGTTTACAGAATTTAATAAATTAAAACTCAATGACAAGTGTCATGTGTGGCTCTTGACAAAATAAATTAGCTGAGAGCGAGCTCAGCCTGCAAAGCATTTGAGAAACAAGAGTTTAGATCTGTATTGGGTATGATATGACGAATGCGTATCTACAACAACACGTATTCAGAGATATGACGTACAATTATTGATATGAGCATTTACATAAATATTGTTTTCATTTAGGTTTTTATTTAAAGTTAAAATTAAATATTTTTTTCCTATTCTTTTTAATCAGAATTTAGTTTAATTGTACTTTAGATATAAATGTTTGAGTAATAAAGAAAAAGTTTAAGTTATAGGTATATTAATATTTTCCTCTTTTTTATGTTCTTTTCGTTTCTCATTAACCAATTAACCATAAAACAAATGATAAAAAAAATAAATGTACTCACTCGTTTTGTCGATGATCCATCCAACGTTGTGCGCACAGGTCGATGTAGATCACGTTTTTTTTTTCTTGTCACTTTGAATTTAATTTAGGTGATTTGATAATGCTCTATTTAAATGAGGTATGGTAAGTATTTGTTTACTGGTTAGAGATTGGTAGTTAGAGTATTATATTTTTTGTGTTTTTTTTTTTTTTTTTTTTTCTTTATGACTAATTTTCGTAAATTTTTTTTTTTTTTCTTTTTACTTTATACACTTTGTTATTTCAACTTTAACTTTTTTTTTCGCTATATTTAAATTTTTGTTCCTTCTTAAATGAAATCAACTTAACAATTTTCTTATTTTTAATTCTATATTTAATTTTTTTTTTTTTTTTCTTTTTTGCTCTACTAATTTCAGGCTTATTTTCTAGATGTTTTGCTTTTAAGTTTTAGGTTATTAATTCACTATGGACATAGGCCTATGGATTTGAATATTGGGAATTCACGGAGGGGCTTGATGATGCTTTTTTTTTGTTTTTTTGTTCAATACACTTATATTCACAAATACTTTTGAGCTACACAAGTTTTGGGATATGATGGCAACGTTGGTATTCTGGGATATTTTTACCCTCGATGTGGAGCTCTGGTGCTCCTTGCGAATCAAGTTATGGTGCACTGGAATAGGTTTTGATGTCGTCGTGGTCGCGAGCGTTCTGTCTTTAGAGAACTTCTGAACTGAGTCTTGATAAAACAAAAATTGGAGTAAATTGCGATTGTAAGGTTGGTTGGTAAACTTACATGTGGACCACGACAAGAGAATTTCCAGAGTGCATTAGTCTTACTGTGCGCTTGAAGAGAAATTTTTATGTCCCAGTAATTTGCCTTTTCCCGCTGATTTGAGAAAAAATAATTTTGAAAAATATTTCCAATGAATGGACTATTTTGAAAAATAGCATAAAATTTGAATTTACTTACGTAGTGTAAGATAATTTGGATAATGAAATGTTTGATAGCCACGAGGGCAGCCAGTTGGACCTTTTTACTTGGGTGGCTGAACACAGAAAGAGAGATCAAAAATAGGAAACTGGCGATGGCCATTTTTCGATTTCCGAAAGGAAAGACCAAAAGTGCAAGAATCGGAGTGTATGATTTTTTTTTTCGAACTAATATTTTTTTTTATGTGCTGTTTACATCTGGTGTGGTGAATAAATTTTGGGCTATCGCATCTCTTACTGGACTTCGTAAATAATTTTATTACAAAACCATTTATTTAGAAACATGGGTATCATGTGAGGAAGAAATGGAAATCCGTGTATCGTTAATTTGTACGTTTGACCTATTTTAAAGGTGTGGCTCGACCCATGCCCTGAAATAAGAGTCTCATAATGTTTTATGTCTTTAGGTCTTTAGAATGAAAAATACCCACTATTTTGCCTTTCGTATCCGCCACTTCATAAAGTGCGTTTCCGACTGCACGTACTATTCTACACTTTAGATACTTTGGGCAAAATTTCGCATTGACTTTCTTGGTAGCATCACTTTGTACGAAGTTCTTACGATAAATTTCTTGACCTGGTTGAAACTTTTTAGTTGACGATCTAAGGTTATAGGTTTTCGCATGTTTTTCAAACGCTTTTTTGAGGTGATCTTTTAATTCGTCTTGAATCAATCCAATTCTATCGGCCTTACTAACTGCTTGAAATTCTGGGTCATTTAAAAGTTTCAAATTTTGTAATAAGGGATACATGCTTGCATGCGTTACCATTTGTGAACCAAATAAAGAGAAATAAGGTGTTTTTGAAGTCGTCTGATGGATTGCAGTGCAAAGTGACTGCTGTATCTCGGGGATATATTTATCCCAATCTCTATGATCCTTTTTGATGTACGAACGTATTCCTGATAAAACTGATTGATTAACTCGTTCAGACGCATTTGATTGTGGCGAGTATAAGGCTGTCTTTATGTGTCGTATTCCATATCTGGACAGATGTTCTTGGAACTGACCAGAAACAAATTGTTTGCCATTATCCGAATGGATATACTGCGGCACTCCAAAAACACTATAAACATTTTGGGTTAAAAATTTAATTACTGTCTGCGTGTTTGCTTTTGTAATAGGTTTCAAAAGCACAAATTTAGTTAAATGGTCCAACAATACAAAAAGGTATGTATTACCTTGCTTAGATCTTACATAAGGTCCCATAAAATCTATATACAGCTTTTGAAATGGTCTATCAAATGCAAATTGGGTTACCATTGGTGGTTTTATGGTCTTATTTACCTTTTTACTCTCCTTACATACAATACAGTTTGATACAAACTCTTTTACATCCTTAGCCATTTGCGGCCAAAAATAATAGTATCGCAATCTAGCTAGTGTTTTGGCTAAGCCGCCATGGCTACAGTTGGGTGGAACGTGTGCTTTTCGAATTAATTCTGGAGTGAGACTTGATGGTATCCAAAGTCGCCATTGAAGATCGGATTTCCCAACGTCACCATCAGATGAAAAAAACTTCTTATAAATTCGATTATCTAGGATTTTTAAGTCTGGGTATTTGTTGGAATTTTGTTCGATTTTTTCGATTAAAGAACTATATTCTTTGTTTTTGAAATGAACAGATTCAAAATCTAATGCCAAATAGTTTGGGTCTTCAGCATCAATACTGTCAACAAACGCTCGCGACAGTGCGTCTGGCACTACATTGGCTGAACCCTTCCTATGTTCGATTTCGAAATCGAATGCCTGCAGCTTAAGTGACCATCTGGCCAAACGACCACTCAGATCTTTCAGATTCATTAGCCATTTAAGGCTAGAATGGTCTGTTATGATCCGAAAGTGTGAACCTTCAATATATGGCCGGAATTTTTTTATGGCCAAAACAGCTGCAAGGCATTCTTTTTCTGTGACTGTATAATTAGTTTGACAAGGATTAAGTTTTTGAGAGTAAAAAGCGATAGGTTGCTCCTCGTTCTCGTTGTTTACCTGGAACAAAACAGCACCGACGCCTTGATCTGATGCGTCGCATTGCACCGAAAACATTTTGTCATAATCTGGTTTATTCAATAATGGAGCCGTAGATAGAGCTGTCTTAAGCTCTTCAAAGGCAACTATAGCTTCAAATGACATTTCAAATTTCTTGTTACTCTTTTTGAGCATATCGGTTATAGGCGCTGCGAGACTGGCAAAATTTTTAATGAATCTGCGGTACCAGCCACACATTCCTAAAAATCTACGCACCTGTTTGACACTTTTTGGGATTGGAAAGTCATTAATTCCCTGTACCTTAGCAGGGTCAGGTCGCAGATGACCGTTTCCGACTATATACCCCAAAAATCTCAACTCACGATGGCAAAATTTAGACTTTTCAACGTTAATCGTAAGGTTTGCATGTTTTAGGCATTGGGCTACAGTTTCAAGTCGACGCAAATGGGTTTCGAAATCGGCAGATATGACAAGGAGGTCGTCTATATAGACAAAAACATATTCCCTGAGTGCAGATGGAATAACTTTGTCCATCACGCGACACATCCTTGCCGGGGCATTACATGTTCCGAACGGCATGACTGTAAATTGCATCAAAGGTCTTCCTGGCACCGTAAATGCAGTTTTTTCTCGTGACTTCTCATCGAGAGGAATTTGCCAGTATGCATCCTTAAGATCGATGCTGGAAATAAAATACGTATCGCCGAGACGACTTAGAATTGCATCGATATTATGGATAGGATTGGCATCTTTCTTTGTAAGTGCATTGACCTTACGATAATCGATGCATAATCGATTTTTCCCGGGTTTTCTAACCAACACGACAGGTGACGACCATGGACTCTGGCTTTCCTCGATCACGCCTAAAGCCAACATTCGATCGATTTCTTCGTTAATTAGTGACTGAATTATAGGCGAAACTGGGTAACTTCGTTGTTTAACTGGGTCTGCGCTACCTGTGTCTATGATGTGGGAGTCAACATTAGTTTTTCCTAACCCTAACTTAGAAAATGATGGAAATTTATCTATAACATACTTTAATGCTTTTTCCTGGTCAGTGGTTAAGTCATGTTTGGTCTTTGGGTCATCGGCTACAATTTCAGAGACTAGTTTTGGACAGATTTGAAATTCCATCCAAAAGTCTATACCTAAATATAAAGGCTGGGTCAGAGTCGGAACGAGATATAAATCTATATCACGACAGGTGTTGTTATATCTTACTGGAATGTTTACTCTTCCTATTATTCGTTGGTTGTTTCCATCGGCTGTTTTAATTCCCGATTGAAAATTAATAACTTTTAATTTGTTTCGTTTAACAAAATCTTCACAACCTTGACCGAGACATGAAACGGATGCACCACTGTCGAGGAGTCCCTTGATATCCTCATTGCCAATACGAACTGTGGCATAAGGCCTACGGTCATTTTCAACGATGACTTGTGATGAGTCTATTAATTTTGCAAAAATACGTCTTTTCCTTTTTCTAATGGTTGTTTTGTTTGGCTTTTTAACTGGGTTTATGATGTTGTATTCTTCAACCGAGAATATTTTTGATCTTAAATCATTATAACGCTTGAGTCTTTCTTCGTAAGTTTTATAGGGAATAAGTTGCTTAGGTTTGAATTCAGGGTGAGCGATAACGTCTGTTTTATTTGAAGTACTATCTATTTGTTCTGTATTTATAATGATTTTTATTGTTTTTGATCCGGGTTCGGATTGGTCAGAGTAGAGCGAGACTCCCCGGAGTATTTCTCGCTCGACTTCCGGTTTTCCGGATGTGGGTTGCACGTTGGGCAACGTGGAGTCGTATATCCGTCCAACCCACATCTATAACAAAATAACTTTCTATCAGGAGATGGACAATTCATAAAGTTGTGTCCTTCTTTCTTGCAGTTAAAGCATACTCTATTCCGCGCAGTAAGATTTCTACTGTCAATGGCATTTATTTCCTCGTCAGGATAATAATATGAGTTGTCTAACTCATGAACATTGCGTGGAGGTACGAGCTGATTATATCGCGAACGATAGGTATCTCTGGATGCCAACATTTTTTCAGTTTTTCTACATTCCTCACGCAAATGTTCTAATGAGTATATCGTCATGGGATAAATATATTGCATAAGACGATTGTTAATATTACTTTTAACAATTTTTAAAAGATCGCTCTCGCGCATTCTTTCTCGCAAACGATTTCGAAGATCAAGGATAGCATTATAGTAATCATCGTATGTCTCATTTGGCAATTGTCGTCGCTCCATAATTTGTTTTATTACTTCGAAATCTGTTTCATGACTGCGATACTTTTTAAGTATGGCACTACGTAGTTCTGACCACTCTAAACGAGGATTATCATGCAAGTATTGCCAATACCAAGTCTGGGCTTTATCATTCAAAAGGAGATGAAAGTTTTTGACAATTTCGGACCATGGCATTTGATAATTTTCTTTCAAAGTCTCTATTCGGAAAATAAAATCTTCGATTGACATTGACTTTTCAGTGCCTTCAAATTTAATTCCCCAACGATCAAGATCAAATCTTTTCTTAGATTGATACCAAAGATTAGCATTCAAATTTGTTTCTTGATTGGGTGGCATAACGGAATAGTTGTTTGTGTTGGATGCGTATGAAGAATTTAAATTACCAGACGGAAGGTTAACATTGTTTGTACGAGGTGGTATTTCTAAAAGAGGATTGAATTGTACAGGTAAAGCATAAGTTGTATTGTCCTGAGCCTGAATATTATTTCTTGCTTTGGATGTTTCATGTGGATTATTTGTATTTCTTTTGTTTCGTCTGTGATTATTTAATTTCTGAGTATTTGCTACTTGTTCATTATGGACAATGTTTCTTACAGTGGTTGACACTGTTCTTTCAATTTTATTTTCGATTGCTTGAGTAAGAGATAACAAAAGCTGTGTATGTAAATTATTGAACCCTTGTTGCAAACATTTGTTTACATACATTTCAATTGGTTCATTACTTGGATTATTTTGAATTTCTGGGTTTTCCCCACCTAAAGGTAGATGAATGTTTTCATCATCTAACAAGTTAGCTAATTGTTCGACATTATTTTCCATATCTGATGGTATGTTGAAGTCTCGAACAGACCCTATTGGGTCAGGTAAATTCAAGTTATTTCCTTCAGCCATGTTATTATTTTCTAAAGGGTCAACAGGATTAGTTCTGATTGGCGTATGTGTAATTCGATTACTTATTTTAAATGGTGTTTGTTGATTTTGATTATTGCCTAAGCTTGATCTATATCTGTTCCCAGAACGTGTAGTCCCAGCGCCAGCGCTGGTGTTGCCTCTGCCTCTCCTCTTAGGAATTGCACCTTGACTGTAGTTCGATATATTGCCTTGCTCTTGATTTGATATGTCTTCTTGACCTTGAGACATTTTGCCTATATGTAAATTTTTCTACGATTGATGTTATTTATTTTTTTTTTATTCAGTAGATGTAAAAAAACTGTATTTTAATGTTTTGTTGGGTTTATATTCTTTCATTTAAATTGGGGAAAGATAACAGATAAAAATGTATATTGCGTTAGGGATACGTGGCTAATTTTTGTACAATGATGAGCGAAATTCTTTTTTTCACTGAAACTTATCACATAAGTTGGATTTTCTTTGTGACCAAGAAGTCTTAACCGCAATTATAAAACTCAGCCGACTTATTTTCCACAAGGAGATAAATAGATTCGATCTTTAGAAAACCTCTAACTTACTCTTAAACGAACACAAGCAGTAACTCTAGCTCTGATTGGTTTTGTCCCATGCGGACTATAAACGCTAATCGGCAACAAATTACTTTATTTAACATAAAACCTAAACTTCTTTTATCGAAGCACTTCGATAAAACAGGCCTAGTCGTTGGGCGCCATATTATTTTGTGAAAGGTTGGGATTGAGCTGGAAAATCCCTTTTATAGATCAGCAGGTGGCACGCTTGACGACGCACGGCTATGCTCACCGGATGGGGGGGATCTTGCTGATTAAACCCTCAAAAATAAAAAAAATCGTGCCAATATATAAATTGAGAAAGAAAAAAACTTCGTCTCATTCGCACAATACAAAAAAAAACTTTAAGCAACCGATGTTTTGTTGTCATTTGGCAACCCTTATCCTGCAGCAAGGTATGCTGCCTCCATACTACACCTGCCAACAGTAAATTTTAGTGTAGTCCCTAGCCACACATCTCTCATATTATCCCCTCACCTATATCATCACTACCTCTTACCCTTCCCCTTTAATTGTTTTGTTCTAATGATTCATTTTGTCGAAATAATAAACAAAAAATAATTTTTCCTTGTTTAAATGATTCATGATTTCTTTATTCTTAATTTAGTACCATAATCCGATAAAATAAGTAGACAAAATTTAAGTTTTGACTAACATTTTTATAAAAATAATTTGTGAAGAATTCTCATATTTGCAATCGTCATAAAATTATTATTTTTATATGTACATCTTCTAATGAAGTGACTCGCCTTCCTGTGTCTTACAGGCTAAATGGATCTGGCGGCGAATTCGATCCGTTTACAGAATTTAATAAATTAAAACTCAATGACAAGTGTCATGTGTGGCTCTTGACAAAATAAATTAGCTGAGAGCGAGCTCAGCCTGCAAAGCATTTGAGAAACAAGAGTTTAGATCTGTATTGGGTATGATATGACGAATGCGTATCTACAACAACACGTATTCAGAGATATGACGTACAATTATTGATATGAGCATTTACATAAATATTGTTTTCATTTAGGTTTTTATTTAAAGTTAAAATTAAATATTTTTTTCCTATTCTTTTTAATCAGAATTTAGTTTAATTGTACTTTAGATATAAATGTTTGAGTAATAAAGAAAAAGTTTAAGTTATAGGTATATTAATATTTTCCTCTTTTTTATGTTCTTTTCGTTTCTCATTAACCAATTAACCATAAAACAAATGATAAAAAAAATAAATGTACTCACTCGTTTTGTCGATGATCCATCCAACGTTGTGCGCACAGGTCGATGTAGATCACGTTTTTTTTTTCTTGTCACTTTGAATTTAATTTAGGTGATTTGATAATGCTCTATTTAAATGAGGTATGGTAAGTATTTGTTTACTGGTTAGAGATTGGTAGTTAGAGTATTATATTTTTTGTGTTTTTTTTTTTTTTTTTTTTTCTTTATGACTAATTTTCGTAAATTTTTTTTTTTTTTCTTTTTACTTTATACACTTTGTTATTTCAACTTTAACTTTTTTTTTCGCTATATTTAAATTTTTGTTCCTTCTTAAATGAAATCAACTTAACAATTTTCTTATTTTTAATTCTATATTTAATTTTTTTTTTTTTTTTCTTTTTTGCTCTACTAATTTCAGGCTTATTTTCTAGATGTTTTGCTTTTAAGTTTTAGGTTATTAATTCACTATGGACATAGGCCTATGGATTTGAATATTGGGAATTCACGGAGGGGCTTGATGATGCTTTTTTTTTGTTTTTTTGTTCAATACACTTATATTCACAAATACTTTTGAGCTACACAAGTTTTGGGATATGATGGCAACGTTGGTATTCTGGGATATTTTTACCCTCGATGTGGAGCTCTGGTGCTCCTTGCGAATCAAGTTATGGTGCACTGGAATAGGTTTTGATGTCGTCGTGGTCGCGAGCGTTCTGTCTTTAGAGAACTTCTGAACTGAGTCTTGATAAAACAAAAATTGGAGTAAATTGCGATTGTAAGGTTGGTTGGTAAACTTACATGTGGACCACGACAAGAGAATTTCCAGAGTGCATTAGTCTTACTGTGCGCTTGAAGAGAAATTTTTATGTCCCAGTAATTTGCCTTTTCCCGCTGATTTGAGAAAAAATAATTTTGAAAAATATTTCCAATGAATGGACTATTTTGAAAAATAGCATAAAATTTGAATTTACTTACGTAGTGTAAGATAATTTGGATAATGAAATGTTTGATAGCCACGAGGGCAGCCAGTTGGACCTTTTTACTTGGGTGGCTGAACACAGAAAGAGAGATCAAAAATAGGAAACTGGCGATGGCCATTTTTCGATTTCCGAAAGGAAAGACCAAAAGTGCAAGAATCGGAGTGTATGATTTTTTTTTTCGAACTAATATTTTTTTTTATGTGCTGTTTACATCTGGTGTGGTGAATAAATTTTGGGCTATCGCATCTCTTACTGGACTTCGTAAATAATTTTATTACAAGTAGAAAGACTCAAAGAGATTATATTCAAGTAGCTATACACAACTTCCTTAACAAATAGTTCATAAAAATTATATAAAATGAAAAATTTGTGTAAATTTTATATAATTTTTCGGGATTTTGAGTTTTCGGGATCTTATGTTTTCTGGATTTTGGGTTTTCTAAATTTTGGGACTTCCGGATTTTGTGTTTTCGGGATTTTAGGTTTTCGGGTACTTGGGTTTTCGAGATCTTGGGTTTTCGGGATTCTAACCCCAACTCTATTTTGAAATCTGACGTTCGGAGTAGTTCAAACAACATTGCATATAAAAAAAATTGAAAAATGAAACATACAATTATTTTTAGTAGGTACTTTCATCTAATTCGATTCAGCTCAGATTTTATCGATTTATGACCGGCTGCTATATCCATACAAAGTGAACCACTGTGCGCCTACACAGTCACCTCACCACATTTGTGCGGTCCCAGTAATCTGTTTTATTAACAACTTTTAAACTGGAAACTATTAAACAAAAAAAAGATAACCAACATACCTATTTAAACTCTGAAAAATTCGGTTAGTAAATTGTTTTCCAGATACATATTTGTTCCCAAGGTAAGGTTCACCACAGAAATTCAATCCCTTTTCGAAAAATTATTTCATAAGGAGTGCCTCAACCTATTACAATCTTGAAGTTATGTCCTAGTACTCAAACTCTATGACATCATTACCCATTTCCTTTATTATACCTTTATAACCAACGACAAAAATTCCACCCATTCCATCACAATTAATCACAAAATTCTTCCGCCCAAGACAAATATGCGTCAGATGTGTAGAACAATTGAGTTATATTCAACTGGAAATAATCAGAAGACCTAATGTGGTCACCTGAAAATTTCATCAACAACTCAACTCAAATAAATGAGAAACCTAATAATGAATGTTCTTTGACTAATTTTATAATCTTGAGCACTTTCTTTTAGTGTATATACCTAATTTTAATTTTTTTTTTATATTCGTGGGAAATAACTAAATTCATCAAAACAATAACAACGGCGGACTGTGTACACAAAAGCATTTTCTCAAACAAAACACTACATTCCAGCGAATACTGAGAATTCATCCTTCCTTACCACCATCATAACCATCACGGCCACAAGCAACACCACCCGTGCGTCGTTTACACGCTTTTCCTAATTTGATTTACAACTTTAGCATTCAACCTAGAAACTGTACCACAGTATACCTAAATTCCTTCGCTCCAAAAAATTCCCTAATTAAATTCAGAACTTTTCGTGCCTTTGTCAGGCCCACCGCAATAGGAAGTTCTTCTTCTTCGGAAAACCTTCTAGATACTCGTATCGTCTCAAATGGCTGACACCAGATGGGAGTATGTATTGTATAAGGCTTTGAACCGAACAGTAGTGGGGCAATAGAGTATAGAAAACCTGTTTGTTTTTAAATCCAGGCCAAAAAGTAAAGACTTAAATCCTATTTTTTTTTGGTGCTCAGTGGCTCATTTTTGGTATTTTTTTCTTGTTAATTTCTTTATTTTAATTTGAATAAATAAAAACATTATTTTTCGATTAAAAAGATACATAAAACTTTTCGTGTGCTAGGTCATTTGAAATTTTGTTAGTTTATCGCAATGTTTCGAGTATGTTTATGTTCTTCATCTGACCTTTACTGGCTGAACAGAATGGTGACGGAGACGGAACTGGAGCCGGAGCTGGAATAGCTGTCAAAATATTGAATACACGCAAATTCAATGTTGCGAACACAACGGAACGTAGCCGCATACGGATCTGCAGACGCAGACGGAAGAGTTCACCAACTTTTAACTTTTCACGTACGACACTTTTGACGTTTCAATTTGTATGAAGAAAAAAAAACAACTTTTTTGGTCGGAAAAAAAAATATTGTGGTTATTTGTATAGCGAAAAAAAATTATTTATTAAAAGGAAAATTATTGGAAACAAAAAATGTGAATTCTGAGCTTGTACACAAGAATATTCTTTTGTTTTTCTTCAAAATACATTCAAAGCTGTACAGCTGCATTGTGGACAGGTAAAAAAAACAACGTACGACACTTTTTGACAGCTCTTCCAGTTCCGTCTGCGGCTCCAGTTCCGTCATTATATTCTGTTCAGGCAGTTATTAATTAACAAAAATTAAATAATGTGAACATACTGTAACGAAACGTTGTAGGTACTATGTTTGCACGGAGGGTTTATCTCAGTTTAGATTAAATAAATCTATTTGGTGTTTCCACCGCATATAAAGTTTGTACATATGTACATATTGCTTCATTTTTACTTGCAATATAAGTACTACATACATATGGGCCAAATTTAGGATGCGTGCAAAAAATCGAACTCGAGATAACAATCAAACATGATATAACGATGATAGAGAACACGAAAAAAGTGGGTCCCGCAATTCCGTATGCGTCTGTCTGTCTACGGCCTACAGCTTTAACCAATGAAGCGATTTTCTTCAAACTTGGAGCATAAGATTTTTGGGTGATTGATCCCTAGTGGGAAAAGCGAGATTTTTTTTGTAGCTAAAAAAATAACGGTACTTGCCATAGAACCGTTTTGAAAAAAGTTATTTATCTCAAAAACGGCTATAACGAATTTTTTTTAAATTTTTTGTGTGTATCTACTAGTGGTGATGGTATGTTCTACATTTTAGTAAAAAAAAACAAGTAACCAGAAACCGTAATCAACGGTACCTTCCATAGAACTATTTTATTTCTCGTTAGCCGCTTAACGGATTTTGATCAAATTTTTTACTTAAAAGGTTACAATAATACTGCATACATATATTTTCAAAAAAAAAAACATTTTTTTTGGATTTCTAAAAAAAGTTCAAAATTTTTTTTTGAAAAATCATTTTTTTGAAAACGGGTGATGATTTTTTTTTTTTGAAATTATTGTTTAAGTTGTATATTATTATACTTTTGAAAATGGCATAGGGTCAAAGGGGATAAATTGTAAACGATTTTGCAATTTCTTTTTTTTCTTAACTTGTTTGTAACAGACAAACTATGCGATGTTGATTTTTGTTGATGCAACTTACGTTTGGATTGTATCATCTATTGAAAAGAACTTAATAACCTTAAACGTGTTTGTTTACTAATTTTCATAAAATTTGATATTTACATTTACCCGCCCGTCTTTTTTTTAGGAAAACGAGAAAATGGGGTAAAATACTACGTTTCCATGTAGTATTTAAGCGAGCTTGAAGCTCACTTAGACCCTTTGTATACCTACATAGAGTTGAAATGAGCTTCAACCGACTCGATTTCACTTCACGAGTGGAGTCGAGTCGAAATTTGTGCTAAAAAACCTGGGTTGGGGAAGTTAACTTGAGACGAATACGTCTCATTAAAAATAATGGATTTGGATTCTAGGGACTTCGAAACATGGAGATTTCAAAAATTTCCCTTTGACAAATCGGACCAATTACCAATTAGAAATAAATAATTGCCAGGTTCAAAGAAAACCTGCCCCACTGTGCTTTGACGGTGCTGATAATGGTACAATTCACAAATACTTGAGATTTCTTTCAAACGTATTCTGAATTCCTCCCTACGTTCTTGTCTTAAGGCAAAAATTTTCAAATTAACAAAAGTGTCGCGCAGTAGAAATCATGTAAGCACTAAGCAGTAAGCAAGCACTAAAAATTAAAAACAAGTCGTTTTAACAGGCAAAAGCCACAGAGAGCGGTTGTAGTTGTCAGCTCGATTAAATAACAGGAGCTCCCAAAAGAAAATGAAATGTTCTTAACAAGCACATCCACATACATAATACCATCAGCAAAAGGATTTTATATAAATTCAAAACATACAGGGTGGGGGATGTATATGTCAGAGTGTGACCACTGTTTGTGGCCAATGATCCGCTGACAGGCACTTCGGGCCTCCTTGAAGATGAACAATTTTAACATAATATATTTCTATCTTTGTACTTATGCTCAAATATAATGTGGAACCAACATCTCTTGTTTGATGCTCTTAAGAGACTTTATACGGAGGCATCTAATTAGTATCCTTTTGAATTGCTTTAATATAATATACAGCACCAGCAAGTAGATTCAACTCCAAAAGATATACAGACACTCGCGTGAAGATGAATAGTCACCACAAGAGCAGAGCGAGTGTGCGGTGGATAGAACTTAAGCTATCCAAACCACCTGAAGCCTGCAGATGCAGGAGTAGAACCATCGGAATTCTAGAACCTCCTCATGCAACTGCTGTGTTGTTGATGCTTCCCATTTACGGCTTACCTTGAAGGTGCACTATGCGATTGTGAATTGCAAATGTGCGGGCCATGAAATATTGCAACATAAGCTCCATTACGCCCGCCCGCCCGTCCAAACCCCGCACCTGTGTGTTTTTCGAAATTGAAATAATGTTAAATGCAAAGCAGTTTAAATGGGCGAAGTTGCGCGAGGTATTAAATATTAAATTAGAAAACTCAAGTGAAGGTATGCTACCTGCGCTCGATGTTGTAATAATATGTTAACGATCGAAAGGATGTAAATGATTTGCTCGTTATGCGCTATTGAAATGTCAAAACATTTCAGGTTAAGTAAGTAAGAACTTTGAAATGATAACCAAGAGGTATAAGCAATTACACTTTTATTAGTTTCGAGGAAATGCATGAAGATTTTCGTACTAAATTTGACTTCCTTTTTCTTGCTTAAAAATATGTAATAGAATTATTCATATATGTAGGTATATACCTTCTCGTATAACATAGAAGTTAACATATTGCACCGTGTGACACTCTTTCTTATATCACTTTCAAAAAAACATCGTCAAAAAAACAGTTTTACCATAATGGAGGACAAGATGGCCTACAACTTCAATTTTACAATTATGTATTTTTTTTTTCTCAAAAACTCAAATTAAGTTTTTTTTGTTATTTTTTTCAGAAATTGAATGTTAATCCTCAAGGCTGTTTCACAATGCGACGAGAAAACTAGACGTCAGCGCGACGAGATCTCTTCGCAGTTGTTCTCTCTTAAAAACGAGTTTCAAATAACGAAATAATACATAATAAAGTATTTCTCGTCGTCACGTTGCGTCTTTTTTTCAATTTTTCGAACTTTACGACGTGACGAGACGACGACAAATACTTTATTATGTGTTATTTCGCTGTTTGAAATTGGTTTTAAAGAGAGAAAAACTGTGAAGAGATCTCGTCACGCAGACGTCTCGCTTTCTCGTCGCATTGTGAAACAGCCTTCAATCTTGACAGAAATGATGTCGACTCCTTCCCGCCAAATTATCGTAAGCGAGGCATATTGATTTGTTATAAGGTCAGCAACGAAAAACGAAACCGATCAGGCTAAATTTTAACATTGAAACATTATTAAAATTATACGTCGTATTACTAAGTATTAAATTTCAAAATCGTAGGAGTGGTTTTTTAAATTAGCAACCATGGTTTGGACGGGAGAGCATCGTGGGTTTGCTGTTAGGACTTTTTTGAAAGTGGCCGTTCTGTTATCGCCACGCAGAGAGCCTTCCGACAAACAGAATTTTCGATATTGGGCTAATGAAAACCCAAGGGAAATTCACCAGAGGCCACTTCAATCCCCTAAAGTGACTGTATGGTGTGCAGTATCAGTGCTGCCATTCAGAAATTTAAGAAAACATAGTTTAAAAACACGATTTGAGTTCAAAAAACATGATCCACAGTTCTCAGTTGGAAAATAGTAAAAAGAGATCTTTAAAAAAAAAAACCCTTCGTGTCAAGTAAAAAAATATTTTCAAAATACTTTTGAAAATGCAAAAATGGAAGGATTAAATAACATTAAAGTAATTTATAAAGTGACTGTGTGGTGGTAGCTTACAAGATGAATTGTATAATAGTACCTTTTCCTTTCTTCATGAATTTTAAATGGTGTATTCACATCAATTCACAGATAGGAAATAAAATTACACGAAGCACTCAACCGAGATTAAGGTAGACTTACCATAAATCTCCTCCCAAATCCCGTGATTTACCATACAAATTTGTATCTTAAATTAAAAATAAATCCCATTGAAATCTTCATAAGAACAATAGTTTTACAAATCGAACAGACCTTTTCCCCTATTGATCTAGTATACAATATTCGAGAATAGAGAGAACATTTTGCCAGAATGGGTTTGTTTTATCGTTGGACACAAATCAAACTTGCCATCTCACTTCCATTTCAATAAAAAAAAAGCATCTACATTTTGAATGATCCGTCAAAGTTATTCTACTTTTTAATCTTTTTGTCTGCTGGGAACACTATCAAAGTGCCATTTTAGCTATGTTTGTTTTCAAAACGAATAGCCGTACCTATTCGGTTTTTTTTTTTTAGATTTTAGAAGATATGCGTAGTTTTTAAAAACAATTTATAAAAAAATAACAACTTTTTGTCAGATTAAGAAAAAACATGATTTTGGACTCGAACACATTAAATCATTTTTCGGGTCCAAAAAACATGAAAATCATGCTAAATCATGATTTCTTTCTTTAGGGTACATAAAAGAAAAAGTTTTTAAACTTCGTCCACATACCCTGGAAGAACTTAGGACAGAATCAGAGCGGAAGTTGCGGCAATACCCATCGAAATGTGCAGAAGTGCGGTTGAAAACTTCAGAATTCGCCTTCAAGAGTGCATCGCGGCTTAAATTTTATGCTTTTCAAATTGTCATTTACAGAAGATAAGAGAAGAATATAATTTATTATATAAATTGCAATTAATTGATTTAAAGGACTATTAGCACCACAGTTTGATCTACTGAAAATTTGGCACAAAGGTTGCCGTAATCTTAAGCTTGTTTGGCTAAAGTTAAAATTCAGTCCATTTATTAAACCAGAAACAGAATTGGATATATGTTCGATGGTTTTCAAGTGATGGGAGATATATCAAAACTAACCTATGCGAGTATAATGGAAGTGCTGATTTCTAAAACCAAGAAAAAAAAACGGAGACAGAATCGCAGAAACCTTCGTTGAACTGCTTAAAGCCTTGATTTGTGAATAGAGTAGTACGGTGCCCAGACCACATAGCCGAACTCAAGAATCGGTCTCATAAACGAAATAAACAGAAGCTTGAGAACATAGGAATCCTTAAAGTCACGTGAAAATCTTTCAATAAATCCTAGTGTTTTATTACGAAGAAGAGAATTAACAAAAACAAAAGAAAATTATTTTTGTTATTGTTTTAGTGGACTAGTGTTTTATTGGCTTTTTTTATGATATGATCTAAATTATCGTTGAAGGTCAACTCTGAATCTAGAATAATTCCTAGATCTGACAACACTGAAAATGTGTTCAAAGGCCCCGAATCAAATGAATTATTATATGTCAATGGACTTTTTTTGCGTGTAAAGCTCATAAACTTACACTTGTCATTATTTAGGTTAAGTCTCTCTTTATTGCACCAATCCCTGAATCTCAATAGATCTTCTTGTCGAATTAAACAGTCTGTTGCCGACTTTATTCTTTTGTAAATTTTAATGTCATCAGCATAAATAAGAACACAAGAAGTTTGGATAATTGAGACGCTATAATTTATGAAAATGATAAACGAAATAGGTCCTAAGTGGCTACCCTGAGGTATGCCTGAATTGACAACAAATTAATTAGAACATATACATTGCCAAAAACTACACTGTATTGTCTGTTTAGAAGATAGGAAGTAATCCATTTAAGAAAAATATTATTTAATCCTAATTTATTTAATTTGTTTACTAGAGTGTTGTGACACAACTTGTCGAATGCTTTGCTGAAATTAGTGAAGATGCAGTCAACTTGACCACGGTCTTCGAAAGCATCTGAACAAAAAAGGAAGTAAAATCCAAATAAATTGCCACAGTAGTTCCAAGTAATCCTTTTCATTTTATTGGTAAGAAGCAGTTGAGTTTGTGAAGTTCAGCTGGTAAATTTGTTTTTCTTTTTTAAGTTTAAGAGAACTTATACATATAAAACCATTGTAAGATTTGTTGTTTGCAAACAATTCAGTGAGTGTTAAAGAACTAAGTACACATTTTCTAGTTAAAATAATGCTCTGTTAGTACTTTAAGCATATTTTTTGTTTTAATAAAATAGACTATATTTAGGCAGACATGCTGTTTTAAGAAAAACGGCATTTTTTTTTGGGAAGATTTTTCTAGTCCTTTTTTTGAATTCCGTTAAAAAATAAGTACTGCGCCAGGTATCTGCCAATAAATCTTTTTATTATATAGATTATACAAATCAAGACTTTAAAAATTCAGAATTAATGCTTTAGGAAAAAGTTTTTTTTTTTCACCTCCAAAAAATAGCATACTTTCTTTGAAGATCGTCAATTATATGGTAAATATAAAATTTATAAATTTGAATTAAAAAATATTCAAACTGAAAATAAATTTATCGAATATTTAAGTAAAGTTATTTTAGCAATAAAATTTCATAAAATATAGTTCTTGTTCTATTAGGGATAAGAATTTTTTTCTAATAATAATTTCTGGTTTCTTATGCTTTGACCGTAATATTTATTTAAAATTTTCAAATTTGATGAACAATCATAAGAATATTAAAAAGAAAAAAATCCGTTCTGTATTCCAAACTAACTTAAAGTTAATAATAAATACAACCCTGAGGCATTACTAAACCCACATTCATTCAACACACTTTTATATTAATTTTATTCTTTAAATTCATCTTTTCTCACCGAAATTTCTATTCAAATAATTTATTGTTTCTCTCTCCATATACAATAATAATAAAATGAGAATAAATAAATAACATTCATTCAACCAGAACTCTCATCATCATCCAATCCGAAAAAAATCAAACCTCATCTCTAAGCGAATAATGAGACTTCTTTAACATCTCGAACTCTCGTTAGTAGTTGTGGCCACAAACCATCCGCTCGCTCTTTGCGACGCAGAACCATAGAATAATTAATTAACCATCCATTGACCCGACTCAACTCTGTGCCTGGAGTGATGATAAAAACCTCTTGGCGCATCAACTTGCCAACCAGTTGGTTAACAGTTTCGCATGTCAGAAGTCATTCACTGTGAGCTTAAGTAATATCTCGAGAAACAAAACATTGCCAACCTCACAATGGCTACTCCAACATTCCAGATGTTGTGGCTTACGATAGTATTTGCCGGATTGGCGGTTCTAGTTGCGGGTGGTGAAATGAATAAAACCTCTACAGGTATGGTAGAGTAATTGATTTAGTAAATGTGATCATTTTAATAATCTCCTACAGCATCTCCTAAGGTAAAAGAAGTGTCAACGGAAACTATTACAAAAACCATTTCATCAACCACACAACCTCCTCCACCGTTTGCTGCTGTCATGGACATTTTCCAAGCTCCATTAGCAGCTTTTAAACCGAAAATGGACGACAAAGTTGACATGCCAATGGGCAGAGATGATTCAAATACTGGAGCAACGTCAGCTCCTTCTAATATCTTTTTTAGGGCTGGCAATGGCCTAGGATCGGCGGCGAGTTCCTTGACCGGTTGGTTTAACAATCGCATGATTCCACAGGCACTTAGACCATCGAGTTCAACCACTGCGGCCCCAGAAGTGATTGCAATAATCCCAAGCCAGCAAATTAGGCGTAAAGTGTTGGGCAACCGCCAAAGACCGGTCCAGGATGATTCAGATGACGTGATGGAGGAAGATGCCGAGGAAGAGGTCAATGATGACAACGACGGCAATGATGATGAGAATAACTTCAACTCGAACATTGAAATAATTGAAGATGATGACGAAGATGATTATGAATCCGGTGGAAAACGAAAGGGCTCAATGCAGACGCGAAAACGTCCAAATAGGCAATACTTTTATATAGAAGAGGAGCTCGCAGAAAATGATGATTTCGAGTACGATGTCCAGCCACCTGCAAGGAAGAATCAACGGAAACAGCAAAATTTAGCCAATAAACGACGCAAAAATCCTCCCAAGAAGAAGCAACAAAAGAGGAGGAAGCCCGTGAGAAAAGTTCAAAACCCCCAAACAGTACAATACGTACAAAATCGCCCATCTCAAATGCAAGTTAAGCGTAAAAGACGTCCAACGGCAACATTCGAATTAGTTCCAATAAGCCCCAATCAAGCCATGAACACAGTTCAGAAGAAAAAGCCTACCTCTAGTACACAAAACAATCAACAGCGGCCTGTCGTGTCACAATTTCTTAGTATTCCTTGGTCAAGGCTTGGATTTGCCGGGCCTCCCAAAGAGCCAACTTCAAATGAACAACAGCCAAAACCAATCATCGTTCGAATTCCACAACAAAATATTAAACGCAAACGACGCCCAACAAAGAAGCCAGCCAAGGCTGTAGCCCATCCTAAACGTAAGCCTCTGAGAGGTCCATTGCAAAATCAATCGCCTGTGTTCTCGATATTGAACGAAGACCAAATTCGAGAAATATTCAAAGCTCAACTAAACCAACCACCAAAGACGTCGCCACATCAGGCATCAAATTTACCAGTGACCTTGGACACCAGACCAAATGAAGCTAGTGAAGAAGTGTCTTCTTCCAACAACAGCGATATTAAGCCAGCGGAGAAGCCGCAAGCTGAGTTGGAAGGTGAAAACCACGATGATGACACAAATGCTTTTATTGTTGTTGGACCGGCTGATGACGAAGATGACAAAGAAATCGACTTGAACCTTTATAGGCATTATAATAATCGAAGGGGATTTAAAGGAGGAAGATCTTCGCCGAGGTTGAGCCATCATGAATGGGAAATGGACGATGATTACGATGAGTGAATGAATTAATTAGTTTTGAATCTCCCAGGACCAAAAACCAACTTTGGGGACTTACGAAAAAAAGTTAAATTAAATACAAAATTTAGTGTTAACTTTTTGTCGAAAATCTTCATCGTATCAAAATCTCATTTTCATACACATCAAATAAAACAATAAAATTGTATTTCATATGTATTTTTTATTGAATGACCTATTCTATGCTTATAAAAAAAAGTTAGCTAGCGACGTGATTTTCCATAATAATTATCGATAACGCGCTTAGAATTTTCTCTGTGCGCTTAGCTTAGCCCAAAAGGGATTGGTTGTCGTAACAATAGGCGTGATTTTTTGCAAGCACGGACGAAATTGGTGGAAAAAATTACGTTGGGACTACCGACGCCATTACAAAAAAAAATAATAAAAAAATGGAGTTTCCATACAAACTATCGATAACACGTATGGAATTTATGCCGGTAAAACAGTTTTTCTCCGGGCTTAAGTTAAGCACCGAAAATTCTCCGTGCTTAGCTAAGCCCGAACGGGCTTACTTGTTGTTGCATTTAACACGTAAATTGTTGAGCCCCAACATGATTTTTTTTTCATCCAATTCCCTTTGGGCTTGCAAAAAAACACGGCTATTTAACACATAGTCCCCTAACTGAGTTTTAAGCAACTTTCAGTACTATAGTAAGAAAGGCAAGAAGTAAGAGGGGTGAACAAGATCTCCCCGGTCAACGATTTCAGGAGATTTGTTTGATATTCCTCTTCACACTACATAAGTGTGCGTTTAACCAAGGTACTCTGAAGGCAAATAGAGCGCAGGCCGACGCGACGGCGGACGCCCGAGGACGGTCAATAATTTATCGGGAAAGAAAGAACGCGGTGCAAATTTCGTTTGTAAATTTTTACAAAGACCGCTGGACCGCACTCTGTTTGATCAGGCCTTCTTGGGAAAGTACATGAAAATCTCCTACGATTTTTTTATTCTTGTGAAAGTTACATACCCACCTTCAAGAGATTTTTGAAGAAATTAAAAGAAAACGCTTACAAATCTCCAGCAACTTGTTTCATCGTATGAAAGGGAAGATACCAAATTATTTAAGTCACGAAGAAAGGTCCCGTAATTGTGACTAAAAATCAGCTAATTTCTTTTCGAGAAAAACGGAAATAAAAAAAAGGTTCTTTGGGAGGTTCCATTTAAAACCATTTTACTTTCACCAAAAAGTTACTTATACCTCATAAAATTTTTAAGAAAAATAAGATTTTCAAAAAATGCTAAATAAATTTATACGGCAGGTAAGTAAACCTATCGTTATTTTTGGTCCTAAAAAAAAAATTAAAAACGTGTCGAAGGCATATCCAAGAAATGCTGATGGATACCAAGTTTAAATAAATGTGACCCATACGTTCAGGGCCCTATTTCATAAAAATTGACAGGTGACAGTTCTACAAATTTGTCACAATTTTTTCTGACAATTTTGTATTTCATAAAGTATTGACAGGTGACAAATTTGTCAGAAAAATACAATGACAAATTTGTCATGACAATTTTGTCATTGTCATATTTTGACTTGACACATTTGTCGTGACAATTTTGGCATTAGTCCAGTGCATTGATGAAGTTTGTATATGGGTGACAAGCAGTTGTACCACTCCTAATTTTTTTTTTCATCATTCGAAAGGTACTTCATCGGAGATCATTACACTAAGTTTTCGCACTTTTGAAATTCAGCTTTCGGCCGCCATCTTGGATTTTAGTTTTCATTGAATATCTCGGTTTCCGTTAGTCTTACAAAAATCTTTATGAGACAAAAAGTGTGCAGAATTAAATTTCCTATTTTTTATGTTAAGAACATTTTTTCTATATTGTGACTATTGAAAAAGTTACAGGCCAACAAGTGATAAAATTCAAAATTGTCAAGTATTTTTCAAAACTTAAATGTTTAAAAAATAGTAAATTTAATTCTACATATTTCTTGTTTTTTGTAGGACTAACCGAAACCGAGATATTCAATGAAAACTAAAGTCCAAGATGGCGGCCGAAAGGTGAATTTCACAAGTGCGAAAACTCAGGGCTATGATCTCTGATAAAGTACCTTTCGAATAATGAAAAAAAAATTTTGGGGGTGTTACAAACTGCTGGGTTTACATAACTTTATTCCACGTCAAAAACGATGAAAAATGGAACAAACCAGAGAATCGGCATCACTTTTACTTGAAAAAATATTATTTAACATTTCCGCTCAACTTCTGTCTTCTTTCCTGTCACAATTGTCAGTTAAATATTGACAAATATGTAAATTTTATATTTTTTTTTTCACTACAAATATGTCACAAAATTACTGACAATTGTAGAAAAATACTTGACAGTTCACTGTCATGACAATTTTTGTATGAACCGAAAAGTTGACAATTGTCGGGTATTTTGCGACAATTCTACAAAATTGTCAAATTGTTTATGAAATGGATCTTGACAATTGTCAAGTTGTAAATTACAAAGTTGTCATCTGTCACCTGTCGCAATTGTCAATGTTTATGAAATAGGGCCCAGGCTGTAGGTGGACAGACAGATAGACGGACAGAATTGCGGGACCCATTTTTTTCGTCTTCCCTATCATTCTAATGTCAGGTTTGATTTTTTTAAGAATCCAAAATATCTATTTATGTGTAAAAAAAGCAGATTGAGCTTTTAAATAAGCTTAGAGAGCTCAAAATAAGATTTTATCCTTTGTCGAAGAATTCCTGAGTTCAGGGGCGGACTTGCCCACCGGGCACTCTGGATTTTTCCCAGTAGGCCCTCGGGCAAGAAAAAATTTCTTAAAAGCAGTTGAAATTCCATTTTTTAAAAGAAAACTTTTTCATAAAACTCACTCACGAGAGACCTTGTAGTAAATATAGTGTTTTTTTTATGAATTCTTGATCAATTATTCGAAACCCACTAGGGTATGGTGCCACAACTGGGTTGCAGGCCCCTTTAGTCAATATAAATCTGTTGTGGCCCCCTATGTATTTTTCGAGGCCCTCAGAATTATGATTGTGGGCCCCCTCTGGGTCTTTTGAGTCTCCAAGAATTATGTTTGTGGCCATTTTAGTCATTGTAGGCCCCCTATGGATCCTTGGAGACCCACCGCACTCTGTTTGAGGGCCCCCTATAGATTTTTCGAGGCCCACAGAATTATGTTTGTGGCCCGCTTCTAGTCAATTTAGACCCCTATGGATCTTTAGAAGCCCACCGAATTTTGTATGTGGGCCCCCTATGGATGTTTCGAGGCCCACAGAATTATGTTTGTGTATCTTTTAGTCAATACTTATTATGTTGATCTCTTTTGGACCCTTAAAGTAAATAAATATACATAGCTACTAGTAGCTCCTCCTTCTTGTTTTTCGTTGTAATTACTATTTTCCCGCCTATCTTTAAAAAAATAAATTAAAAAGTCAACTTAGTCATCCCAAACTATGCTTACCTACATAATATCAAACATTTATTTTATTTCATTGCATATCTTTCAATTCTTTTCCTCATATTCGATATAGCGATATAAAATTATTTCTACTAATTGAAAACTTATATATGAATATTTCGAATATCTTTTGTTTCATCTCAATACGACCACTTTTCACAAATATACAGCTTTTCCAAAAACACTAATAAAAATTGAAAAAAAAAGTTTTTTTGACTGATGTAATTTTGTTTTTATTAAACTGAAAGTCACACCCTCTTAACGTCGTAAAATTAATGTCAAATAACTAAGCCCTGTTAAACTTTTTTTGCTATTTACATATATTTATGTTCAAAAACTCAAGTAAATTAATGTGCCAATTGAAACTGCTAAAAAGTAAAAAATAATTACTATTACCTACACTCTACGAATTGAACATGGATATTAATGAAAAGTTTATACATATCAACTTTTATTTTTAACCGTTTTGAGAGTAATTATGTGTTTTGGGGCCCTTTTCCTAAAAGTCCCGGTAGGCCCTTTGACTCCCAGTCCGCCCCTGCCTGATTTCAACCAGTATTGAACAGTTGAACTCTCAACAGACTTTCGTCCGCGAATAGGCTTGATTTGTGACTGAATTTCTTTAATTTTGCTCTCCTTTTAGTGTATTTGTTATTGTTGTTTTGTAGCTATTATAATTAGGACTAAAAACTAAAATGTGTAACCTCCTGGACTTAACATTTTATACATATTTCCTTAAAGCCTGAGAAATTCAATGAAAATTTGGTGTATCCATACCCCATTTCGATCCTTTGTTTTTTTTTTTTATTGATTTTAATTTCATACAAATCAGAGAGAAAACTAATTTCGGCTTAAATTGCTTGAATTTTCGAACATTATTTCTTATCATAGGTCCTCTTCTGTACAAAAAATGTGTTTAATTTCGAGAAAAAACCTATAGGAATTGATTGGTCACTTACATTTTTTTTCAAAAAATTTATTCCAGATAAAAAAAAGTTGTATCTAGAGAGTTTGACCAAAAAATGTTCCAAATTTCAATCCGAACAAGTTATGCCTAAAAAACTTTTTATTTCTGAACAATACTTATTAATTAAAAAATCTATGATATGACCTCAGAAAAATTGTTCCAAAAGCAATGTGCCACGGGAACATTAATGATTCCAACATCACCGAAACAAATAGTTCCGTTATAAACATATGATAAATCTAAATTATACATCAGCGTGTGCGTTAGATCTGGTAGTTCTGATTTTTTGCGCCAAACGCATCATGGTCAAAAATAAAAAAAAACGCGAAATTTTCGCGTTTTTTTCAGTTATTGGCAATTTTAACCCCAAAGGATTAGTTTTTCGTTTATAATTCGTTTATAATTCCGTTAATAATTCCATTTCCTTCAATTTAAGCCCAGAACCATCTATGTAGATCCAACAGTTTCAAAAATACAGATATTCAAAATTTAGCAATAATAAATTTATGACAACAAGTAGTACAATTTTCAGAATAATAAAAAAAATTGTTCTTGGCACAAGATGCATACAAATACTAGAGCATATAAGTTGGGTCAAAAGAAGAAAAAAATCCTCTGGAAGGGGTAGTCAGTAGTCTATATCCCCCCGTTTAATTGGGAGGGGCAATTGTTCAAAAAACTGACTTGAAATAGAAAACGACTAAAAAAAATCCAAAGAAATTTTTTAGAATAAAATCCTATACCTTTTGTCAAAGCCAGAAATCCATTCTTAAATTTTCTTTTTAAATGAAGTTGTTTTAGTCAACAGTTTTTTTGACAATTCCATTTCAAACTCAAAAATTAGGAAAAAAAACATAATTTTTTGGGTTTAACTATTTTTTGTTTTCAAATTTACGTTGATAAGTACCATTTTTATTTTTAATTATTCAATGTCCTTATTAATTTTGAGTCAAACACTGAAAACCAAATGCCTAAATGTGTTCTAGTTTTTAAAAAAATTAAAAATAACAAAATCTACTTCACTTATTACAACCCGGTAATCTTGTTCTTTGAAAGGGGGGCGCCTTGTTTTAAATCCAGAAGTTCTGATTTTTTTCTAAGTTGTTTATGGTGCATGTGTTTTGAATAACCCAAAGTTTCGAACTCGAGCACCCACCGCAACATCGTCAAAAATCGAAAAAACTGCAAAATGTTCGCATTTTTTATACTTACTATGACTTTCTACTTTAAGAACACTTTACTATTTAGGCCCATTTGATGAAACGAAACTTAAATATTTATGTTCAACTTAAGCGCTTATGATCTACTTTTTCCTCAGCGTAAACTGTCACATAAGCTCGTATGTTGAACATAAATATTTAAGTTTCGTTTCAGCAAATGGCCCTTAAAGTAACTAAAAATTAGTGAAGTAGAATTTCGTTATTTTTGATTATTTCCAAAACAAGAAGAAATTTAAGCATTTGGTTTTCAGTGTTTGACTAAAAATTAATAAGGACATTGAATAATTAAAATAAAAATGGTACTTATCAACGTACCAGCGAGCGTTTGGCGCTCGAGTTCGAAAACTTGGGTTTTTCATGAGGCCAATATCATAAACGACGCAGTTAAAAATCAGAACTCGCTAACCAGGTTGATTTTGTTTTCAAATAAGTTATAGGTTGGTACATAGCACAGTATACACATAGAGCTACAATCTACGTTTAAGGTTTCCATTAAAAAATAATTCTTTATTTTTCATGAATCGCTCATCTGATTTTGTTCAACTGTATTTAACTGATACTTCTGGGCATCTCAAGTATTATTGCATAAATTTATTTTTATTCTTTTATCTTTTTTTAACACTTTTTCTAACGTCATGGTATTTAATGGACCAAATACCACAGATACGTTTTCAATGAGAAACCACTTTATATCAAATTATCAAGCTGTACAAAATCCATTTTTACATTTTGTTTAGAATTAATATTAGAAATCTTAAAAGTAACAACGTCCTAATGAAAATGATTCTCATTCTTAATAAAATGAAACTTAAGAATTAATTCGCACCTTTTCGTTTCCAATATTTAAATGATTGGTAATGTAAAATCATTGGCAAAACAGAAAAATTTCATAAATAAGTTTTTGTTGTTGCTTATCATTATTCGTTAAATTTGTGCTAATTAATGTATACGAATATTTAAGAATGAAAACACCGCCCGAGATATGATCATTGCTGGGGTCACACTTGAATGACCAACGAAGAGGAGTATAAAGTGCCTCAGGCTATGCCCCCAAAGCATAACTATAAACATGTTGGGGTTAATGATCAGTATTAACCATCTTTACATAGAAAGTTTTTTTTTTTTTTTTTCTTCATAAAAAAGCATATTCCCGATTTCATTGGAATTTTGGCAATCATTTCTATGTCAAAATAGGTATTAATTTATTTAAATATTTACGCGACATGCCTTGAGGGCGTTTTGTTGACCCTTTAGTATAGTCGTTTTTATAGTGATGGTTTTAACGCAGCTTTGAGCTCATTAAAGATACTGTACAGAAATAATAAATATTTATAATCATTCTAAGAGCTTAATAAACCGTTATTATTGCAAATAGAATTAAACACATATGGATTCTCACGCGCCCAGGAGTCGATTCTTAAAAAACAAAAAAATAATTTGAATATTATTATTTCTTAAGATCGCTTGCGTGTTTTGAGAATTCTGACAGATTGTATTTTGACAGATAAAGAGCTAGACTATTTTAAGCTAGAAGAGTTCAGTGTTAAATAATAAATATGTACCACAGGATACGATTTGTTTAAGGATAAAACTTAGGTGATCAAATGGGCAATATGAAATTTGGCCCCAAACAAAAAAAGAAAAATGGCCCCAAAAATTTATAGCAAAAGCAACAACATCAGAAATTGATTAAATTTTTTTGGATTAGGGTCATTTTTCATTGTTTTGAGGCCTCTTTTCATTTTTCATTAAATTAAAATTTTCATTATGAAAAATAGCCCCATATTTGTATATTCTAAAAAAAAACGAAAAATTTCTCTAAAATCGCGCGATTTTTTGTACGATTGTTTAAATCAGATTTTTAAAAATTTCAAAAGGATTCAAGTTCAGTGCCACGGAATAATCCTTTTGAATTTTAAAATTTAGGTAATTGATTTTGAAAAAAAATCAAAAGGATAAGCCTAAACCCTTGGGCTGATTTTAACTAAACTTGGTATATAGTTACGGTGACCATATTTCTGAGAGCAAAACCCGGGACAAAAGTAAAAAATTAAAATGTAGACAAAATATAGGTTTTTTCATTAATTTTATTTAGATATTAAAGGAGGGAAAGCATAATAACAGAAAAAAAAACAAACGAAAAGAAATTCTTAAAAAATTTAATTATAAGCCTTCACAAACTCAAAACTAGAAATTAAAACTTAACATTTTTAATTTTTTTTTATTAAAATAATGATATCTGTTGACAAAGCAAATAAGTCTTCAAATAATATTAGTTTAATATTAATTATGTAAAATTACAAGAAGCATAATATTTCGTAATGTACATCATGCTAAGTTTAGAACGCAAAATGTTTTACTTTTTCTTTAATAATTCATTGCTGAAAAAATTTCTTTTACAATTTTGTCGTTTTCTTTTAAATAATTTTTAAAATCTTAAATCGTAATTAAATTTAACAATTAAAATAGCTTTTAGAGTTTTTACATTTAGCTGGGCTTTTTCGCTCGTTCACATATTGTTCATTAAGCCTAGTTTTTAGATCAAAGATAAAAAAAAAAAAACATCAGAAAATGTGCAAATACGGGACAGACAACTAAATACGGGACACTTGCACGTCCCGGGTTTCTTAAAACAGAACCCAGGACAGGCTATAGAAATACGGGACAGTCCCGAGAAACCCGGGACGGATGGTCACCGTACATATAGTGTTTATGAGACATTTTCCCGACATGTTTTTCTCATTTTCTTTTTAGGACCAAAAATAACGGTACGTTTAAGAATTTTTTGAAAATCTTATTTTTCTCAATAATGGCTGAACCGATTTTTCTAAAAAACAAATCGATACATTTTATTAGGTACATGCTATTTTTTTGTGAAAAAATGGTTTTAAATGGTACCTCCCATAGAACCATTTTTATATTTTCGTTTTTCTCTAAAAGGAATAGACTGATTTTGACAATTATTTTTTATGGAGAATCTTCTGAAAAATTTAAATAGTATTCTAAGTATACCAAAATTTTGAAAAAAAAAAATAGTTTTTGGATTTTTAAAAATAGTTTCAATTTTTTTTTTTTTTTTGAAAGTCAAATATTTCGAAAATTACTGCGTTGATTCTTACGAAATTTCGCACTGAGCGGTTTTTTAGCATTATCTAAAATATTTTGGACAAACATTTTTCTTATAGTAAAAATTAACGGTACTTTCCATATAAATGTTAAAAAACCGTTACAGAAAATCTAAATTTTCTCAAAAATGACCTACGATTTTGACTAAAATTAGAATACTTATATTAGTACAGTTAGCCATTATTAACAGTACCTCTCATAGAACCCTTTTTTTTCTTTTTTTTTGATTATCTCCTTATCTGTATAACCGATTTAAATTAAATTTTTTATACAAAAGCCTTTAAAAAGTCGAAATCATACTGTATATAAAAGTTTTCAAAAAATTAAAATTTTTTTTTGAAAATTCGATTTTTTAAAAGTGGGTAGTTGATTTTTTTCGTAATTTAATTTTTAATTAACAATGTTTACAAAATTTCACACAAAAAATTAATTTAAAAAAAAAAAAACCCTCTTATACGATTTTAAATTTTTTTTCTCAAAAACTAAGATTAGTTAAAGAAATCAGATAATGTACTTTTTTTAGATCTCAAAACAATTTAAGAAGATTTTTTTAATATATTTGTTTTCGAATTAATATGTTGATTTTCAATAATACTTCAATTTAAGCTCTAAGTTACATGTATAATACTAGTTTAAACTTAAAGCTCTCATAAAAAAATCTCAATGGGCTCGTATTTCGTGGGAAAAAACGATCGCTCGGTTAATTAATGGTCGTTTTGACGATTGCTCTCTGCTCTATATAAAGGATAGAGATAACTGTAGTCAAAACGACAATCAAAAAATTGACAATCAACTATCACCTTAGCCTAATCCATTGTTTAAACCTTAACTGATTGGCCACCGTATGTATGTGTACTCCGGATCACAGGAGCAATTCAGACCTGCATTTCCCCATAACCGCACACAATGTCTTTACGAAGATTTATACCGACTCCGTTTAATTGTTCTTAAACTACCTTGAACATTTTTAGTCCCGTCTAAGAAATCCGCTCGTTGTAAGCTTTATTTTAAGCTCCTTCCATTCCACGGTCATATACAGAAGTATAATTTAATTTTAAGATTTTTGAAACAGCACATTCTTTCAAGGGAAAACACAACCAGCTTACTGAAAACTATTTTCCATATTAAATATTAAACGGAAGATTCTGAAAACTAATAACCAACGAGATTCTTATCCAAGACATTAACCCCAACCAAATAACAATATTTTGAAAAAAAAATTGTCATATGTCACTTTAATTTAAAATAGTCACTAACTTAATAAGCTCTAGGGTTTAGAAAGAGCCATCATAACGCTGCTGGTTGTTTTAATAGAAGAAACTGATTTATTGCAAAAGAAGTATTGGTATGAGAAATATTTCACTCAACGTCAAATGTCGCCGCTAGTTAGACAAATTTGGTTACTGGAGTTCATTGAAATTTAAACAAAAAGAAGAAGTCTCACTCAGTTTGGTGTACGTACCCCAGGGCAATTCATCATTAATTACGGAATCATTAGCCATCAGCACTACAGAAACAAAATAACGACAGTAACAACAACAAAATTCAAAAAGCCATACTATTAGCAATCACTCATTATGATCATAAATAAATAGAATAGAAGCTTGAAAAAGAATAATAGCACCCAATTATTCTTATGGGAAAGAAGTTTTGAACTATGAAAATAAATTCGCTGGGAATTCGTTGGTCGGTCGTTGACTTAATAGTCCGAATTTTTTCAAATAAAAACCATGGAACCTTTAGTTTGGTCATACAGTTCTAAGAGACTGAGCTAGCAATCAAGGTCCTTCAGTCAGCTGGACAGAATTTGAAGTCCTGGCCATGAAACTAATAATTGCAGGAGTAGTATTACTCTGCATTGGAGTAGCTTGTTCAGGTAGTAAAGCATTTGAAGAAGTCAAAATAAGTTGATTGGGAGAAGTAAGCGTAAGCCTTGAGAATTAATAGTTACAAATTTTCATTTCAGAGCGAACATTTCCACAAAGAAGTTTAGCAGTGAGGGCGGCATCGGCTGATGTAAACCAACCCTACTGGTTTCTTGGGGCACCCCGAAAAGGTGTACACTCGATTCAAACTGTTCAAGTACCTCTATCAGGTGATGATTTAGTCGATGATGATGATGATGACCAAGAAAATTATGAACAACAAGGAGCATTTGCGGTTGTTCAGGATGATGACGATGACGATGAAAGCTCCTTTGACAGCAACACTAATGAAGATAGCTTTGAAAACGACGACGATGACGAAGACTCAGAATTAACCGGCAATGTTATTGGAATAATTTCCATAGACGAAGGCAATACAATCTTTTCAAATCGCAAAGACAAAGATTTTGAGTTGGAAGAGAGGGAAATCGATGATGATGATGATGAAGATGAAGAATCCGAGGGAACTGCAATATTTTTGCCACGTGCGGCCCTTGAGAATATTCCCGATGGAAGTATTATAGCTTTGGTTGATGACTCCGATAGTACGGGTAGGGCTGCAAGGAGGAAATATTATCGCAGAATACGCAGGGTCAGGCCCAGACGAAGAAGGCGAGGCAACAAACAACGTCGTCGTCGTCGTCAAGGAGGAAATAGAAGAAGAAGAAGGCCTAATATTCGTGTAATCCGTCCTGGAAGAAGAGGCAACGGAGGGACCAATCGTAGAAGGCGACCGAATGTGATTCGTCTTTAAATTAATGATTTGCCAGAAAATTTTATAATAAAAAAACGAATGAAACTACATGAAAAAAAAAAAGTTTTTCTTCTTTCTAACAGCGAAAATTTCAGTTGTAGCTTAGCATTAAATCGAATACGAAATTATAAAATAATCCACCGAAAAATTGTCATTATATTATAATGTAATACGCTTAGGCATGCAGCCAATCAAATACAGACATTTTTTCATGGGCAGTATACGCCTTGCGAGTAATTGAAAAATATTGAATGAGTGTGTCAAAAAAAAAACCACCTAATATTAGCCATTCGCACCCGAAAGAAAATTGTAGGCCCCATCTCTTCCTCCCGATAGGACTCATGCAAGAATGTCTGAGAGTTGTAGGTTACTGTGCCCTCCCTGATATTTCTCCACTAAATTGCACACGACAAATTTATTCATTTCTGCATTTCATTGCTTTTAAAAGACTCTCGATTTTTGAATCATAGCACCCCATTTATGGGATGCAAAAAAAGTATATCATCTAATATGTCACTAATTTTTCAAAAAGGGGTAACAAGTTGACACTTTTTAACAAATTATGAAAAATTGGGCAACTATGAATTTTTTAAAATCATTTTTTCAATTTTTTTTTTTTTTCAAGTTCATGAGAGATTTTAATCAGAGCTGTAAAATTATTAATGTCGAATTCCTTTTAAGAAAAAAATCGATTTGTTCTGAAGAAAAAATCGACTTTTCTGGACAAATCCCTTGTATTGAAAGAAAAAAATCGATTCTGTTTAGAAAAAAAATTGAATATTTTTGGTAAAAGGAGTTTGACATAAATATATTGTGACTTAGGTTACTTAATTCTCATAAAAGGTAAGTAGTTTTAGCAAATGATCGCCACAGATTTTTAATTTGTTTTTTTTTAAGATTTTTTGTTTAAACTTATAGAAATCTATATGGCTGACTATCTGACCTTTTATGACGGTTAAGTGGCCTATCAGGTGGTATGAATTTTTTTTCGAATATTTTATAAATGAGCACAATTACTGGAACTGACCTTTCTTTCGATGCGTTTTCCATCAAAGACTCGTTTGGGTTGTAAGTTGTTGTTCCCAGGTTAAACTGGCCATTTAATTCGTTAAACTTTCACCAAGCTTGTTGCTCATATCGAACTTAATCATCATCCGAAATAAATCTGTGCAGCAGGTTGATATATTTACGATATCACATAGGTGACTTTATAGTTTATACCGACGTTATAGTCGATCAATATATTATTGTTTTGAATTAATCTCCAATAATTAATTTTTTTTTTCATACATATAATGAGTTACTCCCTCTGTGCTTGTGAACAAATTTCTTGAAGTATCATAAAAGATCTCGAAATATACAAATCCACTGGTTCACATCAGTGGCGTGGCGTGAATGATTTAAAAAAGAGTATGCCTACCTAAATAAGGAATGTCACCCTCAAATTGCTTATATCGTGTATTTATTGCAGATTTTCTTTCCACGCCATAAGTACAGCTATTCAAGCTAATGTTGGTTAGGTACTTTAAGGCATAACAGTTAAAATGAGCATAAGTCATACTCACATACAAAATTCACCTAATAAGATGCACCTAATACAATAAAAAAAATTAATTCAATATAGCTTTTAATGGCCTTTAGTCCATGAAAATTTTTGGTGTTTCGTCCCGGCGATCTCACTTGGACTCATCAGTTGACTAGTGAAGGCCTTGTCAATAAATTTTTTAATTAATTATTAATTATTATTGCTATAATAAAATTATTATTATTATTCTTTTTAAATTAAATTAAATATGGTGTGCGATATAGCTCGTATACAACCAGGGCCAAGTGACTTAAAACTTTCAATCATTCCTGTGTTCATTTTATTGGCAGGAATGGAGGGGGCCCAAAATTGTCTGCCGAACCCGACGGGGTCAGATGAGAGACACATATTCACGACAAGAGTTACTATTGGAGGGCTTGGCACTTCCTCACAAAAGAGCAGTAGCCGTTTTCTACATATTTTAAGGTGCACAAGGCTGGCAATCAAACTCAGACCTTCGGCATGACAGTCCTACGCACTATAACCATTAGATATTAGATATTAAATTAGTTAAAAAAACAAACAAAATAAAACAGACTAAAGCCCACGAGAAGTTTTAATTTGTTTAATTTACACAAAAAAGTTGTAACCCTTAAATGATATTTTTCATAAAAACGTTTATCTATTTTTTGATTATGACATTTTTTTTTCTCAATTCTTCGGTATCAAGGCATCGGTTTGTGCATTTATGTGTCTGTACGCAATAAATTTGGTACAGGGCGGTTTTATGGGTTTCCCAAGAGGGAAAATTCGATTTTTTGATAGCTGCATGCAATACAAATATTTCTTTTTGTTTTCAAATTTTATCAAAAACAACTCTACCGATTTTGATTAAAATTCGTACATGTAATGATTGGTCGTGAAATAACTGCGTTTCAGTTTTTAGTTAAAAAAATAATGTTTAAGCTCATGGAAAATGGCTATTAGCCACGGCCAAGACAAGACAACACAAACAAGTTAAGTTTGTGAGTAAGTTAAAACTGTTTTGAAAAGCTATTTTTCTTTTCTAACGCGAAATTTAAACCAGGCTACAAATTTCTTTCCGTAGTTTCAAAAGGTAAAGCCCTTCATAAGAATAGCCATGCCTTTGATTCATACGTTTTTTCGCTGTGGTTCATTTGCCTAAGAACGTCACAATAAATTACGATTAATAATATAATGCAAAAAAATATAATCACTAATTCTTTAGGGTCGTCTCGAGAATAATTTATGCAAGAAATTATCAGAGCCAAAATGTTAATTTAACTGAGACGTTTCTCCATCTAAGTTATCAAAGTGATCTTGTCTTGTCTTGATGTCTTGTCTTGTATATAAAAGCCTCAGCATCAACTTCTGTTTATCAGTGTTCACTAAAACTTGAGAGTTTGAGAAGAAGAAACAAAGATGCAAATCTTTAAGATTTGTATTGTCCTTTTGCTTGCTGCATTGGCAATTATCGAAGCTGCAGGTTAGTGCATTTTGTAATTTTAAAAAATTCTATGTAATGATGAAATATAAAAATATATATAATTTTTTATTTTTTTTATTTTTAGAAATCAAAGAAAATGGTAGATATAAGCTTTTCAAGAAAAAACCTTCAGCGAACAAGCTTGAAGATGTGCAGGGAACAGGAAGAATGTCCGATGATATGAAAAAAAAATTCATGATGATGTTCAATAAACAGACTCAGTCTCAACCTAATACTATTTACGTCGTGCAACCACCAAACAAACCACCATACAAACCCGACCCCGATACGGATAACGGCTACGATTCAAGTTCTTATCCCGATTATAATGACTACTCTGATTACAGTGATTACAGTGATTACAGTGATTACAATGATGATTCTGCTACCCCTGATGATCCTGCCACCCCTGACGATCCTGCTACTCCTGATGATCCTGCTACCCCTGACGATCCTGCTACCCCTGATGATCCTGCTACCCCTGATGATCCTGCTACCCCTGATGATCCTGCTACTCCTGATGATCCTGCTACCCCGGGTGATAATGGAAGAAGAAGAAAAGTGTATCGACTAAGCAAAAAATCACCTTTGACAGAAAAAATGGGCAATGAAGATGCAATTTATGCCTTGGAAGATGATGATCAGATTATTTTCCAGTTAGATGATGACAGCTCTCTCGACGACGATGACGATGACGACGACTCCTTAGACGATGATGAGGATGATGATTTCAATGATATTGATGTTCCGACTAACAATAATGACAACTCTGAAATTGAACAAAATTCAAACACTGAAAGTGCTGTGGCTAATTCCGAGTCTCAACTTAGCAAAAATAAAGATTGCGGCCAATCGAATGATACTGGTTTTTCAGTAGGGCGAGCTTCAAGACGCCAAAACCAAACTAAACGAAGAAACCAGATGAAACGTAAAAAAGAATTGGAACGTCAAAGGCAGCTAAAACGTGCAAGTGATAATAGGCGTAAACAACAAATAAGAAAGCGCAATCGGAGGAGGCAGCAGCGGATTCGTCGTCGAAGACAGCAAAAAAGGAGGCGTAATAGGCGCAAGCGCTTGCAAAGACAACGTCGTCGTCGACTACAACAACAACAACAACAACAACAATACAACAATCAACCAATCCGCATTATCAGAGTTCAATAGTTGTATCGATTTTCAGAAATAAAAGACAAATTTGAATAATTTATTTATCCTTTTTTATTGTTTTAAACGTAGGTTTGTTTAATGTTTTTATTTTTCAGAAGTGGGTATCGTCATTGCTATGTGTTTTATTATCGCAAATGATAATGATCCTTGAAAATAAAACGATACCAACGGATCATATGGTGCTTTTTGTAGCACTTCTTTGCTGGATCTCCCATTTCAAACGCTAACATATACAGTCGAACCTGCTTAGCTGAAATACCCGCTTAAGTAAGCAACTTAGCCAAAACCCATGCATTTTTCAACAAATTTTTCATAAATAACTCCACTCGAAACTCAAAAAAACTAGGCATCCGAGTGAAAAAATATTTCTTTGAAATTTTATATCTTTTGTCTTATAAACTAATTCTTGTTCAAATTCAGGTACCCATGAAAACTTTCTTTTTCTTCTCCTTTTTTTTTCTTCTTCTTCTTCTTCTTCTTCTTCTTCTTCTTCTTCTTCTTCTTCTTCTTCTTCTTCTTCTTCTTCTTCTTCTTCTTCTTCTTCTTCTTCTTCTTCTTCTTCTTCTTCTTCTTCTTCTTCTTCTTCTTCTTCTTCTTCTTCTTCTTCTTCTTCTTCTTCTTCTTCTTCTTCTTCTTCTTCTTCTTCTTCTTCTTCTTCTTCTTCTTCTTCTTCTTCTTCTTCTTCTTCTTCTTCTTCTTCTTCTTCTTCTTCTTCTTCTTCTTCTTCTTCTTCTTCTTCTTCTTCTTCTTCTTCTTCTTCTTCTTCTTCTTCTTCTTCTTCTTCTTCTTCTTCTTCTTCTTCTTCTTCTTCTTCTTCTTCTTCTTCTTCTTCTTCTTCTTCTTCTTCTTTTTTTTCTTTTTCTTCTTCTTTTTCTTCTCCTTCACGTATCTGCTTCAACTGAATGCTGGTATTTTCTGATTTGCTTGTACCAGGAGTTTTTAGGCCTCCGCTTTTTGGACAGTGTTCTCAGAGTGTCTTCTTTGAACATGGCAATACCAACTGAGTCGGTCGTGAACTTTTTTTTTGAGAGATGGTATTTCCTCTGGCTTTTACTGGTTATCCGAAATCCGCTAAGGTAAAACTCTTTTTTTTTTTTTTTTTTTTTTTTTCAGTTATCAGAGGTTCGTTTAAGTGAAGTAATTATTTTGTTTTTTTTTTTTTTATGTTTAACTTAAGCGGATGTGACGTTACCTGCATTTTTGTATCATAATTCAATCATAAGAAGATCAGTAAGGGCTTTCTTACCCTCCCTGTAAAGTATTGGTTTGCAAGTATTGGTTTCGTGTAAACAAAACATTTCGAGGTTGTAATCAAAATTTACACAACGATGATAAAGAAGTCCGAAAAAATGGTTTTTGCCATACTATCCATAGGTCTGTGCATCCCTGCGTCCACTGTAATTTTAACTAGAGCCTTGTTTAAAATTGGCATTGGTCATTAATCATTATTACTTGATTCCCTAGAGGGGAAATTCGAATTCATGATTTAAGTTATCTAGTACAGGTAGCTACGATACAAATAGTTTTTTGTTTTTGTTTTTCAAATTTTCTCAAAAGCTCCATCATAATATCGTAATATATCATAAACATCGTACTTGTAATGAACGAAATATGTATACATAGTTGTAAGGTTTTTGCCAAAAAAAATATGGTCTTGATGTTTTTTTGATTAAAAGGTATTATTTTCGAGTTGTTCGCGTATACATCTTTTGAATGGGTCAATCGATTTTGTTATAATTTAGCAATATGGTGCTTCTGAGTAGTTTCAAACATGCATTAAAAAATTTTGAAAATAATTTTTGTCATCATAAAAAAATCAAAACTAAAACTTAAATTCTTAGTACTTTCGACTTGTTTTAAACATATTTTCATTAAAGATATCACATTATAGTTTTTTTACCACATGAGCAAGTTTGTGCCTTGTGCGATCCAGTCGAGCATGTAAGTATTAGTTTTTCTATGCAATGGCTTTCCATTGTCAAACCAATTTTTTGTCATGTTTAAGTAGTTTTTTGACTTTAGTATTACTTTTTTCATAAAAACACGTTTTAGCATATTTTTATTTTCGTTTTTTAATTGTTAAAGCCTTATTTTTTTCTTTTAAGGATAGTGACCTTTTTTTTACAATTAAAATTAAAAAAAAAAAAAAATAAGAAAATTTTAATATTTGAGTAAAAACGAATAACTAGATACGTCTATGCGCCTTGAGAGTGGATTGCAGTCGATAATCAGTTTAGAAAAGCCAAACATATTATATATTTTAAGTATTATCTTCTACTTAATTTTTAACCTTCAAAAAAAATTTTAGCGTCAAAAAAAATCACATATATCCACGCGCATGGTCTGTGGGACCGAAATCACACGAGCTCGTTTTTATCTTCTATTAGGACAATTTTTTTTGAAACTTATACTCATTTGTTCATTATGGGATGTGTTTATAGAAATAATAAAATAATTTTGTATAAAAAATTTAGTTAAATAAACGAGAAACAGCCTTTTTTCTTTGAAAAGAAAAACAACATTTTTTTTTCCTACCTACTACAGGGTGTCTCCTAATTTGTGGGGATCATTTAAAGAAAAAAATTGAATGGGAGAAAAATTCTATCCAACTGTCAGGCTAGGGGTTGGTGTGCAGTTTTTGGAAAAAAATATATTTAAAATCAAAGAAAGCAAGGTCTAATATTCCATTCTTTTGTTTTCCTTTAAAATACAAGTTGTTCAAAAAACTTTTAAAATAAAAGTTGTTTAGGTAAGAGAATAGTTTTTGGGAAATAAAATTTCAGAGTCAACGTTTAAAAAAAAATGTGTGTTTAAGTTAATTTTTTTTTTTTCAATATGTTGCAGTATTATATGTAGGTGCCACTTTTTACCTTTTAATATTTTTCTTTTTGTTTTCATTTTAAGTCAATTTTTCAGAAATTTCCCCCAGCCTTAGTTGAGGGAGATAGCATTTTTCCCCATGCAATTTATTTGCAAGACCACAATCGAAGAAAAAAAATCTGTAAACCTCAAAAATAACTAGATTTCTTGTGGCCCAGTCTGCAACTATCATCGGCACTTTTGTGTGTGTGTGTATAGTCTATTTGGCATCGCAATTGACACATATCTTCATATCATACAAGCTCTCCCCCGGGCAAATATATTAGGCTAAGTCAATTTTACCAATCATCCAAATCGTCAATTTACACACATAGCTCTTTACTTATACGAGAGAAATAATTCTCAATCGTAATCTCATTAGAAGAAGCGTAGGCTATTTATACCCATCTATAGGTATCTAATATGCCCCGCAGCTAGGACAGTTTGCTTTTTTTTTCTTCTTTTGCTCAACATCAAAATCTTCATTTATTTTGGAGGAGTACCTTATGTTTTGGGGCTAAAGAGCAAATAAGTTACGGTAATTGACTTTTGGTTATTGTGGTTAGGTATTGTAATATTAGAAGATGAGGCTTGAGAATTCCGTATAAAAAGGGGTTTGTCGACTCATATCGATGCATTAGACATTAATTGCTTAAAGAACATTACCAGCAACAATATGAAATTCTACATTGTTTTTGCTTTGACACTGATGGCATTGGGGTCCTTGGCAGAGAAAGGTAAAGGTAAGGCATAAAGTACCTGTACTTAATTTAAGTATCCTACGACTAATATAAATTTACAACTGTTAACAGGACGAAAATCTTTCATTTTACCCTCGAATTCGAAGTTGAGGCGGATAGATATGAAACAGTTGTTGCTGCAAAATCAAAATGAATATGAGCACGATGATGACTTATCATTAGCTGGAAATATTGAATCGGAGCCCCGGGATGATGTGCCCTCAGCTGTAGCCCTTAAACCTGATTCATCAAGTGGCAGGCTGTTCTTCAAGAAATTTTTCCTTTCAGGCAAGCAAACTCCACCACCACAATTTATCATCATCACCCAACCAGCACCGGCTTACCCTCCCACCAGCACTTCTGATCCTACACTTACTCTTGATATTTCGGGTAACTTTACCACATCTCCCGCTGCCAGGACAGGGGATATATCGGAAGATTATATAACTGGCGAGGATGATGAGTATGAAGATGAGATCGCATATGAAAAACCCAAAGCCATAAAAGAGCAGCACACCACCTACAAACTCATCAAGGGCAAGGGCAACCAGCAAGGCATAAGCTTTGTGGTGCCCTCAAAATATATGCGTAATTTAAAAAACAAACGGAACTCCATCGTCGTGAATCCCTCAGCCGCATATAATACTGGTGCCGTTAAAACGAAAAAGCTCCTTCTAAACAATAATGGAAATAGCAACATTAAGAAGAAACGTTCTAGGAGTCCAGTGCGTCGATTTATTGTTTCACAGAATTAATTTTTGGCATATCATCGAAAGTAAAGGGGCATTTGAGGCCCCAAATTCATTTGGGACAATAATAAAACTGTTTTTACGAATTCAATTCAAAAATCTTTGTTTCATTTTTTTGGACAAAAAGTGTTTTGACCAAAAAGGTTCGCCTTGAAATTTTCACCATTTTTGTAAATCGCAGTCGCAAGTTGATGTTGGTTTTTCCAAATTTTCTCGAAAACAGTTTTTACGATTTTATTGAACTTCGCACCTCATTTACATAATGTCAAAAACAATTCGAGGAACCGGCCATAGACAAGAAGTATCTGTCACGTTATACTTCGTTTTCACTGCAAGTTAATCTCGTTTAGATTTCATAAATCCCAAATAGTGTTTTCACCAGAAAAAAAAATTAAAAAATAGATTAATTTTGACACAACCTTTCAAAATGCAGATGGTGGGTCATTTTTCTTTTGATGTGGAAGTGAGATGGCAAGTTTGCTTAAGCAGCTTGTATTGCGCTGAATAGGGGAATAGGCGGTCTGTTCGAATTTTACCTATGAAGATTTAAATGAGATTTATTTTAAATCTTGATTTGAGGAGATTAAAATTTGTATGGTAAATCACGGGATTTGTGAAGAGATTTGTGGTAAATCTACCTAAATCTCGGTTTAGTGGTCGGTGAAAACAATTCTGACAGGCAGGTTACTGTAATTTTCGAAGATGCGCAATATATTACCTTCAATATGTGTACTTTGGTTTTATAAATTGAATTCTGTCATTTTAAATGCGTTCCACTTTGAATGGACTCCATTTGGGTGTGTTTATAAAAGTTTTACGTAATTTCCTACTTAATTTCGTGCAAATTCAGTTGAAATTACCTCATTTGGAAATTTGAATTTGTATGGGAAATGAGATGATTTTTAATTGAATTTGTAAATTTTGAAAGAAATTACCTCATTTGCTCTAAAACGCAGTTTAAGGAAGAAAAAACGTTTATTTTATTTTATTTTATTTTTCTTTTATAAAAACATGGTTTCCGGGTTCTCAGAAATATAAATACCTACGATTTTTCTTCAAACACATTATCAAATAAAGTTGTACTCCGCATGAGCTCGAGTTCGAGAATTTTTTGGTTTGTAAATCTCAGCAGTCGTGTCAACCTCTAAAATTAAAATATTGCTAGGGAGGTGTTCAAAAAATAGAGTTTGAAATTCAAATCTAGAAGCAGACTTTGGATCTTGTGTTATTTAAAAAAATATTCATGATTAAAAATACATAAATAATTACTTTTTCGTATACAGGCACCCTTAGAGCACTTACATATGTTTTTTATTTCTCCAGTTTTTGTCATTTTTTTGCAAAAAGTCTCAAATCAGTCAAGCAAATCTATTAAATTCTTATTCAAATTTGTAATGTTTCGTTTGCTATAAATTACCAATAAAACGCATGTATCAGATGAAACTATTTCTGTCTGTATATTGCAAAGCGCACCATTAGGCATGTCCAGGAAAATGAGATCTCTGGCGCCATTATCTTTAACGAAGGTACTAAAAAGTTTAAATATTTTTCTATAATTTTTTTTTTTCAATTTATTTATTCATCATAATCATCAGAATAGTAGTCCAGTCAACGAAGACCTAAAATCATAAAATAAATGAAATAAACCGTGTAGTCTGGGTTATTTTTTTAAGTGGTAGGGGTGACCCTCAGGTCCAACATACCAAAAGTCCCCAGCCCAGGGCCGCGAGCTTAAGCCTGGAGAGGGGGTTAAAGGTCCCCTTTTTTAGTTTTTCGCGAATATTTCGAAAACCAAGGGCTTAACTGAAAAAGTCTGGACCAAGGAATTAAAGTAAATTAAATTTCCTACAAAAAATGTTATATTTATATTTTCGCTTGGAGCAACACTAAGGAAGATGCGGGGTGGAGAAATGTCAAGAAATCTAAAAAATCGGTCATTAGCCTACAAAATTTAGTGTTTATAGATCAATTTTATCTAGAAATAACCGAAAAAATTAGTATATGTACTCAAAATTATTCCATTGATGATTTGGAAGGGAGTTTATGGGGTTAAAACAGGTGGCGAGGGTTAGAATTTCCTAATTCAATTTATTTGCTACAGTGTTTGCATTCACTATAAAAAATACTGTTTCTTTAAAGGTAAAAAGTATAATGGATTTTTCCAAGTTACTGACCATGACTTTGTTAAATAATTTTCAGACATGTACTAAGAAAAAAATCGTTTATGATAGGGGGGTCTATGTCCCCCCGTTTATAAGGAAGGGACCATTTTCTAAAGCATTGACGTAAAGTGCATTAATAATTATTTAAAATCAATGGAAGTACCTATAATACAACACTATAGGTTTTTGAAAATCCAAGGACCTATTCTTTTATTTTGTTGATAAAACAAGTTTTTTTTATTAAACAGGTTATAAAAAAATTGAACTTAAATTCAAAGTTTTGAAAAAAAAAATTTATAATGATTTTATTTTAAAAATTTTTTGTATCTAAGTGCTAAATTTTAGTTCAGTATTTATGGCCGTTGTTAATTCTTAGTCGAACGCTAAAAACTAGATAGCTGTAGGTCTTTCAGTTTTTGAGAAAAACAAAAATTATGAACACTACTACTTTCTTAGAAATTTTTTCTAAAGAACCTTTACCCCCCTCCTGTCTAAAGCTCGCGGATCTGGACTGGGGACTTTCAGTATATTATACCTGAGCATCACCCCTAACTTATGAAAAAATAATCCAGACTACATGATTTTTCCTTCGTTGGCAAAGCGACGGTTTTACAAGAGAAATAATCTTCTAAAAATGTAGTAGTTTCCATAATTTTTGCTTTTTTCAAAAACTGAAAGACCTACAGCTATCTAATTTTTAGCGTTCAACTAAGAATTAACAACGGCCATAAATACTGAACTAAAATTTAGCACTTAGCTACAAAAAAATTTGAAAATAAAATCATTATAAATTTTTTTTTTTTAAACTTTAAATTTAAGTTCAATTTTTTTATAACCTGTTTAATAAAAAAAACTTGTTTTAGCAACAAAATAAAAGAATAGGTCGTTGGATTTTCAAAAACCTATAGTGTTGTATTATAGGTACTTCCATTTATTTTAAATAATTATTAATGCACTTTACGTCAATGCTTTAGAAAATGGTCCCTCCCTAATAAACGAGGGGACATAGACCCCCTATCCTAAACGATTTTTTTCTTAGTACATGTCTGAAAAATATTTTATTAAGTCATGGTCAGTAACTTGGAAAAATCCATTATACTTTTTACCTTAAAGAAACAGTATTTTTCATAGTGAATGCAAACACTGTAGCAAATAAATTAAATTAGGAAATTCTAACCTTCGCCACCTGTTTTAACCCCATAAACTCCCTTCCAAATCATCAATGGAATAACTTTGAATACATATACTTATTTTTTCTGTTATTTCTAGATAAAATTGATCTAGAAACACTAAATTTTGTAGGCTAATGACCGATTTTTTAGATTTCTTGACATTTCTCCACCCCGCATCTTCCTTAGTGTTGCTCCAAGCGAAAATATAAATATAACATTTTTTGTAGGAAATTTAATTTACTTTAATTCCTTGGTCCAGACTTTTTCAATTAAGCTCTTGGTTTTCGAAATATTCGCGAAAAACTAAAAAAGGGGACCTTTAACCCCCTCTCCAGGCTTAAGCTCGCGGCCCTGGGCTGGGGACTTTTGGTATGTTTGACCTAAGGGTCACCCCTACCACTTAAAAAAATAACCTAGACTACACGATTTATTTCATTTATTTTTCCTTCGTTGACTGGACTATAGTAATCAAAACCTATGTTCCTTAAAAACTGCAAATTTCTACACCGATTTATTATAATATCCCTTGAAAGAAAATAATCGGAAAGAAAATAATCGGGTTTGTCAGCCAGAAAATCAATATCAAAATTATTTCCAAAACTTGGCGAAGATGGTCTTCTAAGGGTGTCATCATCAGCAGCCGACCGTAATTTCACGACTTTATTTAAATTTCTTACAATTCTATTCCAATAACGTCGCGGTACTTTAAGCTGACGATTAATGTAACGGCGAAGTTTTTTCCATTCTAGATTACTGATGACTTTTGGGTCATTTTCTTCACTTTCTCGTAGAAATTTTGATGAATCGTGATATCCAACTTCTGAAATAGGCTCATCAACAAGTAGAATCTGATAATTCCGCAAATCATTGGACGAAATGCTCGATAGAGGGTATTGATGGCTCTCATCCTCATTTAAAACTTTAAGCCTTATAACTCCAGCTATATTCAGAAATATTTTGTATTAATCAATAGGAGTTGATTTACTTGAAACAAGTTAAAAAATGTGTACCTTTCACGAATGATGCTGAAGCTAAAATCCAAATGAGAAATTCAACAGTTAAGAACATATTGTTGCTCAACTTGAAACTGGAATATTTGAAGCACAATGAACTTTATCGAGAGGAAATGGTAAATTGAAAATCTAAGCCTTGAAGCAGCTCTTCTTATATGAACCACATCAAAAGCCCTCCGGGTCAATAATATTCGCACCGCATTCAACCCATCTTGCTGTCATGTAACTAGAATCACCCATACCTACACTTCTATCAACACCTTCTTGTTGGTTGTGTCTTGTGTGCATTGTTTGTTCCAATCCAAACGTCAGGAAATGGGCACAACGCTCTTTGAAGTGCCGAGCAATGAGTGCCTCTGGCTACGAACTCAGAACACTTGGACATCAGGAGAGGTAAGTCTCTGTAGGTATAGTAATGGAAGCGTGCGTCTTTATGTGCTTGCGGATGGTTGGTGGTACCTATGATGAGTCTGAAAAAAAGAAATATATAGGTTACAGTAAGGCCGCATCTTTCTGATGGTTTTCTCTTTTGAAAGTCAGCAGCACTCGTGTTGTCATATTTGGAGCATGATGATTTCCATCCATTCGCATCCCTAAGCTAAGCAAGAAGCTATAAAAGTAAGCACGAGATACGAATACATATGACATTCATTTGTTAGTCCGGGTTGTTCCCTGTTACGCCCTTAATTGACAGATTCACGTGTCCCTTGGAGTAAAGCACTCCTCTACACAAAGCTGTGCACTGGGGTATCAATATCCAGAAATATGGTAGCTACATAATAATAATCATTATAAGTTCCGCTCTTATCTTATGCGCTTCGCGTCCTTATACGTCTCAAGAAGGATATAACTTTATTCCACCATTCGAAGTATGGGGCGAGGGGAACGAGGTAGTTCCGTTCCTCCAATGGATGCCGCCTCGCCGTTGCGTGCGTCTGTTAAATCGCTTTTTTTTATCTAAGTTTTGTTCCTAAATTCCGGAAGTTTGTTCCAGGCTTCTATAGACATCATATTATTCGCAGAGATTCTTACAATGAGCCTGAATGTCAATCCAATTATATTGAATAATTGAAACGTTGCAACTACTGTGCGAAATACCTGGCTATGAAACGTGCAATTTAAACCGAACTCGAAATAAAGGAAACAGGAAGGAATTCTATTATGTACTGTATATACATATACCGCTGTTGTTGCATGGATGCAGATGACAGAACTTCCAGATAGATATTTATGGGCATATCGGTATCATCGTTGTGAGATTTTTTTTTCGCAGGTGTCCTTTTTTATCGTTGTAGTAAATACATAGCATAGAATCTATAGAGCCCAATGATTTTTATTTTTATTTTTTTTTATTTTTCATAAAAAAAACTTTTAATCGATTTTTTGGGAAATAAAACGTGATATGTGCTTTGAATAGCGTATGAATTCCAGATTGGTGGTTGTTGTTATGACGTTATGATAATCATAACGAATTCGAAAAATAAACCTCATGAAGAAATATATTTTCTTTCTAGCTCAAAAAAAAACTCTGCCTACACACACACACGTGTTTTTTTTTTTTTTTTGTTGTTATGCTTATTCACTGATATCCACTTTAAGACTAAAATCTTTAAGACAAAAATAAAAAAAAAAAACTTTTATTTGTACCTACTAAATAAAAGTTTTGTTTTTATTTTATTTCAATTATTTCCAGAAACTTTACATTTGCAAAATTATATAGGTACATAAATTAAACAAACAATGTCAAAAAACAAAGAAAAATAAAATGCACGACTGGGTCGCACGAACTTGCTCTTATAGTAAAAGTTTCTTCGAATTTTAAAGATTGAGTGTAATATAAAACACATAATTAACAATTATATGTATATGTATTTATCCATTTAATAAATTGAAGAACGGAAATTTGAATATGAAAAAAAGCATAAATTACGTTCTTTAAATTAATAAAATAAGTACTTAAAATGTTTTATTCTCAGAATGAAAAATGCTATCTAAGTTCTTGAAAAAATGTGAATTTTTGCCGAATTTTTTTTTTAGATAGTTGGAGCGGTTTTCTTAAAAAATAATTTTTTATATATAAAATTTCTTGATATTTCATAGAAAAAAAAATTGGTATTCCATTTTTAAGAAAATAATAATATGGGTAGCTAAAACCATATTTTCAAAAATATTCATCAACCCGTTTTCAAAAAAATGATTTTTCAAAACAAAAATTTTGAACTTTGTTTTAAAAATCCAAAAAATATTTTTTTGAAAATATGTGCTGTATTATTCATATTTGATAAGACCTCATAACCATAAATTTTGACCAAAATCGGTTAAGGGGTTAATGAGTAAATCGAAAATAAAAAAAAACTGTTCTATTGCAGGTACCGTTAATGACGGTTTTTGGTAATTTTTTTTTTTCACTGAAATACATATAGACCAAACCACTACTAGTACCTTTTTGTATTGTATTGTATTGCAAGTACCGTTATTTTTTGAGCTAAAAAAAAATCTCGATTTCCCCTCTAGGGAATCACCAAAAAATCTTATGCTCCAATTTTGAAGAAAATCGCTTAAGGGTTTTAAGCTGTAGGCCGAGGTACATACAGACATACACACAGGCAGACAGACGGAATTGCGGGACCCACTTTTTTCGTGTTCCCTATCATCGTAATTTCAAGTTTGATTGTTATCTCGAGTTCGATTTTTTCCACGAATTCATAACTTGCCCTATAGTACCTATATCGCAAGTAAAACCATATACCATTAAATACATATGTACTTGCACTTGATAGAAAGCTATAATTCGTTTTCTAGGAAGACTTTCCAATCTATTGAACAAAACAAAACCACAAAATGATGTGAATGTTTTTCTTTTGTTTCTGAACATTTAATCCTCCTTGAGAGAGAAACTATTCCTATCTCCCAAACATATTCTACTGATAAGTTATGTATTATTAAAGATTATTTCATCATCGTCCTTTCAAAATAAAAAAAAAAATATTTTTGAGGATTCAACTAAAAGAACAGTACAGAACACACGCACTTCATATATCATTCACAATGACTTTTCGATAAACGTGCTACTGTAATTTATTGTTTTCGAATTGACTGACGATCAACGATCCTCGACTGCGCCACGTTACGTGCTGCTTTATAAATTTTTAAGCTGCCAGAAATGAAGTTTTTTTTGCTGTATCCAAACGTCTAAGGTGAGAGGCACTTATTCATGACAAAAGAGTAGACAACTCAAAATTTTAATCACTTTATTCTCTTACTCTCGCTAGTATAAATCGCGATCACAAGATAGAAAAAAAGCGTATTTAGCGAACATCGATCGCTTACTCGCGTGAGTAAATATCGCTACTACCGATTAAATTAAATTTGATACCACAACAGCTCTTGAAGAACTAAGGCCTAGTGAATTACAACAACTCTCAACCATTCCTGAATTGAAGGGATCTACAGTTTATTGCCGAATCCGAACGGCTAAGGTGAGCGTAACTTTTCTATGACAGGAGATACTCTAGGAGGATTTGTCACTTCCTCGCAAGAGGCAGTAGCCCTGAAAAACACTTTTGTATATTTAGGTGGCAGTACTGGGAGGATGAAAAATTAGGCTACAAATCTTTTTATTTGAGGAAATGCCCGGCTTATACATTACTGATACCAAATTTTTGGAATTTTGCTGAAATTATATAGAATATGTCATACGACAGCACTGTGTAGTGCCATTTATTAATAATAAATTCACGATTTGGTACTACGAGCCTAGTAAAACTGCAAAATTTTTATTTTTTAGTAGATCGTGAAAGGAATTTTTTTTTATTTCGTTGTAATGTAACACTGCAGACACACATTAACTAAGCTGACCTGACTGTGAAATCAATGACATTTGGCTTGCTTTAAAATTTTACACTTTTTCTATTGCAATTGAGTTGAGGTATAGTTAAAAGTGCAAAAGTGTAGCAAGATTGTCTTCAGTATTCATACTTCCAATTGGAACGTTCCGATTTGTGAAACTGAAAATTTTGACATTTCGCGACTTTTCGAGGTCTGTGTACGTACGTTCGGAAGTTTTTTTTCGCTGACGATATCTCGAGAACGCATAGAGATATCAACGTCAAATAAATTTTATTTTACAGATAAGGCCATAACGTGCAGAAACGATTTTCTGAAAAATTCAATTAACGGTTTTTTTATTACAGTAATTTTAAAAAATTGTATAATGGCTTGTTTCTCGAATATCTCCAGAACACATAATGCTATCGACCTCGGCCTGGTTTCATTATATAAATAATGACGTAGTGAAAAATTATTGGTAATACAAAAAACCAAATTGTTAAAAAATATCGAATTTCTTGAGAACACACAAAGATATTAACTTTGGCTTAATTTTATTTAATACATAAAGTTATAATTGATTATCGGTGGAGTTTGTGAAAAAATTCAATTCGGTTTTTTTTTCTAGGCCAAAAAAATTGCAAACAAAAACTGCTAAAAATTGTTAAATTGTTTTTGGCTCTTGAACAACCAATGATATCAACTCCCGGATAATTTTAGTCTACACACAATGCCATAATTAGTAATTGATAAGGTTTGTACAAAAACTCAATCAATGTTTTTTCTTTCTAGGCCAAAAAAAACTGCAAAAAAAAACTGCTAGTAATTGTTGAAATTTTTCGTGTCGCATATATTTAGAGCAAACAGCCTTCCCCTTGATTGCACAACTGATAAGTTTTTCGAAGAATTTTAATTGGTTATTTTCTTATAAAAAATGGGAAGTTATCAGTGTGGGTACCCAGCCTCTCTTTTTTTGTTGGAGTATAAGAAAAGGTTAGACTTTTGCACTTTTACTATGATACCTGCACCAGAATATCCCTATGGTGTTAACTGGAACCTCCTAAAAATATGTCGTAAACAAAAATGTATATCTCCTAAAATAGACAGCATACATAAAGGGGCAATGCTATATTTTTGTTTCGTACGGTACAACTAGACTGATCAGTAGGTAAACAAGAAAAAACATTGAAATGGAAAGTATAGGTATGTAGGTACATAACCAAAAAAATGTGTTGTTTATATTTATAATTTTTTTTTTTAATTTCTGTTTCTTGTTTCCCTCAACGCATGCGTCGTCATTCTTCGGTATGATTTGTTATCAGCTGGAATACTATTTTTGGATCTTTCTGTCATCCAAACGCGCATTTATTGGGCAAAGTTCCAATAAAAAAAAAGAGACCAAGGCCAAATGGATTTTTTTAATTCTATGATTTTAACAAGAGAATTCGTAAAATAAATACAAAAAAAAAAAACACTTCAATTAATTTAACATCTGGTTTATTATGGTTTTAGTTCGGGTAGGGTCGAGACGGGACGGTTTTGGAAACACTTAGAACTAGAAATCAAATTTACCAGACCACTAGCTTGCAGAAGAAAGCAGAGAGAGCTTTGCTTTTCAAACAAATTTTGTTGTTGTTTTTGGAGAGTTCGAGAGAATACTGTCTATGCACTTTGCTTGGTTTTCATCTCCAGGGTGGTGGCTGCTGGCTGTCACATTCAGTCAAAGTGCGCGGATCAGTTCGACGACATATTCTTCCGTAGATTGTAGTGTCGGCATTATTGACTAAATAAATTCATAAACAGTGAAACAAATAAAGAAAGCAATTTGCATAAATTTTATAAAAGTTCATAACTTCAGCCACCTACATAATATTCCATAAAAAGATAAACAAGAATTTAATAAAATGCCAGGACCACTTTTTGGAAAATTGGCTATTGTGACAGGTAGGTGCTAATTAGGCGACAAAAAAATTGTGAACTGAACCACCACCAGCACCACCACCACCACCTGGTTAAATTTCAACATAATATTTACTTTTTTGTTATTTCAAATGCTGATCATACACACGAATTGCAGGTGCCGGATCTGGAATTGGAAGAGCTGTTTGCAAAGTGCTAGCTCGTGATGGCGCTCGCATTATCGCTGCCGACAAAAACATACAGACTGCCATGGAAACCATTTCAGATTTTGGTTCAGGTAAATTTCTGGTTGTTTATGCGTTGTTCAATAAGATATATTTTTTTTTATCTTCTTTTTTGAAGTTTTAATGACAAATAGAAAAAACTGTCAGATAAGAAACTTCAAAAATATTTATTACATTTTTTAAACGATCTCCTGAAAGTATTCCATACTTTTAGGTTTCGCCAGGGTTGGCTTCTATTGATTTTTACTTTTATTTTAATAATTTTATGTCCACAAATAGTAGTAAGTACAGCCGAAATAGGACTTTTCCCATACAAAAATTTATTTCATTCTTAGGTCGTGTGCGGATTGGATTAAAATCGCGTTAAATTTTACCCGATTAATTCTTAACACTAATGAGGTGAATTTGTGAACTTTACACGTATCGCTTTGAAAATAAAACTGTGTCTATTCGATCAAAAGCTCCCCCTTTTAGAGCGAGCTGAATGCTTCGAGGCTCCTCTTGAAAGTTCTGGTACAATAGCAAGTTCTATTCCAGTTGTCAACCATTTTCCCTCGGGAATTTTGTAGGCGATTGTTATCTTCGCTAATTACTCTAAGGGTAGGTTTACACTTGGCTCTTTGTTTATTCCGAAAGTAGTTAAGTACTGATTTCATCGTTACATATATTCAGACTATTTTGGTTGATTAGTGCCGTTTCAAAAGAACGTGAAAGCAATGGTATAAATTTAACCCTTATAGCCCATTTTACACCGGAACGAAATCTAGATTTCAAGCAAAAAGCTCCAAATCTCATCGAAATTATCAAGACTTTCCCTTAAATTTTCAGATTACGTAATCTAGTAGATTACTACAAAATCACCTCAAAATCTTTTTGGAACAGTAAGAATGTGAAACAAACATACTTGTGTCGTTTTTCGATTGGATTTTCAGAGTGTTTCACTCCTTTTTGATTTCTATGGAATATGAAAAACTCTCTTTCATAATATGTGCATCTATGTATGTAGTAGTAAAAGAATTTTTCAATAATTTCAATTCCAGAACATCCCAACAAGAAGTATTTACTATTTTGACAGTTAATCCAACGAACGACTTTAAAAGTATGTGTGTGTTCGGAGTGCACTCCTTAATGAAATCCGGAGTGTAAAAAACACTCCTAAATCATCACTCCGAACAGCAAATGGAAGGTTTTTAGAGGAGTATTAGAAGTGTGAATTGAGTGTAAAAAGAGTGGTGACCAACGGAAACAGACATTAATTACTCAATTTTCTCACTGATCTCTATAATACACTGGATAGCGCATCCATACAAGAAAGTTGATGCCATTTGAAAATTGTTATAATGTTGAGTTGCCTATTTTTTTGTATAACGGTATAACTGTATAACATAATGAAATGCAAATTTTTTTACAAAATTGCAACTAAAATATTTTAAATTCACTTTTACAATTATTTTACATTACAAAAAATCAAATTTACATACAAGTGATGGTTCTTTTGCTTTTTTTTCTTAGAAATTCCACTTTGGTTTTTGCCCCACTTCGGTTGTAGTAGAATTTTTGAGATCTCAGCAACTTGAACTGGCCTTCTCAGCCTCACTGAACATACATAAAGCGTTGAGTTGCCTATACGTACTTGTCAGAAAAACTGTTATACTTTGTAAGGAATCCACTATCCACTATTCAGTGAATTTTCTCCTCAGTATAACCGTTTAGGAACAAAAAATAAATGATGACAAGAGGGGTTGATATATGTAGTGTACTCAGATTATGGATTTTCATTCCGTTATGTTTTGTTTTTAATAGAAAAAAAGAGGGAACATTAAATGGGTATAGGTAGCTGTCCTGGGAATTTTAACTAATGACAATGGATTTTTTTCGTAGTTACTATTACCAACAAACAAAACAAACAAAAATATGGTTTAATACTATGTTTTCACCGACCACTAAACCGAGATTTAGGTAGATTTACCACAAATCTCTTCACAAATCCCGTGATTTACCATACAAATTTTAATCTCCTCAAATCAAGATTTAAAATAAATCTCATTTAAATCTTCCTAGGACCAATACCGAACAGACCTATTCCCCTATTCAGCGCAATACAATATTCGAGAATCGAGAGAACAACCTGCGAGAGTTGATTTTTTTCAAACAAAGCAAACTTGCCATCTCACTTCCACTTCCACTTCATAAGAAAAATCACCAACCATGGTCATGGTGGTGGCTGGTGAAAAAACTATCCAGGATTTATTAAATCTAAACAAGATTAACTTGCGGTGAAAACGTATTAAGTGCAGTGTAGACAATTCAATGCGATTTGGTAATCTTGTTGACGAAATCCGAGATTTCGGTTCGGTGTGAAAACCGTATAAGGCCCGTATAATGTGAACCAATATTTTACCCGTGGTTCCTTATTTCATCTTTCCGCCGTTTTTGGTGGATTAACTAAGGTTCAATAATAATGGTTAAAGGTTCACTTCTGTGATAGTAGCCAATTACATGTCTTAACCATCCATAAGTGCCAGTTTTAAATTCGTGGTTCAAATATTGATTCGTTGTTCAGCAATTTTAATTCACCGATTCCGGCACATTAACTGAACCATCGCTGTTCGGGCATGTAATTAGCTTTTATCACATACTTGAACCTCGAACCATCGTTGAACCTCAATTAATCCACCAAAATCGGCGACACGTATTATACTATGATAATTAACAGGTTCAAAACAGTAAAACAAACCAAAATGCCATCTGAGTTTGTAAAAAAATAAATAAATTTGATGGCACAACAGCTCATGAAGAACTAGGGCCTAGTGACTTACAACTCTCAACCATTCCTGTGTGCGTGTCTGCAGGAATGGAGGGGACCTACAGTTTATTGCCGAATCCGAACGGCTAACGAGAGGCACTTTTCTGTGACAGGAGATACTCTTGGACGATTTGTCAATTCCTCGCAAGAGGCAGTAGCCGTTTTTTCTTTTAAATAAATAGATGGCGAGGCTGGGGATCGAACCTTAGACCTCCGGCATGACAGTCCATCGCACTAACCATCACGCCACGGCTACTACCATCTGAGTTTGGCCACTTTAAAAAGTATTTGTGATGTCAAGGGTTATTAAAAACTCGATGCAATGAACAATCAAATGGCAAATTGACTTCAGCATTATAAGGACATCAATTTATTAATTTATTTACGTCTTTTGAGTCATTAAACTTAATTTTAAAAGTAAACTTATCCTTCATAATAACAAGCTTACAAAAGTAATACTTCCATCCTCACACAAAGTCCTTTATTTTTCATTTATTATTATTATTTTTTTTATTTTCACAGAATCAAGTGCCGTTGAAATGGACGTTTCTTCCTTCGACAGTGTTTGCAAAGCTCTTGACACTTGTATAGAAAAATACAAGCAACCACCATCCATTGTTGTAAATTCGGCTGGAATTACGCGTGATTGTTATCTATTGAAAATGGAAGAACGCGATTACGATGATGTTTACAAGGTCAATCTTAAGGGCACCTTCTTGATTACACAGCAATTTGCAAAGGCCATGGTTCAATACAAAGTTTCCGGATCAATTGTTAATATCTCGAGTATTGCAGCAAAATTGACAACAATTGGTCAGGCTAATTATGCAGCTTCGAAATCAGGTGTGATTTCGTTCACAGAAGTTGCAGCAAAGGAATTTGGCAAATTCAACATCAGAGTTAATTCTATATTGCCTGGATACATTGACACTCCGATGGTTGATGTTGTGCCAGAGCACATCAAGGAGAAGGTGACTCGAATTTGCCCCCTGGGTAGGCTGGGCAGACCAGAAGAGGTGGCTGAGGTGATTTCGTTCCTGGCATCAAAGAAAGCTTCGTACATAAATGGTGCGTCTGTTGAGGTGACAGGAGGATTGTCCTAAACTATCCTCAAGTGCAATATATCTTGTCTTAATTTTAACTGAACATCACTGTATAATTGTTAAAATAGTGCATTTATTTTTTTTTATATTTGATAATATTTTTTTTGCTGCAATATCTCTTTTGTATTTAAATAAAAATAATAACGTTCTCATGATTTTTGAAATTTATTATTTTTTTCAAATTGGTAACATAACATTTTTATGAGAATTGGGGTGAAATTCTTATTTTTGTCTTAACTCATCCAAAACAAGCAGATTTTGTTTTTTTTTTATTTCGAAAATAGCTCCAACTAAAATGTTGTAATGTGTGTGTTCTGTTCAGGTTTTTGCAAACAAAAATCGGATTTAAGAAATAGGGTTTTGACGCTTTTTTTTGTTGAGAAAATGACATTATTTTTGAGTTATGCTTGTATAGTTTTTTAATGGATCAGTCGATTTTTTTAAAGAATTGCAAACTATAGCGCTCTCAAAAAAAAAAAAAAAAAAAAAACAAAATCATAAACAACCCATTACTTTGAAATCTTTTGATGTTTTAGCAGTTTTTTGTTAAAAATAAAGGGCAAGTCCGTGCGATTTTTTTTCACACAACAAATGGTTTTGTATTTCACTCATTTGCATTTTCGGAATAAAATAATTACTGAAAACAAAATATTCAGTTGTATTTATAAACGTTGTCTAACTGTCCAAGTTTTTTCATTGTTGTCTAAGATTTATCTTAATTAGATAGCGGAATCGGTGAACTAAACTAAAAACCCAAATCAAGGTTTTTAAAAGCATTTATCTTTATTTTGGCTTAAGTAATACTGTCAAAAAAGTTAATTGCAAATTGCGTGCGCATTAAAAGTTATTCAAGGTCAATTGTTATATCCAGTGGTGTATTTAGGTTTTTTTGCCGCCCTGGGCTATTTCATATTTGCTGCTTTTCTGAATTTCGTCGCACATCTTTGACATAAAATATTAATCAAAGTTTATAATAACACAGCAGTTTCACCTTCACTCTGTTGGGATGCTCCAGCTTGTAATTGAGGTTGTAGCTACTTAGATTGTGGTTTTCCCTGCTGATTGACGATAGAGTTACAGAATGTCTGGAGAGAATAAGATTAAAATCATAACCGAAGTCGTTTGCACCTGTTGCTGTAGAGATTTAAAATTTACTGTCTTAAAAAAATAAAAAAAAATCATTAACAGGAGAACTTTTTAAATTTTAATTTAAATTAAATTTTTTATAAATAGAGAAAATAATAGGTCAAATCTTTTTTTCAATCGACGTAAACTAACATGACGTGGGTAAAATAAAAATTGTAGTAAAATTTGTTAAAGATTCAATAAAATAAGAAAAAAAAAGTGCGTATACGCCCGAGTGAACCAGATTTAAATAAATTGTAGATATATCTGGTTTATTAAATAAATCACATTTATTTTTGTAGTTAAAATTATTTAAATACATATGTGCATATGTATGTATCCATGATAGCTACATCGTTCTAGAAGGCTATAATTGAATAACAAATATTACGTCATAGTATGCAAGTTAGTTTAGACAAAACCAAAGACGCACTCGAACACATTTCCTGGCAGTGGCAATTTCGATTATCTTTTTTCATCCTTTCTTCTACTTGAAGTCAAAATTTGATAAATTTTAACGTCCAACGAAAAAAAAAATATGAATTGCAAATAATAAGTTTTAACCGCCGCGCCCCAAGAATTTTACCGCCCTGGTCTATAGAACTTTTTGCCCAAATGGTAAATAGCTCTGGTTATATTTCTTTTGAACGATAAACGCTATCGAAAATTTCTTCGTGCTAAATTTATAGCTCATGCAATTCTAAACAAACAATTTATGACACTTTTCTTCCTCCGACTGATCCACACAGGTTCAATTTCCGAAAAACATGGCCAAAATTATTTTTTTTTGTCTTTTCTGGTCTATTTATTGCCTTAATAATCCATTGGAAATAGCTTTTCTTAAGTAAATATACTATTTTTAGTAAAATTTTGTTAAAATATAAAAATAAGTGAAAAAAATTGGAAGTATTTTTAGTTATTTGCAATTTTTTTTCAAAACAAGAAGACATAAGATTTTATCTTGTTTTTAGCCATCGAGCGGAAAACAATAAAGCACTGAATTCTTGAAGTAAAAATAGTAATTAATACCAAAAATAGTTTGGAAAAAAACAGTAAATAGTTTATAGGACACACTTTTATTTCATAATATCTTGAATTGCCATTGTCATAAAAAGTTGTACAAAGTCGCTATGGTTTTCAGTCAGGAAAATGAATAAGTACCTGTTTTAGACAAAATTTCGAAAATTTTTTTAATGGAAAAAACATTTCAATTGGTTTATCATCGATTCGTATCCTTTTTATATTTTAAATCGTTAAATAAGACATTGAACTTTACAAAAAGAAATTTTTTCCTGATCCTTAGACAGATCAAAAATTTGCCCCGTACTTAAAACATTTTACTTATTACAAGCAACAGACTCCATGATACTTTTTTTTCCTCACGAAGAAAATATAAAAAGAAAAATAACGTAAAGTCATTTTGTTATCGCCTACCAAAATTGGTACAGTAGGACCTCGGTAGTTCGAACGCTCCACTAATTCGAACAGCTATTTTTTTGCATTAAGTATCTTGTAATTCGAACACTTGCCAAATCTCTGTAATTCGAATTGGTAGGTCAACAGCGTCGTGAACAGGACGCCGATAAATTTGTTTTGGTACGTCTTCTAATCCAAATCACGCCAGGAAATGAATTTATTGGCAATTAGGAAAATCGAAACTGGGTGGAGGATACAGCGAATGAAAACCTAGGCAATGAAAATGTTCCAACTGACTCTGATAGTGCAGACAAAATTCTACAACCCCAAAAAACTATCAGTAGCGGCAAAGCTGTGAATCAACTACTGCACTATCTTGTGGAACAAGAATTTTCAACATTTCATATCATTCAAAAACATGAAAACATAACAAAAACAATTTTAAAAAAAATTAAGCAAACCATAATGTCAAATTTTTTTTTAATAACATTAAAAAACCTTGAACTTTATTTCGTCTTTTGTCAGACTTTTTAAGCAATAAAATATATTTTCTATCTTGTTTCGACCAACACGAATTTTGTTTACTATACTTTAAACCACTTTACACTACTTTCTCAGCCGAAATATTGACTACGAAAAACGTATCCAGTAATTCGAACACCTCCGTGGTTCGAATTGGGTCGGTCTCATGCAATTGCTTTCTAAACGCTTCCACTTTAGACGCATCAACTGACGAAATGGTTGCAATATAAATATCGGAATCAATTAAAAACTAAGGCCACGCGTTATTTGCATATAATAATCCATTAAACAAAAAATAACAAATCGATTTTTTTATAGTTTTGGTCATGCTTTTGGGAAAATTAAAAGACATCGCCCTTTCAAAAAACGTTAAATGACGAAAACTTCAGTTTTTTGCGTTTAACCTGTGGGTAATTGTTGGAAAAAAAATAAACCCCTCAGATGGTATATTTTTTTTTTCAAATACATATTCCGTAATTGAGGTGCTTTAAAGTTCTTACACCATGTGAAAAATCAATAATATTAATTAAGCAACTATTGAACTATCATTATTCCTGTTAAATATAGAAATAAAATTATTTGAAATCGAAATATTTCACATTTTTATGGTATCATAATGATAATTCAAATTATTTTGTTTTTATTTAACGTAGAATAGTTAAATATTTGGCTGCAAATAAAAACGCGAAATACCAGTTATGTTCCTGATTGTATTATGTGCATACCTAATACAAAAACAAAAAATATTATTGTTTTATTTCATTACTTTTTATTTGTTTACTCAGCTGCATCTAATTAAAAAATATATGCAGGCAATAGTACAAGTGTAGGTTTTTTTTTTTTTTTTTTTGTCAGAACTAACAAAAAGAATAATATTTATGTACTTATTTCAAAATTTGTTTTTTTCGTATATTCAAATACTCACTCGATTAATAATAACTCGTTTATTCACGTAACTATGTAGGTATAGGTTGGTAAATCTATACTTTTCTGAAGTCTAAACACCTAGTTGAAGTTTATTTTTAACACCGAAATATAAAATTCAATAATAATACTAAATACTCGATAAATGATAAGAAATTAAGCGTTTGAATCAATAAGTTAAGAAATCTCGAAAAAGATGTGCTTTTTAATAATATTTATGTACAATTCCATATGAAAATTTTGTATCTTGTTATCTACAGAAAAAAATTGAATAACCACCGCTCAAGCTAAGAACAGTCGAGAAATAAATAAATTTTTCAGAAAATTGTTTTTTTGTTTTTTTTTTTTAATTTCATAACGTAGCTCTTAGCGTATTTTACGAGAGTTGGTTTCAAATCCCATTCTTTAAAAGGCGAAGTTAAAGTATTTTGTGAATTTTGGTGAGAATGTTTGTTTTTGTACCTTAAGCATTTTCCAAAAAGTACCCTAAATTTGGACCGGGTCTAAAATTATTACGGGGGGTAAAAAGGGTTGAATTTCAGTTTTTCGCTAATTTCTCAAAAACTATCAATGTTTTCAAAAAAATGTGAAGGCAAAAGTTGTAGCTTATGTAATTTTACATTAAAACTTTACACTTTTTTTCGTACAATCAATACGTTTTGAGAAAAACGTGCACAAACTTTATAGTGTACTGGATTTATTGAAAAAAATTTATTGAAGTTGCATGTTTTAACTGGCAAATATTTTTGTATGGTATGTGTTTGGGAATATCTCCACATTATAAAAAAAAATTGTCGGGGTGTAGGGGCTAGGAAAAAGCAGCCACATTGAAACAGCTCGCCATTTTGTTTTCATTTGATAACTCGCCTGGATTCTGTAACAAAATGGATGATGAAAAGCTTTTAGAGAATCAAAATACCTACAAAATGAGGTATTAACGATCTCTGGGACCTTTTTCATCTTTAAGTTATAACTTGTCAAAGTTCACCTGCATTTAATGGGGTTCAATAGTGTGTTTAGCTTTAAGACACCCCTCCTGCCTCTCCTGTGGCTTTTACTCCATCAAAACCTATGACAACTTTGTAGAGGAGGGTTAGTGAAATATCTTTGTCGAAGATAATTTCTTAAAATTGTAAAATTTTGCATCAACTTTTGCATTTTAAAAATCGAAAATCACACCGATGGCGGTTTCAAACACCCCTCTCGTGCAAAGTTTTGTAAAAGGCCTTCCACACTATCCCACTGAGTATTAATACATGTCAAAAAAGTGGGAAGTAAATCGTGTATAATAGTGTGGAAACAAAATATGAAATCACATCCCACACGACTTGACAGCCCATCTCACACAATTTGACATGTGTTAATACATGAAAATTTTTAGGATTGGTTCTAAAACCATCACACATTCTATCCCACTTGGGGGTTTGAGGTTATGGTGAATTGATTTTTTGGATTCAGGTGTGGAAGCAAAATATGAAAATCGTTTTCTTCACACAAATTTGGCAGTCGTAAGTAATTCTATCACACTTTTTTTTTGACATGTATTAATACTCGATGGGATAGTGTGGAACGGCTATTACTACTCCTCAAAAATTTATATTCAAGAATGTAGCCTGATATTTTGGCTTAATTTAAAGTTTCCAACCTTGAAGATCCAATTACTAGGACGAAAGTTATAGCCAACTTTTTGGAAAATGCTTAAGGTACAAAAATAAACATCTCCACCAAAATTCAGCTTTGTCGGAATTTTTCCGTAGTGAAAGTCTAATTTTCCTAGGCTATAGAAAACTACATTCAAGACTTTTTTGCAAAAAAAGTAGAAAAGTAAAAACGAAGAAGAGAATTAACAAAAATAAAAGAAAATTATTTTTGTTGATGTTTTAGTGGACTGAATTGAATTAAATTCAAATGGAAGATTTTTTGCGACCTTTAGTCTAATGTGTTGCAGGCACGACAGTTGGGCTCATCAGTTAGATGCGTTGTAGATTTTATTAAGAGTCGGTATTCATCGACCAAAAAATTGCGTCTTAGAAAGGTACGACAGCATCTAACTGATGAACCCAACTGTCGTGGGAAACGCATTGGACTAAAGGGCGCAAAAAAGTTCCAATTTTTTTTTTTTTTTTTTTTGAAAACCAAATATTTTAAAAACGGCTCGGTTCATTTATACGAAACTTGCTACTCATCTGTTTTTTAGCATTATCTAGAATATTTTGAACAAACAATTTTCTTATAGTCAATAATTTTAATTTTGGACTATGTCATTATCTGTATAACCGATTTAAATCAAATTTTTTATACAAGAACTTCTAAAAAGTTGAAATCATGCTGCATATCAAAATTTTCAAGAGAAAACAAATTTTGCATTTTTAAAAAATTTTCAAATTTTGTTTTTTTAAAAAAAAAGTAAATGATTTTTTTCGAAATTTAATTTTTTATTCAACATTAATAAATACTAAAAAATTTGTACCAAATTTTTTTTTCTTAAAAATGTTTACAAAATTTTGTATATAAAAATAAATTTAAAAAAAAAAACTGCTGCTGCGATTTTATATTTTTTTCTCAAGAACTAAGATCTCTTAAAGAAATCAGATGGTGTACTTTTTTTTAGCTCTGAAAACAATTTAAGAATAGTTTTTCAATAAATTAATTTCGAATTTTGTTGATTTTCAAACATTTTTCAATTTATTTGCGTATATTCTTCAATTTATTAAGTATATGGATAAGTATGTACATATTTAATTATTATTATTAATTATATCTGCTTATACTACAATTTATTTTCACTTACGCACTTTTTGCAAAAAATCATCACAATGTTTGTTCATTGAGCCTTCACTCTATAAAAGATTTCTTTCTAGTTTCTCATGTCATACCTTTATATAAATTGATAAATTTAAACTATACTCTTTCTTAACAATGAAATTTGAATAATTAACAAGACATACCTGCACTCAATATTCAACTACATATAATTATTGTTTTACATCGAAACTATTTCCTTTCATATTTAGGTAAGTGATAAAAGATTATAATTTAACACTTTCCCATTTGTAAAATAATTATACGATACCTTCCAATTCTAATTATGGCCAGAGGCTAACTTGAATTTACCTGAAGTGTATTTGCATTTGTAATATACGTAGTAGCCATTAACCCTTCCCTGTACTCCCAAGGGAACAAGTCGCAATAATATAAAACTCCCAATTCTCAAACCCTCATATTCCCGAACAAAGCAAATTGACATAAAGTTAACTTTACCTACCCCGTCGCCTTCATTGACTTTGAGAGACTTACCTTACCTCTATATTTTCTAATTAGTGTTAGTTTTTTTTTCAACCCAGACGCACACAATTCCATGCAATTCGATATCCCAACTGAACTCGCTGTAGAATTGCGAAGAAAAGTTAAGTAAGAGCCACAACTTATCCTTATAGTTCCATCATGTGTACATGTGCATATATATGTATGTACGTTTATAGGGATAAAGGATATAGATACTAAATGTAAATCATCGAGCACTACTATTTTGGTGAAAGGTTTATTTTCATTTGGCAGACGCTTTACGTGTTGTAATACAAAACCATTTTATGGACCCTCCACACACTAAATAAATTCAATGTCATTTTTGGACTGACTCACTTCTATAATAAAAACAGCAATAGCAGCGTAATATTATTCTCCCGCTGTATTTTGTTTATTTTCTATTTTTTTTTTTCAAAGGGTATCGATTTTTGTTTTGGCTGAAAGGACTTTTCATGATCAACCCCCAGCCAACCGTGAGTCTGAGTGAGCGTTGGTGGGGTATGTTATTTTATTTTTTTTGTGTTGGCTTCGCACACACCGCATTTATATGCATATCGTACTCGCACCACACCCTTCTGTGTGAATAAATAAAATAGCACCCTTTCTACTCCTACTCACCCCCCTAGAGCTCTGCAAGGACTCTCACCATATCATCGTCAGTCGAAAGCACCCCAGAAAACTGAAAAAGGACATTTTACACATAACAGCAATAAGAGGCAATTCGCTGTAAAAAAAAAAATAAATTAAGACCACCACTATGCGTTGTAGGAACTTGTGTTATAAAGACTAGACTCACAGAAACTAGTTTAATTAAATGATTCATTAAATTTTGGTTTTACTTGATTATGGATTCAATTTTTTTTTTTTCATTTTTTGCTAAAAGCTATTTTGAATCAATAACTTAGCAAGCCAGCGATGATTCTTCTATTCTTACAAAAGTACAGTAGGAGATCTCTTTATCGAGATTGTTCACTATTTTGAGAGGGAAGCATAAATTGTTTTCCAAAATTTTATTTTATTCAAAATGAATAATTTACTGTTTTTTTTATATTAATTGTAGCGTTAAAATAATTTTCAAAGTGTGGCAAAGACAGTGTTGCCGTTTTTTTTTTAATAATTTTTTTTTTTTCATATTTACATTGGGCTGTGGGGATCTTAGCACCCCCTATATGGGATATTGGATAATTGGTCATAGAAGGTCAGGTAGTTTCAGAAATCGGTCAGTTGTAGATTTTTAGTTATGAGTTTAACAAAAAAAAAAGAAAGGTCATTGACCTTTACCTTGAAATTTTTTTTTATAAAAAACAATCTATGCGTGACCAATTTCTGAAACTAGCTGACCTTTTATGAGTACTGAGTTACCTTTCAGATGGCATATATTTTTTTTCCAATATCCCATAAATAAGGTGCCAAAAATTGCTGATGACCTTGAAAAACTTTGACCCTGGATTCAAAATTTTCTAAGCCTGACGAATTTCTGAAAATAGCTGGCCTTTTATGATCAATTACTGACCTTTTAGATGACATATGTACTTTTTTTTGCGAATATCCAATATATGAGGTGCTTAGAACCCACAGTTATTTTCATAAAACTGTCCCTCCTTTCTACAGACACAACCAATACACCTTAGCTTTTTCCGCATTTTATGGGACAGCCCGGTGTATCCTATTTCCTTGGGTCTTCAAACGGTCTGGCATTCAGAAATTTGTTTTTCTTTTTGGGTTTTCATCGTTACTGTTGCTCACAAAAGCCGCGACCAGGGACTGATGGAAACTTTCATTTCGCCCATCAGCTTTGGAACAAACAAATTTTGACTCATATGCTTATGTATTTTTTGTTTAACTTTCACACACAAAAATTTAGTGTAGCTCTTTGTCTATTCGTAATGTCTCCTGCTCTTCTAAAAAATTTGTTCACATGTTTAAATGTTTTTTTAAATATTTTTTGTATAAACACAACATTTCGCTTTTCTGGCTTTATAAAAAGTTATTTTATTTAAATTTTAATTTAAAATAAATCTATAAATTGCCGTGGGATTTTAAAGTTGAATGTCATATAAGTATTCCATATACATGATCGCAAGCTTTTTATGTCAATTTTTGCTTACAAATATGACACACTAGCTACGAAAAATAAAATATTTAAAAAAAATATGATTTATTTGACTAATCACGTTTCATTAAATCAAATATTTTTTTTTAAACTCAAAATAATTCATGAGTGTCATATATATGGAGTCATATATATTTTGTCATATAAATATGACTATTACAAATAGAAGTTTTTTAGTAGGCTCCAGGTCAATTGACCTGGAGCCTACTAAAAAACTTCTATTTGTATAAACTGGAGAGGTCACATAAAAAATTCCTACAGTTATGACTATTACACTTATATGACATTTTTGAGCCATATTTATTTGGCAAACTTGCCATATGACAATGTAATACTGCCTTAAATAAAACTTGGTAAGATTACATGGCAAATTTTCAAAACCTATTGAATTTTGAGTAATCAGATGGAAAAATAGAAAACTTGCCAACTAAACTTACCAAATTTTAGTTAGTATACTCATTAAGGCTCTCCCAAGCCAAAGCGATTAATCGCCGCGACAAAAGAAAACAACAATAACAACACGTGGTTGTCAAACAAAACAACACGTTGTTGTTATTGTTTTCTTTTGTCGCGGCGATTAATCGCGTTGGTTTGGGAGAGCCCATAAATTATAACATTTATGTTTTTGGTGTGATTTCACTCCTTTTTGCAAATTATTTTTTTTCTTTTAACACAAAATCTTAAATTTTCAATTTTCCTGAGATCTAAATTTTTATCAAATCATCATTGTACAGCAAACAATAATAATTCTACGAAAGTGGGTGGATGTCACGCCCTCTGAATGATAAACCCCAAATTTTTAAGTTTTCCTCAACATTCATTATAAACCCTACCGCTCTACCATAAATTCATAATTCTACAGTAATCAGAAGTGCTTCATATAATTGACAACACTTCTGAGAAAGTGGGTTGATGCCACGCCCTTAAATGTCAAATATCAAATTAAAAATTTTTGATTTCTTTGTTTGCATTGCAAGCCCTATCGCCTTACCAAATTTCATCATTATGCGAAATTACAAGATTCTATGGCGTCGGGAAGTGCTCCATATGATTAATAACTATTTTCAGAAAAGTAGGTGGATGCCACGCCCCTTGAATGATAAATTAAGAATTTTAATTTTTTTCCTGTGCTCAAATTGTAAGGCCTACCGCTCTACCAAATTTTATCATTCTACAACAATCAGAAGTCCTCCAAATAATTGATAGCAATTCTGTGAAAGTGGGCGGCTACCACATCCTCTATATGGAAAATCCCAATTTTTTTAGTTTTTCCTTTGTATACACTACAGGTCTACCGATGTGCGAAATTACAGGATTATACGGTGTCTAGAAGTGCTCCATAATTTTAATGATCTGTCAGTCAGTGAGTCAGTAAGTCTGTGAGTCAGTCAGTTACGGTTTTCAATTATCTTCAAAAAAGAACATTAAATTAGCGTTTTCTACCTGTTTCCTTTAAATAAGCGTTTTCTACCTGTTTCTTTAAATAGAGAAAAACAATTTATAAAAATAGATTATTCAATCGACATAAGCCAACTTATCGTGGAAAAACAATAATGTGGTAAAATTTCTACAAAATTCAATACAAAATAAGAAAGTACGTATACGCCCCAGTGAACCAATATTTTCATTAAATGAATTCCATCTCTTTTTGTGGAGCATCGTGTTGATTAAAATTAAATAATTAATTTTTTATAAACACATGAATAAGTAAAAGTACTTATATGTATATGTACTAAGTTTTCATTAAAGCTGAAATGAGTTAATTTTGCCAATTGCAGAAAACGTCTTCACATTTCAAATTTCCTAATTTAGTTTGACAGCCCATTTCGTTTTGAAAGGTATCTGGCGGTCAATTTTGTGTTTATTGTTTTAATACATTGCATTTTGACATTTTTAATGATTTTGAATTTGAATGGATTCTATTTGGACGTCTTTATAAAGTTTTCATGTAATTTAGTTGAAATTACCTCATTTGGAATCGAATTTGAAAACTTTCAATGAAATTATCTCATTTGCCCTAATGAAAACGTATTTAATCCTATATATGTATTAATTAATTTATAGGTGACGTAAAATAAGGCCCAACGAAATAAGGCCAAATTTCAAATTTGCCAAAATTGGACATCAAATGAACATCAAACAAAAATATTCTCGTCCTTTAAAAAGAAAATAGGAATTGTAAAATAGTTATGTTTGCCGCCCTGGGCTATAGCCCATTTTGCCTATACATGTATGATAAATACAGTTCTGCAATCATATACAGGGTGATTAACCTAAGGTGTAACAAAAACCTAGAGCTTATAGTTTGAGTAGAGACAAGAAAAAAATCTTAATGGAGGGAGGGAGGATATTGACCCCCTCCCCGGGGAGGTGTGAGGAGAAATTTTCTAAAAAATCAACTTAAATATGAAAAAAACATAAAAAAAGAATAGAAATACTCATGATATACTTTTTTTTAAAGCCAGAAGTCCATTCTATTATTTTGTTTTCAATTCAACTTATTTGAGAGAATAGTTTTTGAAAAATTAATTTTCAAATTTAAAATTTTGAAAAAATAACGAAAAACATTTTGATCAAACTAATTTTGTTCTGAAACGATACTTAAATATTTAAGTTCAACATAAGAGCTTATGTGACAGTTTACTCTGGAAAAAAGTAGAACATAAGCGTTTAAGTTGAGCATAAATATTTAAATTTCGTTTCAGCAAATGGACCTAAGTAATATTTTTGTTGTTTATATTGGATGTACTCTCTCCACAAAAGACCCCCCTCCTATACGATTTTTTGCTTATCTCAACCCAACTTACACGCTCTAGCTTCTTGTCAAACCTTAGGTGAATCACCCTGTATACATATTTGTGTTCTTATAGGAATCAGTCTGAGTGTACTTAAGCCGTTTTTTTTTTAAACAAATAAACAGCCCTTAGCATAAACAACGCAAAGGCCAAAGTAATTGTGAACTATTTAGCGCCCTTTTGAGAAGCTCATAAATATTCTTATACCGCATTGGTAATCCCCACAAACTACATACTTTCTTTGTTGCATTTTTTAACTTAAAATAAATTTCAAATTTTCCATAATTCTTTACCCCGCTGACACTAGACTGCAGTCTGCAGATGCTGTAAGCTTTGACGAAACATGAAATGACAATAAATTACATGTTCCTCCTTTTTTTTATCATCTCAAAATTATCAAAATTCCGTAAATTAAAAAAAAAAAAACTCAGCTTTTTTTTTTGTTTTAAAAATGTTTTTTTGTTTGTTCTTTTTATTTTCGTCGATTTATTTTCTTACATTTCTAAAATTACAATGTGAAAAATATATATAAATGTATGTATAGGTATATATAATCAATGTTGTATGTTTAATATCATCGTAAATCTTTAGAGAATAACACAGTCTAAAACTTACGGTCTATATATCTTAAGAAAAACTATTTATACAAAAATAAAAACAAAACAAAAAAATCATAAGACAACACACGTAGTTTTACATAATTTTAATAATTTTATTTTTTCTCTATAATTTACTAAATTTAAAATATTTCTGTTTTATATAAAAAACTTTTTCAATTAACCATTTTTATAGCTTAAACAAATTTATATATTTCTAAGAACATTTGAATTCTGGCAACGCATCTCTGGCACTGGCACCACCAAAACAACAACTTATTTGTATGATTGGGGTTGAGGTTAAGGGTGGAAAGGCAATAACAATGGGGTGGAGAGAGGATTATTATGAGTTGAAGAGAACCGAAAATGAAATAAAATTACGAATGAAGCCTTTTTTGGGGCAGTCTTTCCGCCGCCACCAATTCGAAATCCCCAACCCTATGAGGTCACTGAACCGTTAAATGAGTCTGAGGAAAAGGCAGTATATACTGTTAAAATTTATGGAGCTTCTCTGTCTACTCCTTGGTCGGATCTCATGCCACTTTTAGCTTCGACCGGAAAGGCAAAGCAAGAGCAATAACGAGGATATTTTTGGTTGTTCTGCTGATGTGGTGCTGCCATTGAGACCAACAAAATACAATGTTATTTTTTTTTTATTCCATTTTATTTTATATGTGTAGTAAAAATAAAGAAAAAAAGCATTTACACACATACAGACATAGAATTTGATTATTATCGCTATAACGGTTATCAAAACGGTACTAGAAAAATATAAATACATTTTTATGGGAACCTAACAGCTATATTAGTAAGCACTCTGGAGTTGTTTTGTTTTTTTATATTTGTTTTTTTTTTTTTTTTTTTTTAATAATTTTAACTCGATATAATAAGCATTTTGGACAAATTCTGTTGTTGATTTTTATAATTTTGGATAATAGGTTTTTTTAATCTTAAAAAATAAATTTTTAACTGTAATTCTTAAAATTAAAATAAAAAATTATTTATCTCTCTCTACTTTCATACATTAATTTAAAATATACACATACATTTAATTATATCGATTTTTTTTGTTTTCTTTCTGCTGAATAAGACACTAAGAAGCACTAACTAAATTTTATTTATAATTTTCTTAAAATTAACAACTTACAAAATAATCAGGTACATGAGAGACTGTGAAAGGTCTCTTTCTTTATTTTTCCTTAAATATTATAATTGTTTGTTTCAATCGGTTTTCTTTATAAATATTTATTTATATATATTTTTGTTTTAATTTACTATAATTTATATTCAAAAAAGCTATTCGATTTGATTGATCGTAGTTAAAACATTTAGGAGGAAACGCTTTTTTTAATATTTGAATTTCTATAAGCAATAATTCCCTAATTTATTAATTTTTTGTTATATATAATCTATAATACCTTTATTTTAATATATAAAATTCTTTTCACTTTTTATTTGTTTAGTTTTTAATTTTTTGAATTGTTTTTGAAGATGCAGTATTATTTTTAGCTTTTTGTTTTGTAATTTGGTTGTAATGCTTAGTGTGTGTTTATTTTTTTTTTTTATATAATGAAAGTTTTTAGTTTTTGTTGGTAATATGGGACGCAATTTTGTTAGAATTTTTGTTAAAATTTATTAGTTGATTTATTAATATTGTTTGTGAGTTAAATATTAAATGAAGCTTAGCTATTTTATTAATTTTATTTTCGATGATTTTTGCTATTTTGTTTTTCTTTGTTTATATATATAAATATATATTTTAGTTTGTAATGTGTTGTTAGAAGCACACGATTGATCAAGTGGGAGCAGTGACGTAGAGAAGGAGGGTTGGTTCCGTAAAATATTATGCATCATAGATTAGCTGAGAACAGGATTATAAAAAAAAAATATAAACTTAAAAATAAAATCAAAATTAAAAATAAAATTAAAATTAAAAGTAAAAAATGAAAATGAAAATGAATTAATAAATAAAATTAAAACAAAATTAAATGAAATGAAATAAAATAAAATATAAATAGGGACAAGAGAAATATTACAGTAAAAAAAAAATCAGTAAAAGTCTGGATTTTAATGTTTTTTTTGTAGAGAATTTACACAGTTTAGAAATTCTCAAGTTGCTGTGATAAGCTTAAGATGGACAAATGGTTAACCAAAATCCTTCGGCCCATAAACATCAATAGTGGTGCCAGAGGTTAAAAGAAGTGGCTCAAGTTTAACGAAAAATTATGCGCAATATGCGTGATCGTAGCCTAAGGCCTGATACCGCAAGTTTTAATTATTTTTCGTTTACTTTTTGTTCATGATCAAAATATTTGTGAATTAATTTTCCTATCTATACACGAGATCTTTAAAAAAAAAATTGCATTTAACTCTTGCTGAATTGCAAATTTCGAAAACCGCGTAAAGTTAGCGTGAAAACTTTCGAACTTTGACTGTTCCAGAAATTGATGTATAATTTCTCTAAATTAATTTGGACTATCTGGCATATTGAAAAGTTATTTTGGACCGAAATTAAAAAGGTGTCATTTTTACTTTATATAAAGTTATCATCCATCATACATCCTTTTTTGTAAAAACCAAAAGCGCGACAATATTTTCGTTTTCACGGTATATTTTCGGCAATTTTACCGAAATTTCTAGAACAGTCAAAAAAATTTTTTCCAAAATTGTCATGCAAACTTTATACGGTAAATTTTAAGTCTAATAGGATTTTAACTTGGGAGATCTTATTTCTAAATCAATATTTAAAAAGTGTTTGAAGTTTAAAAATTGGACTTGTAATTAGTTTCCGAACATTTTTTTTTGCAATTATAAATTGAACAATTCCTGTTGAACTTATTTTTGTTTTATGATTCCTGCAATGCTGTTTTCAATATGGAAATCATAACCATAACAATCTTCCTTAGGTAAAACTAAACTCAAGCATTATTGGGTTCGTATATGCTTGAGGCCATCTTACAAACAAACATAATAATTTTAAATCAAAAGGAATCGAAGTTAAAGTTGCCTGAGTCTAGTACCAAATGAAAATACTCAACCTACATTTTTCAAAATAAAATCAAATAAATTCCTAACCTAAAACATAATTATTTTTCCAATAGAAAAATTTAAAAATTCCAACCTAACATAAATATAAATAAATAAAAAGTCAAAGCAAATACAGAAATCAATGCAATAACGACTTTAAAACCCCTACACAGACTATCAGAGAAATAAAAAAAAAAAATATAAAATAAAATCCTTGACAGACAACCCTCACTACTCATATTTTCTTTTTTTTTTTTTATAGAACCGCATTCTAAGTAGGTTCTTATTTTCTTTAAAAAAAAAAAATTACGGGAAATATTAAAACATTCAGCTTTATCGAGGAAAATCAAGGGAAACGTTTTTCTTACGTAAAATATTGTTATAACACAATTACACAAAAGGTAAGAGTTTTTCGCCTCTTCGTTTTGTTCGAAAGTTGGTCTTATGCATCACCACCTCTTCTATCGATTGACCTTCTTCAATGGTGCATAGAATCATGATGGTAAACATTTACCTATGCCGCCACGTAAAACAAAAGCTCTGGCTCTCCATCCAGCATCAGAGTCCTTATATCCAACCAACGAACGCCAACGTAAATATTCTACTAATAAATTTCTTAGGAATGCTCTTTAAAAATAGAAAGATAGATATAGAACATTTTGACCATACAAAAGTTCTGTAAGTAAATACAAAAAAAAAAGTGGTTTCATTCAGGTTTTGAATTGGTGATAAGTAGCTTAAAGGATTTATACAATGGTTTCTATGACTTGAAGTCAATTGAAGGAGTTCCAAAACCTAGCACTATAATTGCAAAATGAAAAATGGAGCAAACTTCTTATGTCGAATGACTTTCAACAAAAAATTCGATTTTTTTTTTCCTAAACAGAATCGGACAAAGAATTTGTCCAGAAAAATCGATTTTTTTCTTCTAAACATATCGAATTTTTTGTTGAAAGCCATACCTAACATGAAATTAATAACATGAAAAATGCATAGAGAGAAAAGTTTTTCTAGAAATCGAAGAATTTTAAAAAGAGATGATAAATACCAAAAAAATGGAACATGATTCCAACGGAGACGTAAAAAACTTTATAATTTGCAAAATGAAAAGAACGATGTTTCAAACTCGAAAGGTTTTTCAATAACTCTCTATATCCCTTTTTTCTTCAGATAAAAATTGTTATACATCTATGTGCATTTGTACATAGAAATAGGCTTAAATAATTTTTTGTGGTACCATTTTCTCAAAAAGTATTCGACCGATTTCGATAAATTTTATATGGTTGGAAAGCCACAAATGCGGAGATGTGCAGAATATACTGTCGAACACTGTTCATATTAAAAAAAAAAACAGAAATAATAAAATTTAAAAAAAAATGTTTTTTTCCTTCAATATTTTCAAACAAATTGTTTGCGAAATTGAAAGTGTTGAATTTCGACATAGGACGATACAAGTAATATAAAATTAAATAAAATATTAAATCAAAAACAATTATTTACCTGTGGTTTACCAAAGGAAAATGTTCATGCATTTTTAAAAAAACACGGTTTATTCATATCAGTTTTGTACGTTTCTCTCGATTCAAACGTAGCCTAGACCTTTTGTTTAATTTTGAATGAAAGAGAACACTTAAGGTTGTTTCGAGAGGAAAGTTCTACACGAATCTATAACAAGCAAGATAAAACGAAAAATCACTTTAGCAACATTTAGAAAGGAAAGGGTACAGTGAAATACAAAATGGTGGCTGTTCTTTTGTTTTGGGTAGGAAAAACATTTTTTATGTGTAGGGGAAGGTAGTGCGAGAGGAAAACTTTGTTTTCGGGGTGATTTGGCCGCCATCTTTTTTGTAGTATTGTAGAAATCAATTGCCACTAACTTCATGATTTGTCGCTTACTGTCGCACTGCTGCAGTTCAAGTGCGGCATATTAAAAAACTGCCGCGGAGTGCTGTGTAGTGTCGCGCAGTTCCGCTGAAGTGCAGTTCCGTCGAGTGCAGTCTTATCTTAAAGGGAATATCATTAGCGTTTTCATTTTTGTTCTGTTCTGCGCATCTACAAAAATGGTGGATCCAGTGCCCATTCACATGTCAAATTTCGATATTTGTTGTTGTTTCTAATATTGCGGTGTGAAGTTTTTAGGAGCACTCGAGCAACCATTTTTTAATTTCTGACAGTTTTAATTCTGACAAACTGCGCAAGATAATACCTTAGATTTGTGTAGTGTGGATTAAAACGTAGCCTAGATCTTGTTTAATTTTGATGAAAGAGAACACTTTATGTTGTTTCGAGAGGAAAGTTCTACACATATGAATTTTGGTCTTAGGAACAGCGAACGCTGACCACGAATCTGGTGGCGCGTCAAGTGGAAGAGGACATCAACCAACTTGGTGTGTTCTAAACTGGAGACACCTACTAAAAGAAACCGAGGTGGGTGGAGGAATATTGTTAGTTACGAAGGGAGTCTGAAGCGCTCCCTTATAATAAGTTATTAGTAATGCTAAATGTATTTTTTTTAAATAAAAGTTTACATGGCCTCAACTCCAAAACGCGTTTCGCCCAGGTAATAATTGGATGCTCTCAAGTTACATCACATTTTACAAAAAAAAAAAAAAAAACCTTGACTTTATCAAACGAATCTATAACTGATGAGTATACTGTAGTACATAACTGAGCAAAATCGTTTTTTTTTTTTTTCATCAAAAATAAACTCATCTTTAATTGAAACTGAGTCAGTTTATTTTTCTTTCTGAAGCTTATGCTTATGAGTTGCGTAAAAATATGTTTTACCTATGTACGTCGCGAACTGTTATTATTTGTAGATGCCATTTACAAAAAAAAAACATGCAATAAGGAATTTAATAAAAAAGATTATTTACAGTTTTCAAAAAGTCTACCATCTCTAGTGGTCGGTTCATTACAAAATTAATTTTGGTATCAAATAAGCAGAAATTGAAATACAAGTTAACTTAGAAAATTATGTCTGTAAAATTTCATGTATAACCATATTTCTGCCTTCCTGACTCTGTTAAAATAAAAATGAAATTAAACCACAGTGAGTGATTCCTGAGATCATTCTCATTCTAAGAAAAAATTGTATGTGGAAAAATTCTATCTCACCCTGAATTTGGGGGAAGGGAATTTTGGAAAAATTGACTTAAAATGGAAAAAAGTATTTAACAATTTTCAGTTTTTTTTTTTTAAATAATACACTTGTCAAAACAATTAAGGGAACAAAAAAAAAAAATTTTCAGTGTTTTTTGAAGAGCTGTATCTCTGTGAAAAGTGGTCATATTGAGATGAAACAAAAAGCATTCTGAAGCTTTATAGTAAAAGATTTACAAAAAGTCTTTAAAAAGTCGTTTTTTGAACTTTTCTGAATGTAACGGTGAAGAGCAAAAAAAAAAAAAATACCGGTTATAAAGTTTTGAAAAAATCTTGTAGAAAATTAATTCCAGTTTTTAAAACTACCCTTAAATTTTCCGTGTCGTCATTCCTGGCAAAGATATTGTTAGTCAAAGTCAAAAGTCTGTTTTATCATTCAAAGCCAGATATTTTTCTAAAAAACAATTGAAGAATGACGAATATTGAAGAATATAAAGCGCAATTAATAAGTTATCGAAACAAAATATTAAATTGGCTCAAAAAAATTTTTCAAAGAAAATGACAATGTTCAAAAAATAAAAAAAACAATTAAAATTTTTGGGTCGTGCTGCTTCTTATGGTTGCTCAATAACGCTACCTAAAAAAAATCATTTTCTAAAATTTATCAATACAAAAAATAAAAAGCTTCGGAATGCTTTTTGTTTCATCTCAATGTGACACTTTTCACAGAGATACAGCATTTCAAAAAACACTAAAAAAAAAGTGATTTTTTTTTGTTCCCTTAATTGTTTTGACAAGTGTATTCTATTCTAGTGAATTTATTGAGAAATTAGATTTTAAAGTCAAAATTTTTGAAAAAAAAAATTGTGAAACGTTGGATTAGAAAGAGAACTCTAAAGGCAGTTTTTATTTTGTACTTTTTATGTTAAAAAAAATTATTTTGAACAAAACGAAATATTTTTTCTCGAAAATTGGTAAGATACAAAATGTCGAAATCTATTATTTTTATTTACAAAATATTTTTGTAAATTTGATTTAACGAATACTTATCGAAAGGGTCGTTCACGTGAAAAGCGTGGTATAAAGAAAGATCCACGTTAAAAAGTTACTGAATCAAATGTTAAACTCATGTAGATCCTCGAAAAGCCTACAGGAGTGTTGTTAAATGAAACTCTCGAAATTTCACGAACAACGAATCGATATTTTCTAGGTCTTCCTAGAACGTTCAACCCGGCCCTCTACGTCACATACGCAGGTAATTGATTTCTTATATCATTTATAAAAATGTAGTTTTTTGTTTTTTGTAATTTAGGTAACCCATTTTACTAAATCGTTGAGATCAGTCTTTACGCGTGGTTAGTCCATACAAGAGTACATATAATTTTTCATTTTGTTAAATTAGCCTACTTCGATTATTTATAAACGTAAATTCGAAAGCGACAATAATTATTAAAAATTATTATATGTATATAGTTAGTTTAATTGATTTCTCTCTTAATTAAAGTTTTAGTTTTATTTAATTTTAAACAGCTGTAGGTGGCGGCAGCAATGATGAATTAGAATTTCGTAAATAGGGATTGCCATAAATGGCACTATACCTTGGATCGATACTCAATGAGTTGTGTGCTACATGAGTGGCGGTGCTATTATTGCTGCAACTGCCATTAGGCGATGAACTTACCACACTTCCATTGGTGGTGGTGCTTTGTAAACTTGGAAGACCATTGTCCTGCCGGATCTCTCGGGATCCAATGATGCTGCCCGTTAGGCTGCCTCCACCATTTATAAAAGTCATTGGCACATTAATGGCTTGCTGCTGATGCTGCTGCTGTTGCAAATGGCTGCCGGATTTAGTCGAACATGTTGTCAGATATTGCGGCGGAGGACTATAGTGGGTGGTGTAGTCGGCATAAGGCACATAACCGGCAGAGATGTCCACCTTGAGGTCACTGTAGTTGGATGTGCGGTCACCGGCCTCTTTGGCGGCAATTTTCGAAATCTGATGCTCGCTGATGACATCGGCTGGTGGGAGTTTCCGTTTTTTGCACTTAAAATAGACTATTACCAAGATGGTCAGGATCATTAGGATGGCCACTGATGAAATGCCTCCAACAATCGTCATTAGCAATGGAACACTTTCTGCAATAAAACCAGAGACAGAGAGAAAGACACAAAAACAATTAGAAAATGATGGAAGAATTGGCGCAAAAGTCAATGACTTTTTCAGCTCGAAACGAAACTTACTTTGCGCCTGTAAATTTATCTCAACCACATCGTTGCCATAGTCGTTGACCACCGTACAGTTGTACTTGCCATAGTGGTACGATTGACTGTCTCTGATGATGAGGGTCGATTTCACTCCTCCAGGCACTGCGTCCACCAGTATCGAGTAGTCATGTCCCGATTCCGAAATCTCATGACCATTAAACGTCCATGATACATGTCTGGCCCGCGGCACCGAAGTCGCATAGCACTCAATTCTTGCTGTGTCCCCGACCAGGCCGTATTGATAGTGCGAAGAGGTGATTATAGGAGAGCCTTTAAGGTAAACGTACGCGTCCGAGGATATCTCTGGGTAACCAGGAACGTTTGCCTTGCAATAGTACCGCCCAGCAGTTTCGTTTGTTACACTAAATGTCAAATTCGAACTGCCGCCAACAACCTGTGGGGTACAAACAAAGTCAAGTGGTTTGTGAGTTATCGATGAACTGACTAAGGGTGTGTATATTCGAAAGCAAAGACCTACCCTATCGATGGGATGTTGAATCCAAACAATGTCCGGCATGGGATTCCCATCAACCTCACAGTTCAATGATACAACGCTGCCAATATCAGCCTCTATGGACTGAGGACGCAGTCGGAATTGGGGTCCATCTGTAATTGGAATGAAAAAATACACACATATATAGAGTTGTCCATTTGAAATTATCGACCTGAAAATTGTGAGTAGGCCGGGGTATACTATATTACTTACAGCTTATGTCCAGGGTCTCGCTATCCTCACTCTTGCCCACCGAGTTCTGCACCTCACACTTTACGATTGCATCGTGAAACTTTCGTGTTACATTCCGGATAACCTGATATTTACAAAGAGAAGCAAAAATATAATTTTCAAACCACTTCTTTACGTGAAACAGCAAACAAATGGACGAACGAACGAATAAACAGATGGACGGACCACGGACGGACGGAAGTCACAAAAGACGCATCGAAATGAAAATGAGATGAGAATATTACCATTTCAGTTTTCTGGCCGCCGATAATTGGCTCGTCGTTGATGAACCATCGGTAACGGACTTCACCAGGATTGGCATCCGCTTTGCATTCTAATCGCACCTGAGCGAACTCTGGAATTCTGCCACCAGCTAAAGCGCCACCAATTACACTCACTTTGACTTTGGGAGCATATTTCACCTGAAACATTGGATTTTTTTTTTTGTTGAAAAGGTATGGTTAGGTCAGGTTAGATTAATTAACAGAGAAACACATCATGGAAACCGCATCGCATGGGCTCCGCAGTAAAATGCACTAAAATTGCTCACCTCAACACGGATTTTCGTAGACCGATATGTTCGGTCGGCCGTATTCTGGGCCTGACAAGTGAAGTTTGTATTGTGATGCTCTTTGCGCGGCGTCAATCGAAGGACCGATTTTGCAGTGAACCGTCGCAAATCCGGCATTGGAATCACTGTGTATTCGATGTTGTCATTGATTACGGTTCCCAGGCCATCAATCCAGGTTATCTATGATGAGGAGAAAATCATTTTAAAGGTCTTCTTGTCGATGTACTTCATTGCCCTTTCATATACACACTTACCTCTGAGGCCGGCTTGCCACCAACGGAAATGCATTCAATCTCCACTTTGCGGTCCTCGGTGGTCATGATGAAGTCACCCTGAGGTATTTTCGGCGGCTCTGGTGGAACCAGCACCGAGAGGGTGGCAAATGTTGACCTAATAGCTGCTTGACCCTCTGGACCCGGGCTCACTTGGCACTGATATTTTGCATCGTCGTCCAGCATTACCGGATAGATGTCCAGCGAATAGTCACCCTCTTCGTCACTCCCCACCATCGAGTACCGTTCAAATCCGCTTAGATTTCGGTGCGTACCGAGACCGAAATCGTCCTTTGTCCACTGTAATGTGCCCTGTTTGTTGATAACCCGACAAGGTAGCGTGACACGAGCTCCTACAACTGCAGTCTGATCCTGCGGCTCCATGGCGAAACGCTGATTATTGAAATTGACATAACCACCTCCTCCGTTGGCGTGTATATGCTTCCCCGCAACTTCAAATGGCAGAAAAGTCATCATCACGATGATGGCTAAAAGTAAGGCTGTTGATGTAGTCGAGCATCTCCTGACGGTGTCTGGGTTCCTTGAGTTTGGCATGCTATTTCCGCTCATTGTGTGTTCGCACACAATGTGCCGGCAACACCAGTTATTTCAATGGAAATTCGTGATGGGTGGCTGTGATGATGGTTAGATGGGTGAATATTCCTATTTTGCAAGATCCTGCAATTTAAAAAATGACACAAACAAAATTGTTAAGTTTTTTTTTTATTTTTATCTCGCAGCAGGACTGAAATTTTAGTTTTAAATAATTTAACAACTGGTTTCCCTCCACTTTACTCTTTTATGCTGGTTGAGTGTTGGGTGTGAATTAAATTCTCGTTAAAAGATAGTTTTGCGCTTTAAATTAGTATCACTTACTTTAACGATCCAGCAGCAAAAGTATAGAAAAAAATATGTGTTAAGGCCATAAAAGCTCTTTATACTGAGACTGAGGGTATATGGTGATGGTGGTAGGGCTTGAAGACATATCCTATAAGCCCACAAATGTGGGATTCATAGTTGGTTTTGGGTTTTTTGTTTAATCTTCTTCTGCTTTACAATAATAACCAAAGATATTATGGGAATCTTACAGTGAGTTGCAAGAGATAACCTTCTACTAGACCAGCGGTGGTGGTGGTTTGGTTATGCCATAAGCTTAGCTTCCGATGGACAATGGTCTTCGGTGACAATTACACCAAGACAAAAAGAAAATATACCTATGTCTCGTTTTATATACATATAAATGCTCTTGCCAAAGACAATAGAGGAAAGTTTACAAAAGAAGATAGTAGTTATACAATATTACATGTGGAATGTTTCAGTTTTTCGTTTTCTTTCTTCTCACACTCTTGTTACAGTTACAAGTTTCTGAACAAAAGCACATGTTTTTGAGGTTGCTGTTGATATAGAGATGGGGGGAAAGGATGAGAGTTGACGAAAGTCTTGTAATATTGCATCTGACGAAAAATTGGAAGGGTTCTTTGGAAATCAGAGTAATTCAGAAGTTATTGTGAAGCTCTATATCTGGTCCTTATACCGGCTTCAAAAACTTCAAAGAGTTGGCAATGCCAACCAACTATTACTTACTTTAACTAAAAACAAAAAATCACAAACTTTATTCTGCTAAATGTTTATTGGTTTTTGGAGGAAGTTAAATAGCTTGCAGCAGGTTTGTAAATAATATAAAAAGAAAAAGTTTAAACTGACAAATTAACAAATTTTCAAACGATTTGAGGGATGAAGATGACTGTGATTTAAGGATAAGTTGCTTACGACAATAAATGACAGGCAACACAGGAAGCCTAAAGGAATTTCAATATTACTGAACAATGACATGACATGATTTTGTAAAAGATAAATATTTCAAAAGCTGTATGGTACTTTCCTTTTGCCTACCTACACGTCTAGATAAAAAGGGGTTAAGAAGATAATGTGATATGTTGGTTATCTCTTATCTTATTGCTGATTCATGGTGATGAAGAGATTTCTAACAAGGTAAATAAAATGATTGAGATTGATTTTGAAGAGAATTTATCTTGCGGATTAACGATACTGTCAAATTGTATGAAATAATTTATTTAAAACTTAATTTATTTCGGTTATAGGTACATCAAATACCTCTATAACTTAATTAGACATTAAATTCGAGTTATGACTTCCAGACGACATATCTTTAATAATTTCCCAGGTTTTTTAATGTTGTTATCGTTTAATGGAACGATTCTTCCGGGCATGTCTACTTTCGATTTTCGGCTACAGGTTTCGTCAAAGGAATTTTAACCAAACTAACTAGAAAATTACATAAAATGTCAACATGTTTAGGCTCTAGCTAACGAATAAAAGTTTTTTTAGTGACGGGACAAAAGGTCAAACCAAATCTTAAGTTTAAACTTTAATCACTTTGAAAATGGAAATAAGGCCAAATAATCCAATCTAAACCCTTTAAAAAAAAGTCTTAATTTATGAAAAAAGAATTTATATCGTTGGATTGGAGCAGTTTCTTAAAAATTTTATTTTTATAAATTAACTTTTGTATAAATAAAAAAAAAATTAATGCACGACTGGGTCGCTAGAACTTGCTATTGTAGTAAAAGTTTCTTCGAATTTTAAAGATTTATTCTAATATATATAAGTGCATATAATTAATAATTATTAATACACTTGTCAAAACAATTAAGGGAACAAAAAAAAAATCACTTTTTTTTAGTGTTTTTCGAAGAGCTGTATCTCTGTGAAAAGTAGTTGTATTGAGATGAAACAAATAGCATTCTAAAGCTTAATCCTTTTTGTATTGAGAAATTTTCGCAAATGATTTTTTTAAAGTACCGTTATTGCGCAATCATAAGAAGCAGCACGACCCAAAAATTTTAAATTTTTTTCTTTTTTTGAACATTGTCATTTTCTTTGAAAATTTTTTTTGAGCCAATTTAATGTTATGTTTCAAAAAATTATTTACTCAGCTTTAAGGTCATCTTTTTTTGTCATTGTACAAATTTTTTTCAAAAGAATATCTGGCTTTGAATAAAAAAACAGACTTTTGACTTTGACTACCAACACTATCGCAAGGAATGAGGACACCGAACATTTATGGGTAGTTTTAAAAACTGGAATTAATATTCTACAAGATTTTTTCAAAACTTTATAACGATTATTTTTTTTGGCTCTTCATCGTTACATTCAGAAAAGGTCTAAAAAACGACTTTTTAAAGACTTTTTGTAAATCTTTTACTGATTTAAAAATATTGACTGTAGGACTAAATTTGGTAAGACATTTTAAAGAGCTATAGACCACCAATATTTCTGTAAAATTTCAAATAAATCCATTGAACCGTTTTCATGTACCGAATGATCAAATTCGTAAAAACCAATTAAGGGAACAAATTGGGTGGTTCATAAAACAACAATTTCTGCCCACTTTTTCCACAGTTTTGCGTTAGTTACAATACTGATGAGATTTTAAGGGGAAGCAAAACATCTTTTCACAGAGATACAGCTCTTCGAAAAACACTAAAAAAAAAAGTGATTTTTTTTGTTCCCTTAATTGTTTTGACAAGTGTATGTATTTAAAATTTGAATATGAAAAAAAGTATGAAAAACGTTCTTTAAATTGATGAAACAATTACTTAAAATTTTTTAATCTCAGAATGAAGAACACCATCTCAATATTTGAAAAAAATTAAATTTATGCAGAAGAAATTTTAAAAATCGTTGTAACGGTTTCCTTGAAAAATAATTTTTTATATATAAAATTTCTTGAAATTTTTTACAAAAAAAAATTTGGTATGCCATTTTTAGGAACATAATAATATACAACTAAGACCACAATTTCAAAAAAATTCATCAACCCGTTTTCAAAAAAATGTTGCACTTTTTTTTTTTTAAATCCAAAAATGATTTTTTTGAAAATATTTTTATACCTATGCAGTATTATTCGCACTTGATAGGACCTTCAGAGTAAAAATTTTAATCAAAATCGGTTAAGCGGTTAACGAGAAGGTCGAAAATAAAAAAAAAAAACGGTTATATGGCAGGTACCGTTAATAACAGTTTTTGGTAATTTTTTTTTACCAAGTCATGCTACCACTAGTTCACACAAAAAAATCTAGTTAAAAAAATCGTTACAGCCGTTTTTGCGATAAATAACTTTTTTTTAAAGCAGTTGTATGGCAAGTACCGTTATTTTTTGAGCTAAAAAAATCTCGATTTTCCCACTAGGGAATCGCCCAAAAATTTTATGTTCCAAGTTTGAAGAAAATCGCTTTATTTGTTTAGGCTGTAGACCGTTGACAAACACAGACATTTTTTTTTTTTGAAACTTTGATCAAAATTTGTAGATATTTATACTTTTTACAAACATTGAAATAAAAAAAATTAATGATCAAAACCAATTTAATCGTTTTCGAGAAAAGCGATATTAAGCGATTAAGCGATATTAAAAAATATTTAGGTATGTGAATTTACTTAATTTTTAGAAAAATGTGTGGAGTCATGTTTTGAGAAAAAAAAAATTATTAAAAAAAAACACTTGGCAGGTACCGTTGTCTTAGGCCGTGAAATAAATGACAGAACCTGTCAGGTGAATGTCTAAAAAATTCTAGGTACAAATCTTAAAGAAAATCAGCTGGAATTGCCAAACCTGCTTCGATTTTTGAAAGAAATCATCATTCGCCAGGAGGATCTCCATACTAAAAAAAACTCGACTTGAGTAACTTAAAAAAAATATTACGTATCAAAACGTTCCATATTTCATTACGTATCTATTAAGCAATAAATAAGCCTTGAACAAAAGAAACAAGTTCATATAATATTTAACTACTTGCGGCCTCAATCGCGTACATACCTTATTCGGCCAAATTTATAAGTTCTAAATCAAAATTTCTACAATATTTATGATCCACCCTCAAAATATTCCCGTACCCAACAGGATATTTGTCCCCTTATCAACCTATTACTTACATATATGTATGTATTTACCTAAATTGTTTATCGATTGCACTAAATTTGTTTAAAAAAAGAGAAACTATACATATAAATATTGTTATTCATTGCTAATTTGTCAGAAATCCCATTTAGCTGGTTGTTTAGAATCGACTTCATTGCAATTTATTTAAACATAAAAATAAAAGCTTAACTAAACATATGTTAGTAATGTCATTATTGAAATATGAAATGCTGTTTTTTTGTTCGTTTTTTTTTTTTGCAACCAATGCAATAAAAATGTTTTATAGGCAAAACATTTGAAAAATAACATGCGGCAGAATTTTCGTTTTAGCAAACATGTTAAAAACTAGGCCAGCTACCCAATGGATATTTTATGACTCTGCACAATTTTAGTATAGGAAGGTATGTCTTTTTATCGTCGCCTCCCCCTCCGCCATCGCGCTGCCGACCTCATTTGAGATGAAAATAAATTTTAGAATTTTATTGAAACAATGGCCAATGTTACGGGACAGGTACCTATGTACGTACATATATACCAATCGCTATATCAAATAGGTATACAATGACTAAATTGTAAGGCCATAAAAGTTTGTAAAAGATTTTGAGTAATGTCCATCGCGTCCTCGTCATATCGTCGGGAAAGTCTGTTTTGGCTGTTGTTCAAAACCATATAGCCTAAATCATTCCTTGTCCTCCCACCATCAAAAAAGAAAACTATAAGGACTCTCATATTGTAGGTATAGGGATATATTTCCTTCCCAAACATGCCAAAGCATATTAAATGAATCCTTGATATTTATATTTTTATTTTTTTTCAATACTTTATTTTAACGAGGACATATTGCTTCCGGAAAAAATGAGATTCCAATGGTCTGACGAACGATGTGAGATAAAAAAAAAAAAAAGAATAAATACCATAAATAATATAAAAATCCCTTGTAAACAATAAGTTTCGAAATCCTCACAGACCCAAGTCACGTGACAGTCGTCAATCCCTTTTGTTAGACTTTTGTCTAAAGTGTTTCATAATTTTCAAAAAAAAAAATAAAAAGGAATTGATCTTGATTTCGAAAATACATTATTGAGGTATATGGTTCAAGTTTTCAACCCTTCTTGAATTTTTTTTCTTATTGCTTTGCTCAAATTTCAAGAAGAATCTTTTGGACACATGTCAGAGTGTCACATAGCAGCAAAACCGACGTCGGTCGGTCGTCGTATCGGTTGTAAGCATAAAAAGATGCTTTAAGCCAATCTGTCAAGGACTTGTCTTAAAAAAAAAAAAAAATTTAAAATAAAACTGGAGGGTTTTTCATTTCGAAGGCTGTATAGGGTGGACGATTATATGTCCTAGGGGTAACACGTAAACCTGAACTGATGTCGCTTCCTGTATATGAACCTCTCTTTTTGATTAGTCGATGTGTCGAGTCAGACGAAGGAAGGTACAAATTACCTACACGCAAATCCAACAACTTAACACGCATTTTTTAGGAAACAAAACAAAAAGTAAAAAAAAAATATAAAAAATCATGAAAATTACATGTTAATTGCACAGCACTTACAAAAGGATTCAAATTAAAATTTAATCAAAAAAAAAAAAAATCCCAACTCTCTCCTTTTTTTTTTTGTCCAAACACTTACAAACTAATGAATCCGAAGCGAAAGCAGATATACCTACCTAAAAATATAAGGCCCCTTTTTTTATGACACAAATAAAAATATCAGGTGTTCAATTCGTGATTGGATTTTTTTTTTTCGGTCGGCCATCCACCGACCGAGTAGACCAGTTCTTCGGACTTCTTATATTTTTTAGCTTCTTCTTTTTCTTTTTCTTCTTTGGGGGGGAATAAGTCGGATGAAGAGAGAAGTCTTACAACTGATACTGTGAGATGCCGACGAAAAAATTGCTGCCCATACGTCTCTTAGGCCTCATTGCCGACCGTCTACACATTGGAGCCACCAGAATTTATACCACAAGTTCAGCAGGCAGACCCACCGCATGAATTCAAAAATTAAAACACGTTTTAGGTACATGGAACTGCTTCATATTGTAGATGTAGAATCAATATGCATTTATTTAATGCTCCCCTTAATCCCCATCACAGTGCAACAACTAACCGACAAGATTGCAATAAGGACGGACGGACGAATGTTAAGCAATGAAATTAGCTACAAGCACCCAATAAAATGAAAATCCGAGGAGTAAAGGAGCAGCGATTCTCTAAGGACTCGAATCACAAAGCAAAGAAAGACCAGTAACGAGAACAGGTGTTCTGCGCGTGTAATGCACGGCTATACAGCTCCATATAGTAATAAATCAATATACCCTACCCACCTTCCTCCAATACCTACCAACAACAACAACTATTCTAGATCTTAGCTACCAGCCAGCAACCTACAACCACCACCTGGGTGCTTTTGCTGTTGGTGAATCAAATTGAAAGCAGACAAAAGAACAAAATCCTTGTTATTCGCCAGTTAACTTAGTGATGGGCGAGAAGGGGGGAGGAGGGGGGGGGGGGGAAACGTGATTCTATATTATATTATTGACGACTGTCGAAGCTCGTATCTCATATAAGGTACCTCTATATGGTTAGTGCGAATTTTAAGGCTTGTGTGTGGAAATGAAATTGGTTTAGCTGTGTCACGTTAACAAGGGCAGTTTAAGGGTTTTTTTGGCGCCTTTTTCATAATTCCATAAATTATAGAAATCGAATCGTGATTTAAATTTTGACAAAGAAGAAAAGAAAGGATATTGACTTTTTTTTAAGTTCCTGGAGGACAACTTTTTTGCTTTTGTGGTCTTGTTTGAAGTTTGTTGTTTTTGTTTGAATGTTCGGAGAAGCACTTTTTAGAACTCCTCCTGCTCAAAATTCTTCGATTGGCGCTTCCCAAAAATGCTTTTGCAGTGTTTTTTTTTTTTTGGTCAGAATTCTGTACTAAATTTTGAAAAAAACTTGAACATTTTTAATTTATTTACTTTGTAGGCCTGTAATAAGTCAGCTACTACACATTGACTCAAAAGTCATGACTCTTTTTTCGAATTCCTCTTTAAAAATCATTCTGCTATTACACGCTTGACTCTCGATTCATGACTCAAATTTGACAGTTCTCTTTAAGTTTTGTTGTCCGCGTTAATGCTCTTTGTCTGCGCACCATACAAGTATTCCTGTGCTCTCGACAAGACACGAATAGAAATGAAGAAACATGGTAAAATAACGAACAAGAGAAAAGGAAAACGTCAAAAAGAGTCGCCGAAAATTTGGCCCACGACTCCGGTTCACAGGTTTTCCACCTCATTCTTTTTCTCTTTCGCACTCTTTACGTTTGAAAAGAGTCATCGTGAAAAATAGAAAATTTAAATCTCAATACTTCTTGTCTTGTAAACTTTTTTGTAGGACTTCCAGAAACCGAGATATTCAATGAAATCTAAAATCCAAGATGGCAGCCGGAAGGTGAATTTCACAAGGGCGAAAACTCATATAGTTATTATCTCCGATGAAGTAGTGAAGTTCGAAATGATGATACAAAATTTGGGTGTGTTACAAACTACTGGGTCGGATTATTAAAGCACAGGACTATGAGTGAAACTAATGCAGAAACTACAATACAATTCTTTTGGAGAAATGCAGATAGTTAAGCTGAGTTCAAACTATAGCATAATTCTTACAGTAATTTTTTTCACTTCGTAATTTAAGATTATTTTTAGAATTGTTCATGACTTCTCAACTTGTATGAACTGAAGCTAGTTATAAGATATAAAATTTTGTCGCCCTCAATAAATCACTCTGTTCCAGATCAATATTTCACCAAAACACCTGATCCGGCCGTAAACTTATACCTATACTATTTTGTAATGTTCTCTCTTTCTTCTTTCTCCTTTTAAACATTATTTGGGCTATAATCGGATTAAGTTGGTCACATAGCCATCCGAATAACAACCCCTTTTATATTGTATGCTATCGGGTCCGGGTGAAGGCGGTAACGTCCTCGCGTCATTAGTGGCGCGACGACCCGATCCGAATAGTAATTTTCTCTCACTGTTATCGATACGTTTTTATTGATATTATACGTTTGCCTTTATTTTATTTTATTGCTTTGACATTTCGATGGATTGGAATGAGCGAAGACATCTGGAACCGAATATCGTAATCTAAGCCATAATTTTATAACAAAGGTAATGAGACAAACCACGTGATACCTGACAAATAAAGCACTCAATTTGTTATTCGGATAAATGCAAGTGGCTCCCCTCAAACACCCCAAAAATATCTCCCATCGAGAGCTCATAAAGTTTTATAAAGCCTGACGATTTATCTGGGAAATGTTCGCTTGATGTTGTTTAAATTTTTTTTTTTTTATATTGCTTATACTTTATGTTGTTGTTGTTTCTGTTCTTATTGAGGAAAAAGGGCTTCATTTATACGGTTTTGTGTCAACCAAAACGCCATCCACCCCCACATCGACATAATGTTATGTTATGAGTCATCCGTTCATCCCTTTGTGTCATTCATTCAATCATTTACCCTATATTTCTATGGATACTCTTGTTCGGATGTTTCAATTGGGGGTTGCTTTGCTGATAGCCCTGATAGAGTTGACTGTTAGGTGTGGGCAGACTTCCTATCGTTCGATTTATTTATTCGAACTATTGAGGGGGTTGACGAAATAAGCCCACTACTTCAACGAGTAGAGGGGGAGGTTAAACAAAATATTATGAAACGTTCACCATAAAACTTTTGTCAAAACAACCCTCGATATGGCGGCAACGACAACGACGACGCCAGTATTACACAATCAAAAAGCACACAGAAAATAAAGAAATAAAGAAGTGAAAGAGAAAAATGTTTGCTATAAAATGAGAAAAAATACGGTTGTTAAGAGATTCGAATCTAGTGGTATCTCTAATAGCATTGAATGCATTATGTAAGCCACCCTCTTCTCACTCTTTCAACTGGAAACTTTTCCATCAATAACATGAATATACAGTGTTTGCTTCTACAAATTTTATTTTGAACTGTGAAACGATTCGACAGGGGGCATCGTCGATGTAGTATCTGCAAAACTACGAGTGTATCTGCTTCAAAGTTTATGTCAGTAGTGGGCTACGACAACAGCCATATATCGGAAACTATATCAACGCCAGCGGAGAAATATTGCCAACTTGGAAAGTGAATGTATAGTGCATCCGTTTTCTTTTGAAATAGTATAATTGTATTAAATAATTCAAAGCAGCAGCACCGAAAACAGGTCATCCAGACATCGTTAAGGGTTTCTAAGTTTGTTTATAAGAAACTCAGTGGACGAACTAGCAAGATCGTAAAGTTTCGGAATTACCGAAATGTAGCTCTGGTATATCCAAATAGTTGATCTAAGCCTTAAATGTCTTCAGGCCCCTAGAAAATTTCAACTTCAATAGCCTAAACAGGGTGGGTGTCATTTCAATAACCCTTAAATAGAATATCTTAGACTTTATAGGTATTCGCATCGAATATTGACCATAAAGGCGTCATGGTTTTATTGGATGAATGTCACAAAGAGCTGAAGTCGAAACCCCGTATAACGTTTTTTTATTTTATTTATTTTTCTGGGTTTAGAAATGTGCAATGAGAGCTACCTAGCTATGACTAAGAAGGTTAGAAATAATTTTGAATTTTTATCGTACGAATTGGGAACCATCAAGGATTTATTGAAAAGAACTAATTCTTTTCAAGATTGTCAGATTTGAAACCCGAAAACACTTTTGTTATAGTTTTATCAGAAGTTTTTTTTTTAAATAATTTCGATTTAGCTTATAAAAAGTGAAAATGAATATTTTTGTGTTTGTCCTCTATGCGTTCACGTGATGTTAATCCGATCGAGTTGAACATTTCAGAGTTTGTTCTCATAAGCAATGGGAAGGTTTAAAACATATATTTAGTTCAATCCACATACCACCGTGCCCACTCTTGAGTTTTCTTGTTATTAATTTTTTCTTTAGAAAGCTGACAATTTGATATTGAGCTGTCTTTTTTTCTAAGATCCGATTTCTATCACGCACCTTTTCTACTATGAACCTGAGTTTTCTCCTCATTCATTATTACCGAACTTCGAGATGTAAGTATGCATAAAAATAAAAAATAAACCAGGGCCTAGTGACTTCCAACTCTCAGTCATTCCTGTGTGCGTGTCTGCAAGAATGGAGACAGTTTATTGCAGACTCCGAACGGCTAAGGTGAGCGGCACTTTTCTGTGACAGGAGATACTCTTGGACGATTTGTAACTTCCTCGCAAGAGGCAGTAGCCCGGAAGGTGAAAGCGGCTGATATTGAACCCAGACCTCTGGCATGACAGTCCAACGCACTAACCATTACGCCACGGGCTACTACCGAGATGTATGCATATTTAGCTTAATACATACAAGCAAAACAAAAACACTTAAGGCCTAGAGTTAAACCAAAGTTAGTTAACTCTGGACTTATATATATTCACAATTAACTCAGAGAACAGTTTTTCAAAAAAGTGTTCATGCAAATCGACCTAATAAACTCGGACGATAAAACACGAAAAGCATTTGGTCGGTAAATTCACCAAAGTTTGGGGAGTTAACTTGGGTTTAACTTTAACCTTTTTTTGTTTTGCTTTGATCCCGAGTTAGATCAAAACATTTAGTAGGTTAACTCGGGATTTACTTAACAGATGCTTTTATATTTTATACTCCGAGATTTTCAGATCGACTCCAACAATTTTCTTAAGTTATGTAACTGTGAATAAATTTATTTAGAGAGTTAACTATAACTCTTATTCAACTCGGCATTGAAAAATTGGACCTAAAGCGCTCAATACACGACAAAATTATTGTACCGATTATCGTACAAAAGTTGAATCGCATGTGATGATTGTACCGTGTGTGTACACGAAGGTATCCGTTGTACCGAAATCGCACATCGAATTCTAGGGAGCGAAGATGGCTGCGATATCGGTACAACTTATAAGTCGGTACGATGGGTTGTATCGTGTATTAAGTGCTTAAGACAAGGAATCTTCTCCAGAAATATTTTCAAACTAAGCTGGCAACAGTGGTCTCAATATTGCAACATAAAACCTATAGGTTGTAGAATCCAACGGAATGCACTTTTGGCGAAATAACTTTTTTCACAGAGCCAAACACCAAGTGAAATAATATAATAGCACCACCGCGCCACTGGTCCCGAGTTTCCGAACTAAAATAGCACATTGAACTAACACGGCCGAGCCATTCCCGACCAAACCATAAGCCTGAAAAAGCAAAGGGTTGTGTAGAATGTATAGTTTGGTTGGGACTTGGAATTGGTTTGGGGGGGTTAGGTCTTCTCTGTGCGGTTCTGGTTCTGGAGTTTCACATCTCTGTTCTGAGGGAAGTCAAGTCAGTCATATAGTATATTGCAAGTACAATGGAATTCTTTTTCTATTCATTTATTAAAGACAATTCCCCGGAATCGGTGAGTTCGATTTGATGCCGTCTCTGTGTGATGGTATAGAGGGCTGCATTTAATGGAAATTACTCGCTTGCCGGAATGCGTTAATTGAAGTGAACGACTAACGGAATATTCCCTCTAATTAGGCATGTCTGATTTCAATTCAGAGACCAAAGGACCACCCCTAAGATGAAATGAGGGTGTTGTGTTGGGTATTTTTTTTGTTTTCTATTTATTCGTGTACTTACTCATATACAATGCACACAGTGGTGGTGCTGCACAGGAACTAGAAAATAAAAATAGAAGAATAATTCAAATTAGGAAGTTTACAAAGCTGTGTGGGAGTTATAAAATATACCCCCGTGAATGCGAGGGTGGACTACTTGACTCACGACCCCATTGACTCATTCTTGTCGTGCACCCTTTGTCATGGAACGCTTTTTTCATTTTTTTTTTCGTACTTGCATAGATAAAGATATATCTACAAATGTTCAAAAGTACCAACACATACATAACGTATGTGTGTGGTTGTATACATTGGTATACCTGCTGGCAATTAAAATGTCTCCTCAAGGCACACGTTTTCATGTTTTTTTTTTTTTTTTGTTCTTTTTTACCTCATTTCTAACAATTACCTTTTGTCTCCCTTATATTCTGTGATCCTGTGAATACAGGACTCTCTCTCTAAGGAGCTTGGGCTTAATAAGAGTGCCTAGTCATCAATTGCAAGCGGGCGTGTAATTTGTAGTGGCCCAAATAAGTGAGTCACGTTTATTTTCTATAATATAATGTATACCTACCTATAGGAATAAAAAAGCATAAAATCTTAAACCTACCTGCTTGAAAACCTTCAAACTTCCCTCTTGTATCCTGGCAGCTTTGACTCATTTAAACGAGACAATATAAAAATATAATAAGGGTTGGTTTGGTTGTATAATAATTAAGTGACACATGCTTTGATTTCGAGGGTGCAGTGTATTAGATTTTCAGTTGTTGTGTTTTTTGCAGGCGTCACCTGCTTCTATGGCACGTATCAAAATTCATCATCATCATCCAGGTAAGGAGGAAAAAAAACTTAAGTAAAAAGCCAGTAACCCTTTCGAAAGAAAGTAAGATCCTATTTCAGTAATTTTTAATATTTTTCTTCTTTTTTTTTTTTTTTTTTGCATATGCGTCAATAGGTAGCTTTGGAGTTTCGATTTTTTAACAGTCTGTATAAGGGTTTATGAAATCGACACCATACTCATATGCATACTGAAATTGCTGATTTGATGCGTGCCAGGTTGAAATGGTAACATGTTTTTTTCCCATTAAAATTTTATATTATATTATTTTTTTTTTTAATAAGAATTTTTGGAATATGAGATTTTAATCAATAAGTAAAGTTGTTTAGATTATTCAAGAAAGTCCCCATTTCTTTTATGTTAGAATAAAAAAAAAAAAAAAACAGGTTCAACTAAGGTTTCTTGTTGGAATTTTTTGATTATTTTGAACAATTACGGATTTATGTAAATGGAAATCTTTTGTGAGAATATTTCTCCTTACTTTTTGGTTACAAAATAATTCCTGTTTTAAATCGATTATGAACATTTTTTCTAATTAAAGAAGATTTCGTCAACAAAGGTAATATGTAGAGTTTTTAAAAACAACAGATCAGAAGTGGGATTTTTTTTATGAAAATTCGTAAACAATATTTTTCCATTATATTTTTATAGTTTAGCGGTTCTAGGGTCAGACCGAAGAGAGCAAGAAAATTCAGTTTTGTTTTAAAGAGTTCAGAACTTCAATAATTAATAAACAACTTTCTTTGACCTTTAAAATCTTGCAAACAAATTGTGCTTAAAATAATATAACACGGCCTTTCGTACAGTTTTACCATAGGATTGCTTAAATAATTAACACGTTATTTCATATAATTCAGATAGAATCCCCGCCCCAGTTGAGACTGAAAGGATGCAAAATCTATGATTATTTTGATGCCAAATACATTTAACCGTATATCCGGTAGCGGGAAGCTCTTACGATTTAAATTTAAAAATTTAAAATTAGTTGAAATGACAGTGGATGACGTTGAGGACTATGTGTGGTAGTCAGCGTTGACTAAGTGGAACGATTTTGCTTTTTCGGAACGATAATTTTCTATTGTTTAATATGTAATGTTTTTTGTATTTCCATTACTTTACTTAAAATGAGGCAAGTTTAATCAAAATTTAATAAAAATTGGCCCAAATTCCGCAAAAAGTGGACAGAAACAAATATCTTTTGACAATAGACGAATAAAGCAAATGATTTTTTCTTGTTGTATTACAACCCGTAATAAAGTTCATTACAGTTTTTCAACAAAATGGAAGAATTTGTGGTTTTTTAAATGACACGAAAAATTGTACATTTTTTCATAAAATATGGCACTTTAATTTTATTTTGGAAGGCAACGCTGGTGGTTGCAGGTAGAATTAAGAATTAGAAATAGGGAAAAATGTTAGTTATTCTAACACACAAGAACTAACTAACGGTTTAATTTATTGGAAAGACGAACTAGTTGGACAAACTTGGTTCAACAATTAACCAGTGGTTTAGCAATTTTAAATCGCTAATTTCGGGTTCTATAATTTTATAGTTATTTGGCATCTGTCTGAAATATTTAATCAGTTAATCCAGAGTTACCTCACCAAATGTATTGAGTTAAAATTGACTGAACAACATGATTCAGTAATTAAGTTAAGGTTCAACTCTCCGAAACTGGGATGATCATCCACTGAAAAACTTGGTCGAAATAAATGTAAATCTCTTTTTTTAGCCGTTAGGATTTCGCAGAAAGTTGAGAATAAAAACAAAAGAACTGATTTGGTTAACATATCGGGTGTTTCCATTATTTTAAAGATTTTTGTTAACTTTACCTTTCATTAGGTATATGGAATAACCACACAAGAATATTTCTTTTTCTTTTCAAAAGTCAAACTTAAAAATACGTTAGATATACATAAATACTGTACCAATCACAATTTGCTAAAATCATGCATTGAAAATGCTGTCCTAATTAAAATTGACATTTTCCAAAAAGATATTTGAAAATTTCTTAAGTTTATTTTGATTAAGACAAGTGCTGTCAATAGAAAGAAGCTGTCAATATGTCTTAATGCAACTACATACCTATACTTATACGCTATACCATATTATAGAAAAGCAAAGCTAAAAACCGGAAAAGTTGGACAATAATGAAAATGTCAATTATTTTGAAACTATTCGAAACTTCTATACCCTATATAAACAACAACGATATAAACTTCCTTGTTGAAGAGCAGTCCTTCTTTCTCCCTTGCCGCAGTTGTTTATTTTTGTCCAACATTGTTATTTCTGAGTTAAAAAAAAAAAAGGTCAAAAGTGAAAAACTTCCTTTAATTTAGCTATAAAAGTCTTGGCAGGCAGTAAAGTTAAAACTAAAGACACAAGTGTATAAACTTTATTGAAATAGATTTTGTTAAATCTTCTTTTGATTGAGAAGCATTATCCTTTTATACTTGAGTGAATATACATACATATACAAATGCTGGAATAGGTATTTTGTTACAGTTTTATTAATCCAATTCAACCTTTCATTAAATTTAATTATATTTTATAATGGCTATGTAACTAGATTACTTTTATCTGTAAATGTTGAAGGAAACTTATGTTTTATCTGCTGAACCATGTTCGCAAGGTCAAAAAAGGAGTTCTTCATTTTAAAAATCAACTTTTTCCCAATTCTGGCAAATCAATATTTACAAGGCAGCATTTGCGATACCTCGATACTTTTTAATCTACTTTATTTAGCTTTGCTTCGAATTATAAGTACACGAATATAGAAGAAAAAACTTTAATTTAAAATTGTATTTCTGATGAATTTGGCCAGTTTATACTTCAGAGATCTCGGAGGAATCCGTATTCTCAGAAATATAAACACAATTCCTTACAAAAAATTCTTCAGTTTTGCTGTCAAAAAACTGAGGAAGGTTTTTTTTTTTTGAATCGTTGCTCAATTATTTTCTGTCGCAGTAAATCAACTATTTTCACCATGAAAATGACATTTGAATTTCAGATTATTTTACAAACGTTTACATTACATTTTATAAACAAATTTCTTCAAATTTCCAAAACAACATTTCAAATGGCTCAAGAGGTATACGTATTTTGACATTTATTAAAAAGAAATTTACATAGGACAAATACAATTGTTTCTAGCATTAATTATCCGCTTAATAAAATTTTTACATCCGCTTAAGTGAAATTTTTTTTTCACTTATCCGGACTCCGCTTAATTGATTTTTTTTTCACTTAAGGGGGGTTCGTTTAAGTGAAAAACCCGCTTAAGTGAAAGAAAGACTGTGACATTTTGCAGTTTCTCTTAAGCGGGTTTTACTGTAATTTGATTATCAGTTTTTACAAATATGTAGGTAATGAATTGTAAAACTCATAAGCTCAAATTGAAATAACAATGTCACTGTCAAACTGCTATACCAATTTAAGTGAAGTGTCAGTTTGTTGGACGGGTTCAATTTTAAATGAAATCATAATTGAAAAAATGGTATGTAGTTTGTTTTTTTTATTTTTGTTTTGCAGAACTGTTTCATTCAAACTGAAGTAATTTACAAATTCTTTTTGTGTAATAAGCTATACATATGTATTAGGTGCGTTTTATTGGCAATTCAAAGCTAGGGCAGCAATACAATTTCAATAAAACGCTATATCCACTTTTATGTCCACTATATTTATTTGGCTGTGTTCATATCCTTTTGTGAGTGAAAAACAATCTACGTTATCGACATTCAAGGTTCAAGCCCACACTCTTTATCTACTTTTATATTCAATAATTTACTGGCTTATTTATCGCCACTTTTGGTTTTGTTATTGTTCACCAAAGGACATTTTACTGGGCTAGCTATAAAATTGGCAATAAAACGCACCTATTGTATAATTTATATCCATTTACTTATCTAAACCAAGTATAAAACAATTCCTAAACTCATAGCTACGACGTACCTAATTTAATTTTGTCAAAGATAAATATTTAAATTCAAACTATTTAGGTATACCAAGCCATGTCTGACATTAGCGGACATTTCGAACAAACTTTTCGAAGCAGTCACGCCGCAAAAAAAAAATGAATAAAAGATAAATATAAGTTTAGTTGGTATGTACCTACCTATAGTATGGCAAAACAGAAGTTTCACTTATTCTTTTATTTTTAAAAATAGATTTCAATGAAAACATGATCAAGACACCAAATTGATTTTATAAGCCGAAAAGGAAAAAAATAAAGAAGAAACAAAATAAAAAAAAAAAAAAAAACAAAAATCGACAGGATGTGCTTTTCATTTGTCTGTTGATTCGCCCTCCCAGACGAAAATTCCAAAGATAATTCTCCCCATCTGGAGTACAGATGTGACCCACAGTTCATCTTTCGTCTGCGAATTGAATTCGCATTATTGAAGCCTTCGTGATAGCAGAATCAGAACAGAAGACAGAAAATGAAATAAAACGAGGCTCCCAGTGTCTCTGTCCCAATCTCTATAAATTCCGCAATGAATTTTATTGTATTCTCCACTCCGGATGATAACTTACTTTAAGCTGTCGGTCGGTCGTCGTCGTCGTCGTCATCATCCATCGTCTTCATATACTCGTACTCGTATAGAGTACATCCCTGATAATCAGGAATCCTTTTTTATTTATTTATTTATTTTCCTTTTCTATTTGTCTAGGCCAATGAGATGGGAAAATTATAAAAAATGCCCGAAAAAAAAAAAAAACCGTTTCTCACCATTCAACCTTCCCCAAGGGCGATGATAGTAATATTTTCTTCTTCGATTCCCCATCCCAATCCAATTCCAATGTTAAAAACCCTTTGAAGTTTATCTAGCGTGTTGACAGTTGTTGGTATATTGCAAACGTCAATCTTATATTCTATGAGAAAACGAACAAGATTGAAAAGAGAAAAAAAAAAACGAAGAATTAAGAGCATTCCATGTATCGCATAATTATATAATTCTCCATTTAATGACAGTAATATGTCATGCATTTCCGCTACTGGCCGAGTGTAGACTTTTGTGTCATTTGCCTTGCCTTGGTATTTGACTTAAGGCGTCCGTCCGTCCATTAGTCCGTCTATATTCTTATTTCTCACACTATGTTATAGCTCAAATGGAATTTATTCTGGTACTTGTCGTTTGGTATGCTATCGTACACAATACGAGATCGAGAAACGACTGCGGGCGACATAAATAGGATTAAAAAGAAATGACCCAAACGACCCGACCTAATGAATAGTCGCACGTAAGGAAGTCGGTAATTTCCAAATAAGAAACAAATAACATATAAAATGTAATAAAAAAGAATACGATACAACTTTACCAACTGGACAGTGACAGCCAGCCATCACAATCATCTTCACGGAAGTGACAGAGTCAGAGGGGCTCTTTCATCGAGGTGTGATGGTTGTGCTGAAGTGAAGAAAGAAAGAAGAAGTACCTACATATACCTGCCTACGTTACCTCCAAACGACCTTCATACAAATGAACCATCCACTCTTTCTTTTCCTTGCCACACATGATTGCTACTAACTACGCACTGCGTTGAAGTGCTGAGATTCGTCAAGAAATTCGGAAATCGGACATCATAGCACTGGTTTAATGTTTATGATCAGCAGAAATACACATGATTTCTGGCAATGAATGCTTGTGGGACTCCGTCATATACCCAAATAATAAGATGCCCATTAAAGCATAATTATGAACAATAAACACTCATCATTGAAAATACAGCCTTTGGCCGTTCGTTGGTCATAGAAAGGGCTGGAGTTGTCAAAAGAAAAGGGCGCCTTAAACTGCTACACAGCGGGATTTGAACTGGAAATACACTTTCTCGAGTTTTCCAGTGCATTTATAATTCGACCCAGCAGTTTGTACCATTCCCAAATTTCTCTTATTCACTCGTACTCCCGCCATCTTGGATTTCACTTTGAATTGAATATTTCGGTTTCTGTTAGTCTAACAAAAAAAAATTTCAAGCAAAAAGTATGAGAAATTAAATTTCCTGTTTTTTGTGTTAAGAACATTTTTTTAATATTGTGAATATTTAAAAAGTTACAGACCAACAAAGTTAAAAAAATAAAAATTTTCAAGTATTTTTGAAAATTTAACAAAAATTTTGTATGGCTTCAAATTCTCTATAACTTCGCTCTACATATTTGTTAATTGTTGTGTTTCAATTAAAAAAGGAAGTATGTAGAAGAGGTCCTAAAAACGATCCCTGATGAGGAAATTCTTCTGGAATATTAAACTTTTCCAATGAGTCGCCGCGCCGTTAACAAAACTATATAAAAAAATCTTTACACAAAAAAAATTGGACTGTTTGTATTTTAATTAAATATGACGGAAATTCAACGCTATCATTTTATAATTAAGACTATTGAGCCAGTTCGTAGTGGCCCTTGGCGTTTAACTTAAAGCGCCAGCACGGGGCCAGTAAGTTAGTTGTAAGTTATTGATAAGAAGGCTAGTTTTTATGAATTTTTGTCTAGCTTTAAGATAGTTATAAGTTGAATGAAAAATAAAAATGAATTAAAAAAAAAATAAAAGTTCGTAGGACTGTCATGCCAGAGGTCTGGGTTCAATGCCAGACGCTTCCACCTTAAGTTTATTTTTGGGCTACTGCCTTTTGCGAAGAAGTGACAAATCCTGCAAGAGTATCTCTTGTCATAGAAAAGTGCCGCTCACCTCAGCCCTTCGGATTCGGCAATAAACTGTAGGTCCCCTCCATTCCTGCAGACACGCATACAGGAATGGTTGAGGGTTGTAAGTCAATAGGCCCTGGTTTTTCATGAGCCGTTGTGTCACCAAATAAATTTTTTTTTTTTTTACTTTTGAGTGTCTTTATTCGTAGGCCCTATCTCCCTACAATTCGAAATCCGGCCCTGGTAGTAGGTGCTCTTTGAAATGAAGTGAGTTTTCTTTTTAGGTTTTCTTTTTTCTATTTTAATTTAGTTCCCAAGAACAACATTTATATATGAGAAGCGTTTCCAAAGAATCAGAAACTCTATTTTATGTATTTTTATTTCTTTTTTTTTCATGTGATTGGATTTTTAAGTGCCCGCTTGACAAGGGATGGATTCCTTTCCTGAAGCTGAACTCAAACTCGTGAACAATGTGAATGATCTCTGAACGACCTTACTCCTTCTTTTCCTTATCTATGGTTATTTATTAAAATCGAAGATGAATTTTATCGGTGCTGTTTGTTTTTTTTTTTTTTTTGTTCTTAAAAATGATGCTGAGAGTTGTGTGTGATGTGATGTGTGTGCGCGTTGGGCTCTTTAAGATAATTCCCAGCGGAATAGGGTTACACATAGTACAAGTTGATGTCTAATTAATCAACATAAAAGTGACTTTCACTAAGCATGGGTATGGGTAATGGTAATGTTTTTGTCTCCTTTGGATTATGAAAGCCAGCATAAAAGTTCCCATGGAAATGGCGCCCAACAACACAAACGGTCCAAATCTCTTCACATAATTTTAACAAACAACGCACTGCAAGAGTAATTTTATATGTTTCATCGGTGAGAGACTGTGACCCAATTGTGGCATGGAAGATGGAAGTTATGTGCGATGTATATTTCCTCCTGGTACCAGGTATGATGGTTTGGTTTGGAGGAAAGAGTGTGTGTGCAATTATAAGCCTCTTGTCTTTGTTAGTAAAATTACAAACTAAAACCCTCAAACAAAGACATGTTAAAATAATTTACGTCGGTTCTTGCAAAATTAATAAGCAACACCAACTTGTTTGGAATTGGGGACGAGAGAGTGACAACGAGTGGTGTGGTGTGGTATTCAACAGAAACGGCAGCGTGGGCGAACAAGGTGGCCCTCAGATTGAATCTGGAAATTAAATTATACGCTCTTGTCTTGTCTCGTGGCGTGCTTCCATAATATTTTTATGCTAATCAAACAAGGTGCGAGAGTAGGTGAAAGTATATGAGGCATCCAAGAGCAGAGATACGCGCTTCAATTTTTAGTCTAAGCATCAATTTTTGGAATTTTTGTTACCAAAAACGGAACAACAATAACAACAACAACGAAAATAACTTCAAACTATATACAGCAAATGTTCCCAATGAAACGATGTTGATGATGATAATTGTTTGAGATATGTGATCTCGATATTTAAATTTTGTGGGCAGGTATGTTATTGTCTTTTTTTTTTTTTTTTGTAGGTATTTTAATTTATTTTTCATTCCAAACTAGTTCCACTGTATATCTACCTGTCTACCGTGAGTGAGGCACTGAAGAATTTGATGGCACTTAAACGGACATTTTTATGACAAATAATTCATTTGATCTTATTTGAATATTGACATTAGATTATTTTTAAAATCATAAATTTTATAATCGTGTGCTGCTGAAGCTCCATTTTAATTTTATTTTTTGCGGGGGAATTCATAAAAAATCATAAATTTGTAGGTTTATATATTTTCTTTTTTTAATGCTATAACAAAGCTGAAAATTTTGAAATGATTTTTTACCTTAGTCTTATACATGGCTTATAAGATACTCTGGCATTTCGGAGAATTAACTATTTTTTATTGAACTATGGGCAAAGAGGATTTCTTAAATGAGGCTTAGTGATTGTTAAAAGTGTGATACTTTCCACACCGAAAAGTTGTAAGTATGCTAATGATATTTTAAGCCCTCTGTGATCACTGATTAATAGGTGGAAATATTGAGGATTTATCTTTAAGGTAAAACCTATAGAATTTAACAAAAAAAAAAAAAATAATAAAAATTAATCAAATTTTTAGATATTTTTCAGATGAACTTGTACATATAAATCTATGAAGTTTGTGCTTCGCAGTTAAATTAAGGAATAGTTGTATAATGTGTAACATACTTTCTAATTCCTAAATTTTACAAAGTCAAAATACAAAATTTCTCAGAAATCTCACTAGTTTATTGGGATCAAAATTCTGAAAGCTAAAATCTCTAAAAATTCGAAGTTAAGAAAAGCTGTAATCAGAAAAACGCTGACATTGAAATTTACACCGTTATCCATTCCATCGTTTGTGTTTGGAGTCAAAAAACAGGGTTGGGCAAAAGGTATGAACCGGTTTTGACCAGCTGGCGCTCGGCCTGTGGTTGTGGTGGGTAAAGGGGAGGGGTCTCGTTGTGGCGATGAGAGAGTCTAGTTTTCATAGTTGATCAGTTTATATTTCAGAGCGCTCAGTAATTTTCCTCCGTTACTTTGAAAGAGCAGGAGCATTAACTATAAACAAGATTCCTCAAAAACACTTGCTCTTCCTTTCTTTGTATTTGATTTACTGCGACAGAAAATAATTGAGCAACGATTCCAAAAAAAACCTTCCTCAGTTTTTTGACAGCAAAACTGAAGAATTTTTGTGAGGAATTGTGTTTATATTTCTGAGAATACGGATTCCTCCGAGATCTCTGAAATGCAAACTGGCCAAGTGTACCAACCATGGTTTGGACGGGAGAGCATCGTAGGTTAGCTGTTAGGACTTTTTTTTTTGAAAATGGCAGTTTTGTTATCGCTACGCAGAGAGCCTTCCGTAAGCACTTCAATATCCCTGTTGGCGGAAACGTCCGTGGCGGTAATGCAATTAGGCGTTGGGCTAGGACATTGGAAAACACTGGTTCAACAACAACTCCTTCGGCAATTGGAAGACAATTGGAAGGCAATTGGAAGGCAATTGGTCCTTACTTTTTCGAGGATAATGGGCGAACCGTCACTGTCACCGCTGAGCGTTATGTGACAATGTTGGAAGATTTTTTTGAACCCGAGCTGGAAGAATTGAGTGAAGCAACTATAATCTGGGAGACATCTGGTTCCAACAGGATGGGGCTACACTCCACACTGCTAGGATTTCAATGGCGAGATTGAGGCAAGTGTTCCCCCAGCGCCAGCGCCTCGTCTGTATGAGGGGTGACGTGGAGTGGCCTGCGCGCTCACCAGATTTGAGCATTTGTGATTTTTTTCCTTGGGGGTACATAAAGGAAAAAGTTTTTAAACTTCGTCCACATACCCTGGAAGAACTTAGGGACAGAATCAGAGAGGAATTTACGGCAATACCCATCGAAATGTGCAGAAGATCGGTTGAAAACTTCAGAATTCGCCTTCAAGAGTGCATCTCGGCTGACGGCCGCCACCTACGTGATATCATCTTAAAAACTTAATGTAAAAAACTAGATTCTACACTGAATTAAACAATATAAAAATAATTTCTGTAAGTTGAATTGTTTTTGTTTTAAATCCATTTAAAACCGGTTCATACATTTTGCCCCACCCTATCTGTATAAATTGAAAAAGTAAGATTTCTCACGCATTTTAATTTTTTTCCATTAAGTACCAATAACAAGTAATTTAAATGGAGTCTAGCATTTCATCTTCATTTCACAATAATTTGATTTTTTATTTGATCATCTAGATACAAATAAATAAAAAAAATAGATGAACGTGAAAAAAGGCCTGTTCTAGAACTAATCTATTCCAAAATCAGGAAAACTGATTGCCTTCCATGCAACCGCATTTTCCCATTTTATATTCAACATTCGAGCCATTAGGAAAAGAATTTTAAATGATTGAAAATCGTTAAATTTTTTTAATTATTTGATTTTATTTTTGAATAGAATCTGTAGAATGCATGTGATGTATAGCCCAAAAATACAAATACCCATGCAGATTTTATTTGTTAGGAATTGTTAAACTTTTTCACTACCTCCGCCTCTACCCATAATTTGTCAACCTAATAAAAAACTGAAAATTTAAAAATGTTTTGCAGCGCATTTAATAATTTTATTTTACTATAAGCCCAATTTACATTTTAATTTTTTTTATTTTCTATGCCATAATCAATGATGGTGCAGCTGTCATACATTTTTCAATTGACAAAATTATCTGGAGGCCAAATATGGTTGGTTCTCTATTTGTTAAGCTTATAACTATCTCACCTTGTTATATGTGGGAGTTTTCTAAGACTTATTTGTTTATTTTAAAGAAAACAAAAACTCAAGGCAGAAATTGTATTACATATAGAGGATTAAGAATTTGCCACAAAAGTGGGAGTCTCATTGTAAAATATATATTTTCTTTAAAATGTATTTAATTTTATGGTAAGCTGTGAAAATTGATTCTTATAGGTTAAATAAAACAGGAAGCTTATATTATTTTGCTTTACTTATGGCACAAGAAAATAACAAGCTCCAAGACTAAATACTTTGAATTTTAATATATTTCTCCTGTGAAGCTACATAGTACTCGTCGATTCACAAAGAAAAAATAAAAAAAAAGTCTTAGAAATTAATCAGACTTTTCAGAATGCTATTGCTACTTAAATGTCTCATTGAATTAAAGACGATGATTAATAAGCAGGAAAAAAAAATCTCCTTAATATCGCTATTATCAGATATTTTCTAACTTTCCATTTGAACCCCTATTTGAATGACAAAATGGCCACCCAAAGAAGATGATTATTTTCCAACAAGATTTATTATAATTTATTTCAACACTGTTGCGTGTTATTCAGCTACAAATTTACTGAGATGTTCCCAATATAAAAAAACCCCACATTGCATCTTCAAAGTGTAATAATTACTTACACCACGTAAACCAAAAAAAAAGAAAAACCAATAAGCTCTTGTGTACGCGAAGCCTTACCTATGTAAATTTAATCAAAAAATCCCAACGTGATAAGCATAATTGGTTTCTTTTTATGTCACCCCCGACGACGAGTCAAATAAAATAACTGATTTACTGCACCAAAAAAAAAAAAAAAAAGAACAGAACAAAATATACAAAGTAAACACCCGCGTTGAACGACCCCAGTATTGAAAAAATAGCTCCATAAATCACAGAATGTGTAGTCTTCGCTTAGCTAATGTTCACACCACAACATAAGAATTCATCGAATATAAAATTTAAAAAAAAGTAAAAGTAAAGCCTTCTTAAAAGTGTCATATCCAACCGAGAAACACATTGAAAAGAGCAAAACATTGCGCTAGGATAAGAGCTGAGCTATTTCTAATTTTACTCCTTCTCATACATGAATCCACATATATGTAAATAGCCAGTGTTGCCAGCTAAAGTTTAAATATTGCAAAGTTAAACGAACCTTTAAAAAATTCATGGATTAACTTTCTGGATGGTCGTTTGGTTTGAGGGTGTGTTTCCACCAAAAGTTAATTTCGTTTAGATTGAATAAATCCCAGATGGTTTCCACCACACAACTAGATTAAAAAGAAGAGATTTTCCTTGACAGTAGCCTTGCAAATGCAAATGGTGTTTCACTTGCAAGTAAGATAGACAGTTTTTTGTGATCGATTCTTGTATATCGTAGTCTCGATTCTCGAAAATTATACTCAGCGCCATACTAAAATAGGTCTATTCGTCGGGAACTGGAGCCGGAGCTGGAATAGCTGTAAAAATATTGAATACACGCAAATTCAATGTTGCGAACACAACGGAGCTGCAGACGCAGACGGAAGAGTTCACCAACTTTTAACTTTTCACGTACGGCACTTTTGACGTTTCAATTTGTATGAAGAAAAAAAACAACTTTTTGGGTCGGAAAAAAATATTGTGGTTATTTGTATCGCGAAAAAAAATTATTAATTAAAAGGAAAATTATTGAAAACAAAAAATGTGAATTCTGAGCTTGTACACAAGAATATTCTTTTGTTTTTCTTCAAAATACATTCAAATCTGTACAGCTGCATTGTGGACAGTTAAAAAAAATAACGTACGACACTTTTTGACAGCGGCTCCAGTTCCGTCATTCTATTCTGTTCAGGCAGTTATTCAAATCTACTAGATCGGCGATGAAAAGAAATCTGGAAATACCAATTATACTTTATTGCTAATATAAAATCTATTTTTGTAACTATAATTGGATCGAAAGGGAAGACCATAATTCCTCCAATCTTTTACAAAAATCAATGTAGTCGTTTTTCTTGGGAAGAAGTTTTTCTTGAACGAAATCTGTTATATTGATTTGTTTTAGAGTAAGAGAACAAATCCATAGTAGGTATAAATTGGAAACTTTTATACTAAAAACCTATACCAATTGGTAAAATGATTACCTCTACTTCTAACGCCACGAGCTTCAAAAGTTCAAAATTTTTTATTTCTCCTCTCTTACTTAAACTTATCTATTCCTTCTCTTTATCTTTAAACTTTCACCCATATCTTTTTTGCTATGCCTTAAAAATCTTCTATATAGTATTTAAAACTGAGTCCCTTTTTATGTTCGTATACGCGCATAGTTTGGCTAAACATCATCCGATTCGGTTGCGGAATGTTTGCTGGATTTTTATTGAACTAGATTTACTGACAACGGAGCAGAAAATTCGACCGAAAATTCGACCGAAAAAATAGGAAAATCGTGAAAAGGCTTGAAATTTCAAAAATTTCTGAAATTAAAATTTTTTCCTACGCGCATAACTCAGCTAAACATCATTCGATTTGCATGGTTAGGTTTGTATTGAAACATATATTAACACACAACGGAGCTGAAAATTAAAAAAAATAATCGAAAGAAAATTAGGAAATTCGACCAACAAAGTCAGAAAATCGGGAAAACACCTTGAAATTTTAAACTTTCTGAATTAGTTTTTTGTTCGTACGCACATAACTCAGCTGCACATCATCCAAAATGAATGAAAATTTTTTTGTTGTATTAAATCAGATAAACACACTACGGAGATAAAAATTGGAAAATTAGGCTGGAAAAGTCAAAAAATCATGATAACAATTGAAACTTGCTCGCGACTTGCGAAAGGAACATTAATAAATTTATTCAATTATAGGTGTCACGAAATTTGCCGAGTCAGCTAGTAGACTAATTTTTTTTTTCTCTTTGTAAATTAAAACTTTAGTTTAAAGACCTTGGCTTTACCAAAAATAAAACAGAACAAATTTTAAATAAAGTGGCAACAATGCTTAAGACGTATCTTACGCTTTTTTCTACACCAAAAACACTTTTTTTTTAAATCGAAAAATAGAAGAAATACATTCCAGCCATGAAACGATTGTTCATTATTTATTACTTGATGGCTTCAGTGCGGCTGCTGCTTCAACTTCAAAATATTCCCTGCTACCACAACAAACACCACCACCACCGTCTGGCTCTTTAACAATATTCTTCGTAAATATGTTAGCAATTGTAATTTGGAATTTCGAAAAATCTAAAAACGAACCAGGCGGATACCTTTTGCATGTATTACCCCTACACCTACCCTACTCGTATATGTCTCCCCTAAGTCGGGACTCTATAACAAAGCACTCAGCCATTAATTTGTTCATGGTAATATGGTATGTGTACCTATATGGGGAACATTATTTTACACCGGATGCAAGTTCGTCTCCATAGTGTGGCAATGGCATCATCCCCATTCGAGATTTCCACGAAACAAAAAATAAGATAAAAAAAAAAAGAACAAAACATTCCCCAAGTCTATCTATAAATACTTTCTCTCCCATCAAAGTGTCGAGAGTTTCGTTGACGTAGTCGGGGATTTTACTATGGTCGTGGTATAGTCGACGACTTCTTCAAGGACACAAACAGTCAAAAAGAAAACAGACATGTTTTTAGAACTCGAAAAAGAAAAATTCTGGGACCACAGCCAGACCAGACATGGCAGGCTAGAAATGGTAACTATACATCACAGCACAGCAACAGATTCCAACTTATTTACTTTGAAAGGTTCCAAAAATAATAACAAACCGAAAGTTGTTTCTATGACCGAAAATAGATAGACTCCGTATTTAGTGTTTATCTTTGTGAATGCAGCATCAGCCAGCAGCAGCAGCAGCTCTAGAAATAGGACCAATGGCGATGATGGAGGAATTAGACTTCTTTGTCGTGTCACTTAAACTAGGCATCGTCATCATCATCGTCTGTTGTATCTGTCTGAAGAGACATTAAATGCCTCCACAGTATCTGGTGCTGGTCCTTCGTTTTTGCAACACTTATGGAACACAGGCGACATTTGAACTTTGCTGCAACCAAATAATTACAGTTACAGCATCAATTGCCGGCAGATGCTCACTTGATGCTTGCTTTTCTGCCCAATCCATGCGCCATATGGTTCGTTCAAGAAAATTACACTTAAGTGACCCTTGGGTTTCCACTTACGGAGAATTCCTTTAATATAGAGAGTACCATCATTCAAGACAGTCTGTTCTTCTGTTGTTGAATCGAGCCAACCATCACGAAATTCGAAACCACTTGGAGAGTCAAAAGTACGTCACAAAGGCTTTTCTTCTTCTTCCTCTTCTTTGAGCTAAAAACTCTGGCTATATAGGCATGTTTTTCAAGGAAATTTTTGCCTGCATGAAATTCAACCAAGGCTTTGGGGAATACATATACATATATATAATGAATAAGTAAGTGTAACTGTAAGATGGGTATGCTATAAATAGATATATTTAGGTACTTGAAAATTTCTTTCTTTCATCCCATCACCTTTTTCCTCGCTGTCAAGGATGTCATAAATATAAACAAGCAATTCGATTGTTGTTTGCATTAAGATGTTAAGCAGCAGCTTTTGTTGTGCACCCCCACATGGCTCTCTATAGAAAAGAAGACAAGCCCACCATGCCATGTTATTGCGAATGTTCCCAATTTATAGAAATTGTTTGGTAGTATATTTTTGGAAAAGTGGTAGTACCTACACACATCTTCAGGTTTTAACTAGGAAATAAATGCAATAGTTATTTAGCCGATTATGAAATCCGTACAACTGCATCCGCAGTTATTTGCAGTGAAGTGCTCTCTTTTTTTTTCATCGATTTCACGTGAAATGTATTACGAATGTCTGCGGATCGACTATTGCGGATTCAATAGTCGACATTCCAATTGTTGACCATTATCAAGCAGTTTCCGTGGGGTGATGGTTGGTGCGATGGAATGTCATGTCGGAGGTCTAGGTTCGATCCCTAGCCTCGCCACCTACTTACTAAAAATAAAACGGCTACTGCCTTTTGCGAGAAATTGTCAAAACCTCCAAGATTATCTGTTGTCATAGAAAAGTACCGCTCACATTAGCCGATGGGATTTGGCAATGAACTGTAGGTCCCCTCCATTCCTGCAGACATGCACACAGGAATGGTTGAGATTTGTAAGTCACTAGGCCCTAGTTCTACATGAGCTATTGTGCCATCAAATTTATTTTTATTTATATAAAGCAGTTGGGACCATATATCGTATTTACTGAGCACAAAAGAACTGTCACCTGTAAAATTGACTGTCAGTGTTGCCAATTTAAAAACCAAACATCTATGAAAAAATCGCCCTTTTTAAAGCACATTTTGTGTATACATATGTGGTGTCCAAGGTTAATCTAATTCTTTTTTTGTAAATGAAACAACCCCAGATGATTAAAGGACACTTAAACTTTTAAAACGTTGGTATTCTTGTTGCAATTTGTCTGCTAAAAGCATCCCTCACACGGACTAATGATTTTGATGGATGATCATTAGGTAATAGAGTTGTCTTTTGTCATGTGCTTGTTTAACACATTTTTAAAAAGGTATACATGAGGTAAAGACCAAGTACTTTGACATTATTTAACTTTCTTATGGATACATCAACTTGGATGTCAAGTATTTGAGGAAATTATGAGAATCGTGTACTGGTATATCTACGTATGGGTAAATTTACATGTATGTACGTCAACCATTTAACTTATGTCGTTTGATATTGGTCATCCAGAAACAATTATGAAATCAAATTCAAAAGCATTTCACCAAAGGTAATATAAAAAATTATATCTTTGATTCCACCCTCTTTCCACAAGAAGAGATTACATTTTTTGAGGGTTGCCAGAAGGATGAAAAATAATACAATTTTTTTTTCGCAGAGCTTGGCATGCCTTAGACTTTTAAATATTCCACTTACTTATCTGACACTTTTGTAATCTTTTTGAAAATGAACAATAATTAAGAAACATTTTGACTTGAGACACCGGATTATGTTCAGTTCAAAACATATAAAAGAAAAAATTGGATAATTTTTGAGTCCGTAGGAAACAACGTCTCCTCTTTTATGTGTATAAACTTAGCAGGTCACTTTTTCCGTTGCAAATTAAAAAGTTGTAGTAATTAGTTACTACTTAATTGCTAATTTTTTACGCAAAAAAAAATTTTATTGCTCTGTGGGTTTGCGATAAAATGGGTGTCCTGCTAAGTTGAAGTCAACTGAGCAGGTCAACTTTCTCAAAAATAGAGATAAACGGTCGGGGAGTGGGTATATATGTATTTAGAACAACTGAATTTCTAATTAGTTACGCAATACAAAATTAATTGCTCTGTTGGTTTGTGAAAAAATGGGTGTCCTGCTAATTTGACGTCAACTTAGCAGGTCATTTTTCTCAAAACTATAGACAAACGGTCCGGGAGTGGATATATATTAAAAACTACTTAATTGGTAATTAGTTACGCAAAAAACAATTTAATTCCTCTGTTGGTTTGTTGAAAAATGGGTGCCCTGCTAAAACCAGCAGGTCAACTTTCACAAAATCAAAGATAAATTGATCCGGTTTTGAATATATATTGAAAACTACTTAATTTCTAATTAGTTACGCAAAAAAAAAATTAATTGCTCTGTTGGTTTACGAGAAGACGGGTGTCCTGCTGAATTGACGTTAACTGGGCAGGTCAACTTTCTCAAAAATGGAGATAAACGGTCGGGGAGTGGATATATATTGAAAACTACTTAATTACTAATAAATTAATCTAAGAGAGTGACCTTAGTCAAAACTGGATCGCATAAAGTAGGTACTGTGTTTTTTAAGGTTGCCAGATATTTCTCGTTGCTCGTTGGGACAAATGATACCAATATGCAAAATAACGGGATGACAATATTTACCCGGGACTCAGTAGGTACTTATATAGAAAATCGAAAAAAACTATTTTATTAGAAAGCCGCGATAAAATATTTCATTGGTAGGTTCCCACAACTTTTTTTATCAATTTTAGTCCATTCTTATTTTTGTATACATATTAACTTTGACAGAATTTTGGAATAAAATTTTAAATAAAAGAAAAGAATTAATTTTGCCAATTTTAAATTATAGCTGTCGGTTAGGTTACAAAAATAATGTTCTACGGGTAAATTTAAATCATAATAACTCACTAAAGAATAATTAAATATTAAAATATGTTTTGTTCACTTTACACTGTATATTTTTCTGTGAATTGCAACATTTTCAATAAAAAAAAAAACAAAAAAAAAACACATTAAGTGGCAGCCCTATTAACGTAAAAATAATATAATACTAAAATGGGGAAGTAGCGATAAGCATTTCATTAGATAAAGCTATAGGTGAAGGAAAAGGGCCTTCTTCTCTTTCAAAATTGCAAAATCCAACCTGTACGGACTATAGGACATAAATATATACGGTTTACGGAGACACGAATGAAAAGATTTATTTGTGTGAACTTTAATGGAGCAGGTGGGAGATTTTCAAAAGATTCAAACGAATAGAAAAATAACTATGCCATCATCGTCGTCAATCGATAGAAAAATCTGCACTCGACTACGGGAAAATCACTTCAAGAAATCCATCCACTGTGATCCAATGACTCCAGCCAAACAGGTGCATCACTGATGTGTATAATATAATTATCGACCAACTAACGAATGGGCCAGAGAAAGAGGCGTGCGACGAAAGTGACGCAGCGGCAGCGGTCCGGTCCGGTCGATCGGTGGCATCCATTATTCGCATTGCTAAATGCCTTACCGCAGCATTGTCCAGCTGCAGAATCAATTTGATTAATCTGTTCTACGCAATGAATCCTCCACATCCGATGCGATGGCAATGGCGATGGATGGATATAGAGTTGGACGTACGTGTCCAGAGCTCCACGTATAGAACGGGTACTTAGGGCGCTTTTTTCCTTTTCCACACTCACTGAGAGATCAAATAGAGATGGTAGAGCGATGGCTGAAGGAAGCAGCACCATCAGCAGCAGCAGCATTGATCGACGGTGTTGGCTGCTGTTGTGACTCCGCAGCTTCATTGGATTTGTTGGCGATGGAAAACAGGTTTCGAATGTTTTCGCAGCTTATTACCTAGATGGTTCCCCCATGGATGGATGTTGAATGTGCGTGCGCTGCTTATAAGAAAAAAAAACTTAAAAAAAAACAACCAGAAGACAAACCAAACCCAAGGAAATAACAACGAATCTTACAAAAATATGTATTGTAAAGATTGAAAACGAGCGTGTGGCCACCTGGACCAATGGACCAATCACAGCTTAGCTACAAGCAAATTAAATAGTTTTTTTTTTCCTTCCTGTGTGCTTGCCTGCTTGACTGATATGCAGTAATACTGGATCCCGTTGTCATCATCATCATCATCATCGAACTGGACACTGTTTCCAGTCCTGTAATTTAATTCTAGTAGATCGAAGCTCTCCTCTCCGCAGAGTTTTTCAGTGGTGGATTGTTTATAAGGTTCACTGGGCGCTGTGTCTCCTATGTTATTTCTGATTTGATTTTTAAGCCAACTGTTGTAGTTCTGTGCGAATTTCTACAAATTTGAATACAATTTAATTTTTGTATATGTACATTAACTCAACTTTGGAATGAATTTTGTAGAAGTCAGTCAGTTTTGGGAGGAATAGGTACTTAGGTTTTAAGTTAAATGTGAAAGGAAGCGGTAAAGGCCTTTCAAGGCCTGACAGCGTCGGCATGGCTTAGATGCTTATTCCGACCCTGCATTTGAATTAATGCCTGCTGCTGGCAGAGGGGTCCTCCAATACTCTGCTCTGTTCCTCCTGAAAAGACCCCAACTTCTGGATGGTAAAAGATTTTTTTTTTTTTTTTTTTAATTCTTCACTATGTGTCGTTGGGATTTCTTTTTTATGAGATTTTTCTTGTTTCTGAAAAGGCACAACACATCGGGCCGGCTTTTATTTTTTTTTCATTTTCTTTATTCATTTTTTTCCAGATTCTGTTTTTATTTTTGTTGTTTTTGGTGTAGACCTGTGTCCACTCTGATTATGGTTTTTGTTGTTGTTTTTATTGTTGTTATGTTTGGCGTTGCCATTTGGATTTAGTGGACTAGTGGTAGAGTAACCTGTTATCTACCTACCTGCTAGGCGCTGTCAGACTGCCTAAGGTCTTAAGATGATGATGATACTTAAAACCCGTTCGTTAGCTTCTTGTTGATCTCATAATTTGATACCTCGGCGTTATTCGATTTCATCTCAATGTGTGCTGTGTGTAGTGCCTGTGCATAATTTTTAACCCTTTTTTAACAATTTTTTTTTTTTTTTTTAAGTTTTTTGAGTGAAGTTGCAGTTTTTATTTTTTTTTTATTTTCTGGTAGGTAAATCGAAAATGGATTATATCTTTTGATTTTTCTTTTTTGTCTTTCTTTTTTTATTTCGGCAAGGGATGCTTGCAGACCACAATAGTGTTGAGTTACACAATTTTGACTTTCAAACATAAAAAAAAAACACTATGAAGGTTTTTTGAGAGGTTTATAAACTACAGGACTAAAGGAGGTCTATATCTACCTAATGTCTTTGGCATCAGTATACATAATTTGAATACGAATATGGGTGCAGCAATAATAAATATAGTTTTAACACCACTAGAGGAAGTGGAATACAGAAATTAAAACGGAAATAACGAAGATTAAACTGTAAAAATAGAGGCATCATCTGTCATGCATATGGAAAAAAATCGAATAGGTACCTAACTAATGCATTTTTGGAAAACAGTAGATAGATTCAAGAAGTTAAAATTATGTTGAAGTTTCAGATTTAACACATTGAAGTCATTTATTTATTTATTGCTTGTTTTTAAAGGGTGTTAAGATTATGAGTGAGATATTTTGTTTCATAGGTTGTTACGGAAAAAATTGTTAATACCTTTGTACCTATGAGTGAGATATTTTGTTTCATAGGTTGTTACGGAAAAAATTGTTAATACCTTTGTATTTTTTTTACTTTCTCCGAAAAGATTTTTTTTTTTTGGTTTTTTTGTTACTGAATAGTTGTTTTTTAAAACCCTCCTAGAAAAATAGAAGTTTTACCAATTTCAGTCCAGGCCTTGCAAATGTTTTCAGCAGCGAAAATTTAGACAAGGAAAACTTGTAAACTACTCGTAAGGCGCTTGCTAGTTAATCCTTGTTGGGCAAGCAAGTTTTGCTATCTTGGTAGGTAGGTGGAAATGGCGGCCTTCAGCAACCTAAGCTCGGGACCCAATTAGTGCTGAAGAGCCCCGTTTTGATACCATAACTCGTGTGACCTAATTATTTAAACGGTATTGTAAGAGGGTTTTGCGGGTCAAAATGCCAAGCTAGGCAGATTGTTGGGTTCAGAAATCCGTTCACCACCTGCTTTTGGTCTGGGGAGTCTGACGGGACATACGGTGCAGTAGCTACCAAGTTCATCTTAGAGCTATTTCATCCCGTTGAGGAAGGACATCAAGTCTCTGATCTTTAGATCGGAGAGTTTATTTAGGTCGTCGAAAAAGCCCTTTCCCAAATGACTGTGCTCTCATTCTGGCCAGAGCGGAAATGAAAGACAGTTTCCCTTTCCTGCTGATGGTCCCCACAACTAACAAACAACAGTTAGCTAAACTGCGCCACCTACGGTTGGATTCATTAAGAAAAATTGAGAATATATTGCCCTAAATAACCCCAAAAGGAATGTTGACTCTTTCCGCAAGAGAGTTATGAAGGGCTGATCTTTGCCTATAGCCAGTTCGTCTACCCGTTCATTTTCCTCAATGCCACACTGACCTGGAGGCCGGAATCTAGATAAGAGAGACCCTGGAGGTTCACATATCTAGGCTTGCAAGCTCATCACGACATTGTCGAACCAGTTTGGAAGACGATAGTGGCGAAACAATTGCTTTAACGGCTGCCTGACTGTCTGTCAGGATGGCAGTATTAATGTTCTGGTTAAGGTCTTGTTTGAGTATCCTGCATGCTTACCTAATTGCCAATAATTCCGCCTTGGAAACACTAGCCGATAAGATTTTGAAATATTCACAGATTTGGAAAAAAAACACCTGAACCAACTCCACACACAAGATAGTTGTGTCGAAGCCTGTCGTCACGAGATAATTTTGATTTTTCTACTCCTCCCTGGAAGGAAAAATAACTTTAAAATCCGTACTGAGGTCCAGAGTAGGAGTGCAGTAGTCAGTTGTTGTTGAAGACATGTCCATGGGGATTAATTTTGTAATATTGCTATCTTGGTAACTAAGAAGAGGAATAACAAAAATAAAAGAAAAATATTTTTGTTGTTGTTTAGTGGACTATATTGAATTAAATTCAATTGGAAGATTTTTTGCGACCTTTGGTAACTGGTATAAAAAATTTAAGTCATTTATTTTCAACGCTGTATTTTTTTTTAAGAATCAACCCAGCACAGCGATAATTTTTTTTTTTTTTAATTTGTCTTTGAGGCAAAATGGCATATCTATAACTTGCGAGGGTATAGTTAATTTCAATAGAAACCCTTGCTAGCCCCGTATAATTTATATGTAAACATTTCCAGAGCAACTAGATTATCAGGCACGGAAAGTTTCGAATATTTTCACCAGATAAAGATTTCAGAACTTTTATAAAAGTATCTAGGTACTATACTTTATCACTAGCTCAAAAGAATATTTTCGATTTTTGTCTCATGTTTAAGAGTATGTATATTATTTAGATACTCACGTTTTAACTAAAAAGTCAGCAAATAAAATATCCAAACTGTAGATCTGGCATCACTGTTTAGAATAAGTGTACTGAAATTGAAAAGAAGTAAAATTTAAAATTATATTATCAAGAGAATTTCTTTTATTTATTTTCTTATAGTAAAAGTAAAACTACTTACTAAAGAAAATTCTTGGAATATTGTTTAACTTATATCATTAACTCAAGATCATCTTAACCAGCTATTAATGGAGTATTTTAATTAAAAAAAAAAAAAAAAAAACATTGGGCATAATTTAAATAATATTGTAACGATATCTTTTATAAGTTGTTCCGATACAAAATCAGAATTTTGTAAATGATTTTCGAGGGCAAATCCAACAACTTATACAAATTCGCCAGCAGTGTGGTCCTTCATTTAAAAAAGAAAAATAAATAAAGAAGAAAATTTCACTTCGGGGCTTGCTCTGCGAGAACTGATAATGGATTTTGAACTTAACAAATGGAAACATTTAGTTTGACATATAAAATAAATTCAATTTATATCTATATCCAAAGAATAATTTATCTTCGCATTCATTACCAAGTTATATCTTCAAGCTTTTATCTCTCCATCAATTCATTCACTTAAGAAATCACACAAATCTTAATCTCTATCGATTCCAAAACTTAAATCTTTAACATATAAATTTAATGATTTCCTCAAGATTTATTTGTTTCTAGTTGAGGAATATATATTTATTCAAGTTCCATTTGTTTACCAACAGCAAAAAAAAAAAAAAAAAAAAAAAACATTTCTCTCAATCTCTCTCTCTGGTCTCTGCAATTTATACAGAAGCTGAACATGAACAATAAACCAAAAATTAATTTATTCATTTCATCAAAAAATAATTTCCAAACGCTGTTGGGCATTTTCATACACTATATGTACCTATAGTATCGAATGATGAAGAAATGCATGTTATTAGGTACGAAAAACCATAGGTATAACTTTCTCCCAAAAGCTTAAAACGTAAATATTTCAAAAATATATACATGACGTACTATATGTATGTATTTAGGAAAATCTAGCCTCTTCGGTATTCAATTTATTCCATCTATAAATGCTACTTGCATGAGTAAATCGAGTACATTTTAATTAGCATAGTTAACCATCGTTTTTCTGAAAATCTTAAGGACTTTGCTGATAGATGAATTGCTTTTCTTTCAGGATACAACAAAGAAAAATTAAAAAAAAATCTAGTTTCAGCATTTAGAATTATTATTGTTTTGTGCTTATTGATTTTTCATGTAACACCATTTTTGTTAAGGTTAAGGTACCTAGATGAAAATAATTGAATTTTGAGACCAAGGACTTGGTTTCTTTTATTGAAAAATCCATTGTTTTAAAGGAACTCTTTAAAATTCAAGTCAATCAATGATTTTAAGGCTTAATTTGAATGCTTTTGGAAAATATTCTAGATGATTTCAAGAAATCTGTTTGTTTTCGAAAGTATGTGTTTTAATTATAAAAAGATTTTTATTTTAATATTGAAGGTTTGAATGAAAGAACAACAACTTGAGTGAGCTACCACCAAGTTTTATAGGCTGGAGTTATAGCTATTTCACGGTCGCCAGGCCGTTTAAGTTTGTTAAGTGGCATTTGCATTTCAGTCAAAACTTAAAGAAATCTATTCTGAGGCCAACAAAAAAATTCTAATCAAAGGGCAGCCAAGTTCTCGGCACTACTACCTTTTTACAGGAACAAACTCAAGCGCTTTTCGACCCCCCTCTTACTTCGGAACCAATATATGTCAGAAACTTCAAACTCACCATGTGTGCTAAGTTAGGCGAGCACAGGCGCCTCATCAAAATTTCATTTCCCTAGCATTAGTGGTTCCTGAGATATAGGACGTCAAAAATCGCGAAAACCGTAACTGACTGACTCACTGACTGACAGATCATCAAAATTATGGAGCACTTCTAGACACCGTAGAATCTTGTAATTTCGCACATCGGTAGGCCTTGTGGTGTATATAAAGGAAAAACTCCAAAATTTGGGGTTTTCCATAAAGGGGGCGTGGTATCCGCCCACTTTCACACAATTGCTATCAATTATATGGAGCACTTCTGATTGTTGTAGAATGATAAAATTTGGTAGAGCGAAAAGCTTAACTATTTGTACAGAGGAAAAAAATTAAAATTTAAAATTTATCATTCAGGGGGCGTGGCATCCTCCCACTTTTCTGAAAATAGTTATCAATTGCATGGAGCACTTCCCGACACCATAGCATCTTGTAATTTCGCACAACGGTAGGCCTTCTGGTATATACAAAGGAAAAACTCCAAAATTTGGGGTTTTCCATATAGGGGGCGTGGTATCCGCCCACTTCCTCAAATTGTTTTCTGATTGTTGCAGAATGATGAAATTTTGTATAGTGGTAGAGCTTGCAATGTGTGTAAGGAAAACAAAAATTAAATTTGAGATTTTTCATTTAGGGGCGTGGCATCCACCCACATTCTTAGAACTATGTCTGATTGTTATAGGATGATGAAATTCGGTAGAGCGATAGGGCTTCCAATGCAAGCAAAGAAAAAAATTTTAAATTTGATATTTGACATTCAGGGGCGTTGTATCAACCCGCTTTCTCAGAAGTGTTGTCAATTATATGAAGCACTTCGGATTGTTGTAGAATTATGAATTTCGGTAGAAATAAGAAATTTCTCTTATAATTTGGAGTTATTACGATATTACTCTACTTAAAATATTTCATAATAAACCCTTCATAAACTTAGAACTTGGCGTACTTTTAGATCTCATTACTTTTCACGGCTGACTTGTAACATAAAGGTTTTTTTGTATACCTACATGGAGAACTTGGCTCTTTTTTAACATTTATGTTTTTGGTTTGATTTATTTTTCGGTAGATAAATGTATGGAATAAAGTGCTTACAATACACACTCAAAATTAGGGGACATTCATTAGAATACCGTTATTATATGAATAAATCCAATGTTTTCCTAAGTATTAAGCGTCTTGAAAAAATTGTGTTAAAAAAGACTTGATTGGTATTCTGCTTCTTAAAACTTCCCACCATCATTTCATTAAGTCTTAATCCCTAACACCTTGCTTATATTTCGCTTTTTCTTCCCTCTAGAAATACCGCTATGAAAATATCCGTTGCATTTTAAATCATCTACAAGAATTTATTATAAAACTTCAGAATTGTGTCAATTATTGTTATTCAAAGCCATAATTTGGATAAACTTCAGCAATTAGACAACTATTGTTATGGGTAACTATCATTTCAAAACCAAATTAAGATCCAACTTAATTCCGTCGGCCATGGCGCCGCAGCGGCCGTCATTTCTTCAAAAAAAAAAAAAAACCAAGAAACTTCCACACGAAATGGAAGTTAATTAAAAAAAAAATAAATAATTATAATAACAATAAAACAATTTTATATTTGTTATTCCCCTCCGCGCGCTGTCGTCAAAGTCCATCGTCATCGTCGGTAATCTTTTTTTCCCACTGCATCTCACCTTATACATAATTAGTAGGAAAAGAGGTATAGGGACATAAGTTGCTAATATTTCGCCTAATGACCAATGCAGCTCATCTCATTACCGTCAGCACCTGTTCTCAGGTGTTTATGTGCGGTGATTTTCAAGTCAAAGCAATCAGAGATTTGATTCGAGGCATTGGAACAAAAAAAAAAAAAAAAAAAAAAAACACGAGGGAAATGCATTTGAGGTGTGCAATTATCCCACTAGCATCAGTTCCTAACTCACACTCATGAATGTGTAAGCGATTTTAATTTATTTTCCGCAATGGCGGCGGCGGCGTACGGGGAACAAAAAACCTTGCAACCAAAGTCACATAAAAGAACGTTTAACTCGATTTTCTGCCACCGTCAGAGGCAAGTCCCGGTAAGCAACCATCAAAGCAAACTCGCCATCTCATTGTACAGCAATTACCCGGTCAGACAGGAATTATTTACCACCACCGACTCGACTACATTAAAGCCATCTAACTCATTCCTTTCTACAAATAATTTTTAAATTCCCATATTCATTGAGAATGCATTAAACGTTTAAGGATCTCAAATTGACAGGACGACAGAACCATTTGTATATATTTGTTTGACCCCAGGCGCAAACAGTACCTACTCATAGAGGAAGCTGAAACTATCTGACTTAAATCTGTCCCATACCTCAGCTGAAGCTCATCTCAAACCCAATTGTGGTATTCGCCTCCACCGGAGATGACAGTCCATATATGTCGTCCGTATAAATGCGTTTGCGTATAAGTATATGTATATTTTCTTTGCGTGCGGTTTGTGTTTATAAATTCAAATTTTCGGTTAAAAGACAACGACATGGCTCTTGCAGTCAATTCATTTACATATTTTCACTTCACCACTTAGACGGAAATCTACCTTTTTGTATGTTGTGTTGTAGGTATGATATGTGAACAAAAATGGAGTAGTAGAAGAATGGATGAAGTTCTGGGCATGAAGGGTGAACCCAATGAACCGCATTATAACCAAATTTGATGCAGTTCCTCCCGCTACTGCTGCACTGGATTCTCTTTCAATTTTATCATCCTGTGCCCTTTTACCGTGCTCATGATGATGTGTTTTGTAAACTAAATAAATTTCGAGTCGGCTCCATAAATGAGCAGCATCATATGTTGGGATGTCAGGGTTGTTATTTTTTGTATTTATTATATTCTTAACTTCCCATTGGAAGTTATTGTAATTGTTCCAATTTGTAAAATTGAAAATTTTGACATTTCTCGACGTTTCGAGGTCTCTGGTTTCGGATTACATTGTTTTTAGAAAGACTGTGTACCATGTACGTTCGTACGTTTGTACGCTCAGAAGCTTTTTTTCACCGACGATATCTCGAGAAGGCATAAAGATATCGACTTCAAATGAATTTTATTTTACAGATAATAAGGTCATAACTTGCAGAAAGGATTTTCAGAAAAGTTCAATTAGAGGTTTTTTTTATTACAGTAATTTTAAAAAAGTTGTAAAATGGCTTGTTTCTCGAATATCTCTAGAAAAAATAATGCTATCGACTTCGGCCTGGTTTCATTCTATGCATAATGACCTATTGAAAAATTGGTAATACTTAAAAAAAAAAATCAACCTGCAGGTTTTTTTTTTATTAAAAAAAAAAAACATTAAAAATTGTTATAAAATATCGAATATCTTGAGACAAAATGAAGATATTAACTTCGGGTTAATTTTATTTAATACGCAAAGTTGTAGTTGATAATCGGTAGTTTGTAAAAAAATTCAAATAACGGTTTTTTTTCTAGGCCAAAAAATTGTTCCAAAATGTTTTTCGGCTCGAATATCTTTACAACAACCAACGATATCAACTCCCGGATAATTTAAGTCTACACACAATAATAAAGTCTACACACAATGTTATAATTAGTAAAAAAAATTCAATTGACAGTTTTTTATGTAGGCCAAAAAAACTGCAAAAAAAACTTCTAAAAATTGTTAAAATTTTTCGTGTCGCATATGTATATTATAACATACACCAATTCCCACCTTCTTAATAGGAAATAATATGTTTTCAGGATTTTTTCCACACAAAGATCCACGGTCATTTCTTTTGGGATAATTTCCAAGAGTGAAATATTACTTTTGAAGAATGTGCTGCTGATAAAACTTTATAGACTTTCAATTAATTTATTAAAAGTCATATTTAATATTTAATGAATCACAGTTCGGAAACTATCACTGTATCATCCTTTGAACAATTTTAAGTGAAACCCGACCGTCCTTCAAAAAGTAAATATTTATTTTTTTTTCTTGTAAATATTTTTTGTATAACATCCCTGCCTTCACTTCTTGGCGTTGCTGTCCTTTACAAATAATAATGCTATAGTGCGGGTGGGGGTGGTCTTTTTCATAATTTTGCATATTATGCAGAAAATCAACATTGTGGTGGTCGGTATGGATGATGCACAATGCACTGCACATGCAGCACAGCACACATCAGAATGTGAAAGTGTTCTTCACTAAAATGTATACAAAATTGTGTACGAGCATAAATATGTGCTTAATAAATAGATCTACATCAGCATTTTGGGTTTTGGAAGCCATATATGTAGCTATCATCATCAGCATCGTCATTCAGCTCTCCAGCTATAGCATCGTCATCATCATTATATATCAGCCACCATAACGTCATCATCATCGTAATAGCAATAGCTATAGATACTAAATATAAATGTACCTGATATGATATACTGACAGATTTAACTGCATTTCGGGAGTTGTGCATCTATACAAACATATACCTATACCTATATCGGTATCATCTATTTTATAAGGAGTCTGGGGGCTTCCTCGTCAACAATGTCGGTTAACAGCAGCGGTTTGTAAGCCATCTTATTCCATTGCTCGAAGATATTGTCCCTTGTGGAATGTTTTGTTTTTTAGCCAATTCAAACAGCACACGTTAATTTACATTATAATATTCACATTTCACAATCCATCTATAGAGTATAGACATCACAGGGTGGTGATGGTGACAGAGCCTCAAGACCGGATACTCTTACTCCTGTCTGGATAAGTTCGTATATGGTGGTGGTAGGAGATAATATACCTACAACATACTTTTAAGGGCGATATTCGAGAAGAAGTTTGTGGCATTGAACGAAAATAATTCATTCACCACAAGCTTCTTGGAATTATTATTTTTTTGTGGTTTCATTTTTCACTTAGTTAAATATTAATATAGGTACCTACATAACATAAATGAGGAATGTGACAAGAAGTCGACTTTTAAAAACACTAACCACGAAGATAATCCTTTTTAAGGTGTAACCACCTTCCTACTTTTACCTTACCTATAGTCTCTCTCTCTCTACATATATCGATCGCATGAACTTCCATTGTGGTAAGTTATTAATAAAGAAAATTTTCCAATTGCTAACTACGTTACATTCTTTTAAACTATGGTGACCAGTTGTGTTTTTTTTCTTTAAAATCTAAATTTTTCTTAAATAAAAAATTATTTTTTTCTAAGTTCTTAACAATAAATTCAAATAACAATTAGTAATTGTCAACTTGATTGATCAAACCAACCTGTGTGCGAGGTCTTGTCATTTGATCAAAATTGAGGATTGAAGATTTATTTAAAGAAAATCAAAAGATTTTGAATTTGTTCAAGTTGATGTACAAGTCTTTGAACTTAACTGAAATGTGTGTATGTATGCCATTTGAAAAACTGTCAAACGAAACTCATTTTAGCTCGACGCCAGATTGGGCTCGATGGTGTGTAGTTTAACATAATAGCTTCAACAAACCCGATTCACTTGACTTTTGTTTGTTCTTCAGCCATTTTTTCATCGAAGTTCTCTTTTTTTTTAAATTTTATTTCTCTATCTTTAGCTAAACACTGGAATAACCAATAATAGGTATGTTTTATTGGGAATCTATACATAGTATAGTAAGAAACTCCCAATAAAACGCATCGGCAGTAACTTGGTTATTATTTTTAACATTTGGTAGTATGGAACATGTGTGGAAATAAAAATTAAATTAATTGGACAATTTTCATGAGGATAATGGTAATAAAAAAGTCTTAAAAGTTAGTTTTTATAAAATAATTCATGAAATAATTGCAGGTTTTGCAAGAATTGTGCGAGTAAAGTGACAAATACAAAATCCAATTCGAGACTCGAATAAAAGTCAAAAATCTATCCATCCACAGTAGGATTGTACTTTAACTTCTTATCGGCCGTAATCATACTGGCGATGTTGTATTTGTATTGCATGTTAAATCGTACTGTACTATGGATAGTTTTTCCAATAAAACACGCCTAATAAAATTATTTAGTTTTTTTACTCATCTTTTAAATAAAAGAAACTCAAATCGTATTATTCCTTTTGACAAAATTATGTTTTGATAGTTGAAGCAGAAGTCTGTCAACTAAATGCCAGTTGTAGAAAAATTTCATCGGTGGTTCAGGTTTTTAATTCACCGATTTCGGAGGATTAACTCAGGTTCAGCGGCATGTAATTAGCTATAATCACATACTTGAACCTTGAACCATCGTTGAACCTCAGTTAATCCGCTGAAATCGGCAAGTTAAAATTGCTGAACCACGGGTTAAGTATTGAACCACGTGTGTACAACTGGCCCTTAGTTTATGTAGTGTGTGGCCAAGCATCAACTTAGTTTACAATTGAGTTCCAAATTGATTCGTGCATATAAGCTCCTTAAGGTATAAGTAGGTATGAATACATTTTAGAAAATTATCAAAATAAGTCGTTTTGCCGATATTTAAAATTAAACTTGTTTTTCAATTGTTTTTCCATGACAAACTTTTTCAATTCAATAAATTCAAATAACATAAGCAATTGATTTGTATACTTTGAATAAAAAAAAAAAAAAAAAAAAAAAAAAAAAAATATGGTCACCATATTTGTAACATATTCTTACGTATTTGTATCTACAAATAAGTATAGAAAAAGAATGCAAATTTTAAGTCGTTAAAAAGTTTATATTATACCAATATGTGAGAAACGTTGTTGTTTAGCGAACAACACCTTGAGATGTCCCAATCGTCCGCGTCCATACTAGATACTATACATATAAAAGTAGATTTGTTTTGTTTGTACGAAGTACGAGAGTTGTATTCATCGATTTGAAAATGACCTGAATTTTAGATTTGTACGCGCCGGCGCCGTACGATTACCCAACATGGCCAGGGCGATTAGAAACTGGTAAGCCCACTTTTGGTCTGCTTTTTCCAGTTTCTAACGCTCTTTACATACGATACGACTAAGAGATTCAATTGAAATGATGATGGTGTATAGCATGAGGGGTTCTCAATTTGAACTATGATGGCAAAAATAAAAGTCTATAACTGAGATTTGTGAGCCGTAAATAAAAGTTGTTTTTAGACAAGTACAATAATATTTTGCCATACTATCAAATATAGGGTGTGTTTAATTTGTTTTACAAAACATCGCATCAAAATGTATATGAAGGCTTAATTGTAAGCTGTATAGTCTAGGAAGAGTAGATTTTACTATTATTAATAGCTTTAAATATTAATAGGTTAACATAGATTTAAAAAGTAAGTTATAGGTATTCCCATCACAACAGAAGTAAGTTTAGTAGAACGTTATTGATAAACGTGCTTTGTGAGGGTGTTCAGAAGGGGTCCGAAATTTTAGACTATTGATTTCGGTGGATTAACAGAGGTTCAGCAGGATTGAAGTATGTGAAAGTTTATTACATTCATTAAGGCCCATTTGTACAAACATTTTGAACCGTATTTTACTATTTTAAACTCGCACCTACATACTTCGGATTTCGGTGGATTAAATTAATTTACGGTGGCAGTGATGGTTAAGCGTTGTACCTAAGTTAATCCACCGAAATCGGTGAGCTAAAATCTTGAGCCGAGGGTGAGCCACCTTTGCACAATTTGCCCTAAGGGCTAGTTGAACAAACGTGGTTAAATAATAATTTCATCCCAGTTTACAGAAATTGTAACGAATCGATTTCAGCAGATTAACAGAGGTTCAACGGACGTTCAATAATGTAATTGGCTTAAGCCATCTTTGAACCTCATTAATCCGACGAAATCGGCATATTAATATTACTAAACCACGGATCAAATATTAAATCCTATTTGTATACAACTGGCCTTTATTAGTTAATTTTTTAACCTTGAACCATGGTTAAATCACAGGTCAGTTCAGAAGATGATCAACGTTAAAACAACTGCGGTCGAAATAAAACATATAAAACGCTGCAGTTCAATATATTATACGTAATATGTATGTACCTAACTACCTACCTATACATACATACATACATACATACATACATAATGACATATGTACAAAGTTAAAAGGCGACAAAAACTACCAAAAAATTCAATCTACATATACGTTTAACATTTGTTGAAATTAAGCTATTAAACATATTTGATGAGTGTCAAAAGTTATCTAAACAACATTCGCCGATCGAAAAGTTATTAGGTAGATAACTAGGCGTTAATTAGTCGTTAATCAATTGTGATAATTTCGAATTTGTCGTTCGATGTTTTCTATGTTTTTTTTTCCTGCTTTGCAACTTGGTGCCAACTTAGCGAACCAGCGTATGGAAACAGTATAAAAAATTCAATGTTTTTCTCCTTTATAATTAGTTGTGATAGTTTCGAATATGTAGCTCGATGTTTTCTATGTCTTTTTTTTTGCAAATTTTTGTCAAATTGGTATCAAGTTAGTGAAGCACCCCCTAAAAACTTAATAATTTACCGTTCGTCAGTCCTGAATTATAGTTGTGATAATGTCAATTTCACCATGCGATGTTTTCTATGTTTTTTTTTAATATTTATTTTAAATTAATTTTAAGTAAAACTCGCTTGCACCGGAACCGCATACCCTAGGCATTGTACATTCGTGTAGTGCAGCTACAAAACGATCTAATGGACGACTTCTATACTATGTTATGGTCAAAAGTAAACTAGTACGAAACGATTTTTAAGAGAAATGAATGTTGCTGTTGCCGACTTTTCACCTAGCTCTAAGCTAAAAGCTTTGAACCTTATCTCTCGTTTCACAACCAGTTTCACCACCCAACTTCTACTTATTGATATATTAAAATTTTATTACATTTTTTCCATTTTCACATCCTTCCGATGGAATATACTTTTCTTTTGTTGAATACATGTATATTCTCGTTTCTCGCCTCCAACTCTTGCATAAGTCTAATTATTTTATGTCATACTGAGGGGCTTAAATCCCTCAAAAGAAGCGACACAGTTTGATTAAGTAGTAACGTTGAATATCATGCCCTATGTGATGGTGCTATGTCGCCTATATATATTTCTTATGTAGGTAGGTTATGTACCTACATCATATTTCATCAAAGTCCCATGAAAAATGTGTACTGCTTTCATAAATTTCTTTTTTTTGTATATAAATATAGGTAATCCTGTAAAAATCTCTTTTGATTGCTGACTTTGTAACATCCGATGGAGGTGGTGTTTGCTTCCTCTAAAGGTTACATTTTCAAAAAATAAAAAAGACATAGAAGTGTCTTTGTAGAGGATTATGTGAGAGGCGTGTGTTTAGGAATCACCATCAATTATCCTTCCTTATATTATAGCTAGTTTATATTTTTTTTTTTTTTTGAGAACATTCACTGGAAATATATAAAAGGTTAAGATATTTGTGCTAGCTAATTGGGTCATATATCTCCTTTTGTATACTTGGATAGATTAAGAAGATCTTTTATTGCGTCGTTTAAGGCGTTATTGAGAGAAGCAGCTGAGATTTGTTGTCGAACTTCAGCTTAAAATAGGCCATTAAGTTACGCACTGATAAGAGAAGTCAGGAAACTAGAATTAACTTCTGCCTTAGGTGCCCGAGATTGAATTTAGGACCCGAGGCCCACCCAATAAGTTTAAGTCCATTTTGTCGTAACTTTTCTTGTCGTTAAGTTATAGAAATCATGAAACACTTGCAATGATCTGCCTTATCAAACAAAACCATAGGGTTGGGTGAGTTTTATACCCATAGGGAAGAGATTATGTGGGGCTGCACTGCAGCTGTACCTATACTTCACATAAGAACGTTTTTTGAAGTTCACCATTTACCCAATAAATTTTTAAATCTACAAATTTTTGATGTATAAAATTCATTGTCTTAATAAATTTTTGAGGCTAATATTGTTTATCGTTTATTTTTTTTTTTTTTTTGAAAATTTGACGAAAAAAATTTAATGAGAAAAAACTAAATATATCTTCATTTTTTTTCTAGAAAAAATTGCTTGCATATACAAAAGAAGGATGCATAAGACTCATTCCCAAAGCTGTATACTGTATATCTTTGCTTATATGATGTTTTAATTCTTCAAATAAATTCAGCATTTCATTTTATTTATTGCTGGCTTAACCACCTGGGTGTTCTACTGTATCTTTATCCTTTTATAACTTATAATATTGTGTACATACCATCCATCGTTCTCTTAAGAAATGCCTCACACGTACGTAGGTCGTATAGCTATACATATAGTAGCTAAAGAGCTATACCTGGTTCACTGGTTTCAACTTAAATATTATCTTCTCCATGGGGTTGAAATAAATTCGCATCATAAAACTGCCGAAGAAAATCCTCTAATTAAGAAAAAAAAAATCCACAAAAACCTTGTGTTCCAATTCAACAGAATTGCAATTTTTTTTTTTATTGCAATGGAACAAGGAAGCAAAGTGAAAGTTCCTACCTAGCTACGTATACATTTATACCTATATACAAGAGTTGATAATTAGAGTTTTATATAGAGTTACGTACTTTTAATTTGAATGAATAAGGAAACCAATTATTGATGAAGGCCATATTGTTCGATCTGGTTATTAGCTATAAATAAATATTAAGTAAATACCTTAAATTAAAATACATGTAGTTCATAAGCTTTTGGGGTTCTTTGGTTATCAAAGTTATGTGCTTTTTCATGTTTTTACTCAACAAAATTATTGATAATTATTTTTTTTTTTGTTGAAGGACCACCATTCTGTTGTTAGAGGAGAATGTGGAAAATATTAACTAAGCTTAGGTACACCTACAATGAAATAATTAGACAACACTGACAAATTTCCACAATTTTTTTTATTTGATGTGCCTCTTAAATATCATTTTCAGCTTAAATAGTATAAAATGTGCCACTATTTTTGTCACAAATCACAATAATTCGGCTAAACATCATGCAATAAGGGCGGGGGATTTTTTTGTTGTATTTGTATTGAACCAGAATAAAACACAACGGAGCCGAAAATTGAAAAATTCGACGGAATATTAGAAAATTCCAACGAAAAAGTAGGAAAATCCTGAAAACACCTTGAAATTTCAAAATTTTTAAAATGAAATTGTGTTTGCACGCGCATAACTCGGCTAAACATCATCCGATTTGGTTGGGATTTTTTTTTGTTGGATTTGTATACAACTAGATAAACACACTACGGAGATAAAAATTGGAAAATCAGGCGGGAAAGTCGTGATAACAATAAATTGCATACTTTATGAATTGTTTTTCTATTCGAACGGTCTTTCTACATTGGCGATTGATACCCATAGTGCATCAATACAGAAGCTTATTGCGAGAGTCTATTAAAAATAGATTATTCAAACAGACTTAATGTATGCTGTTGTTATATTAAAAATCTTATCGTTAATATTTTTCTATTTCATTATTTCAAATGTGTATTGATTGTTTTATTCCGAATAGACTGTAATTGAATTGAATATTAATTTTTTTTATCAAATTTACAAGGGCATCTTTTTTTGGATTCGTTTTGTATTGACACAGTTAAGTACACTACGAAGCCGAAAGTTGGAAAATTTTCCCAGAGAAGCCGGTAAATCGTGAAAACCATACTTTCTGAGGTAGGTAGTTCTTCATATAGGTATTTGTGGTAATAAGAAAAGCTCAATATATAAAAATTGTGCCTCGAATTTGACCTGTTTGTCAGTGTTTAAAAGACAAAAAAATATATGTGCCGAAGGAAGTAATAAGGGATAGTTAGGGTTAAAAGGAAGGAAGTTAAGGGATAAATTTCGCACTCGATTCAATTTTTTTAAACAATAAACTCTGACTCTTAATTATATAAAATAAACTTTAAAGCCGGGATGTACAGATTTTAAAATCTAACTAATATTATGCTGATAAAATAGTACGTATACGCCACAGTGAATCCACTAATGCTTATTATGTATTATTTATTTTAAAGGGTCTGTAATGTTATAAATGGGAACTAAAAACTGGCAAATAATAATAAAGAAGCTTTTTTCATCTCTCTCTCTCTTCCAAAAAAAAAAAAAAAATAGAATTCATAAGTGTGTAACACGTTTTGCTATATATTTTTTAAGGGTCATAATATTTGGTTAGTTCCTTCTTTACCTGATGGTAAATCCTCTAGAAGTTGATATTCATTTTTATGTTTTATACATATATTCCAGGGCTTTTGGTGGCCCATCAGTTTGGTTTATAAGTCCACATCTGATTTGTGGACTTGAAGCCCACCCAAGTGGCACCGAAGTTCATTGTGGACAACTCTTCGCGTCAAGCAGATGTTGTCTCTAATTACACTTTACAACACAGTTTTTAGCTAAAGAAGCAAATTACACTATTCCGATATTTTTTGGTGTGTAAATCTTAACTCAAAAATATTTTATCACATCACGTTTTTGAGTTACTAAGGCACTATATTAGATACTTACTCAAAAAAATATATTCTATCAAGCAGATATTAGATAACGAAGAATAAATAAAAACCTATACAGGCCTGTAAGACTAGTTCTCCATAGAAATTCATTCCAGCCCTGTTCGTTTTTATATTCATCCAAACTAAAAGCAGATAAATCCAAAAAGCCATTCAGGCCAAGCCAATAACTTCTCATAGTCATTTATGATTTTTTTTTTGCATCCTCCTGTGTCGTTCTGTCATATTCCGTAAAATTTCAAATTCAAGATTTTATTGCAAGCACTAACGTATACCTACAAATTGCTTACTACATATGTAGGTAACTAATTTCCTTGAAAAACTACAAAAACATTTATAACTACAACAACTAACAATATAAATACTACTTAAAAGTTAGGCTATAACCAGACTTTATCAACGTTTTTTTTTTATTTTATATCACAACCACAAATTATAATTGGTTTAGTTTTTATATACGCAATAATTCCAATGGCCAGCAGGAAGGAATGAAAAACACAAACATTTTTAATCCAGAGTTTAATAGTTTAGCATTAAATTAAAAATATATGCCTTTAAATACTTAAACGGAACACCCTATTATATGATCAAACTGCAGCACTTGGCTCGCATGTATGTAGTTTTATAATGAGTAGTTTATACAACAACAACCACGATGTTGCAAATGGAAAAACTCAGTTTATTGCCCACCGAAATCTAGCTCAGATTTTAATATTTTTTTTTTTTTTAAGGCGAGCACATTCAACCCAAAATCGATAGCCTTCATAAGCGCACTATACAGCAGAACCTCCATGACATGATGTAGGTTTCTTTTTTTTTTATTTTTTTTTTTATTTTAGGCCGCACTTAAGTTTGCCAAATAATAAACAGAGAAACAGAACACAGTCGCACATGTGAATGTGACATCGAATTGGATTCGTTTCGAGGCGCAGCAGTAGGCACACAAGATATCACTCTGGGTGTCTGCTCCTAGCCTAGCAGTATCTAACTTTCGGAGAGGAGTGTTTCGAATGTTACACAGCTCGGCCATTGAATTGCATGTTGTGCACAGCAGTAAAAGGTTAAATGTACATTTGCAGCCACTTGATGCAGCAATCGGTAGTCCACCGGTTTACAATTTGCCTCTTGGTGTGTTGTGCTCTTTTTCCATGGGAATCGGAAAAAATCAGAAGCCAACAACTATCCAATATCTAGATGGAAATAGAAGGCATCTGTTGTCTGCTGCTAGGTAGTCTTCTACTTGCGTGAAATGATTAAATGTGTTACCAATTACCCACTCCTAATCTTTGATGATATTGAATTGCGATAGCAATGGCTCGGTGGCGAGGCGACTTGTGGCGATGCGATGCTAAAGTGAACCAACATTGATTTTTATGACCCTTCAATATGATGTTATTTCCCTCTAGAGGAGAGAGAGAGAGAGAGCACTTCTAGCTATTGCTACATCTTTTATGAGCTAGCTAGTTGAAGTAGGAACTCGTTATATGTAAATACTTCACCAAAAGCCCATTTGATAGAGGATTTTCTACGAATTTAATGTTGAAATCAAATTGATGCCAAATGAAATTAAAAACACACGCCTACGCATCATGTCGCTTTAAACCAGATCCAAGTCTTATGGCACCAATTTTGTAAAAACCCAGTCAGCTGCAGCTCCAATCCAACAACTACCAAGTGTGTCGCCCTGGACCACTCTTACCAAGGTGACACAGCAGCGGCGGTGGCGTCTATCGTTTTCAGGCCCGACCAATGTAAACTATACACAAGTTTGTTGGTCGTTTTGTTGGGTCGGAGTTTTTGCGATTTTTTTATGATTTTAATGCGATTTAAATTTATTCGGCCGAAAGACGTAAATAATAATGTTGATGTTGCTGTTCCTGGACTCAACTAAGAAAAAAAAAGGTGAACCAGATTGAACGAGGAGGAGGAAAGTCGTTAAAATATAAATGAAATCAAAATTGATAGGAGAATCCATAAAAATGAAAATTCAAATTTCGAACACAATTGAAAGTTCATTTTTGTAATTTTGAATTGTAATTTTCTAACAATATTTTAAAAGGCAACGAACTGTATTCAGTACCTGCTGGATGATGCTGATGGTTGTTGTTGTTGTTGGCTTTAACTGCCTTTGACTTTGACTCTGTGTATAGTGTATATTCTACTTTCGTCAAAAGGATTTCCGGGGGCGTCAGTGCGTAACAATATTATTATTGCCATGAGCTTGACGGTATTTAACATTGAATTGGCCCGCATTTTGACATTAGGTATAAGATGGTGAGAATATTAAAAAAAAAAAAATGATGGCGATACAGAAGGTTAATTGGTTATTGTGCTAAGAGAATTTTCTTAAATTAGGTATAATTAAATCTTAATGTTTGCACTCAATTAGTTTTTACGCAGGAAATCTCGTTTCAATTTTATGGAAAAAATTGTCTGTTTTTCTTTAAGAAGTTCCTAAAAATTTAGTTTTAGTTTTAAATCGAGATTATTAAAAAAGAATTTTGAAACAGCACAATTAACGAAATTCTTATGAATTTCTGATTAAATCACATGGAATAAGGATCTATATGCTGCAATGTCTAAGCTAGCTTGACACACGAAAATAATCAAGTAGGTTTTAGGCTATCTCTTCACTGTTTAACTAGGCAGGGTTCCATAGGTATAAAAAGGTATTAATTGCATTTTTAAAAAGAGCAACTATATTATTTAACTTTTCTTATATTCGATTTTACAAATATTTAACAGGCTTTTAAAGTTTAAGATGACGTATTTCGTATGGAACAAACATCAGTTCAAGATTTAAAAGCCTGTTATAAAAATTCAAAAGGATAAACTAACTTCTTAAATTGGGTTGGGTGGAACCTTGATGTTTTAAACAAATGTTTACAAAAAATGGTCCTTCGAGCTGGATTCTATAGATTTTGATTGACTGTAACACTGCAAACATTTTTGTATCTTTGAACCATGAGAGTGTGACGTACTACAGCTATTTAATAGTGTGTTCAGCCAGCAAGACATGTCTAGTGACTCGGTGACAGGGCTGTCCACGAGACAAGAAAGACCACAAGGCAAGACTCTGTATCGGTCTCATATAACTGATTCTCGCCTCGTTCTATAGTACCATCTCGTTGTCGTCAATTTATTTTTTTTTATGGAAGAAATATCGAAAAAAGTTTGAATTTCCATTACCTCTATAAGGCACAAATACATATTTATATTACAAAATTTAAAAATGCATTTTTTTAAATTTAAATCTTTTTTACCCAGATGACATAAATTGCCAAGGATCTATCTAAATACGGTCCAAAATATATAACCGTATAATGTTTTAAAACCATGAGGGCCAGTTGTACAAACGTGGTTCAATACTTTATCCATGGTTCAGAAATTTTAAGTCGCTGATTTTGGCGGATTAACTTGGTTTCAACGATAGTTCAAGAAGGTTCAAGTATCACATGTCTGAACCATCGTTGAACCCTAGTTAATACGCCAAAATCTGTGAAATAAAATTCCTAAATTATACCGATCAATATTTGAACCACGATTGTACAGCTGCACTAAGCTTGATTCTTTAAGTGCCAGTTATACAATCGTGGGTTAAATGTTGATCCGTGTTGTTCAGAATTTTTAATTCACCGATTTCAACAGATTAACTTAGGTTTAGCGATGGTTCAGACATGTACTTGGCTATAATCACAAACTTGAACCTTCGTTAATCCACTGAAATCGGCGAATTATTCTAAATTTCTAAACTGCGGGTTAAATAATGAACTAAGTTTGTACAACTGGCCCTAAGCCAAGCAAGTAACCAAGTATTTGAGGTGTAAAGTCAAGTGGAAAGGATGTGTTGTTCCAGCGCATTTTATTCTTTACACCACCTTATACTTTTTGCATTCTTAGTTAAGTCAGTGCAGACCAACACACTATCGGGACATAGCTAAGAATAAGTGTTATGTATGTTGTATGTACGTGCCTTTAAATAAATGCATCGAATATGAAGACATTATTCCTTTGATTATGACGTATTAAATATGTATCTATATGTGGAAACTGAAGTGTTAAAGTGGATACAAACACTGTTTATCCCTATCCCACCTAAAAAACAAAAAGTGTGTCGTCATTTCCTAATAATAATTATCACTTAACAATATCGAGTTAACTTAAAAGGATCCATTTAGAAAAGCTCTCCCGCATCAAATTGAGAATGAGTTCATTTTTTATGGAGAGTCTAAACGAAAATACTCCATTTAGAATATCATCGTTTTTATTGCATTATGTTTTTGATGTGTTTTACTTTTTTTGTTTTGGGTGGTTTGTGTTGTTGTTGTTGTAACATCGCATGTGCTGTGCGTGCTGGCTTTTATTTTCCAGAATTGAGTATTTTCTAATTTTATAACATTTTTATAGACATCGTTATTTTTTTTTTCTTATACGAGTATGAATGTGCATTCAACATCATGCTTCATGGTTAACCTTATTAAATTTCAATGAATGAAGGAAATATATACCTATATGTCTGGTCTGTATATGTATAAAATACGAGTATTTTGAATTTTAAATGCTTTTTTTTAATTGAACTCCAATAAAGATAAAATATGTATTTTCAACCTCTTAATCAATTCTTAAGTGGACATTAAAAAATAGACGTGGAAGTGCATAATATATGTACTACATCCATATACACACTCGTATACTATTTATTCATTTTGCGGGGGCGCTATATGTCAACGAAATAACCATTTATCATGAGTCTGAATTCTATTTAAATTGAATTTTTATTAAACTATAAGACCTTAAAGCTTTGGACATAAATATTTCAAAATAAAAATTTCAATATTATACAAAAAAAAAAATTAAAAAAAAAAAAACAAAAACTGTGTTAGTTAAGTGGCGCGAAAAAACACCATAGAAGGAATTCATCGTTTCAAATATTTTATATTCAAGGTTTTATGATTTATGAAAATTATTATTCAAACTTCGAAACGCCAGATTAAATATATTTTTTGTTAGTTTTATGTTGAGTTACGCATATTTCATAAAAGCTTAATCGTTTTTTATTTTTTTTTTTTTATTTTCATTTTAGTTTTTGTTTATATTTTTGTTTGTATATTTTTTTATTTTAATTTGCTAAATCCGCTTTGACTTAAAGCATATTATATTAGTTATGAACATTTAAACAAAATATACTGCTTCATTCGTATAGGAATATTCATTTGTATGTATGCATTTATTCTAAATATTTTGTGACATGAAAAAGAGTAGAAGAGAATTCATAATGAAATTGGAAGGCATACACAGCACACATGTGTTTTCTATGTGGACTTGTTAAATCCCCAAACTAATATAAAATTTAAAATCCATATTTGTTTTTGGTGTCGTGACTAAAATGGGTTTTATCGTTGTGAAGATGAAATTCAATTGCAACCGTCACAATATACACTTAATAATTCAAAAGGATAAAATGTTTCGGTATAATAACATGTTCTGTAGTGTTTTTTTTTTTTTTTTTTTTTTTTTTCAAGGACTGTTGAACTTACTTGGAATTTTGAGTGAAATTGTTTTTTTTTTTGTTTTTAATCTGATATTAGTGCTTTGGGAAAAGTTGACATTTTAATATGTTTCCTTCAAAGTTGAGTTGTTTTATACATTATAGCTTTAACGAAAGTCCGTACAGAATTTTGTTAAAAATATAACATACCCACTTGAGAAATGTGAACCTCAACAAATGTTTTGGATTTAAAGAGACTGGGGTTTTTATTTCGTACTCAAAGTAAGAAAAGGTCATAATTTTTTAACATAATAATTATGTCGAAAGAATTTTCGGCAAACTTTCCGCAGTAGATTCACAAAGAAATGCAGTAGATTGAACTTTTTTGCAGTAGATTTGTTTTATTATTATTTTATTTTTTTTTTTTTCAAAAAACAAAGAAGACTAAAATTTAAAAAAAATATATTACAGTGTTTTTAAAAATACATATTGTTAAATTTCAGACTATGTTCAAGTTATCTCAAACAAAAAGAAAAAGTGTCGTATTAATTAGGTATATTTTTTAATTTTAAATTCCCTGCCGCTACTATGTCTTTCATGACTTTGGCCTTTACCAACACTGTGCATTGCTACTTAAGAAATGCATATAAACTAAAATTGCATTGACTTAATAAGAATTCAAACCTTTTTGTTCAGATTTTATTAAAAACTTGCCCATATTATCACGTTTTCCAACATAAAAAAAAAAAAAAACCCAAATTAACCAAAACAAAATTTCCGTCAGCTTATAGTCGAAAGCTTTATTAAATAAGTTAAGTTGAGCATCAGTTTCCTGAAGAATTAGGATGATTGCAATCAATGACAAAATTGAAAAATTATTTTTGGGTTATTTGTTTAAGGGCAATTTTTTGTAAAACTAAAAATGCAGTAGATTTGATTTAAAGGCAGTAGATTTATTTTGAGAAAAAAATGCAGTAGATCTACTGCAATTGCAGCAAAGTGGCAACCCTGCCGCTGATTAGACGTCTGCATTTCCACTTCAATTTTTGTATGATATTTATCCTACAGACTAAACCAATTAAGCGATTTTCTTCAAACTTCGGGAACAAGATTTGGGTGATTCCCTAGTGGCAAAATTTTTAGCTAAAAAAATAACGGTACTTGCTATTCAACCGTTATAAAAAAAAATTATTTATCTCAAAAACGACTCTAACGATTTTTTTTTAATTTAAAAAAAAAAAAGTCCAAATTTTTTTTTTTGAAATATAATTTTTTTTGAAAAAAGGTTCATGAATTTTTTTTTAAAATTATGGTCTTAGTTGTATATAATTATATTCTTAAAAATGGCATACCAAATTTTTTTTCTGAAAAATTTCAAGAAATTTTATATATAAAAAATTAGTTTTTAACAAAACCGCTCCAACGATTTTTCAAATTTTTTCTACAAAAATTTAAATTTTTTTTAAGAATTGAGATGGTTTTCTTCATTCTGAGATTAAAAAATTTCAAGTACTTGTTCAATACCAGCCGCTTCCACCTTAAGTTTTTTTCAGGGCCACTACCTTTTGCGAGGAAGTGACAAATCCTCCAAGTGCCGCTCATTTCGGATTCGGCAATAAACTATAGGTCCCCTCCATTCCTGCAGACACGCACACAGGAATGGTTGAGAGTTATAAGTCACTAGGCCCTGCTTTTTATTGTTTTAGATTTCAATTCAAAGTCTAAGGTAAATAAATTGAACTTTGAGAATTGACATAAAATAAATTAAGAAAAATTAATGTTTAGATTTCAATTTTATTAATTTTTCTCGACAACGGGCCCAATGATTTTGACAAAAAACTGTAATGATCAAATAGTAATGTTGAAAGCGAGTCAAATCCAATTCTTAAAATTGACAAAACTTCTTGAGATAAGTATTGAAATAATACAATGGCATGAAATAAATGTTATAAATTTTAAAAACAATATCAACGAAAGAATGCAGCCTTGTGGTATCCTTTTTTGGAGTTCAATATCTTCTGACAGCTCGTCATGAATTTGATACTTAAATATTTGAGATTAACCCCATACACAACTTACCAACCACTATATGGCTTGGACCATGTAATTGAGGCTTTGTTCAATAAACAAGATTTATATCTTACCTAGTTTTAACGCCTCCATGAGGTTAAGCGTAAGTAACATGTGTGAAGGCTTATTCTCGTACACAAAAAAAAAAAAAAACAGAAACGAGTTAATAAAATCATTTTCTTTGCACATTCTTTCATAATAATTCTGAATTAATTCAAACCTCTTTCAAAGAAAAAAATAAATTGTGGCGCCGCTGTTTGAGACTTGACGTCAATTTCAACAATCAAACATTATATTATACATCGACGATGTAATCTGGGTATAACATGGTGTCATGTAATTAACGACAGAATCACTTGTTTCTTGTATCTGCTACAAAATTTTACACCAAAAACACATAAATTCAAATCCACCTGCATTTTCATTTTGCTCTTTCGGTCATCGATTTGAGAAGCTTAATTATCAAAGTTCACGGGGTTTGGTCTGAAGTTTACAAAATGTATTGTGCATTATTAATGTCTAACTTATCGAACGCACCCATTTTAGTATTTACTTGTTTCTATAAACCTAAACAAAAATCGTATAACCTCCAGCTAATTTTCAAATATCAGAGCATTATACATACATTACAGATAGGCCGATAGACGCTAAAGCTTAACATCTCTGTAGATACACTCTGGTTCTTATATGATGTAGAAAAAAAAAATTTGATATACATAGGTAGTCCAGAAATACTTGTTTAGGTCAGATCAATTTGAGGAAATTTATAGATCGTTGGATGAAGTCAGATACAGTTTTTTTTTTATGGCTGATATACTAAAACTTGGATAAGGAACTGGTTTTCGAGAATGCATTTTCCTATAATAACATACCTACCAGATGGAGGAAGGAGCAACGAATTGGCTCATAAGCGGATGCTTAGGTTCAGTTTTTTTTTTTTAACTCTAATCGGTTTTTTGTTTTAATTTATTTAATTATTACATTTTAATTACCTCATTTAACTATCGTGAACAGGAATCTTGATTGAAGTTGATTAAGAAAACAAAAAAAAAAAAGGAATAACAGAGGCGTGAAAAGATTATAGGGATTGGGACAATGTTGATACTTTGAACTATTTAAGATAATAAAATCTAAGAAAAATGAATGTTTTTTCTGTCGTCAAATTGTAACATCATGTTTTGTTGTATGTTTTACAGAGAAAACCAAGTTTTTAAGAGCAAAAGAATTGATTTTTCGTTTGTAAACGAGGTTTTAAAGATGATTCAAAAAAACATTTAAATCATTTTCGATAGGAAGTTTAGTACGTGCAGGTGATTGTCTAATAATTTTGTTGTGGTGGAAATGTAGATCAATTAAAATGGATTTTAATTAAAATTGAATTTTAATTAGAAAAACATAAAGCAAGTAAAACAACTTGAAATGATCTGAAATACATTTTATTACTATTGTTTTCTTTATATTTAACGAGATACATATTTAATTCCAAGATAAAAATAAAATTTTTATTCAAAACGATAAAATTTTTCCGTAACGAAACATAACTATATAATGTTTTTTTTTGTTTTTTTTTAATGAAAGAATGATTTCTTTGAAAAATCTTCATCAAACTTTATAACTAGCCAAGATCTCAAATGCAAATTAGGGGGCTTCAGATTATGACAAACATTTTATGAATAGGTAAAACTATAAAATTACAAACATTTTATAAATAAAATATTTATTTTTTGTATTCTTTTTCTTATCAATTCTAAATACATGTAGAAATAAAGAATGAAAAAGAAAAGAAAAATACAAACAAAATTAATTCAAAATTATTATTAACTTGGCATTTTTGTTCCACTTGGACTCATCACTTGACTTGTGAGGGCCTTGTTAATACTCTATTTTTGTTAATTTTAGTTCATCTTACATAGTGTGACATAATGTATATTTAACAAAATTGCAGCATATGTACATACGAGAAGGGGACTTAAAAAAAACATGTAAAAATGAAAAAATCCATTGAAAGTTTTAGCAGTTTGTCGATTCTCGCGGCGATTCCAAAGGTTTTTAATGAAATTTGTCATATACATTATGTACAACAGTATATTATTACGTTCAATAGGGCACATGAAATCTACTAAGGTACCTCTACCTACTAGACTTGAAAAAATCATGTCGGTGTTTTAGAAGGATTACATAAGGGCTAGTTGTACAATTGTGGTTCAAAAATTAATCCGTGGTTCAGAAATTCAACGTTAGTTCAGGGATGTAATTGGTTATTACATACCTACTTGAACCTTGAACCGCATTGTGGAACCTGAGTTAATCCACCGAAATCGGCGATTTAAGATTGCTGAACCACGAGTTAAACATTAAACCACATTTGTACAACTGGCTCTAAGGGCCAGTTGTACAAATATTTGATCCGTGGTTCAGGAATTTTAACTCACCAATTTCGGCGGATTTACTGTGGTTCGCCGAAATCGGCGAGTTAAAATTCCTGAACCACGGATCAAAATTTAAACCACGATTGTACAACTGGCACTAAGTCGATTAACCTTAATCCCACCAGACAGAAATATAATTCGTAGACGATTTTTTCCATTTTCGTAATTTCGTGATATCTTGATATATTATATAAAATCTTGATATATTACATAAAATCCTACTATCATCTTTGTATATTAAATTTTAATGCTACATGAAACTTTGCCCCAATGAAAAATGACCCCAAAAAAAAATGAAAAATAGCCCTTGAATTGGGGCTTTCTTTCATAATGTAAAACGACGACATTTTGAAAATGGAAGAATGACCCCAAACTTAATGCAAAATAACCCAAAAAAAAAAAAGAAAAGCTCAAACAAAAAGCAAAAAATGGCCCCAAAAATATATACATAAAACAATAAAACAACAACAGTGTTGGCAACACCTATATACAAACAGTACTAAAGGTAGGTGCCTTCCAATACTAAAATGTCAAGAAGGTCCGCCATGAGAAATTTCCGGCTTTTAAGAATTCCTTTCTTTCTCTTTCGACAAACAGCAAAGAACATCCCGAAGATGTCTAAGAAAATCCAAAAATTAATACGCATATAAATAAAATAAACTAATTGACAATAAAAAGAAAAAAAAAAAAACTATTGTAACTAAGGTAACTTACCTTTGTATTTATAATAATGAATTATTTTAATGAATTAAAAATGTTATATAATAAAAGTTTTAACTTGGCAACCAAGGAAGTTAATACAAGTTTATTTTTTGTTGGTGCCGATTCGTGCCAACAAACAGATAAAAGTGGGACCATTTTTCATAATGAAATTCAACCCCAAAATGAAGAATGAAAAGAGGCCCCAAAAAAATGAAATATGACCCCAATTCACAAAATTTAATCAATTTTTTGATGTTTTTGCTTTTTATATAAATTTTTGGGGCCATTTTTTATTTTTTGTTTAGGGCAATTTTTCATTGGGGCCAATTTTTATTTAGCCAAATACCCAAACTATAAGTGAAAAATTGCCCGACAAATATAATACTTATCAACAGGGTTATCAACAGGGGTATTCTCGCTCGAAGACTCCGGGAATTTGATCGAATCTCCGGGCTTTGGGGCCTGGACCTACAAAAAAAATTTTGCGGGCCTACCGTTTCATTTATTTTATCCCTGAACGCAACTTGATTTTGTTAAAGCTGAACTCTTATGTATACGAATTAATTTCGACATGGAATGTCAAGAATTTTTTGAATTTATTTAGCACCCAAAAAAAAAATAAAATGAAATAATTTAATTTAAACTAAACATCAGTTTATTAACGCATCTAATTTATACAAATAGGGAGTAGGTACCTTGAATTTTCTTATATTATTTATTTCTTCTTTTGTGATACCTCATGAAATTGGGAGTAGTTACCTTGAATTTTCTTATATTATTTATTTCTTCTTTTGTGATACCTCATGAAATAATTTTTTAATTCGAAAATTGACATGTAGATTAAAATGATTCAAAACAATTAAAATTTCTAGTAAAATTACAGCCGTTTAGATTTAGATCAATATTTAGGTCGCTCGCATCGCTAATTTCTTTTTTTCATACAAATTTTATGTGAAATTTTCCTTTATTTGCTTCTTTATTTTATAACTTTACAACCGGTTATCGTACATAATTAGACATATTCTTATAGGAAATTGAATGGTCTAAAAAAATGTCGCTAACTTCTTATCTAATTGTTGCACTCTTTCCAAAGTTATTAAAGGTTTTAGTGGATAGTTTATTCCACGGTTTTTTTTGATTCCCTATGGAAAATATCAAAAAATGAAAAATGTACCCAAAATTCACAGAGGTGACATTTGTAGGTATGTGATTCAAATCTCGAGTTCACTGAGTTTGAAAAAAAAAAATAAGTAAAAACCTTCCAATTTGGTATCCCTATACATATCGCAAATTAGAATTAAAAGAGTAGAAAAGTCTGTCTATACAAAAGATTTCTTTATGTTCATTAACTATTTGAATTCGCAAATAAAACCAAAATTCTTAATGAGTAAGACTTGCAAACTTCCAATTACTTCCAGGAAATGTCAATTGGTCTCAAAATATACAACCATATAATGACCAATCATTTAGCTAAAGCTATGACCCAATTTACCCATTAAAGTGCCAGTTGTGATATCATACAAATTATGAAGCTAGAAGACTTATTTCCTTTTTCTACTCACAATCAGTGATCCAATAAGAACTTCTAATTAGCGTTTATTTTAAGTTTTAAGTAACCGTTATGCTAACAATCGCGTTAAGAAATCATCTTAAAATTTAAGGTCATGTATCCCAATTTAGCGCTTGATGAAGAATCTGAGCAAATTAAGATCCAAAAAAAAGTGCATGATTTGAAAGAGAACTGTGCTAATAAGACTTCATGTTCTTATCAAAATTGTAAAATTAATTATACATTCAATTAAACTACATAAAACACAACAAAAATAAAATGCAAATACAAAAAAAAAAAAAAAAAAATTTACTGGTGTGAACGTCAAAAATAATAATGCTTCTTCTGCTGAGAAAAAAAATCCAACATACACATACCCGGAATTTCACTTTAATTGCTTAACTTAGTAACATAACTAACAAAAACAAAAAACACTAACAAAATGCCCACATATTTTTGAAGCTGTCCAAGTCTGATGATAGATCAAAACCAAGAAACAGACAACAATAATAAGAAATAATAAAAAAAAAAAAAAAAATAAGAAAAAAACACCGACAAACAACCGACTCGTGTAATTAATTGTTCGTTAAACTTTTTCATTTAACTTTAGGTTTGCCGTTTTTTTTTTTTTTATTACCTATACACCTGTGGGAATCATCAGGAATAATCAGCAATACATGCATTCGTATAAACGGTTATACCGAAGATGATTGTTAAATTAGTTAAACTTGTATGTAGATACATACACTAGACCGTGGGAGAGGGTCATGGTGGTCTTACAACCCCCTTAAAATGTAAAGGATAGGAGAAAATATATTTCATCTATTAGACCTGGGCCAAGCGATCTCGAGATAATTAAATTTATCGCAACAACAAAATATCACTAAAGGTCGCTTCCTAAGAAAATAATTATTTTTTGTTTTTCATTTATTTTTTTGAATAAAGTAAGTAAATTATTTTCTCAATATGTAAATTGTAATAAATCTTCTTAATCTAAAGCAACATCGCCCAAATAAAAAATTTTTTAGACCTTTTTATTGCTTTTTAATTCATTGAAAAGAAAAAACTATCCCCTTGCGAAATATTTTTCGGGATACGGCCCTGCCTACATTCACTAAAAACAGCAAAAAAGGGGAAATAAATATTACAAGCTCTCAGCTTCGGAAGAGGAATAAGCGAAACTGCCAAATAACTTAATGAAAACAAAGCCAAAATTTCCTTTACCTATCTATTGCGGATAGAAGTTTCTCTTAACAGTATAACCTACTCAAAAAAGCCCGCCAACCTAATACAACAAAACAAATAAAAATTGACCCAAAACTTTACCTGGTGTTTCAGGAAATTTAGCCCTAGGTTATGTGGCTCTGGCTGGCAGTTTTGCTACTGCCGCGCACAAACGCTCGTTTACCTATGAGTATAGTTTTCAAAATATTATGTTTTGACATCGAAGAGAACGCAATTAATCAATCAATGATGGCGATGGGCGCCAGGCCAGGCCAGGTCTGACAAGCTGAGCTATTATAAATGTAGGTAGGTAAGATAGGTAGGTTATACATCAAAATAATAATTTTGGTAACAAGAGTTCCCACCTCAGGGTTTATTTATTTTTGTTTTGTTTGTTTTTTTTTTTTCTATTTTTTACTAAACTTTTGCGTGGGACTTTTTGGCAGTGTAATAACCATTACTGGGTCGAAATTCATAGTCATTGAGTTTTTTTTTTATTTAAAATTTAAACTCTCCCCAAAAAAGGAAGGAAAATAAGGTGCAAAAACTTTTTGCCCCATCTAAATAAGTTTGGGACTACTATACTAAGCGAGTCAAATTACTTTTCATCCTACGCGCGCCCGTTCTTACCCACGACTCTCGACTTTAGAGTTGTATAAAGGTTAAAACAATGGGGTTTATATTTCGGGGATCCGATCAAATAGGAAAGACCATAGCAAAAGCAGCAATAATAAAGGCTGCAAAAGTTAGGATACAAACATAGGTATATTGTGTTTTTTGTGAGATAATTTATTTGATACTTAACAAGGTGTGAATTAACAAATTATTATAATAATTTTTACAACACAATTGTTCTTTGTAAAAAGAGATTAAATCAATTAAAAAAATATTGTGCGCTTTTCTGTTTTTTTTTTTTTTTTCGGGACGTTTTTCTTTTGTGCCAGATGGGAAAAAGGTTTTAGGGAAACTTATTGTTTGGGTTGTGTGTATTCTGGGAAGAAAAAAAAGTATTTTTTTGGTTGAAAAATGCTGCTTTTAGATTAAGTATCAAATTTAATTTGTATCCTTTGAGGAAACAAAGGATAACAATGGGAGTGGGTTGAAATTATTTTTTTTTTTTTTAAACTTTCGTTAAAGGCACTATCTCGAGGTTTTAATCAAATATGACATTAAGATGATTTATAGGTCTAAACTTCTTTAGTTCTGTCTTACTTTTTAGAAAAACCAACAGCGTAAATTGTTAGAGAGATTTTTTGAAATCTTGGTATATGTAGGTATGTGTATAGCTTGGAGTGTCAGTCACAAAGAGGCAAGTCATAAATTTTTCATAATCAAAAAATAAAGGTTAAAGAAAAGTTTTTTACTAAGTACTTGCGACAAGTTTTTCTTGAAAATGCTTTAATTAAAATAATGTTTTAAATAGAACCACCCTTTAAACTTTTATTAAACTTCATAGAAAATTAACCATTATTAATGAAATATTAAGCCTTATAGTTTCACGCTACAACGTCACAAAACTTGGGAAAAATAAACTTAATCGCTCAACTCAATATTTATGAAATACCATGGAAGCCTTTATTTTATGCCACTTAACAAATATATAGTTTATGTAGTTTAAGGTATAATTATAGATATATGTGACTATACACGAAAATGAACAATATGATACTGTTTTGCACATACATGGAATTCTAAGTTTAAAATAAAAAATTGTTAAAATCGAAAAAATAATAAATAAATTAAGCAACTTCTGAATTTGTGCTAACACCAACGCGATGTACACCATAAGATTTTCTTAACAAATCTAAATTTAAAACAAACTAAATTTTTAATCCGAAGATTTTTCTTCTTCTGAAATAAATCTGAAAAGTAGAAGACTTAGCACTATTTAATTGGACTTGTTGAAATATTGATTCAAAATAGCTTTTAACGGCCCTCAGTCAATAAAAATTGGCGTTTTGTCTCTGCGATCTCACTTGAACTCATCAGTTGACTAGTGAGGACCTTGTTAACGGGGCGAAATGCCAATTTTTATGGACTAAGGGCCGTTAAAAGCTATTTTGAATCAATAATTCAACAAGTTAAAATAAATAGTGCTATAAGTCTCCTACTTGGCTGATTTATTTCAGAAGTACAGTGAAACCCGGATAAATGCCTATCGCATAAGAGCCTAACGCGTTTAAATACCTTTTATTTTTTAAGAACTTAAATTTTGAGGAATTTTTCATATAAAACTCATCTAATAAGTAACTTTCGCTTAACTGCCTTTTTTTGGAATAATTCTTTTAAGTACACAATTGAAATCAGCGCTTCCTTTTTTAAAAGTTACCGATACTAATCAGTTGATGTAATTTTGTTTCTTATTTTTAAAATAAAACGTTGTTTTATTGTAATTCTTTTTTTATTTTTGTAAATATAGAGATATAAGTGCTTATGCGCACTTAAGCGGTTTTCTTATAACTGCACAACCCCGCATAAGTGCCTCTTAAAACAAGGCATTTATGGTGAGGCACTTATCCTGGTTTTACTGTATATAGAATTTGTATTATTAAAAAAATCCTCGTATATAAACATTACCAGGTCACGGGCACAAAAAACTTCCAGCTTTAATGATTAGGAATTCTGATTTGGTTGGATATATCCAAATTTTTAGTCAAAATCGAATGAGTCGTTTTCGAGAAAAATAACATTTTATTTTTTTTTTAAGTTTTTTTTTTTTTTTTAAATCAGAAGAATATTTTTATGAAAATTGTTCAAATTATTGCATTCATTTTTTGCTAAAACCAAAATAAAAAAATTGTTCTATGTGAAGTTCCACTAAAATTTAAACTTAAAACTATAAAATTGACAGTATTACAGAACACAACTTTTTCGCCTTCCCTATCATCGCACAGTGGTCAAAATCAAGAATCTACGTGGACAAAATTATTTTTTTCTTTAAAATGAGAGCTTTTATTGTTTTTATTAAAATTTGATTATTTGTTTATACATTTTGTGAATATTAAACCGATATAAGGAAATTAAATTTAAGGAAAAAGCTTAGACAAAAAACGATCTAATTTTACATTTCATACAAATTGTTGGTGTATTACAAAAAAAATTAAAAAAAAATATATAAACACATTTTTTATATAGCTTAACTAATTTATTTTATTGTTCTTACTCTCAAAATGAAATTCTTTTTTTTTTTTTTTTGAGAAAAAGACACTTCACTTTGTTCAGCACGATCTTAAAATTTGACAATCAAACAGATGACTAGAATCGATTGTATTCAATGTTTACACTTTGGGCTGACCTAGCACCTTCAATTAAACAGGGATGGGTTTAATATTTTGCACATTTTTACTTCAACATTATTTCTATGGAAAAACAGAAACAAAAAAAATAAAAATAATTTTGTCCACCTAGATTCTTGATTTTGACCACTGTGCATCGTAATATGTATTAAGTTTGCTCAAAATCTCGAGTTCAATTTTTTTACGAATTCATAAATTGCATCGCAAGTAAAGAGTGCCACAAAAAATTTGTAAATAAAAAACAAAAAATCGAAAAACAAAATAATATTTCTTTAGCGAATGCAACTGACTTCTTTTAAACTTTCTCGTAAACAATATCACAACATTATAGGTTTGTTTCTTATAAATTTTTCTCAATAAACCTGGCTAAATGTCAAATTTTGAGGAGTGCAGATGAAATACTCTCACGAGGGAAGGAAAACTGTCAGATGTCGGAAACGGTTTGCGCACTAATTTGCACCAACTCGAATAGCTTATTAAACGTCAAAAATTTCTACTCGAATAGAGTTGCCGTAAATCAATGATAAATTTTAATCGACATTTCGAAGAATCCATCCCAAGAAAATTAATTTTAACAAAGATTTTATTTCGTTTAAATTTGTTTTTCTTTTTGTATACGCTCTTTAAATTTGTAAGGATTAATTAAATAAACAAATTAGCATAAAAGTATTCTGAATAAATGCGATATCAACTTTTTTTATATTTTCATCAAATATCTAAAATATTTTTTATCTAAAATAAGGACGTATTTTTTGTATCATTTACCTCGGCATGACATAATACACAAAGGTTTCATAATGATTTTGTTTGACTCAAGCTTTCCAACAAAGATAAAACACAACATTACTGATAGTACCTTAATTTGTAAGCTATTCGATATAATTTTATATAGAATTAAAAAGTTTCCAATTAAATAGTCACGTTTGAAGGAATTAAGAATTTTATCAAATATTCAAATCAGTCAAACTGAATAACTTATTGAAATATAAATTCAGTCGGTTTAAAAAAAAAGAAGAAAAAAAGACAAAAACTAATTCAATTACCAAATTTTTCAAACAATATGGTCTGATCAAAGTACATACAAAGTCATCCCCATCAACCTTTGATGTCTACCTATAATAATGAAGAAGAAGAAAAATATTTTAATTCTTATCTTTACTCCGAAATTGGAGAGCAATAAGTTCTATTATGTATGTATAATACATTATACTGTATTTTATCTAAAACGACATCATTAAAAAAAAAAAAGGCGCCACTGTGCATCTTAAGTTAAAAATAGTTCAAAGTAAGTCATTTTATTACATCGACTTGAGAAAATTGATTTTATGACTGATTTTTAAGATGCATAAATAATGAGATGGGTGGCATCTTGAAAGAATTTCGAGTAAAAATATGGATGTTTAAGAAAATGTTTCACTATAATTATATTGTTATAATCGAGGATAGGTTTTATAAGCGTACATAAAAAAGTCAAAATATTTTGTTTTATTTAAAATCAAAGTCATAATCATCTTATATCAATTTCAGAGTCTTTTATATTAACGAGTAGGACTTTGAGCTTGACTAAATTGACAATGACCTTTATTGATTTTATAAACATTTTAAAAGACTATTAAGATTTGTTGTTGATATAATTTGAATTCATAAATCAAGAGATAAAAATAAAATGTTTTGTGATTTATTTCATGTGATAAAATAACTATAATGATTGAGTTACATAATGAGTATCAGTATCTAGTATCAGGTTAAGTCCTTTCTTTGACTATCAATTACATTACTCCTCGTATTTATATTTTAAATTTCGAGAAATCTAATACCAACAAAAATATATATACTCACGTTGGGCGCCATTTTAATAAGAACTAAAATTAATTTAATTTAATAGTGTGGCAAGTGTCTCGCGATCCATATAAATACAATAATTCGTATTGGAATTATTTGAAGCAAATATAATTCTTGGGGGATGGGTATTTCAAATAAACAACGAAAATAAAAGTATTAAATATTCATCTGTCTTTCATGCGTAAGCCTTCAATTTCTTTTCCATTACTTTGCAAAAGGTATAATATTAACGTCTCGATAGATAGAAATCAATATTAATTAGCTTCAATCTACTGGGAAATATTGTCATTATTGCTATTCCCAAAGCATCTCCATCAATGGCAAAATTCAAGGAAATGGAAATGAACAAGGCAATAGAGTTGCTGTGAGGGCTCTGCTCTGGACATATATAAATTTTGATTGATATATCCATAGTTACCGGTATTGGCTTTGTATGCTGTAATTTCCACTTTTCGTTATTGCGGACAGAACCATTTGGCTCCTGATTTTTTTTTCAGGTTCTCGAGATTCTGGCTCATGCATCTTCAGTTCTAGAGGTCATTGTGAAAGATATTACCTACCATGTCATATTTTCTGAACATGTAGCTACTACTAAAAGAATAATCTTTTAAAAAATACAAAATACAAATATCAAACGAATACATACCTACAAATATTTTGTGAGCTATTGATTTTTCGGGATTTAGTTTTTTGAGATTTTCCTACCACTTCAGTGAAAAATAAATTTCTTCCGCTTCAAACTTCCTGAAGATTTATGTCCTTGTATGATAAACTAAACAAAAACATAGATTTAAACTATGCCTAACTGGAAACAAAGTTCTTAAAACCATTGAGCAATTTCCTGTTGTATAGGTTTCTGAAATATTGTGGGTGACTCTAAAAATATGCTCATTTCCACTTAGATATGTATGTATGTATAGCTTCCCCAAAAAGTTCTGCTAAAAGTTTTATGTTCAAGTTATTTGTCAATGCCCAACAAATTTCAATTTCAACAAGAGTTATAATATGTATATGGTAGGTATGTCGTAAAATTTTTAGTAATTGCTATAACGATTTCCACCATCACTTTATCAGCAAAACTTATTTCAATGGATTTAAAACACGCTGACTCACCGAAGAAAGGAAACTAACGCTATTTCAATATTTATTTGTGTATGTATGTATGTATATCCTACCGCATGCATACATATACATACAGACATAATAAATTTATTCCAACCCCACACATTAAAACTTTCTTTAAGGCAAGTAGGTTTGAACTGAAGAAGAAACAAACAAAATATCTTCTTAAAATATGTTAAGTGTGTATGGCGTTAGCGTTGCGTTATGAGGGAAGATTCTTAAGTTGCTACTTCAAATATCGTTATAAGAGATACATAAATGTGTCTAAATGTATGTTTATAAATGACGTATACCTAAGGGTAAAATATTTCAGTATATAGTTTTAAAATAATACTAACGTCTTAACAAAATATAACTTTTGTTTTGAAAGTTGCATTTAAAATAATATTCAAGATTAAACATACTTTAGAAATCATATATGAATGTGTAGATATTTATGTTCAATGTTCTCGTAACAAAATTTTAATCTTGATTTGTTTATGCAAGTGTTTCTAAGTAGACAACAACGAAGTGCACTTAGGTTATTTTATAAATAGTCCAAAAGTTACCATACAGAGTGGAATAATAAGAAAATTCTTGAAAGAAGCCAAAAATTTATTTTTATTATTCAACGTCTGCAGGGTCCGTCAAGCTTTAAAAACTGTCTTTAGTCACCTTAAAAATGTAGTTTTTAAAATTCATTTCTCTAAATAATTTTTGAAAATTACTCATCAAAAACTTTGCGAATTTGAAATTCTGTAAAATTATAACGCCGAATTTCAGTATTGGTCAATTTACTTATTTCTTTGTTCAAAATTCTAAGTTTTAAAATTCAATTGATCGAAATAAAAACCTAATTTTGGAACAAAAAATTATTATTTTCGGGTTTATACGAAATATTATACATTCAGAACTACGAAACAAGGATATATGTAATTGAGGATGCATCAGAGCTATAAATTTACAAAGTTCAGAAATCTGAATTAATCCCTGACAGATTTTACATTTGAACCATTACAATTGAAACGTACAGGACCTTAGGATTTAAAAATTTCTAAAACTAACTCGTAGAGTATTATTTAGAGTTTAAAGGACTAAATTCAATTTTAAGCAAAATTTTGTTTGGAATTTATCATGACTTGCAAAAAATTACTTAATTTTTAAAATAATGGAATGTTGAAATAAGTTGAGATTTTATTCCACAAAACAACTTTTCAACTTTTCACTTTGCACTTATGAAATTGAATTTTTGGGCAAAGTTCGGTTAGTGTTTCTCTTCCACAATATTCTTTGAAAATCTCACTTTGCACCAAGCAAATTTTTGCAAAGTCTTTGCACTCTATGCAAAGCCTTGCCCTCTCCTTAAAAGGAAGTGTACAAAGTGTTCCACAAAGCATTTAATCATCTTTGCATTAGGGATGCCCATAGAAAAAATACATCGATGTTTTATTCGATATAATACAGTAGTCTGGGCCGCTTATCATCATCTTATTCAATGAGTGGTTTCCGTGCCGCATCAATTTTAATGATTGTGTAATCCACACCAACCACACACACAATGGAATCCACCCATCATAAAAAACTTTTCAGCAATTATACCACTGACGTCATCGGGCCACCGCACTGTGTTTTGAAATAAAACGTCTATTATAACGTCGACAACTCTATGGACGGTTCTGCAAACTGTTGATTTTGCAACACCATGCATAGCTGCAACTCCATGGTACTGGCAACCATTTCGGAGCCAATGCAAGCAGAGTAGCAGTTGATTTTCAGCCGACAAAGCATGACTGTGCTGTTTTTTGTGCTCTAATTTTCTCCAATTTTATTTAAAAGGAAATCAACTTGAATTCGATTTAAACGAAAACACTCTTTAAAATTAAAGTTTTGTAGTCCCGAAAAATTAATTCGGTCTTTATAATTTCTTGTCTTCACTACCGTCGAACAAAAACTCACGTCTTAACATTTTGAAAGCTATGAATTTGTAAAGCCATTGTTTACCTTGCAAACTTTTGACAAACTTATCAAAATTTGCTTTGCAAAAATAGAATTAACAGTTTTTGTGGAACGAAACAGCATAATTATTTGTAAAGTCTTTGCAAATTACACTTTTCATTTTCAACTTATTACTGATCAAATTTTATAGCTCTGAGGAACATAAACTTTTGCAAATTGACGAAAAATTTGTTAAGTGCAAAGTGAAAAGTTGAAAAGTTGTTTCGTGGAATAGGGCCAAGGTGTGTCTATATGTGAAAAAATTTAGATAATTAAATAATTCTGTAATTCCGAAATTTGAAAATCGTAATCTGTCAAAATTTAGAATATCATACATATTAACAATAAATTTTTCAGGGTGTCCAAAAAGTCAGTTCTTGTTTGTGTGTGAACTCAATAAATCTGAGAGAAGATATTTCCCGGGCGCCATTCTAACAATTTGGTACGGCGAATTTGTCTTGAAAACTTTTTTTTATTATTCTTCATCAAACAAAAATTAGGATAAACAGTCAGCTTCGCAGTAAAACAGTGTTTAATGTACGAAAAAATCATTTTTATGTAATTAAAAATTTTTTGTAAGTAAAAATTTCAATTTGAAAAAGTCAAAAGTACCAAACATTTTTTTAATAATTTGGACTTTAAAATTTCCACCGTAAAAATGGTTCGATTTTAAATGGTATTTACCGATACAAGAAATTATTTATTAAAAAAGTCAAAAGTGACGAAAAAATTAAAAAGTTTTGTAAATATAACAAATTTCTTCCGTTTTCTCTTTATCTGTTTTTTTTTTTTTAACTCAAACTAACCCAATCTCCTTATAACTAGCTAAATTTGTGCATAATTTTTATTTATTATATTAAATTTGCCACTGTAGTCCTGATTGATGAAATAGACAAATAATACGGTAGTACTCTATATATATCTTAAAACTCTACCACTCCAAGTTTATTCATAACAGCAACTTCCTAAGACTTGGTCGTGTATTTACTTGATTTATTAGTCAATTTATTCGATATAATGTTTTGTGGGATGTTTTCAAACTGAGCAAAAAAAAAAATAATTGCTTCAACCAGCAACATAGTGCTTAAATATATTAATTAAAAAAGTACTTAAACAGTGAAAATATTATAGTTTTTGGTTTTTGTAAATTAAACTCTATTTGTATAAAGATTAACATTTTTGTTTTCCATCAGCTTAACTCTGTATATAAAAACAGTGTCACGAGTGCAATAAAAAATAATTTAAAGCCCATAAATTCATGTCAAAATCCTTTATTAATTTGTTTTCTTCTTTAATTATTATGTTGGTTATTTTATCCATGTGTTCATTTGAATTGAGCTAAAAATAATAATGTTCAATTATATCAAACAATGCAATACCGCTGTTTGAATAACCCCATGTGATCTATCAATTAGAATATTTTTAGTTTTTTTTTTTTTTTATTCTAATGAAACCCAATTCCCTAACTGGCCACTTAATCAGGAGCAGCATAAACTACTATATTCAACATAGTATTCTGGCCTCTATGTATCTGTATCTTTTTTTTTTTTTTTTTTTTTTAACTATCACTATAATCATCAATAATATGAACATGAACAACGAATTCTTAATTAAGCTGAAGTTGGTTTATCATTTAAGACAAAACCAAATCGAAAAACATAGAAACAAAAACAACAACAATTCGAATATCCAACGGATTTTGAATTAATTAAAATTTATTTGTATGAACACACATTTTGTATCTTTTTCTAAACTAGTTTTTTTTTTTTTATTTATGTATATACATATCTACATAATGTGTCTTTCATTTAACTTTGTTCTCTTTCTTTAATCATCTTTAATATCTCTTCGGCGGCGGGTCTTAATTATTATATTGCTTAGCTTAGAAACGACTCAAACTATACACAAAAAAAAAACTATAATGTTAGAAAGGAGTATTGTATTTGCTTGAAGAAACAAAAAGGAAAAAAAAAGGAGAAATTATTATTAATTAATAGCTCGATAGAGCATAAAGATTGTCGTCCATAATATAACACAGTGCTTGTTCGATAGGTACACATAGATGGCGCTGCAAGGCATTGGGTAGGGTATATGGGTTTGTTTGCATCGAGTGGAGATGTGGAGAACATGTTTCTAGATCATAAATGGATTTATGTTAATCGAATGTTTATAATAGCCGAAGTCGCATTGATTTATGTTAAAAATATATCGCTGTATAGCTCAATGATAACGAATAACATTTATTAGTAGGCAATTTAGCTATTCATTATTTAGTACAAGTTCGGACTTTAAAGATATGCTAATGTGACTGGCAGCAGATAGACACTGTTTAACGTATACAAATATAACCACCAAGCGACTTAATGGCGCCAGCCATGCCAGTTCTTTGCGGATTCTGGGGCGAAGCAGTTTATTTTTTTTATTATTTAAAAAATCAATTGAAAGTGATTACTTGGAATTTTCACTTCTATTAAGATATTGCTGAAGATGGGCATGGGGATTTCAGTTAGATGTAATTGAATGAATTTTTTTTGATGACAATAGCTATTTAAATAATTACAGAAATACCTACATTAGCAAGCTTCAAGTCAAATCAATAATTGTTAACTATACCAGCTATGCAAGTACGTTAAGGATTTTACGAGTATATCAATAAGTAAATAAATTACTGTATAGCTAGATTTTTTAGATTTTCTTAGGCGGTTCACGATAGATAGTTAGACTGAATTGTTGGAAATTGTTTCAGATATAGGGGAATGTGGCCTAAAATGGCCCCACTAGAAATCATAGAATCGAACAGAATTAGAAGGTTTTTTTTGAACACAATTCGTCAGTTTATCTGGCAGTACTGACATACGCGAAATGTTAGCAACTTCAAGCAAATGTTTTAAATTTGACAGCTCAAACTATTTTTTTATAATGAAAATGGATGGAAAATATTAAAGATTTAGTGATAAAGAAAAAAAAGCGTATGTACGGAAAATCTTTTTGTCATTTAAAATTGATTCGACAATTTTTTAACACACAGAGATCTCCATAGACTGTTTTTGTTTTTTCCTCCTACTTTTACATATTTTTTTGCAAAAAGGTTTAAGTCTAGTTAAGCTTTAACAATAATGAAAAGGTTTTATTTGTAGGTTAATTCTGGTGATCAAATCAAATAAGTTAAGGTATTTTATCACAATATATTACGTACACAAAACTTAAATCGAACTGTCTGAAGAAGGCCTGTGGACCTAGGCTTCAAACAACAAGCTTCTCCTTTAGTCTACGATACGTCTCGGGGCGATCTCACTTGGACTCATCCAAAGAAGGACGGTTGTATTCGATTTTGTGTGGACTACCAGAGACTGAAAGTTGACTAGTGAGGGCCTTGTCAATTTTTGTTAAGTTCAGTTCAACTTACATGAATTTGGAGTTTTTGATTCGTAGAAAAATTAAGTCTGTGGCAAAAATTGCATGTGAACTATATCCATAACAACAATAAAATTCCTAATCATTAATCATAAATGTTTGCCCAGGGCCAGGGTTTGTTAGTTAAATAAAGGTTTTTTATTATACAAATTCTATATTCTATATACGTACATATATGAGCATTTTTACCATAAAGTTCATGTAATTTGAACTATAAATAACAAAACTTGCATATTGACAAGGCCCTCACTAGTTAATGAGCTTAAGTTAGATCGCCGGGACGAAACACCATTTTTTATAGACTAAAGGCTGTAAAAAGGTATTTTGAGTCACAACCATATAATTTTTTTCCTCCACTTATGTATAAAATAAAAAAAAAATTGGTGGCACAACAGCTCATGAACAACTAGGGCCTAGTGACTTACAACTCTCAAACCTTTCTGTATGCGTGTCTGAAGGAATGGAGGGAACAGTTTATTGTCGAGACCGAAAGGCTACGTAAGGTGAGCGGCAATATCCTATGACAGGAGATACTCTTGTAGGATTTGTCACTTCCTCTCAAGAAGCAGTAGCCCTACTACAGTGTACTTAAGCAATTAAAAATATTGATGAAAAATATTGTGGAAACGCATTTATTTCTATTTTGGAGCTGATAATTCTAGGCTTTTAAATTAAAATTGAAATCAATTCCAAAGAACGAATAAGGTAATACAAAATTTAAAATACCCAAATAACTCATGCTTAAAATTATAAAATGGTATTTCCAAGCTATCAAAAGTTTAAGTATTAAAATACAATAAATAATCAACAATTTCTTAGGGTTGAATATATGTAAGTTTGTAATGTAAGTACCTACATAATAACTTGTATACCTATATGTATATTTCTACTTAAAAAGAAACTTTCATTATTTATTCGATATTTATAGAGACATTTTTGCGGTTTTGTTTGTATAATGAAACTAAGAAACTTTTAGAATTCATGTACCTACAATAAGTTTAAATTAAAGTCTTCAAAAAACATACTACTTACATTTTATTTTATTATCTTAAGTGTGTTTTAATTGCTTTTTTATTATTAACCTACATAAATGGAGCTCACCTTCGCAAATTTACATATTTTAGGTTTTATAGCACGTTAGTTAGACATCAGCTACTGCAAACCCTTAATTTATTTTGAAATTTTGTTCGTTGAAGTTGAATAAAATTTAAAATATACTAAAAGCACAAAGCTCTTGAAAATGTCAATGTATTTTACAATAGGTACGTACCAGTAGATAATTCCGCAATATCTCAAGCCAACAATTTATATATGTAACAGTACATACATATGTAAGTACCTACTAAATAGATAAGTGAAGCATTTCTGAGGTCACGATAAGAGGAATGAAGATTATTTAATTATTTAATGGTAATCCAAGAAAAAATGCTCATTTGCTACTCTTGACATTCTTTTATTTTTGTTCATTGAACAAATAATGCATCTTGAGTAGAAAATTAGTGTAATCTGAATAAACGCTATTACTAAGTCAATAATATGGCCGTTACGGCCATATTATTGACTTTCTTTAAAGCTAGTATTACTAAAAAACTAGTTCTATAGAGGTTTCAAGTTTTAAATATTACAAAAAAATATATTGTTTTGATTTAGATGTCAAAATATGTATGAATATTTTGATTTAGATGACAAAGTAATAAGAATCAGTGAAAAAATTAAAACTCGAAACCTGAATAGAACTAGTTTTTGCTCAAAACTAGCTTTGAAGAAAGCCAACAGTATGGCCGTAAATATCATTTTCGAGTAACAAAACAATTAAAGACTTAAAAAAAAAAACAAGTATAAGGTGCGTTTTATTGACAATTTTATAGCTAGCGCAATAAAATTTTCCTTGTTGAACAATAACAAAACCAAAAGTGCCGATATATTAGCCAGTAAATTAGTGAATATAAAAGTGGACAAATAATGTGGACTTGAACCTTAAATGTCGGTAAGGTAGTTTTTTTTTTTTTTCACTCAAAAAAGTGTATGAACACATCCAGAGAATAAAGAGTGGACATAAAAGTTGATATAGCGTTTTATTGAACTTGTATTGCTGCGCTAGCTACGAATTACGAATAAAACGCACCTATAAGTTAAAACTAAAAAACAAGAAACAAGTTAACTATAGTAACAAGTTAACAAGTCAACTAGAACCAGCACAATCTAATTCATATATTCATATGACTGTGCTCTCAACTCAAGGGGTTATTATTTTAAAATTTAATTTTTTCTGAAGGTACATATAATATACATGACATAATGTACGTCGCTAATTTGGAAAAATCAGGAAATACATAGTTCCTTTAGTACTTATATCGACCCCTTTCCGCCAAATTATCGTAAGCGACATTTTCATACTGTCACATAAAGTTAATTATTTAATTTTTTCCTGTGCATTAAAAGCAATCGGACCTTTTGCTATCTGTCAGTAACAGTATTGTTAATAATGTTCAATGCTAAAATTTGGCCTAATTGGTTTCGTTTCTGAGCAAACAGAAAACAAAATGCCGCTAACGATACTTTTATTTTTTGTCGCTTACGATAATTTGGCGGAAAGGGCTCGATATATTTTCTTGGTTAATACCCCAGGCTTCAAAGAAGTTGAGAATTAGCTTTATATATAACCTATTTCTTACAAGAAAAAATATATTTGGCTTTGTCAATATCAGGGAACTGCATCAAGATTCCTAGCCTCTATCATAACTTCAATTACTTTATAACAAGACCAATCATTTAAAATTTAAACTTAATTGGTCGAATCTACTAGATTTTTGACTGTTTAAACTATGTCTAAGTATTGCAAAACAGTCGGAAATAGACTTTATTTAATAAAAAATATTACATTTGTCAAGGTTTAGACAATCGATTATACGTTGTCTAAAGCAAGATACAAAGTTAGATCACTTTAGCAACAATTAGAGATGTTTTTTTTTTTAAACATGGACGGCTGTCTAAAGTTAGACAATGTTTATTAATACGACCAATAATCTTTAAGAAATATACAAATTCGTTTAATTAAATAACTTACCGTTCCCGAAAATTCAAAATCCAATAGATAGGTACTATTAATCAGTCGACTTAGTTCTAATACAAACACAAACACACACAAGTAAAATATATAAATAAAATTCAAAAGGTATATCCTTTTAAAGCGTTGATGTTCACACAGATTGTTAGTTCTTAATTAGAGCATGGCTTAACGACATTCACGATTTATGTGAAAACTTTTTGGCAACAAATTTCAAATTAAAAAGGAAACACACATTTATGTTAAAATTAGATGTATCTCGGTGTATCCTCCTTAACGGGGTGGATTTCCTTTATATTCACTTCCGATCTATTGAAATTTTTAATCACATTCACTTTATCCTTTTTATTTATTTTTTCTAAGTTTTTTTTTTTTTTAACTTTTCTAATATATTTTACGATTCATTGTAGTTTAGTTGAGTATAATTAATTACTTTTCTCTTTCAATTGGAATTTATTTTTCTAGCAATAGAAAAACATATTAAATGTTGGGAAGAAAACAAAATTCCAAATTCGATTAGCTTCAATAAGGGTTCAATACAAGGAGCACATGGAACAATATTATGAGTAAAACCCGTGGTCCTTTCTGACATAAATAACTTGTCTTTAATTTTTGTACAGTAAAATACTAACAAAATTTATAAATATTTAAATAATAGTTTAATTTATCCGTTTTGCACCTTGACAAATTCGAAAACAATCCAGTAAATAAAGATGGATTTTTATTTTTAAAATATATATAAAACCATTTAAGTTTTTTTTCTTTATCTATTTAAACTGGTTTTTTTTGTTGATTTAATTGAATTAATTTTTCTCTTTTTTTAATTAAATTCAGAGAATGCAAAGTCGTTTTTTTTTTAAATTTATTTCAGGTTATAAATAATTAGAAAAACAAAAACACTCAGAGTTTGAATAACAAAATAACAATCCGCACGGCACACGCACTGCAACTGCTTCGCACCATTTGACTCTGAAGTATCCACCGAATGACTGGTTAGCTTCTGACGAAGATGGTAAACTCTTGGTAAACACAGAAAACAGTTCACTGGAATCAAAATCCATTCCATATGCTCGGCTCGTTGAAATGAAGCATGGTGTTGAGATTGGAATAGAGAATGTTTGTATGGATAGAAAATAAGATACAAAAAAAAACTAAAGAGAAACGAAATGTTTAAAGAGCATTTTATTATGCGCAGCGCAACTTTAATTGAAGAAAACCTCTTTAATTCTCTTTAAAAAAAAAAAAAAACAGCAACTGGATTGGATCTACTAAAATAAACCATTTTAATGGGAAAACTGGAAGTAATTTGGATAAAAATAAATAAAATGTCCAAAATGCAGTATGAAAATGCATAGCACTTCACCAAAGAGAAAGAAAAAAGAGATAAACCTTACCCATTCGATTATTCAATTCAAATCACTCTTGAAAAAATTGATATCGTTTTTTTTTTTTTTTTTTTTTTTTTTTTTTGACAGAGAGAAATTAATACTACGGAAGAGATTCAAGATAAAATTGTATGTTAATTTTAGTTGATCTTATTAATTAAACAAATAGTAATAAGATAACATCGAAAATTAAGACTAAATTGGTAGGTATTTAAATAATAGATATATCTTAAAATTCTATTTTTGTGTTGGCTTTATTTATTGTAACGCCATAAAAGTTAATTTTGGCTAAAGAATTATTTTTGTTTAAAATATTCCTGATACATAATGATAACGTTAAAAACCCGACTGGTGTCAGGTTTCACGAAAATTGACCAAGTTGTTTTAGAAGTATTGATTTTGCAGAGAATAGTAATAGGCAACTTTTAATAACAATTTTAAAATATGTTTTGGTGACAAATTTGGTGCACAATACTATTTAAACTTTCCAGACATTATTAATTAAAAACCAAAAACTTAGTTCTATTTCTTATTCGTAAATTTTTATCACCAAAAGGTAAGGTATGCCTTCTTATTAAAATAAACTAATAATTTCAATTGAATTGAAAACATGAGCCTTTTAAGATCACGTTCCGTGTAAGTGTAACAGAAATAGTAACAGAATCTCGAAAGACAAAGGTTCGAAATGATATTTTTTTAGTGGTAGTTTTTTAGAATATTTTTTTTAGGTATTTTTAGTGGTCGACTAACTGACGGAGAAAATAATGTTATGTATTCTGAAAACAGTCCAGTTTACTTTAAGTAATAAGGTTTTGTTGCCAATGAAAGCGAATACTTGGAAAGAAGGCCCGACAATTATGTACATATAATAGCTTAAAAGGCAGCTGAATAGTTATGTATAGTATTAAATAATGTTCTTTTAAGGATTAAAAGAGATTGTAAAGAGAAATTAAATTTTTGGTTAATAGGTACTTTGATCACTTTCAAAAAAACAATTTTTAAATTTTTTTTAAAAATCCGAAATTCATTTTTTGATAAGCAGTATGATTTCAACTTTTTAGAAGCTTTTGTATAAAAAAAAAAAATATTTTAATCGGCTGTACAGATAATGAGATAGTCAGATAGATACTCTTAATAATGGCTAAATGTAAATTTTGTTTTTGACTAATTATAGACCTTACTATTATTAGTATTCAGTCGTTTTCGAGAAAAATTTGATTTTCTGTAACGGTTTTTTAATATTTATTATTTATTAATATTATTATTGACTATGAGAAAAAATTTTCTTCAAAATATCCTAAATAAAGTTAAAAAAGCGCTTAATATCAAGTTTCGTAAGATTCAACCCAGTCATTTTCGAAATATTTGGTTTTCAAAAAAAAAAAAAAAAATTGAAACTTTTGTTAAAAATCCAAAAAACAATTTTTTGAAAATTTTTGGTATACCTACAATACTATTTGAATTTTTTAAAAGATTCTCTATAAAAAAGTTATCAAAATCAGCTAATTCATTTTCCTATGGGAGGTACAATTTGAAGCCATTTTTGGGAAATATTATTTTCACCAAAAAAGGTAGCCTATACGTAATAAAATTTAAAAAAAAAAACAAAATTTTCCGAAAATGCTAACAAATTATATGGCAGCTACCGTTATTTTTGGTCCAAAAAAAAAAATTAAGAAATATTCGGGGGAATACCCAGAAAACGCTAGACACCAAGTTTAAATAAAATCAACCCATGAGTTTAGGCTGTAGACCAATGGACAGACAGACAGACGGATGCAATTGCGGGACCCACTTTTTTCGTCTTCCCTATCATTCGATTTCTTTTACGAATCAAAAACTTTCCATGCATATAGTGGGTCTTGTGAATAAAAAAAAAGTAAAAGCTGTTTTTGAAAGAAACTAAAGCTTTTACTAGCAGCTAAAGCTAGACAGTCCTAGCTTAAGCTAGAAAATTTTAGTTTAAGCTTCATATTTTTAGCTTTCGTTTGTTCATTCAAATGTGTCGGCATAGGTAGACTTTTATTAGTCTCGTCTCGGTCTCGTCAAAATCGAAAAATTTCAGTCTCGTCTCAGTCCCGGTCTTGGTCTCACCTAACCAAGTCTTGTCTCGATCTCGGTCTCACCTTTTTCTCGTGAAAATTTTAATGTGCCAGTCTCGTCTCAGTCTCGGTCTAGGTCTCGGTCTCGGTCTTGAGGTAAAATTTGAATTTTGTAGAGGTTTTTTAATCCATTTAATTCTGAGCCATCCTTCAATGGATTTTGAAGTTCATGGCTTATGTATAGGCGATGAACTATTGACCTCTTCGATTTTTACTTTATCGGCACATTAAATGTCACCCAAAAGGTCTAAAAAAAACCTTTTTCCAACGGGAAAAACAAAGTCTGAAAATGAGCGATTTCTATTCCAACGACATGCATGCGTATTTTTCTCTGGATTTTCGCAGTGCACCTGAGTATGAAACTATGTACATATGTGGTTCGATATTTTACCGCGCATAGAATATTTTATATTTCGCAGAAAAAAACTTATGAATATTATAAAAATTGAACATGAGTACCTACTAAAAAATAATTAAATAAAAAAATATTTCTTCTAGCGAAAACCGAAACCAAACCACCAATACCGGCGAGACCACCGAGATCAGCGAACCGAGATCAGCGAGACTCGGGGCGAATTTCGGTACCAAAAATACTGTCTCGGCTCGGTCTCGTTGCCAGCCCTAGTCGCACCAGCTGTACGTTAACTATGTACATCAAGTTAAAGCCTAAACGGGTGTGTCCATATGCTTGAAACTTGGTAGAGACTAATTGTATGTCATTCCCTAAAAGGTGAATTCAGATTTTTCTATAAGCATTTTTGTTTAAATTTGAAGAAGTAATTAATGTCCGTGTAGTAGCCGTGGAGTGATGGTTAGCGCGATGGACTGTCATGCCGGAGGTCTAAGGTTCGATCCCTAGCCTCGCCACCTATTTTAAAAGAAAAAACAGCTACTGCCTCTTGCGAGGGATTAACAAATCCTCCAAGAGTATCTCCTGTCACAGAAAAGTGCCGTGCGTTAGCCGTTCGGATTCGACAATAAACTGTAGGTCCCCTCCATTCCTGCAGACACGCACACAGGAATGGTGAAGAGTCGTAAGTCACTAGGCCCTAGTTCTTCATGAGCTGTTGTGCCATCAAATTTATTTATTTTATTTTTTATAATTAATGTCCGTGAATCGTGTGGCCACTGGACTTCCACACTTAAAAATTCTTCTGTCTGTTGCATGGTGGAGTGGAACGTGGGAGCCTTTCCGATCATCAGAAAATCTAAGATGTTTGGAGATCGAAATATACATAGGTATAATCAAATCTCTAAAATCTCTAGGAAACGCCTATTTTACCGTCCATTATCTTGTTGGAAACTTGTCCAACATTTTTGTTAACTAACTCTAGGTTAACACAGGTATTTGAAAAAAATTCTTATGCTCCCTGTCCTCTTCTTCGCTCTGCTGAGCCCTTAAAAATATTCAAAAAGCCAATCCTCATTTTTTTTTTTTTTTGAAAATCCAAAACAAAACTTGAAAGTTATCTTTACTAATTTCTTTATTAATTTACGCATATAAAACCAACCCCATTCGCACTATTAACTAAGGAGAAATTCTTATAAGAACTAGTCAAAAGTTTCTAGACAGGAGTGAAAGAATCTTGAAATTTTTCTAGCATTTACTATAATATTCTAGTTAAAGCTATTTTAATTCACACGATTTGAAGGTTAAACTGGAAAAACAAGCTAAAGCTATTGGAATCTAGCGTAAGCTATTTTAAAATAGCTATATAACTAAATCACAGCTTTCAATAGCTAGCTTAAGCTTAGTTTTACTCACCCAAAATCTAGCTTTTACTTAAAAATCTAAAGTTTTAGCTTAAGCTTTATTTTTATTCACAAGATCCAGTATCTATATATCGCAAGTAAAAATCAAGTTACCATGTTTTTAAAACCAGCTTCCAGAGTAAATTAACACTTTACAAATATGAAGGTATGTGAGTATATATGTATGTATGTTTGTATTGAAAAGGTTATTTCAAAAGTGAAAATAAGCGAAAGAAATTCTCTGAAATAATGGATAAAAATTACTTTTGCATTAATCCATTAATAAAAAAAACAAAGAAAGTTTTTTATTAAGACCCAACACAAAAACAATTTATTAAAATCGCAACGGCAGATTTCTTCGATATACCTACCTATATGAAAACTTTGAGTATATTCAAGCCCTCAAAGCTGTATAATGCAATTATGACCACCTATCACGTATTTAATGACACAGGGTCAGGACAGTCATTATTTTATTGCTTCTGAGAGTTTTTACAGCCTTTTTTTATTTTTAATTATCACACATTCAAGTCATGATGCTGTCGTGTTTTTTTTTTTGTTTGTATAACCATGTCCCTCAGGTAAGAATTCTTTGTCTGCTCACCTCATTGTCGCATTATATATACTTTCTCTCTTGAATTAAATTAATAAATACAAAATTAATATTATATCACTTAAGTGCGTTGCATAATTTAATTGCGTATAGGATCTCTTTCAATATACTCAAAGCAAAATCTTTTCAATTTTTTTCTAAACTGATGGATTATGTCTTTGAAATTTTCACTTAGGACTGGAAGCTCTGCGTCTTTGGCTTGTCCTTGCTCCTCACTCAACCATCACCCAATGAAGTTATATTATATCAAGTCTTAGATACAAATAGAAACTACATGTGTGTGTGATTTCATTCGAGATACTTTCTAAGAAGAAAACCATTGTGGAGAAAAGGAACACATCTGACAAAGCGAGAAAAATCTTATTTTATCCTCTCAATTTGATGCGAATGCATCTGCTTGACTGCTATGTCCCCGCGCACTCAAACTCGCACTTATTCCTCCTCGGAGAAACATACATTCTTTTCCCGCAGTTTCTCAATCCCCGGGTTGCTACTTGCATTTGTTTAGCAATAAGAGCTTGTCATTCCTCGTAATGGATCCGGAAAGGTGAATATCGCATTCGCAAAGCCATGATAAATCTATTAATATCCATGATGGTGGTGAAGAAGAAACGTATATCCATCCGGTTTTTTTAAATGCAGTTTGAGAGTTGAACCTTTGGCTTCTGCAAATGACGACTTGGTGTTATTTTATTTGCCTCCATTTTTTTTTTTTTTATTCCTTCCATTTTCTCCATCTCCATTCGCTTAATGTTACTTATTAAATACAAAATAAACAATCAGAGAGCCAAGATGCAAGATGCCCCAGCTTGGGATATGATGAAGCCATGAAGGTCGTTGGAGCAAAATGCTGGAAGCTGGAGTCATGGTGGTTGGAGAGACCCACAAGAACCGGACAAGTAGCAATTGCGCGTGCCCGAATCAAAACGAAGCTTTGCTCGGCTTAAGTCGGCTCTAGCTCTTGCGCTTGTTTGAAAAGATCTTTGTCGTCGTCGTGTGGCAATGACGATCGCACGATTTACGTTCCTGTCGATATTTTTGCTGGGTTGGCGTCTTGTTTTTTTTTTTTTCGCTTTATGAACAAAGCTAGAGTTGCATGCATCGTTCCTCGTCTGAAACCGTCATCATGTGTAGTTATTTGTTGGCCAGCCTACACAATTTGTTCTACTTAACGACTTGTCGGTCTTTCCGATTGAATTGGATTGGATTGGATTGTTGTTGTTTTTTTTTATATATGATAGATAAGTTCGGATTTTTCATTTAATTTTTGACTATTAAATTCTGAAGAATTTCGCCATGTAGTTTAAAAATTAAGAAATGTTTATCACTTTTCGGTTTTTGATCTAACGATGTTGACGAAACTTTTTACAGCGAATGATATTGTAGGTAAGAAAACTGCATTCCAAAGCCTTGAGGAAAAAATTCGCAGTACGCAACTGGGGTTTTACCGTTTTCGGAGAAAATCGCTTACTCTAACCAAAAACGACTACAAGTTGTAGCGGATCTAGGACTTTGCTGTGGAGGGCTGGGGGCTGGAGGTGATCTTAGTATTGTCCGGTGTGACATTTTGCACTAATTACTCTATATATTTTGACATTTCAAAGCAGATTAAAATTTCACAACCCATCGATAATCAAGACATAAAATTGTGCCTTGTGGAACCATGGGAACAAAAATACTTTGAAAACACACAGAAACAAAAGTTTACATAAAAGTATAGACTATACATCTACATTCACGAGTTTTTGCAATAAAGTGGCAAAAAGTGGAAAAGTGAAAAAGTGAAAAATAAAAAATACTCTCCAGATGCTTTTTTTTCGAGAAAATTGTGTTTCATTTGTCAAAATTATCCGATATATCTGACATATCAAACGCAATTTTCATGCGGTTTTTCCTACACAGCATACTGAAATCTCTAGCGCATGTTTTTGTGTTTCACTTTTACATTTTTAAGGCTGAACTACATTCCAGACTTTTTGCAAAAAGTGGAAAAGTGAAAAACAAAATCATGCGCTAGAGATGCTAGAGTTTGCGAAACAGTATACAAAAATTGTGTCTGATCTGCCATTTTAGATTGAACTTACAGATTAAAAATAATTTTTTATTGCAAAGGCTCCTTTAGAGCAGTTTTTGTTTGTCACTTTTTCACTTTCTTAAAAAAAAAAATCTTGAACGAAGTTAAGCCTTTAGTAAAGTAATTGTAGTCAAGTCTTAAGGTTTTATTGGAACTTTTATTGTTTCGCCTGCTACGAATTACGAATAAAACGCAACACCTGACCTGTTGGTTGACATAGAGGCCAGTTATATCTAAAATACATAGATAAGTAAAATGCACCAGTAAAAATGGAAACACCAATTCTCTTCAGCCCCAAAGTGAACTTAAATAAAATTAAAAATTCAGAAAACAATTACCTTTCTTTAGAAATTCACCTATAAATCTAACTTTATAACTCGAGAAGCTTCATCAATTAGATATCTGAGCTAATACCAAATAAAAACCAAAGCATGAATCATGTGATTTATTGTGAAATTTCAATTAAGGCAGGTTTGCCGCTGTTATCATCACTTCCGGAGATTTAATCGTATCCTGGCGTTCCTTTGATATTTATTTTGCTGGGTGGAATATTTAGCTCAACGTTCTTTGTAATTCAAATTGTTGAAACCTCGAAGGTAAACACAAAGACAAAAATAAAAAACAAAAACATTTACGACCTTCCCAATTTCTCAGAGGGTACCTAACAAAATGTATATGAAAAAGGTATCTTCTTTTCTGTTTAAATCTCTGCAATGACATATTGTTGTTACTTCACCGCGCCACCACCGGTCGCCACCATCTATCCGTTCCAACTCAGGTGCCGCATGTGGGCGTCAATGGGCTCCATAGTGTGTTTTTTTTTTATAACTGAACCTGAAGACTTTCGCATTTTCGATATTTCAACTTCAAGGGTCTAATTTATGTTCAATAGCATCGTTAATTTGAATGTTTTTTCAATCCCAAAAGATGTAAAATCTAAAATCTAGCTCTGTGTGTGTGTGTGTCACAACACACAACGATGGACAGGTCTTAAGATTATTTTTTATTTTTATTTTACGATTATTATGCACATTGTCTGTGGTTTTTAGGAATGAATTATTATTTTTATGGAATAAATCATATTTTTTTTTGGTGTTAAAACCTTCTGATGAGAGTCGTTAAATTGTTTGTTTTTTATTAAAGGATTTTTTTTTTTTTTGAAAATATGCCGAGTACCGCAAATTAAAAGTCTGGTATTTTCTTGTAAGAACAAATTTATACAAAATGATTACATGTTAATCTGCATTTTAGATGATTAAGAGGCGAGTTTATACACATTTTTAAATTATAGAAATACCAAACCATTAGATATGAATAATAATTATTTGATATGTGGCTAATGAGGTAAATTTATAATCTTTAATAGTAAAAATGCTTTATAAAAAACCTGTTAAATCTCTAAATTACTACTGTTTAGCATTATTTAGTGATAGTGTGAATATTTGTATCTTATCTAAAGTATGATTTTATGTGGATTTTAACTTGTTTCTCTTAATTAAACTCAGGCAATAAGGTTATAATCAAGTGTTTTGTAAACAAATAAAATTTATCTTAAATCAAAACAACAACAAAAAATTGAAATAAACTGTCACACTCTGTCAAAATTGAAATTCAACTGCGTGAAATGAAAAATTAATGAGTTCCGCAATCTTTTACTGGTCATATATTTTTAATTTTTGTGTTTATACTATATGTGACTATCATGACAAAATGTTGATGAAGAGTAGAAAGGTTTGACATTCGTCAATTAATCAATTATTTACATATTTTAGATTTTTTTTTTGTTTAATTAAAAACAACTTAGAATTCTTTTCATTTTTAAAGAAACTGAATTTTTCGCCAATCACTCTACGTTTTTTTACAATCACTTTAGTCATTATGGATTACATAAATTTTAATCAAAATCCTAGCTGCCGTTTTTGAGGAAATTTTAAAAACTGAAAAAATTTTGAGCAAATCCGATCATTCGCTCAGGCTCAAGCTGGCGTCTGTGTACGATGCCACTTTTTTTAACTTTTCCATCATTTTATTGTAAGTTTTGATCAATACCTCGATTTTTTTATTCGTAAGCAATATTTACTTAAGTGAAAAATAAATAAAAAATACAAAATTGCACTTTTTTCTTGCCCTTCTTTGTCATTTTATTCACAAACTACAGATTTTTTCAGCTTCATTTCATTGTAAAAAATTGGACTTCAGTTACTGGCTAGCTATTTGGAAAATTAGCTATACCTTTTCTTCATTAAAAAAAAAAAAAACGTACAAGAATTTGTATTTGAATATATGAAGCCGACAGAGTTTTTACTTTTCAACATTTATAGCAGCGTTTTTTCAGGCTACCATACTAATATGCCAGAATTTTCTATCACGCCTTCATTCACACCTTTAAATTTTGAGATTAAACATACCTGCTATACAACTATTATTACCTTATCTTGAATAAGTTTTCAACATCTAAACAAACAAAAATAATTACTTTGTTCATAATAAATTATATTTAAAACAAATCAATAGCTTTAAAGATCAAGTTTATCAAACGAAACTATTTGGAGATCAAATGCTAACTTAACAATCATGATCTACTCAAATTTAAAGTTTAAATTGTTTGCTAATTTAATTAAATTAAAAAAAAATAGTTCGCAGTGATACGCGGTTAAGTTGAAAGACATTTCATAAGGTAACCTACTGATTAAAATCCATATACAATAACTAAGTAGGAAGGTGAAGGTTCTTCACGCGAAGGGAGTCTATTTTTTTTAAATATTATTATTATTATACAAAATCGGACGATTGTTTATTTTATAAAAAAAAATTCACACATATTTTCTAAGAACATGACATTTAACTAACAACGCGGCAACATAATAAAAAGAAAAAAAAAACAAAGCCATCATAAAACAGAACTTGTATTTTTGAATGTTTAAAACGAATTATAGAATTAAAAAAAGAATAAAAATATCACACGAACACGTAAGTATTAATAATAATAAATCATAAAAAATCGTAACTTAACTTGAGGAATTTAGAACATATCACAATAATTAATTTTCGTTAACTTGCCTGATAGCACTTAAAAAAAAGCTACAGCTTTAAAACAACACTAATTTTTGTAATTTAAGGTTATTTCTATAAAAAAAAAAAAATTTAGTGTTTTTTGAAAAGCTGTGTCTCTGTGAAAAGTGGTCGCATTGAGTTGAAACACAAAGTATTCTGAAGCTTTATACGTGTTGTATTGTATTGACAAATTTCAGCAAACGATTTTTTAAGGTTTGCGCAATCATAAGAAGCAACGTGATCCATAAATTTTAATTTTTTTTGAACATTGTTATTTTCTTTGAAAATTTTTTTGAGTCAATTTATTGTTTTATTTCGATAAAACAGCTTTAAGGTCGTCTTTTTTCGTAATTCTATTTTTTTTTCAAAAGAATATATGCCTTTGAATGAAAAAAGCAAACTTTTGACTTTGACTACCGATATCTTCGCAAGGAATGACGACATAGAAAATTTAAGATTAGTTTTTAAATTTGGAAATTATAACGATTTTTTTTGGGTTCCTCACGGTTACATTAAACAAAGGTTAAAAAAAAAAACGACTTTTTACAGACTTTTTATAAATTTTTTACTGCTTTACAAAAAATATTGACCATATAATATAGACCATAATTTAGACGACCAATATTTCTGTAAAATATAAATTGAAAAGTATGGAAAAGAATCGTGAAAATTTTTTTTAATACTTTTTTCAAAATTCTGAATTTGAAAATTATTTTTTCAAAAACTATTCACTAAGACAACTTAATTTAAAATGAAAATTAAACAAAAGATTTCTGGCTTTCCAAAAAGGTATAGTATGGCATTGTAAATTTTACCGTTGTTTTTAAACAATTTTTTTTCTGTTTAAAGTCAATTTTTTTACAAAATAGACCTCCCCTCCCATGCGATTTTGTTCTTGTCTTAACCCAAACTACTCGCTTTAACTTTTTGGGGCACCTTATACCGATCACCCTGTATGTAACAATATTCTCGAATTTTTTTTAAACAAGAAATTGGAAGGTAAGTAGGAATGCCATTTTTTAATATTTAATATTAAATTAAACCATAAATTCTAAAACAATAATAAACCCTAGTTAAAAATATTGATTTTTTCAATAAAAAATATTATTTTAGAAAATTTGAGCATAAGTTTTGATGAAAATCGGTTAAGCCGTCAATGTGAAAATCGAAAATTAAAAAAACGGTTCTATCGCCAAGTACCATTAATATCTATCAATTCTTGTTCATTTTTTTTCACATAAATGCAAGCCATACCTGCAAATATTAAAAAGAAAATCGTTCGAACCGTTTTCGGTTTTATTGCGGTTACCCTTAAAAATCATAAGTTCCAAGTTTAAAGAAAACCGCTTATGGTTTAGGCTAAAAGCCGAGGGGCAGGCAAACGGTATTGCAGGACTCCTTTTTTTGCTATAATCGTATAGTGTTATGCTTGTACTGCCTTATTTATAAACAAAAAATGCTTATATCAGCTCTTGTGTTCAGTTACCCTGAAATAAGAATTTTTCGGATACTCAAACTAAAGGCAATTTGCTTACTGCTCCATTTGAGTACGGAAAATTCTTATTCCATGGTGTAGTTGAACACAAGAACTGAAATAACAATTTTTTGTTTATATATCTATGAAAAAAGCTTTGTTGTAGAAAAAGTAGAACTCAAGTGGGGAAGTACTTTTTTTGCGAATCGTTTTGGATCCGGTTTGGTTTCGAATTTCGCTGAGTATCGTGATCTCTCACTCTCACAAAACATGCGCTAGTGGGTCAGTAGTGATTCTAATTTCCATACTAATTTGAGCCGACAAACGCAGTTTTGCGGATCCGTATTTGGATCCGTACGCGGAGTCCTCCATACGTTGTTGATTACGTGTGTGGATCCAAAACAGACTCTTTTGCTTGAAGGGTTGTGATTTCGTTGTGTCATTTTTGTATGGGAATTTTTGTTTCGCATCAGCAGCATACTAGGCTTTAGAAGGGTACGACCACATCTAACAGATGAGCCCACTGTCGTACCTGGGCGAAACGCATGGAGTTGAGGTCACTTGAATTTTAAAATTGAAATTAATTCAATTGCTCCACCCAAACAGAAATAATTTTTCATATTCGTTAAAAAAGAAAGCAATATTAAAAAAAAAAAAAAGTTTACATACATGCCTTCTCAGTTATATAAAAAACTCTTGCATCATCTTCTTACATTGATCAATATGAATTCAAACCAAATGCAAATAACATTTTAAAGCGTGTTAGGCGTCATCAGTAAACTTGTACTTTAAACAATAACTTACAAAGCATTTAGTAGCATTGACATAATCCGACAACAGAAATGTTGCATGAAAAGATCCTTGTATGGCATGTAAAAGGAACAAAGCATACGTTATTCCAGAGCCTGATTTTCAACTCTAAAAGCACATCAGTGATAAATATAATTACCAGTTTATATGATGGCTCCTTGCTATGCTTGGATAGCCTATAAGAATAATCCAAAACACGATTTAATCATCATCAATCTTGTGTACTATTATTAAATTTCTATCTACGACAACTCTTATGGGAATACAAAACCATAATGATTTTTTTCAGAACATATTTAATTTTGCATGCATACGAAAATGTTGCAAACAAAGAATAACACTCTGGTTCATTTGAGAAGGTATAGAGTTTTTGTTATACAATACCTAAGGAGTGCGATAGAAAAGTTGAACCAATAATTTGACAAATTTTCTGCTGAATACGACACTTACAACCCTAATCTAAAACAAAACAAAATGCTTTTTCTTAAATTTTTAAAAAATTGATTACATAGATTCAGTTTTGAAGAAGAATAATTCTTTCAGATTTCATAATGATTTTTACAGAAATATTATTTTTTTTCTTCTCTTTTATAACGTAACCTTAAATATTCCGACTTTTAGGATTTAAATATCTCAAAAACTGTTCTTGAAAAATTAATTACTATACATATCGGTATTTTTGACAAACCTCTCTATTTTTAAACTAGTATTATTGGGTTCTTTATAATCCCACAAGAATTCCAATTCGCACTTTTTAGAGTATTGTACCTATTCAAATAACAAAGAGTGTTTCTTGTCAAAATTCTTAAAACAAGATAGATTGAACCTAAGTTTATCTGTTTATTCTAAACAGAAGCACTATTTTTAATGAGTTAAAATACACAAACACAAATATAAATAGAAACCTGTTAGGTGCATTTGACTTCCACTTTTCATCGGGTAAATAGTAAATACAAAATTCAGCTTATTTTAACTCATGTGCAAAGTGCAAGAGCATTGAACAAAGCATGAATAGGTATACATCTTAACTCCTGTGCGTCACCCTCGGAACTCGGATTAGCGAAAGGTTAAAGAAGAAAAACGCACTCTCCTGCTGATTTGGCGTAAATTCAGATACTAGATGCTTTCACAGCCAATTAAAGGCTGAACCCGTCCTCACTCATAAGCCTCATCATCAACCAAACGAACAAAATAAAATGACTTGACGACGGACGTTTCATCTAGAGTAGAAAACTATTGTGATGCGTCCTCCACATTATAATGAACGGTACTTAAAAACCAGACCAGGACCACATTCAGCAATATCAATTTCAACTATTTACGAGCCAGAGGGAATGTTGATAAAATAATAGTAGGCATAGGTTAGGTATATTGTGGGGATGACTAGTTAGCATCCTGATCTCGATTCACATTAATTTATCTTTTGTACAAAGTCCATGGAAAACAAATCATGTCGCTGGATACCAAAGTACATCTATGGCTCTTTGGTCAAGGAGGAAAAATGACGTTTAAAATTGCTCGCACAAGCACAAACACAAACACACACTCACACGCTTATGTACACACAAACTAAGAGATCATTGTAAAAATTATGAGAAATAGCAAGCCGTTCCGACTTAATTCCCATTTTATGGGAACATAAGCTTCTGATTTAATTGGATTGGTAGTAGTGCGAGAGGGCGCTAGTGCTAGAGAACCAAATCGAGCAAGGCATCCAGCAGATTAACTGCTCGACTTGTTGCAGCAAAAAATAAAACTTCATTCGAGCAAAAAAGGAGCATTTCCAAGACAGGTTTGACTCCATTACACACCTGAAGTTGGGGTTATAGGTATACGAATAACCAGGGGCGTAGATATTATTGGGAAAAGTTAAAAATTTCAAAGGGTTCTTCTCTGAATTAGGTAGAAAATCAAAAAGGTAATTCTAATTTATTAATGATGCCATTTTAGATCTTTAAAAACTTTTGTACTTTACCGTTTAATGTGGGTGAAATAATAAACTTTAAAGTCATGTATTTTAATGAAAAAAAAACTTAAAACAGGTTTATTTTTTCAGAAGAAATAATCTAATAAGACCACATCTGCACTAAAAATAATTTATATTTTTTGCACAATACAAAATTTATAAAAAAAGCTAGCTGACCCGACAGACGTTGTCCTGTCTTAGCTATGAAATTTTAATTAGAACTGGAATAGATAATTTAAAAAAAATGTGTACCTACTCCTAGAAAATTTGCCATCAGGCTAAGAAGAAAATAACCAACTGTTATAACCCACAAGAAAAAATCTAGCCAAAAGTACACACTGATAAATTTTTATATATCCATTTTTTTTGGGACCTTTTAACCTATTACATGTTAATATGAGAAGAAAGAGACGTGAAAAAATCCTCTTTTTTAAGGTTTGCCTGTATACCTATGTTTAATTTTGCAGACCTTTTAAAATAAAGAATACAAAATAGGCATTAGCGGAATCACTGTGGCGTATACGTACTTTTTTATCAGCATTTTATAAATTAAGATATATTTTGAATAACAAACCCCTCTTAAGCCAAAACAAGTCTTTATGTGGGTAAAATCAGAGTTTTTTATTTAAAAAGAAATTGAAATCGATTGCGAATTTTCTAACTTTCAGCTTCGTAGTGTAAATCGGACAAAAAAAAATAAATATTCAATTCAAAATACTTTCGTGCGTCGTGTTGAAAAAAACAGCAATAAAGTGTGCGCACTATTGGCCAATAATTTGAAATCATCTAATAGAAAAATATTAATGATAAAACTTTTAATATATTAATCGCCTTATGTAAAAAGACCGTTCAAACAAATAAAAGTATGCAATTTATTGTTATCACGGCTTTCCGACTTTTGCAGCCTAATTTTTCAATTTTTTCCTCCGTAGTGTGTCTGTTTATCTCTAACAAATCTAATATTCCTTTCCAATTCGGATTTTCAGTCGATTTATGCGCGTACGAACAAAAAACTAATTCAGAAGGTTTAAAAATTTCTTAGATGTTTTCACGATTTTCTGACTTTGTTGGTCGAATTTTCTAATTTTCGTTCGAGTTTTTCAATTTTTTTGTTTATTTAGCTCAATACAACAAAAAAATCCCCAAAATATTTGGATGATGTTTAGCCGAGTTATGCGCGCACGAACATAAAACGGGATTCATCATTTTTATATATCGCGCACTTTCCGACAAATTATCGCAAGCGACATTTTCATATTGTCACATAAATTTAATTACATATTTCATTTTTTTTTTGTGCATCGAAAGCAATCGGATATTTTGTCATCTGTCAGTAAAAGTATTTTTAGTAATGTTCAATGCAAATTTGGCCTAATTGGTTCTGTTTCTGAGCAAACAAAAAACAAAATGTCGCTTATGATACTTTTATTTTTTGTCGCTTACGATAATTTGGCGGAAAGGGCTCGATATACACATGTTACTTAAATAATTTCTGTTTTAAACTTTCCAATAAAGGCCTGAAAAATGCAAATTTTAACCAGCAACACAACTAATAATTACTTTCAATTGAAAATAAAGCAATGAACAAACCCTTTTTATTCAAGCTACCTACGCTACTGTTTAAATCAAACCAGTGCAGTGCTCTGTCTCCTGACCAAGAAGACGACGCGCAACGCCCAAGTGGCAAAGTATAGAAATTCTATATTGTTGCAACTCGAAGAATATCAATTACTTATGCTAAACACCTGCTGCCAAGGAATGTTGCTGCCATTGCCAACCGAGTGCTATAGTTGCAATAGCAATTGTTAGTGATGTAGCTATGTACTATGTATGTTTGTATACCTAAGGTACTGAAGAACTTCCAGTGATGTAAACTTCTTGATCGTGCGGTGCAAAAATTTTCTTTTGTTGTTTGTTCCATTCCATTTGGCGGTTGATAAGATAGAGGGTCAATTGTTGGCGGAGAGAGTGCGCGCGCAACGAATTAGAATAGGCGTTCTTAGTATGCGGTTCTTCTATTGCTTCTCTTGACGCATGTCATGTTGAATTTCCTTTCACACCCGACATTTATTGCTAATTCTTCATGGAAATGGGCTTGTGTTTGAGGGACAGTAGACGCGTGGGACACCATTAGAAATACCACAGCGTATTGTCACCTCTAAACCTGATGTGTTTTGGTGTTGGTTGGGAAAATAACGGGTTTAAATTCCTCTTTATCAAAAAAATATTAAAGAAGTCCAGATTTGTATTCCTTGATTTGAAAACAAGAAATATTATTATTCTGGTAGAAATTTTACCACTTCAACTTTATCAAGCATTCCCCCCCTAAGAGTAACAACTGAATCGAAATTCATAATATTTTAAAATAAATGTCGACAAATATTTTGACATCCTGATAAGGGCTTTCTAATGCAAGACTTTTTAAAATACTTACGACCATATTATTGACTTACTTCAAACCTAGTTTTACTGAAAAACTAGTTCTATAGGGGTTTCGCGTTTTAAGTTCCTCAAAAAAAATTATTAATTTGATTTAGATGTCAAAATATGTATGAATATTTTGATTTAGATATCAAAGTATTTAAAATTTGTGTAGAACTTAAAACTCGAAACCCCTATAGAACTAGTTTTTCCGTAAAACTAGTTTTGAAGAAAGTGAATATGGCCGTTAGACTAAAATATGACTTATAAAGGCCACTTGCACGAATGTTTTCTGACAGCTGTAACCTCTGATTTAAGGCTCTCCCTAGCCAACGCGATTATTCGCCGCAACAAACGAAAACAATAACAACAATGTGTTGTTTTGTTTGACAACCACGTGTTGTTATTGTTGTTTTCGTTCGTCGCGCCGAATAATCGCGTTGGTTTGGGAGAGCCTTTAAAAATAATTAAGAGCTATCTGCTTGATTTGAATAAGATCACGTTGTATCAAAATTTTTTTTTCTATTTACGTTTAAAAATTTATCCTCTCCTCATTCTCTGGATAAATATTTAAACTCTGAATAGCTCTTACGTCAAATTTTAGAAGTTCTTACGAGAAAGCTTATCGAAGCGTTAGAGTTTGCTTATTTTTAAATTCCCATTGGAAGTTATTGTCATCGGTCCGATTTGTGAAATTGAAAATTTTGACATTTCTTGACGCCGGATTACATTGTTTTTAGAGAGATGTGTTTGTACGTAAGTTCGGAAGCTTTTTTTCGCCGACGATATCTCGAGAACCCATAGAGATATCGAATCCAAATAAATTTTATTTTATAGATAATAAGGCCATAACGTGCAGAAAGGATTTTCAGAAAAATTCAATTGGCTGTTTTTTTAATACAGTACTTTTAAAAAAAGTTGTAAAATGGCTTGTATCTCGAATATTTTTAGAACAAATAATGTTATCGACATCGGCCTGGTTTCATTCTATACATATGAAATATTGGTAATACTTAAAAAAATTTAACCCACAGTTTTTTTTTATTAAAAAACCAATCAAAATTGTTAAAAAAAAAACTGCAAAAAAAATGTTAAAAATTGCTAAAAAATGTTTTTCGGCTCGAATATCTTAAAAACAACTAAAAAAGGTAACTCCGAAATAATTTTAATCTACACACAATACCATAATTTTAAGGTGGGCGGTAGAAGGAATATAAGTCAAAAATTGCAATTTCTCAGGAAAGGGAAAAACGTTTTAAACCTTTAATTTTTTTATTTTTTCTTAAATCAGACTGTGAATTTCTATTTTTATGCCGAATTCAAAAATGGAAAATGGTTTTTTTAATATTTTGTACAAGGAAATCGAGCGACTTTTACTCATTTGACCACTAACATTTTGTACGAAGAGGTTAAAAAAAAAACAATACTCCTTTAAAACTCCTTTAACATATCAGAATTAAGTCTCTTATAGAGTTATGTTACTTTGACCACTGCCTTTTATAGTGATTTGTGTGTGCAATAGACTTATAATGCCCTTTCTAAAAATGCCACATCAATTTTAGAGTCGAATGGTGTACTTATCTCATTTTGCCAAGTTTTGTCTTATACTCCTTCTACCGCCCACCTTAGAATTAGTAATTGATAAGGTTTCTAAAAAATTCAACTGAAGGTTTTTTCTAGGCCAATAAAACTGCAAAAGAAACTGCTAATAATTGTTGAAATTTTTCGATCGCATATATTTAGAGCAAACAGCCTTCCCTTGATTGCACAACTGATAAGTTTTTCGAAGATTTTTATCTTATAAAAAATAACATCGGGTGTCGAGTTTCAAAGGGAACCAATGGGAAGTTATCATTGTGGGTCAAACCCAGCTTAAGAAGGTGAAGAAGACCTAAAAAATCGAACTTAATATTTAAAACAATTTGAAGAATTTTTTTTTTTTTATTTTCGTCATAAATAGGTACATATTAGTATAAGTACAGTCAAAGTAAATGCTGACATACAATTACTTGTAATAGGCTGGACATTACATTTAATTTTGCTCAAAGATAACAGCGATTTTAAAAGTTAGTCAAAGTACCTATTAAAAAAGTTTTCGAAAAGATGCAAAATTTGAAATCGGTCATGCAAGTTTTCCAACAAGCAAAACTCAAAACATCGTAAAATGATTTCAGGTTTTTAGATTTGCTTTGTAATATACTCTTATCTATTTTAAATATACATATTAAAAGCGTTTACCAGTGGTGGTACTCCATACCAATACCACGCCTTTTCATTTTTTGTAAATAGAAAGAACAAAATTTATCAAAATTCCTTATCATTTTATTATTTTTACAAGAACGAGATTGCCTAATGCCATACTAATAATTCCATCGACATAAGGTAACTTAACGTGCATAAATAAAAATTGTAGCAATTTTTTTTTTATTTTTAATTAAAAAAAAAATGCGTATACGCCCAAGTGTACCACTATTTTAATTCAAATGAATTTTTCTCTTTTTATTGTGCATCTTTTTTATTCAATAAATATTATATTGTTTTATAACCACACAATGGCGGATCCAGGAGGGGGGCTATGGGGCTGTAGCTACAAGTTTTCAAGACTTGGGTTTTCTATTCTAAGAAAATTAAAATTGGTATAATAAATATAATAAATACAAAAAATTATGATTGATAAACTATAGGATTGGGAGTAGGTATACATAAATTAAGTTAAGAATTTTTGCTCAATAAATGAGAGTGTAACCTACAAGTATTTTATAATTTTCATTAAAATAGTTTTGGTTGGGGATCATTTGTCGTTGCATGAAATAATATTAAGTAATGTGATTTAGTTTGTAATTTTTCAAAAATTTTTTTTTAGAAAATAAGTGTAAGTAAATAAGTATTAAATTTCATTCAGTTTTAATATGACTGTCTCAAACTTCAGCCGCACCCCCCCCCCCCCCCCCACACACACAGCCAAATCCTAAAAGTCGAAGAATTTTTCCTTAAAATTAAAGCCACTTTATTGTTTTTCATTGAAGAACTCTTCAAAAATTTGTGAAATTTTATTCAGTATTTCATTTGATTTGTGTTTTTGTAAGCTGTAAGTTCAGTTAAATGAAAATATAATAAAATTTTAACCTTAAGTTTTTTTTTGCGGGCTACTGCCCTCCAAGAGCATCTACTGTCATAGAAAAGTGCGGCTCACCAGCCGTTCGGATTGGGCAATAAACTGTCGATCCTCTCCCCCCCTTTTTTATATCTGCATTTTTTATAATACATAGCAACATCTTCTTCATCAAAATGATAAAATAATTATGTGTGACTTTTCGAGCATTCTTTTCATACTTTTTTTTTAAGATTCACTTGTTTTTACATCCTCTATATTTATTTTCATTTTTTTAGTTATACAACATATAAATCATTAGTGAAAAATTTTAAACTTTATTTTTCTTACATAAATAAAAAAGATTTTCTTTTTTTAGAAATATTTTAGAAAAAATGTATTCAAGTGATTATTTAAAGACAATTTTCTGAAACGAAACTTAAGTATTTAAGTTCAATATAAGAACTTATGTGACAGTTTACGCTGAGGAAAAAGTAGAACATAAGCGTTTAAGTTGAACATAAATATTTAAGTTTGGTTTCAGCAAATTTCCCTAAGTGATTGAGATAATTATAAAATTAAAAATTTAATGGTAAATCTTAAAATAAAAATACTATTATTAAATTTAATTTATCACAAAATAATAAGTTTTACTATGAACATGTTTTATGTCACATTTGAAAAGCTTTAGCTCAAATTACAATTGACGTACTAACTTAATCAAAAAGTCTAAACCTGGATGTGGATTATATAATTCCAGCATCAATGACTAAGGGTGGATCACACTGGATTTTTGCGTTTTTTTTATACTAATTTAATCCTTTTTTAGGTATCTCAACAAATTAACTCAATCACCATGATCGCTATCGAATTATTCAACATCATTTCATATTACCTTATATCACATCCCAAATTAAATATGGTTATCTTGTTATTTTAAAATAGAGACCATCAAACAAATAAATTCTATTATTTCTAAATCAATTACTGCATGTATCTGGAATCTGTGTAAATACTCGTTTCTCTTTAAATAGCTAACAATTCAAAAGGAGCAACCCATAATAATATAACTGCTGCTGGTGTATAAAGAAAACCGCCTACAAGCTTAATGAAAATGAAAACTCAAATCACGAAGGTATTAAGGTGATTTAGGCCTCAATTGTAGATGCTAATGGAGGGTGGGAACATTGTTTCAGTAATAATCGCCTCCAGATAGTGCGAACAAAAGCCGTGAATTTGAAACAACAACAAAATTAAATTTGCAGTACAATGAAATGCATTCCATTGCACCGGTGCAGAGTTGCCGCTATAGAAATTTGAACCACGGCAAAAAAATTCCGAATAAATTTTGATCAATTAGTTAGGGGCTGGTGTTCAATTTGTAACCAAGGGGAATATGCATTCAAAAAATAAAAAATGGCCAAAAACTATTACAAACGTTTGCAACTGGTTAACACGCCTTAATTCCGAAATAAATATAAAATTTAACCAGGCCCTGGACAGCGCTTACGAGTTTTTATCTTGTTGGATATAGTTCATATTGGATTTTTGTTACAAAATTCTTGTAAGTTGAACTTAAGTTAAGACAAATTGCCAAGGCCTTTATCACAAGTCATGAGCTATTTTGAAATAATTATTATTTTAATTTTAGCTGATATCTTAGCTACCTTTATACAAATTATTGTTGTCGTTTGCAATTTATTTATTTGATATAATAAATAAATAAATAATTTAATTTCATTGTCTGGTGTGAAAAATTATCAGTTTTAGTAATTTAATTATCACAACGACAACCCTACACCGGTAGATTGCTACTAATAAGTGGATGAGTGAAGTTTTGTGAGATGGAATGCAACATGAATTACTGTAGAACATAAAACAATGCAACAAGTGAATCTCGTTGTAGGAGTAAATATGTATATTTTCTGAAAATCTTTTTCTTAGGCTTTGTTAGTTAGAGTAAAGTAAGTTTAACTATATACAAACATACATACGTATATGTTGCATACTTTATTGTGTCGTTGTGGAGATGTAAATTAATTAAAGCGCCAGTCTTTGTAGGTTTCACTTATCAATTGACGATGCTGGTGACCTAAATTTCTTTTACAGAATTCCATGCCAACTGCCTACACCTTTTTTGTAATTCCTTTAAAAAAAAAAAAAAAAACACACACACAACCTAGTACGTGTGAACCCTTTTGTGGGAATATAAATATGCCCGGTGAAATTGTGAAGTGAAAAATACAGGTTATGAGTGTATTTGGATTTTTCTTTAATCAAATTTCTTTTACTCTAATTAAACTAAAAACGAATGAGACTTGATACTCTAAAGTGATACTTTTTTACTTGTCAAACTATAGGGTAAGTTATGGATACGTAAAAATATTGATATCTAGATTTTAATTTGAAAGCTTAAAATAGTAAGTTAAAAAAGCCGTATCCACACATGTCTCGTGTGGTGTGTTGTGGAGTGTTGTGAACTGAGTACACTTATCATATTAAAACACAACTTTGTTCTATTTTTTTGATACACATATCCAATTCTCAACAAAATCTTTAGACGTCAACGAGTTTTGGCAAATCTTGTATTCCCAATAAACCATTCTGTCCCAAAAGCAATTACGTGCAACTTACTCGTGGATTTTATTTAAAACCAACAAATCAAACAACGCACAGCATGCAACATGAATGTTTTTTCAATTGAAGGCACCTACCAAACCTACACACTACACTCAGCCAATGGTTGCAATTTGATTGGTATCATTCATATGACTAGAAGTAGGTTTGTTATTGATTTAAATTCAATCCTTCAACATAGCCATAACAGGAATTCAAGCCACGTTCTTCTGTATTTTTTCTATAGACAAAAAATATTTGAACAAAATTTTTTTTAGCTTTGAACTGTTCACATTAAAAGAATTTCAGCATTTTTTTTTTTTTTTTAACATGACAAGAATTTTTTCACATATGTATTCTTTTTTACCGCTGACGATATCGACTGCACGATTTTTTTCTATTTGGAAGGGGTAAAAAGAGTTTTAATTCTCAGATTTATTAATTTGGTTGGGGGCAAAATTTCGCCTGGGTAAAATTTCGTTATTTTTCGAAATTTCATAACGAAATTTTGATACGGTATTTCAAATTGAGTTGCTTTAGTGAGTTATTCTTATATAAGTGTTACTTATATCAGTAATATATGTACCTTGAAAAATTTGTAATTATTAAGCAAAATTTGTTCAACTACACTTGTCAAAACAATTAATGGAACAAAAAAAATACCTTTTTTTTTAGTGTTTTTTGAAAAGCTGTAACTAACACAAAACTGGGAAAAAGTGGGCAAAATTGGTTCTTTTCCTTTCAATTTTGATAATGATAACGACTTCACAATGTTTATGAACCATACAATTTGTTCCTTTAATTGGTTTGTACGAATTTGATCATTCGGTACGGGAAAACGGTTCAATATGGATCAATTTAAAATTTTACATAAATATTGGTGGTCTATAGTTTTTTAAAATGTCTTACCAAATTAAGTCCTGCAGGCAATATTTGTAAAGCAGTAAAAGTCTTTAAAAAGTACTTTTACCTTTTCTGAATGTAACGCGTGAGGAGCCAAAAAAAAAACCGTTATAAAGTTTTGAAAAAATCTTGTAGAAAATTAATTACAGTTTTTAAAACTACCCTTAAATTTTCCGTGTCGTTATTCCTTGCAAAGATATTGGTAGTCGAAGTCAAAAGTCTGTTTTTTCATTCAAAGCCAGATATTATGAAAAAAGACGACCTTAAAGCTGAATAAACAAGTTATCGAAACGAAACATTAATTTGGCTCAAAAAATTTTTTTTCAAAGAAAATGACGATGTTCAAAAAATAAAAAAAAAATTAAAACTTTTGGGTTGTGCTGCTTCTTATGATTGCGCAGTAACGGTACCTAAAAAAAATGATTTTCTTAAATTTCTCATTATAAAAAATAAAATGTAAAGCTTCACAGAATGCTTTTTGTTTCATCTCAATGTGACCACTTTACGCAGAGATACAGCTCTTCAAAAAACATTAAAAAAAAAGTGATTTTTTTTTGTTCCCTTAATTATTTTGACAGGTGTATAACATTAATAACATAAAAAATATTTTCAAAAAGAAAAATAAGCCAAATTTGATTTTACTTAATATTAAATGTCAGTATTTATTGTTACCTACTCTGGATAATTTCTAGTTTTCGAGTTGATGACCTAAATTTGGCTGTCAAATTTTTAGTGTCAAAATTTTCCTATGACTATCAAATTTAATATAAAAATAATTTTCAATATGGGCGTTTAGGAATTTTGGTTTTATTGATTTTGGTTTCGTGGATTTTAGTTTTGTAGATTTTGTTTTTTTTTTTTTAATTTTGAGTTTGAGAACTTAGGTTTTCGGGATTTCAAATTGATGAATTTTGGTTTTGGGGCTATGGTTCTCAATCCATTTCAATTAAAAAATTTTAAATTTGCCTACCTATGTAACTAAATTGTGAATTTAGCGTCCCAAATCTTAATAGATTTTATTTATTTTCGTTCTTTGAGCTGATATTTGTCACCAAAATTCAACTAACGGATCGAACGTGTATAGCCAGATTAATACATTATGGCTAATTTTTATTATGCAGTGTTATTTCAAACAACCTACAAAACCAAGACATGAAACGCTTTGGGAATGCATTTAAGTAAAGTAATGCTTACTTAAATATGAAACTTTTTAACTGTTTGAAGACTTAGGTACTTATATTTTCAAGTAGAATTATTGAAAATGTCTAAGTAAAAGTTAAAAGGAATCGAACCAGTGCGACTACAAATAGAAGTATACTTTCATAGCCCTGTTTTTTAAATTTTTGTAAAAATTTTCAATGTCAATTTTTAACAAGCTTTTCGTAAAAAATTTGAACGACATAACTTTACTCGTATGCACAAATTATAACAAGGCTGGTCACCCTAATTCTCCCTGCACCTTTTGTGCTTGAATTAATTTTTAACTCAACAACACGACTTACATAAAGAGCGAAAATGGTTAATCTCCGTCATCTAATGCCAAATCATCCAGATGTGTTTACCGTTGCAGATAAGAAGCTGTTGGTTGGTACACAGTTTACCATAGTCAGTCTTTCCTTGCTAGCTGACGACCAGAGTTGTAAAGACTGCATTCAATTAAAGACTGCAGTCAGTTAAGTCAGAGTTAATTGACTTAATTATTTGAATATAAGTCAAAACTAGGTCCGTCAAGCTGGGTCCACCACAACGGAAATTCAAAAATCTAACTATGCAGGAATGAGGGGCTAGTTTGGGGCTAATTTAGTACACCAACCCCAAAGGAACCCCAAATTCCCTTTACACTTTAGAACGCAAAAACTTATTTGATGACGTCATCAAATCAGTTTTTTCGAAGGGAATTTGGGGCTTCTTGGGGATTGGGGTACTAAATTAGCCCCTAATTCCTGCATCATTAGATTTTTGATATAGTGTATTGGGAGGTGTTGCGGGCCCAGCTTGACGTCAAACTGAGTCCATCACAAGTTTTAGGGTGAAGGGAATTTGGGGCTCCTTCGGGATTGGGGTACTAAATTAGCCCCAAATTAGCCCCTAATTCCTGCATAGCTAGATTTTTGAATTTCCGTTCTGGTGGACCCAGCTTGATGGACCTGTCAAAACTTTGACTTTTGACTGTGACTTTGAAACTAGAGTTAGCAGTCACATTACTTTTTGACTGGTTGCAGTCTTTAAGGTCACTTAAAAGTCAGTAAGTCATTTGACTGCAGTCTTTTAACTTAAGTCAACTGGCCCGTATTGAAATAATTGTAACTACTACACTACACAAAAATATGTACATATGTAAATATGTAGTTTTTTTTTTTTTTTTTTTTTCAAAATGCTTAAGGCAGTAAAAAGAATAAAAAGAAATAAATTGATTTAAGTTAAAAGAATGTAGTCAAATGACTTAGTGACTATTAAGTGACTTAAAAACTACAACCAGTCAAAAAGTAAGGCAGTCAATTTACTGTAAGTCAATTGACTGCCCTTATTGACTTATAAGTCAGAATATTGTATATGACTGCTGACTCTGGTTACAAAAATTAAAGTTTTGACTTGTATTCAAATATTTAAATCAATTCACTCTGACTTAACTGACTGCAGTCTTCAATTGAATGCAGTATTACAACTCTGCCAAACACTACCTTTACCTATACTGTTTGATACATGCAATTAACTATTTTTTACCATATTTTTCTTTGTTCAAAATATAATTCCCATTAAAATCCTTTTTTTTATAAGCTGCTGGACCTATCCCTTTTTTTCTTATAAACTTATTACCTACCTACGAAATGATGATTTATATGTTCAAAACGCAGCCATGGAAACAAGATTTCGTAATCTCTAACACTTAACCGTCAAATCAAAGAGACAAAACATATCATCACCTCCCGGTTTTAGGTTTGTTATGTATATCAAAAAAAAATCCAAAACAACTTCTATATTTTAAAACTGATTCGATACTTCTTCCCCCAAATTCCTATAATTATTGTGTCAATCCTTGTTTTCTTGCTAGAATAATATTCAGCGAGAACTATAATAACATTCAATCACTTCCTGGCTTTTGTTTATGCCGCCGCAAATCTCACACCAAAATTGTTCCCAAAATCCTAACAAAAAAAAAAAAAAACAAAGTCCAAAAACCCATCCTCTTGCTACCGAGTTGAAGGGGGCTATGGAAGTTACGTGATGGAGAGGAACTCCTTTCTTTCGAAATTATTTGACTCTCGTATAGTGCCGGATACTTGGACATCAAACTAGGACAAGATAATTAGTGCGCTAGACCAAAATCTTTTCCGTCAATAAATCATTCCAGGTACCTCTTTCCTCGAATATTGATCCTCCTAACATACACACATATTAGTACACACATGGAGGGCCAAGCAACTCTCAAAGTCACTTTACGAATCCAATCCGATTTCTATACCAAACCTAGTATATATAATAATGACCAGGTCATCAGCATCTTTATGTTAACTCTGCCATCATTTCCAGAAGCGGCAACAGCGGCGTCGGAAGGTAAACAACAAGTAAAAACACCTGCTGAATCGAGATTGTATTTTTTTTTTTGTTTTTTTGTTATTTTCTTCTTCTTTAGGTAAATTATTCGAGATGTATAATATGTATGTACTGAACGATTCCAGGTAAACAAATCCAATTTGAACGATGAATAGAGGAATCAAAATCAAATTCATTTGTAAATAAATACGGAGCGACGAGTTTTTTTTTCGAGTCCCCTGTGCATCAACACAGCACCACCAGGGGGGGCCCAACACAAACTCATTATAATTAAAAGAGCCCATAAAAACCGGTTCTGACACATTTTGTGTACTAATCAATTAGTTCCAAATGACGACTTCATTATGTTTAGAAATTGGTCAAAACCATCGTGACCAATGGTGCCGTATTAGAGTTTATTCGGTTAATACTTGCATTGGCTTTGATCCGTAGGGATTTTCGAACATCAATATCTACGTCCGAATTGGCTTATTTGAATAATTGATACAGCAGATACATTATTGTTTTTGATATTATGCTTTTGATGCGTCAATACGTTTGCAAGAGAGAATTTATGAAATATAGAGACTACAAGGGAAGCAAAGCGGAATACAAACCAAACAATCAGGAGCAGTGAGAAAACAACATGAGTACCTAAGCAATGGACCATGAAAAGAATATTTAAATACAAATATGTAGGTACCCGCACATACCATTTAACCTCTGAGAAACAGCAAAATTTTTAATGACAGAATACCTTGATTAAGAAAAAAATATGTGTCCTTTAAAACAAAAAAGATACATTCATTCCAACTTCCAAGTTCGGACAATTCTGATATTTCTTCTTTTTACTTTCTTATACAGCACCAGTGCTGGAAGGCTTTTTTAACAGAATTCCCTTCACGGAGTCGGTAAATTCCCTTTTCGTCCCAAAAATATTTTCTTTTTTCCCTTTTTATTTCCCACAGAAAAAAAGTTGAAAAGTTGATTTAAAATTGAAAAAAAAATATTAAAAGCACATATATATATAATTGAGTTATAGTTTTTTTACAGGCTAAAGCTGGCTATTCACGATCGAGTTAAATGGCTCGGTGCCAATTAGACTGGTGGATTAATAACCTGCTGAAAGTCCAAATGCCCAAATCAACTTGGCTCGGCCGAACCATTTGGCACTATCGTGTATGGCCAGCTTAATAATTTTTAATTTTCTTTTATTTGCTTTTTTTTAAATCAAGTTGTTGAAGTGAAAAGTTTTAGCCGCTGTAATCGCAACTATTTTGCTTTAATAATAAATGCTCTATTCCTTAGTCAATCCTGAAAACTAGACGTTAAAATCTTTTTTTAATTTTTGAGAAATTAAAAAAACGAAAATTTAGAATTCCAAATAAATTTTTTCAAAAACTATTTATTTAAACAACTTGATTTAGGTACAAAATAACTAAAAGAAAGAAATATTCGCATTCAAAAAATCCAATGATTTTTAATATTTTTTTTCAAATTTATGTCAACTTTTCAGAAAATACCAATTTTCAAAAATCAAAGAATTCCGAAAAAATTGGTCGGTTTTCCCTTTGTCCCCTTACAGATCAAAATTCCCAGAGAAAGGGATTTTTCCCACGATCCCCCAGCACTTTACAGCACAGAAAAAGTAAACTGTCTCTGGAAAGCTAGGTTCTTAAAAGCCCTAACAGTGCTACAGCAACGCAGTGGAGAGGGGGGGCTTTTTTAGAAGTTAGAAGTTCATAGTAGACTATTTTCCACGTCAAGCAGATGTTATCTGTCAGTTGGTGTAATAATTTTTCTATTCTAATTATCTGCACCTATTACCTTTGCTGGTGAATATGCCAAAATTATTATAAATACCTAGATGTTAAATTTAGTAAAACTTAGGTTTAAAAAAACTGAAATATAGAAATTCGACCCAACATTTGAAAATTCGATAGAAAAAGTAGGAAAATCGTGAAAACGTCTTGAAAAAATTCAAAATTTCTGAAATAAAATTGTGTTCGTATGCGCATAACTCGGCTAAACATCATTCGATGTGCATGGAGATTTTTTTGCTGGATAATTATTAAACCAAATTAACACACAACGGTGCCAAAAATTAGAAAATTCGACCAACAAAGTCAGAAAATCGTGAAAACTTATTAAAATTTCAAACTTTCTGTGTTAGTTTTTTGTTCGTACGCACATAACTCGGCTGAACATTATCCAAATTGGATGGAGATTTTTTTGTTGTATTTGTATTGAACCAGATAAACATACTAAGGAGATAAAAATTGAAAAATTAGGCCGGAAAAGTCGGAAAGTCTGATGACAATTGGAGCTTGCTCGACTTTCGAAAGGAACATTAATAATTTAATCAATTAAAAGTGAAACAAAGTTTGACAGGTCAGCTTGTAATATGTAACCACAGTACACATATAGAAGGTAATATCTTCCGAGTTTTCATTTTTGTTCAGTTCTGCGCATGTCGTGTATTTTGTTTTTGTAAATTGTGGACGAGGGTCACTGCGATTCGGAAACACTTGTGTTTTGTTTTTGTAAATTCTGACAGGCAGGTCACTGTAATTTTCGGAGATGCGCAATATATTACCTTTAATATGTGTACTGTGATATGTAACAATAAACTAGGTATATGTATAATATTTATTCATATAATAAATTGAAGAAATATGATTGGGAAGAAAGCATCAAACACGTTTTTTTAACTACTAAAACAAGTACTTGAAAGGTCTTAACCTAAAAATGAAGAATGGCATCTGAATTTTTGAAAACATATAATTTTTTGTTAAAAAAAGTTTAAAATTTTTTTTGAGCGGTTTTTAAATAAAATATTATTTGTATTTATGGAATTTCTTAAAATTTTTTGGAAAAAAGAAATTCTAAAGAATATGTATGGCAGATACCGTTAATAACTAACTGTTTTTGGTGATTTTTTTCACCAAAGTGCAGACCATACCTGCAAAAATTTTAATCAAAATCGTTAGAGTCATTTTCGAGATAAATTAGCTTTTTCAAAAAGGTTGTATGGCAAGTACCGTTATTATTAGGGCTAAAAAAGACCAAAAAACTTTTTCTTCTGTGGAAACACCTAATAATCTTAAGTTCCAAGTTTGAAGAAAATCACTTCGTTGGTTTAGGCTGCACGTCGAGGATTTATACAAATTTTTGGTCTGAATATACATAAGCAATAGCACCAACACTTTTTCCATTTATAAAATAAAACGTAACAAAAAAATTTTCGTAGGATTTATTTATTCTTTAGGTATTTTAAAATTGTTTTGGTTTTTATAAAAGGCTTATTTGGTGTTTGAACTACCAAGAACAAAGACTCGACGACCATTTGGCCTGCGCCTTTGATTGATTCTCACGCGATTTCCACCACTCGCTGGACGTCGACGACGTCGTCGCCTTCTTCGTGTTGTATCACCTGAGTCTTCATCTTCATTAGCTATTGAAATATTTAAATAAATATAATATGATCATTCTTTTATAGATTATGAAGAAGGTGACTTACAAACTGCTGCGGCTACAATTTCTGGTATCAACGCTCCTACTATTGCACCTGAATCGCTACCACCATCGTCACCATACCCGCCACCATACCCGCCACCAGATCCACTACTACCAGCACCAGTACTGTCATAACCAGTACTACCACCACTAAGAGGAACGTAATAAATATTTGGTTGCTGAGAACCCTGTTCCTCGAACAAACTCAATATTTGTTTTAAAATCGACTCAATCCTCGACATTGAAGGTGCACTAATACCTCCACTTCCTGATGACATGTATCTGGCTTCCACATCGTCTTCCCCATCGATTTTACTATCCAACAAAAATCCCTCAGGTAAATGTTCCTCGTTTTCTACGGACCTGCCTTTTTAAAATTAAAAATATTCTTATTCCAAGGATATACAGTCTCAGTTTATGGGTAACAACTTACCAGTAACCACCACGAGAACACACAACAACAACGTTGTTTTCGATATCAAAGAATACCTCGTCATATTCAAGCTGACCATCAAACTAAGACTCCAGAAGAATCCAAAAAGAATCTACCTTATATACTTACGAAGATTCCCCCAACGAGATGAGGGTCAACGTTTTGCGGACGTCAAAAGTGTTTGAAAATTTGTCCTCCAGCTATAGACGAGTTATACCAAACGAAAAAAAAAAAAAAAAACAACCGTTATGTATGGTACTTGACCGTAAATATAGAATTGACCTGGAGGCTAAAGCAAAGAACATTCGTCTCTTTATATTTTTTTTTTCTATTTGTATTTCTGTTTATATAACAACAATGATTAATGTAAGAATACCCAAAGGCTATTTTTTTCTATAAATGAAGTATGTTCGTATGGATAAAATTTACGACGAAATTCTTTCGACATCTCTAGCATCACATAAATTCAATCGCTTTCGCCAATTAGTAAATTATTTAAAATTCTGAAGTTCAAGTCCAAGTAGAACAACAACAATGCCTACCTACTCGTTAAATAAAATCACTTTTTTGAATGAATGAATTTAGTTCAGTAAACTAAATTGGTGGGTCTGCCTCTGCAATCATAATTACCCAAGATCATTTGGTATTTCGGAGACTTTTCCACAAACAATTTTAGTTTATGTCAATTATTCTGTTTCCACTTGGGATGGTTGTTTCAACAGGGAAAGTGTTTTATTGAGCAACCTTTGTGATTTTGGTGACAATAAGTTTGTTGTATAAATTCTACATAATAACGGACGTAAATGTACATAACTTCCGTTAGGTGTGTGGTTTATCTTGTGTGCCAATTTAATAAGAATAGCAATGGTGCAGGTCTGGTTCAAAACTTAAGCAGTGTACGATCACTCAATAATTACTATGCGGTGTTTCTTAATATATTAATTCCACCAAAACCATTTCAAGTAAAAAAGGTTATCAAAAATTCACTTTTAAAAAGTTATCAGATCGCATGAAAAGTTAAGGTCCTAACTCAACAAACCCTTTCGCGGCCATCACACAAATACTTCCATGGATAGATTTTGAGTACATAATAGGTTTGTTCCAGACCTTGACCAAAACTGCCAATTGTCACAATTTGTCAACAAATGTTGCCAAATCCTGTTCCACACTTCATTAATTCGGCAGTTTTAGGCAAAAGAGAGCGCTCACGGGAGTGTAAAACATTTCCCCTTCTTGACAATTTCTGTCCAAGAAATTTCTTTGGGCAGAAATTGGCAAGTTTGAGGGCTCTGAACTCTTAGCACCCCATACATGGAAAATTCGAAAGAAAAGTATGCAGTCTAAAAGGTCAGTAATTGGTCATAAAAGGTCAGGTAGTTTAAGAAATTGGTCAGGCTTAGAAAACTTTTAATCCAAGGTTGAAGTTTCTCAAGGTCACCCGCGATTTTTGGCACCTCATTAAGGGGATATTCGAAAAAAAAGTATACCACATGAAGGGCCACTGGATAGTGATAAAAGGTCAGATAATTTCAGTAATTGGTCAGGCATAGTTTTTTTTTAATTAATTTTCAAAGTTTTTTTCAAGGTCACAGTATAAGACTTTTAGCACCTCATTGGTTGAATTTTCAAAAAAACTGTATGTCATCTGAAAGTCTACTTAATCCTCGTAAAAGGTCAGCTATTTTCAGAAGTTGGTCAGGCATAGTTTTTTTTAAATCATTTTTTAAAGTTTTTTCAAGGTCAATACAAGGTCACGTGAACTTTTAGCACCTCATTTGTGGGATATTCGAAAAAAATGTACACCATCCGAAAGGTATCTCAATCCTGATAAAAGGTCAGCTAGTTTGAGAAATTGGTCAGCCTTAGGTTTTTGTTTATAATCGTTTGAAGTTTTTTGAAGGTCATGCAAGGTCGTATAGACTGTTAGCACCTCAATCATGGGATATTTGAAAAAATTGTATACCATCCGAAAGGTATCTCAATCCTGATAAAAGGTCAGCTAGTTTCAGAAATTGGTCAGCCATAGTTTTTTTTCTATGAATTTTTTAAGTTTTGTTCAAGGTCATTTCAAGGTCGTATAGACTGTTAGCACCTCATTTGTGTAATTTTGAAAAAAATTGTATGTCATCTGAAAGTTTACTTATTCCTCATAAAAGGTCAGCTATTTTCAGAAATTGGTCAGGTATAGATTTTCTTTTATGAATTTTCAAAGTTTATTATTTTTTCAAGGTCATAGAGATTTTTAGCACCTCTTTTGTGGAATTTTCAAAAAAAAAATGTTTACCATCTAAAAGATAACTTAATCCTTATAAAAGGTCAGCTAGATTCAGAAATTGGTCAGGCATAGATTTCTTTTTATGAATGTTTTAAGTTTTTTTCAAGGTCACAGTATAAGACTTTTAGCACCTCATTTGTTGGATATTCGGAAAAAATATATACCATCTGAAAGGTTATTTAATCCTAATTAAAGGTCAGCTAGTTTCAGAAATTGGTCAGGCGTAGATTTTTTTTAATGAATTTTTAAAAGTTATTATTTTTCAAGGTCATAGAGATTTTTAGCACATCATTTTAGGAATTTTCAAAAAAAATTTATGCCATCTGAAAGTTCACTAAAAAATAATTTTGCGACACTGCTTTGTACAGCGCAATCGTAAAAAAAAAATTCCGATAAAACACACTCTCCAAAACACATCACAGGAGACAAATATGGCGGCTCTTTGCATGTGAAATATAATTATAGCGGCATAAGGTAGGTGTGGTTTCGGCTTAAGTTTAATAATAATACGAGTTCAAACGCGCGTTCAAGTGCGCGTCTATTGTGTTCAGCTAGTAGATAAGCTACACTCGCTGACTAATAGATGCCGTGACTTCACATACATATACATACGCATACGTGCTTGTACCTTATTTTTAATTTTTTGAATTCAACGGATTGTGTTTATTTTATGCATTTTTATTTTGACCAATTATTGATATTAGTAACTCTTTTATAAGTCTAAAATAACCTTTAAGATGGAAACTATGCATTTTTTTTTGGAAAATTCCCAAAATGAGGTGCTAACAAAAACTGTATACTACACTCTCTGACTAACAGATGCCGTGACTTCTGCATTTTTTTGGAAAATTCGTTAAATGAGGTGCTAACAAAAAGTCATACTGGGACCGAGAAAAAAACTTTTAAAATTCATTAAAAAAAGCCATAGCTGTTATGAGGATTAAGTGAACTTTCAGATGGCATACAGTTTTTTTTGAAAATTCAACCAATGAGGTGCTTAAAGTCTTATACTGTGACCTTGAAAACAATTTCAAAAATTCGTTAAAAAAAATATAAGCCTGACAAATTTCTGAAACTAGCTGACCTTTAATGAGGATTAAATAACCTTTCAGATGGTATATATTTTTTCCGAATATCCCACAAATGAGGTGCTAAAAGTCTTATACTGTGACCTTGAAAAAAACTTAAAACATTCATAAAAAGAAATCTATGCCTGACCAATTTCTGAATCTAGCTGACCTTTTATAAGGATTAAGTTATCTTTTAGATGGTAAACATTTTTTTTGAAAATTCCACAAAAGAGGTGCTAAAAATCCCTATGACCTTGAAAAAATAATAAACTTTGAAAATTCATAAAAGAAAATCTATACCTGACCAATTTCTGAAAATAGCTGACCTTTTATGAGGAATAAGTAAACTTTCAGATGACATACAATTTTTTTCAAAATTACACAAATGAGGTGCTAACAGTCTATACGACCTTGTAACGACCTTGAAAAAAATTAAATTAAAAAATGTATTAAAAAAAATCTAAGGCTGACCAATTTCTGAAATTAGCTGACCTTTTATCAGGATTGAGCTACCTTTCGGATGGTATACATTTTTTTCGAATATCCCATAAATGAGGTGCTAACAGTCTATACGACCTTGAAATGACCTTGAACAAAACTTAAAAAATTCATAGAAAAAAAACTATGGCTGACCAATTTCTGAAACTAGCTGACCTTTTATCAGGATTGAGATAACTTTCGGATGGTATACAATTTTTTCAAATATCCCATGATTGAGGTGCTAACAGTCTATACGACCTTGCATGACCTTCAAAAAACTTCAAACGATTATAAACAAAAACCTAAGGCTGACCAATTTCTCAAACTAGCTGACCTTTTATCAGGATTGAGATACCTTTCGGATGGTGTACATTTTTTTCGAATATCCCACAAATGAGGTGCTAAAAGTTCACGTGACCTTGTATTGACCTTGAAAAAACTTTAAAAAATGATTTAAAAAAAACTATGCCTGACCAATTTCTGAAAATAGCTGACCTTTTACGAGGATTAAGTAGACTTTCAGATGACATACAGTTTTTTTGAAAATTCAACCAATGAGGTGCTAAAAGTCTTATACTGTGACCTTGAAAAAAACTTTGAAAATTAATTAAAAAAAAACTATGCCTGACCAATTACTGAAATTATCTGACCTTTTATCACTATCCAGTGGCCCTTCATGTGGTATACTTTTTTTTCGAATATCCCCTTAATGAGGTGCCAAAAATCGCGGGTGACCTTGAGAAACTTCAACCTTGGATTAAAAGTTTTCTAAGCCTGACCAATTTCTTAAACTACCTGACCTTTTATGACCAATTACTGACCTTTTAGACTGCATACTTTTTTTTTCGAATTTTCCATGTATGGGGTGCTAAGAGTTCAGAGCCAAGTTTGAGTTCTGTCAAAAAATGGTAGTTTTAATTCAAATCAAATTCAAATATGCTGTTGACTAAGGGTCAAGGCCGTAGCCAGGGGGGTTCACATGGGGTTTGACCCCCCCCCCTGAAATTTTTTAGAAATTATTTTTTTTTATTAAAAACTTTTTGTTAAAATTTTTTCCCAAATTTCTGCACTAACAGCCCGATTCTCCCCGCCATCACTGATACCTCACAAGTCATAAGAGGTGGTGAAATTAATTTTGTGACTTTTTCGTATTCTCCCCCAAAGTCACAACTTGTGAGCGTCACAAAAACAATCGAAATTGTGATCTGCTTCAGAGCAGGTCACAACTTACAAATTACATGTGTTTTGTCATTTTGACCTGACATTCTATATATTTTGCTAAAAATTTGCATCTTTCGAGATTTTTGAGTGCTAAAATAAAGTAAAATGGGAATCGATTCGATTTATCCGCAAATTAATCAAAAAGTTTTTACAATTGCACAATATCTTCTTTGGCCAAACAAAGTACCTAAATGCTGTTGTTCAAGAAAACTATGGTTAAATCTTCTACTAAAAAGCGGAAAATAATTTTTTAAAAAGTCATAACCCAAATATTTGTCTGGCTACGGCCTTGCTAAGGGTTGCCCTAGTGTTATTTTTTATTTTAGTTTCAGTAGATGTGTTATTTTTGTATTGTTTTATCAATCTATTAATGAATCAATTTATGTTCATAAAATTTACCATTCGTTTAGTAAAAGTAATTCTGAAGAAGAAAATGTAATTAAAGATCATGAATTTCTTTTTTGAGATACTTTTCTACAGCAAAGTAAATTTAAATTATATGTTGAATTGAAATAAATTATGGTTTTATTAGAATAAAATTTATCTTTTACAATCTTATTAACACTTCGCAACATTTTCTTCCTTTGTTTATAATTTTTTGGAATTTTATATAATGAATTATCATTGATCCATGGCAACTCTAGTCGATTCTTGTGTTTGACGTTTAAAAAGTGGCAGATTTTTGCACAGAAAACGTTCCAGACTTTTTGGGCAGTTTTTTTCTCTGTTAGAAAATTTCATCCCCACTCCTCACATTTGACAGATTGCCCAAAACTGCCCAAAAAAGTTGAGAACAAACCTATAATATGCACCTATATCATTCAATAGTTCTGTGAAGCGTTCAAGCGATACTCGCATAAAAAATTTCAGCTTTCTAGGACATCGGGAACTGCCTTATGGGTTTTGATGAGTGATTGGGTCAGTAATAAAATCGACGTACTTTTTGTAGGTACTAATAAAATCCAAAGCATAAAAGCTAGACAAATGAAACCTAGTAATGCATCTATGGTTAGACCAAAGCAGCTATGAAGAATTGAAAATACGACGATCTAATCTAATCTAATATGTTCGTTTTGGCTCGTCTTGGCAGGAGGCACTTCTTAGATAATGAGTGATCCATATAAAGGTTAGATAAAATATTGTTCTGCTTGACATTTCTTAATTTTTAGTGAGTATATGAATAACGGTGTAAAATCATGAAAAATCCAATTCGTCGTAAAGTTGTAAACCTTCCGAATCTCCTGTCTTTGTTCTCTTGAAAAGCTTGCAGAAGATCATTTGTTTTTGACTTAAATTTTTCTTAAGGCGGTGTGAGGCCCATTTCTGACGTAATATGCCCACGTCATTAACAGAAGAGAAGGCTAAAGAACTGCAATTATTACATCTATAGAAAAAACAATGGTTTCAGATTTGCTTGGGTTTATATGGGTTGGTGGAATCCTAGCTCCATTTTCTTCAAAAATTAAAGGCTGCCAAGAATGTAAATTTGAATAGGGACTGATATTGAAGCCCGTGATCTAGACGACATTCAGTTCCAATAAGACGGCGGCGCGGCGTTGCGGCGTTTTTTGAAGAACACAGCTCCGTAAAACCATGACTCACTGTACTTCGAGAACAATTCGGTAAATTTCCTTCTTTGAACCGGTAAAGAAGAAGATCATGTGATATTAAACCTTTACTTTTTCCTTTCGGTCTACATAAAAACAATGCAATATTTGGATTTTGTACCTTTTTTTGCCGAGGTCATTAAGGTGAAAAAAAGGGTCTCTTCTCGGTTTTATATCGGATGATTTTGATAAAGTTTCGTCCCGGCTACTTAAATGAAATCGAGACTTTTATGGTTTCTTGGCCAGAGACCTAGGTACAGTTGAGAAATTGCAAGAATTACTTAAGTCATCTACTTTACCAAGTACAAACCGAAATGCTCGAAAACTACAACGAAAACCTTAGAAAAGACCATGTTCTGCAGTACGCAACCTTTGAAACAAATAATATTTGAAAATAGATTTAAAGAATGATTCCTTACTATTTTTTTTTTTTGAAAAAGTAACATTAAGTGAATCACCCTTTAACCTTTTCAACTTACAAAAATGTAAAGTCATTTCTTAGATTCAAATAAATTCAAAAACCTGAAAATTTGTAATTTAAATTATTCACACGTGTGATTGATATTGGTGAGCTACTTAAAAGTTAAAGCATCTATTTCCCCGAATTGATTTATTGCGTTGTATTAATTAACGAATAAATATTTTAAATTTATTAAAAAGTAGGTCATTATGGTTGACAGTTTTTTTCTAGCTGATTCATCAAAAAGAGGTTTTATGGTAAAGTTTGTATATGTACAGTACATGCATATATAACCATATTTAAAAGATAATAATTTATCATTAAAAATAGCTAGAGTAAAGAATTTAGAGTTTTCTGTGTATTTATTTAGCATAATATAAAAACATTTTGTTTGTCGTTTTCATTTAGATTTTTCGAGGTGGTGTCTTAGAAGTTGAGGAGTTATTGGGATATTTTTTTATATCAAACATTCTCAAAAAAATATTAATTGCATGGGCATTGTGTAAATATAATAATTCTGTATTTGCGGTAAATTCTTGTTCTTGAAAATGCTCGTATGTAAAAATCTTTTTCGGGCAGAAATTTTTAATTGTAGTAATCACATAAATCGCATTACATTTACAGGCTGTAGAACCCTCAAGACGTAATAATATAAAGCTCAGATGAAACTACCAAAATTTCCAAATTTAGGTAGGCTCATCTGAGCTTTTTATTATTTACATACACTGCCGGTCAATAGAATAGGTTCACCCTATAAACGACAACGAATAGCTTGTTTCTCCTAAAATAGGATGTACAAAAAGCCTTTTGTGGGTGCACTTTCAAAGAGTGACCTTTTCCCGACCTATTAATAAAAAAGAAGCAATAATAAAACAACCGTACCTGTTTGCAATGCTCTTCAAAATAGGCCTTTTTCGATGCGTCCAATAAAATAGGTTCATCTGTTTTATCAGTGGAAATGAGGAAAAAATGACAAAAAAAGTAAAATAAAACACATTCGTTTTATAGTTTGATTTTTCTTTTATTGAATTAAAAATGAGTAGAACCTCCTTTCAGCGTTGCCGTTAGAAATAAAATGAACGTTACATATTTTCTGAAAAAAACGTGTCAATTTTCATGCCACATGTTAAAACCACAAATTCTTCTATCTTCTTGTAAAGCCTGTGATCAATTTTATTACCAGGGTGTAATACAATAACAAAAATCATCATTTGCTTTATTCGTGCATTGTCAAAAATTATGTGCTTTTGAACACTTTTTATGTAATTTGGACCAATTTTCATTAAATTTTGTTGAAATTTACTTCATTTTGAGAAAAATAATGGAAATAAAAAAAAAACGTGTCATATTGAAATTATTCGTGCCACCGTGGCATCAGGGAATTATGGTGTCAAAAATGCACGATCGTGCCACTTTGGCAACGCTGCTTCCATTATTTGTGACAACCTCAAAAGCTCTATTAGGCATAGAGTTTATTTTATTTATTTTTGTCCAGGCTTTTTTTATTGCTGTTATCAGTGATTCTTTGTTTTCAAACATGTTGTCCTGACCTATAGACCTCACGAACCAGCCATCCCCACACATTCTTAATAATATTTAGGTCTGGAGAATAGGGAGGCCATATTGCAACAATGACACGTTTTCTTTATTTATCCAGGCTGAACTGCTCTATTGGTATGAATTGAGGCGTTATCCTGCTGGAAAGACCATAGAGGTGTTCGAATATTTTACTGAACTTTGAAAAAGCCCTTTCAAGAATACTTTTATGAGAATTAGCTGTCATCCGTGATGGTGGAAACTCGAGGTCAATCGTTCCATAATAGAAAATAGCACCCCAAACCATAACTCCGCCCTCACGACTATGATGGCGCTGCAAAAACAGTTCAACCTTTTGTAGATCATGATAATAATAATTAAAGCCGCCTGGAACGTCGAGGCTAAATTTTTTTTCGTTCGAGAAAACAACAAGCTGCCAATCTTTTTTCCACGTCATGTGGCACCTACAAAAATTCATTTTTTTTTTTTTTCTTTGATGGTTTAACGGAGGTTTCTTTTGGAGTTTCTTGTGTTTAAGATTCTGGGCATTTTTAACTACTCTCCTAACGATTGAAAAGCTTGCAGGAGTTCCAGCTGATGTTTTTATTTTTGGTGTTGTGAGGCAAGAATTGGACGCCAACCGAGCGATAATACTCCTTTCTGAAGGTGTTGTGGTTTTTTTCTGTCATTTCATGTTTTACTGTAGTTTTCCTTGTTTCTTAAGGAATTTCTCACTACGTTCTGGAATCTTCCGATTTTTTTGCGATATAAATTTTGGCACTTGGAACTACCCATTTTGTCTCAAAAAATGTTTTGATAAATTGAACTTTATTTTACTAAACAAAAACACGCACTGATCTATAGAATTCTGAGCCAAATCTAACTTTGAATCAGGTGAACCTATTCTATTGACACATCGAAAAAGGTATTTTTTTGAGAGCATTGCAAAAACGTATGAAAATTTACCGTAACGATAATTTCCTTTTTGCCTCTTTCTTACCAATGGTTCGGGAAAAAGGCACTCTTTGAAAGTGCATCCACATAAAGCTTTTTGTAAAGCTTTTTTAAGACAGAAAAAAGCTCTTCTTTGTTGTCTACTGGGTGAACCTATTCTATTGACCGGCAGTGTATATAATTACTATTGTCTTAATACCGTAAAATAGGTCTACGCAGACATTACATACAAAATTATTTGCACCATTTTTGTAGAAAAAATTGCCTTGCAAAACAAAACTTTTCTCTAAAGCAAACCGTTTTCTATTCTTCTTAAAATTTATTAATTTTACGAACAATGTTATACAGGGTGTTCGGTATAAGGTGCACCAAAAAGCTAGAGCGAGTATGTTGAGTTAAGAAAAGAAAAAAATCGTATGGAAGGAGGGGTCTATTTCCCCCCGTCTAGGCCGGAGGGGCAATTTTCTAAAAAATCGACTTGAAATAGAAAAAAAATAGAAAAAACAACGGTAGCACTTACCATGTCATGTTATACTTTTGTTTTTAATTTGAGTTACTAGAGATAACAGTTTTTGAAAAATTAATTTTCAAACTCAAAATTTTGAATAAATAATGAACAAAATTGTATTCAAACAATATTTTTTTTTTCAAAATTTTATGTAGTTAAGTAGTTATGTTTTTAATATTCGATGCTCCTGTAAAGTTCTAGTCAAATACGGAAAGTAAAATACTCAAGTGTTTTTTTTGTTTTTAAGAAAATTAAAAATAACGGGCGGAGAAATTTTCTAAAAAAATGACTTAAGACAGAAAAAAAAATTATTAAAAAAGAACGGTCACTACTACAATAGCACGTTATACCTTTTTGTAAGGTCAGAAACCTCTTCTTTCAATTTTTCTTTTTAAATTCAGTTATTTTAGTGAACAGTTTTTTAAAAATTAATTTTTCAACTTAAATTAAAAAAAAAATCAAAAAATTCTGTTCAAACTAATTTTTTTCAAAATGTTCAATTTAAAAATTTATTTTTCAAAAACATTTCTCTTAATTATTTGAATTAAAAATTAAAAAAAAGAACAAGCTTCTGGCTTAAAAAAAAGAATCGTATGACATTGTAAGTGTCGCCGTTGTTTTTTAATAATTTGTTTTCTATTCGCTTTTGTAGAAAATTGCCCCTCCTGTCTAAACGGAGGGAAATAGACTCCCCTTCATACGATTTTTTCTTGTTTTAACCCAACATACTCATTACTCACCCTAGCTTTTGGGGGCACCTTATACCGAACACCGTGTATAGAATTGCATAAACTACTTACAATTTTAATCCTCGCAGTCATTAGTTTAAAAACTTCCTTTCACCCCCGTAAAATCTTCATCCACGTCACGCGTCTAAATTTCGAGTACTTTTTGCAAGCTGCTGAAGATATAAAAATGAAGCTTAACACCAAAAGTTGTAGATTTATAGATTTTTTTTTTTCGAAATGAAAGTCTTAATAATCTTCAATTGTGGACCTCATTAGATTTAAAGTTTTAACTTTTGGAATTGAATTTAAGGCTATTTTAATCCAATTAACACATTTATTAAATTTAATGACCATTAAGTAAAATTTATTAATCTTGTCAGAATAAGATATTTCTCGCGTTAAGGTAGCATAGAACTAAACCAAAAAGAAATATAATTTAGGTAGAACGCCTATAATAATAAATTTTTGATTAAAAATCCAATCTAAATCATATTCTAGTTTAGCTCACATCAGCCAAACCTTATACGCGGCTTAATATATAGTGCATTAATCCGTCAAATGACGGAACACTCGCTTATATATTCCAACTCACCAACACGAGATAATGACACACAAATCATCCATCCACTGGCTATTCATATTACAATTTCATTTCAAGGCCTGCGGCTTGCGTCCTATTTGTATCTAGGTAGGTAAATCAAATGCCACACACACAAATTTCAATTTCGTCGAAACCATAATGCCATTAACGATATAGAAATAAATCAGCATAAATTTTCCTAACGATAACTATAAGCTGACACGCATTCCTAAATTTCTCAGCAAAAATAAAAAAAAAACAGAAACAAAAAAGAACTAAAAACTTCTCAAAGGACAAATTGAAGATGTCCGCTATATTATAAGGAGTCATATTTAAAGGTTTTTTTTTTGCTGTCCTGAAACTTGAAAACATTTTCCTATATGATTCTGATGGTCACTTGAATAAGGAAAGGACATACTCATTCACAATCATTTAGGGATAATGATAGCACCATCAAGAGTGTAACCTATTTTGTTGCAGTTCAAGTGCTCCTTCCAACTCCGATAGACAACGACGACAGCATGTTGAAGTGCAATATGACTCTGTCGAAATTCTTTCACATGGCGCTTTATCATCATCTGCATACACTTTGAGAATTTGAATTCCATTTAATTCCAATTGCATAGCGTTTGTAATCCGATATTGAAAGTGCATTACCTCAACAGGGGATGATAATAATTTGTGTTTCAAAAATTAGTTCTATATATTCTCAAATAGAAACACAAAGAACCTTAATAAAAAAAAAAAAAAATGCGTACACATTTCGTAAACATTGCGGCGGATGTCATCTCCCACCATATAATCCACCCTAAGGACTATACGCTGCTGACTGATATCGCTAAAGCCGCCACCCAGGTCAAAAGGCATTTGTGAGTGTCGTAATTTTGTGCCCGCGTTGATTGACACTCGTTTCAGTGTGACTCAGGCAGGATGTTAAGAATATTATATGAACAGCATGTGTTTGGCACTCCGATTTGAAATATTTAATTGGTGGCTCTTGGGTCTTGGCAAAGCGAGTACGGCACAGCACAGCGCAACCTATATCTACCCTCCTCGACCTGGTATTCCTTTTGTACTATGTGGCAGCGGAATTCGTTCTGTATAGGTGATTCATCTAACGCCTCTCTATATGAAAACTCACCCGAAATAGACGCACACAGAACGCACGTGAAGAAGCTCAATCAAATAAATTTTCATCGAAAATTGCATTTTTCCCGCTCCTAATATCGCCGAGCAGGAAGTATAAAGAAGATACTGCCGGAAACTTATACTAAACCGAAGAATAAAAGTGCGCCCTCCAACTTAACGTTTTGTATTTTTAGAAATGCCCCTCCTTGACAATATATGAGCACTGTAAGCTAAGCACACATCCAAATCAAATCAGACCAAGAGGATTCCCATCCCATGCAGCAAAAAGGGAATTGCCCCATTACGCAGCAATGTCACACCTTTATTAATTGTATACCATCAGGAGGAGGGTTCCCCAGTTTATTTTCGGACTCCCCCATGATCATTATATTTATGTTGCTACGCTGATATGGCGATGCTAATGCATACCCCAACTCTAGAAATAGAGATGTACTCGATTGTATAATGCGGTACCTATACCTATCTATCTATCTAGGTATGTGCGTTCGTCGTGCTCAGCTGATGCATTCTACGATTAACGCGCTTTTGAAATAAGAGGGAACTCGTCGAAAGTCTTTAGAAGAATTGGATGAGTTGGGATTCTCAAAAGGGTCGATGACTTGATGTGTCGCCACTCACTTTATGTTGAATTTTTTTTTTTATACTTTTTTTTTCTTCTATATAATCGCAGCTGGGCATCATTTCACAAGTACAGATTACTGAATAATAATGACAGCTTCCACTCAAAGATTAAAATTAATTGATTTCTCTCGTGTGCTTCTTGACGTGTTCTTGATTCGTGCAGTTATATTTTTACATGTATAAGTATACAATATACATACTTATATAGTTACATTTTCATCCTTGATGCATCCTGAAGATAAGATGGGAAAAAACAACCTAAAGTGATTTTAAGTTTAGCCAATTTATGAAAAATATGCTGCAAATGTGTGGGAGTGCTTGTTCCAATATAGAGATATGGGAAAAAAGCAGATTTGTTATACTTTTACTTACGTTTTTTTCAAAATTATATGCCCTTTTTAATGCTCTTTTTGATAGTGTTTTAAACACGAAATAGTAGATTTAAATACAGTGGGATCTCTGCAATTAGAACTATTAGAGACCGACCCTAATTTATTTATTTATTTATTTTATTTATTTATTAAAAAAAAAAAAGAACAACATTTACAGAAGATACAATAAGATTATATCTGTTAAGATCCTAGCTGAGCATGACAAATTATTTATAATTCGAACCACTGAGAGGTGTTCGAATTACTGGATACCATGCTCGGTGTTCAAATTACTGTTCGGTGTTTGAATTACTGGATACCGTTAATATTTCGGCTGAGGAAGCATCAGTGTAAGGTAGTTGAAGTATTATAAAAAAATTTGTTTTTGGTCGAAACAAAAAGAAAATATTTATTGCTTCAAAAAGTCTGACCAAAGATGAAATTTTGTTCAAGGTTGTTTAAAGTTGTTTAAAGAAATTTGTGGTTTGCTTAGTTTTTTTTTTTTAACAGATTTTGTTATGATTTCATGTTTTTAAATGTTGAGCTGGTCGATATGAATTGTTGCGGTTCAAAAGTTTCTTCTATATCACTATCAAAATCAGTTGACAAATTTTCATTGCCAAGGTTTTAATTCGCTGTATCCTCCACCCAGTCTTGAATTTCTTCACTGCCAATACATTTATTTTCTGGTGTGATCTGGGCCCTATTGCACCAACAACTTATCACTCAACACTACTTAGCTAATTATAATAAATCGTGGTACAATTTTGCTGTGGTGCAATGAGACAATGCCTGCGGAAATAATTTGTATTGGCCTTATATTCGACACAAGGCCCATATGCATTATGTTCGGGGAAATTATGTCAGCCGTTGCTACAAAATCGTATAATTAGTGATAAGTTGCTGGTGCAATAGGGCCTTGGCCGAAAGGCGTGTCAGTACAAATTCGAATTAAAGTGTACCAATTTTGACAAATGTTCGAATTACAAGATTCTCAATGTAAAAAAAAATAACTGTTTAATAATAAGTGGGGTCTACGAATTACCGAGTGTTCGAACTACTGAGGTCATACTGTAGTTGAATTTTTTTCGAATGTAGTTTTCCAATTTTTTCCAAATCGAAAAGACATTTAGACATCCAGTTTTTAATGTTTGACTAGAAATTGGTAGAAGCATCGAATATTAAAAACAAAAATATTTCTTAAAAACGTAAAATTTTTAACAAAATTAATTTGAAAACAATTTTTTTTTTCAAAATTTTGAGTTTGAAAATAAATTTTTCAAAAACTATTCTCTTAAATAATTTGAAATAAAAACATAATAAAAGAACGTCTTGAAAAAAAAGTACAACATGACATTGTAGTGTTGCCATTGTTTTTTAATTATTTTTTTTTTTCTAATTTAAGTCGATTTTTTTAGAAAATTGCCCCTCTCACCATCCCGTCAAGTTAGCAAAGAAAAATTCTTTAATTAGTTGAGATAATTTTGTTTATCGTTTTGTGATCCTATTTAATTAATATGAATGCCAAAGCTCTTCCTCAAAATGGGGTTAACTCTTTTTATAAAATAAATTCAAATTAATGAGTTGTGATTTGTGACAATTTTAGTTTTGTTGTGCTATTTTCATTTTTTTTTGCATACATTGAATAAGCTGATTTTATACGTTCTTCATGACCAGTACCAACAAAGCTCTTCAAGGCTTGTAGTTATAGGGTCCTTGGACGGGTAAAATAAACAAGAGATTTCTCAAAACCCCACAATAATAATCACAAGGACCCGAATCGGACAACGGGATTGCCACTATAAATCGCCTATTGAAAAAAAAATTCTCGTTTGGAGAGTTCATGCACAATCGCCAACTTGTATTGATGCTGATATTGATTAAGGTTCACTTCATACTGACGAATTGAAAGAACCAACTGCAGACGCATGTTTGCTGCTTTCAGATATGCCATATTAATGCTTGCAGAGTTTGCTTCCAAAATTGGATGAGTTTTGATTTCTATATACATATATGTAAGAGGGATCAAAGATTGATGTAATATGTGTTTTTGAAAGCTGTTCAAAGTTCGTATTGAACATTTAAATTGATATTAAAATTTCGGTTATACCTATTAGAGTGGCCGTTTTGATGAGTGCACCCCCCAAAAAGTCTCTAAATAAATAAAAAAAATCTTCGCGAAACCTCCGGCCTTTATCTTAGTTTCAACACATGCCGTAGGGCCTGTACTTTTTGCCATATAAATTACATGAGTTTTTTTTTCTATGTTTTCATTTTTTTTGGCGCAGATTTAAAAAGAAAATTTAAGAATGAATTCCTGGCTTTGACATAAGGTATAGGATTTTATTCTAAAAAATTTCGTTGTATTTTTATGAGTCGTTTTTTATTTCAAGTCAGCTTTTTGAAAAATTGCCCCTCCCAATTAAACGGGGGGATATAGACTACCCCCTCCAGGGGATTTTTTTCTTCTTTTGACCCAACTTATACGCTCTAGTATTTTTATGCATCTTGTGCCAAGAACCATCTTTTTTTTTATTATACTGAAAATTATACTACTTGTTGTTATAAATTTATTATTGCTAAATTTTAAATGTCTGTATTTTCGAAACTGTTGGATCTACACAGATGGTTCTGGGCTCAAATTGGAGAAAATATAGTTACTTTAAAATCGTAGAGCGAAGTTATAGTCGAAAAACTAATCCTTTCGGGGTAAAATTGCCAATAAGTTAAAAATTTTTTTCGATTTTTGACCAAAATGCGTTTGGCGCTCGAGTTCGAAAACTTGGGATTTTCATGACGCCAATATCATAAACGACTTAGCAAACAATCAGAACTACCGGATCTAACGCACACGCTGATGTATAAAGTTACTGGACTAGTATGAAATTGGCATATACTAATTTATTATTGCTTCTACCAAATCCTCTCAAAATGCCGGTGTCAAGATTGAATCAAAAATATTGTCAATCTGTGTTTAGATAAATATTAATATATATATGTTTGTATCTACTAGTAAATTATCTTCGACTAGGCTCAATAATAATATAGCACACAGCAAAAAAGTTCTTATAGGTAGTTTAAAAATAATATAACAACCCTGGAAACCAATGCATATTTGTTCACAAACTATACAAGGCTTCATTTCTGCATCCGATGAAGAGACAGTATGTTTCAACTTGGGCTTTTGTGTAAGCTATACCTGTCAAAACATTCCACAATACAACCTACAAACCTAAAGGATGCTCGATCCGAATATATGGCTTATAGTTGATGGATATTATTTACGCTTTATGATCTCGAAAGTTGCAGCATATCAAAGGACATCATTTGCGGGTATTCACTGATGCTGTCGTCGTCATCGCTTATAGTTAGAAACGTTAGCTAGAGTTTGAGTTGGAGAGTAGTCGTTGGGACTGTGACGTCCTTTCTGCATCATGAGACTTGACTGGTTGAAGTAGAAGAATCCTAGTATCTGTCCTATACCTACGACGACGACTGGAAATCTCTCTAAGTGCTTTTGCAGATCAAATTCGTGCTCGGGCAAGTGTAAAACTTTTCTTCTTTATTTTTTTTTTTGGTGGGTGGTAGTGGAACACACAATTCAACAGATTTCTGAATAGATCTCAGCCATGGACTTTGTTCCAATATCTACATACAATATATTATATATAGGGTCCTTCATTTTTACTTTTTTTTAAACAACAATTTCCAGTGGATAGGTAAGACTTGTGTTATTTAGTGCACTTGGGATATCATTTCACATTGATTGACAAGAATTTACAACTTTGTATAAAGACACTGACCCTGATGTAGGTATAAAAAAACTATTTACGTCAGACACGCAACTCTTGGAAAAAGAAACTTGCTCCTTGGATGAGGACTGTGAGAAGGAGAATCGAAATTGTCCGATGAAATATTGCATAGCGTTTTAAAACTGGTTCGTTTGGATGCAGATCCATTAAGGCATTAAAAAATGACGATAGTTTTGTAAATATGTGAGCTTTTATGACTTAAAGGCTTTCAGAGAAACCATAAAACGTTTTGTAGTCCTCTTAAAAGAACTCAATTTTGTGAAATGAGAAAATGACATCCAAAAGGTATGATGTACGTATACATAAGCTATACCTACCCTTTCACTGCTATCCCTGAATCAATGTTTGCATTGATTTTAATTGAGAGGCAAATGTCTGCCTTCGTAGTATCAACTGTATATGTATATAATAGGTGTAATATTTGTATGGAGAAACGTTCTTCCATAACTATCGGGGCTATTCATCTTTGATTCATATCTTACATTGTTTTCAATTTAATTAAAATTCGAATTAGATATATTTGTATGTAAACCATAAAATTCAACTGCTTACTTTTATCAAACTTTATCGGAACCCATTCATCACCCAGGTTCGAGAGAAAATTTATGCAAATGTACTTTTTTGAACGCGTGTGTCCATTTGAAAGAAATCGATAACCTACCGAAGACATGGACTGGACATTTGAACAAAGTAGAATGATCTATTGGGGTTGTAATGGAAACTAGAGACCCATCAGTGTGCTATACATAAAGAAGCTCATTTGAATGTTCAAAACAAGATCTGGTTAAAGTTTAAAATTGTATCACTGATATCGAGATATCGATATTTGTTCAACATCTTTAGTTTGTGGTGCCTTTATGGGAAAATCATTTCAAATTAAGATCAGTTTCACTTTGTGAAGGTCGAAAAAATGCGTTGGATTGGGAAAACATCGTCATGCGGGAAAATAAATCTCGGAAGTAAGGATGGGTAAGGGTATCAAATGGCATTCTGGATTTCTTTTATTCTTTAATGTTTAAAACCTCGGGAAAATAAATAAATTCTGTTAACAGTTTAATTTTGTTTTTATTGATTTCAATCCGTCTAAGCATTTTGTTTTGAAAATGTCCTCTAAAACTCAAATTTACATCTGGAATTTCAAAATAAGCCTAAATTTTGTAAAGTGAAAGTTTTTTAGGCACGGTAGCCCATTAAAGCCATTTGCTTGCGTGTCTAAGCTCAGACGTGCCATATTAGGATATTTTCTAAAAATTGGAAGATATTTTTCCTAAATTTCCGACGCAGTTTCATAATACATTTTGTTGTTTGTGTCTCCAAGTTGGGTGGATTTATTTAAATGAATTAAAGTAAAATAAAATACGAAACTAAATATTTGTTCAAATTTAATATTACAAATCACAACTTTTTAAAAAGTTGTAAATATTAATTCAAATTTAATATTACAAATAATTATCACAACTTTTTAAAAAGTTTTGTATTTTATTTTGTTTTAATTCATTTAAATAAATCAACAAAACTTTTCTAAAAACTTGTGATAATTATTTGTTATATTAAATTTGAACAAATATTTAGTTTCGTATTTTATTTTGTTTTAATTTATTTAAAAAAAAAATTCATAATGATAGTCCAATTACAATTGTTTTATTCAATTTAATTTTGCACTTGCATGCTAAATTAAAAGAAAACGCACCAACGAAAAATTCCAAAGTATGAGTCAAATATGTTGTAATTTTTTTCATATGTAGGTATGGGTCCTTTTATTATTATTATTAAAAATACAAGTGCATAATATTTGTATTCATAAAATAAATTATAAAGAATATCGAAAAGAAGCATGGAACTCGATCTTTTTATAAATTATTTTGAATAGGTATACAGTCTTGAAATTTTTTAGAAAAACAATGTATGCCGGACTATTTATCCATAGTTTTGAGAAAGTTGAGTTTCTTAGTTGACGTCAACTTAGCAGGTAAACTTTCTCTTGCTTTGTGAAAAAAGGGTGTCCTACTTATCTAAGGAAGTAATAGTGTTTATAGTTTTCGATTTTCTCGGAAACTAAAAGACTTAAGACCATCTAGTTTTTAAGGTTTGACTGAAAATTAATAGCAGCATTAAATTCTGAATGAAAATTTGGTACTTTGTTACAACAAAATTTGAAAAAAAAATTCATACATTTTTTTTTCAAAATTAAATTTTTTATACTCATAAAATTTGGTAATTTGAGGGGTTTTTAAATTTTTCTATGTGGTGATTTTTTTCATCTTGCAACACTGTCGTAATGTTAATGTGATAATAAGCTCGAAATTTGTTTTTAAACGAGACCAATAATTTCCCTATCAGACAGAGCAAATCAAAAGTTTTCTCAGTTTGAAAGTTGGAGAACATTTCTGCATATCGAGCTAGACGCTAGCTTAAATGGATTTACATTTCAAAAATAAACTTTTTTAAATTTTTTAAACATAGTTCTTCTATGCAATTCAAAACTGCATACCTGCATTTTCCAAAAAATATTTATATTTTATCAACAGTTCATTTTCAAAAATATTTCCACACAATATTTTTTCGGTAGAATAATTCGATTAGCTAGGTTATATATTATTTAAGTTAGAACGAGTTTTAAATATTTAATTTACAATTCTTACCGTGCTTATAAATTTTTCTACCCGCCAAAAAAAATATTCCAAGCAAAGAAAAGACATAAAGAAATATCGTTGAAAAATTCCTAAAATGTTTTCTATATGAAATTTTCCAAAGTACAATTAATAATTAAAATATTAATGATTTTTCTGGGTAAATTACCCTTGGTGAGATATTCACCTAAAAGTCTTCTCAGGGGCGTCAAAAATTTTATCTAACAAGAATCTTTCGAAGAATCGTGATAGGGCACTATCTGATTGCCGAAAAAGTTTCGGCACCCTTATTTTCGGCAGCAAAATGACCTTCATTATCACCTGGTCTATACATAGGGCAGCAAAGAAAATTAATGAAAAAGAAAATTTTTATTGTATTTTTTTTTGAAGTAATTTCATTCAATTTTGGAAATCCGGTATCCATAAACTTTGAATTTCCCATTTCAAATTAATAAAGAAAAATCACAGGAAGTTAATTCAATTTATTATTCATCCTGCATAAATTATGATATTTTTTCCCGTCGCGTCGTCCCCCAATATTTCGAGCATTGACAAAGCTTTGCTTCCTTCAAAATAATAATTGGGAATTACTCTTATCTTGTAGTAATAACTTTCAGTTTCCATTATTTGTTAAATTCGAAGAGGACTATATCAGTTTTTGATCTCCATGTTTCATCTGTTTTTTGTTGGTTCATAAATGGCAGATATTCTCAGACGTTTGAATATAAGAAAATTGAAGTTAATCGAAATCGATTCATTAAAAACTAAACCCAAAGTCTTAGTTCCTAATCTATATGGAGCCAGTTAGTATGTTCGACTCGCCATCATATGGTGTTTACGTCAGATTTTTCACATAAGGAGTATTATTGTGTTAATGAACCTGAAGCAAGAAACCAAACGTTGATTTCGGATAAAGACCATTCCAGAAGAGATAAGTAATCATAAACCAGCAACTAATCATGAGGAAAGGGTTGGGGTTGGGGTTGGGGTTGATAAATAAACAAAATTAATGGTTAATACTTTTTGGTTGCACAAGGTCAAGAAAAGTATTTCGTAGTTGACCAAGAGTAATAACGGGCCTTCTTATCAACAAAGACGTATCTTTTTCGAGTTTTCTATATAGCCTGATCCCTGCTGGTTTGATGGCTTCCATCAACACGTGTTGAACATTAAAATTTGTTTGGTATAGAACTCGTCGTGTATGTTTATGAATCACAATTAGATGCACAATCGACCTTCTCCTCTCCTTTGTGTTGTTAGAATAGAACGCTTGTTATAAATGCTATTTTTGTTAAAAAAAAAAAAAAATTATGTGAAGAAAAAAACTCAAACTTCTGTTATTTTAGGGCTATGACCGCGTGCTTCGCCATTCATATTGTTGTTTGTGTTTCCCAACATTTCCGTGTCACGTTGAAGCATTTCCGGGCAGACAGAGATGAGGTGTATAAATGATATTTTTCGAACATTAATAGTTTAAATATTTTTTTGATTTAATTTAATGTTGATGCGCCTCATTGAAATAGGTTTATTTTTAAGCATTCTATATACTCACTTAAGACTTTCATTGCATTTTCAACTCAACTTATCCAGATGTTTGGTTAGGGAGAGTAATAATCTCGTAAAGGCGGAAGGAATTGTATTGTTCAAATGTGGGTGCATCTGCTAACAAGATGGGATACTTTGTGCTGGCAATATACCAGCTAGTTAGGTATGGCCAGCACAAAGAATTTAATGCAAAAATTTGTCTGTGTAGCAAAAATAATATTAGATCAGAAAAACGAACAAAGCTCTGAGGAAGTTTACACTTAATAAATCAAATGCTCGTTTTATAGATTGTGTCTGATTTCTGTCCGATGACTAACCCTAGAACACGCAATATTTTCTGTTTTTTTTCAGAAATATTCGTTTTCCTGATATGACTAATAAAATGCAAATGGTGTAGGGTTCTTTAAAGGGTTGAAAAGGTGCACCCTATAGATATCAAATCAGATTTAAGGGACTAATGTGTTCTGACTTGATATTTATTAAAATGACTAATAGCATAATAGTCTTTTTCTAAAAAGGGGAAAGTTTAACTACTTCGTTTAAATAGTTAACATAAATTCCTTGCGTTGTTTTTCTTGAGTCATATACACAAGACTGCTGTTTTAAGAGTACTCATTGACAAATAGAAGTGATTTTCACGTTAGGTATGTATGAAGAAGTAATGAGACCCAGTTTATTTGAAAAGATTTTTGATTTTTAATTCTTAAGACAGATGATAATCGAAATTCCCCACGATTTCGAAGGACGGAATGCAAGAAAAACAATTACAAAAAGTATACCGGAAAGCATCATTTTAAAATCAAAATGTTTGAATTATGATAATCCATACGAGCAGACCTCTCAGACATTATATTTACAGCCCGATTCTGGCGTTGTGAGGTCTTACAAGTCACAAGCTCCTGTGAGGTTGATTTCTTGTGAGGTTGTTGTGATCGATAACATTTTTCGTATTCTCAGAGAATCTTCACAAGAAACCTCACAACAAATTCACCACAGTAGAGGTGAAATTTTTATTTTGAATCTCAACCAAAAATACTGAAATAAAAGATATGAATCCTTTATACGTCTTCCAAAACCCATTTGTATACATTGTTGTTTTTGTAATTTCGATGCGTGTCCATGAATGGATGTGAATTGCAACAACAATTTAACGGGGTAGTGAACTGAGGCGCTGCTTATATGTGTGCGTTCAACGTGGTTTTTCACACACATATTTTGAAAAGCTTATGAGTTAGCTGATTGCTATAGCTTGCAGGCAAACTGGAATGACAGCCAAGGATTCTGTGGTTAAAATTTTATACAGAAAAGAAAGAAATGAAAAAATATACAAATATGGGTGGATGAGATCTGGAAAGTATTGTTCCAAGTCTTCTATTAATACTCGATCTCCCAACAAAAAATCAAGAAAAAGTCTAGAGGGCCGGACAAGCAAAAAATGCAAAAGATCGCAAAATGAACGATTTAAGAAGGGAAATTTTGAAAGAAAAAAATCCAGAGGATCTTGTAAAAAATGGACAATCCTCAGGAGTTCTGGCTTAAAATGATGTTAAAAAACTAGAATGGATGTACAAAAGTAAGTGGTCTGTTAGGTTCTTTATATCTTACAAAAGAATTTTTTTTTTTTAAATTAATTTAGGCAGCTCAGAGCTATTAAACCGAGAAGACTACCGTTTGGGAAGGCCGATTGATAAAGCATTTGAAGTTATGGACGCCGAAGAAAAGAGCAAAGACATGGCTGTGAGGCTCACAAGTTGTGAGGTTGTCTCGAGAGAATTCGAAAACCTCACAAAATCAAGTTCACCTCACCTTGTGAAATTGTTGTGACTTGTGAATCATCAGTTAGGTTTGCCAGAATAGCCTGTTCCTTTATTATGATTTTAATTGAAATTATTTGAGAGAATAGTTTTTTAAAAATTAATTTTCAAACTCAAAATTTTGAAAAAATAATGAAAACAATTTCGTTAAAACTGTTTTTTTTTTTTTTTTTCAAAATTTCACGTTATTAAATAGTATTTTTGTTTTTCATATTCGATGCTCCTATCAATTTCTAGTCAAACACTGAAAATTGAAAATAACCAAATCTACTTTACTTAGTAGTATTAGTAGAAATATAGGATCTTTGGAGCAACAACATAATGGATGGAAGTCAGTCGAATTTAAGGAAAACTTACTTTTGTTATTTTCAAATTATCCAAAAACTAGAAAACATTTTGACGTCTAATTTTTAGTGTTTGACTAAAAATTTTTTTCAAAATTTAAGTTTGAAAATTAAGCTTTAAAAAACTATTCACAAAAACAACTTAATTTAAAAATAAAAGAAGAGATTTCTGACTTTAGAAAAAGGTATAGCATGTCGTTGAAGCAATTACAGTTGATTTTTAATATTTTTTTTTTATGTTTTAAGCCAATTTTTTTTAGTAAATTGCTCCTCCTGTTATTTTTAATTTTCTCAAAACCTAGATAACTTGAGCATTTACTTTTCAGTATTTGACTAAAAATTGATAGGAGCATTGAATAACTTAATAACGTAAAATTTTGAAAAAAAAAACTAGTTTTTACTTTTTCAAAATTGGTTTTTCAAAAACTATTCTCTCAAATAATTTGAATTAAAAACCTAATAAAAGAACAGACTTCTTGGCTTGAAAAAAAAAAGTACAACACGAAAATGTAGGTGTTGCCATTGCTCTTTTTTTTTAGAAAATTGCCCCTCCCACTAAACGGGGGGATATAGACCCCCGTCCTATACATTTTTTTCTTGTATCGACTCAACCTACACGCTCTAGCTTTTTGTCACACCTTAGGTGAATCACCCTGTATATAACGTAAGATTAAAAAAAAAAAAAACAGATTATCAAAATTATTAATTTAGATTGCTTTTGAATACCTAACGAACTGTCCAAATTTTAAGATTTTGATCAGGTTTGATCATATTTAGTCCAAAAATTATATTCTAAAAAAAAAAACAATCAAAGCAATTACCACAAAAATTGATTCATATACATTGGGAACATGGCGCAAAATTTTGGACAATATATTTCAAATTTTATTTTTTAAAACCAAATCCAGTTTGTTTTACTTTTTTTTTTTTTCAAAAATGACGATTAGATAAGGAAAATTATACAAAATTCCGACAAATATGAATTGTTTCGACTTCTTTAGCAAACAAAAAAGTACCCTTAATTTTGACCAAGGCTTAAATTTTTAGGTAGTTTGAAAGTGGATGAAATTATTTGTTTGGACTATCTCTAATACTAATAATTTTGTTTTTTTTTTTTAACACACCACTACGCTGTGGTACAGTACTTGGAGTGTTTGCGCACGTTTTTCTCAAAATCTGTTGTCTCCGAACGAACGAACGAACAAAAAAGTTATAAAATCTTCTGTGTGCAGATGCAGAAGTCAGAATTTATTTCTGGCTTTTGATAAATTCAAATTGATCAAAAAGTGGGAATACATCATAAAAATTTGTAAAAAGCTGGACTGATTGGCTTTGACGCCAACCATATTTTTGATTGCCTGTACAAAAATGTAGTAGAAGCCGTGGCGATAGCGTAATGGTTAGTGCGATGGACTGGCATGCTGGAGGTCTAGGTTCGATCCCCTGCCTCGCCACCTTATAATTTTTTTAAATAAAACGGCTACTGCCTCTTGCGAGGAATTGACAAAACCTCCGGACTCGGCAATTAACTGTAGGTCCCCTCTATTACTGCAGACCACGCACACAAGAATGGTTGAGAGTTGTTAGTTTTAGGCCCTAGCTCTTCATACGCTGTTGTGCCATCAACTTTATTTTTTTTATTTATTTTTTGTAACCCACAAGTACCCCTTCCTCTCGCGTTTACATTTTTTCGAGTATTTTCAATGACATATTTGGATATCATTCGATAGATTAATATTTTGTTTATTTTCTTTTACGTGAATCTTTTGGATATTTTAATAGTTACTTTGCTATTCGGGGCGGACACGAATCCAACAAATCAGAGATCATCAAAATCAGTCCAGCCGTTCTTGAGTTATAAATGATAGTGTAACTAACTCAACTTTGTTTTATTTATATAAATTTTTCGGAGAGAAATAATTGCTTTAATTGTTTTTTTATTAGTTCAGAAAATGAAAAAAAATTATTTTTAAATATATTTTACTTTTCTCTATCGTTTTGGTTACTACCTTCACAGAGTCAGAGTCAAGTTGTGAATCTCTTGGGCCAGTAGCAATTTAAAAAAAAATATTTTAAATTACTTTTTTTTTATAAATGTATGCATACAATACATAATAATTATAAGTTACATATACATACACAAGTACACATAATATTTAGTAAAAAATTACAAATTTAAGAATTGTGCATTGTTTTCTATTGCCGACTTAAAATCTTCTATGTGTCTACAATCTTCATGTTTTCAAATCTACCCTATACTCAATCTTTATTGAAGGTCCATAAATCTCTTTTCATTTTCATGCTCTTCAGTGTTAAGAGAAAGAAAATTATCCGGTTAAACACCACAGCTGTATCTAAACACAAATACAAGACTCATGGAATTCTGAGAGTGCAGAAACAGAACAAAAAAAGAATACCAAAACACAATTGCATAGTAAAAGCAAGCACACATCTTGGCTGGCACATCCAAACCAGCTTCAGCTTCAGTTCCACACACAATCGTCAGTATCATCGACCATCGTTTCGTGTGAAACTAAAAATAACTCTGGAAGTACGCGAAGCGAATGATCAAACAATAAAAGACTCAGAAAGAAAATCTCGGTGGATTGAGTAGGAGGAGAGAAGTGTGCTCGGGCACGCGCCTTACCAACCACCAAGGGCAGCATTCTACACTATAGGTGTAGGAAAATTCATCGGATTCGTTTTGTGTGTCGGAAAATTTCATCGAATTCTTGGTGATAAACTTGGAGAGGCAACAATTTATCCAGCCAGTTCGTGTTCCTCCGTGCCCGAAATCAGTTCGTTCTACCAGGAAGTCCTCTTGTATACTATACGTCAATTGTTATAATATACAAATTCCCCCCTGAATAAACGCACCAAATCAGAACGAGTTTCCCTAATTTCGATTTATCGAAACACATATCGAATAAGAAATCAATTTGGATAGATAACCTTAAGTGTGATGGATTCAGCAAGTGTTCAAATTTCAAAAAAAAAAAAAATTGTTTGAAAATAAATTTTCAAGTGCATAATTAAAGAATTCAGCTCCATTGGTCCTGATCCTGAGCTGGTATTATAGTATGTATAGAGTTTTAGTTCAGTGGAATCGGCTGAATATGCGATTCAGTGGAAACGAGTGACGAATCCAGTGGAAGCACCTAGATTCCAGATATTCTACAGCAAAATAGTTAACAAGGAGCATCTCTCCTTGCTCTCTCTCTCTCTTTCGCTCTACCTCTCTCGCTCGCTGTCTCTATCAATTGCTGGTTTGCTGGCATTGTGGATACAAATTAATGCCGCATAGAGTGTATAGTTGGTGTCATCATCATCTCTGCCGTCATCCTCATTCATTGTGTCCTGTGGAGCTTTAGTAGTGCGTACGTGCAGTCCGGTTCCTGTACACAACCAAAACGTAGTAGTGCTACCAATCTCAATATACCGCTCCAACCTCACCGAACATACTTAATATACCTACAAAAACCTACGACCACGACATAGACGACGCACCAAGTAGCAGTCTCGAGTCTCAGTCTCTCCTCAGGTGAATGGAAAATTCAATTGATCGGTCCTCGGTCGGTTGTCGGTGTTGTTCGCATAAACCTGTTCCACTATCCACTCGACAGGATTTACCTGTCGTGCCCCTTGCTATACATGTATCTATATAAAGTTTCTATGTGCGTATAGAATACCTGTCGTGGCTTTGGCAAATATTGAAGGTAAAAGAAAATACAAAATTTCTTCTTGCTCCTCCGAAAGATACTCCGATTGAAAACCGCTGTTGCGAGCGTTCTCCACTAATGTACTCATCAGATGGACGTTCGTTTGTTGGGCGCCATTCTTTTTTTTTTTTTTTTTTTGAATTCACTCATTGATTTATGATTTTTTTTTAAGTACGAAGTGTGTGTGCTAAGCAAAACTAACCAGTTTATGAACATTTTTTTTTTGGTTCGAAATTCGCATCGCATTTTAAACTGCGACAAAATAAAACAAAACAAAAACGGTTAAAAAGGATTACAGTGCATATATTTTAAAGATTTGTTGGAATAACAGTATCAAGTCGTTTAGCATTAGCAGCAGAAGCAGCCAAAAACAAAATTGGATATTGGATATAAAATAAATTTATGGTAAGTGGGAGGGTTTAGAAAGATAACTGACTGACACGTCATGTGAAGTGGCGTCCAAACTGGGGATTTTGTGCCTAACGATAAGATATGTGCGTTCTTAACGCCCCCTTTTTTTTTAATATTGGGCGCCGTGCATAACATTCACGGAAATGGAAATAAAAAAAGCGATATAACATTTACGTTTAGAAAAAAAAAATGAGCGAAAAAAAAAAAAAAAAAAAATATGAAAGAACATAAAAAATTGTATGTAGCTGAACTTTCTCAAGTTTTCTTTTTATTATACCCGATGACTTGCTTAGGGACGTAGGCGTAAGGCCAGAAACAGCATGCAGGCAGTTATTTCATTATAAATATCTTCTTCTTTTTTTTTAGTAGGTAGGTATATAGGTACTCATTTGCAAAGGTATATTGGTTAGTGGAGGGAGGGGTGGGGGGGGGGTTGTAGGTAGGTATAATGGAAAGAGTTTGCATAGTAAAGAGTGAATGACAAGATTGTTATAAAGTTCACAGGGTGTCCCCTAATTCGTGTTTTATATTTTAGGGGATGATTCCTGAGATCATTCTAAGAAAAAATTGCATGGGCAAAAACTGTATCCCCCACTTTCCCTCCACCTCTGAAAAATTGACTTAAAATGAAAAAAAATTCGTAAAAATCATATAAAGCACATACAACAATTATGCTGCAGCTTTTTTGAAAGTTGATATTCCATTTTTGTATATGCTTTTTAAATCAAGTTCTTTAAATAAATTGTTTTTGAGAAATTAAATTTTGAAAATAAAAATTTTGAAAAGAAATTGTGAATGTTTGTTTTTAAATTAATTTTTGTTCAAAATTTTGTCGTTATTAAAACCGAATATTTTTGCAATTATTCAATGCCCTTATTAGTTCTTAGTCAAATTCTGAAAACCAGATGTAAAAATCTTTTTCAGTTTTTGATAAATTAAAAAAAAAATGAAAGGTATTTATGTTTATTTTTATTTTATAGCACAAACAAATTATCATTCATAAATAAAACACTTTTTTCGGGTTATTTGGCAATAAGTATCTTTTGTTTTTTTTGTTTTTAACTTCTCAAAAACTAAAAAAGAATTTTACATCTGGTTTTCTCAGACAGAGTTTTTTTTCTATACAATTTTTTTCTTAGAATCACCTTAAATATAAAGCACGAATTTGGGGACACCCTGTATATGAATTTAATATTCTTTAATTTGATTTCACGTCACATTCAAGTCAGTAGTTTTGTTGATGGAGTGTCCTATCTGGATGGAATTTAATAATACATAAATTATTAATTTATTCAATAATGGGAGTTATTGTATTTCTGTATGATATACCTCTAGATGTACAAAAGATATACAACATTTTATTAAAATAAACTTTATCTTTTAGAAATAGGTAGATACCAATGTTTTTCCGCCTACAGTTCGGGGCGAAGTTATGACCTCACACAACTTTTATAATTTTGTTTTAAATTTGTTGGCTTTTATATTGGTAGGTACTTAGATACTGAAGATTGCGAATGCTACAATAAAAGCTTTCTTTCTACATTCTTGGGTTTGTCAAAGTTTTGACCATAATTTCCCATATAATATGGGTTTTGATAAACCGATGTCCTTTTGAGAGTCCTTCAACCGTTATTTTAAATAAAAAATAATGAATTCATAATTTTATACTGTATTGAAAAAGTTTTATTAAGTATACACCTATTTAAGCTGCACATTAAAATTTTGTGTTTTAAATATGAAATTTTAATGAAATGAGTTTTTTATATTGCTCCAATTGCTTTGTTTTCATTTACCTACACTACAAGAAGAATTTTTTAAAATGTATTTACTGGCAATTTTTATGACACAATATGCAGTTGGAATACTAAGACTTAGTTTTTTATTCGAGTTTTGGGGTAGTTAACTCCTTTAATTTGTTTTAAGCCACTTTAAATCTCAAGTTAATTTGGAGTTGGAGCTAACCTATCAAATTTATATATGAATTTTGGTATTGCATTTGAGGTTCCAAAAAAAACGAAAGGGTGTTCCAACGAAAACGCACGATGTTAATTATGTAAATAAAACAAAAAGTTTTCAGATAATTATCTTTATATTTTTTATTATGATAGAAGGATCTATGACAATTATGTGCTCGCCACGGCTTCGGTGGCATAACTCTATCCGATGGTCCATATTTTCAATGACTCTGAGACATATAATAATTAAGGTTCAATGTCGTTATTGTGCCGAATTATCTCATCTTTTAGCTCTTGGTTGTGGCGGCCAATTAACATCGCCACGACACGTGAGATAACATGGCCATTGAATTTCTCGCGCAAAATATCCATTTTTTCGTTGGATGTGTGGCAAGTGGCACCATCCAGTTGGAAGCACATATCGTCCAGGTCCATCATATGCTCAATTTCTGGCCACAAGAAGTCCGTTATCATCTCGCGGTAGCGTACACTATCCACGGTAACTGCTTGGCCGATCTCATTTTCGAAGAAGTACGAACAACAGCAATGTTTTCCGCAGAACGAACTGGGCGAGCATGCACAGGTGTTTTCACATTTCACCCGGTTTGCTGAAATTTTCGCAGAATTCTACCGATTGTGGACACATTTGTTCGATTATGCTGACCAAAAAAATGCACGAAATGTATTTTGATTTGAACGCCCAATTACGTAAAAGGCTTCAACAATCTTAACAGCAGCGCGTTATATAGTGTTCCTTCCATGGTTGAATTTGTCAAACACTGAAATATAGAGAAATGTCAAATTAAGTTGGGCAAATAACTTGACGTTAAGGTGTGACTCACAATTAACATCGTGTATTATGGTTGGACCACCCTTTATATACATAATCTAATAATTCTATGACTTCAGAAATTGTTTTAAATTAAATAAGAAGATACATATACAGTAGAGCTACTAGCCGTGGCGTGATGGTTAGTGCGATGGACTGTCATGCCGGAGGTCTAAGGTTCGATCCCCAGCCTCGCCACCTATTTATTTAAAAGAAAAAACGGCTACTGCCTCTTGCGAGGAACTGACAAATCCTCCAAGAGTATCTCCTGTCACAGAAAAGTGCCGCTCGTTAGCCGTTCGGATTCGGCAATAAACTGTAGGTCCCCTCCATTCCTGCAGACACGCACACAGGAATGGTTGAGAGTTGTAAGTCACTAGGCCCTAGTTCTTCATGAGCTGTTGTGCCATCAAATTTATTTTATTTTTACATATACAGTAGAGGCACTCGATAAAGTGAAGTAATTAAAACCAGGCCTGTTCACTCTATCGAGATTTTTCACTATTTCGAGAGAGAAGCTATAAAGGTTTTTTCAGAGTAAACTTTGATACAAAATTAACATTTTGTCCGGTTTGAAGTTTCAACTAGGTCAAACATTAATATAAATATTATAAAAAAAATAGTGCAGCTGAAAAAATTCTTGTTGAGTGTAAATAAAAAAAAATCTCGTTATAGTGATTTTTTTGTTCACTATTTAGAGAAGTGTGTATAAAATTTTGTGCACTATATTGGACACTTCATTCTACCGAGATTCACTATATCGAGCGTCTACTGTACTTAGAAAATTAAATAGCATTAAATATCATGCAAATGAATTTTGCTTTCAACAAAGTCAATCGGTAAGATTACCAGTACATTGAAACTAACATCTACCAGGAAAGCTAAGCCAATAATTTACAAAAATTAAGAACTCTGAGATCTACCAGGCGGACTCAAACCAGCGTCCTAAAATGTATACCAGAGTCATATCCCCTATTGCATCAACAACTTATCACTCATCACTCAGCAAATTATCATAAATAGTTAAACTATTTTGCTGTGGCGGAATAACACAATGTCCGCAGAAATAATTTTAATTGACCTTATATCGGTCCTAAGAGCGATATGCATTATGTGCGGGGAAATTATGTCATCACACGCAATAACATCGTATCACAATTTATGGTAAATTCAGAATTCAGAAAATTTAATTCGCCAATTTCGGCGGATTAACTGAGGTTCAATGATAGTTCAGATATGAGGTTTAATTATGGTTCAAATAGCGAAGTATATGCCTGACCTGAAGCATCGCTAAGACTTAATTAATCCACCGAAATCGGTGAATTAAAAATCCTAAACCAAGGATCAACATTTAACCAACGCTTGTACAACTGGCACTTAGTGATAAGTGATATGTTGTTGGTGCAATAGGGCCTAGATTTAGTTTACAGGTATAATCTGTGAGCTATAAATACAGCAGGTATATCTCAATATTGTGATCTATACGATTGTTCCAAATCTATGAATAGCCTTGATGTCGTTGTATACTAGATCAACCAAAAAACATTACCCAATAATGCAATACTGCGATTAGAAATGAAGAATTCCCCAAATCCCATTAGAAATGAAGAAAGGGTTTAAATTTAAAAAGTTAGTTTCAAGTTGGTACCAACGTCTATTAGCACGAATTGGACTTTCAACACAAAGTACCATCGCAACATGAACATGAGAACATAATGTCCTAATACCCCGGCTTTGGGATCTTAGCACCCCATGTATGGGATATTCGCAAAAAAAATGTAGTCTAAAATGTCAGTAATTGGTCATAAAAAGTCAGGTAGTTTAAGAATTTGGTCAGGCTTAGAAAATTTTTAATCAAGGGTTTGAAGTTTTTCAAGGTCACCCGCGATTTTCGGCACCTCATTTATGGGATATTCGCAAAAAAAGTATACCACTTGAAGGGCCACAAGATAGCCATAAAAGGTCAGGTAATTTCAGTAATTGGTCAGGCATAGGTTTTTTAAAATGAATTTTCAAAGTTTTTTTTCAAGGTCATTACAAGGTCATATGAACTCTTAAAACCTCATTTATGGGATATTCGAAAAAATTATATACCATCTGAAAGGTTACTACTTAATCCCCATAAATAAAGGTCATTATGGTTTTAGAAATTGGTCAGCCATAGAGATCTTTTTTATGAATTTTTAAAATTAATTTTTTTTCAAGGTCGTAGGGATTTTTAGCACCTCATTTGTGGAATTTAAAATAAATAATTATGTCATCTGAAAGTTTACTGAATATTCATAAAAGGTCAGCTAGTTTCAGAAATTGGTCAGGCATCGATTATTTTTAAAGATTTTTTATTAAAACAAATTCAAGGTGAAGGTCAATGACAATACATGTGACCTTATAATGACCTTGAAAAAACTTTAAAAATCTATTTTTAAAAATCTATGCCTGACCAATTACTGAAACTACCTGACCTTTTATGACCTTTTAAACTGCACACTTTTTTTTTTTGCGAATATCCCATATATGGGGTGCCAAAAGCACACAGCCTAATACCCCGTATTATGTTTGTTGAACATGAAAAAAATAATTCTTCAGTTCGAAATGAAATGGATAATAACATTATGCATCGTAAAAGGATGACCCATTTCAAAAGCAATATTTTTAGACATTATAATTAAGGCATTACAGATGTCATTCATTTTTTTGACATTATATTGGCTTTATTACCAGCAAAATATTTTAAAAAGATTTTATGTATATGTCATAAATTTATCATCAGGTAACACAGAACAAAATATAATTGAGAAAAACTTTACATATTCGTATATAGATATATAAGTGATAAACCTTAACCCAATTATTCATAAAAGAAATTTAAAGAATCTTCTTTCCAACTTTTTTCCTCCCATCATCATCATGAAAGTGACTCTCTAGACCTCTCTATAACCTGATCGAAATCTCATCGTCTACCTTTCATATTTCTCGTGTAAATTAAATTATGAAGAATTTTAGATTTTTCCTTTCCTTCGAGGTTATTTTTTTTTTTTTTGAAATATGATTGACATATCGCATAATTGACATTTTAGATAATTGACATCATGCTGCATATTAAATCTTAAATTTAAATTGACACATTCATAATTTTGTTTTGGTTTCCAGAAAAGAGTATACCTATACAAGGTACTAAAACATTTTGCATTAATTATGACTTTGTTTGAAGTAAATGTAAATGTTTGAAATAAATGACTAAAAATTATTGTGTGAAGAATGAAAAAAAACTACCTATACTGTTTTGTTTTCACTGATTCCATATAAACATTTACTGCCTGAACAGAATACAATGCTGGAATCGAAGCTGCAAACGGAACTGGAAGAGCTATCAAAAAGTTTCATACGTTATTTTTTTTACGTGCCCACAATGCAGCTACATAGTTTTGAAAGTAGTTTGAAGAAAAACAAAACAATATTCTCAGAATTCACATTTTTTTGTTTCCAATACTTTTTCTTTTAATAAATAATTTTTTTCGTGATACAAATAACCACAATATTTTTTTCCGACCCAAAAAGTTGTTTTTTTTTTCATAAAATATGGAACGTCAAAAGTGCCGTACGTGAAAACTTAAAAGTTGGTGAACTCTTCAGTCTGCTGCTGCAGCTCCGTATGCGGCTAAGTTCCGTTGTGTTCGCAACATTGAATTTGTGTGTATTCAATATTTTGACAGCTATTCCAGCTCCAGCTCCGGTTCCGGCTTCATCACCATTCTGTGCAGGCAGTTACAACAGAAACTGCATCACTTTGTCATGGTTTGTCTGATGCAGAAAATTAAAAATGAAAATTGTGAGTAAAGAATGAATAAGAAATATTGTCAAGAAAACTTACAAAATTTTAGTCAGTAATCTAATCATTAAATAAGAAATATCTCTCATAATTCGGGGTTGTTTCGATATTACTCCCATTAAAATATTTGATATTAAACCTTCATAAACTTAGAACTTGGAGACCATTACTTTTCAGTGAACTTTATGGTTTTTTTGTAACATTTATGTTTTTGGTGTGATTTCACTGCTTTTTGCAAAGTAAGTTTTGGACAAAATATCTTAAATTTTCTTTTTGAATGCACCTGAGCCCTAACTAATACTCTAACAAATTTCATCGTGCAGAACAGTCAATAATAATTCCGAGAAAAAGAGGGGATACCAAGCCCCCTGAATGATAAACCCCAAATTTTTAATTTTTCCTTAGCATGCATTAGTAACTTTATCGCTCTACCGAAATTCATAATACTACAACAATCAGAAGTGCTTCATGTAAATTATAATACTTCTGAGAAAGAGGGTTGATGCCACGCCCCTTAATGTTAATTCTCAAATTTTCAATTTGTTCCTTTTCATTAATTGCGAGCCCTATCGTTCTACCGAATTTCATCTTTCTAAAACAATCAGAGATAGTTCTAAGAAAGTGGGTGGTTGCCTCCTGAATTCCAAATCTCAATTTTTTTCTTTACATGCATTGCAAGCCAAACCGTTCTACCAAATTTCAATATTCAAAAACAATAAGTGCTCCATAAAATTTAAGACAATTCTAAAAAGTGGGTGGATGACACGCCCCTGAATGGAAATTCACAAATTTTTAATTTTGCCCTTGGTATGCATTGCTTGCCTTTCCCTTCAACCGAATTTAATCATTCTACAACAATCAAGAGTAGTCCAAATAATTGATAACTATTTTGTGAAAAGTGGGTGGATGCCACGCCTCTTGAGGGATAAATCTCAAATTTAAATTTTTTTTCCATTTCACTCTTTGTAAGGCCTACCGCACTACCAAATTTCATATAATCAGAAAAATGCTCAGAAATTCTGAGAAAGTGAACGGTTACCACGCCCCCTGTATGGAAAACCCCAAATGTTCGATGTTTTCCTTTGTATACTCTAAAAGGCCTATACCGTTGGTTGAAATTACAAGATTCCAACGTGTCGGGAAGTGCTCCATAATGTTGATGATCTCTCAGCTAGCGAATCAGTCAGTTACGGTTTTTGCGATTCTTGACGTCCTGGTATCTCAGGAACCACAAATGCTAAGAAGTTGAAATTTTGTTGAGGCTTTTGTGCTTGCTCAGCTTAGCAAAAGTGTCGAGTTTGAAGTTTCTGACATAATTGGTTCCGAGGTTAGAAGGGGGTCGAAAATCACTTGAGTTTTTTCCTGGTAAAAAGGGTTAGTGAGTGCCGATAACTTGGCAGTACCGTGCCCTTTGATAAAATCAGTCCAGCTATTAGGTACCGAGATAGACACATCGCAATAACCTAAAAAAAAAAACAATTTCTGCAAAAGACTTAAAAAACTTTATTAAACATTTACTACCTTATTCATAAACAAAAAATGGTTATTTCAGCTCTCGCGTTCAGGGAAACTACACCATGGAACAAAAATTTTCCGGACTCAAATGGAGCAGTAAGCAATTGCCTTTATGTTGAGTCCGGAAAATTCTTATTCCATTGTGTAATTTCCCTGAACACGAGAGCTGAAATAACCAATTTTTGTTTCTGAACAAGGCAGTTAGTATTAAAAATGATAAGGAAACCCTTTTGGGCTTTAGCTCGATGTAAAGCACCACCACGTACAGAAGTCAGACGCATATAGACGTACACTTCGTTGCACGGACGGTATGGCGAAAGTCATTTTTTCTCACTTTCTCGTCATCCTGATGATTAATTTAATTAAAATCTAGAAATTTCTTTATACAAAATGTTCAAAATACAAACCTACTATTGTGAATTTTTTTTGTTGTTGTATAAAAACCCTTTTTTCACGCTAAAATAATTTTTACTGGTATAAACGACTTCATCCCTAAAATTCATACTTTGATTGAAGTTGAAGTGTTCTAGTGACATCCCCTATACTAACAAATAGAATTCCAATGGACTCCGATTAAACGCAACTCAATATCAGTTAAACCTGAGTTTTCGTCTAAACAATTGACAGTTCAACTTTTGCTTTATTAATAAGAAAAATTAATAAAAAATGATAATATCAATTCCTCGAATCTTATAGACATTCATGAGAAAACAATACCCATAAAGCAAAGAAGTTCCAGGCTTAACATCCGTATAAAAGTCCCTATTAATGACATTTTTTTAAAACAAACAGTCACATTTAAAATTCTCAGCTTATTATAATTTCTTATAACTACTTCGAATAAATAATTACTTTTTTTTCTTATGTCAGGATGTACCTTTAATTGTTTTTTTCGTTCTTTCTATACAGAAACATGAATCACCAATGTCTAATGAGATATTCCTGCCACCACCATTATAACCTCCCATAGTATCTATTCAAATGTTTCCAACTCAAAACTACTTAGTAGTCCATAAAAAATGTCATAGAAGCTTTCCGTTTTCCTGATCCCTGCTGACATTATGCATAAATATAATAAAAAAGAAAGCAACTATATACTTAATCTATCTTCTACAAAAGGACATAAAGCTAAAGGAACCACCATACTTGTATACGCTTATACTTACCTAAACATACAGACAAAAAAAAAAAAACACAAAAACTCCCACGACCTTTTGTTAAAAAAATTCATTGCTGGCCCACCCAACTCTCAAACCCTCCTACCCAAAAAAAAAAAGAATAAAAATAAAAATAAAAAAACGAAATAAAAAAATGCTTGAAAACTTTTAGTGAAGTCTCTTGGAAGTATTCATTTTTAATGTCAATTTTATATTGCTTCCTCTACGTCGTCGTCGTCGTCAGGGTTGGCATGGGGATTAGATATAGGGATCGGGTCAGTGGAGAAAGCTTGGGATTCAGAATGGGACTTAGCATGGATATAATGCGTATTCCAAGTGATAGTATAGCCCCATCATATAAGGATGTGCTATTATATTGTTCCTAACTCTTACCCCTCTGTTATTCTTCCAGTCAACTGGGTAAATTAGCATTTAATTGGATTTTATGGAAATTTTCCAAAAATAAACATATTATGAGGTTAACGGAAGTATTTTTGTGGCTTTTCGGCATTTAGTTTCGCAACTTGCTAACGGTTTTTCGTATTTTTTTTTTTTGCAAATATTTGCAATTAGCTCCGGTGCATAATTTAAATTTGATCTAAAAGTAATATAAAAACTTTTATTTTCAATCAGGGTAGATGTAAATTGTTTGTCCATATAATGTACCAACATATACATATAACGCCTGCAGAAGGTACCCACTAGCAACAAGCTGCTGGCTATTTTTTGAAATGACGAGGTAAGGCGGGGATAATTTATGATGAGGGTAGGTTTTTTGTTGCGTAAATGTATGCAGGTATAGGTATAGATACATAGGAATTATTATGGTAATTAATTTAAAATGAACCCTTTTTTTTGTGTTTCCAAGTTTATTTTTTCAAGAGTTTATCACAGATTGATAAAAAATAACCCTTTGTCCTATCACTTTTGTGCTATAGAGATAAACCTTTTTTTGTATTCAAAGACTGAAAGTTAAACTGGAAGAGAAATGTAGAGAAGTTTGGCCTTAGGGGTCAAGGCATACCTACCTAAAGTATTATCCCATGTGATAGATTTTTTTTTTGTTCCTCTTTTGATTTATTGATTGATTTTTGGTGAAGTCAATTTGACAATAAAAGTTTTTTTTTTATAAGATTCGATATAGGTACCAATGTATGTTTGTAGTTGTGTATAATGTGGCTCTTGACAAGAAAAAATTTGCTACAAAACCTAAATTGGCTTACATTCATACAAAAAAAACTTTTTTTTAAACGTTAGACTGGCAAGGGTAGAAGAGTATAGCATTAACTTATGGTTTTCACTATGAAGTAGTTTAACATTGAATATTATAAGTAGATTGATACATTAAGTTGCATATTGAAAGATTTTTTAAAATAAAAAAGGACATATTTTGAATTAGTATTCGACTTACAACCTTGTGGCTGTTTTCGAAAATAACGTCATCTGCGTCAAAAATGCGTTTGCAGAATGTTTTTAAACGCAAACTGCAAAACTCTGTTGTTCGAAAATGGAAATACAAATTTTACCGCATTAGCAATGTTTTCGATAATATGCAGTTTACTAAAGTTCGAAATGTTCGAAAACATCATCTGCACTTAAGCTGGTGCAGTGAAAAACTCGAACTGACAGAACTTTTTTGCTTTTTATGTTTTCCAATTTGAAGTGACATCTGTCAGGTTGCTAGAATGACGTTCTACTTAAGGTTAAATTTACATCACAACGCAGTATTTTTTGGTAAATATTTAAATATGTTTACACTGGATATTATTCTGTGAATTCTTAATTCATTTAAATTTAGTTTTCAGTTAAATTTATACCTGAAATCCGGAACGTCTCGGGTAAACCGGGACGTCTGGCAACGCTAATCCGCAGTGATTCGCAGTTTAATTCTCTTTTTTCTCTTCATCCTTGGCACGTTTATTGGATTTGAAAGAGGAAGTTAAAATTTGTCTGAAGGAAATATAAAAAAATGAACTTTTAGAAGAATTCTGATGTTCCATTGCAAACGGGATACCTTGTTAATATGTTTGCCCATTTTAAGCAACTGATGTTACAATTACAATTATATATCAGTAAAAAAAAAATCTAGAAAAGTCATTTATGGGTCCGACGCATGTTTCCAATGTTCGAAAAAGTTTTGCTCAATATAGAAGAATACATTACATTCAAGCATTTAACAGTCCATTATTTATTGGTCGTCGTGATTGTGAATCATGATTGAAATTCTCAATGAAACTCAAGAAGGGCTTATCGAACATCAAAATGATCGAGGCTTTAAAGAATTCAGGCTTGCAAGAAATCGAAAGGATATTTCAATCTTCGAAAAACAAAAGAAATAAAATATCTCGGAATGCTTTCTATATCAGTATTCAGTATCTATTATGTGAATAAGCTTATTTAATCATGTTGCTGATAAAACGGGTGCCGGGCGTTTGGACGAAAATTGTTTCGCAAATCTAACTTCGCAATTATCAAAATAAATTTTGATCGACTCGCAATAATTGTTTCGCGAATTTTTGTTTTGTCTTTGGATCAACCAGCAAAACGATCATTTCGCAAAAGTTCTTTCGCAGTTTTTATATCGCATATTTATTAGGTTTCAATTTGTTGTTTTGCAAGATCACATCATTGCGCTAACTGTTAATTTCCGTGTTGTTATCTCGCCGTTTAGTTATCCCGCCATTTAGTTATCTAGCCGTTCTGTATCTGGCCGTTTTCTTATCTGGCTATTCGTTATTTGGGCGTTCTTCATCTCGCCGTTGAGTTATTTCCATTTCCGTATCTGGCAGTTTGGTTATCTTACCGACATGTACAGAAAATAGCACTGACTTTTTTTTATATTTAAACGTAGAACCAACAATTTAATCGCAGACCAAAAAAATATTGTAGAATTTGTTCTTTTTTCAACTAACTTAGTTTTTTAGAGAAGAAAATTGAAAACATATTGATTTTGTGCCAAATGTTATAAATTACGCAATATTATGCAAAATAACAAAATGCGAAATAATAGTTAGCGAAATAATGAAATGCGATAAAATAATTAGCGAAGTAATATAATGCTAAATAATGAAATGCGAGGTACTGGAATACGATATAATAATTAGCGAATTAAATTTTTGCGAAATAATGAAATGCGAGATAAAAAATTGCTACGTGAAGTTTGCAAAAGATGATTTTGTGAAACAATAACAAAACGATATAAAACCTTGCCAAACAAAAATTGCCAAATAATTAAATGTGAAATGACTAAATTGTAAAACAAGAAACTGCGAAACGATCATTGCGAAATAAAAAACAGCCAAACATAATCCGCCAGATGACCCCTACCCTGATAAAACACAAACAACGAAATCAAGACTTAAAAAAATGATATCCCACTTGCATTGAGCTCAATTGAACCTAGAAGATTTTTTAAAATCAATGCTTTTCAAAAAAAGACCATTACTTATAACAAAAATCTCAACAAATGTTTGGGGGAGAGGCCATTTCGAAATCTCCTCAGTGGACCGGGAGCCTCTCTGATTTGGGAACCACTGTTCAATGGGCTAAAAATTAGATTCGTTTGAAAAAAAACCCGAGGTTTTTATCAGATGGAGAATTCCGGAAAATTGACTGAGTTTTATCATACCGTCCCGTTGATAAATTTTTTTGTAGCCTGATCATGCTTGCCAGTTTGCGCGATATATCGCAAAACGTGCGATATTTTTTTTTTAACTTCGCGGTTTAAAATTTGATTTTACGTTATCGTTATATTTTTCAGTTTTCGCGATATTCAATTTACTTAAAACTGGCCAGATTGAATAAAGAAACTCGTCAATTTACATACTTTTTGAAAGGTGTCGTGATTTTTTTAGCAAATATAAACTTAAACAGAGCAATAATTGCGTGAGAAATTTCAATACAAGATTTTTTCCTTAAAAGTAAAACTGAATTTATTGCGAATTAATTTTTTAACAAACAAAATTATTTCACTGTTTTTTCTACTATTAACTATACCATTTTTTTTTTGCTTTAGCGGTTTTTGCGTTAGTTAAGTAGCTGATTTTGCGATATTTTTCTCAGATTTTGCGTTATAACCTCATAAAAATCTGGCAAGCCTGAGCCTGATGTAATAATGTCATTGGATTTTTTGTTGGGTTCTTAAGAGGTATACTTGCATAAGTTTAAAAATTTTATTTTGATAAATTATTTGCATTTTTATATGCAGATGTGTCTTTTTAAGATATGTATATTTTTCGGTTTTTTCAGCTTCCTTATTACCATAAATAGTTCTAATTGAGTAATTGCGAAACCGAATGTAGTTTTGAAAGGGTTTTTGTGTGATAAGACACGCGCAGTGTAGGCTGCAACCCTTTGCACCCATCATATTAATATTAATAAAGGTTTGAATGAAGTTTTGTTGGTTTGATTGCTTTCCAAAGCTCGCTTCATACCTTTAGTTGTTTTTGTCACTTAAAAGATAAAACCTTGACTACATTGGCCAAAAAAGTGAAAATTTTCAAACTCATTTTGGGATAGTGTTTCTCACAGTAAAACTTATAAAAATGATGCAGAAAGCTTTAATTTTGGTTTAAAAAAAATTGTGTATATTCTTTTTTCACAAAACAACTGCCCCGGGGGAAAAAAATATTTGGCCAATGTTGTTAAGGCTTAACAAATGCTTTTGCCGTGAAATTTGTAAAGGAAATTCATTAGACAAAGAGCTCAACCTCTTAACATCATTGGGAGCAGAGGGTTTCAATGTGATTGCCTATGCCGACGACGTCGCAATATCGGTATCTGGGAAACACCCACAAGTTCTTTCGGAACTCCTACAAAATGCCTTAAACAGGCTCACCAATTGGGCAAAGCACTGTGGCTTGGACGTCAACCCACATAAAACGGAACTAGTACTCTTTACGAGAAGGTACAAAATTCCTCAAATTAGCCCATCCAAAATTAAAGGAATACCCCTAAGCCTTTCCGACCAAGCCAAATATTTGACCTTATTTTAGACAAAAAACTAAATTGGAAGGCAAATATTGATGAAAGAGTTAAGAAGGCTACTGTAGCACTCTTTACTTGTAAAAAGGCCATAGGCTCAAAGTGGGGCTTTTCTCCGAAAATAACCCACTGGCTATATACCTCAGTAATCAGACCGATACTCACATATGGAGTTGTCATATGTTGGACCGCACTGGACAAGATGGTAAACTCACTAAAGTCCAGAGGTCAGCAGGTATGTGCATCACGGGAGCACTTCGCTCAACGCCAACTGCAGCTTTAGAAGTACTTCTTAACCTAACACCTCTTGAAATCTTCTCCAAAATGGTGGCAGCCAACTCATGCGTGAGGCTTAGAGCCACCTCTCAATGGATCAGTAACAACACTGGTCATACTACTATTTTAGACAATTTCAGATCTATCCCAGATCGCTTAGACTTATACCACCCCGAAAATGGTATTCGATAATAAGTTCCATATTTCTATCCCCTCAAGATCTTTTTGGGAAGAAGGAGGACCTCAAGAAGAAAACATGATACACTTCTATACAGACGGTTCAAAGACCGACAACGGCGTTGGAAGTGGTATCTATTCGAAACAACTGAATCTCAGTCTATCATATAGACTTCCCAATCAATGTAGTGTGTTCCAAGCAGAAGTAATGGCGATAAAAGAGGCATTATCCTGGCTCAAAGAAAAACCATGGCCATGCATGGACCTGAAGCGGTCAAAAGGCCTGATTTCCCTGAGCAGACAAAGTATAAGCTCCACAATTGGAGTCATAACATGACACTGCCTCATAGGTAGACATGCAATGAGGCTGGGGGTCTACACAAGTGACTTCTGTAGAAGCTGCATGGACGAGGAAGAAGAGGAAACAGTCCAACATCTTCTATGTACATGTCTGGCACTCTCCAATAGAAGGAACATCTACCTCGGTAATCCCTTCTTTGATAATACCAGCGAACTGGCAACGATCAACACAAGATGTTTTTCAAATTTCATTAAAAGCACAAAATGGTTTGTTTAATTTTGTACCTCTCCCATGAGTAACTTTCTTTTAGTGGTATCACAACGGACCCTTGGGGTCTAAGTGAGTCAACAACATCTAGACGGCCATTCTAACCTTACCTAACCTAACCTAAGAGCTCAATGAGAATATCAATCTCCAAATCTATGTTAATTGATATACTTCGATGTTTTTGTACATTTTGGTAACGCAAATTCGTTATTTGAATAAAAGTTCTTAAGACCTAAGAGCCTTTCAACCTAAAACCATCGAGCCTTATGTATAAAATTCTTTGTTTTTAACTTTTTTATGAAAGGTTACTTCTATTATACCAACAACATGATAAAGCCAATGATTTCCATAATTTTTTCAGAAATAAAGCATTAACCTTTATAATGTGGCTCTATGCATATTCCCTATGGTATCTTGCATTGAAAACATTGTCAGTAAAAATCTTGCCAAAAAATTCAAATTCAAGAAATTCGTTATTAAGGTGTTTATTTTTATTCATATACTCGAAAATGAGAGAGAATTAAATCTAAATTCAAATTATGATTGAAGCTGAGATACAAAAGCATTATATGTAATATGTATGAATACATATACCTGGAGTCAAGGGACCCAAAAGCCGACATATTATTATTTATATCAAAAATTAATGCATTTATGGTGTATCTGTTGTTTTTGTTGATTCTGTTTCATATAAGGTATAACAAAGGAATGAAATAAAAAAGATTTGGCCCTTTTTCTTTTGTTACAAATATCTAAATATAAATCCCCAATATACAATGTATGTATAGATATGTACGTATATTATGCTAATGGAAGAACGTTGTCTTAAAACAAATATACAACCACATCCTGCAAAGATAAATGAATCCCTATGAGCTTCTTTTAATATTTAATGTAAAGTCCATGGCTTGTGAATTAGTTTGAAATGGATCTTGTATGTTTGAAAAAAAAAAAAAAAAGAGATAATGTTTACAAAATTCATTACGCATACTACAACACACCATCCAGAAGAGATACTACCGACTATTTAATTTTCAATGTAGAAGCAGTAGGTACCTAAGAATTATTACAATCCTCAGTAGTTCCATTAGATTTCAAAATTAGCAGCGAGAAATCCCCTTTTTGCCTTACAGTTATTTTGTACGCACATAAATACCTACATTTAATAGTCATCTGCATTACATTCAACCAGTTCATAAAGCACAGAAATAAAGGTTTTAAATGAGTTAGGTCTTGATGGGGCCAACAGAAAAGCAGTTCAAAGCAGTTAAACAAGAATAGGGTTACTCGATATTTATTACCACCCTTTTGGACTTTTAAGGAAACGGAAGTCACGTATTGAAATTAACGGCACGGAATTGGTAGCACTACCACTATATTAAGTGAATTGATAAGAAAGTGCTAAACTCAATAAACCGTAAATTACTTTCTGTAGAATATTAAAATTTTATATTGATAGGAAAATAAAATTAAAATAAACAAAAATAAAAAAAACGATTCGAGGGAACAGTAACATGGTTTTTAGAAAAGGATTAAGTACGTTTTAAACCAATTTACTTTTATGGGATTCTTAAGACAAGAAATATATCTATCCTTTTTTACTTAATTGAGCATTAAAATCATTCACTTTCACGACTAGGACTTAAAAATAACAAAGCTCTAATAGATACCTCATAAATATTGAATCATGATCTTCATCATTACACAAAGTACCTATACCGTTTACCAACTTTATATGACCAACAGTTATATCTACTAGGAATATCTCAAAAACCTGACGTGACAGAATGTTTCTGACTTCAGATTCGAATTCAGCACACCAAAAACCTTCGGAAAAGTATATCTTGGTTTCTCCAATAAAAACCTTGCCGTGGTTTTTGTTTAAATTTAAATTAAATTATTGATGTTCCTTTCAAAATTCGAGCAAGCTCTAATTGTTATCACAACTTTCCGACTTTTTCAGCCTAGTTTTCCAATTTTTATCTCAGTAGTGTGTTTATCTGGTTTTCAATACAAATCAAACAAAAAAAACTCCATCCAAATTGGATGATGTTTAGCCGAGTTGGATGCGTACGAACAAAAAACTAATTCAGAAAGTTTAAAATTTCAAGATGTTTTTACAATTTTCTGACTTTGTTGGTCGAAATTCCTAATTTTTGGCTCCATTGTGTGTTAATATAGTTCAATATAATCCAAGAAAAAAATTTCCATGCAAATCGAATGATGTTTAGCCGAGTTATGCGCGTACGAACACAATTTCATTTCAGAAATTTTGAAATTTCAAGGCGTTTTCACGATTTTCGTACTTCTTCGGTCGAATTTTCTAATTTTCGGTCAAATTTTCCAATTTTTGTTAATCTCAATACAAATCCAAAACAAAAGTCCCCAACCAAATCGGATGATGTTTAGCCGAGTTATGCGCGTACGAACACAATTTTAATTCAGAAATTTTGAAATTTTCGGTCGAATTTTTCAATTTTCGGCTCCGCTGTGTTTGTGTGTTAATCGGGTTCAAAATAAATTATCCATCGACAATGTGAATTATAGATAAGTTGAATTTATTTAAAATGTGAACCGCCAAAACTTTGCATTGCCATGTGAACTCTCGAAATTTTCAGACTCTAAAATGTGAATTTCTTTTGTAATTTTTTTATATTTTTCTCTTTTCTTTTGTTTTTTTGTGTGCGATATTAGAGACTTTATCAACTTTTATTTGTCCTGACATATTTCACGGTTCTAAAGGCAGCTGCGGTCAAGAGAGTGTCTCTTGCCAATTGTGTAGGTACATTTTAATATTTCAATCCGTTTCTACTAAACACTAAAAAACAGTTCCAGTAATGTGAATCCCTCTAAAATCCGAACGCTTTGTGTTAATTAGTTCACATTATCGAGGGACTACTGTATTATGAACAAAAATCTAGAACAAAAAAGCTTTAAGACCTTAACTCAGAAAGTATAAATCCTATAAAAAAAAAAATTTTTGACGATTAGGATGGCTAAGTTGAAACGTTATGTCAAAACAGTCTACAAATTTGCCCTTAACGATATTTTTGCTTGAAGAATCTCCAAGGCTTAGTTTTTTTTTTTTTTTAATTTACTGTCTTGAATCAAATGAAAGCTTTTTGCAAAAAAAAATAACAACATCACTTCTTCCTTTAATTATTTCAATAAACATTTTCCATCGAATTTTCAAAAGACAAGGCTTTTATTCCTGATAACTGACTCTGGTTAACATCAAAGATAAATACAACTCATTAGGCCCGATGACTTAAATAAACTTTTGCGCGTGCAAAAGAAATGCTTTGAGCAAAAGAAAGTTATCTAGGAAATGCAAGACGGGTGAAGTCCCTTGCTTTACCTTTCCATCCGTCTGTTTTTTTTTTTTATATTTGAAAAGAAGTAACCTACATATTCGTAGGTACCTTTTAGTATAAAAAAAAAAATTGTTTTGTTTTTGTTTAAAAAACTTAATAAGTCTATGACTGTTTATTTGTAATTTCAACTTTTTTCAAAGAACCCAAAGAGGAAATAAAGACTACCATCATGGCGCAAAGTAAAGCGATAAACCTCTTTTTTAATAGGATTAACCCTAAGCAATACACACATTTTCTTAAACGAGACTTAAATTGTAATTTCATGGACTTTCGAGTTACTTAGATAAGAGGCAATTATTTGACAGAAATTGACCGCAACTTTTAGACACTATGTTAAAAACAAGTATTTTTTAATGGTAATATTCAAAGGATCCTTTTAGTCCAGTAAGAATAGACGAAAAAAATGCCTAAGAAAGGAAATAATTAGTTAGAGGCTGAAATTTGGCATGGACGTTGGTAATGGGATTCTTTAAAAACTGAGAAAGTTTCGAGTGTGTGAAGTTAGCCCCCTTTTTTTTTGATTTTGTTATTTTTGAAAGTTGTTCCCGGTTGTTCTGGATTTGTTCCGCATTGTTCCAATTTTTTTTCGAAAAATATTCAAAAATGGGGGTTTTAGACCCCAAAAATCAATTTTGACCTAGCCCCCCCTTTTCGAAAATCGAAATTTTAAAAGTTGTTCCAGGTTGTTCTAGTTGTTCTGGACATTGTTACAACTTTTTGGACCTCTATGTTCAAAATATCGTAAGTTTTGGGCAAAATTCGAAAAAATTCTAGCCCCCCTTCTCATCGATCCGATGACCGCTAGTTTTTGCAAATATCTCAAAAACGTTTTGTGCTAGAGAAAAATGTATTCCCCAAATCTTGTAGCTGAGGCGTTTTCCCATAAAAATGGTATTTTCGGTTTTTTCGTAGCATTAACCGTTAAATAGTTACAACAAATGAAAAATTAAAAAAATCACTTAAAATGGGCCAAATATCATGAAAATGGGAGTTTTTTTGCAAATATCTCAAAAACAGTTTGTGGTAGGGAAAAACTGTATTCACCAATCTTGTATCCCACATAATAATACAATTTTAAACAAAAATGGCTTTTCAATTTTTTTTGTAACATTAACTGTTAAAAAGTTACAGCGAATCGAAAAGTCAAAAAATATTTTAAAAAAAGGGGCAAACAATCTTAAAAATGTGAGTTTTTGGCAAATAACTCAAAAACGGTTTATGCTAGGGAAAAACTGTATTCACCAATCTTGTATCCCACATAATTTTCAACAAACAAGGCTTTTCACTTTTTTTGTAGCATTAACCGTTAAAAAGTTACAGCAAATGGAAAAGTCAAAAAATCTCTAAAAAAGGTGGAAAAAAGTCATGAAAATGGGAGTTTTTGGCAAATATCTCAAAAACAGTTTGTGTTAGAGGAAAATATTATTCACCAAACTTAAAGATAATACAATTTTAAACAAAAATGGCTTTTCAATTTTTTTTGTAACATTAACTGTTAAAAAGTTACAGCGAATCGAAAAGTCAAACAATATTTTAAAAAAGGGTCAAACATTCTTGAAAATGGAAGTTTTTTGGCAAATATCTCAAAAACGGTTTGTGCTAGAGAAAAATATTATCCCCTAATCTTGTAGCTCATGTAATTTTATACAAAAATAGGTCAACTGAGGGTATACCACATAAAAAAAAACACCTGGCACTTCACCTCTAAGGTGGTGTGGAAACCAACCCTGTTAATTAAAAAGTGCTTTGTATATCTGAAAGATCCATTTAAGTTTACGCCTAACTACTTTGAGTTTCCACAGTAGTTAAGCTGGTGTCGTTGAACTGGACATTAAAGTCTGGAATTTGCAATATATATCTGCTCATAATACTCGATAATCTGGTAGCAGTACACCTTCACTGTATATCATTTTTCATGCTATCATTCATGCTTAGCTAAATATAACCGATACATCTCAATAAAAAATCCATCTTAATGGGCGTTTTTATTGTTTTGAAATTTAATATCACTTGACAGCGAACAAAATATCATAATAAATTCTCATATATTACACCATAACTTGTTTTTGTTTCAGGGACGCAAAATTGAATTTACATCTTAAACCAGAGCATGATGGGTGGGCGTATTTTGTTTTATAAACATAGATAGTTTTTAGGTACCCTTATCTTTGTCTATAGATAGATACATTTAACATTTTCCAAGAAAATTAGGTTAAAAAAATAAAAACAAAGAACAAGATGCAAATTCATGAATAGAATAACCTGTGTGATGTGTGCAGAAAACAAGAACTTACAGCGATCCGTAAGAACGAACTCTCTGTAAAACCAGAATAATTATAAAATATACCTACTTTGCATTATATGAACGACACAACACAAGACAAGTCTCAGAGATGGCGAACATGCATCATGTGAAACTTAATATTCATGTGTTTTTGAAAATATCTACTTAAACGAGTAAAATGAAAATTTGATAAATACCTATATAGCTAGTCATTGTTGCAAAGTTTTGTAAAGCACAATGAATTAGCTTGAAGACAGTGCGAATAGACCGCTTAGCATAATTTAGAAATTAATTATTAAAACACACCCTTTTAAGCCATCATGGAACATGCGGGGTGGCTGTTGTATTATTATGAGGATTTATGAGTTCATACATACATATATGAATATGAAGATTATTATTGATGCTATGAGCATTATTCAAAGAAAAGCATTTTATTTCTGTTATATTGTATGTATTTACAGCCTACATCTCGGTGAATTTTTAATATAATCAAAATGTTTTGTCTGCCAGTATATTATATATTTTTTTATTGTTGGTCTTTTGGTAATTTCGGAAGACAGAAGATGGATGGTGTGTATCGAATTGAGATACATCATTCTCTGGGAGAAATAATATGCCAGACTGTCTTTCAATCTGTCGGAGATCTCGTTTGGTATTCAATTTAAAAACAACGTTTATACGAGCATAAATAAAAAAAAAAATTGTACCTTTGAGGAATTAAAGGTTCATTTAAGTCGAACCAATTAACGTTCTTAATTGGAATTCATTTAAAACTGTACGATTTTGAAACAACCCTCCAGACGCAAAATCAAATAATCAAACAAATTTGTAAAGATTTTTAGTAGTATTGCGCATATAAATTTCGAAATAAGGAGTTTCTGACCATACGATCCTTATTATACATATGTAGCTTAAGGTGGAGATTATTTAATTAACAGTTTTATACAGGGTGTCCCAGAAAGAATGGTCCAAACTGAATATTGTAATAGGCGAGGTTATGGCATCTCAGAATTTAGTAACCTGTTCTTACTGATTCATATCAGTTTTTGAGTAACGGTTTTTTTTTTTGTTTAAATTTGTACAAACCCCTACATTGAACAAGTTTTTTGCTCACTCCGCCAATAATCGATTTTTTTTTTTTTTTTTACACCAAAACATTGGCCAACGAAAAGGCATGTTTTTTACATTAAAATAATTTTGATTTTATACGCCTTTTTTCAAAAAATTACTAGATAAAGTCATATTTTAGTCAAAATTAATTTTTTACTTCAATCTTTTAAAGAGCATGCTGACAAAAATTCTTATGACTCATTATTAGTTCTTGCTTTCAAAATATTGCCTGATTTTTCTAGTTTTTTAAAAAGTATAAAACTTGCCAAATCTAGCATTAGATCGAAAGTTATAACCATGTAGATCCAAACAGACATGGTTCGAAAACAATTTTTTAAAAAAAATGTTTTTTGGTTTTTTTTTAAATTAAATACTTTTTTTTTTACTTCAAGTGACATCTTGTATCAGTTGAATGACTGTTTCCATTCTTAAAATAACATAATTTGTTCAATTTTAAAAATAACAGCTCTCTTTTACGTTAATACGTCACTATTGTCATTGCCACACTTAACAGTTAACAATTAAAATTAAAAAGAAAATAACAAGTTTAGTAAAAACTTTTAATTCCGTCATAAGAATGTTATTTTATTAAATAAAGAAATTAAGAAAAATGTAACTTTAATCCTTAAAATCCATTGCAAATAAAGTTTAAAAGAAAAAAACGTTTAAAAGTTGCATTTTACCCAAACGTAAAGGAAAAGGCCACTTCGAAAAGGGGTGAAATTTCAATTGCCAGTAAAAACTTAATGGTTTACTTATACTCTCTTTACATAAAGCTTTAGCAAAGCATTCGTCTGTCCAAGACGCTCTTTGGGTATTTATTTGATATTTTCGAGGCATTCTTGTTTGTGTAAGAAACTAAAATCAGAGGAAGTAATATGTCACTTAAGTGGGCAAAATACCAGTTCATGTGAAATGAATGTGGCGTTTTACCTCAAAACGTCAAGAAATATAAACACATATCGGAACGAAAACTAATGAACCAAATCACGAAATCACGTCTTTAGATACAACAAAAAATTGGGTAAAGTAAAACCCGCTTAAGAGAAACTGCAACATGCCACAGTCTTTCTTTCACTTTTATTTATCTTTGAATTATGAAAATATAATTTTCATTTTAATAAATGTCAAAATACCATTTAAAATGTTGTTTTGGATTTTTTTTTTTGAGAGGGCAAAGCAATTTGTTTATAAAATGTAAAAACGTTTGTGAAATAATGAGAAATTCAAATGTCATTTTCGTGGTGAAAATGGTGAAGATGCAAAATAAAGAAGAAACGAAGGCATTCAGCAAATTTTTCGTTCTGTGCGATTCAATTTTTTTTTCTCTTAAGAGAGTTTTTTTTTTTAATGAAAAATATAAAATTGAACTGAGAATATGTTTCAGCTATCCGGGTTTTTCATTTAAGCGAGTTTCGCTTAAGCGGAGTGTTTTAAAGGTAATTGGTAGAAAAATACTCGGGGATTGGAAAAAAAGTTTCAGATATGCGGGTTTTTCTCTTAAGCGGGTTTCTCTTAAGTGGGTTTTACTGTATAATAAACGAGACTTACCCTTTGGGATTCGTTTATTATATGTATTTAAAAAACCGAAAAAAATAAGGTTTTAATTGAAATGAATTTAATATGAAAACATTTGGATTTATACTTTGCACATTCGTGTGCCAATTGCTTAACTGTGCGAATTGCATTATCAGCATTGCCAATATCAATTAGAAGTGCCAAATATAGAAAGGTGACATATTACCCACATATTACCCACACTGTCATATTAGGCTTATCCTATATATGTATACTTATAGTTTTAAAAATTTTAAATACAATTTTTTTTTTTTAATTTTTCTAAAATTTGTCTAGCCAAAAACACCAATTGAATAGCCCAAAAATATGGCAATGATGGGAATTGGGAAACACGTGAAATGCACCAGTATTTAATTTTGGTTTAATTCTATATACACGAAGTAAAGTCAAAATCGTTAGAGTTGTTTTTAAGAAAATTGGAAAAACCAAAATCATTGAATAGCAGAAACAGCTTAAAGAAAAATTCGAATTTAACCTCTAGCAAATGGCTTAAAAATATACTCTAAGGACTTTTTATAATTTTTAATATAGTAAATTATACAACATAACTTATCTATACCTACTAATTATACATAAAGGGGGAAATTTTCGAACCGCATATTTGGTTAATCTTTTCTAAAGTTTTTCAATACGTATCAAATCTTTTTTCGTCTCATGTGAGGAGAAGCTTTGTCTCAATTATTTATTAATCAGAAGTTACTGTTGTCAGAAAATTTACGTGGAAGTGGCCCTTAATTGATTTAATGAAAAGCTATGTACTGGAACTAAAATTAATTTTAAATTAAAGAGTCTTAAAACATTTTACATACACGAAAATAGCTCCTAAATTCATAAATTGAATCACATTACCCCAAAATAATTTCTAAACATTCCCCTATAGTTTGTTTGGTTCAAAAATGTACTCCAAAAATAATCTATTGAGAAATAAGTCTTAAATACTTAACCCAAAAACATTCCTTCTCATTCTACATATAAAACAAATAAACATTTTATACAACACTATACACTACCACTACACAGGTATAAGTTAATGTAGGTATACCCTCTTGTTTCATTCATTACATAATCTTTAGCTTCTAATGAAATGGGTAAACCCTTTCATTCCAATCTATCTTTATAAGTTCTCTAAAAACTTAAAAGCACTTGATCCTAAAGTGATATAAAACTTTTCAAAACTTTACATCGCATCGCCCTCATGAAGAATATGGTACACCAAAAATTACTCATGCGATTTCCAACATACGAACATGACCAAGTTTTCAAGGTAAAAACCCAACATATACCCATCTATGTATATAATCGACTCTGTACGTCACACAAAAATCTACATCCACAGGTATACAAAAATCACATCATATAGGTTAGCTATACATTAGTTTAAAAATGAAGAAAAGACTTAGGCTTATGTCAAATGTAATTTTCAAATATAATTTTCAAATATTATCCAACCACATGTGGTTTATGTAACATTTATCACAGATGCAGCATCAGCAAAATAATCATTTTCAATAAATAGATTCTGTCAACCTTGTGTTGGTTTTCTTTCTTCTCTAATTTTGTTGGGTAAAAAATGAGGTCTAAAACAATTTGTCATTCAAAACCTGAAATAGAAATGCATCTATCTGATCTGATGGTAGAATTTTCTTTCGAATCATTCGGATGCAATTAAAAACGAACAGTTTGTGGTGCTAAGCGGAAATGAACTATAATGAAATGGAGGAACTTCTCTTCACTAAAAAAAAAAAAAAAGTGACATTTTCACTTTTTCTTCTTTCAGTAAACAAAAAAAAACAAAAAAAATAAACATCTCCCGATTACCAATGTGGATACCCACCTAAATGGGTATAAGGCACGGAACACAACATTTTACCGCCAATAGCACCTCTTATTCGTTTACTTGGGGGAAGGGTTCACAAATCCCCTGCCATCATCATCTACCACCAGGAAATACACATTATAGTTATGTCAAATTTTATTTTTCGATACCATAGCAGCTGAACTTCTTATTAGCCGAGCAGGGGTGGATTTCGGAATTCATCGACTCTAAAAGAGTTAAGGATTGTAAAATTAAAAAATTTTTTTTTTTGTTTAACTCGAAAACAACACCAATTTTAAACAAAAATTAGCATTGAGTAGCTATATGTTATGTAGTGTCCAAAAAAAACTTCTGATAATCATTCTTCTGATAACTACTTTTGCTACATATTAAAACAAAACATAACCTTCTTACGCGAGAAAGAATTTTTGTTTTTTGTGCTAGTATAATTTTCGCTTAAAATAAAGTGCATCACTAAAAGATAATTGTGGCGTCACAAAAATGCCAAGATAGCGACTGGGGTGTATCTGAAAAGCAAACCTAGCATGTCAAACGGATGAATTTTTGAATGAATTGTTGAAAATTCGTAGTAGTTCATCCAAAATAGATTTTGGATTCAAAAGAAGATTTTGGATGGAAGCACTGTTTTATATTCGCTTAATTCATAAGCCGAGATGGTTGTCTTGGCTAACTAAGCGGAATTGTAGCTGTGTTTTGTATGGCAATTATTTTTTTAAGCGAAGATACATACTATATACAAAAAAATTCATCTAATAGGTTACGCACACTGCGAGAAGCTATGCGATGCCAGATGCGAGAATCATTTGCGTGTGAGAAAAGTGTTCATCACATGGACCTTTTTTTTATACGATTGTACGGTTAAATACCGTCAATCCGGGAATTCTTCTTTCGAAAAAAAAAGATAGATGGTTCCTGATTGCTGCGTTTTTCGAAAAAAAAAAAAAAAAAAAAACGATTTGAGGCAATACTCAAAAGTTAAGACGATTGTAGATTTCGAAAATATTTGTGGATTACTTTTACTATAAAAAAGCGATGTGCAACGACGAAATATAGCGAAACGAGCCACAATAAAAAAAAAAACACAATTTTCCCCTAAGGGTTTTGTTATAAAAAGAAGAATTTATTTTAAGCTTGAGCGAGTAGTTATAGAATTTAAAAGTATCCACTTTATTTTTGAGAGCAAGAGAATTCAATTTTACAAAATTATGACGAATGCGCGCCAAATACAAATTTTAATATATTAATAATGAACATACTCTTTACTTTTTTAAATTTTAATTAAAATCAATTATAAAATATAAAATTTACAAAAAATAATATTGATTTTAAAATAGACGCCAACAACGGTAATTTCCTCGTGTCACGGTGGCACGTAAAAGTTCAACATGGGTCGTTTTTTTATTTCCATTATTTTACTTAAAATGAAGCAAATTTCAACAAAATTTAATGAAAATTAGTCCAAATTCTGTCAAAAGTGTAAAAAAACACATATTTTTTACAATGTACAAATAGAGCAAATGATTTCCTTTGATATTTTTTATTTCATTCCGCAGTAAAATTTATTACAGAATTTGTGGCATCGGCATGTTTTTTTTTTTTTTTAAGAATATAAGCCATGACTTGAATTATTATTCTAGTCAAAAAAAAAATTATTTCCGGCCCAAACTTCGAAGTAAAATGGCTTTGAATTTTTCAATGATCATTGGTAAAGTAGTTAAATCATTGAAATAATAAAAGTCATTTTAAGTGGAAGGTTTGGCCAAAATAAAAGATTTTTTTTCGACTAGAATAATAATTCAAGTCATGGCCTATATTTTGGCATCAAAATATTTACCGATTTGGCTTTCTAAATGTCCCAAAATTAACAATTAAAATTTTCAATTATGGTTTTCAATGATAGCTTTAACTGGCCCCTAACTATAACCCTGGTGCAATCCAAACACTGAAAAAGTAGCTTAAAGAAATATCGTAAAATTCATTAAGAAGTCATCAGAATGGTCAGTTTAAACTCAATATTTTCCTTTACTTTTCTTAATACCTTCCCTACATAATGGGGAGTACAGTAGATCCCAATTCAAGCAGTAGCTTCCTTCTTATTTCCAAAAAAGAATCTATATAGAGGTGCAAGGCCGCAATAGTTCTTCGCTATTCGTAACTCTAACAAACATCTTCTCTTAAGTTTATAAATTAACAAAAGAAACAAACGCTTTATATTATTCACTGCAAACTATGTATAAACAGAAATTTAGCAAAAAACTTAGAACCAATAGAAGCTTTATAGGAGAGGAGCTTTATTTAGAGAAGTCAAAGAATGCAAAATACTAGCAAAATTCCCAAAACTGCCAGTTTTAGGATATTTTTATTTATTTTTTATGAACTTGGACATAACTTTTGACTCGAGCTTTTTTAGGATTGGGTTAAAGCTCAAAGCATCAAAACCTTTCGAAAACCTAGTTTTTCATGAGCTGTTTTGTGCCACCAAATTTATTTTTATTTTATTTATATCTGTTAATAAGTTCCTTTCAAAGATAACTGTATCCATCAGTTTCGTCATATGAGTATTTTTGGCGCCCCATTAAGTTTTTAGCCTTTTATTGGCTATCCATTATTATGCCTTTATGTTTAATGTACATTCCAATGTTGGTAGCAGCTTTTAAGGAACACATGATGGCAGGCAACGGGCCAGGTGGCGTTGGTTGTAAACATTCAAACAAAATGTAGCAATCGAAAATAGAAGAAAAGTGTCAATCGCACAAAAATCGATTCCAAATGAGAAAAATGTCATTTAATCCTTATACGTAGGTATACTGCATGAATTTGAAAACGAGGACGACGTCGAAGACGAAATCCATAACAAATACGACGACTACTTCCATGATGATGATGATGATGATGATGTCGAGGACGAGGACAATTTTTCCATATTACGGCACGTAGCTCTATAACAGTCGATATCAATCGATAAACCACATTTAATTCAAACACACAAACAAATGTTCATATAATATTATGTAAGTATGTACCTATACGGTTTGTATTTTGTACGCGACCTTGTTCAGTTGGAACTTGGAAAGGAACCTTTCAATCGACAATATGTGTGTTCTTTGGCATTGAAGTATCCAAGTACCAGTACCAGTACTACTGTGCGCCATTGGACTATCTATCATCAGAAGTTGGAGAGAGCATCTCCAAGTATCCTCATGACTGATTTCCACATCATATCGTTGCATTCATTTCTTTGGAGTGTGCTCTTCGGATGCACTTGGCATATGAACATTATTGCACATACAATACACACACATGCACAAGTAGTGTAGATAGGTATAACCACTTTAAAGCGACCGCTATATCACTTATTCTTACCTAGGTATCGCACGTATTTATGTAACGTTTGCAGCGCTGAATAGGATTCAATAGGATTAGGATGTTGCGAAGGGAGGGTGGAGTAATATAGGTACACATCGAAGCACATTTTGCAAAGGGGACATTCAATATATTACTCTTCTAATTCCCTCCTAAGCCATTCACTAATAGAAGGACATAAGAAGCACAAAGGAGTTGTACATTGTACATACATACATCCAGTTATTGTAGGTATAGATGGAAGTCCCTTTTGGAATAATAATAGATGGATGTGTTAAGGTTCTCTATATACATCAATCAAAAATTTATAATTACGGAATAAATTATAACCTGCACCGACCGTTGTCATTCATAATTAACTTCCTATATCCTCCCATATGAGTGTGTGGTATATCAACCTCCACTCCACGCGTCACCAGACTCAGACTTCTTCATGACCTACCTATACCTACATATGTACAAGTATCAGTGGCGTGGCGTCCATATAACACGATTCCTATCGAGTTACCTTTTGAAATTGTACATTTCAACATTTCAACCGCATGTTTATTAAATAACGAGCTATCAATATGTATCTAAATGAATAGTCAAAATATGTGTGTATTTCTGACACCTTTACGCGTACGCGACATTATACCCACCAACCCAACCATATAATCCATAGCCCAAGCAGTCAATTTTACAGAAAACGTGTATGAACAAAGAGGTGTGAAGCTCTCTGTTCAATGCACGCTTTCTTATGCAAAAAAAATAACTCGGTTTTCTGCGTTTTATTTAGGAATTTTTGGATGCGAATAAATGAACAAGAGCAAAGAGAACAAATTTGTTCTATCCAGCGAGAATTTTTATCCGTTCTATTTTTAAAAATTCAGTTTATGTACCAATTTATTTGATTTTTATTATTTTATTGTAAAATTAAACTATTATGACCATTTCTATATCTACAAAATTTGAAAAGCAAATACCTTCCTATATCATGGCGTGGAAAATAGATCTGCGATACGCGATATAAGCAATTTAAGATTCATACTTTAGCTACCTACGTTTTCGGGTGACTAATTTTTCTTCGACTTACCATTTGAAATCATCCACGCCACGCCACTGACAAGTATATACAGAATATTGTATATCTATATCTATCCACTTGTAAATATGGGACAGAGATTTAATTCCATTTGATTGAAATTTCTATTAGTAAATTGTGAACATACCCATAGACACATCAGCATCTATTGTGATGATGTGTATACATATAAATTTGTACCTATTTGAACCTGTTCCATGTTAACTGTAATGCTATGTGATCCTTTGGCATGTGAAAGGATTAACTTTAAAATTGTGTGTTATAAATTAATATTTTATACGAAAAAAAAAAAACAATATCTCACATTTTAAATTACAAACATACATACATTTAAATTTATTACAATTAAATTATTGTTAACTAGAGTAAAGCAAACCCAACGAGCGATGGAGTATTGATAAAAAAAAAAAAATTAAAATACGAGGGTTAATGATGAATTGACAAGGACAATAGCTTAATCCTGGTATCATTGCTTCAATAATTACCTGATAAGATGGGATTACATTTGACATTTTACCATGCAAGTTAAAATTATTAATTTAAAAATAAAATATATGAACAAAATATTACTCTTCGACAAGGAATATCCAGTGCCGTAGCTACTCTATTTTGCTTATGAGTGGGGGGGGGGCAAAGAAATGTTTCTAAATTTAACATCTAAAAATAAATAAATTTGGTGGCACAACGGCTCATGAAGAACCAGGGCCTAGTGACTTACAACTCTCAAAACCATTCCTGTGTGCGTATCTGCAAGAATCGAGGGGACCTACAGTTTATTTCCGAATCCGAACGGCTGATGAGCCGCACTTTTCTATGACAGGAGATACTCTCGGAGGATTTGTCATTTCCTAGCAAAAGGTAGTAGCTCTGAAAAAAACTTAAGGTGGAAGCGGCTGGTATTAAACCCAGACCTCTGGCATGACAGTCCAACGCACTAACCATTACGCCATTGGCTACTACAAAAATTTAACATCTATTTATGAAAATTTTTCCATTACCCAGCGCGTAAACAGAATTTTAAGGAATAAAATTAGAAATTTCAAAAATCGTTACAAATTATGTTGAAACAAATTACCTCGTGGTCGTGTTATAACCTCGAAAAAGCGAAAACACATTTTTTAATGTACCTAAGGTATTTCTGACTTTAGATTTGAGTTCAGCACACCTAAAAACATCGAAAAAGTGTACTTTGGTCCTTCACAAAAATTTTTTATTGTCCAGCGTGTGTAGATAATAATTAGAATATAATAATTGTACCCACTCACAGACATCTACTTGACGCAGAGAGTAGTGAACTTGGTGTTTTGATTCTCAAATCTAATGTGGACTTTTAAACCACACTGATGCACCAAAGTCCCCAATTAAATGGGTCAATAATTTGAATCTAAATCCACAACTGATTTCGCAATTTTTTTATATAAGTTTTTATAAAAATGTACCTATATTCAAAAAATTATTGTGAAAAAATCAAATTTCGTTTCTGTTTGAATGAAATAATTTAAAAAGTTTTAAGGCAGGTTTATGCAAAAGAGTTGTGCGATTTAGTTCACTTGAGTGATCGATCAATTTAGTTCGAATCGTATAAATGAACTAGTTCGTTCATTTTAGTTTAATTTAGTTCACTTTACAGAAAATTTAAAAACTGCAAGCAAATCTAACCTTTTCAATTATTCCTAAAAGTAGCTGTGTCGTTACTTCAGAGATCTCGGAGAAATCCGTATTCTCAGAAATATAAACACAATCACAAGAATTCCTCAGTTTTGCTGTCAAAAAACTGAGGAAGGGTTTTTTTGGATTCGTTGCTCAATTATTTTCTGTCGCAGTAAATCAAATAGAAATAAAGGAAAAGCAAGTGTTTTTGAGGAATCTTGTTTATATTTAATGCTCCTGCTCTTTTAAAGTGACGGAGAAAAACTAAAGTCTTAACTACATTGGCCACTTTTTGCAAAATTACAAAAGTAAAAATATTTTTTTTTCCCGCTAGCGCAGTTATTTTGTGAAAAAGAATGTATACAATTCTTTTTAAACCAAAAGTTAAGCTTTCTGCACCATTTTTCTAAGTTTTCCAGTGAGAAAAACTATCCCAAAATGAGTTTGAAAATGTTCACTTTTGTACTTTTTCACTTTTTTGGCTTATGTAGTTAAGGCTTAATGAGCGCTCTGAAATATAAACTGACCAAATTAGTTGTAAGATAGTCACTGTGCTTTTTGGTGGAGAACAGAGAAGTCAATCATGACAAAGCAGAAGAGATCAGCTAAATCGTGTATCTCTTTTACATGCCAGTGGAATGTAGAAATTTGAATATAGACATAGACAGACACTAGTAAGAGCCTGACTACAAGATTCTTTTTTTTCGGTTATTTCGTCTTTTTGACAGACCGGTTGAAAGGTAAAGAAATGTAAAAGGAATTCATCTACGTTTCTACACCCCTCACCCTATCTGTCAAAATAACGAAAGAAGAACCGAATCAAAAAATGATTCGTGTAATCAGCCTCTAACTCCTTTCATCCAAAGAAAATATAAGTACTCGTGAAAAGTCAAATTTGCTGACAACTAATTGAACTAGTGAACTATTCAACTAGAAACGTGAACTTAGTTCAGTAGTTCACTAAAGTGAACTAGTTCATTGAACTAGTTCGTTCACGAACTACACAAGCCTTTATGCAAATATTTTTCTTTATTATTTCTGTTTTCGATTGTCTTTTAATTTTTTCCTTCTTTTTCTAGTATTAATTTCATATATTTAGAAAAATGCTTTGGGGGACAAAGCTCCACTAGCCCTTTCGTTGCTACGGCACTGGGCATATTAATGACTTTGTGTTGTGTGATAGAATTTAAGAGAGATAAATGAATGTCGGACCGCCATTCTCAACCCCCAAAAATGGAATTCTCACAATCGGATAGTGGTTTCTGAGAAATGCATTTGCTGCAGTTGTTGCCAAACTGAAAGAATGAGGACTTCCACATAAGATTTCCTGAAATTTTGAGAAAAATCCGAGCGTGTTTTCTGATGTATAATAAGTCTGAAAATTAATGTGCTGCTACACCTTATTGTCACACTGCTGCTGGACCGAAACAAACACACAAACACTCCCGCATTTCCACCTAATATTGTCCGTAATTTTGGGTTAAATCGGACAATGTGTTCTGAAATTTGTCGGAAAATGCATGCACTACTGCATTTTTCTTGTAAACTGCTAGGACTATTTTGATTTAATAAACACAGGAACATAAATATGTACGTACATAACTACAAAGAAATGCATAAACAAAATTAAATGCGATTTATTGATGATTTTTATTTATTACTAACCGACAACAAAACAAAATAAAAAAAATGTAAGGAAAAACCTGGGATTGGGAAGCAAACTAGAAGAAGGAAATAACCAAATATTATTACCCATAAAAACAAAAATCTAGCCAAACGTATTACACACAGATAAATTTGTATAGCTAAATTTTTGTTGGGACCTTATAATCTATTACCTACTTGTGGATATAAGAAGAGGGAGAGGTGAACAAATTCTCTTAGTTGACCTTTGCCCCTTTGTAGTCTTTATAACATGATAGATCCTTTAAAATAAATATTACCTACAACATAAGCATTCGAAGAGTCACTGTGGCGTATACGTAATTTTTTGTCAGCATAAAATGTATGCATCACCAGCTTTACAGTTCATTTGGTATAAGATATGTTTTGAACAGCAAACCAAAATAAGATTTAGTGATGTGAGTTAAATCAGAGTATGTTGCTAAAAAAAATTAAAATCAATTGCGAATTTAATTCCACTAAAATTTTACTTCCTTCAGCACAAAGATTTATTTGTCTTTTGATCATTGTGGAGTGCTGTGAAGTTAAGTGAGTTGGTGTTAACATAACCAGTGCCATCATTGAAATTGAGCACATCTCTTCGTTAAAAATTTTTTTTGTAATCTTTGAAAATCATCAGACCTCTATATTAGTTCGGCTATTTTATTTTTCGTATTTTTTTTTTTTTTTCTAAAAAGTAGAGGATTTTTCCATGAGAAAAACATAGTCACCGGGTTTTTTGTGTTGATTCTATCTGCGCCAAAAAAATATATGAAAAGAGAAAAATTCATGTTATTTATATGGAAAAAAAATACAGGCCCCACGGTACGCGTTAAAATGAAGATAGGAGCAGAAAATTTCACAATTTTTTTTTAATTTTTTGGACATTACCCATTTAAGAACCACTCTACAAGGTGCATAGGTAAGGTAGGTTATGCATACAAAAATATATTTTTTAAAAAACCGCTTCAACAATTTACAGGTAAATATGTATGTGTAGGTACATAAGAGTTAGTGGCCTTACTTATTTTTACACTTATTTTCAAAATAAAAAAAAAAAAAAACTAATACATATCTATTGCAGCAAAAGCCATTTTTTTTAAAAACCATTTATAGGTTCATAAATCAATGTATCCTGTTTCAAAAAGGGTAGATTTTTGGTAATAAATATTAGTGTTTGTCTTTTTAAAAATTAATTCAAAAATCAGTTAGGCCACTCTGCTTCTCATGGCCTTAATGTATCGTCCCCTATTTCACGAACTGACGTAAGTGTTTTTTCACATTTAACAAAAACCGCATATCTTGTTAAAAGTTTATTTTCTTATTGTTTTGTGAACTTCAGAATTTCTATTTTTGAGTTTAACTATCGATTGAATGTTTTTCTAAGATGCCAAAAAAGCAATTATGTCAATACGTGAGATGAGAGACGATATAAGGTATGATAGATAGATAGGCCAGATATAAATATAACTTAAACAATCTTTTTCAAATTTACGAAGTTTATTTAAATTTTTATATGTACCTACGTTAACGAATCATATGCAATCTGAAAACAAATATTTTTCTTTCATATCCATTTTAAAATGTCCCTGACTCCTCTGAAGTAAATTGTTGCGGAACCCATAATCGGCATGATAATTCCACTGCAAATAAATATGAAATTTATTTTTAGAGAAGTTCAAAATCCATATCACTTAATTTCTGAAAGCAAAATCAAACCGACTTAACACCATGTTTTAATGATAAAAGCCTCATAAAACCAGCGAACACCATAACTACATACATATACCTCCATCTACCATCTCTCGATTTCTGTTCAAGCGCTCTAGGTAGGTATTTGTGCGGGCTACAACACACCGATAAATAAATCCGATATCGATAACGCCACGGTCTGGCATTTTAGCACAAAGAATCCCATATAGACTAGACAAATGGCCAAAAGCTGGATACACCACGTAACACATTGTATACCATTTGGGGTCCCTAATGCCACTTTAGTTCCTAGGCACTCCCTTTTTAACAATAATCGTATTACTTTATAGCTTGTTTTGTTTTTCCCATAAATCCTCTATAGAGCTATATGGATGCACTTCTACTTCTACATGGCATTCGAGACACAATCTTTAGATATTAAATGATTATTCTTTCCTCGTCTCCCCTAACCTCATCTCATCATGTATGCATTCATTAATGTTTGTTCATCTTTTTGCCTTTGCAGGCTTCAGAGCGAAAGACGGTGGCCTGACACTTGGAAGTGCTGACTTTTAACGATGCCAAATAATCACCACTCGATTTCGCTCAACACCATCAGGACTACTCCGTTGGTACATCTTTGGTTGGTCATCATCTTGACGGTGGTTCTACTCCTCCCTGCGACTGAAGTCAAATCGCTCAAGGTGTCTGGCATAAGCGAGGAGAAATCATCGGCAACAGCTTCATCTGAAGGACAACGATTTGCCATGGAGCCGCAAGATCAAACGGCTGTCGTTGGATCACGTGTAACGCTGCCCTGCCGCGTCATGGGCAAGATTGGAGCTTTGCAATGGACAAAGGACGACTTTGGCTTGGGCCAACACCGAAATTTAAGCGGTTTCGAGCGTTATTCAATGGTTGGCAGCGATGAAGAAGGTAAGTACCCATTCTATTCATCTCATTTAAATTATACGAAATTATGATGAAATTATATGTAATGCCGACGGTTTCTTTTAGGCGATTTCTCCTTGGACATTTATCCAGTTATGTTGGATGACGACGCAAAATATCAGTGTCAGGTTGGCCCTGGCCCTCTAGGTATTTTATTTTTTTGACTTAATTTGACTTCAATCAACCATTGAATGAAAATTACTATTCGGTTTAATAGGGGAACCGGGCATCCGTTCGAGGTTCGCTAAATTGACAATATTGGTCCCGCCAGAAGCACCAAAAATTCTACAAGGCGACTACTTGGTCACAACCGAGGACCGAGAAATTGAGTTGGAGTGTGTTTCCGTTGGTGGGAAACCAGCTGCAGAGGTGAGAAACCCTTTTTTTTCCAATTGTTTTTGTTTCCAATTGGAGTGAACTTGAGAGCCAGTGGTGTGTTTGAGGTTGTTGTACTTACTAAACATTCTTTAGCCAAGACGCAGAATGTAGAACATAGAAACATTTGGTTCAAATATATGCTAAGTTGGGACAGAAACTAAAGTAGCAGACATCGTATAACAAAAGTAGTATTTCAATTTTGCAAATGATAAGGCAGTGTTTATAGCTAGGGTGCGTTGTTTTAATTTGTCTAGTTTTAAGGCCGGGTCACACAAAGCGCGATCCGGCGGGCTTTTTTACAAAGCCGTCGCGTTCTTTCCTTCTATGGTGAAGTATTGACCGGCCCGTCGGCCCGCGTTCTGTGTGACCCGGGATTTAAGGCCACTTTTACACATAATAGAAGTCATATGACCCGTCATTATTATTTTGATTTTTTGTTTGATTTCTCAAATGAGTGTTCATTATTAGTGAAATCATACTAGGTATGCTTTATTACTTTCTGAACTATATTTGTAATGTCTTTAAGGGGCTTATTGCGGATAAAATAGAATCTTGTCGAATAGAATTAAAGTCTACTATCGTTACTTTAAAATTCTATTCGTTAATATTTTTCTATTTGACTTTTAATATTTGTACTGAATATTTATTTTTTTTTTCTATTTGAAAGAAATTTCAATTCTATCAAGAATTTTGATCGACTTTTGTCGAATAGACTTTTTTCGAATAGACTCTCGCAATAAGCCCCTAAAATTTAGAGGAGGGGGTATAAAATTCTCTCAAAGAGATTAAAATCGTCCAAAAGTAAAACAACGCTTTTTGAACAAAAATTGTTTTAAACGTCAAAAAAGTACATAAAAGCCTACATAGCAAAAATGTATACAAAGCGACAACTTTTGAATTTTTATTGTAACTGTTATACTGCGTTTTCATTAGAGCTGAAATAAGGTAATTTGGCAAATTACAAAAAAAGTGTTCACATTTCAAATTTCCTGATTTTGTTTGACGGTCCAAATTGTCAATCGCTTGGTTTTGTTGCTTTACATTGAATTCTGTCATTTTAAATGGGTTCCACTTTAAATGGATTCCATTTAGAAGTTGGGTGTGTTTATAAAAGTTTTACGTAATTTCCTACCGAATTTTGTGCAAATTTGGTTGAAATTACCTCATTTGGAAATTTGAATTTGTATGGGAAATGAATGAGATGATTTCGAATAGAATTTGGAAATTTTCCACGAAATTAAGATTGAAGTCATATGAGTTTTATATGGGCGACTTCAGACAATTTGCCATGATTTATGATTGCAAAAATACCTGTTGTGTGTCAAAATGTACACAAAATTGTGTTCGATGTCATTTTCGAGAGAATATTTTTGCTATTCACTTTTCCAATTTTTGTTAAAAGTCTTTAATGTAATAGTTAAGCTTTTATTCTGAATCAATACGTCGCAACATGCCTTTCAATAGATAGAAATTTTGATTTGTCTCGAACAATGAAAAAAAATTGTATTTTTCTGTTTGCAAGATTTTAATCAGTACGTTTAGTTGTTGGATTGCAGGAAAATTTCACACCTTTGTACTTTTACAATAGTTGTGTTTTTTTTCGAATCTCGAAGAGGTGTGGCTTTAAATTCAGTGACCATGACCAATGGATGAACGAACTTTTAGAAAAAACTCAGCAAGTTTTAACTCAAATTAGGTACAAGCAAACAAGTACAAGGGTCACTAATAAGATAATGGTTGACACAAAAAGTAAAAGAATATCTAAAAAAAAAACCTTTACCCTTGAACCGTAATCAATTTTTGGTAATGATTCAAAACATTTACTTTTTTCCATTTACAGATAACATGGATAGATGGTCTTGGAAATGTTCTCTCAAATGGCATTGAATATGTTAAAGAACCCTTAGCGGATTCACGAAGATCTACTGCCAAATCTATACTTAAATTAGCACCCAAGAAAGAGCACCATAATACAACATTCACTTGTCAAGCACAAAACACAGCAGATCGGACGTACCGTTCTGCAAAACTTCTCTTAGAGGTAAGAGTAAAAATGTTTTTTTTTTTTTTTAAGAGTAAATAAAAAGTGTAATGCATTATTTTTTAGGTTAAATATGCTCCTAAGGTAACTGTGTCTGTTGTTGGTGGATCTTTGGCTGGTGGAAGAATTCCAGAAGGAGCAGAAGTAATTCTTTCTTGTCAAGCCGATGCCAATCCCAAGGACCTGAGTTATAAATGGTTCATCAATGATGAACTAGTAACCGGAGATTATACTACAAAAATGGTAAGAAGATATTTTTTTAATTGCAATAAATAATAATGGCTGCTGGATTTGCTATTCCTTTAATCTAATTTTATATTTTGCATTCTAAAAATTCTGTGTATATGCGTCAAGATCATAAAACTATGCAAACATTGTTTAATACAGTCAAATTTGATTTTGTCTCTTGAAACAATGCTTCTTAAAGTATGCAACAAATTTTAAGAAAATAATATCTGTACCGATATTACATATATATTTTATTCAAACCAAATTATTTCTTAAATAATTATCTAATATCACTTTCTAGATTATTCACAACATATCACGACAATATCACGATGCTATAGTTAAGTGTGAAGTATTTAATGCTGTAGGCAAGAGCGAAGAAAGCGAAACTTTAGATATAAGTTGTGAGTTTTAACACTTGAGATGTTTTTTTTTTTTTTTTTCAAATCAAGTAACGAATTTGAATTCCCAGATGGTCCAGTTTTTAAACATCGACCAGAATCAGTTGAAGCTGATATCGGAAGTACAGTTAATCTACGATGCGAAGTCGATGGCAACCCGCCACCTGAAATTGAGTGGATCAATGAGAATTCAGAAAGGGTAAAAACTATTTCTAATTTCATATCTTTTCCGCTATTTCAATGTTATTTTTCTTCTTCTAGGTCGTGGGTACTTCGTCTAATCTCACTTTAAAGGTCAATTCTGACTCAGCTGGCCGTTATTACTGCAAAGCCAATGTCTTAGGTTTTCCAGAAATAGGAGCTGAAGCTACAGTTTATGTCAAGCGGGCTCCCATCATAACATCGCACAAAGTCCAATTTGGCGCAATAGGCAACAGAGTTAAAGTTGACTGTTTAGCTTTTAGTGTTCCAAAGTCTGATAATATTCTTTGGCTCTTCGAGGGACATCCAATCAATGTGAGTTTTGATGATGTCTACACTTTGGAGGAACAGCACTTTCCCGAAGGAGTCAAAGCTTCGCTCATTATAAGAGAAAGCCAATCAAGTCAGTATGGCAAATACAACTGTACAGTTGTAAATAGTTATGGAAGTGACTCCATACTGATCACCTTAGTTCCAGAAAGTAAGTTGAAATGAAAACCTTATCTTCATATCTTAATTAACTCTTTCATTAGGATCTATTCCTTACTTCCTTGTTGTGATGGGATCTGTTTCGTCTGTTGCTATAATTCTAATGGTGGCTATGCTTTTAGTGGTTTATCTTAAGCGAGCAAAGAAGAAGCCACTTCCAGCCGATGTTATCCCAGAGGGTAGGGTGAATGATAAATTAAATGACATGAAAACCGATATCCGCTCTGCAGGATATGACGTTGACTACTCAGAAACCTGTTCGGGATCGGAAAGCCTCGCTATAAATTTGACATCAGCACCAATGCCAGATATTGCAACAAAAGGCGGCACCTTAGGAGTACCACTTGCTGGTCCAGTGAAGCTCTCTACTGAAGACAGGTAAAGGATCTTAAAGCTCCAGACTTGTTTTTTTTTTATAATAACAACTTCCTTCAAAGGTTTTCTGGTGAATTCAGTGATCGATACAATCGATGCATGGTGAAGAATCAAAAGAACCAGGACATCAAAGATAATAACGGTTATACACCATACTTCGAATACGCCCTCGATTACAGCCCACCAACCGATAGTATAAGCAAGTCAGCTTCTAACACATTAACAACATCAACTACCCTACCCCACTACAATAATCCCATATCATCGGGCAATATGAGCCTTCCAAGAGCTCGAAACGAGCCTCAGTACGTGCAAAGTGCAATGCAAAATGGTTTTCTAGGTAAAGCCAATATCATACCTTAGCTTATAGTTCATAAATTTGTAATGGAAATTTTCTTCCAGGACAACCTTTGCTGCAGAATGGCCTCGCCATAGATAGCAGATTCAGTGCGATTTATGGAAATCCATACCTACGAACATCGAGTACAATACTCCCACCTTTGCCACCGCCAAGTACAGCAAATCCAGCAGCAACTCCTGCTCCACCACCATATCATGCTCCCAGAAATCATCCTTCTAGCATAAGTGGCAGCACTGCTGCAACATCACTTAAGAGCTTTGGCCCCAGTGCCATTGGCATAGGCGGCATCGGGAGCAACAGCAACAGTAATCTAACAGCGAGCAGCAACACACTACACTCCATTGCACCCCTGACAACGATACAATCCCCGTCGCAGGCGCTCAACCAAAGTCCCTCGGGACAATTCATATTACCCTCTAATGGCAATACGAAAAAAGGTGCCCTGGCCACGCATGTTTAATACAAACTTAGACTTATAGCAAAACAAATCAATTCAAAATGAAAATTTATACCATATTGTGATTTCTAGAGTTAATTAAAAAATTTAAAAAAAAAAATTAAAAATAATGCATATTAAAAAAAATAATAATTATGATTTGTTTTCATAACGGAAAGTAGATAGATTGTAAATGTTTTTATAAGCCAAATTAATTAGTTAAAAATAAAATAAAAATAAATAAATATAAATTTTAAAATAAAAATAAAAAGAAACACGTATCAATTAAGAGTCTAGTAAGTGTATGTGAATATAAAAATATATATATGAAAAATGCTGCCTTATTATTCCTTGTAAATTCTGATCTAATTTATAACGAAAAAGTGAGAAGTACTTATATCTCTATATAAAAATAAAAATCTATTAGATGAATCTAATAATTTCACTTAAATATATCTATTATTTTGTTTTCTTTATCATTGCATGCGGATAGAATTTTAACAAAACAGATGCAAAAGTTATTCCTTCACTAAAATGTAAATAAAAAAAAATATCATAGTTTTTTTCCTTCAGATTTTTACTTTCAAGGATTTCAAAATTTTCACCAAAAGTCTTATACATTTTTGGATGCTTATATGTATTACCGTTTTAATAACGTTTGACTCTTCCTTAATACATTTTTCTGTATAGAAGTTAGTACCGTAGGCTTCTTATTGAAACTGTTAAAAAAAAATTACAATATCCCTGGTGCAACAACAACAAGACTCCTAGGCAGAGTTACCACTGGGATATTATAGTATTGCCGGGGATTCTTTTTTTTTAGGGGATACTTTTTTTTTAAAAGGATACATTTTTGTGACGATCATTTATGATGGATTTACATGTATCTTCATCTGCAAACATCAAGAAAAGTAGAGCGGGATAGAGTCATACCAAAAAACCGAATGTGTGAAAGAGCACCACTATGAAGATGAACATGTTCGTCTTCGCTATAATCTTCATCTGCGTTCCTATAATCAAGATCTCTGCATTTTGTTCTTCTCTCTCTATCCAACAAACATACATTTTATATTTTGTATCACTTATTTTTTGCAGAACTCGTGACGGAAGAAAAATATTATTGTTTTTTCAAAAAAAAAGCGAAAAGGAAAAACAAATTTGACAGCGAAATTTTGGGAGAAGTGTCATTTTATTTCGAATTTTTCCAAACAATTTTTCGGTGAGAGCGCTCATAAATAATTACTATTACAGGCTCTCCCAAACCAACGCGATTATTCGGCGCGACAAACGAAAACAACAATAACAATAACAACACGTGGTTGTCAAACAAAACAACATGTTGTTGTTTTTGTTTTCGTTTGTCGCGGCGAATAATCGCGTTGGTTTGGGAGAGCCTATAATTGGGATTGCATTAAATTTATTGAAAAAAAATTATTATTGTCACTATAAAAACACACATAATCTACTATTTCTACACATTTCTTTGAAAAATCAACCAAATATAAAGAATTGACTCTAGAAAAAAATAAAATTAAATAATACACATCCTAAAATTAAAATCGACAAAAAAAAAAAACAATAAAGGCTCTCCCAAACCAACGCGATTAATCACAGCGACAATAAAAAACAATAACAACAACGTGTTGTTTTGTTTGACAACCACGTGTTGCTTTGTTTTCTTTTGTCGCGGTGAATAATCGCTTTAGTTTGGGAGAGCCTTAAAAGTGAAAATACATAATTTAGAGCCGATTTTTCAATCGTCAGTTAAACAATGAGGTTAATTGACTCTAAAACAAACGAATAACAAAATCGACTTTTTCAATCAAAAAAAAAAAATAATCTAATATTAAGTCAAATTAATTTTTATTTAACCTTTTTTCAAGCAAAATTGAAGAAATATGTTTTTTGACTCTGGAATAGGCAGATAGCCTTTCCCCTTTATTATCAGGAATATGTAATTTTTATTGAAAAATTGACCCTTAAAAAATTAAAGCAATTCCAAATCAAAAGAACGGAAAGTAAACAAAAGGCACCAAACAATTAAAAATTTGGTCTCTTTTTAGTTTTTAGCCTATAACTTTTAAGATATTTATCCTTCAAAAAAATAATATTCTACATTATTCAGATGAAATTATAAAATTCCATTTGATTTTTAATGACTGAACTACAATTTGTAGTGTGGATAATAGAAAAATAAAAAGGTCTGTTTCTTAAATCTCCAAAACTGTTAATTTCTACAAATTTTATTTCAATCGTATTTTTTTATACGAACTTTTACAGGACTTTTGACTACAATTAATCGAAATCGGTGGGTTTAGGAATTGAACGAACAGTAAAAAAAAAATAGTCATTGGCACGTGTTCATAATCGTGCAGTTTTAGACCTTATTGATCAATAAATATAGGCCAAATCTATAAACTTTAGTTTTTATAAAAAAAAAAAAACTTTACTGAAATATTCGACTTTAAATATTGGATTGACAAAAAATAAAATGAATGAATTCACTTGAACTTAATTTTAACTTAGCAACAGTTTAAAAAGACCATGAATACGGGTCTAAAAATTTTATTTTGGCATCAAAATATTCACTATTAGCTTTTTAAGGGTTTCAAAACAAGAAGTAAAAATTTGTACACAAATTGTGTACATAAAATAAATTCTATATATATTAATATAAATTCTTATATATTAAGGCTCTCCCAAACCAACGCGACACATTCGGCGCGAAAGCGACACTTTCCGCAATCAAAATTTATTTACATGGCGATTAATGAGTATGAGTGGCAACATGAATAATCGCGTCGCGGCAGTGTGGGGACTCTCATTAATCGCCATGTAAATAAATTTTGATTGCGGAGAAAGTGTCGCTGTCGCGCCGAATGTATCGCGTTGGTTTGGGAAAGCCTTTATAGGTACATACTATTCAAATGTGTTTAGCTTATTATACCTCTATTCAAATTTGCAAACATTTTATAAATAATATTTTGGTGTTTAGAGGCATTCTAAGGGTTGCATAACGCTATACACTCGTTATAATGCGTTTATAAATATGGCTAAAAAAATGTTTTTTTTAAACTTTTCCGAATTCTGAAAACTCGAAATAATTATAAAATAAACTATAATAAATTCAGGAGTTTGAAAAGTGTTATTTTTCCTACAAAATAAAATTAAAATGAAGGAGATCGCAATTTCGGTAGTTCTTGTGACTTTCACTAGTCTAGGACTTTTTGGGGTGAATACAAACCACAAAGAATTCGAAATGCAACGTCAACCTTAACAGAGCAACCACTTTCCTCTCCCATCAACAAAAAAAAATACTTCTCACAAAAAAGAACTACATTGCCGTCACCATTCTCAAAATAAAATAAACTCGTTTTTGGTGGTTATGCAAATATTTTTTTTTGAGTAGAACTCAATACAACTGCAACTCTATTTTTTTTTCTGCAGTCTAGTATCATTCTCTCTTTCTTACTTACATATGTTAATTCGGATGCAACTACAGCACCCGAAACAACACTATACACACTAAGCGGCCATCTTTTATGAGTATCGAAGTTTTGTATAAAACATCTCAGAGACTCGGAGATCATTTGAGTAGAAGTGGCTGTCGCCATTAAATTACTACTCTCTCAATGGTAAAGTGGTTTGAGACGCGAAAATAAACGCATGCGCTGCCAAACTGCGCGGATGAATTTTTGTTGATTTTTTTTTGTTTTGTGTTTAATGAGAATTTTTTGAGTGTGTAATTGTTTATAATTTAATAATAATAAACAAAAACAGCAGTATAGCAGCAGCGGTGCACTAACCCACTAACAATAAGGGTGCGAGCGATTCGAAATTAAACAAAAAATGTGAATGGTGGTTGAACCCGCAATATCCTTCCAAGTAATTTTGTTTTACAACGAAAAAGAAAACAAATTGGAATAAATACTTGAGTGCTATTACAAAAAAAAAAAAAATCACAGTGACAAAACAGAAACAGGATATTGTGCTTGTTCAGTTTTCTTTCGGGCTGAAAATAAAAAATAACGATCTCTGCGGAGAAAAAAAAATAAAAATCGGGATTTTGAATGTCGTCTGTGTGATAGTTTCGTTAAATCGTTGGATTAAATAAATCAATTTACTTCAAATGAGTTGGATTGTGATTAATTTATATGTTTCCGTGCTTAAATGTGAATGTTTTACAAAAAGAAAATAAAACAAAAGAAGCCAGAGTTAAAGAAAACTCAGCGCGCGGAAGTGGCCCCATCGAACGACGACAAATTCAACGTATAAACTCTGGATTTGGATTACAATGTGGTTACTGGCCGGGAATACAGCAAAATCGGATAAATTTTGGATTAAAATTATTTTACTTACATTTTTCTTTATTGGAATTATTTGTAGGGTTGAAGGTAAGTTGAACAAAAAAATAAAATACTGCATACAAACCTAAAATAAAAGGAATAAATTTATGTACAATAATTCCTGACAATTTCACCATTTTGAATTTTTCTGTTCGCTCGATCTCGGCTCAGCTCAATTGTTTCGTATCTTCGGTCTCTGTTTAGCGCATATCATAGCAAAGGTCCTAAACCAGTTTCCTTTGGAGCAGTATGAAAGAGATGAATATAAACCGGGGAAAAATGTTTTACTGCTCGTCAGCAAAAATGTGTTCAAAAAATTATGTCGATCGAATCAAGAAGAAAAAAGTATTGAATTTTATTGTTTACCTGGATAAATAGTACCTATTTTAATTATAAAAGATATATTTTAATATGATTGCTGGGAAAATATTATGAAAAACTATTCAATGAGTAAAAATCCCAAACTGATTATGCCTGAGCTAGCAGTTACAACTTTCCGATTAGGGACAGGTGTTCATTTTCATTTTATGAATGTTTGCCTCTGCTTTACTTCACACATACACTCACCACCACAACTTCTGTAGGAGTTCTTAACGTTTTTCCTTTTTCATTTTATCCGGCGGTGGAGAAAAAAGTGGTGCAGGGTTTTTTTTTTTAATAAAGTTGCATACCTACTAGGTATGTACATATGTATGTAATATTAAATTTCATATTTTTCTTTAAATCAAGAATCAGGATAAAGAACTCAATCCATTGCGACAAGTGCCATTTGATTTTAAAATTGAAATTGTAGTTTTTGATGATAAAAAACCGGAGTAGGTAGGTACCTAGCTGCCTATGTACCTACCTACCCAATTTTGTTTTTTGAATTACCTACCTACATACCTAGAGCTACCTATGTTTATTCTTTGAAATTAATAAATTTCAACTTTTGGGTTCTTGCAAAATGTAAATGTAAACTTACATTATCCGTTTCCAGAGTTAAATTATTATTAAAAAACGAATAGCTACCTATATATCTAGGTATACTCACTAGAAAAATGTACGTAGGTAGGTATAGTTTTAATAAAAGTGGGCTATTCGGGAATCAAGGCAAGCAAAGAATATATTTCGGACTTTTGCCTAAGTATACCTACGTTGTGAACAAAAAAACAATTTTTCAAGAGAATCAAATTAGGAATATCGTAGGTACCTACTTAGATAGGTACCTAGGTAGGTACTAAGATATTTTCATCTCTAAAATTTTTAGAAAATATAGGTACTTTAAATTTGCCCTAGGTATGCCTTAACTATGTTAAACTTATGGTTTTTAAAATTATGGTTTTTCGAACGAAATTGGCTGAAAAACAAAATCATAATACATGGGTACCTACATCGGGCTGTATAACAACGAACAAAACGTGATTGCAGGATTACAAAATTATTAGCACATTTAAAATTAAACTTCTTTAAACTTAATTTTGGTACCTATTAAAATCGAATTGAAAATAAAAGAACAAAACGTCGAAACACGATAATGAATAAAAAATGAAAAAAAAAAAAAAAAAACAATTCCAAAACTCAAAATCGATAAGAAAAACCAATTTATTTGAAAATAAATAGTTACCTAACCTGTAATAGGTACATAATGTACATCATTCAAAAAATTAAAACAATTTCAAACAAAAGAACCAAAATTAAACAAAAGATAACCACTAAATGAAAACAATGCAATTTTAGCTGTGTTTGACAGATTAATGATCATATCTATTAAAAAGATGAGTTGGAAAAAGTTACTTTCTGACATTTGACTGAGTCTAGGAGTAGGTAACTCAAAGTATTTAACCATATTTAGAAAAAGTACGCGTACCTACCCACGGCTCTCAAAGGGCGATTATTACACCGTTTTACACCAACAATTAGGTTAGTTTGGTACATATGTACATATATGTACCTATACCTACCTAAATCTGAAACTTATGATTTCGAATACTGTTCTAACTGAAAACTGGCAATTCCAATGTTCTTATTAACGCCTGGTTGTTTGCAAAACTTTCACGAAAAATTATTGGGCAGCCAAATAGAAGTTGAAATGAAATCTAAAAAAAACAAGAATATGAAAACAAAACTGTAAACAAATAATTTTTTTTAGTAAAGTAGGGCCCCACATATCAAAATCAATCCCTTTTTGTGTTTGTACGCGCATTACTAGACTCATCATTCGATTTGGTTGGGGACTTTTTTCTTGGATTTGTATTGAATCAGATTAACACACAACGGAGTCGAAAATTGAAAAATTTGACTGAAAATTAGAAATCTCGACCGAAGAAATACGAAAATCGTGAAAACATCGTGAAATTTCAAACTTTCTGAATTAGTTTTTAATTTGTACGCATAGGTATAACTCTGCTGAACATCATCCAAATTGGATGGAGATTTTTTTGTTGGATTTGTAATAAAACAGATAAACACACTACGGAGATAAGAATTGGAAAATTAGGCCGGAAAATTAGGAAAGTCGTGATAACAATTGTAGCTTGCTCGACTTTCGAAAGGAACATTAATAATTTAATCAATTATAAATGGAACGAAGTTCGCCGGGTCAGCTAGTTTTTTTTTTTTTTTTATGTTAGCTGAGCCGGCGAACTTCGTTTCACTTGATTGATTAAATTATTAATGTTCCATTGGAAAGTCGAGCCTCCATATTGAACCCTTGCGCAGAAAATATTTGGTTAGACACTACCCACAAAACTGTATACTTATTATCTGGTACCTCGATGAGGGAAGGTCGTTCTATGGCGTGATCGTCTTCTATCGACTTTTCAAATTTTATAGGATGAAAGCTTACAACTAAATCAGGATTTCTCGGGGAAGGGAACAGATATCGGAAAGATTTAAATAGAATTTAATAAAAGAAAACTAGTGCTTTCAAGTTACCGTTACAAGTTGTGTTGAAACAAATAACCTCACGGTTTAACGTAACCTCTAAAACAGCGGAAACCGTTTTTTTTTATTTTCAAACGGGAATAGGTATCTCAAAAACGTGACGTGATAAAAATATTTTTGACTTTAGATTCGAATCCAGCACACCAGAAAAGTATATTTTGGTTTCTGTAACAAAAACCTTGTCGACCAGTGTTATTAATTTTCAATTTTATAAATTTAAATTTTTTGTAATAACTTAAGTTTATTTTGAAGCAATCTATTGTAAAAATAATTGATTTAACCAAAAGCCTTAGAGCTAGTGCTGTTAATTTTAAGATTAATCTGTACATTTATGTAAACATTAATAAATAATAATAATAAAAAAATTTGATTTGTAATAATAAATTAAATATACATTATCTAAAACTATAAGGGGAATTTTTGGAACATGAAACATTTTTCGGCTGAAACTCACAATAGGTTGAATGTTTTTTTTGAGTGAAACTCTTACGTAAAGCAAGAGCTATACCTACATGACCTACCAAAAAGATATGCGTTTTCCAACACAAACTAATTTAGAAAAAAGTTGAGCTCGTTGGGTGCTTTCATTTGCACTAGATACTATCGACATTTACCTTCATATGGGTTTTTCCAGCAATGGCTATAATTAACATTCAAGACCAACATGTACATGTAACGTGGTTCTTTATTTAAAAAGTACTAACACAATTTATGCTTAATGTTGGTGCTTTGACTGGTTCTTTGGTTGAATTTATTGTAGATAGGTAGGTAGGTAGGTACGTATTCTTTATTGCGACTCACGTTTAAGATGTATAAAGATTAGCAAATTTTAATAAAACTATAGAAAGAAGGAGTGAGGCAATATCTTTTCGGCTAGACCAAAATGCTCCATGTCGAAGTATTTACAAAAAATAATTGCTTTCTCAACAAGGTAGCAATATACGATTTAAGTAGAATTAACTTACCTACCTCGGACAAAAAATAAATCGTGAATCACAAATTTACATTCGAGGGAACTGTCTCGGCTTTGCATATACATACATACATTTGTGTACAGTGACCTGCTTATCGTATCTCAGTACCTATGTACATACATACATATACCTATTAACAATTACTCGCTCACATTCAACGGTCATGTCATGGTTTAGTAAACAAATTTGGAAGATGATACTAAGCAAACACATGTTATTGAAGGAATTTCTTATCATTGTCCAAGCAACCGAACCCAAAATATGTCTTATCGCATAATTTTTTTCCAAGAAAACCTTTGAATATTTATTGAGGCAACAATAAAGCGTACGTGTGCCAAAACAACAATGAGTCTTATTGAAAAGACACCCGCAGCAAACTATTAGATATTTGTGTTTATTTTTTTTTTTTTTTTAGATTAACCAACAAATGGTAAGGTTAGATGTTTCTAACATAAAAGTTAAACCAATTAAAATAATTCCTTAAGATTTGAGCTTAGGTTCTTTGCCTTAAAGAGTAAAAAGTCCATTCAAGTCACAACCATAAGACGATGGGGTTTTCAGTGGTTATTAGGTCGAGATTAAGGTGGATTACTGCGCTTCCCACAATTATTCGTGTGCGCAGCTTCTGACTATCTTTTATTCGGGATCTTTTGTGTCGTCTCCTGTGTTTTCGTGGAGTGCCCCTTCATTGGTAAATAGATATGTAGTCGTAGGTATACCTAACTACTTTGCAAGGCTTTAAACCTATGTGCCTCCAATCGTCCATGGTCGTACAACACCCAACTCGTGCATCGACTCATTAAACTTAAGTCATAATTGGTAGATTGTGGATAGATGGAATGGAACCAACGGTAGCAAAATGTCGTCCTATTAAATTTCATGTTGTTAACGATTACTAAACGGATTTCATACAAGATGAATCGGCATGATATCTCTAGGTATACGTTATATGTAGTCAAGTGTGCGCCCAGACGCAAACTACACAGAGGGTACATAAAATATACTTCATCCAGAAAAATTCGCTTATTGTGCCAAAATCATTTAAACAAAGGGGCAAAGGGATCGAAACGTGAATATTAGAAACAACAGGTCATCAAAATATATATTTTTGCTTTTCGTTTTTGCTCTCCCTTGTTTTGTATTTTTGTTTTTTTATTTTTTCTTGTTCCTTGGTTTAAAGCGACAACGGCAACGTTTCGAGTTCTTGTATCGGTTTTTGGGCGAAAAATGACAGCTGCTAGAAAATGTATACACTGTACACCCGAAAACGGAATCCATATTGTCCCTCAATGCACACATAAGATCGAATTACGAGGATAACCTTTCACATCCATATAATGTACATCCCATCTCTCTCGCTCTTTTCTTTTTTTTTTTTTGTTGTCCTTCTGGTCCTCCCTCCTTTTTGTCGTAAATATAGCACTTATAAAATAAACCCTGGAGTGTTTGGTTTTTACTTGTGTAGGTATTTTTGTATTGTTATTTGTTCCTTCTTTTTTTGTGAGCATTCAAACAAGGACACGAAAACGCATTTTGTCTCCATGCATAAGTTTTTTTATATTAACAGTTTTTTTTTTTTTTTTTTTTTTTTCTTTAAGTCGAGTTCGTTCTTTGAGGTGAGGAAGGAATTAAATCTTAATTGGATGTTTTTCCTGGCACCTACCTATTTCGTTTTCTTTTATTATGTTAAAATAGTGATGTTACAAAACAAATGAACAGGAATCCCTTATAAATTCAAAATTAATTTATGGAATAACAATGAAGAATGGTTTCAACATTGTAAAAAAAAAAATCTTGCAAATATTTTCTTGTAAAAATTCGAGGAGAAAAAAATTAATCAGGAATAAACAAACAAAACGCACGTTTTTTGCTGAAAAAAAATGTGTTTTTTGCTAAGAAGATATCGTCGGTTCTAGATAAAAAAAATTAATTTTTTGATCTCACATTGCATTTTTGTGAATAAAAAAAAAATAATGCAACAATTCCAGGCTCAAGTAAAATGTTTGGAAATTAGTGAGCTATTGGTCTTGATATTTTAACAGATTAATTGAAATTCAAATTTTCAATCAATTTTCTTTTGCCTATTTTGAAAAATTAAATTTGTTGAATTGTGTCTTCTTTCTTCCTAACTGTCGATATGCACATAGAAGAAATCTAAAATACCTATATATATACATAGATACCCACTTAGGTAAACATACATACATATGTTTGTAGGTAGATACAAAAATTTTGATTTTTCGCAATGTTTTTGATATGTGACGCTGAATAATTTTTTATGGAAGCAAAATTTGGCGATGGGCCTTTCTGTCAGTATTTCGTTTTTCAAAACATAGTTAGGTACGTCTAAAAATGGATTTTTTTTCCGCATTTTAGGTACCTACATAATGTATGTTTTTCTTTGTAAAAAAAAAAAAAAAAAACTCATATTTCCGACGTTTGATATTATTGAACTAGGAATATCTTGTAAATGGTCGCTCACATGGAAAAAAGTGTCAGAATATTTCCTATTTAAAATACATATGTATGTATGTATATGCTTTTTTCATGTACTGTCCAAAACTATGAATTTCTACAAATTTTCAACGAAAATAGGTACTTCAAAGTTCATATAAAAAAGATTGTAGAAATTCTAGTTTTGTACAGTGCACGAACAAAACTAAAATTAATAATCTAGAAAGTAAGCAAAAATAGTTTTTTAAAAACTTCCCCATTTGACTTTTCAAAGTAAAAAAATCCGTATATTTGTTTTTAAACAATTCGGGTAATATACGGATAGGTTTGTGTTGTTGTAATGCCATAGGAAAATTCAGCTGATGAACCAAACAGCTGTTGTCAAAAACAAATCTAAAGCTATCCTAAAATTTACGGGATACTAAACTATCCGATACACAATTTGAGGAACAGCTGATTACAGCTGACTTTTGGTTTTCGGGTGTCGCTGGAGTTGTTTTTTTTTATTTTTTGTTGTTTTTTTGGCTTTTAAACATTAAAATGCCTATATAAATTGTTCCAAAAATAAACAAAATGAAGATATCTGTCAATTGGAAGGATATGTTGTGTCCTTGAAGATACAGCTGAGATCTGGGAAAAAATAATTTCTGGTACGTACTTGAACTTTTGTCAGCTGTTTTGAATTTTGATAGGTAACCTATCCGGTTTGTTCGAAAACATATCCGATACTAAAGTATCTCAGATAGCATATCTGAGTACCCCCCGAACGCGGCCAATGATAATGATGATTATCTTTTAAATAGGTATGTTCTGGAAATTGAGAACTCAAAGCCCTCAGCAATCTCAGTTAATTGAACATTTCCCAGCAAAATTTCTCAGTTTTGCTTTCAAATCTCTGAAGAAAAAAAATTAAGATTCGGTTGCTCACTCATTATCCTGAACACGCCAAATGATACTCATAAGAAAAAAAAAATTGTTATTGATTTTTTGTAGCGATCAACATAAGGTACGAATTTTGTAACGAATTTTTTATCATTTAAGAGTTGTACTCGATTAACACTGCCTTTTTGAGGTAATAATTAACGGATTCCTCATTTTAGAAAAAGTGTCATAATATTTTTTGTAGAAAAATTTATAAAGGTATATTCTATTATTAAATGAGCACAAATCATTTTTCACAAACTTTTCCATTTAAGATTTAAAATCTAAAAACCACTGGTTTTTTACCAATTTTTTAAAACAATTATATTTTTAAAACGGTCAATGTTATGATAAAAATGTAAATAATTTCTTTTGGGTGGGAAAGTGCCGGCTTTGAATTTGCAAGATATTTTTTAACCGTTTAAAAACAATTAAGCTTTAAAATCAAGTACGTTCTACCTAATTGTGCATTTTGTTTGTTTATATCTAAACAGAAAGAAAAATCATCATCGTATTGAGCGACAGTGAATTATTATTGTCAAAATCATATGAAAGCCGTATTTAGTTATATGAAAATCGACATGTTAACGTTCACGGCAGTTTATGTCAATACAGGCCAATAAATCGGGAGCTTCAATTTTACCATTAATAAGTTTGTGAAGAAATATAAGTCTAACGGCCATATTATTCACTCAACACATCTAGATTAAAACTTAAATCTGGATGTAAATCATACAAATTCAATGTAAATTCATCTGGATTTAAATCTGGATGTGTCGAGTGAATAATATGGCGGTTAATAACAAGCCTTTGTACCTATCTGTAGAAGCTGGATCTGAGGGTCGTATGGTGGCAGGTTCAATGAATCGGCTGAGGGAAGATCTTTTAGAGCAAAGCGAGTATTGATTCAATTCGACTTTTATGAATTCCATACTTTTGTGGCGTACCCAAGGTGAGGTCTCACAATTGTAAAAAAAAAATAAAAGAGAGGCATACGGATTGTTGAATTCCTTTGCCCAACGTTTTAAAAATCCGAGTAGGTATGGAGTTTGTATCATTAACGATGTAATTTATGTGTTCAGTGAATTCTAAATTGGAAATGAAGTGAACACCTAAGTCCTTAAAACTAAAGACACGATTTAGTTTTTGCTGTAAAATGGAATTATCAAAAATACTAATTGTTACAAATTTTCTTGGAAACGTATGGCATTTAGAAGGGTAAGGAAGAGTCCATTTTCAGCACACAAATTGGTAAAACTGTTAATATCGGGTTGCAGAACAACGTGGGCATGGTTAACCATTATTTTTTTTTTTAAATCTTCATATCGTCCGCAAATATTAGAATCTCACCAGAATGTAAACAGAAAAATGTATGATTTTTATGACTATGAAAATGTTGTATATTGTATAAATTGTGAGAAATGTGATGTATGATCTGAAAAATAGGTCCCAGGAAGGTAACAATAATAAATTGCTATAAAAAATCACTTTCTTGTTTAGTTCCTAGGTTCTGGGCAGTAAAATTTGTGTTCACTTAATAGTTGCCGTGTGGGGAGATTAAATTTTCCATTGGATCTGAACAGCTAAAATGAGGCGCACTTTTTCATACTCTTGGAATATATAGTATACTCTAAACAAATCTAATTTTAAAATATAATTGGCTTAGGAGTCGATACGAAGACGTCTGGGGTTTCTCTCGTTAACTATTTGGAATTTAATCAATAGTGTCCTCATAGATATTTCTATATTATCTTTCTTAAACTAACATTTCTTTATAAATGTTAATGTGTACATTACTTGTTGAGCGGACATAGATGCAACTTGAAGTAAACAAAATGGTTTGCAACCCATATCCCTTAGATGTGACGTCAACTGACCCGGATGCATAAAGCCAATGTGGATAAATTAAGTTCTTTTTAAAAATGTCAAAAAGACCTGGACCAGGGCAAAAAATTGTAGGAAATTCTAATGATTTTATGGGTATTAGAATACATATACCTCCTATTTATGCAATTTAGTGAAACCTTAACCTGCTGACTGTGCCAGGATGAATAAAATTGGTGATCATTTACCAAGCACAGATATTTGTTTAAGTAACTTACTCCTTTGTGAGCAGAGTGGCGCTATGGTCATATTTTAAGCTAGTTGTTTCATACCTGCAACTTTGGGATTCAAAAATTTTCAATGTCCTAGCGATTGCGATCATAAACAATTTCTCTTGTTTTTTTTAAATATTTTTTATTATTTTCTTTTTTTTAATTTTAATATATGTTAATAGAACTGCTTTTCTGCTTTCCAACTTCTTGTATTGTACCTAACATGTAACTTTTCTTATAGAATACCTAATTATCTACATATCTATACCTGGCGTTCTTCCGTGATCGCTGTCAAAGCAGAGAGAAGATAAAAATTGTTTTAATATTTTTAACTGCTCAATCTAATGATTCTCTTCCTCTTCTTTAAAACTGGATTAAGACCTATTTCAAAAGTTCCTCACAGCTATCTTATAATTGCCTCCTGGTCATGGCGATTTTTTCTTACAAAACTAGTTCTCGAATGCAAGTTTGTATAATATTGACTGCAACCTTGCAAACCAAACAGTGAGCAGTGAAAAAAAAAATGTATGCATTTGATTGCGTAGTGAAATACCCACACGAAAAAAAAAAATACAATAAAAAATCTGTTAAATATGTTTTGTCACACAATGCATATGACACCACACCTTTTTCTTCGTCGAATGGGCCTGAGTTTTGTGCCTTTGCTTGTGGCTGTGGCTGTGGCTTTGGCTTAGCCCGATCCCGAACCTGGGCCATGTCATTCGATTGCGATTGAATTTTCTTTATTCTACTGCCTCCTCTTATTCTCAATTGATGAACGTGATTCAGGTAAATCAGGTTTTGGTGCAGGTTCACGTCTCACGTGTCTGTCCGCCCAACTTGAGCCTCAGTCCTAGCCGGAGCTCGAGTAGGTATAACTTCTTTATGATTTAATTTCCAAAGAAACTCCAAGAAAGCAAATAATCGCTTAACACACTCATAACATAGCGGCCAAGTAAAAATCTTGGTCCGCCGCCACCTCGCGCCGGACGAACTCATGGGCTGCTATAATAATACTTAGTCATCATCGTGATAAAAATTCCTAACAACATTTTCTACCTGAATTCAATGTTGTGGTGCTGCTGATGGAGATGGTGGTGCTTCGTCTCATCGAGGTTCGTCGTCTTCGTCTTGGTCCGCCATCGAGTTATTATTACGCTAATCAAGCATCTGTTATGTTCTTCAGCAGGGTTCAGCAGAAGGCTTATGATAACCTTCTCTTCATTCTCTTCCGTAGGGTATGCTTAGCTTATGCTTATGCGTTCGTTCTAACTTGCTGGTATGTTTTCTGTGTCTTCTTCTTATTCTTTTTTTCGTTCTGTTTGTTTTTCGTTTTTTTTTTTTTATGATCGGTCTCAACTCTTAAAGTTCTTGGATCTTGGCTTCGATCGTCTTTCGTGAAGTTTTTTTTTCAACATGGAATGGACTTAACGACGATGATGGCCACTATACTAGTACTGGTGGTGCTAGATCCACTGACGAAGAGAGGAATATACTTACAAAAAATACTTCAAAGGGAAGCGCTTCGTCTTCGACAAAGAAATCAGAACTGCCGTGTCCGTTGCCAATGAAAAAGATGGAGAAGAAAGCACTCGCGAATTTTTAGAGTCTCGTCCGAGGTGGTAGTATAAAACCAGATTTTACCTTTTATGGTAGATGAAGCATACCAAAGGGGAGTAAGTAAGAAGAAGAATTGATGAAAATTCCGTATGATGGATTCTACTCCAAATGTGTAAGGCATTTTTTTTTTAATTTATTATTGCTGCAGCTTCTGCTTTTATCCCATTGCCATTTGCTATTATAATCCTCGGGGACTACGGAATGAAGTAGAGAATGTCTCTTTTTTTTTATTGTGACTATTTGTAGTGATGCGTCTCTTCGTCTAGCAATAACTTGTCATTAGGTGGTACCTAGTTTGTCGATTACCTAGGCATCTTGGACATAAATGTTTATAAATGCCTTCGTAGTAACTTTATAAAATTGAAATCTTGATGTTACGGTATGATGGAACTTTATATGGCTAAGAATTTTCTTCAGATTCTTCTTGGTAAAGTTCTGTGAAAATATATTGTGGACGTAAATATTCAGACATTTCTTACTTTCTATTCAAATGTACAGAATGGCATGAACTTCCGGACGTACACACAGATATTTTATTTAATTGAAATCAAATGGACAAGTTTGGTACATTTACTTTATATGAAGTGTTAGTGTATTTTAATTAACAGGTAATTGTTGCAACAGCAGCATCCTGTCGTATAAGCTATTTGGATTCATGTTGCAGTATTTTGTATATTATTTTTATGTCTAAACATTTTAACTTGTATGTGTATATTTGAATATGAATATCGCGAAACATCGCTACTTAATGTAATGCCTTACCTTTTAACATGGTAATTCAAGAAGTTTTTAAGTTGCTACGAAGCCTGGAAGCTTTCCATTCGCTAGCTCCACTCGATTTATTTACGAAAAAAATGGCGGCCAATAGTGCCTTACGATCCAGACAATGCAACAACTGGAAAGGGGGCCTTTTTAGGCATAAAACAATTATAAACTATACTGACTAAGACATTCAAACCGACTATTCATCACCGCAAATTGATTTCAACCCAGTAGCCCTAACAGACATTCCCTACAGGAACCGTTGGGCTGAAAACCGGGTCATAATCGCTGATTTTCTGTCGTCACGGATGGCTTTAAGACAGATGAAGGGGTAGGGTCAGGCATCTTTTCAGAAAACCCACCATTAGATAGGTCGATAAAACTTCCGAATTTCTGTAGTGTTTTTCAAGCGGAAGTGTTTGCAGCTTGTATGGCTGCAAAATGTTTTTCCACATGTGAACTAACTAATTAGAATATCGATATCTTCATTGACAGCCAGGTGGCAATGAAAGCTATTTCCTCAATTGTCACAAAGTCTAAACTGGTGAACCGTTGCCGTAACGAGTTGAAATTACTCAGTGCAACAAACACAGTTACCCTCCGATGGGTCCCAGGACACCGCGACATATATGGTAATGATACGGCGGATGAATTGGCCAAAAACGGATCATCTCTTGATCCGAGCCAAACTGAATCCTCTGTATTTATGCCACTGGTACAAGAAACAAGAATTCGCCAAAGTTTTCTAAAGGCCGCAAATGACAGATAGTTAACAATTGATACTTGTCGGGTTTCGAGGAACCTATGGCCGAATATCTCTAAGAAAAAAAAACAGAATCTTCTTAAGCTAAGCAGACCTCAACTGTTTCTCTTGGTTCGAATTCTATCAGGTCACAACTTAATGGGGACTCACATGAGCAGAATGGGTATTACCACATCTGACTTATGCAGATGGTGTTATGACGAAGAGGCGGAGGAGGGCTCTTATCACTTCATTTGTAAATGTCCCAGCTTAGCAAGAACCAGAAAGACTGCCCTCGGAGAATACTTTTTCGATGAACTGGGCGACATCTCGTGTTTGCCACTTAGAAACATCCTAAAGTTCACCCAGAAGTCAAGATGGTTCTGGGAGACACCCATACCTAACCCCTAAGCACCACTTACTCCTTTCCCTTCCCGTCCTTATATATGTACCTACCCTACGTATATCCTGGGGAGAACAATGGATCCAATGAGATCCGAGTATGATGATGCGGTCTGCCGTAGTGGAATTAAAGTGATTTAACGCGCACTGTGGTGTCAAACTACGTATAATGTCACCGATTCATCAGTTTAAATTAGCCAGTTCAGGTTTTTCAAGATCTCTAAGATCTCAGAGACCTCAGCTATCTCAGAAATCTGAACGTAATTCCCCATCAGTGAGATTCCTCTCTTTTGCTGTCAAAAAGCTTAGACTGTTGTTTTTTGGATTCGCTTGCTCAATTAATTTTTGTCGCAGTGGATTAATTATTACAAAAGAGATGCAAATTGTATTTGACTTTTAGCGGAGCAATTTTGTTCAGGTTTCTCCTCCCCTGCTCAGTGGAGCTGTTGTAGCTTACTCAGTGAGATCTCAGAAACGTGAACTGTCTAAATTTGAATTTATTTTGACATTTCAAAATATTGGAGACAACCTATTTATGTCAATAATCACAAGCATCTTCTACAGTAAAAAAAATACTTCGTCACCTTTCGTTTGCCACTTAAAAATTAAACATGTTCGAGATAAGTGGCACCATACTGGAACCACTTAGTCACCACACCCTTACCATTCCACTCAGTCGCAACTTCGGTGCCCGCCTTGCCTAAGGTAGTAAGTATGCAGCTTAATTTTAATGTTTAGATAAAAAAAATCACAAATTGTTTTATGTTTATGACTTGAATTATTATTTTAGAAAAGAAATGTTTTTGTTCGTTTTCGTGATTCATAAACGTCAATAATATTTGAAACGAACCCAAACCCAAAACATCGGTGAACCAACCAACGAGGGGCCTATAACACAACGTGACAAGTTGACAAGTCTTAATTCACTTGTCCAACTATACTTGCCCGAAGGATACGATCTTTCATAGACTTGACGCTTTGTGTTACAGGATTTAGGACAAGTTTGTCGCTTTTCATTTGTCCTACAAGTACTTGTCGCGTTGTGTTACAGGCCTCAGGTGATTCGCATAAGGTGTGCCATAAAGCTAGAGCGTATAGGTTGGGTCAAGGCAATAAAATAACCTACTATACTACTATGTTACAAGATCGTCATTTTTACTACCTGAAACCTATTACATACATATTTCAAATTCGCAAAATTATAAAAAGACTTATTCCGCGCTGCTCATTTTTCTCCCTGTTTGACTCCACGGTTTCACATTTTTTGCAGATCGTGTCTTATTTATTACATCAAAAATTTGATATTTTAATTCTTCTCTTTTAAAAAAAAAAAATCAACAATATTTTTACCAAATTTCAACTTTTTCAAACGAAGTTTCTTTTAACGTATTTTTTCTACGACTGATGGAAGCCGAGTTTTTAAGAAAAGTAAAAGCTTAAAAAAAAAATATGCGGAAACTAGAGTGGGATTATGATATGAAATCCGTAATTTATTGCAACCTACATTTGACTGAATAAAAAAAGACAAAGTAATTGCCAGACACCGATTTTTGTTGGTCTTAAAATTTGTAACACAATCTTCTACTCTCTAAAAAATATTCTTTTCAATATTGTTATACATTTTTTGTTTTTTATAAAATATTAAAACATTCATCAATATATTTTGGCTAAAAAAAAAAGCATACATAACTTATTGAATAAATCTCAATACATCCGTCAACATTTTATTCGTGGACAAATAAATAACAGCGCTCTTTTAATCGAAACAAAAACCCATAAACAAAGAAAGTGGTTTATTATTGTTATTATAGTGCTAATGTACATCATATCAATGTTTATTTCACAACTTGAAAAGTGTGGGAACCGATTCATATAGTATATTTTTGTTTTTGTTTTTCTACTTGCCTCTACCGTCTTGCTTCCATATACATACATCTATCTCAAGAAACCACATTCCCTTCCTCTTTCGTGTTTCTAATCTCTGGTCTAGGCTAATGTAAACTTTGGGAACTCTGTGGGTTGAACAAAACAAAAAAAAAAAAAAGTTTCTCCTCGTGCATATAAATATAGACTGACTGCAAATCTATAATAATAGCTGATTAGAAAATAATCCCTGAATGAGAATGTTTAAAATAAAAAAAAATAATGTGATGTGAACGAGCAGCAATTTACAAATTAATGCATGAGCTTGAGCACGGCTTGATAAGAAATTCTTATAGGTTTCTTTGTATCCCATGTCGGTGAATGAATGACGATTGACGACCCGAGCGAACTCGATTTCGAAATCAGAAACCACATTTCCATGGAATCTATCAATATCAATGACACTTAACAAATGAGCGGAGGGATCTGTGTTAGCTGACATCCATAAACTTTTATAATGATATGCAGCTTGGTTGAAGTTGAAGACTCAATGGATGCAGTCTAGACCCAGGAAGACAGAAAGAGAGAGAGAGGTTTAGTGAGTGAATGACTGACTCAATGAATGCTGTTACTGTTTGTGTAAACAAAGTCTGGCCCTTCAAGAGCTAAATGAGAGAGGTCTCTTTTTTTTTTTTTTTGTTATAATTTTCTAAAGCCAACCGCAAGCCGTAGCCTCTTGAACACATGCACTGCTCAGCACTCATCATTTGAAAGAAGGGTTCTAGTTTCATCCACAATTATTATTATTTTGTCGATATCCTTCTCTTCAAGTACTTGCCTTGCGGCTTGGTGCTAACAGTTATAACATTGAAAATGCTCGTGGGAACATTCACCCTCATTTTTTTGCGTTCATAACATGTCACACTGACTGAAGTGAAGATACAATATTCCAGAGTCCGTCTAAGTTGGGCAACCCTTAGTTAGTTGCCCATATCCTCGCAATTAGATTATTTCCGTTCACCCACCACCAAGCCAAGGAACACATAAATTCTATTTAATGCACTTAAAATGTAAACGCGAACGAATGTAATTCAAAGCAAGTCAATAAACCGATGCATGGCTACAATCGCCTTAACGTATGAAATTACATACCAGGCGCAGTTCTGGTTTCGTCCAACTTGGTTTTACCTTTTCCTTAATGGACTCGCAATTGCGTGTAATTGGACTAGTTTTGCATGGCACCGTAAGATTTTTATGTTTATTGGATGACTCTTGCTTGGAAATTGGATTGGCTTCAAAGTGGCTCGTTGTAACTTGCGCGCTTGCGCGCTCGTGGTTGTAATAACACAAATGCTGGTTTTCTGTGGCGCAATCTTGAGATGATCTTGCTTTATTCATTTGATTGCAGAGAGATCTGTCGGTTATTAAAATCATCTTGTTTTTAGTTTTTCTATATTGAGTGAGTTGTTCGATAGGTTGCTAGATGCTGTCCCTAACAGCATCCAAGTGGTTTTTAATTGCACTTCTTTTTTTTTTTACAAATTAGCATTTTTTAACTATTTGATAGTTTTTAATTGGGTAATTAAAATATAGACTTATAGCTTCATTATATGAAATAATTAAGAATGAGATGGGATTGTTATTAATGTAAACCGGAACTAAAGCATATAGCAAAAGGAAACATAATTTTAGTAGTAGCCCGTGGTGTAATAGTTAGTGCGGACTGGACTGTCATGTCAGAGATCTGGGTTCGATTCCCAGCCACTGTTACCCAAACACAAAAATGTTTTTCTGGGCTACTGCCTCTTGCGAGAAAGTGACAAATCCTCCAAGGGTATCTTCTGTTATAACAAAGTGCCGCGCACCTTAGCCTTTCGGATTCGGCATTAAACTGTAGGTCCACTTCATTCCTGTAGACACGCACACAGCAATGGTTGAGAGCTGTAAGTCAATAGGCCCTAGTTCTTCATGAGCTATTGTGCCATCAATTTTTTTTTTGAACATAATTTTATGAAGCAAAAGTTTTGGTATTTGAATTTTTGAACAACAACAACAACTTAAAGGCGCTACCACCAATTGTTTACGAAAGAATTTTTTAATTTTTTTGGTACGAGATATAGCTATTTCAAGGGTTGCCGAGCACTATCATCAGCCTCCTTTTTAGTGGTGCTGAGCTTTAATACAATTGCATTGTGAAAAACCTTCTACATGCATACCATTAGATTAGATTCGAACCCACGCATATCAGATTTGCTCAGTCTTCTAGGTCGTATGCATTTGGAGCATCAGCATTTTTATAAGCTTCTTTAAGACAGCACACAGCTAGTAAACAACAAACGTGGATAGAAAACGAATAACATTCCACAATTTCGTTCATGATGTAATTACTTATTGGTGGAAATACGTACTGACTAGATTAAATTGAACAATGTTTTTATTTAAAAATTATTTTTCGAATAAATAACTATAATTTGAAATTAAAAATGAAAACGTTCCACATTTTACGCGATGTATGGAGAATTCCCAAAAAACCCAGAGCAAAAATCCAATGATGCAATAAGATAAGTCTTTTTTTTTATTTGCAAATATGCAAGTTTTTCAAGTCGTAGTTGGGGCGTTTGCAAATAATGCTGCGTGGAAAATGCATTTTTTTCTGAAAGCCTTGATAATAGATATACATAGCTCTTAAAAAAAATATATATAATAAAAGAGCTGAATACCATAGACATGAATATGAGGGTCCAAGACTTCTTAGGTGGGGCCTTCTGTATGCAAGAGGCACTTAAAAATTAATTTTTATAGCGCGTATTGCATACAGAAGGCCTACCTAAGAGGTCTTGAATTCCCACATTCATGTCTATGGTATTAAGCTCTTTTATTGAATATAGTTTTTTTTAATGGTATAGCTTTTATCTGGGCTATCAGAAAGAAATGCATTTTTAATGCAGCAACGCCCCAACCACAGCTTGTAAGACTTGCATGTTTGCGAATAGAAAGTAAAACTCTATATTATTGCAGCATTGAATTTTTGCTATCATTCACACCCAAAAATTGCTGTGGCTCTTATTCTATTTTCATTTTCATTCTAAAACCTAGTTTGTACAAAGAAAGAATTTGAAATGTTAAAATAAAAAAAAAATAGCCTTTACTGGCCTGATTTTGGCATCGGCCGCCATTTTTTCAATGTTGACATTTCGGAAGTTGCGAATGATAAGAGGACACCTGGCATAAAACCAATAGAAAAATTTACAAGAATAAAGTCGTCATTACAAACTTACAACTTAGGCTAGGCACGCACTTGGGATTTTCAATCGCAAACGAATGCAACATACATCTTTTAATGCTTGTACACGCACTTGCGATTTAAAGTCGTTGCGACTAAAAAGTCGGTTGCGACTTAAAATTCGCTCTGTTTCATTTTCAGCCCAATTCTAAATGAAAATTCCCGGGAATAAATTGTTTTGTTCCTAGAATTTTATTCATATGTCAAATTCTGCAAAAAAGCTGTTTCGAACATTCAGAACAACTCTAATTCCCGCTATCGAAGATAAAAATATTCCACCGGGGAATTTAGAACAGGAGTTTTCTACTCCCAAAAGAATACGTCTCCCGGTGAGTTTTTTTCCCGGAGAATATTTAGAATTGGGCTGTTTTTTTAAGCGCTGCGATTTTTCAATCACATGCTATTTTGTTGCTCATTTAACCATTTCTGTAGGCAGTGTTTAAAAGTCTAGTTGTGAAAGAACGGCAGCGAACTACCTTGTGGCGAAACCACTGTAGCGAAATCTCCAAGCGCTAAAAAGGCTGGTGGTGAAGTGTCCAACGGTGAAAGTTCGGCACTGAAAAGTCCTGCTTCGGTGTGTGCACTCAAATTTAAGACCATGTGTCTCGTTTCTTGTGACTAAAAAATCGCGCTACTGACAATCGCAAGTGCGTGCATGTTTATTTCCTTTCAGGACTACGATTTTTAGATCGCAAGTGCGGTCACAAACATTTAATTGCATTTGTTTCATTTTATTTTGCGACAATAGAGTCGCTCGAAAAAAGTAACCAATTTCAGTCATTTAAGCGTCGCAAGTCCGGTCGCTCATACTGAAACTCATTTGTTCTATTTCTTGCGACTAAATAGTCGCGCGATCGAAATCGCAAGTGCGTGCTTAGCCTTACTCAAGGTGGCTTTAAATTCCGGAGTGGACCAGGGTATTAACCAGGAAGCTTTTTTCAACCAGCTGCCTCCAATTGGTTGGGGTCTTAGCTTTGTTTGCTTTTTTGACTAGATCGGTGTGGCAGTACAGCCTGTATACGTGTACAGTTCCTTGTTTTACCTTACCACCTTTGGCAAGGTTCAGTAACTGGACAAGCGCCAATATGAAGATTTTCTTGGACAACTAGCTTAAGTGGCCTGTTTACAAAATGCATGGCTTTCAATGAAAACGAAGAATTCTAAAATTTAAACGCCTTAGAAAATTAAAACGCCTTAGAGGTGTATAAGGTATGAATATCTTTGACGACTTATGTAATATGGCTACTTTTCAATAGGTCTAAGCTATACGAGTGATTAATTGAGCATAAATCCCCAATGTGAATATCAAACAATTTAAATTTAAGATGTTTTAATATTAACATAAGTCATTATTTATAATTTAAGCAATTTTAGAAATTAATTATGCAATCTCACATCATTGCCTATATAAAATAAAAATATTATGTATAACCAAAAGTATTGAATTTCACACAAAATGTAGTTCTTTTCATCGAGTTGCAAATGATGCAAAAATCACGTTTCATAATTTTTACTTCTTGATGCTGTGTCTTGCGAAAATCACATTTTTCACACCCTATCGCGTAGTCATAGCCTGACAGAAAATTGAAAAATTGAATAACTGTGCACACAGAAGTCGTGAATGAAATGTCTCAGTATCTATGTGTGAATGTATAACTGCCAAATGAAATCAAAACAATAACGACACCCCAGACAGCATATAAAAATAAATGAAACAAATAATATAATACAATCACTGCACGAAGGTGCACTGCACATCAGGCACACAGGTATAAATAAGCTCTGATCTTTTTTTTTTTCGCCATCTTTTCAGTTTGGATGGATGAAATTAATCTTAATGAATGACTGAAGATGAAAAAAAAAAAATAAACATACAAAAATAACTAAAAACCTATTTAACTGCCGTGTAAACCCATACACAATGCAATCATGGCGACCCGACTGTTTGTTGCATTACAAGTTGCAAACTTTATTGCAATATAATTTTTATGTTTTAGGTTCTTAAACCAATATCACAACATATCAGTTAACAATTCTCCGCGTATATGTAGTATATACCGCAACAAAGTGAGTGTAACGACTAACGGCCATCTTTTTAACGAGGGAAAGTTCAGTGCACTGCGTGTAAACGCATTAAGTGACCACCGCACCGCCACGTCGTCGTCGTTGATGATCGCCTTGGTCGCATCATCATCATCATCACTGATGATGTTGTATGATGCAAGGAAACAGATAGAATAGTCACAGAAAGGCCCATGTACTGAACACCACCCTTATAATGCCTGTTATTATGGCGTTATGTGCCTACATCATGCTAATGATGCTGCTGCTGCTGTGCTGATGCTGATGATGATGTTCATGTTGCTGTATACTGTATACAGTATACCGGATGAGAGGAATTTATAAATTTTAAGATTGACAGCGGCCGCGCCGCATTCACATTGGCGGGATAGTTATTGATGTTTGCACGGAAGCGACTAAAGAGTTGGGACTATTGAATGCCGCTGCCGCTCACCGCCATCACAATGCTTGTGCAAACCAACTAAAGTAGTTCTTTTTTTGTATTATTATTATTATTATTTGTTGTTGGATGACGAGCACTTGGAGAGCAATCACACAACACAACACAATTCATTTTAACTAGAAAATAATGAATAATGCAACCAATGGTAATTGACAAACGTAATTCGAATTTGCCGCTGTTGATGGTGGGTGCTCTGCGGTAAAATAATCACTCAAGTGATTAATTAATTGAGTGTTTACCTATGTCTCTGTCCAATCGTTCATCAGTGTTAATTTGTTCATAGCTTAATAAGCCTTAAAACGAAATAGAATTCGAGTTACTGCGCTGTAGTAGGTAGGTGTTGTAAAAATACTCGTGCTACTTAGTAGCGTGATGGCTATTGGTGGATGATGGATGCTAACGCGTGGATATAGGTGGCGGGTAGCACGGCGGCGGCAATTTTCATGCTCTACTAGTAGAGCTTACCGATTTTGAATCGGTGGTCGGATGAGCACAATTTCTATACTTAAAAGGGTGAAAAATAGTTTAATGTTTTTCTAAAACTATAATTTTTCCGCTTGCGATGATGAGCTACATAATCGTGTTTTTTTTATACTCGATTTGTCACTTTCCACTTTTTGCCTTGAGGCTAATTTCATATAGCCAATGTGACATCACGCATTTATGGCGCGTTTTAATTGATAAAAAGCAAATCATGTGCTTTGGTGGTTCGGTTCAGTGTATATGTTATTTTATTTTTGCTCGTTAAAGTCAATATAAATGTATGTATTAAGATTTTACGAAAAAAGGAATTATCCTCATTTTTTTTTTGCTGCTGCTGCTTCTGCAAGTTACAAGCCACTCCGATGGAATCAGCGTAGAAACAGCACAACGCGCACAACATGTCTTCTAATTGGGGTCAATTAGCTTGGACAAAAAAAAAATTTCTTTCTCCATCAAAAACACTCGGGCTCACCACTTTGCTTGTCGCTTAAATTGACATATCATAATAATTACGCATGCCACAAGTGATGCGTCATAAAAAAAAACATCAAGATACCAGACCAGAGTAATTTGACTTCCTCAGGTCTGCTTGTTTTATACTTTTTGTAATTTATCTCTGTCTTTCACACTGTATAGCTGTTCTACGGTATTTTCATTTTTATAAAGTAAAAGAGTTTGCAAATGTAGATAGGTATCTATCTTTTTTTTCTGAACTTAAATGTGGACTTTTTCGTGTTGTAAATTTGCATGTACATATATAGGAATTTTATGGGAGGTCATTTGAATGAAACAGGGTTTTTTTTTATAGTTTTTATACCAAAACTTACTTAAATTATTGCTAATTTAAAGTACATAGAAGCTGAAAGAGTTAAATTAAGTTAGGTTAGTTAATTTATTTTGGAACTAGTCAAAATTGTCCCTAAGTTTAGAAAACTTACAAAATAGTAAAAATGACAGATTTACATATACCTACCAGTTCTAGAATAAAACGGCTACTGCTTCTTACGAGGAATTAACAAAACCTCCAAGAGTATCTCCTGTCATAGTAAAGTGCCGCTCACGTTAGCCGTTCGGATTCGGCAATAAACTGTAGGTCCCCTCCATTCCTGCAGACATGCACACAGGAATGGTTGAAAGTTTTAAGTCACTAGGCCCTAGTTCTTCATGAGCTGTTGTGCCATCAAATTAATTTTTATTTATACCGGTTCTAGAATAAAAAATGTTTTTTTTGGGAGGTTTGTATCTAAAATTGTGTATACCCATGGTTATGGATTTTTGTATAAAGATTTTCAAACTCTCATTAATATCTGTATTAAAGATTCTCTATCATAAGTTTTCTGAATAGGTACCTTCTAAGTATTTCAACTTTGTTTGAAATAAATATTTTAAAATCAGCCCAATTCTAAATATTCCCCGGGAAATAACTCCCCGTATTCTTTCGGAAGTAGAATGCTCCTATTCCGAATTCTCCGGTAGATTATTTTTATCTTCGATAGCAGGAATAAGAGTTCTGAATGTTCAGAACAGCTATTTTACATTTTTTGACAATTATATCAAACCGCAGAGAAAAAATAATTTATTTAGAATTGGGCTGAATATTTTTAAAAACGAGGTAAAATCCTTTACGGAATAAATTGATTTGAAATAGTTGAGTTCTATGTTTTGTTTTTGACAAAAGGTTGATTAACTTTTTTATGACACATTTGAACTTTAATTCAACTATTTCGGAGCATTATGCAAGGTTCAGGGTTCGGATTCAAAATATACAATAATAGCCAAATTAATGTTGGAACCTTGAGTGTCAAGTAATCCGCCGAAATCTATGAGTTAAAATCTTGAATGTCATCCGAACCACTTTTGTACAACTGCAGGGTCCTAACTGTTACATTCGAAACCTAAAAAACTAGCTTGCATTGTGAAGGACATTAGTTCAAAACATTGCATCTTGAATCCGCAAATATGCCAACAACAACAAGATTTTCTGAAATATTAAATAATCTGAGTTAAAGTTTAAAACACAGAAAAGTTAACTAAATGCTTTTTCTCTTCTTACTTACTTTACTTTAAATGGCGCTTACAGCCCAGGATGGATTACGGCCTCAACCAACAAGCCCCTCCAGCCAGCTCGGTCCTTAGCTAGCTGCTTCCAGTTATGCCTTCCAAGTTGGTTGAAGTCGTTTTCCACTTGTGTGCGCCACCTAAGGTTGGGTCTTCCTCTGCTGCGCAGACCATCAAGGGTAGATTCGAAGACTCGTCGGACTCGGAAGACTGTATTTTCAACTTTTTAACCAGGTCGATTTTGCTGTAAAGCGAGTAAGACTGGACCGAAAATCACCCGAAGAATTTTCCATTCAAAGCAACTAAGCAGATTTTCATCCGTTTTTGATAGTGTGCATGCTTCTGCACCATACAGCAGGACTGGAATGATTAGGGTCTCCTTGGTTTTTTGAGAGAGGGCTTTTCTACGTTTTAGCCCGAAGAAACAGCGATTGGCAAGAGTAATTTTTCGTTTGATCTCTGCACTGATGTCATTTTGCGATGGTATAGTGGAGCCCAGGTAGACAAAGTCTTTGACGATTTCGAAGTTGTACCTATCCATCGTGACATTCTGCCCGATTCGACGATGTTGAGATTCCTTTCTCGATGATAGCATATACTTCGTCTTGTCCTCATTAACAGCCAAACCCATTTTCGCCGCCTCCAATTCAATACTTGCAAACGCGCCGGTAACAGCTCGATTCGTTCTCCCAATGATGTCAATATCATCTGCATAAGCAAGTAGCTGAACGGACTCTTGAAAAATTGTACCTCTGTTGTTGACTTGCGAGTTGCGAACAATTGCTTCAAGAACGATGTTAAACAGATTGCATGATAACGCGTCGCCTTGCCTTAAACCATTCTCGACATCGGTGGTGTCGACTTTTATGGAGCAGCGAGATCTCTTCATCGTCATCCCGCACAAGCGGACGAGTTTGGCAGGGATGCCGAGATGCACCATGGCTCTGTATAGCTCGTCTCTGTCTACGCTTCATATCGATAAAGAGGTGGTGTCTATCGATTTGAAACTCCTGTGTTTTTTCCAAAATCTGCCGGAGTGTAAACATTTGATCGACGGTTGATTTGCCGGGTCTAAAACCACACTTTTCTCTTCATGACACCCAATACCCACAAAAGTGTCCCTATTGTATTGGGCCCTACAGTTACACATATCTTCTTCTCTGTTAGGTGAGTGACAGATATGAGATTGAGCTAACAAGCCCAAGTCTTCCTGTATTTCACATAATTTAAAGATTTTGGATTCGAAATCAGATCCTATCGTTATTAAAAAGAATTCTTACAACACACTTCATTTGACTTCGAAACTATGTAATAAAAAAACAGAAACATAAAATAATTAAAAATTTCATAATTATCATATAAATTTGTTACTTATTTCGTGCGTTATGCTCAATAATTTCCCTGAAGGTTAACCCATATAGTCAAGTCTAAAAGAAATGATCAGATAAGTCAATTCCCATACTTTTAACGATGAAACCTACTTGTGAGGTCGATATTGCCCCTTACTCATTGACACACCTTGAAACTTACAGATATATAAATATGCAAAATGCACCAATATGAATAATTAATTAACTCATGTAATTCTATACAATTTATACCCAATTTACAAAATCTCCATATATTATTTTATTCATTTATAATTTTTCTATTATCTCTTGATCATTTTAGCTGGTGCGTCATGCTATCCTTCTTGCAAAAACGGTGCCAACTGCGTTCAACAACCAAACGGACAACCATACTGCAAGTAAGTTGAAATAATAATAATTGGCATTTTTACATATAAACTAAAATATTATTTAAAAGAACACACAAAACCAATAGACCGTAAGTTTGAACTTAAAAACACTAAAATAAACGACCTGATTTTAAATTCAGCAAAGGCCATTTAACTAGATTTTAAGTGAGTGCTGAATTATTTAAAACGACAAACTACAACGAACATCAAAGCCCACGGCTGATATAAATACAGAAAAGGCTTGAGATTTCGTTTTACATATTATACGTTCTATTAAATCTATTCAGAGATTCACAATGAATTTAATGATGATGCCGATGCTGATGATAGGCGGGGGACAATAACCGACTGTTGAATGTGGAAATGTCAGATGAAAAGATCAATAAAATCGATTTAATTTGAATATTTTAAATATTAATTGGTGATTTATTTAATCACAGAGTTTTAAAACAAAAAAAAAATATTCAAGTCCGGAAGAAAGCATGTGAACCGTTTTTTTGTCTATTAAAATATTTTTGATTTTAATCTTTTGGTGGCATCAGAAGAAAAGTAATAAAAATATGTTCAACAAAAAAAAAAACCAAAATTGCACAAACTCGTTAAGAATGCTAATTTTTGTGTGTTTTGTTTGTTGGGAAAAACGCTACTTCATTTGTAAAACATGTCACAGAAAGATAATAAAATAATTATTGATAGTGATAAAAAATATTTTTAGCAATTTATTATTAGCTGAATTGAATTTAAAGAGAAGAAACAAAATTATCAATTTACTAGGTAACATACCTATACACTTAGAAAAAATTATGTATAAAATCTATAATAACTAGGTACACATTTCAGCAAATTGATATAATTTATTTGTGATGGTTCGTGGTAAAATTTTAAATTAACCCATGAAATCATTACACTATTTTACAAAATGATTATTATTACATACATATTTGATTTTATGTGGAAGACCGGGTTTTTTCAAAATGCTCCATACTGTGTTGAATCAAAAAAAAATTTGTGATATTTTCTAGAGCAAAGGCTTAATATGGCTTTTTTTATTCTCCTTTTTTTTGCAAAAATTTATATTTTTATAATTTTAATCGAAACTGGATAAGCCGTCAGTGAGAAAGTCAAAGATAAAAAAAAAACTGGTTCTATGGCTGGTAACGTTAATAAAAGTTTTTGGTAATTTTTTTTTGTTTTGCACGAAAGTTTAGACCATAAACACAAAAAAATTTTATCGAAATTATTAGAGGCGTTTCGAAAATAAATTAATAACCTCTTCCATAACGGTTGCATTGCACACCGTTATTTTTTGATATTCCAATTTCGCCTCTTAATTTAAATTTTTAAGCAAATCTCTTCAGTGGCTTAGGATGTAGGTATCGTGGTAGGTCAGACAAATACACAGCTACTCGAGTTATATCATGTTTGGTATAAATTTCAAGGCAAATTTTTCTTACCAATCCTTAACTTGCCCTTTATAGTACCTATCACAAGTAAGTACACTGTCAATCACTAGAATGAGGCCACAAATTTTGCAATCGATTTTCGCTCTTTATACCTGTCGGAAAATTTTTACCCGGAAACATTTACTACCTATGGATCACGACTGGTTTATGTGTAAGAGAAGTGCGGAGAACCCCTCGCGATAATACCCCTCACTTCTCTTTCCCACAAACTTGTCGTAATACCGGCCTCAATCTTCCCAATCTTAACACAGTCTATGAGTAGGTAAGTGATTTTCCCTTAAGGAAGTCATAAAATTAAAGGCGTAATTATACATAACCATTTGAATTTTACAAGATCAAATAATTAACTACTTAAAAGCGTATAAAAGGGTGCGCCACTTGGATGAGGCCATTGCGAATATTCCGTTGCAGAAGTTCAATCACATCAGCGATTTTTTTCAAACTTTTGTTTAGAGTATTTAAGCAAGTGTTTAAAAAACTCTTTTTATTTAATTTAAAACATAAATGGGTACTGGAAAGACGTTGACAACGACAGTAAGAGGAAGAATAGATGCTTTCAAGGATTTGGGACTCTCAGGCCGAGAAATAGCAAGGAGGCTTAATAGAAGTAAGACTGTTATAAACAATTATCTTGCGGATCCACAAAACTATGGGTAAAATCAAAAAGGACGCACAACATTACGAGAAAAGTGGGTAATTCTACGGCTTGCCTCAAATCCTACTCCACCAGCGACTAAAATAAGGGCCAAAGGCGGAGTTTCAGCTAGCATAGCAACGGTCCGAAAGGTAATATCCAGCGAAAAAAACCTGTTCTGAGGCAAGTACATAAGGAGCTTCGCGATGGAACATGTCGCTTGGAACAGTGAATGGAAACGCGTTGTCTTTTCGGGTGAAAAAAAGTTTATCCTTGTCGGTCCCGATGGGTACAACTTTTATTTCCATGATCTGAGAAAAGAGGAGCTTGTTTTGGCAAGACATCACAGCCGTACATCTAGTGTCATGGTGAGGGGAGCTATTACCTATACTATGGCACAATCGAGTTGCAGTTTTTCCCCATAACAATCAACGGAAATGCCTACAAATGTTTGCTGGAACCGTCATTTTCAAAAATATTTTGACCCCTCTGTCTTGGGTTTTCCAATAAGACAATGCCCCAATCCACACTTCCATGGTTGTAAGAAGTTGAATTCAATCAGAAGGCGTAGAACTTTTGACATGGCCAGGCCACCCTATTCACCGGACTTAAACATATACATGGATGCCTCGTAAAATTTATGAAGGCGTCAGACAATTTGAAGACAAGGACACCTTAATCGCATTTCGTGATGCCTGGGACCAGATTTCTCTTGATTATTAAAAAAAAAAAATAAAACTTTATGATTCTATTCCAAACCGTCTTATAAAGGTAATATCGAAAAATGGTGGGCATACTTATTATTAGTGGAGGGCCAGTTGTACAAATATTTGATCCTTGGTTCAGAAATTTTAACTCACCAATTTCGGCGGATTAACTGAGGTTCAACGGTGGTTCGGGTATGTAATTGGCTATTAGTGCATACTTTAATTTTGAATCATCGTTAAACCTCAGATAATCCGCAAAAATCGGCGAGTTAAAATTGCTGAACCACGGATTAAATTGAAAACCACGTTTGTACAAGTGGTCCTAAATAAATAAATAAATTAAAAATCATAAAATTTAAACAATTCTTTCATTTTTTTTCCTTTGTTTCTAAGATTTTTCATATGGCCTCATCCTAGTGGCGCACCTCTTAATACCTTTTTCAAGTAGTTCATTATTTGATCTTTGGAAACTCCAATGATAATCTCTAATTAACCCTTTAATTGGATGACTCCCTTATGGGAAAAACACGTAACTACTTGCAGGTAGTAAAGGTTTCCGGGTAAAAAATTTCCGACAGGTATAAAGAGCGAAAATCTATTGCAAAATTTGTGGCTTCATCCTAGTGATTGGCAGTGTATAAATAAATTAAATGATGCACGACAACTAGTGGAGAACCAGGGCGTAATGATTTGCAGCTCCCAATAATTCCTGTGGACCCATAGAATTTTGCCTAATCCGAAAGGTTGAAATGAGATGCCTTTTTTCATGCTGAATCACTGCCAAAAAGAATCCTAATAATATGATATTTCTTATGTATACTTTCGATAAAATTTCATTGCAGAGAGCGAAAAAAAAAAATCAAACCTATGCAATATTGCCCCGCAGAAACAAAACTGAATGTGGCAGAGTTACCGAACTCGACCATACTCTTCAGGATTTGTCATTTCCCCGCAAAGGAACCGGTACCCATGAACAAAAAAAAATTGTTTAGGCTGGGATTCCATACGCAGACCTTCGACGTAACAGTAATATTCTTGTCCTTAACTATACTACTTATAGGGATTGCTTTGGTTGTAAAATTTTAATTTGACAAAAGCTAAGGCACAATAGGTTGAATATTGAAATGCATACAGAATTAAGACTCCAACAGGTTTCAATGTTCTAAAAGACACCTGATTTGCTTTTCTCTAAGTGTGCACAACAACTTACTTTTAGTTCGTATAATATAGAAATTTGATGTAGTTACTTGAGACTTAAGGCCAAAAAAAAAAAAAAATAAATCTAGTGTAGGTGTGTTCACGAAAATATTATTAGCTTTTGTCAATAAACCTAAAACCATTTAACTCAAATGCATCACGAGTGCCAAAATACTTGGTGCAGTATACAAGAATCACTTCTCACCAAAACGTTGTTATAATCTCCCCCGCTCGACTCTAAATCCAGTTTGAGTATATCTATATTCTATACCATCTTTACCAACACTCGAATTCGAATCTCTTCAAACTCCAAACTCACAACCATGATCATTTGCAGAAATTGCCCATTGAGAATTAACAATGTATGGTTGGGGCTGAGGCTGACTAACCCAAAACCAGATCTCTTTTAGACCGCAGGGCCTGCAGATGAATACCAAGACCAACCGAAGAAAACGAACCTCTTTTATGTATGTATTTACGTTATTTTATTATTATAATACAGACCGTACGAATAGGTTCGGATCGGAAGGTTGATGGCTGACGGTGTGGTGCGGAGCTGTGACAGCGGACGGGAAATAAAACAATCTCACTGCACAATGGGAATCGATAAGTGAGCGCCATTTCTTGGTCGAGTATTATAAAAAAAAAATATATGGGGACGAGGAGAGAAGGTCTCTTCCACTTTTCGTTAGCTCGTTTGGTTAAGGTTAGTCGACTCGCTGAACTATATGTCGTTACGGCGGCGTCCAAACAATTATGGTCATGTAATGACTAAGTATTCTATAAATATGCGCTGGGCTTGGGGCGCTTAAGAGCTCTTTCTGTTTGTATTATGGGTCTCTATTCAAATTTGCCATTATATCTGTTGTTGGTATTGTAGGTTGCATGCAGAGGGAAAGAAAGGTTAACGTGGGACTGAATGCTGATGTTGATCGATACCATATAATTGCGTCAATAATTTCCGCGTTTAAATTGCAGTTTAAGCATGTTTTTTTTTTTTTTTGCTCGCTCTTATAATGTGGATATTTGGAGTATAAAAAGTGTTGTATTTCGTGCAGTTTGATAATAGTAATAATAGGATTCTAATATGATTTGTAACTTAATGATAAAATTAACAATGAAATAGAAATCGATAATGGTCAGTTTATTGTATTAATATATTTGTTTTACATTATTTTGAATTTCAAAAACAATTGTATGTTAGCTCGATGAGTTTCTGGTGATGTTTCTTTAAACAAAGATTTTGGAGCTTTTTTAGGAGCTGTATTACATTTCATTTTAAAAATTACTGACATTTTTAAAACTTATGTAAATATCTGCCTTCAGGTTTTAACGAGTTTCTAGCAAGTTTTACAAGAGGCTAGCTGGGATCCTGAGATCTTCCTCTTACCAGTTCGAAACGTTAACAATTGGGCTAGTTCGCAATACAGAACTACTAGATTGGAAATTAATACATCTATACCTTGATATTTTAAGGCATTGCAAAACTTTTTTACTAGTATTTGACAACTCCTCCCCGAATGATTTTCCGTATTGAAAACTTTCCAGGGCCTTTACTTAACCTATCAAAAAATTGCTATTAACCAGACACGATTGAAAACTTTTCGAGGTCTTGACCAAACTTGGCAAAAACTTGTCAGTTTTTCATTCGGGCAATATTGATAAGTTTCTTTATTTGTTGATCAATTTCAAATATTGCGAATTTCTTATGCCTACATAATCCAATTAAGTTTAAAATGGATTTTTTTTAAATTAATTTTTTGAAATTATGTATAAAAATAAAAAAATAAGTCGAATTAACAAACGATTTGCTAATGACTTTTTAGGCCTTGTTTTTATAAACTAGAAGCGATTTTTAGTTTTTTGAGCGTACGGAGACATGAACTTTAACAGGGGTATAATTTTACAATTTTGTATATTGTACGAAAATGGAGGAAAAATTTGTATCTGTAGCATTTGTAAACTTTTGTTGAATTCCATGGATCGTCTCTCATATCGAACTTTTCGAATTCAATGCATCTTACAGCAATCTGGAGACATTATTCCCTTGAGACGGACAACTATAAATATGGTTTCCAAAAGTTTTCATATAGATAATAGCTCTTTTTAAGAATTTTTATCTTTTGAATCTTTCACTTCTTTTGAATTGCTTCCTCATTACATTGTTTAAACTTTTCTAAAATCAGTATGGTTAACCTATATATTCCTTCTGTGATCATAACTCAGCTACCCTTCAATATTCTGACGAAAATGGTATAGCACTTAAAGTTTGATAACGAGAAAAAAAAAAGAAAAGAACAAAATTAACAAACGAAAAAAATTAACAAACGAAAAAAAGACATCATACACAAGCAACAAGAAAAATTCAAGTTCAATAAACAAACAGGGTTCACGATCATCGAAACCAGGACCCCAGCTTCAATATTAAAATATATGCACAAAAAAATTATGCTAAATATTTCATGCATCAGCATATGAAAAGGACGACAAAACAGCTTTGGATGGATCTTGCTACGTTGCCATGTTTCAAAATAAAGATTTCATACAAAACCAAAGACAATCCTATATCATTCCCTACCCTCCTTCCTACATAATATCCAAGCGAACGCAATTTTAATCTGACAATTCCTTGCAAAAAAAAAAAAAAGAAACACAAACTCACACAAGAAAAAGGGTATTTATGAGTTCAGGTATGTGAAAGAAGTTGTATAGAAGCAGTCATTTTACCTTCCTTAGAAAAGAGCGCACAAAAACTAACAAAACATGTGGGTGTTAAGATACAAATGCGGGTTCCTGCCAGGATATTTTTTTTTTTTGCTATCAAATAATATTCCATATTATTATCATGTGATGCTGAACGTGATTGTTATCGTTTTAAACGCATCAAATTATTTGTGAAAAATTGTTCCCAAAACAAAGATGCCTTTATATCGAAAGAAAACCAGTTTTTTTTTTGGTTTGCCAAAATGTATAGATATAGAGGATTATAGGGTAAATTTTGGTTTCGTACAACAAATCGAACTTGAGACTTTTAACTCTAGAAACATGGTATTGCAAAGAAAGTAAGGAGAGGAAAATTGTTTAACTCTAAGTCCTGCTGATTTTCAGAAATTAAAATCTAGGGATAAAATGGTTAGGTTAGGAGCTGGGGTGTTTTGTGAAGCTCTTAATATTAGAGAGTCATATAAACTCCCAGATGAGTGTAGTGTCTTTCAGGCTGAGATCTATGCTATTGAAAAAGCAGTCGAAATTATCCACAGGATAAGCTGCTATCAAAATAAAAGCATTATTCAGTGAGACCATAAGATCAAAAGCAGTAGCTAAATGTCGAGGCATACTGAACAATATTTGCAACACTAATCAAGTCAAACTCTGCTTGGTTTCTGGACATAGCAATATAGAAGGGAATGACATAGCAGATGCACTGGCAAGAAAAGGCTCAATGACAAATAGAGACAGTATTAGCCAATTAGATACGGGACCAGACTTCCCGATCGGCGTGATCAACAAAAAAAATAGACCTAATAACGAAAGAGCAAATCAATAACTCCTGGATATCCAGGAACGATTGCGCCATATCCAGAAGTTTATGGCCTAGAATAAATGAAAGGGAATCTCAGTGTATTTTATCGCAGAGTAAAAAGAACATTAGAACCCTGATAGGTGTGCTAACGGGCCATTGGCATAATGGCCACTAGATTGGGTGTTTACGCACCGATTTCTGTAGGAGCTGCGACTGCCAAAACCTCCAAACAAATCGCCTCCGTTACCTTGGAAACAGGTTTGTGTGAGAACTTGACGATTTAGCGCAGGTCTCAATGGAAAAACTGAGGAAATACATGGACATAGGCTAGGAAATACGTTGACATAAGCTGGTTCATAAATGAACCAGTCTCTGTCAACCGATAGTTTAGGTTTTATCTCTGTTTATAGGGGATCTCAATGGACCAACAGGCCCCCGTGTACGCAACATCCTCAGAGTTTTCCGGCTAATTTTTTAATACAGGGAATTGAAGGTATTAATTTTTAGACAAAAGATTTAAAAAAGGAATAAATAAACAGTTGGAGGTCTTTTTAATTTAGCTGCGGAAACGATCTAAAAAATTGTTTTAACAATGTAAACTAAACCTATAATTTGTTGCTACTTTCACTCTTGGAATGTGTTCAATGTGTTTTAATTTTATGCATCACATGCACCATAAAAGCATGTACATAAGACCCAGTTGTATCCTTTTTTGTATATTACAAAAATTCCTGTTCGCCTTTAAGATGCAGTCTTTTTTTATCTACACAAACATAAAATTGATAAAACGAAAAAGGCGACATCTATGACCAATCATGCAGACTCCTCTTTTAGTATGCACTCTCAGTCAACTGGGTTTATTGAATAAATTATAAAGTCGTACAGGTTTTGGAAGATGATTCCAATCATGATGTGTACGCTGATAGAGCACACTAGCTTTAAAAAAGGGACCCACGACAGTATACACGCTACATATTCGTTTTCCTATATAACTCCTCCGTGCTGCCACACGGCCCACATCCGAGTTTATGCAGAATAATTTAGCAAAAGACCAACGACCGACCGACAGTCGACAGTCGTCGTATAGTTGTCGAACGACAACGGTCGGCGCGGCGATTGCAACGACATGATATAAGACTCTTATGTCCATCCAATAAGACAAGTCTGTCGCCCACGCGCTATTTTCATTCCTTATTCCTTCTTGCTTTCTGATGATGATCACAGACGATGTTGCAGCCATCCAACCAAACCAACCATCATCGTCGTCATACGAAATTCATGTTTAGCAGATATAGAAACCAGTAAATAAAACAGAAACCATAAGACAGCTCGATGCCTCGAACTCGATAGAAACAGTCAATACAGGAACACCGCGCACTGACAGAGAAATACGGCCATAGGAGGCCCTTTCCTGCGTAGGAGAACAAGTTAGCGCTTCTACTATTATTTATTAAAGCATTTATAAGCGAGTGTGCTTCAACTTCAGCTTGGGTCTTCTCTTCTCTCTGTCGAATTTCATACATTGCAAGTTCAATTCTCTTCAGGAAGAAAAGATGATCAATTATTGATTCGAAATAACATGACAGGGCAAAGAGTGAAGGCGCACAAGCAGTTTATCTCGATCAAGACCATATATGACGTTGGCGAGTCTGTATAGCACTGAACTGAGCTCCATATAGCATCATCATCAAGTTGCAAGCAATACAATCAGATAGCGCACTGAAAGCCATATAGCGAAATTAGATATTTATCGGGCATCATGATGGGAGAATCGAGACAGAAAAGGCACAGACTCGAAGGTATTTTTTTCTGTTTTCGTTATTCCATTTAAGGGCACAACAGCAGCATATGTGCGTTGATGTTGTCTTCTCTGTTCGTCAGCCAAATAAATGGAGCTTGATTTGTCGCTTTACACTGACAGAAAAACATAGTCAAAGAAAATGGAAACGCACTACAAAAAAAAAAAAAACATATTTAAGTTACTGTTACTCGGTAAATATCTCAATAGTTAAAAAGTATTTATTTTCGCTTAACTCATCAGTAGTTAAGTATACTGTGGCAAAATAATTAGGGAAATGGACTGTCATGCCTGAGGTTTGGATGCGATTTCCAGCCTCTTCTGTCTAAAAATAATAATAATTTTTAAATGCTATTACCTTCGATGAGGAAGTGACTAATTCTGCAAGAGTATCACCAAGTTAAAAATAAATAAATAAATTTGATGGCACAACAGCTCATGAAGAACTAGGGCCTAGTGACTTAAAACTCTCAACCATTCCTGTGTGCGTGTCTGCAGGAATGGAGGGGACCTACAGTTTATTGCCGAATCCGAACGGCTAACGAGCGGCACTTTTCTGTGACAGGAGATACTCTTGGAGGATTTGTCAATTCCTCGCAAGAGGCAGTAGCCGTTTTTTCTTTTTAAATAAATAGGTGGCGAGGCTGGGGATCGAACCTTAGACCTCCGGCATGACAGTCCATCGCACTAACCATCACGCCACGGCTACTACTATCACCAAGTTCGTTAAAGTAAACAGTCTGAATCACTGCTGAAAACTAAAAAAATGGTGCTATTTATGTGTATTTTGGAAAAAAATACTGAGGACAGACAACAACACTTTTAAAAGGGCTAAACAAATTTCAAACGGACAGAAATGGGACTTGAATGCAAAAGTGTTTCTGAACTTAAACTCTTACGATCTTGACATATCTCTCCTAATGAAAAATTGTCTCTCATTTAGCCTTTCGGCTTCGGGAGAACTTTATAGGTACCTAGCCTCATTCTTGCATAAAAAATATGCATTTAAGGAATAGTTTATACCCTGGTTCTCCATGAACTATCGATATCGTGCCGCCAAATTTAACTCATAAATACTAATGTTTTGTTTATCGCCGCTAACAAAACGAATATAAATAAATAAATTTGGTTGAACATACGGCTCATGAAGAACCAGGGCCAAGCGACTTACAACTCTCAACCATTCCTGTGTGCGTGTCTGCAGGAATGGAGGGGACCTACAATTTATTGCCGAATCCGAACGGCTAAGATGAGCGGCACTTTTCTTTGACAAGAGATACTCTTGGAGGATTTGTCACTTCCTCGCAAGAGGTAGTAGTTCTGAAAAAAAAACTTAACATGGAAGCGGCTGGTATTGAACCCAGACCTCTGGCATGACAGTCCGACGCGCTAACAATTACGCCACGAGCTACTAACAACCTTTCTTAGATAAAAAAAAAATATTTGAGAGGTTTTTCGGTGTTGGTCTATCACGCCAGATCTCTGGGTTCAAATCCAGCTTATTTCAACTACTAACTTTTCTTCAGGGATGTTGCCAAGAGTATTATTTGTCAAGATATAAACGAAATGTCATTATAAACCTTCATTTTGGAAATCAATCAACTTTTCTGTAGCAAATAAAGAAATAATAGTAAGTCGAAGTAGTTTTTTCTTTTTCTAACAGTGTATCGCTAACACACACGTATTCGTGTTTGTTGCTACAAAAGTTCCAACTTCTAACATCTCATGTAATTTAACGAACTTAAATGAATAATCGTAGTTTTATTGTAAAAAAGCTGATTGTTGGTGCGACTGTATCTATATTGACATGGCACATGTAATGACAATTCGGTGTAGCAATAATATAGCATCAGCAGCGGCAAGCCAAACCGTCCATGAGACCATCAGAGACGCAGCAACATCAACTGAAACACAGCTCTAATGCACTTTATGTTATTTGGTTTTATAGTGATCGTTTCGGTGCAGTTATATAGAAAACAGGGACACAATGACAGCCTTTGCATGCCCCCGATTCTGTAGAGATATGCTTAATCTGAGATTGCAAGCCATCAGCATTTCAGCATCACAGGGGAATTCATAAAGAGATAGAAGAAAGAATGACTGTTTGAGAAAGAGAGAGAGAGCGAGAGAGATATATACTTTTGAGATATTTGTTTTAATTTGGTTCGATATTTTTCGTGTTTGTTGTTGCAGTGGGCGCGCGATAACATCGTGAACTTTCTTGCCATTAGATGATGCCTCCGCACTCCATTTACATTACTTTAATGGAGCAGTAGATTTGTAATGTTAACGACCTAATTTGGTTAGCTTTTATTTTTGTTCTAGAAATCAGATTGTATTGGTGATTTTTTATGTTCTCTATTCGTTAAATTTTTTTTTTTTATTTGTATGAGGAAGTTGGAAAATATTTGAAAATAACTATAAAAAGTCCCCATCGATAGAAGCGCCTTTTTCCGCAGATTTTTCCGAAGTCCTTAATGACCTCGCGATACTAAAGTAGACTTGGTTATTTGCAATTTTCTCAAAAACTAGAAGGCATTTAGACATCTAGTTTTTAATGTTTGATAGAAATTAATAGGAGCATGGAATATTAAAAACAAAAATAGTACTTAATAACGTAAAATTTAAAAAAAAAAATTGTTTAACAAATTTTTTCATTTTTTTTTTTTTTTTCAAAATTTTGAGTTTGAAAATAGTTTTTTCAAAAACTATTCTCTAAAATAATTTGAATTAAAAACAATATAAAAGAACAGATAATGTGACATTGTAAGTGTTGCCGTTGTCTTTTAATGATCTCTTTTCTATTTCCAGTCGATTGTTTAGTAGAATATTGCCCCTCCCGCCTAAACGGGGGGAATAGACCCACCCTCCATACAATTTTTTTTTGTTTTGACTCAACCTATACGATTTAGGTTTTTTTTTTTCACCACATTCAAATCATCCTGTATATTTATGTGCCTTAACTCTACCGATTGAATTATTTCGAAAACCGTTACTTTGATGAAAAAAAGTGTCATAATCTTTTTTGTAGGAAATTTTCTAAGCTACAAATTTGTCATCAACATTTTTTCTGTACAAGGTACCGTTAGGGAGATTTTGCTGGAAAAAACCATTTTGCGGGGCCTTTAACCCTCCGTAAAATTCTTAGCGGCGCGCTACTATCGATGGGGACTTTTTACAGTTTCTTAAGAACACCATCAGGAGGCTGTATTCTAAAATCCAACTTTCCGGTGATTTTTCCGTAATTTGGCTGTTTTTATGTTTAATATGACTGCACTATGACTTGACAGCCCATTTCACACAATTTGACATGTGTTAATACATGAAAATGTTTAGGTTTGGTTCTAAAACCCCATTACACATTCTATCCCACTTGGGGGGTTTGAGTTTATGGTGAATTGATTTTTTGCATGCAATTGTGGAAGCTAAATATGAAAATCGTTTTCTTCACACAAATTTGGCAGTCGTAAGTAATTCTATCACACTTTTTGTTTGACATGTATTAATAATATTCAATGGAATAGTGTGGAAGGGCTATAAGCACCACTAATATGGATTCTGATGAACGAGGTTGCACTCGTGAAATAGCTATAACTCCAGCCTAACTTTGTGGTAGCACACTTAAGTTGTTGTTGTTCATTCAAAAATGTTCAACATAAATCAATTGTTTTATTGAAAACCTTAGACTTTATATCTGTACCTTATGTATTATGGAATGCAAAGGAGTAGGAAACTTTGAAATTTGTTTTTATGACACTTGCGTACCAAATCAATTTATTGCTTTAGATCCGCAATACTGTCGGTGTGGATATAAAAAGAAAGGACATTGGATAAATTTATTTTGTAATCCTGATTATATGGCAAAAATTATTCTAGCTCTCGCTACAAGCTCAAAATATTAGTTGACTTAGTTAGTACAGTGTTCATTTAGGGATGACAAAAATTATTGGAGTAAAATTAAATTTTATACTAGGTTAGGTTAGGTTTACAGGGGTGATAATACGACAAGCCGCATTATCTCACTCGGATCTCAGTGGATCCATTGTGCTCCCCAGGATATAGGTAAGGTAGGCTTAATGACGGGTAAGGAGAGGAGTTAGTGGAGCTTAGGGGTAAGGTGTACGTATGGTAGCCTCCCTGAACCATTTTTAGTTCTGAACGAATTTCAAAATGTTTCTTAGCGGCAAACACGAGATATCGGCCAATTCGTCAAAAAAGCATTCTCCGAGGGCTGTCTTTTTGGCTCTTGCTAGGCTGGGGCATTCACAAAGAATGTTCAGTGAAGAAATAGTTAGAACAGAACAGAATAGGACAGAACAGAACAACAACTGATTTTGACATTTCTCACAAATCCCTGTTCTAATCTGTTTTAAGTGTTTCTACCTCAAAAGCAAGTACAGAAAATCCTGCTCTAAACTGTTCCAAACAGACTCACTGAACAGCAAGTTAGAACAGTTTAAAACAGAAAATTTCTCACTGAACAGCAAAAACCTGTTATTTTCTGTTCTAAACTGTTCCAAGCCTCACTAAACACTACTCCTAATGTTTCGAGACTTGTGGTACGTCAACAATGAAATTTAAATTCAACAGTTCAAAAAATTAATATTTCGTGTTTGATTCTGATTATTTAAATTTAATTGTTGGTTGTTTTATATATTTATATATATATATATGGATTCAATTTAAACCTGGTTTAATGAATAATATTTTCTGCAAATTACACAGATCGGTTACTAAACGCATCAAAATTATTGGTGAGAACACTGTGTTTCTTGTTTCTCTTTTAAATAAATTCAACAAGAATATCATCAAAATAATATTGATTGATTGTTTTCTTTAATTTGTTTATAAAAAATAATGTTTTAGTATTCTTTCTCGCAAAAGCATTATTTTTTTTTTCAAGTCTTGTGTCATGTTGAACTCATAAACCCAGTTAAAATATCCCCTCAACCTAATCTAAACCACAGAATGGCCTACAATTCTAGGTTTTGAAATATAATAGTTAAATTGAAACTATTTAATTATTTCGTGTGATACGCCTCTTAAATTGTATTTATCGTGAGGTTTTTCTTTTATAAGGATGTGGTTTTAAGTTTTTTTGTTTACATGGAAATATTTTGTTTTCCCATGTTGTAAATTTTTGATAAGTAAACTTAAAAGTCTTGATAAGGATATCATGGTTAATATAAGTTTAAACTCAAATTTAAATGCATAAAACCGCAAAATTGGATAAAGTCCTACATGAATCCAAGCTCTATTCTATACTTGAGTTTTTTGTCTGAAAAAATTATACGATAGGTAAATATTCCGCCAGAGTATAACTTTTAAGGCTAACGCGGCTAATCCGAAAATAATAGATATTATTTCCTCCAGAATATTATTGTATTGGTATTTCAGTTATGTTTCTAAAAGTGCAGAACGTCCCGATTTTTATTTGTCTATATAAATTGGAAAAGGGATTTTCTTAAAACTTGTTATACCTTAAGTGAATCCTAAAAAAAATTTAGTTATAGTTGTAAATGTTCGTAGTCAAACGAGTTTTGAAAAATGATAAATGTAAGCCCCTGAGTGCCAAATTTATACATAATATGTATATACTTCGATACTTGAGAATCCTTTTAACTGAAAATCAAAATTTTAAATAAAATGATCAACCCGTTTTCAAAATAAACCTTCTAGCTATATCTTAGTGAACATAAGAGATAAACTTCTGCTGAAAAACCATATATTCTTCCGAACCAGTTTAAAAACCCTCCCCCCTTAGAAAAACACAAGATTTCGTCGTCAAAATCACCCTGTATAATTTGAAATCCAGGAGATTAGAGCATTAAAGGATGTCCGCTTTCCTTTCAACAAAAGAACAATTATTCATCTTAAGATATATCGCAAATGAGATCATCAAGTCCATCTAATACTTAAATTTACCAATATTCTAGACAAGAAAAACCGAAGGGTTACGTCCCTCATCATTCTAATAATTCATCAAATACATTGAATATGTATTTTTACTTCTTTGATTTTTTTTTTTAAATTCAAGACGAAACAGCTTACCAGCTGAAGGTAAACACATTCTCCCGGTTTTCTAAGGGAAATAACTCCAATCTTGTAAAACATGTTTTTTCTTTATATATTTTTCTCTTTTAATTGTTTGCCCAGTGCACACAGACCGTAAGGTATACCTCTTTGTGGTATGTGTTTAATGTTTAATTTTTCCATTTTATAACAATGTTATATTTGTATTGAGTATACAAGGAATAAATTTCCATCAAAGTAATTCTTTTCTTAATAAAAAGTTATAGTCCAGTAGTTTCTGTTGATATTTTAATGGCATGTTAAATCGTTCAAAACGAATCATCACAACAACGTTTATAAGAACAGATACAAAAATTTTAAAAAATATCAAAAAGAACCAATGGCGATATGGTATAATTCGAAACCGTTTTATTTTATGATGATTTCACATTTACAAAAACTAGTGAGCTAAGAGATCTTTCAATTTATCGAGCGATAAAAATTAAACAAACACTCTGCAGCAATAAAAGTCTAAGGGTCAGTTGTACAAACGTGGTTTAATATTTAACCTGTGGTTCGAGAAATTTAATTCACCGATTTCAGTGGATCAACTGAGGATCAACGATGGTTTAAGCTTCAAATATGTATAATAATAGCCAAGTACATGCCTGAACCAGTCCTAAACCTCAGTTAATCTGCCGAAATCGGTGAATTAAAAATCCTGAACCACGGGTTAAAGATTGAACAACGTTTGTAAAACTCGCCCTAAATGTTAGAATTTCACTACATGTTTAACGTGGAAGCTAGCGAGGTGTGGTAGCAGAAATAGAGGCGACCTGTAGATTTCTGTCGAATTAGAACGGCTAACAAGAGAGCCACTTTGTGTAAAGAGAGATACTCCCTCGCAAGACGCAGTACCGCTGAAAAATACTTTAGGCGGAACTGACTGGATTCTTACCCAGAATTCCACTTCCGACGGTGTACAGTTCAACGCACTAACCATTACACAATGGGTACCCCATGCTAAATTTAAAAAGAAAAACAAAAAACAATTTTTCCAAAAAACTCTAAAAAAAATCAAAACTGTGAAAATAGTTTTCGACGGTGCCATTCAAAAATGTAATGTACTAATTTGTAAAAACTCTGGCAACATTATTTTTTCCACAATTTTTTTTTGTAATTTTTTCAAACTTGGTAAAAAATGTTGTTCTCATTAATGGCCGATTTCATCAATATTTAACAGGCTTTTTAATTTTTAAATGACGTATTTTGTATGGAACAAACGTCATTTTAAGATTTAAAAGCCTCTCAAATGGATAAAAGGGATTTTTGAAATCGGCCATAAGGCTTTTTGTACTAAACTGCCCTTAAATTAATGATGATTGAAGAGAAAAAATTTTTTTTTCTTATTCAAAAGTTGACGCAGAGGCAAAAAAAAAATTAATTTTAATAAACAACTTAGCTGCGACCATGTTTTACTGCCAGGATTTTCCTAGCTGAAAAATTGTCTGCTCAAAAAAAAAGCTTTATATATCTTTTTTTCATCTCAATACGAAAATTTTTGAAATAGATACATGTTCTTTTTAAAAAAAACACATATTTAAAAAAAAAGCCAATTGATTTTGTTAACTTTTGTGTTTCAATTTCATCAATTGATCGTTCTAAAACCATTATCCAAAATGTAACGCTACCTACTCAACTATTTCTCGGCGTTCTTAAAAGCTGTGTCCTTTAATACTGTACCTGCATTTTAAAAATTAACTGTTAAATTTCTCTATTTCCCCAAATTCATGAATAATAACTTCACCTTAAATCGCTTTCGTTAAGGAATCTATGTAAATGGGATCTAAGCAGTGGTATAGCACTCGTCTCATAAAAAATTAATCAGACATTTTTTTTATTTTATTTTATACTTTGAATTTCGATTTGGTTCATCATGAATATAATCTTTAAAACAAAATCAAGAGAGGCAAACCCTTGTTTACTTAATTTAGTTCTTATGTTGAAATACCAGTTTGATTGTCTTGAATATTTTTTTTTTATTTGTTAATTAAAGCTCCTCTAGTAGTGTTTTTGTTAATTAACCACAAAGGCTTGAAACACAAACGTCTTTTATGGTAATTGGTTTAGATTGGATTTCAGTGTTTGAGCTTAGGAGAAAGATCAGTGGTGGGCGCAGCGTTATCTCTACTGCATTTTAACAATCTTCATGGCTATTTGTATAAATTATAATTTAATAAAAAAAAAAAAAAAAAACTAAAATAACGTGGGATGATGATGACATACATTCTTTATATATTCTTTTCCAATAAATCTTAGATAAGTAATCCTAAACCAAATGATTTCTATGGTTAGTTTTTTTTTTTTATTATCTCTTAAATTTTAACAAAATACATAGTAGTTTTGATTTGATTTGGTGTCGCAGCCATACAACGTTGTTGTTTTTGTAAAGGGTGCCCTTAATAAAGCACTTTATTTAAATGAATGTTATCGTTTTTAAGCTATTTTTTCGCTGCACCTTTTTTATCTCCTCACCTCAAATTACCTAAATGTGGAGTGTAAGGTGAACTTATTAAGATTGAAATTCAAATTCTATAAATAACTTACTTATACACCGGAAAAAAATTTAATTTAGTTTTCAGTGAGGCTCTAGAAAGTTTAACATCCTAACATGGAGCTAGAAGGGTTTGCTGTAGAAATTCTCCAGGCCCTTGCCAGTAATGTACCATTTTGCTTCAAAAGACAAAAAAGAATATACAAAAAAGTTGGTTTATTCGTGATTCGATCCTGGGACTTTCTGTTAACCAGAATTAGTCCGATAAGCGAACGTAGGCTAATACGAAATATAAAAATTCGAAGTTGAAAGTGATTAACTATATACTTTATTATTTACAAAATTTTTGTTTTTGTTAGAATGATGGGATGGCATAACTGGCCCAACAAATTTTCACTCAGTTTCCACTTTCCAGGGCTTTCATTAAACTGGGCAAATATCATTCATTTTTTCAGGTTATTCAGTTTTTGTTTAAATTTGTATTTCTTATGGTATAGAAAAACTCTCCGCACAAGTTATTACTAGCAAAAGCTTTACCGAGTATTTGACAAGTTTTCCTCGTCTAGATGTTTCCTGATGAAAACTTTCCAGGGCCTGAACTAAACTTGGCAAAAACTTTCTATTTTTTCCAGGCTGTTAATATTTAAAATAATACGGGAACACTGGAATAACAATACTTCGTTTTGTCGCCCAAATGCATCAGTTCTTAACCTGCAATTGAAAATTTAAAAAAAAAATGCTGATTTCGCTGCGTATTTTTTGTATGAGATTTCTCGTTTCGCATCAGCACCGTATAGGTACCTGGCTTTAATAGACACAATATTGACGTTATTTTTTGTACAGTCAATTTTTTGGCAAAAGTTCTTTGATTAAACAAAAAAGCCATAATTTTCGGAAAAAAAATATGTTGAAATGTTATGGTTATTGCATTTTTTAATTCTTCAACTTTAGTTGGGTCTGCAGTTGTTTATAAGCAGTAATCTGACATTAATTTCATGTCAGTAGATTGAAATACAAATGCGATGCGGAACTAAGAAAGTATTTTTAAAATTAAACATTTTACAAACTTTAGCACGTTAATGTAAAGAGAAATTGTATTTAAGTATTAGCATGGTACTACTTATTTTTTTTTGTTTTTTACTTTTAAGCTTGTGTCATATGTACTTAAGTCATTTTCTACAAAAATTCCAGCTGAGGACTTCTAAAATAGTGACAGTAGTTCGTGAAAAAAACCAAGCAAACATACTCTTTTTGAAATTTATTGATGTAAAAGTGTCAAATGAAGTTAGTTTGATAATAAAATGGTAAGAGAGGCATTTTAAATTTAGTAAAATGTTTTTTAAAAAAGTACGAAGGCATTTTATAAAGTCTGGCATCTCTTGTCGAAAATATGTGCTTTCGGTGTTGATGAATCACTTCTTAGTTGGATTAGAATTTTTCTTTCGAACCGTTCTATATAAGTTGTATTGGACAGATTCAAGTCTGAAACCTGCAACATAATTGCTGGTGTGCCCCAGGGCTCCGTTTTGTCCCCGTTTTGTCTCATTTTTATTTACGATCTGCTGTCTGTAACTTCTAATCCAATAAATTGTTTCGCTGACGATAGTACCCTTAGCTTTTCATATTCGTTTCCAAAATCACATCCCTGCTCTTCGGATGTGGAACTGCAATATGATTAGTTCGTTATATTCTGATTTATACAGCATTTTACAATGGGAAATTAAAAAACCCTGTAGAATTTAATGCTTCGAAAACTCAATGCTGTCTTCTATCGTTAAAGCGAGACTTACCCCCCTTGCCACTATCTATGAGTGGCACTTGCGTCGAAGAAACCAAACAACTTGCGATCCTTGGAATGTGTATCACAAACCACCTCTTGTGGAACGAGAACATACTTGACGTTGTCAAAAATTAGGCAAGATGGTTAGGTTTCCTTCGGAGATGTAAGAAATTTGTTTCCCCTTCTGATCTGGCTATTATCTATTAAAGTTATATACGTCCAAAGCTTGAGTATAACTCCCATCTTTGGGCTGGTGCTCCAGCAACTTATTTAAGCCTCTTGGACAGTATTCAAAGACGAGCCTCCAAATTTATTTGAGATAGAAATATTATAGATTCATTTACCTCCTTTGAACACCATCGTAACGTTTCCTCTATCTCTCTCTCTCTCTCTCTCTCTCTCTCTCTCTCTATCTCTCTCTCTCTCTATCTCTCTCTCTCTCTCTCTCTCTCTCTCCCTCTCTCTCTCTCTCTCTCTCTCTCTCCCTCTCCCTCTCTCTCCCTCCCTCTCTCTCTCTCTATCTCTCCCTCTCTCTCTCTCTCTCTCTCTTTTATCGTTATTTTTATGGTCAGTGCTCTAGTGAAATAGCCAGTTGCATTCCCCCCCTTAAACAATTCAACCGTAATACTCGCGCTTCAAGGAATGCTCATTAGTTTACCCTTGAGCTCAATTTCGGGCGTACTGTCAAATACAGGGATTCGTTCTTTACCCGTACTACGCGAATGTGAAATGCTCTTCCAAGCTCTGCCTTTCCCTCTTATTGTAATATTCAGAAATTCAAGACCAATGTACACCGACATCTCCTTTTAAATCCCATCCCCCTTACCTTACACGCCGACTCCACAGGACATACAGATGCCCAAGATCCAAACCACAATCCAATCAACAATCGGCTTGTTTTTTCGCACTGGGCACTTTATGTCATGTCGATAAATTACACTAATAAGTCAGAACAAGAGGATCACACAAAAATTCCTTTCAGTACTACTTCTACCTCTCTCACACACATGGAACGTCAAATCTCATGGCCAAGCTTTGAACAGAGCTCATGTCTTGTTCAAAAATTAGTTTTCGTCGACATGTTCATGACATGGACATGGATTTTTGTGCCTCCATTGGATTTTTTGTAAGACATGTTCATAATCCTGCCATCGTTCATGGCCTGTGGAGGCGGCATGTAATGCTCGCACTGTGTCTCTGACATATTAAGGATACCGAAACCCCTTGATTGCGCGTGAATTATAAAAAAAAAAACGATGCTAAATTCGAATAAAAATTATAAAAATTCACTTTTCAAATTAGTATCGCCTTTGACTTCTTTTCGGCTAGAATACTCAAATATATATGTTTAACAATGAAGCAAGAGCTATATAATTTATTCTATTCTCAAAATTTCAGACACCCGTTCAAAAAACATTCAAACCTCACTCATTACAGCATGACGTGCGCAAATGTATAGAAATGCGATTACAACTACTATAATTTTGTACTGTTTTGGACCTCGTTTGATCCGAAGAGACCTCAACCTCATCAACATCTCAGATACACATGCAACAAGCACTCCTTTAAGCTGATTGGCAACTGTGCTGTGTATCCCTTAATCAAGTCAATTGTTTGGATTTGAATATATAGAAGTTCCATCTCGACTGACTAGGTTCAAATATTTCCAGATGGAAATAATCATAATGCTTGCAATAAGATTAATGATGAGTTTCCATTAGCATTTCCACAAGTGCATACATCTCTCGGCATTAGTCTTTTGTTTACTCAATGCGATAATCTATGAAGTTGTGATGCTTTGCACACCGATGCGATGCTCTGATGTTCTTCCTTCCAAAGAGCTTCAATGAACAAAAAGAAGAACGGTTACTCAGCGTTCAGCGACTGGTATTCCGTTGATAAACACGCCATCAAGAAACGACGAATTCCCTTTTGGTCTTCTGGTCGAGAATGTGAGAAAAAATATTTCCAACATAATGTCTTTTGTCGGCTAAATTTTTGTTTTTATGATGGCTTAGGACTAAGACTATATATGAGCCAACCAGTCAGCTATTCAGCCGGGTTGCACCATTGTGTTCCATACCAGAATGCATGTGTAACTACTGTTGTTGTAAGCCGGCCATGATCGTCTTGTCTCCTAGCATAAGCTGCATTCCAAACTGGGTTCCATATTGGGAGAATATACTCCTCACTGGCTGTATTCACTGTGCAGTGCAACAAATGCTGTGAGTGAGAGTGTAGGCAGAGAAAAGCTCAGTATCTGGCTTGCGATCGTGACACCGCTTCCTCTTCGCCTGCTGTTGGTGCTGGTGCTGGTTGGATGTGGCATTGCTATCCTTATGAAGTTGAAAAGAACGATGACTAATTGAAATTCAACATGAGTTCGATTTCGGTTTCGCATATACTACCGACTCTACTTAGTCATGGTAGATATTCCAAGCGATAGGTGGATTCAAGATGAGTATCACTGAGGTTGCTGAAACGGGCATCTTGGGCATCATTTCTGGTACAAAAAAAAAAAATAACAAAGAATAAGAAAATGGAAGCAAGAAAAAAAAAAATAAAACAAAAAAAAAACTGATCTCGCTGTGCCTCTTTCTTTAGCTCGACTTGAAGTTGGAAGTTTCTCTTCTCGTATAACTTAAGTATACAACAGCCTGAGGCTGGATAATACTATACCTTGGCCACTACTGCTGCATTAATTGAGGTTGGGCTTGGGTTCACTCGTGCCCCAAGGGAGACATTTTGCCTTAATTATGTTTAAATTGGGAATCTTTTGACAGTTTTCATACACTGCTTCTCACATTCAGTTCGACCAAATATAAAAATTCAACAAGTCTACGTTGCTTATACGGGAATAAGGAGTGGTGTATGAGTATATAGTGTTTGGAAATATTGTAGTTTTATTCACATAATAGATGTTAAGATCAGAAAGATCCAAAAATAGTTAAAAAGATTGAAGTTTGTTGTTTTGTTTTTTTTTTTTTTGCATTTCGTACATGATGGAGATAAACAGAAGCAGCTTTTTGAAGACATTACGGATATACATATTATGACCTTCTTGAAAATTATCTTCTTTTATAAGGCATTTGTTTAATTTTTATTTTATTTTTTTAATTTAAAAAAAGCCATGTAGCTTTTTTGTACATTTTGCACAGAATAAAAATCAAAAATTTGAATTTAATTTTGTTTCCATTTTTATAAATCTCTGCAGTATTCGGTTTAAATAATAAAAAAAAAAAAATAATAAATTTGGTGGCCGGATAGCTCGTGTAGGCCCAGGTGACTTACAACTCTCAACCATTCATTCGTGCGTGTTATTGGCAGGGGACCTAGAGTTTTATGTCGAACCCGAACGGCTAAGTTGAGAAGCATTTAGTCCTGACAAGAGTTACTCTTGTTTGTTTTTTTGTTTAATTATTTTAAGGTGGACGAAGCTGGGAAACGACCTCCGGCATGACTGTCCTACGCACTAACCATTATGCCACACGGCTATACTACAGTCGGTTTGACATTTTATCAAATACAGTTTCAACAAAAATGAAGTATAGCCTGTGGTGGAATCGGCTATACAGTGATATTTGATTATCACATCAACCATAGTCCTAGGTAATTGTTGCTGAGTGTTCCATCTGCGTAAGATGATTCAACTTTATTCAATTCAATTGCGAAAGCTTTCCAATGACATTTGTCAAAATCAGGGTTACCCTATAGTGAAATTGTCAAATGTATTCAAAAAGCTGTCGATATAATGGAACTAAAATTAAGTCTTTAAGATGTAATTCTTCTTTTTTTCTGAAAGTAAAAACTTTTTGTTGAAGCATTTTTTTAATGACGCGGTATGAGCGTCAAATTCGTTGGAAAGTGACAACCACATTTTTGTTGTGACAGCTCTTTAGCTATCAAATGTGATATCAACCCACACAGACTGAAGTGGTAGATTGTGACTCTGACGAATCATAAATCACCTTAGCCGATTCCACCCCTGGTCTATCTTATCAAATCTACATTCCTACAGCCCCTGCTTTCAAAGTAATTTTTGGACTGTCATAATGTTGAATTTATTTTTATTCCTTTTAGTCCTTTGAAATGTTACATTAACCTTGCATTTCATACAGGACAAAAATTTTTTTTGATGGATCTGTAGGAAGGATCAGTCGGAGTGTAAAAACGAATTTTTGGGGGTTGAACTCCCCGCATTTGGCCGCCATATTGGAAAAGGGGGCGTAAAAAGGTCTTCGCGATATCTTGACAACCATACATTGCACAAACAAAACTTTACCATAATTGTGTAGAGAATTAAATTCTCTACAATTTATGTTAACATACTTTTTTTCGTAAAATTGAAAACAAAAAAGTTATAACCAAAAAAAGATGACCGTTCTAAGAAATTTTTCTTAAAGAGGATATATAAACTAAATAAAAGAAGAAGATAATGATATTTTTCTTGACAATGGTCATCTTTTTTTTGATTATAACTTTTTTGTTTTCAATTTAACGAAAAAAAAGTCTGTTAACATAATTTGTAGAGAATTTAAATCTCTACAAAAATATGGTAAAATTTTGTTTGTGCGATGTATGGTTCTCAATATATCGCGAAGACCTTTTTACACCCCGTTTTCCAAAATGGCGGCCAAATGAGGGGGAGTTTAACACCGAACACTCGTTTTTGCACTCACACTGATCCCTGCTACAAATCCATCAAAAATAATTTTGTCCTGTACAAAATGCAAGGTTCAGCCAAAATTTTGTAACATTTTTTCTTTTTTTAGCAGTAGATATGTTTAAAAACAATGCATAACTTTAAATGCGTTTAAGCTTAAAACTAAACTTATTTAGCTAATTCAGCTTTCATTTCATCCATAAGATATTTTTTTTTTTTTTTTTTTTTCAAATTGTTCATGGTCCATGAGCTATGGATTTTTAAAGCTCTGACCGCAAGTCAAGGTTAGTTAAGTTTACAAAAATATGTTGTGCCCTAAAATCTTATTGATTTTCTCATGAATTGAGGAAAAAAATCCTAGACATTCATCTCAACCGGTATACCCACCAGCTTCTTTCTATTTTAGGCGAACAAAAAAGAAAATGCATTCCAACGTTAAAATATTGTTGTAAGGGAATTTCATTCATAACTAGATAAAGATCTAGTCTAGTATAAATATGGGTTTTGCAAAACTTCATTCCCATACCAAACATATAAATATCGGTAATGGTGAATTGTTTGCTGCGGATATGACTGTTTCAACTTTCCATTTACCTTACTTGTCGTTGATTCAATATTTGTATGTAGCTTCCCGTTCCCGTTTCATTTGCCATCTAGGGTCTCTGGTTCATTTCCATTTAGAGTATTTTTCCCTCCCTCCCTCTCCTTCTCTGCTTCCCTCCTTACTTGGATTTTAGTTGCTCCTGATGGTGATGGTGCTGCCTGTAATTAACACAACTTCTTGTTAGTCATTAAGGCACACTATGACCAAACACTGTGTACAATATTTAGCCATTCAACGTGAAAAACCGTTTTACATTTCTGTGTATGCAACATGTCGGTCGGGCGGCGGTATACAAACTGGTGCCCGGCCAGCGACGCGACGGCAGAGCGGCAGTCGGTTCTTCTAAAACTCGTATTTGCTTGCTGTGTCCGCCATCTGAGTCGGCATTATCGCCATTCACTGTTATCCATCTTTGAGAGCTAGCTAGCTGCCTTAGCTGAGATCTGAGATCATAAAATCTCCAGGTGCTTAATCTAAGGCTGTTGTATCTACACCCCGAGTCCCTCGTTGATGCATATGCTAGAAATACTACGAGCACATTGGTGCCAATATATGTTATAACGAGAGGCATTGGTGCGGTGGCAGCGGCAGCGGTGCAATCCAGCAATCACCAGGAAATCTCTAAGCAGAAGGAGTATGTGAGGTTAAAGACGGATGTTAATATAAAAGGGGAAGATCGGCGGCGGCGGCGCGGCGCGTGGAATGTGTGTGCATGTTTTATTATGGCGACGGTGAGAAATAGTTTCACTTGAATCGCGCCAATATCAATGCTAGTTTGTCATCAATAGTTTGAATGTTGTGTTCTTTACAATATGTAAGGCTTGTTCCGATTTTTGTTCCTCTGCTTGGGTTTTTGATATCAGAACTGCTGTTCCAAGTGGCATTTTGCACACAAGTTGTCTTTGTAGTGCAATCGGCACTTTGGCAGAAAACAAGGTATGCTAATTACAAATGTAGAGGGTGCAGCCAGCAGATGATGACCGACCGTCTTTCCTATGCTTATTTGAACAAAACTTTTTTTTTTTATCTGACAATATCTATGTGGTTTATGTATGTATGTTCATAGATAGATTGCTTGAGTAAAATGCATAAAGCAAAGACAAATACAGGTGGGCATTTAGAGTCTTAACTGTGATTGGGTACAATGTAAGCTGGTTTTATCGTATCGTTTTTGTAGTCTATAAGATAGGAATATTGTATCTACCTACATATTTATGATATCTTTTTCAATCGTTTTGGTGTAATGTCAAAGAACTTGGATTTGAATTTTTGTCCGCACTTCTTCTAAATTATGATCAGTTCTTGAATCTTTTATTTTAGGCCAGAACCTGATGGTTGTTTTTATATTATTGGGTTGGGTCATTTTTCTGTATATCTTCAAAACTTCGAAATCTTGTATTCTGACATTCTCCAGGCAAGGCACATCAAAGAAAGTGGTGCCGAAATAACTTTCTGGCGCAAGATTCAATTTCTTTCGATAATAACTTTTCTGCAATCTTTAAGTAAACTAAGCTTAAGAAACATCTTAGCTCACGGTATGAGTAAAATTGTAAAATGCCGAAATAATTCCATATACGGTGAAACTTTGAATTTTTCAGCACCATTAGAAATACTCCGAAGTGTTTTGTTTTCATATTTCAGTCCTGATTTCTACCACCGTGCAAAGTTGTCGAAGGAAAACAGTTGTCCTAGAAAACTGTTGAAACAAGTTCCGAATTAAGAATGAAAAAGCATTCCGTACTTTACCAATGTTAAGTTTTTGCCGAAGCTAAAAATAATAAACCGCTAAGCCAATATCAGTAGTTGCCCGTGGCGTAATAGTTAGTGCATTGGACTGTCATGCCAGAGGTCTGGGTTTAATACCAGCCGCTTCCACCTTACGTTTTATTCAGGGCTACTACCTCTTGCGGGGAAGTTGCTTACTGGTTGAAATTTTTAATTATCAAAAAGTCGCATACATACATACTTACATCGAATAATCGTAAGTCATGAAAATCTAGAACTATAAACCAGTTCAGTATCGAATTTTATACATTTTAATATTTAATCTAAACTATTTCGCAAATGCTTGTCCGAAATAACGGTAGTTTAAAGTTCGCTAGTTACCTAAAAGTCGTTAGAAATAATCTAGCGACATAGACAAAATTTTTGTTGTGAAATATCGGGTTTTTAAAGCGACAAAGTCGCTAGAATTGTAACCCTGCAATATTGCTGAAAAATTCTTAATATTATCAGAATTTCCTATAACATTTTGAAACTTTACAGTAACAGATCTCAGTGCTGAAGACCCATTTCAGAGATTGCTGAATGTCTAATTTTTTTTTTTTTGTCTTTCACTACGCCAACATTCCGTGATCTAAAGATTTCTTTCTGCACTCAAAGCGTCTCGTCACAGACGCGTAAAAAATTCATTAGACAGTGACAAATATTCTATGCCTAATTTTCGTCGAGCACGTAGGCTTTCGTCGTAGACAAATAACTGATAAATTCTAAATACATTTTTTAAATGTGTCTGATCAATAAATATCCTTGCTCCATTAGCCCAGAATAAATTGACCGAGCAAACGGAGCAAAAAGCTGAACGTAGCCAACTTCATACAATTTTCATGTGATTTGACAGATATGACAATTCAGTGCTTAAACGTGTTTCATAATTAAATCTGAGACCTCTGATCATACGCTACTCCGAGCTTACTCGGGTCGCTCAATCTCTGCTCAGAGCTAAAAAAGAAAAATGCTTATTGTGTGCTGCGAAGAATATGTGCAGCTTAGGTAAGCTACAAACAAACCACAAAAAAGCGTACTACGCGTCTATGGCGAGGCGCCAGGTTGACGGAAGCCAGGGTGTTTGTTTAAAGCGAAAGCCACGGCTCAAAGAGTATCTCTTGGGGCGAAAAAGTGTCTATCTCTTAAGCCGTTCAGACTCCGCTAAAATTGTAGGTCCCATTCATTCATGTCGACAAACACGCACATAAATGATTTTGACTTATAAGTAACGCGGACAAATTTATTTATTCGGAGTTTCCTTACGAAAGATATCTGGACCCGTGTTCTGTAACTCTACATCAAAAAAATCAGTCGAGAAACGCTGAAAAATTGAACAAAACTCATGTATTTTGTTTCAGTTTCCATCGTTTCTCGACCGATTTTATGCATGCGAAAAGTTACAGAACATGGGTCCTGGGGTCTTAATGAAAAATCTGCAATCTGCAATCATACAAACAAACTCACTGCCTGTTCAGCATCAATCTAATAGTTGATTAAAATAATATCAATTGTGTTATACCTACATTTTTTTTTTAGCCAGACCTACCCTAAAATTTGATTTAATGCCTCTCATAAAGATAATCTTTACCCTAGTAATGTAATGTCCCTCTACGCCTACACGGCCATTTACTGAACTAAATGTTAAAAGGGAAGCAAAGTACTCTTCCAACCCTTTGGTTCCTTTTTTGCTCATTTTGTGTGTGTAGAGTTATCTGTTGTTTTTGTTTTGGTGTAATTTGATGACATTTAATACTTGTGGGACACATAACGCACAATAAAGAACCTCATCCGGTTTGTTTGCTTATATCAAAAATTCGCGTTTAGAAAATAATAATAATAAAAAAAAAAAAGTTACATGCCAGTTTCTTATATGAAAAAAAAAAAAAAACCTAAACAACACTTCTCTGCGCGTCCCCCTTAATATGATGTATCCACATTATAATGTATAGCAATGAGAAAATTATGACTTTCCGATCTTGGATATGCCATAAATGAGCAAAGATCAATTTTTAACCAATGAAGTTGGTGAACTGTTGCCTTCCAAGCACCTATCCATATCTATCGAATTACTTTTTTCTTTTTTTTTTTTGCGGTAAATGCGGTCTAAATTTAAAATTGATCTGCTCCGAAGAAGAAACTCTTGTCTTGGCAGAGTGTGGTGAGATGCAAGAAACACATGATTCCAAGCTCCAAAGGCAAAATGCGCACGAGTATTAATCTTCGGTGGTTTTTGTCTGGCCAGCTTACCAACCAGATGATTTATTTTTCTTGTGCTTGTTGTGGGCTGCGGCCTAACCACGAAAACAGACGCTTTGGAATGTTTTTTTTTTTTTTTTTTGTCTGTGCCTTGTATGTATGTCTTCTTCTACTTTTGTGTCAGCAATGAAGAAGAAGTTAGTTGAAATAGAACACATTATGAGATGAAGCTTAGCATCACTTGATACACATTTTTTAAATCTTATTTTTATATTATACTCATTTCAGTTGCTCAACACGATACGTAGGTGATTCTTGTGAATACGCAAATCCCTGCCACACAGGACGATGCCAAAATGGCGGCACCTGCAAGGTAACATTTCGAGATGGAACACCGCGATTTGCATGTCACTGTCCCATCGGATTCACCGAGTCTCTGTGTGAGATACCCGTGCAAAATGCATGCGATTCGTCGCCGTGCCTCAACAGCGGCACATGCAACTTAAAATCACTGACAGAGTACACGTGCTCCTGCTCTAACGGCTATACAGGTGGGTGGCAATTAATTTAACCATCTCACAGTCTCTACTGGAGTTTTAATTAATTGTTGTTGTTTTGTTTTTGTTTTAGGCAAATTGTGCGAAAAACAAAACCTTTGCGCATCATCACCCTGTAGAAATGGCGGAACTTGTAGCTCACTTCCGGGCGGAAATTTCAAATGCAGTTGCCCGAAAGGATTCAAAGGCTTGGTATGTTCCGAAGATGTTGAGGAGTGTCAAACGAATCCCTGCAAACATGGCGGTAGCTGTGTCAACACACATGGATCATATCAGTAAGTACATTTAAATTTATATAGATGTTTACATGTTCTGTTTCCTTTTTACAAGAACTCATTAACTATATAAGATAATAGTGTCGATGCCGCCGCGCCGCTGCGCTGCTAGCGGCATTGGGTGGCTTCATTACATGCCAGCCACGTTGGAAGCAACAACAGGTTGATGCGCGAAGCCACGACTTAAGCGCTTTCGAGTTCATGAGAACAAATTTCCTGCACCAGAAGAATTAGTAACAAGTAGCAGCTGTAATGAAAACATAGACGAAGATGAAAGCGCACATAAAGAGAATTAACAAAATGCTCCAACAGCAATAAATTAATTTGCTTTTAATTACTGCTCAAGAAAACTATATGGAATGGTGGAGTTTAAGAGTTTTTTTTTTTTTTTTTTTTTCATGAATTTCTATTCTTTCTTATGTCCTATGAGAATAAGTACAATGAAACCACTTTTGGTGTTCAGCTTGCGAACTGGTTAGCTGTAGCTGAAGTTACCTCTATTCGCGTCGCACCCGCCCGCCTCCGAGCGGTGGCAATGAAAATCTGGTTCTTTGCTTCTGTGTCTTTTTCGAATTATATTGTTGGTTTATCCCCACTTCTCTAGTGTCTGCTTTAATCAGTTGAATGTTGTAGGATATTGTCATAATATGGCAAATGATTTATCATAATATTCTCGGAATGAACATTGAGTTATGAAACGTCGTTGTTTATTGATGATGTTTCGTTTCGTGCAGATTGTCATCAAGAGGAAGCATAAATTGAGATTCGAATTAAAAAAAAAAAAAAATAAGAAATTTTTGTTGATTTTTAGGTGAGATCGCAAAATTAAAGAATGTCGTTTGTTGAATTATTTTTTTTTAATTTTTTTTTTTGCTGACAAAACAAATACTTACCTACGTACATAGTAAGTAAGTTCATACATACTGGAAAGCTCTGTAGTTATGTGAAGTCAGGATGTTCTTGGGTATTTATTTTTATGAGTTTATTTACCTAGTTTTATTATAGGTAGGTATTTGCTCATTTTTTTTTATATTTTCTGAAGTATCCAGAATCCTCTTTCTACTTGTTATTAACCTTGTTTCAGTACTTATACCTACATATTATAGAGAAATTCCTAAAAATTTTATTTCTTTATATGTAATCGTTTCAATACAAAGCAACAAGTTTAGAAATTATTCCTTTTATAATTCAAAAAATCTTTTTATCATTAAGGTTGGTATCGACATTTCAATTTTACTTTGCTTTCAGGAAGTGTTTTAGGGAAGGAAAGCATTTTTTTAAACTCATTCAAGACAGTTGATATGCCCGTCATTATTCCACTCTAGATATTAGACTCCTCCAAAAAAAAACAAGTTTTCAATAAGTTCATGTGGGTAAGATTTGTATATGCATACCAACCTTATTTTACCTACTTACCCATTGTTTGAAGGTACTGCGTTTTCGAGTTATAGGGTATGGTTTGTTTCGTTTTTTTCATCTCGTTTTTTGATTACTTCGTTTTAGTCGCTTTGCATTTTGTTTGTTATGTATGCCAAAACAATAGATTCTAATACAAAACGAAATGCGAAATAAACCGTAAACGAGATAACCTTTACCTAAATAACTCATTACGCACTTTTAACTAACTGGCTGAACAGAATCGTGACGCACACGGAACCGGAGCCGGAGCTGGAATAGCTGTCAAAATATTGAATACACGCAAATTCAATGTTGCGAACACAACGGAACGTAGACGCATACGGAGCTGCAGACGCAGGCGGAAGAGTTCACCAACTTTTGACGTACGGCACTTTTGACGTTTCAATTTGTATGAAGAAAAAAAACAACTTTTTGGGTTAGAAAAAAATATTGTGGTTATTTGTATCGCGAAAAAAATTATTTATTAAAAGGAAAATTATTGGAAACAAAAAATGTGAATTCTGAGCTTGTACACAATAATATTCTTTTGTTTTTCTTCAAAATACTTTCAAAGCTGTACAGCTCCATTGTGGACATGTAAAAAAAAATAACGTACGACACTTTTTGACAGGTCTTCCAGTTCCGTCTGCGGCTTCAGTTCCGTCATTCTATTCTGTTCAGCCAGTAAATTGCAAAACGAGTTAAAAGAGAAAGAAATAAATGCGAAGTGATCGTAGGGCGAAATGATCGTAGCGTGAAGTGATTGAAAAACAAAGTAAACATAATCGAAGTAAATAAAAATAATAATAAGAAAAGCGAAACAACGAAAAGCGAAGTGAAAAAAAAAACGAAAAAACAGGCACCCCGAGTTATATCCTTTTTTCGTGACTTTCTCTTCATTTTGATTTGTTTTAATGCTTGTCATAAAAGTATTATTGTATCCAATTAGTGACAGGATAACTCGGACACAGATTTAAGAAGTCATGTGTTTGACACTTTGACACTTAGATCTATATTTCCTGGCGAATTAGGTCCTGGTACATATTTTCAGACTACTTCATTTTCCAAGTTTTTGTTTTTAATTTTAAAAAAAGCAAACATAAAATCAGAAAAGGACAATCTAATAAATAAATAAAATAAATTTGGTGGCACTAACGGCTCATGAAGAACCAGAGCCTAGCCACTTACAACTCTCAACCATTCTTGTGTGCGTGTCTGCAGGAATGGAGGGGACCTACAGTTTATTGTCGAATCCGAATGGCTAAGGTGAGCGGCACTTTTCTATGACAAGAGATACTCTTGGAGGATCTGTCACTTCCTCGCAAGAGGTAGTAGCTCCGAAAAAAAAACTTAAGGTGGAAGCGGCTGGTATTGAACCCCAGACCTCTGGCATGACAGTCCAACGCACTAACCATTACGCCATGGGCTACTACAAAATTAAAATATAATGACCATAAAAATATGTTTTAATCATGTTTTCCGAACAGACGTAAACGACAAGAGAAAATCCCTTGAGAAAAAATTCACCATAGAAAATGTGATAGAATAAGCGAGTAAGAAAATCTTACAATCGAGCGAGATATGAAAATCAGAGACCTACTTACTTCCAACATCAGTTAGCCGAGAAGTATAATTCCAGCTTACCTAATTTGTACAAATACATAAAATTAATTTTAACATTAAAGTTCAGTTCGCAATAAAAGATTTATCTCCCAATTTCAAAAAAAAAAAAAAATTGTTTAAAACTTCCATTTAAATTTATTCAAATTTTAATCCAAATACTAACGAGTTTTGTGCAAAATTTATTGTCTACAAGTTAGAATTTATGGGAAACTTTTAATTTTTTTTTTTTTTGTCTAATTTAAAGATTTATGTTATTATTCAACGAATTTGAAATTCACTTTAATAAATTTATTGACAAAACTATAAAACAAACAACTGTCTGTATTGGTACGATAATTTAACACTTAATTAAATCAATCACTTCCAGTTTTAAACACTTGTTGGATGGTTGCTTGTATATGTTATGTATGTACCGTAATACGAGTAGACAAAAATATGTTTAAAACAAAAAAGTCACCCAAATCAGTTACCTTTACATAAAATGTTTGATTGCAGGAAGTCCCCTTACATCCAACAACTTTGTAGACCCCTCAAATCCCCCCCACAAAAAAAAAAGAATTCGTGCTGAAAGGTCAGCTTAAACGAAAAAAAAACAGAAACACCGTCCCTTGTATCATCGTCACCGACATCCACCCGACCAACGATGTTAAAAATGACTCCACTTGGGTAATAAAACACTGAGGCCACAAACAAAAAGCAACCAGCAACTGCCATTAAACCAAATTCATATGAACAGAGTTTGTGTCCACTCTTGTGTACATGTTGTTCAGCCCAGCCATCGTGTGTGAACCTTTCTTAAGACCTCAAAAATTACAATAAATCCGGAGTAACACATAAAAAACGAAAGCAACGTATGGTTAGTCTTTGTCTCTCTGTCATATATTGCTGCAACTCTTATGGTCTTGGACATACATACACTCAGATCAGGTTTATTTGTATTTATTTTTTTTTTTTTTTTTTTGTTTAAAGAAAACCGAACCGAAACAATCTGCTAAAATACAGGTAGCTGACATCGTATACTACACTACCTTTCTCCATTTTTGCGTACCTTATATTTTCATGGTTGATTTAGCACAGTTTATCAAAAGACAGTCACAGTACAGCAGCAAAAACAAAAAAAGTAAAAATGAGATTTATTCCAATGCCTAATTCTTCGACGGCTTAAACTGGCCTGGCCCGGCCTCTATATAAAGAAACCCCGAACAGAGATGCGGGAAGGTTAAAACAAAGCGAATGCACGTTTTACTACACACCGCACACTTGGCCTATGGTCCGTAGGTAGGAAGGAGAGTCAATTTGCATAGTCTCCTCTTAGGTTGGCTTTTTGGAAGATTTCGCTTTGCATAGGTGCTGGTTACAAGTTGAGAAGTATTGTTCTTAACCACCCTTCAATTGACCTTATGAACTGGAGTACACTACTAAATCTTTCGGGTGGTAGGTAATCTTCTTCACATCACGATCGAGGTCTATAAGTCTAACCTCATAGACAATATACCTTGCATTGGATGGAGGAGGCAAGACGATTTAAGTGTGATGCTTCTACCGAGTTTTTCATTTGAAAAAAAAAAAATCACTGAAAGCTTCTGAAGAAGGCAACAATTACCTGTCAACTTGTCGTTCATTGTAAATCTAACTTGTGGAGCAACCAGCAATTAAAGCAAATTATTATTTTTTATTTTCTTTGTCCAACTAAATCAAAGCCTTTAATTTAAATGCAATTTGTTTTATTCGTGTTATTTTTTTTTGCTTTTTCTAGATGTATGTGCGCGCCAGGATACACGGGAAAAAATTGCGAATCGAAGTACATTCCTTGCTCACCGTCACCATGCCAAAATGGTGGAACGTGTCGTCAGTCAAGCGGACTTAACTACGAGTGCAAGTGTCCAGTTGGTAAGTTGTAATTTTAGGAATTTATATTGAAGAATGAATAAAAATTTATATAATTGGCCTGGAATGATGGTTGGAACAGAAATGCTGAGAATATAATTTCTTGAACAGTAAACATAAACTTTTTTTAGTGGAAAATATGAAAAGAAATATCAGTGGAGTAAATTGAAGAACTAAAAACCGTGATATGCACCTCAGAAAATAGTTTTCAAAAACAAAATTGGATTTGTTTTTGCCTATCCAATCAATTAGGCTTTCCAGTATTTAGGAAAGATATAAGGTAAGGCGCTCATTGAAGTGGTGACGAAGTGGAGTGGTAGTGCTGTGGTGCCTAAATAGCAAGTGGAATCGGTAAAACCTATAAAGACGCGCTCATCAAAGTTGAGTGGCATGATATTTTACAGGTGGTGTGGTGCCAGTATGCTGCCACATATCTCGAACATGTTTAATTTTCAAGTGGCAAGTGAGTGGTGACGAAGTGGATTTTTGTACTATGCTTGCTATTATTTTTTGACTTATGAACCGAAAGCTGGTAAACGTCTTTTGCCACCGCAGTTAAATCACTTTCATATAACTTCGCCGCCACTCCATCGCCATGCCACTTGTTCAACACTCTACTGCCAATCGCTAGTCCTTTACGCACTCCACTTCGTCAACACTTTAATGAGCGCCTTTGCAATAGATTTCTTTTCAGAAAATTCGAAGAATCTATGGCGTTAGGTCTTATCGCCCAAAACCAATTTGCCCAAATTAAAATTGTAATAGCGCCCAAAAAAATTTATGAACAATTTTTTGTTGTACGATTTGGGCACTATAACATACAACTTGGGCGTTTTGACATTTATTTTGAGAGTAATGCAGTTTCTATTTAATATCAGCGTTTGGTCTTATCGCCCAAGGAAGGTAATACCGCCCAAAAATTTAAAATGTCAGCGCCCAAAAATGGACAGATCGCCCAAAAACTAGCCAACAAATGCCACAAATGCCACAAAGCCCAGAAGCAATGTCAAAGCGCCCAAAATGGATTTCAACTATCATAATGCCCAAATAAGAAATTGACACATCACCCAAAATATTTCTTGTGGTTCTGAATTTGGGCGTTATGACATAAAATTTGTTAATTGTGGTCACTGCGATGGCGGCGCGGTGCGTTCGCGGGGCCGGGTGGGCCGCGCGCGCCTCCGCGTTGTGCGTCGCGTTTTTCCCTCTTTGCCGCTTTTTCCTGAGATTCTGGACGGTGTGTCAGTTTTTTGGCGTTATGACATTTGTTTTATTTGGATTTAAAGACGTTGTGTGATAAGATTTATGAACGGTAAGAATTAAAATCGGCCTAAGGCTCAAAGTGCATGTCATAACGCCCAATGTGTATGACATAATGCCCAAATTCCAAAAAAAAATAAATCTTTTGGGCGATAAGAAAATTTTATATTTGGGCATTAAAAGACTTAACAAATAATTTGGGCGTTATATCATTCGTTTTGGGATTTGTGGCAATTTTTTTTTTGAGTTTTTGGGCTTTATGTCGGATTTTGGGCCTTATGACATTTTTCGATTTGGGCGATATGGTTTTGGGCAGCAAGACCTAACGACGAATTTTAGTCTTGATTTTGTTAGTACACGATATTAAGATCTTTTAACCCCTTCATGACTATTTTTTAGCTCCTGACTGGATCAATTACAATAATACCAACAAAATGTTGACTTCATTTCATTCCTCATGATAACATATCGATTTAAAAAAAAAAATTAAATATTTTCACATGTCCTCATGTAGTTACTTTACCTGTGACCAACTAAAGAACAAAGAAATTGAGTGCAACAAACTCATTTTTGCTTAGCAAAACAATAAATTGCTTCGTCAAAGAATAAAACATAATGAAGGAAGATTTCTTCATTGTTTACAAAATTTCCAATTTGACATTTTAGTGATGTACAACTGATAGACTGTCTGATTGACTGACTTGTTGTACAGTGTAAGGCTTTTTGGTAATGCAAGAACAAAAATCAATAGAAATCCAAATTCGTATAACTGTCGAGTAATTTTGTAATTATATTAAAAGTGTGGGAGAATTCAAGAAATGGCGATGCGATGTTTACAAAAAAAAAAAAAAAAAAAAAAAAACAGAAAGAAATGGCATGGCAAAGATGAAAGCAAAGAAAATAATTGTATTTCTTTTTTTCTTACCGGCATCGAACTTTCAGACACTCGCCGTGTCCAACAAACTCCTCCACCAACAACATGAACTTCTTTTGGCAAAGTTAATGCATCATCATCACCCTGAAGGTATCACGCTTCTTTCGTTTGAAATGAAATGAAACAAAATTGTAAATTCATCGTGTGTACCTAACCTGTGTAGAGGTAGATGTAGAAGGTGTAGTATACGATGTATACGATGTTCGAAAGATCACTCCGCGGCCTGGTTATGTTGGCTACGATTTTCGGTTTAACTACCTACCTACCTACTCTTAGTTATGTTTAATCGAGAAAAGTTCAAATATTCAAAATCGATTTCTACGAAGTCATCTTATACGACCTTTTTAATTGCGGCAGCTCATTGACCGCTCCTGAATATAAATAAGGCTAATGGTCGCATTTCAATTTGTCGATAGTAAAATTAAGTTTATTATGATGGGAATTCCAGAAGTTCTTATCCACCGCCGCCGCGCCTTAGTAATCCATGGGGCTTGTGTAATATATTTTCTTTTGCTCCTTTAAATATAATAACCAAAGGAAATGATCGTCATCAACACCATTGTTCTAGGAATAAAGAAAATAATTTTATTTATACAAAAATTTAAACTTCACTTTAAGAAAGTGCAGTGTACGTTGGCTAATAACTTTTTAAGTTGGGATTAGCCTATCGTATTCTTTTACATTTTCTACACATCCCTAGCCATCCAAAAGGCTAAATATAAGCAAGGAAGGAAGGTTTACAAAGAATCAAAACAAAATAGTGGTCAATAATAATTTCAAAATCAATGTTTGCCCCCAAAGAACTTATGTAGCCACGAGACTGGATATTGAACCTGGTGCTAGTGCCCGCTCTTTTCATTTAGTTTCTTCATTATGGTTTGATAGATGGTTGGTCGATTGATCGTTGACTTCCACCATTCATTTGCACACCAATGTTAGAAGGAAAAGGAGTAAAATAGCGAACAGTGTTGTTGGGTCTCGGGTGTGAGGCACACCTTAAATCGATTTCAAGCTTGAGAGTGGGAAGTGGAGCTCAGCCTCAATTAATTAATGTTGTTCAACGTTCGGACGTCAGCACACAGAATAAATACGCTGCTAGCATTGTGCGGAGGAACAAAAATGCAAGCAAAATTTATTCAATTAATTAAAATGACCCTTGTTCGTGCAACTTGTGCACACATGTACATAGTATGTATGCATGTACGAGAATGCACCTAACAAACAAAGCAAATTCAAATTGGGAGCATGTTTGGAGAGCTCCATCAGCTCGGTTGTTGTTGCTCTATAGTGCGCAATTACCTGGTATGCTAATTCAGCAATTGTTTCCTTCTAGCGCTAGTTTTTGTTGCCCCGTGACCATAGTAATGGAAAAACAAGATCGATCGTTTATGATGCAATTTGTGTGATAGTGGCTTCAAAAATTATTTGAAAATTTTCATGGCAGACTTTTTAATAAATCTCCAAATAATATTTATGCATATAAATCAAAAGAAAAGTGGGATGGGGAGTTCCATGTAATTAAGTCCTCTTCACCTTTTTAGCAGCCAGCAATAAAACTTTGAAAAATATACCTACATGGGTATCCAGTTTGTTAATGCAGGATAGTTTGATCAGTTTTATACATACATCCCTAGGTAGGCACGAAATACTTACCTGTAATTAAAAAATGGCAATCATTTTTTCAACATAACCAGTTAACATAGAGAAAATACACTATCCTGATGAGCCTGAGGTCATTTCTAAGTTAAGTTTCTTTCGTTAAATTGTGTTCGATCAACGACCTTTTCTGCGATCATAATCAAAAATAAAAATTGATTGATGGTTAAATGAATAACGTTGTCCGATTCCTCTTGGCATTTCGCATCTTATTATTTTTTATTTTTTTTCGTTTGTTTTGTAAATTGCGCTTTTTTTTTCTGTTGTTTTTTTTTTTTTTGTTATATTAATATTTGAATTGTGTTTGCAGGGCAAATTTTTTAGTCTTCTCTGTAACCCGCTTTAAAAAAAAAATGCATTCGTGTTTGGAGGAGCATTCATATCTCACATTTCATTCATTGAAAATTGCTCCTGGGCATATTCGTCGCTGCCGCACAGGTCAGCTTGGTTGATCATTTTATTGTGTGTTTCGTTGTGTTGGCTTCGTTCGCTGACTCTCGTCGTGTCATCGTTTGTTATTTCTCGATGTAGTCGTTAATTCGTTGAAATATCCATGTATATGCGAGACTTGTACATTTTAATGGTTTTTTTGTTTTTTTTTTTTATTATTATTATTTTTATTTTCCTGTCTCTTTTTGACCCGTTTACTCCCTTTTGTTTTGTAAGTAAAGGCAGACAAGCAATGCACATGAGAAAAGAATGGTGGAGGGTTATTAAATATGCGTTATTTTGTAGGTACACTGACAAAAATAAATAAAATCATTTGCATATCTATCAAAATTAAAAAAGGATGAAAGTCTGTAGGTACTTAGAACTGCATTGATAAGGATGAACCATACATACATATGCACATTAGGCTTATTCAAAAAAAAATTTTATTTTTATTCTACAATTTCAATTTTTAATGCCACTAGCTTTTTTAGTTAGAGTTTAGTGAAATAATAAACCTTGTAAAATTTCAGCCGTTTAGATTAATATTTAGATAGATATTAATTGTATTCGAAAGCTTTCTTTTGTTTGCTTCTTTTTTTATAATTTTACAACCGGTTATCGGAAATGATGGAGACGTATTTTTAAAGGAAATTAAATGTTCTTTAAAAATGTATACAGGGGCTTATATTATCTATCATCAGTATATAGTTAATTCAGCAAAACAGCTACATATATCTAATCAAAAAGAGCTTACAAAAGAAAAAGTTTAAAATAAAAAAAAAATAGTAACAATTGGTTACTTCGCTTCTTTTGCCTAAAATTTCTATGCATAGTACCTACAAAGTACATAGTTAAAAGAAAGAAATCTAGTTTAAAATGTTACAATTTGTATATTTCAATTATATATTAGCCAAGTTGCGAACCGTTAAATATTCTCTATCCACTTGGGTGCAGTTTGTAATTTAATCCTTTGTGCATGAGTTGGGGGAACCTATCATTTTTCTATCGAATCTGAATTTGGCTAAGATGGGGACATTAAATTATGATAATAGGAACTTGAACAGGATTTGTCACTTCCTCGCAGTTCCCAAAGAAACAATGCTGTTTTTTTTTTGGAGTTGGGATTCGATCCACATCCACAGACAGCCTGCGTGACAGTTCAATGAACTAACCAGTAACCCATGGGTTTCTACACTACATGGGTTTTAATAATAAAATCAAAAGATGTATACTATATATGAAAACGTCGGTCTGAATGGATATTTCGATTGGGAGTTCGCTGAAATCTTTAAAAAGTCCTGGCCCGGGCGCCTATTTCGAATGTATGGTACATATCGTTACTTCGTTATTTAAACAGAACTGGCATACAGAAAAAAAATGGGTTGGAATAATTAATTTGAATGGAGTTTGGTGAAAGTTTAAAAAAGTCCCTTCCCGGGCGCCAATTTCTCAACTATGGTACATATTGTTACTTGGTTATTAAAACAGCACTAGCATACAGATTCAAAAAAAAATCGGTCGGAATAACAGTTTGTGAAAGTATGTGGTATCACCCTTTACCTACCTAATCTTTGTGAATGTTTCAAAAAGTCCCTGCCCGGGCGCCAAATGCCTACTAATTTAAGCTACGTTTTGCAACATAGAATTTCTGCCTAGGCTTCAGTTTAAGAATCCGTCAGCAAAATGAATGGATAATTTAATGCGTCTTATAAACTTAACTTCAGCTCACAACGTGGAAACTTAAGGGTCCAAATATCTAGCTCGGTAAACATGATATTATGTATGCTAGAACTTTAACTTACATTCCGATGGGTACTATAGCCTAATATACAATACTTTAAAATTATTGCCAGCTAGAGAAAAGAAATTGATTTCCATAAAACTTATTCAACAGCAAAAAAAAATATTGGTAGGTACCTGTGAAACGTTTCTCTCATCCGATTAAACAACCTTCAAACAATCTAGTACCCACAAAAACAAAACTATCCTAATGCAAATAGTGGGCACAATGTTGTACTTGTTACAAATATCCGGCCCACTCCCTGTATTATCTATGTTGTTGTTTTTTCCTGGTGTCATTTGTTTCAGTGTAAACATCCAGTGCAACACTACATTCAGAAACGAAACGCGACCGACACAAAAAAGCCATAATAATAGCATAATAAGAATAATAATAATAAAAGCCGGTTTGGCGTGGTTTTCCTCTACTCTACCTCTAGTAAAGATATTGGAAGTTACTAGCTATTGAGCCGCTCTTGCTCTATCTACCGCCTTGTGTCTTGTCTTTCTGAATCGAGAAAAGAAAACGAAGAAGCAGAAGAAATAGAACAAAAGACAGCTAAACATTTTTTTTTTATCTGACTGACTGAGCCTCACTCAACTAAAAGAGGCAAAGCCGACGGACGATCGATCGACGAACAGACGAACAACAAAAAAAAAAAAAAACCTAAACATACATATGCATACATACATATACAACCACCGACCAGCGGCGACGATTGCAATGTTCTACGAACCCACCATATTACTCTTCATATCACTATTCGCATTCCATCGGTTTTCTCTTTCTTTCTCATCTGGTCCACCAGACCACCACACTCACACACTCATCGCCTTCCATACATAATCGGCATCGATTCAGAGGAGGAAAGGAACGGGAAGACAAAAATAAACAACTAAAAAAACGCTACAGATATGAAACCGTGGGAACGCGCGCACTCTCTCGTCACTGCGCGATCGCCCTGCAGCCAAGTTTCTTGTAATGTTTCTCCGTAATCCAAAAGCAGAAACAACAACAACAATAAAAAGCAACACAACCACACAGTGGTTAGCAGCTAGCGGAGCAGCATAGCAAAGCAAATGAATATTGAAGAAATGCGTAGAGGGTGGAAGGGGAAGGGGAAGAGGCAGAGTACTGAAAAATAAATGTGCTCATGCTCGTACTTAAATATTTTCCGATTTATCTATCTCGCTCTATCGGTCCCATTGCATGGGCATGCAGTATGCACCTCAAATATCAATGCGCGCATCATGTGCACCAAATGTGAAGTGTAGTGTATTCTGCTCTGCAATGATCGGGGATCGCGATGCTTATGTTCCATGACTACGAACATGTGGAGGATCATATCCTGTTTTAAGGAGGAAAGGTTTTTGAGATTTGGTGATGGTTGGATTTTATTTATAAACCTTATGTAGGTCTACCTACCTTCATACATCTGCATGATCATCTTCAGAACACCCCCAAAAGACCTTGCACCAAGCTGCTAGTCGATGATTGATAACGTCCCACAATCACTGCGACTGCGTGCCGCAAAAGTGGGACGCGAATATTAATTAGCCAATTAAATAGACAATGAGAAAAACAAGATCCCTTTCTTTCTCCATATTCGATATCTCTCATCAAAGATGAGATGAAGATATATCCTTAAAACCCATCATCCGATTCCAATCAGAACTCCTGGCTGTATCCATCATAATATGTAGGTATATTGATTGCGCATCAAACTGTGATTGGTGCGTTTTCACTTTAATTGATAGTTATCTATTTTTGGAGTTTTTAATTGACTTAAACTGAGCCCCAAGAGACGCACAAAACCACCGTGGTATTTTTTTCAATGCCCAAATAGAATTCGCCCGCTGATTAAGCCTGTGCTTACTTTTTTAGGAAACCGTTTGCACGAGTGTAGCGCTTATTTTCTTCTTTTGAATTACATACCCATGGAAGGTACCCATGTTGGATATTTTTAAGACGACGACGGATGTCAACTTGTTACTCATAGCCTTTAAATGAAAATAAACCCCTAAATTTGAAACCAGAAATTGAGCAAGTAATTTCTTGACATCCTGCCCAAAAAATTTGATCTCAAAAAATAATATGGTTTGACGGGATAAATTGAGATCTGCACTTAGCTTGAAAGTAAAATATCTACAGCTTATTAAAAACCAACAAAATTGATTGTGGAACAACAAACAACAGGACATTTACAATTAATAATGAAGGTACCTAACCTATTGCTTTTATCTTACCAAGATTTTGCTCGACCTCGACATAATTTATTGTGCAATAATCAAATTATGTCATTGTTTCAAATTTGATGGACTATTTTCAATCATTTTCCATGAAAATCTGAAAATATCGATTAAAGAATTGTCAAAATAAAGTTTTTGACGAGTTTTTTCAGTAATTTAAACAAGAGAACGGCATCTAAAATCTGAATGCTTGAAAGACTCAGCTCTCAAGCGTAAAATTAGTCATATTTTTGTGAGGCTGCTTACCCCATCCGATTTCGATTAATACTTTGGAAACTTTCGAAACTGATTCAAATACAAATAGAGCTTTAAATTTAATTTGTCCCTGATAGGTGGAATGCTTTTACATTATTGTATTTAATTTTCATGCTAACTCTACAACTGTAGTGGGAGGGGGGTTTAATTTATGAAAAATTGCCTAAGGGCCTTATTATGGTACGCGAATCGAACGTTCGTTTCGAGTCGAACGTTGGCTACGAGTCAAGCGTTCAACAGTTTTAAATCAGGGTTGGCGAATGAGTTCATTCATTTCATCGCAAAATTCAAAGATAGATGTCAAAGTGAAAAAATTATTTACATAAATATACATAATTTAAATAAACTACATAAGTAAATTTGCTGGCACAACAGCTCATGAAGAACTAGGGCCTAGTGACTTACAACTCTCAACCATTCCTGTTTGCGTGTCAGCAGGAATGGATGGGACCTACAGTTTATTGCCGAATCCGAACGGCTAATGTGAGCGGCACTTTTCTATGACAAGAGATACTCTTGAAGGTTTTGTCTATTGCTCGTAAGAGGCAGTAGCCGTTTTGTTTTTAATTATTAAGTTGCGAGGCTGGGGATCAAACCTAGACCTCCTGCATGCATGACAATCCATCGCACTATCACGCCACGGCTCCTATCAATTTTTATTAAATATAATTTAGTATGCTTATTTTTAACGTCTGAGGCGAGTCACCCGACGAATGTTCGCTAATTTTAATACGGATTTTATGCATTCGCCAGGTTTTTGGTTCGCTTGGCGAACAATAATAGGGCCCTTAAAATGAAGAAAAAAATTATTTAAAATCAACGAACGCATATTATGTGCTATAGCTTTTTTTAAAAACCAATTTATATTTTATTTTTACAAAAAGCTTTTGTAAATTGAATTTCATAGCCAAAATTAAAAAAAAAAATAAATGTATTCAATGCTCCTATCAATTTGAATTCAAATGTTGAAAACCAGATGTTAAAATGTATTTTAGTTTTTAAATAGAATTTAAATTAACAACACCTATTTTATTACTAACTGAGTGGAAATAGTATCTTTAGAGGAGCAAAATATCGGATTGAAGTCAAATTTAAGGAAAACTTACTTTTTTTTTTATAATTTTTCTCAAAAACTAGAAGAAATTTAGGAGCATTGAATATTAAAACAAAAATAATTCTTAATAACGTTAAACGTTTGAACAAAACCACGCTTAATTTATTTTATTTTTTTTTTTTTTATTTAGAGTTTGAAAATTAATTTTTCAGAAAATTTTTCACTTAAAGAAATTGAATTTTAAACAAAATAAAAGAATGGCTTTCGAGCTTTAAAAAAGGTATAGCATGACATTTTAACTATTGCCGTTCTTTTTTAATTTTTTTTTTTTTCATTTCAAGTCAATTTTTTTTAGATAATTTCCCCTCCCGCCTAAATTAGGGGAAATAGGCCCTTGCCACCTAAACGTATTTTTCTTATCTTTCGTCGCTTTTTTATGCAAAAAACCTGTATAATGTATGTAACATGTTCTGCTTTTTCCTTCTGTTTGTTTCTTTCCAAAGTATTTGTTGCCTTATTTCTCGACACTATTAAACAACCAGAATAAGAATTAATTTTTAGATTGCTGAAATAGATCCTGAAAGAAAGTGGGGCTACGTATTGTTTTTTTAAAACCCTATAATGGGTCTTGTGAATAAAAAAATGTTTTTGAAAGAAGTTAAAGCTAGCTAGTCATAGCATTTACTAGTAGGTAAAGCTAGACAGTCCTAGCTTAAGCTTTGTTTTATGTGAATACAAAAAAAATATAATATACATTTTATCTTGAGCTAAAAAATTGTTTTTATAGGCTTCATATTTTTAGCTTTCTTTGGTTTATTCACATGTGGCGGCCTGGCGGCGCGGCGTAGGTAGCTTAAGTTAGAACTGAGTTTTAAGATGGATAAGTACAAAAATGTTTTTTATCATCAGCACCGTCTGTAATATAAAGTACATGAAGTTAAAGCCTATACGGGTGGGCCCATATGCTTCAAACTTGGATGTCATTCCCTAAAAGCTGACTTCAGATTTTTGTGTTAGTATTTTTGTTCAATTTTGAACAAGTAATTGATGTCCGTGAGTCGTGGCCATTGGACTTCGTCTGGAGGTAGGAGCCTTTCCGATCATCAGCAATTCTAATATGTTTGGAGATTGAAACATGGGTTCAATCAATATAGCTCTAAAATCTTCAGGAAACGTCTTTTTTACCGTCAATTTTACCTTTTATGATTCAATTATCTTGTTGGCAACGTGTCTAAAATTTTTGTTAATTGACTCTAGGTTTACTAAGGAATCTGAAAAATATTCTTATTTTCTGCTCAGAAATCTGTGCCCTCCTCTAGGCTTTGCTGAGTCTCCTTAAAAAATATTTAAAAAGCCACTGCCCATTTTTTTTTATTTTGAAAGCCCAATAAAACTATGATTTTAATCTTTACTAATTTCTTTATTAATCTTCTAGTTTCCTATAAAATGTTGGTTGTCTTACTATTACTTAGGAGAATTCTTTTAATAAGAACTAGTCAAAGGTTTCTAGACAGGAGTGAAAGAATCTTGAAATTTGTGTAGCTTTTACTATAATATTCTAGTTTATGCTAATTGTAATTGAAGGTTAATCAAGCTTAAGCTAATGGAATCTAGCGTAAGCTATTTTAAAATAGCTTTTACTAAATCACAGCTTTCACTAGCTAGCTTAAGCTTAGCTTTATTTTATTCACAAAACCCATTGACTAGAAAATGACTTCGCAATTCTGCTATCTCCCCTGTTTCCACAAACAGCACCCACAAATCCAGCATATCACAACAACATTTTGGGTCAAATCTCTTCTTTGCCCTTTATACGAATTGAACCATTGAAAATCCACATTTTAATTTTTAATATTTCTAGGATTTCGAGGGAAGAATTGTGAGGAGAACATCGATGACTGCCCAGGAAATCTTTGTCAAAACGGAGGAACTTGCATTGATAAAGTTGACTCTTATCGATGCAAATGTCCACCTAACTATACTGGTGAATTATGTGAAGCTGATGTTGACGAATGTGCTTTACGGTATGTTATAATCTCAAAGCTTTGTTCTACGGCAAAGAAAATTTATTTAATAATTATTTAATCCTTAGACCTTCGGTTTGTCAGAACGGTGCCACATGCACAAACACCATCGGTAGCTACTCGTGCATTTGTGTAAATGGCTGGGAAGGACCTGACTGTTCACAGAATCACGATGACTGTGCGGTAGCAGCTTGTTTTGATGGTGCTACTTGCATTGATGGTGTGGGTAGTTTTAATTGTCGTTGTCCGCCTGGAAAAACAGGACTTCTTTGCCATCTCGACGATACTTGCACATCGAACCCGTGTCACTCTGGTGCAATCTGTGATACAAGTCCCATTAATGGCTCATTTACTTGTTCCTGTGCATCGGGCTTTAAAGGAATAAACTGTTCGGAGGATATTGACGAATGCGATCAAGGTTCCCCGTGTGAACATAATGGAATTTGTGTTAACACACCAGGATCTTTTGAATGCAACTGTACGCAAGGCTTTACGGGACCACGTTGCGAAACTAACATCAACGAATGTGAATCTCATCCCTGTCAGAATGAAGGAAGCTGTTTAGATGATCCTGGTACTTTTCGTTGTGTTTGCATGCCTGGTTTTACAGGCACTCAATGTGAAATCGACATTGACGAATGCCAGTCGAATCCTTGTCTCAACGAAGGAACATGTCGTGATATGATAAATGGCTTCAAATGTACATGTGCGTTGGGCTTCACGGGATCACGCTGTCAGATCAACATCGATGACTGTTACTCACAACCGTGTCGCAACAAAGGAATATGCCATGATTCTATAGCGGGTTACTCATGTGAATGCCCACCAGGTTACACAGGACTCTCGTGCGAAATTAACATCAACGATTGCCAATCGAATCCATGTCGCCGAGGAAAATGCATAGACGGAGATAATTCGTTCTCTTGCCACTGCGATCCGGGCTACACCGGTTATCTATGTCAAACACAAATAGACGAATGTGAGTCTAATCCTTGTCAATTCGGTGGGCATTGTGAAGATCTTGTCGGAACTTACGTGTGCCATTGTTTGCCAGGAACTTCTGGGCAAAACTGTGAAATCAACGTGAACGAGTGCCACAGCAATCCGTGTAATAATGGTGCAACGTGCATAGATGGAATAAACAAGTATACCTGCAAATGTGTTCCAGGATATACTGGAATTCACTGCGAAGTCAATATCAATGAATGTGCGTCTAATCCATGTGCAAATGGTGGTGTTTGCATGGATCTTGTGAACGGATTTAAGTGTGAATGTCCACGAGGCTACTTTGATGCCCGATGTCTGAGCGATGTAGACGAATGTGCTTCTAATCCTTGCATCAATGGCGGACGCTGTGAGGATGGTGTGAATCAATTTATTTGTCATTGTCTTCCTGGATATGGTGGAAAACGCTGCGAATTGGATATTGATGAATGTGGCTCAAATCCATGCCAACACGGTGGTATTTGCCGTGATGCTCTTAACTCGTATAGTTGTCAATGTATGCCGGGCTATACAGGCCGGAGTTGTGAGACCAACATTGATGATTGTATCAACAATCCATGTGCAAATGGTGGAACATGCATTGATCTTGTCAAAGGATACAAATGTGTTTGCAAAGTGCCATTTACAGGACGGGACTGTGAGTCAAAATTGGACCCGTGCTCGACAAATCGGTGTCGAAACGATGCTATATGTACACCAAGCTCGAACTTCTTGGACTTTTCATGTCAATGTATTCAGGCCTACACTGGACGCTATTGTGATGAGGACATCAATGAATGCCAGTTGTCGTCACCATGTCGAAATGGAGCTACTTGTCTAAATGTTCCTGGTTCTTATAGATGTTTGTGTGCTAAGGGCTATGAAGGTCGAGACTGTACTATCAACACAGACGACTGTGCTTCGTTTCCCTGTCAGAATGGCGGAACTTGCCTGGATGGAATCGGTGATTACACTTGCTTGTGTGTGGACGGTTTTGAAGGCAAACATTGTGAGGCTGATATCAACGAATGTCTGAGCAGACCATGTCAAAACGGAGCAACCTGCAACCAATATGTTAATTCTTATACCTGTACGTGCAGACTAGGATTCTCCGGAATAAATTGTCAAACAAACGATGAAGACTGCACAGAGAGTTCATGTATGAATGGTGGAACTTGCATTGATGGAATAAACAGCTATAATTGCTCCTGCCTCCCCGGATTCACTGGTTCGAACTGCCAATATAAGATCAACAAATGTGACTCGATGCCATGCTTGAATGGTGCGACGTGTCATGAGAACGGGAACGAATATACTTGCCACTGTTCGTATGGCTACACCGGAAAACAGTGCACGGACTATGTTGACTGGTGTGGGCAAAACTCTTGTGAAAACGGAGCTACTTGCTTACAAAAGAAAAATTTGTACCAGTGTACTTGCGCTGCCGGATGGACTGGCAAACTCTGTGATGTGCAGATGGTTTCGTGCTCGGATGCTGCCTTAAGGAAAGGTGTCAAAGTTATCGAACTATGTAATAACGGAAGTTGCCAAGACTTTGGAAATTCTCATCGCTGTTATTGTCAACAAGGCTATACCGGATCGTATTGCCAGAAAGAGATCAACGAATGTGAGTCACAGCCATGTCAAAACGGAGGCACTTGTCATGATTTAATTGGAGCATACGAATGCAGTTGTCGCAAAGGATTCCAAGGGCAAAACTGTGAGCTGAATATAGATGATTGTAGTCCAAATCCTTGCCAGAATGGAGGAACTTGCCATGATTTAGTACACGACTTTCGATGTTCCTGTCCACCAGGTACGTTGGGAATAATTTGTGAGATAAATCATGACGATTGCGTGCAAGGAGCTTGCCATAATGGCGGGTCATGCATTGATCGAGTAGGGGGTTTTGAATGTGCATGTCCACCTGGATTTGTTGGTTCTCGCTGTGAAGGTGACATAAACGAATGTTTATCCAATCCGTGTTCCAATGCAGGTACCTTGGACTGTGTACAATTGGTAAATAATTACCACTGCAATTGCAAACCAGGTCATATGGGACGCCACTGCGAGACAAAAGTAGACTTCTGTGCTAATTCACCTTGCCAGAATGGTGGTATTTGTTCGAAAAGACAAACTGGTCACCATTGTGTTTGTCCTGAGGGCTTCTATGGACCGAACTGTGAATTTTCTGGACACGATTGTGACTCAAATGCATGTGGAGATGGTCGATGTCCGGTCGGTGACGATGCAGGTGGATATCGTTGTGAATGTCCCAAAGGTACAACGGGAATAAACTGCCAAATAGATATACTGGACGAATGCAATCCAAATCCATGTCAACAGGGAGCAGGTTGCGAGGATTTACTTGGAGACTTTGCATGCTTTTGTCCTATGAAGTGGTCAGGAAAAATATGCGACACATATGATGCTAGTTATCCAGGATGGACAGCGGACAATGATCGAGTGGGTTTGAGGAAATACACCAAAGACTTGGAACTTCAAAAAAAGCTTTGCACTAAACGTGGATGTGAACAGAAGAAAGGTAACCATGTTTGTGATCCCGACTGTAATACTTATGCTTGCAACTTTGACGGAAATGATTGTTCGCTTGGAATAAATCCATGGATTAACTGCACAGCAAACATCGAGTGTTGGCGGGTCTTCATGGATGGTACCTGTAATGAAGAATGCAATAACGCTCAATGTTTGTATGATGGACGTGACTGTGAACGCAAATTGCAACCATGTAATCCAGTTTACGATGCCTATTGTCAGAAGCACTATGCCAATGGTTTCTGTGACTATGGATGCAATAATGAAGAGTGCAACTGGGATGGCCTAGACTGCGAAAACAAAACGGAGCCTCCCAATATCGCAGACGGTGCTATATCGATTGTGTTACTGATGGACGTAAAAACATTCACTGAGGGAGCCGTAGAATTCTTGCGAGATATGGGACATGTGCTGAGAACGACATTACGAATAAAAAAAAATAGCATGGGTCAGGACATGATTTATCCATGGAAAGTCAGATCAGAAATTGAAGGCTTGCAAAACACTGCTCTGGGTGGGAAGTATCATGTTATTCAGACCGAGCGCAGTTCCCAAAGTGGAACAAAAGTTATTTTAGAAATTGACAACCGAAAGTGTGATGAATGTTTTGGAAAGGCTGCGGAAGCAGCTGAGTTTTTAGCTGCAACAGCATCCAAACACTCTCTTTCGCAGAAGTTCCCCATTTTCAGGGTTCAAGGAGTAAACAATCCAGGCGAAGAGATCATGGACAGTCCGACCAATGTAAGATACGTGACACTAGGAATAATATTGGTTGTCCTTCTATTTGCATTGTTTGGAGTTCTTGTGACTACTCAAAGGAAGCGTGCTCATGGAGTAACATGGTTCCCAGAAGGTTTTCGTACACCTGCAACTGGTCTGAGACGACATACTCGTCGTAGAGGACCTGACGGCCAGGAAATGAGAAACTTGAATAAAAATACCTCACTCGTTTGTATGAGCAACGATGTAAACATGAACCAAGGCAATCACATGGGACATATGGGGCATTCCCAACAGTGGTCGGACGATGAGTCAGAAATGCCACAGCCAAAGAGATTGCGTTGTGAGCAAGGTTATTCAAGTGACCATACAGTCGTGACTGACTATGAAGAAGCTGATTCGCGTGTCTGGTCACAACAGCATCTGGAGGTGGCTGATGTCCGGCCCTCGATAATGACTCCGCCTGCCCATCAAGATGGAAAACATGTCGACATTGACGTGCGTGGTCCTTGTGGAATGACACCATTGATGGTTGCTGCAGTTCGAGGAGGAGGAATTGATTCTGGAGAGGATATAGACACAGGAGATGATACAACAGCACAGGTCATTTCCGATTTATTGGCACAAGGTGCCGAGCTTAATGCGACTATGGACAAAACGGGTGAGACTTCGTTACATCTAGCTGCGCGATATGCAAGAGCAGATGCCGCAAAACGACTTTTGGACGCCGGAGCTGATGCTAATTGCCAAGACAACACAGGTCGAACACCATTGCATGCTGCAGTTGCTGCTGACGCAATGGGTGTCTTCCAAATTTTACTAAGAAATAGAGCAACAAATCTAAATGCTCGTATGCACGACGGCACAACACCACTTATTCTAGCTGCCAGACTTGCTATCGAAGGCATGGTTGAAGATTTGATAACAGCTGACGCAGACATCAATGCAGCGGATAATTCAGGAAAAACAGCCCTTCATTGGGCTGCAGCTGTAAACAACACCGAAGCTGTAAATATTCTCCTAATGCATCACGCAAATCGCGATGCGCAAGACGACAAGGATGAAACACCTCTATTCCTTGCTGCTCGTGAGGGTTCCTATGAAGCGTGCAAAGCGCTGCTAGATAATTTTGCCAACCGCGAGATCACTGACCATATGGATCGGTTGCCGCGAGACGTTGCTAGCGAGAGACTACACCATGACATTGTTCGTCTATTGGACGAACATGTTCCGCGAAGTCCGCAGATGATAGCTGTTACGCCGAACACAATGATCGGCTCTCCACCAAGCAGCTCACAACCTCAAATGATAACGCAGCCCACTGTGATCGCGTCAGGCAAGCAGCCGAAAAGCAAAGCGAAGAAGCAAAAGCTTGCTGCGGGATCGCTGACACCCACATCACCTGAAGGTGAACTTGGTGGTAGCTTGCGGCGTAAAGCAAGTGTGAAGAAAAATACTGTCAAAAAAGGCAGTGTGAATATTGGGGGTGTGCTAAATGCTCAAATGCTAAGTGAACAGCAGTTGATAGATACTCAGCTCAGCTCTGTTGAGTCGCCACCAGTAACGAGTCCGTATGATACTACAAGTCTGTATTCAAACGCTATGGCCGCCCACCATCAGGTGGACCTGTTGGGCGGCAACAAACAGCCGCCCAGTTACGAAGATTGCATAAAAGTATGTAAAACATTATTTTACTCCTAGATATCATAGTAACAATGTTTTAAATATTTCAGAATGCGCAATCGATCCAATCATTGCAAAACATGAACAACATGGAGAACTACGGCTATTCAATGGGGTCCCCGTTTCAGGATATAATGAATGCCCAACGAGCGGCGAACGGACACAGCGTACAGATGGGAGAGCAAGGACTTAGTCCGCCATACTCGAACCAATCGCCTCCGCATTCAGTCCAGAGCAATATGGCTCTCTCGCCGCATGCTTATCTCGGTAAGATTCTTTATTTTTTGTATTCTAACTTTGAATTTTGCTTAATTAACTTTGTTGTTTTTTTTAGGTTCGCCATCACCAGCAAAATCACGTCCAAGTCTGCCCACCTCGCCAACGCATATTCAAGCGATGCGACACGCTACCCATCAAAAGCATGGCCCGCCACTGAGTGGTCAAGGAGGTCAAGCTCTGGTGGCTCCAAACAGCAATTCATCGTCGTCAGCGTCGAGTTTTCAACAGTCGCCCAGTAGTATGTCGCAACAAAATTCACCAGTAAAACTTGGCCTGATATCGCCCACTGGAAGTGATATAGGTATGATGGTGCCACAGCAACAACAACAACAACAGAACAGTGCAATAATGCCACAGTCTATGCAGTTAGGGGGCTTAGAATTCGGTTCAGCTGGCTTGGACTTGAATGGATTTTGTGGATCTCCGGGTAAGTCAATACATATATGAGATTTTTACCAACAAACTTAAAACTGACCTATTCTGTGGTTTACAGACTCATTTTCTGGCCAAATGAATCCGCCATCAATACAAAGCTCTAATTCGGGATCCTCGCCGTCAAATATGCTGTCGCCCTCATCGCAACATAATGCGGCATTTTACCAGTACCTAACGCCGCCCAGCCAGCATTCTGGTGGACACACCCCGCAACACCTCGTGCAAACATTGGATAGTTATCCAACGCCTTCACCGGAATCTCCAGGTCACTGGTCAAGTGCCTCACCTCGGTCCACATCCGACTGGTCGGAGGGCGTGCAGTCGCCACAAGGACCCAATAATATGTACATGACTGCTGGCCACCAAGCAAACAAAGGTTCTGAGGCCATATACATCTGACGATCACAAGCAACAAACTAAAAGATTCCTGAAACTGCCTTTCTTTTCAAAACAAGTTTTTAATCAACTTGGATTTATGCTTAATTCCCGAAAACCCCTATACTTTAAACAAAACAAAAAAAAAAAAAAACTTTGAAACGCAACTTCGACTGGGCCCTTGCATGTTAAGTAAACGAATACATTATATATTATTTATATATACTAAATATTTAAGTGTAAGTAAAGTCTAATTATAAAAAAGAAATATTTAAGATATAAAACTACAAATTTGTAAAAAAAAAAAAAACACAAAACGAGAAGACAAAAAACGAATAATAGCATACAAACACCATAGGACGTTGATAAAATAATTTCATTTGTAAAAAGTATCTCATTTAAGTTAAAAAATTTAATAGCGTAAGTAAATATATTTTTTATTATGTTTAGTCGGGAAATATTTTCCCTGTTACATTTTCCAGAGAATTATTGTTTTAACTAAAGAGCAAGTATATCCAAACTATATCAGCATACTATATCATCATATATTTCTTATAGTTTTAAAGGCAATTTTTATTTTACAAAAGCAAATGGGTGTCGGTCAAAGAAACGTTTTAGAGTTTTTTTTTGCTCCTTTATCCGTATTTAAACCAACTTTACAGAAATAAAGAAAGGCAACATGACGTTTAAAATATTACTATGTAATAACATTACATAATGGAATCTCTGTAATTTAAAATTAGTTGTAAAATTAGTGTTGAATTTTATTTTAAATAATTATTAGTATGTAAAAAATTAAAAATAAATAAGGACTTTTATGCTTTTAGTAAACTTCTACAAGCAGAATTCATTAAAATAAAAAAAAATGTAATCGTATTTAAAAATTTGCCTGTTTCCATATTTTTTATAATTTTATTTAGGAAAAGCTTTAATTTAAATAAATTAAACAAACATTTTATTTTGTAAATCTAAGACCCTTTCAATTTTATTTAAGAAAAACGAAACGTAAAAAGACACTATCCTTTTTTTTTGTAATTTTAATTTAGAAAAAAAAAAACTTGTTGAAAAATTTAAAATTATGTAGTTGATGAAAGACATTTATATCAATGGTAGGCATTTATAGAACCGTAATTAAAAATCTCAATTTAAAAAATACTGTAAAATAGTACTTGAAATAAAAATTTCTACGATATTTTTACAAAAACAAATTACTATGTTTTTTTTTTTTTAATGATTCGTAAAATATTCTCGGTCCCAATTCTATTCAGTTAGCATTGTAGCTTACTGAAACATGCAAAATCAAGCACTACGTAACCATACATTCGGCCCTATCGAGGTAACCGTCGGAGCGGATTTCCTACGAATCGGAGATATTTTGCTTTGAGGTAGTTCTCCGATCAGCAAAATGTCTCCGATTCGTAGGAAATCGGAGAGAATTCCGCTCCGACGGTTACCTCGATAGGGCCGATTAATGAAGCGATATTACGCATAACGAGTCAAATCGGATACATCTCAAATACATTTCATTAAGAAGCTATTGGTGCAAAATAGTCAACAATTAAATGAGAGGGAATAATTTTTGGGGAATAGAAATTATGAAACCAAATTACATAGGAGGAAGAAAAATTGCCAGAATGATTGAAATGCTGAGTTCCAAAATGTAGAAAATGTTTTGATGCGGAAGCAATGCTAACATTTTTCATACGCATCAGCAACGCAAACTTGATGCTTTATAGAAATATTACATTGCATAAGTCTGACGTTTCCGAATGCAAAAAAAAAAAACCGATTCTCATTGTTGTGAAGTATCAAGAAAATGTTGGCAAAAATTATTTAACTAACTAATGTTCGTTTTCAAAAATATTTAACAGGCTTATAAATTTTTAAAAGACGTGTTTAGTATAGAACAAACGTCATAGTTAAAAGGGCTTTATCAAATCGGCCATAAAAAAGAAACAACACCCCCAAACGATCTTATAAAAATAAACAACATTACAAAAGTTAGAACCTTCTGAGCTCACGCGTGAAAATGATTATGATGATATGTATATGCCACCTGCATTGTCGTCTAAAGAAATAATGCAAAATTTACATACACATCTAAAAGAAGAGGATATACTTCAGTTGATAACAAAATTGAAATAATAGATGTGTTTTATTGGAAATACTATCCATAGTACAGTACCGTTTAACATGCATTACAAATACAACATTGCTAGTATGATTACGGCTGATAAAAAGCTAAAGTAGAATCCTACTGTTGATAGATTTTTGACGTTTATTCGAGTATCGAATTGAATTTTGCATTTATCACTTTACTCGCACAATTCTCGCAAAACCTGCAATTATTTTATAATTTATAATTTTTAAGACTTTTTTATTACCATATCATCATAAAATTGTTCAATAGTACCCAATGTGAAAAATAAAAACCAAGATACTGCCGATGCGTTTTATTGGGAGTTTCTTTCTATACTATGTATAGAATCCTAATAAAACACGCCTAATAACGGATTATCGATGTCAAAGTTTCTAAAGACAAAGCTTCAAAGGACAACAGTTTAAAAAGACTCGAAAAGACAAAGTTTTGAAAGACAAAGGTTCGAAAAACGAAAGGTTTGAAAATTCAAAAATTATTTTTTTTCCAATTGAGGAATCTAACTTTTTTTATTTTGTTTGGCTGAAGATATAGCTATTTCAAGGGGTACTGAGCTCTATCATCAGGCTCCTTTTTAGCGGTGCTGAGCTTTAATCCAATGTAGAAAGTTCCTCTTTTATTTTTACCATTTTCGAAGATATCTGATATCTGTTGGTAAATTTTTGTTCTCTTCAAAGAGATTCTTGGAAATCATTTTTTTTTTTTTGAAGACGTTCTTCAATTTTATGTGTTGTTTTTTTTTGCTTGGTCGAGTGGTGTTGTGGCTTGTGATTCTAATTGAATACTAGATTCTGAATAACGATAAAATATGCGATGTTTTGCGTTCCCTAATACATATTAGTACAAGTGAAATCGGATGTTCGACTCCTGGAATACCAACATACGACCGTAATCGAGTACGAGTCATAAATACGAGTTGCAGATTATGGGTGAACCTGAATGCTGCTGACGATTTCTTTTCGTTTCGTCGTCTTAACTGCATTCAAGTCTTTTTGCAAAAAATAGGGTAAAAAGTGAAAATGAGATAACCAAAAATATGCTTAGAGATGCCTGTGTGCGAAAAAATTGTGTTTGTCTCTAGTATCGATTTTCTTCAATCGTTTTTGACAGTTTTTCTAAATTCATACCTCTGGTTCGTAAGTCCAAATCAAAACAACTACCAAAGCTTCCGTGGTACAATAAGCATCTAACCCACCTTAGAAATGTCAAACGTAAAGCTTTTAATAAATATAAACATTCAAATAATGAATCAGATTACGCTGACTTCAAAAAATTGCGAAAAGACTTTTTTATTCTTAATAAGTTCCTTTACAGGGGTTATATCATGAATATTGAAGATAATGTCAGATCTAATAGTAATGCGTTCTGGTCATTTGTCAATACGAAGAGAAAATCTACTGGTTATCCAAAAAACATGTCCTTTAAGAATATCGAAGCTTCGAACATCACCTCGATACTAGATTTATTCGCTGATTTCTTTCAATCTGTATACTCAACTCATAATACCAATAACTTAACAAGTATGCCCATTATACCAAGTAAGGTTGATATTGGTGCACTACAATTAAGTTGTAACGATGTGCTGCTGGAGCTTCAATCGTTGAAGCCTAAAACAATACCTGGCGCTGACGGGATACCAGCTATATTTCTCAAAAATTGCTCGACATCGCTCTGCTTTCCTTTGCTTTGCTTATTCAATAAATCCCTTTCAGAAGGAAACTTTCTTAAGGAATGGAAAATCTCTTATCTTGTGCCTATTCATAAATCTGGATCCAAGAATCTAATAGAAAATTACAGAGGCATTTCCAAACTATCAGTAATTCCTAAATTGTTTGAGAGTATCGTCAAAACCAAATTAGAATTCTTAACAAGGGAATCTATATCAGACCTGCAGCATGGTTTTGTTTCTGGACGTTCTACCACAACAAATATGGCACTTTTTTCAGCTTATATTATAAAATCTATTGAGAAAAAGAGTCAAGTTGACGCAATTTACACAGACTTCAGCAAGGCTTTTGATTCTGTGAACCATGACATCTTATTGCGTAAACTAGAACAATTTGGTTTCCACTCTGCTTTCTTGAATTGGATCTCATCATACCTCATTGGTAGGTCTCAAAAAATAATTATTAATAATTCTTTTTCGAGATCTATTGAATGTAGCTCGGGTGTGCCTCAGGGTAGCCATCTGGGCCCCCTTTTCTTCAATATTTTTATAAATGACATTACATCTATAATAAAACATTCCCAGTGCCTCCTTTATGCAGATGATCTTAAACTATTTTTAGAAATCACTTGCGTTGAAGATTGTTTTCTCATACAGTCTGATATTAATCGTGTCTCAAAATGGTGTAATTCAAATTTTCTAAAATTAAACACAAGAAAATGTAGTGCTATATCCTTTTTCAAGTGTAATACTTGTATAATCTTTGATTATATAATTGAGTCTAACCCACTCTCTCGTGTAGAAAAAATTAAAGATTTAGGCATTATGCTTGACTCAACTTTCTCTTTTAAAACTCATGTTGAGTATGTTGTCGGAAGAGCTAATTCAATTCTTGGATTTATCAAGCGAAATTGTGGCGATTTTAGTGATCCTCACGCGTTATTATCCCTTTATATGGCTCTAGTAAGATCTATACTTGAGTATGCAGACGTTATCTGGAATCCGAATTTTAAGACCTTCTCTCTTCGTATTGAAAAGATTCAGAGACGTTTTACGAAATTTATATTTTATAAAATGAAATGGAGATTTATTCCAAATTATGAAACGAGATGTTTATTCCTCGGTATTAAATCCCTCGAATCAAGACGAACTATTCATGGTATAATGCTTGTGAGGGACATATTAAGCTATCATATTAGATGCCCTGCCTTACTCTCTTTAATGCCAATTTATGCACCGTTAAGATCGTTACGTTCCAGGAATTTGCTTTTTGAGCAATATCACAGAACATGCTATGGTAGTAATGAACCAGTGTGTAGATCAATTAGGCATTTCAATTAAGTTTGCCAATTTATTGAACTAAGCAGCTCTAGAAATTTGTTTAAGGCTAATTTAGTCCTATTATTTTCATTTTAATTATATTTATTTTGTTATTATACATAAATATTATATTATATATGTTATACATAAATACATATAAATATTTATAGATTTTCCCATAATCTGTTAGCTGTAAACGCTTGTAGACTAATTAAATTAAATAAAAATTAAATAAATAAATAAAGTATCAGTCTGAAATTACATGTCAAACACTATTTTCGCAGGCTTTTTTGCACACAGGTATTTCTGCGCATGAATTAGTTTTTCACTTTTTGCAAAAAAAAGTCTTAAATGTAGTTAAGCCTTAAAGCGCAAAACTGAGATAATAACGTTGAAACATCAAACGGATTACCCAATTACAAAAATGTTTTATTATCAGTAATTACGTAAGGCTTCATATTTAAAGCCCAAGATCGTACCATTCCGATAATTTTTAATAGATATTTCTGCCTCTAAATGCAAATTTCAAAACTAGACTTGGGGAGTTTTCTTTGAACAACGACCGACGCACAGTGTGGTGAATCGCCAATCTAGCTTGACAAATTATAAAAACACGTTTGATCGACTTTTAAGTGATATTTTTTTTTAAAAACATGATCGAGCATTGATCATGTAGATAAAATATTATGGGAAATGTTATTTTTTGTACAGGAGTGTTAATTTAAAAAAAAAAAAGAAGTAAGAAAAAGTGGTTCACAGTTATGGAAAAGACAATTTGTAGATTTTACTTTTTTGTGTTCAATAATTCGTTTAAAAATGATTTAAATTATGTCAACACTCCTATAAATACATACATATATATAAAATCATATAAGGAGTAATAAAAAGAAATGTTTGCGAAAAAGATACAGATAATACGATTTTTATTATTATAAAAAAATAGCGGTAGGTATGTAGTTATATGGGTGTTACAGCAGGCAACCAATTCGTATCAGTCGCCAATGAAGAAAGACCGTTCGAACAAAAAAACAATTCGGAAGATACGCAATTTATTGTTATCACAACTTTCCGAATTTTCAGGTACAATTTTTCAGTTTTTATCTCCGTGGTCTGGTTCAATACAAATCCAACAAAAAATACCCATCCAATTTTACTGATACTCACCCGTGTTTAGCGCGTACAAACAAAAAAAAACCAATTTAAAAAGTTTGAAATTTCAAGAGATTTTTACGATTTTCCTACTTTTTTGGTCTAATTTTCTAATTTTTGGTCAAATTTTCGGCTCCGTTGTGTTTTAATCTGGTTTAATACAAATCCAACAAAAAAAAAATCCCTAAAAAAATCGTATGATGTTTAGCCGAATGCAAAAAGGGATTCATTTTACATAAATAGATATACATACCTAGATAGATAATCTAAAAACATTACATTTATTTTGTATACATCCATACCTACGCGTAGTGTTTTTGAAAATAAATATAAATATTGTATTTGATTTAATCGTTTTCATATTCATTATTTAAGATGTCTTAAATCCTCGATACTATCGACATTAAATGAATAACGGAAGTACTTACTTCTCTTATTAATAAAACACAAATTCGTATTGGAGTGTGGTGAAATGCAAACTTGCAATGAAATTATGCGAAGAACTCAAGAGATCTGCTGTGTTTGTGTCCACTCTCGATTTTTTTTTTTTTTTTTTTTGAAAATCTATCTATATTTATCTTACAATAATTAAGTCTAAACATGGTCAATGAACTCTAGCAGTGTCTTCCCAAAGTTTCATAATTTACCTTCGCAATACATAGTAAGGAAGTTAATAATAGAAAATTGAAACAAATTTCATGGGTGTCGCAAGAACGGGCAAATTACTAAGAAGCAACACTCTACAGAATAATACCATATTTGGTTTCAGGCCGGTTTCAATCACAGTACACATATTGAAGGTAATATATTGCGCATCTTCGAAAATTACAGTGACCTGCCTGTCAAAATTTACAAAAACAAAACACAAGAGTTTCCGATTCGCAGTGACCCTCGTCCACAATTTACAAAAACAAAATACAAGACATGCGCAGAACTGAACAAAAATGAAAACTCGGAAGATATTACCTTCTATATGTGTACTGTGGGTTTCAATGACCTTCTAATTTAATTTTTTTTTTATAAAATAGTTCAAAAATGTAATAAATTTAATCACATCATTTGGAATCAATTGACTATAGGTACTTTGATTTGTGAATTATGTCTAGTTAGATTGGCGATTCACCATACTGTGCGACGGTTTGAATTAGTATAAAATTAAAATAGAGATGAACAACTCTATTTTAATTTTATTACTCTATCTAAAACTACAGAGTTTTTACAATTACTCAATCACAATACCATAACGACTTTGCGCCATAGCGCAAATTTTATTTTGTTTCTCTCAATAGGTTGATGAACTTGTAAAGCATGTACAAAAAGGCCAGAACCTAGTATTTTAACACTTCAAAATAAATCTTCAAAATAAAAATCCGGGAAACCGGATTCCTTCCCTTGTTTGTGATTTCACCAAACCGTTAGTTTCATTTATGTTCGTTGTTTGTGAAGAACACATGCATATCTGTACACTGTTGCTAAGATTTTATAGTAGAGCATCGAGATTTTCAATAGTCAAAGAAACTAGCTACATTTATTATTGTTGTTTGCAGCGCTCAGCGCAGGAATCAACTTTTTTGAGCCCTATGTAGGTCTTAAAAGAAAAGTGTTGTCAGGCCCTGGAAGTATTCTATCCTGGCTAATGGACGACGTCTCCCCTATTTCTTACTCGCTTTGTAAGTTCGTAGGGAGTACCCTGTACCCTGTGAGTACTTACTACAGGCCAGTCTGAGATCTTCTCCACGGAAGTCTCTATCCATGCGATTATCCCCGATTTCCTACGAATCGGAGACATTTTGCTGATTCTAGAACTACCTCGAAGCAAAATGTCTCCAATTCGTAATAAATCGGAGAGAATTCCGCTCCGACGGTTACCTCGATAGGGGCCGAATGTCTTGCAAAATGAAAAATTAGTTTAAAATTAAAATATCACCCAGAAAACATTAATTCAACCCATCACGTAGCGAAACAAAGATTTTTTCGAACATTTTATTTATTATACTAGATCTAGACCCACACAATAAAATGTTTAATTTTTATATCCATTACTTCTGGTTTCGGTCTCACTGACCTTCGTCTTATGTATTCTAAAGTTTACACATTTACGAGTAATAATAGGTATATTAACTACACTTACATTTATACAATTTATAATTATTGTACTAACTACTAATTTTATTAAAGGAATCATCAAAAAATCATAAATTGAAGGCTAGTTTTCTTTTTTTGAGTCATCTGTTGTGATAGTAGTTGATGATGATGATGGAACTGTTGAAATTGTTTCTGCTGAGCTATCATTGGAACCTTCTGCTTTTTTAGCTGCACCAGGAAATGGACAAACGCCTCCTTTGCACTGGAATGGAAATTCTGGAGCTGCTTTTATAACATTTCCTTGTTCGTCCTTCTTCTCCCATGGATTCCAATATTTTAGCATAATTGGCTGAATGAATCTGTGCCATATGTAAAGGAGAACTGGGATAATAAAGCACGGAACGCAAACCATATTTTTCTTTCTTAAGTAAAACACTGGCAACTAGCTCGAGCAATTATTTTCAATTACGAGAATAATAATTTATTTAAAAAAAAAGTCACGATTGACGAAACTAAATGCAAACGAGAAAGAAACCAGGCAGAGGAACTGGAGTTAAGAACAAACGCAAAAAAAGTTCGTAGACGAATGACAGACCAAAATGAAAAATGACAAAAGAATTTTTGACATTTATGCAAGTTTTCTTGCATTGAAAGAAAATATTACGTTGGGAGTTTCAAATCTCAAGACGGTGTTTACACTACAACTCCATAATGCATAGAGTTGCCCAACATCCAAACCACAATCCAATCAACAATCAGCTTATTTTTTCCCACTGGGCAAATTATGTCATGTCGTTTAATTTAGTATCTAAATTCCACTAACAAATCACAGCAAGAGAAACATAAAAAAATTTCTTTCAGCACTACTTACTTAATGGATATGGATTTTTGTGCCTCCGCTGGTTTTTTTGTAGACACATGTTTATAATGTTTATGTTTATAAAATGTCCAGTGAAGGCGGCATTATGTTACATTGGCATGACTTCACTTTGTTTTATCTCATTCTTATCTCTTGATGAGAAAGAGATAACCCAGTGACAAAACGAAAAACGAGCCGTTTTGCTACGTCCATATTCTACAACCGTTTCCCCGAATTCATTACAAAAAAAAGTTTTCAATCAGCAAAAATTACGCGTATTTAATTTTTTGCACCAATTCCTATACATTTAGTCGTATTAATTAGATTTTCTTAGAACACTCTTGGACAGTTGTCCAGCTAGCCACTGTCTAAATAGTTGGACAACTCATTATTAATAATCACATTCCAGCAGCTGTCTAAATACGACATCTCGAGTGAATTAATGAATTTAACTGACATTTTAGCTACGTTCAACGAACATTTCTTTCATTTTAACATAACTTTTCGTTTCGTAACTAAAAAAATGCCTTACTTTGTTCATTGAACGTGCCGACTTTAGAATAGGTTTGTACAACCAATTTCGGTGTCTAAGTTAGACAACCGATGGAAATGTTTATTAATACGATTTTGGAGTTGGACAGCTGTCTAAAGTTAGACATACTTTGGAATGGGTTTATTAATAAAGTCTTAACTACATTGGCCACTTTTTGCAAAATTACAAAAGTAAAAATATTTTTTTTCCCGCTAGCGCAGTCGTTTTGTGAAAAAGAATGTATACAATTTCTTTTAAACCAAAATTTAAGCTTTCTGCATCATTTTTATAAGTTTTCCAGTGAGAAAAACTATCTCAAAATGAGTTTGAAGATTTTCACTTTTGTACCTTTTCACTTTTTTGGCTTATGTAGTTAAGGCTTAAGACTGTTAGTTGTTTTCGCACTTTTTTATTGTCGATCGATTTTCAATGAAAAGTGAGTCATCTCACTCACTCGCCATTAGCTAAATCTCGGCATGTTCACATTACAAAAATCTGCGGACTCGATACAATGTTGATGAACAAGTCATTGAATGTGAACCACCCTCTCAGGAGCATATATGAACAACCAATGCATATTGATGGTAAACATTGATCATGTGTAGGATTCTCTTTTCTACTTCAAATAATTAAACAAAAGCGTAAATAACTACATAAATAGACGCATGTTAATTGCCTCCAATTTGAGGCGTTGGGACTCGTTGCTTCGGCGAGAACGCCCCGCATTCTTCTCGTGTGCTGTGTTCGGGTTTTTAATGTGTTTGCAGACGTCAATAAAACTTAGAACATCCCTGTGTAGTTTTCTTTTATTTCGGAATTTTGCTGCACCTGTAAAGAAAGAGTTGCCATCCATTAATAATCAACATAAAATATTTTTTTCAACCCCGAAGGAAATTGGAAGAAAATATAAGACGTCAAGTGGCTTTTTAGTCAGCTATTTGACTCAAGAATCATAATTCTTTTCAAAATTCAATGAGTGCGAATGTGAAACGCAATCTCTTTTCTGACTCCCACTCATTAAATTTCGAAAAGAGCCATGAATCTTGAGTCAACGTAACAAAGCAAACTTTTCAATGTAATGAAAACTCATTCGTTAAGCTGCATTTTCGAATCTCTCATTCTTGAAAGTAATAACTTTTGACTTTTACACATTCCTTAGGTACTCCATAAGCGGCGGATTCGACCCCATCGAACAAATCAGTCCAGAAAACTCATGGGTTTTTTTTTCAGTTTTCATCGTTTCTCGACCAATTTTATGCATGTGAGAGTTACAGAACGAAGACACAGGTTTATCAAGATCTCAGAGACCTCAGTAATCTCAGAATTCTGAACGTAATTCCTCAGTAAAATTCTAAAATGTTGCTCTCAAAAAGCTGAGACTATTATTTTATGGATTCGCTTGGTCAATTATTTTTTGTCGCAGTTGGTTAATTAATAAAAAAGTGATGGAAATTGGTTTTGACTTCTACCGGAGAAATTTTGCTCAGGTTTCTTCTCCTTCTCTGTGGAGCTGGATAATGGCCTGAAACCTACATACCTACTTATAGTTTTGTCTAAAAAGTTTTAAACAATTGCAAATGTACGTATGAACCCAAAGGTTTTTTTTAAACAAGGGTTATGGCATCTCTGCTTCATGTCGACCATTTTGACAGCCACCAAAATTTACAGTTTTCTGTTTAGTTGGCAGTGGAAGTTGGTGTTGTTCGTGTAAAATCGCAAAGTAGTCTAGAGAATTACTAGTTTCTCAAAATAAAACAAATTAAAATTAGTAAATATTGATCTAATAAGAATAAATCAAGTGTGTTAACAATATCATAGCTTTAAAGAAAATCCAAATCAGTGATGTGGAGTCCAACTCATATACAAGTAACTGGTAAGTTGAATGATTTTTTCCATCGGTATTTCGCAGGTTTGACAAAGGAAATTCTGATTCAATAGTAAATTTATTTAATTAATTATTATTTTTTAACCTTTTGCTACCTCCTACGACGGAAAATGTGGGTACCTTGCTTTCTTCTATTTAAAACACGCAGTTTTCAGCTCACCTCGAAGACATTGTCGTTATAACAACAAAATAAAAAGAAGTTTCTAAAAGCATTTCTATGCTGCTGGCTGACCTACAAAAATAAAAATGTTCTTTTTTCAGTCTTAAACATAAAAACGAAGCTAATGACATTGTATTCCATGCACGGCTCAGCAGTTGGTACTCGAGTTATGGTAAAAAAAAAGTGCTCCCATGTTCGTAGTCATTGTTTTCACATGATGTACCTTTAAGCTTTTGCTTTCTACCGCACCCCGTCCCCAACTAGATACGGTGAAATCAAAATAATAGCTCTACTCTCGCACATATTGATATTAGTCATACAAACTAAAATTTCGCTCGTTCAGCGGCGCTCTATCATCATCATTCATCAGTTCACCTTGCAAAATATTGTAGGTAGCTCGTCCGTGTTAGGTTTGGCTTGCCAATTCAAATCATCCAACAATAATAATTACGGATGTGTGCTGTTTGCCTGCCTGCGACTCATTACGAATCGCTCCATTGGCAGAGCCGTGTTTTTATTTGTGTTTTGGAACTTCCATAAACAAACCATTACCAAAGCCCAAAAGATGAGAGCAGCTGACAGCAAAAAAATAGTCTATATCTTATCTATTTATAGAAAGGAAGGAACATCATTTGTTTGATTTTAGAAACCACCAGTGCATTTAAATGTCATTATTTCAGTTCAGCTCAGCCATTCTAATCTACTTACCTACTTCTACTTATAAATGCATCTTTCTTATTATTTGTTTTGATTCAGTTAACTATGAGAATTACTTTGAAGTATGACTGGATTTTTTGTTTGATATTGTTTGGTATTTTGTCAATTCTCCACACCCACTGATTACATATTTCTTTTCTTAGCTCCCTATTTCGAATCACGACAAATTTTAATTAAATTCTTCAGAGGAAATAGGTATACGTTTTGTTGTTTGCTTATGGGTATAGTCTGGAATTAAGTGTTGTAATTTGTGTAATGTTTTAAGGTGTGTTTATGTACACATGTATGTTAAACTTGGAACAGTCACTGCGATAAACGATTCCAGCAAAGCTTAACTACATTGATTTTTGTTGTCCAGACTTCAAACCAATGGCTGCTTCAAATAAACACTACAAATTTGTTGGCACAACAGCTCATGCACAACCAGAGCCTAGTGACTTAAAACTCTCAACCATTCCTGTGTGCGTGTCTGCAGGAATGAAGGGAATTTACAGTTTATTGCCGAATCCGAACGGCTGGTAAGCGGCACTTTTCTATGACGGTAGATACTCTTGGAGGGATTGTCACTTCCTCGCAAGAGGTAGTAGCCCTGAAAAAAACTTAGGATGGAAGCGGCTCGTATTGAACCCAGACCTCAGTCCATCAATTACTTACTTGTTAGATCAACCTTTCTTATATCAAGACCACTCAAACTCAAACTTTAAAAGTTATGGACGGAATGCGTAAAATTTTTGCAGCATTTTCACTTTCTCATACAAAGATAAATTTTGACACCTGTTTCGATTGTTTAAAAAAAAAACTTTTGTGTACCTCTGAAAGACCATGGTTCCATTGTCATATTTCTGTCAAAGAATATTGTCAATATTACCCCGAGTGCCGACAACCGCTGGTCGGACAAGCTTTTCATGATTGCATAGGTTAGAAAATGCACTTTTACAGTTACATTTTGGGCTAAATATACCTATTTCATAACGGATTTCTATGAATAGGGTATCAAATGAGAGCTAAATAATTATCTCCGAGATGCAGCTGGAGTCAACGTCTTTGAAAACGACCAGGACATGTACAGAGAAGTTACAAAATCGTTGCTTTCTCTTCCTCGTTCATCTTACTTATGCATTTATGAATGCAGAAGTTATTCGAATAAACGTCCGTCGCCGGGCCACGTTGCATACTTGCCTTTTAGATAATATTTGGTTATGACTTACTTACTAAATCTAATCTCTTAAAAAAGATGAAAAACAAAGAGCGTTTCAAATCGAGTATTGGATAGATTTATTTTTGTTGTACCTTCCTTAAAAAAAGTTGATACAACAATATTTATTCTATCTGGAAAAATTGCTATTGTAATTCCATTTTTGAATAGATCCACATTAAAATTTGCTTGCAATAATTCTGGAATGATTAAAAATTCTTATCATCTGTCGCATTACGTCCTAGACTATTAAATCAATTATAATGTACATATATCTCGTGATGAGTTCGTACTTAACAGTTGAGTGTTTGATAGTAATTTTTTGATAATACTTTTGGAGTTATGTGCTTGCTTCAAGAAACATTGCGGTCACGATATCTTAGGATATTTTTTTAAGTAATAATGGTGATAATTTCTTTGATAGAAGGCATAAACTACATAACGCACGCACGCACAGTGGTAATATTTTCGAGCGGGAATGAAAAAAAAAAACTATAATACGGGTTCGTATTCCGACAAGCCTCGATTAACTTTTTTTTCATTATGACAAATTCAATTGTAGATAATCTGCTAGATGATTAAAAATGCCAACACACTTTATAAACCAAAATTATGTTTTCTTTATTAGTAACTTCAATCCATTTTTATTCTTACAATGCATCTCGTATTAGTTTCAAATAAGAAAACCTTGCCGCAGGTTTTTCATCATTCGCGTCGTGCAAAGCCTTAATTTCAAAGAATTTGAAATGTACATAATTAAGTGCAATCGTGTAAACTGTTATAAATTACTCAGAAAGGCTTTCACGCATTCAGTTAGGTGAACAAAAAACTCCAAAGAAAAAAATCAGCCAGGTGCAGACATAGTGATGGTAAAGTCTTGAAAAAAAAAGAAGAATTTATCTTCTTGGGAAATTTGGTTTCATTCTATTCAGTAAACATTAAGATATTTTTATTAAATCACATAATCTTTTTTGTGACTTCTTAGGAGACCAAAAAAACACATATTCGTTTTTGCAGTCGTAAACTTTATCAGCTACGCGATCATCGTGCTGTGACATCAGCTTGATTCAAAAATCTCTTTTCTTAACCAAAAATGTTCAATTTCTTTAGCAACCTGTTAGCTTAACGTTTAAGTAAATAATGTTCTATTTAAGAAAACCTGTTTTAAGTTTGCTTGGCATTTTGATTTTGCAAGCAACCCCAAGAAAAAAAAACCATTTTTTTCAGATTAAATCCATTTTTGTTTTGCATCATTGATTTACAATGGAATATATATAAAAGCCGATTGATGTCCAAATAAAATGAAATTTCAATTAGAATGCAAATTGAATTGTCTTTCATTTGGATAAAGTTCAATTTCATCAAGCTTTACTGGCGGGTAGGGTAAAAGTCTATCGTATTTGTTTTCTTTATCTTTATTTTGGTTCGAAATTTACTTTTACTTTTTCGCATACAAATAAAGAGTGACTGCTAAACATCACTTTCTCATAATTCAACTATACGTTTGTAAAACAAGCTATAAGAGCCACTTTCGACTTGTGTCAGTTAACACCTTGAGCGATGACTGCGTTCGTAGCACTTAATGAATGGGAATGACAACAAGCCGGGGTCAAATGTCTTAATTAAAAGGCCATTGTAAAATGAAACAGTAGTTGGCTGGCTCTGCTGTTGCTCTTCATTTTTTTTTTACGTCAATTTGACGTTCCCAACAGTGCTGCTGTATATAATTCGTTGCGGATAATATTTTTTATTGATTAAAAAAAAATTGACAAAGGCAACCAATTGAAATGTGACAACATATCGCCGAAATAGGAAACACAAATTTTAGACACATAATTTAAGCTTTAGTGTGATGCAACGCGGGAAGTCAGAGTCTCATGTTTGGAAAACTTTCAAATAGAAGAATAATTTATTATTCCAAAGGTTGTTGTGAGACAAATCTTTTGCAATATTTTTTTTTCTATTCTTTTATGGTTTCAACAACAACAGTTATCATGAGCTTGTGCATTAAATTAAAGGTGTCTAAGAAGGAAGAACATTCCATTGACGACGGATTGGCTAGTGCAAAGCAAATGAAGTGTAACTGTTGCGCTTTGGATTCCATGTGAAACCGTACCTCAAGCCGGGGTGGGTACATAGTTATAACGAAAAAACAATCTAGCGAGAACCAGTTGCTCGGATGATATAATAATAATAATTATAATTGGAATGCCAATGAGGAAAATGTTGTAGAAAAGAAGACGCGATAAAAGTGAACACAAAAATTTCAATACAAAAATTTCAAAACAATATGTAGGTTGTAGGTACGTACATACATTTGCATATACAATTTGATGGCAAAATCAACTAATTGTCGATAGTCAATTATTTACATTAGGCTTAGCACCGATAAGTACGTGATTTTATTATTTAAGATTAACTGAGAGATCGATAAAAAGTTGTTACTAAATAGTGATGCATTTGACAAATACTTAAAGTAATCAAAAAAAAAAAAAAAATAGAAAAATTAATTCTCGCTCGTAATTAGAATTTTTACTTTAAAATTTAGACTAAGCTATTGATTGAATTTCAGTACCTATGTAAATGGCAATTGTGCTAAAAAGGGTCATAGAGGACGCGACGGTCGTTAGGACGGCCTCAAAGTGTGTAGGGTATCGAGTATTTAGTTTATTGGCTTGTTATACAGGGGATTCACCTAAGGTGTGACAAAAAGCTAGAGAGTTTGTCACACCTTAGATGAATTCCCTGTAGAATGATAATTAACTTCCCATTAGAAGTTATTGTAGTTGGTCCGATTTGTCGAATCGAAAATTTTGTCTGGAATTCGAATCCATCTTTTTTAGAGAGAACGAATAGAGATATCGACTTTTATTTTACTTTACAGTTAATAAGGCCATGTGCCAAAAGGGTTTTCAGAAAAATTTAATTAGCGGTTTTCTTAATACAGTTATTTAAAAAATGGCTTCAAAATGTTTTTAAAATGGCTCATTTCTCGAATATCTCGAGAACAAATAATGCTATCGACTTGGGCCTAATTTTATTCTATACATAATGGTAAGGGTTAAAAAAAACCAACTGACAGTTTTTTTTTTTAATAAAAGAAACTGCTAAAAATTGTTTAAAAATGATTTTGATACTTGGTAGAGTTTGTAAAAAAAAAATTCAATTAACAGTGAAAAACATTCTAAAAATTGTTGAAAAATGTTTTTCGGCTCGAACATCTCTATAACAAACAATGGTTTAATTGATAATTGATTTTTTTGTAAAAAAAAATCAATTGACGTTGCAAAAGAAACTGTTAAAAATTGTATCGCATACATTTAGAGGAACAGTATAAAAACGTATTCAGTACAAAATTTATTAAATTGACAAAAAAAAAAAATATTACACAACCATTTGTCCGAGCTATAATTTTATAGTTTTTTTAGCTTTTAAACATTTTAATTTTTATCATTTTATCCATCAAGGTAGGCATTTCACATTCATTTGTTAGGAACGCTCTTAAACGATTGATTGCATATATGACAGTAGTTTTAAATAGGAAATAAATTATAAATGAGTACACTAAAACCCATCATAAGATCACACAGAGGAATGGACTTCATTTAAAAGCTTTTTAAATTTAAATAATATTCTCTTGACTGCACCCACTAATTAACTAATGCGATATTTGAAATGATCTTTTTTTGTGTTGTACATTGTTGTACAAAAAACAGCATACATAAGCACTTCTATCAATAATTTGTCTATTTGTATATTTAAAAAAGTACAAATGCCAAGTTCATGTAGACAACAATATTATGTAAAACAATAAAATTGGTGCTGATTACAAATATGTAAATCAAATTGTCGACACAAAAATTTAATAAGAATTGTTAGCTTGTCTGCGTTGAAGGTCACAATAATATGCAAAATGTGGGTGCAAGTATTAAAGCTCAAGTATTTTTGAATTTTTAAAATTTGATGTAGTTAAAATAATAATTACAAATAGAAAAAAATAAAGAAACGCGAAAATTGTTCTTAAACAACTTATTAGAGCTTTTAAGCTCAAAAACAAGTATGCTTTCCATTTATTTATTAAATATGATTTCTGCAGTTGTACGGTGAGGGGGCTAGTTCCACTTTTTTTAAAGTAATTTTTAGAGTCAATTTTTTTAAGTAACATTATTCCTTATATTTGCAAAAACTTAGATAAGTTGCACTCTTACATAGACAAATTTTTAGATACAAATCTCTTTTAATAACCCGTTATTATTATCTATATATAAATAGCCTTAAATAAATTTTGTGGTACCATTTTCTCAAAAAGTATTTGACCGATTTCGATTAATTGTATATGGTTGGAAAGCTACAATTGCGGAGATGTGCAGAATATTGTTTTTGTACTGTCCAACACTGCATATTTAAAAATAAAATAAACAAAAAAAAAATGATTTTTCCTTCAATATTTTCAAACAATGTAATTCTTTATATTCCTTGCTAGAGCGTGTTGTATTTGTTTGCCGAATTTCGGCCATTAAGCGATACTAGTTAATATTAAATTGGCTGTTCAGTGTTTTTTTATGCGATATGACTCTCACCAAGGAAGCTCCAGCAAACAAAAACATTATCCACAAAAAAAAACAACTTTGTATTTAACTTGATAATTAAATTGATTCAAAATACACGAACTATTAATAATATTTAATAAATATGCTCATACAAAATAACAATTTTAAGTATTTAATTTTTATCATATAAAAACGTAATTTTAAAAAAACATCAATTTCCAAAATATGTACATATGTACATACATATATGTATGTATGTATGACTACAGTCAAACAAGATTAAAATGAGAGCTACAAGTATGTATGCACTTTTGCTTAAACTGCCAATAAATCTTATCATAGCAAATAAATGTGAAATCACAAAAACAAATAAAACTTGACATAACAATGTGCCTGAGAATATGAGCTTGGAATGTTGATAAATATTCACATCCGATAGTAAATTATTCATTTTCATAATTTCGATAGCAATTATGTATTTGAATTTCAGTGAGAAATTTGTCCCCAATATTTATCAGAATCGAATCAGATAGCCTACTGCACGATACCCACACAAACCCCTATAGAAGGACATGTTAAGATTGTACCGTATTTAATTAATCAATAAAATCAATCACACTGTTACAGCGTTATGTTTATTAATAATTTATAATTTTAAATAAATTTAATTTATTAATCAGTTGAAATTTAAAATCATCTTAAGCGATGCGTGACTTGCCGTCAACTTATTTTTTTTTTTTGTTCATATTGACTTTTTCATAGTGACTTGCACGAAGCGATGTAGCGATTGCAACAAACTGATATGGCCTTCTATTTCATGATACCTTTAAAATTTGCTTGTGTGTTTTTTGAAACCGCACCCTCTTAAAGCTTAAAAATGTTTCGATAAATTAAATTTTAAATAACTCTTCACTTACTTACGAATTGCAGTTCAAAAAGCTAAGGGTTTATTGACCAAGGGTAAAAATGGCACAAACAATTGCTTCGTCACAATTGCGCTGGGTAAAGAGAAATATCAAACATCGGTCAAGGAGAAAGCAACTGAGAACGTTGACTGGCACGAAGAATGTGAATTGTAAGTGAATGCGTTGAAAAAAACATTACGTATTTAAAATTTTTTTTTTTTTTATTCTTAGAAAAATTCCGGATCAAGGTAACAGAGCTGAGCTAGTTTTGACGTGTTTGCATCGAAACAATCTTAGTATAGATGAGTTTTTGGGTCAAGTAACTCTTCCTCTGAATGAAATGGATGTATATGATCGTCCCAGATCAAAGTGGTTCAAGCTCGAAAGTAAGCCTGGCAAAGAGAAAAAGAAAGAGCGAGGAGAGCTAGAAGCCAGAATAACATTCATAGTAAAATCAGGCTCATTAACAGATCTGAGCAAGAAAGAAAAGCATAAGTCTTCCATAGGACAGCTGGCAAATTCTGTTGGTGGAAGTTTGCTTAGTATTGGCACGATTGAGAAGCGTAAAGGTATTAAAAAGTTTGCAAAGTCATTGGGCTCAAAAATGCACTTGAACGGTAAGAAAAAGAACAAAGAAGGTATGGATGCTGATGTTGATTCGACGAGTGGAAGCTTCGCTAGTATTGGAACACCAAACAGTAATCCTGGACTTAGAAGATATGGACAACGTGTTGGTGAAGCGGATCCAGGAGTTATTAGTGAAGATGAAGATGAGTTTGTTTTTGATACTCTGTCCCATAAGAGCTCTGGTAGTTCATTAAACATCCGTGGTACACAATCTTATCAGCGAAATGGCCCATCGCCATTGATTTCAAAGGAAAAGGAAGTCGATACCAGCTTTTACTCTCCAAATTCACCGCCATCCAAACCTCCACGTAATCAAAACGATCAGCAGCTCGACGAATGGGAGTCGAAACTCTATGGAAAGCATCTTGATATAGGTAGTACGGATTCGTTGAAACGTCGCTCTTGGGAAATTTCCAGAGTTCCACTGCCTGCAAATAATGAAGAATCACAACGAGAAACTGAAGTAGTTGAAAAGATCACAGAAGACCCAAAAACATCACAACCAATTCCCAAATCATCGCCAATTCCAGTAGTATATGAAAAACCAAGTCTAGAATTCGAAATGGACGAAAGTACTCATCCATCCACTGCTCCAAACACACCTGTTTTTAAGTCAAAGTCCAAAGAAAGCCTAAGGGATAACAGTCCGTATAGAGGAGCAGATGAAAAACCAACTGCGATGCCTCGCAGTTCAACCATGGAGTGTTTGACCGATAATAACAATTCTTCTCCAGTCCATACTAAAGAAATGGATGCAAGCAAAGAAAAGACTGAGAAAAAACAGCGTTTTAGTAAATTTAAATATTTTAATAAAAAAGGTGAGTTAAAAGGGAAAATCCTTATTGGAAATTTTATGTAAACTGATTTTAATTACAGATAAACACGACTCACAGGATGAACTTTCGTCCATCCCTAAGGTTAACGAAAGAATAATAATTGGGCATGAAAAGTCACAAACTCCTCGTTCGGAGATATCAGCTGCCTTAGCTAAAAAGTACGAGGGGAAATCTAGAGAGGTAAGTCGTAGAGTTGAATATGTTCTTTTATTTTTTTTTTTTTCTAAAAAAGGCTTAGGTACAAAATATAAACACAGAATTTTGTTATAATTTTTCCGAACGAAAAAATGTTCCACATACGCCACAGTGACCCAAATTAAATTATTATTTCATCGAACAATAAATATATAAGCGAAGGAAAAAAAAAAACATTGTATTAAATATACTGTGTATAGTAAAATAAAGGGAGTCTTTTTAAGTATCGCAGTAATTTCTTAACATTTACTATGAATCTAATGTTACATTATACATACATATATTTTAAACCGAATTTTTCTTTTGAAGTGGCCAAGGATATGGATAAGGAAAATAGTGCTACGTATTACTTGGCGTTATTTATAAAAACAGGCTCAATAAAGTGCCTTCCTCAACGTCGTAAAGTAAATTCAGTATAGTGTCTCCTTAGTTTCTCAGGATTTGGCTTCTAAGCCCTTAGAAATAGCAAATTACAATAGTTTTTTTGTCGATTGATTTCTTCGCTGTTGTTGTTATGAGGTATAATACTGGAGGCCAGGTATAAGAAGTCCCATATTTGAAGTTATAGCTGTTCGTTCCGTCCGATTCATGTATTATATTCTGTCTTTATCCACCTTTATATTATATCAAAATCGTCTGCAAAAGCTAGTAATTTTACGCACATATGGAATATAGTGCGACTGTTGTTGGCCGGTGAATTTCACACAATGCGTTCCAAAAAGATGTTGAAGGAATCGTATGAGGTAACACGTCAACCTGGCTAAAATCCTCTTTTAACATCGAAAGTCTCGGTGCAGTCCGTAAAGGTCATGGAACTCCGAGTATTCTCTATTCAGCCATATTTACATATGTACATGCGAGTCTTTAGTTATCATAATCATAAGGTGGCTTCAAAATCAATATAAATTCTTTGATTCTTGGCTATTATGGCATTTTAAAGATTTTTACCAATTTTCGTTAGAGAACGTACCGTCTTTAAAAGTTTTTTTTTTTGTAATAATACCATCCTTTCTCCTTCCTCTCAAAAACCTATAGATATTTGTATGTCATCCATTCATTCTTGGTTTTCAATTTCATGACGATTGAAACATTTATGCCATTATTTGCAAACTGGTTTTCGGTAATATTTTTTTGATGGTGTGAAAATATTATCATTCTTACATAAAATGACTATAACTTTGTTAAGGTTAGTCGTATCAACCGTAAAAACTTGTCAGTTTTTCAATTTTCCGTTCGATATGCTGCCATTTCACCCTTCAGATAAGATTATGTATGCATATGGGGTATTCAAAAGACAATAATTCAATTTAACTTGAGGAAACTTATATTTGCCAAATATGGCCTTTTATTTTATGTGTTTATGTGTAGGTTTTTTTTAGTAAATAAGTAAGATAACAGAAACTCCAATAACAAACAATGAAACAATAGCTGTAGTTATTTAACTTTGAAAACAAGAAATCTGTAAAGTCATACCGTTTTTCTTATCTTTCAGGAACTAATGCTCTTAGCCAACGGTATGGAACATGAAGCTCTTATACAACGCCAACGAGTTAAGGAATTAGAGGATTATCTCGATAATTTATTACTGAGGGTAATGGAAACCCATCCAAAAATTTTACAAAATCCCTACTCACGCACTACATCAACCAAGAGGTATGTTTTTTGTTTTTTTTTTATTGTAAAGTATCAGAAATTTGATCATCTGTTATATAATTTTTAATATCAAATCCTTTGCATGATAGTTAAAAAAAAATTAACAGTACATAAAATAATGAATAAGTCCTCTCCTATATCTATTCTTCAATATAATATAAAACTTTTTACAAAATTTATGAACTTATAAGGGGTTTTCGTTTTAATGTTTTCTTAATAATTTTACTACGTTAAATAATAGTTTTACTAATTATAGTAATTTTATTTATTATGTTTAATAGCTTTGCTATGTGCTTCACGAATGGAAGAATTTGGCTGGCTTGATTTCTAAATGCAAGAAAAGTAAACAATGTTTTCAAATTATATTACTTTTTCATAAACAAGTCCATATTCGGTGTTTTAGCATTCAATATTGGTGTGTCTTCAACCATACTAAAAAATGTTTCAAGACACTAAACACTAAAGTCAAATGATTTCTCAATGTAGAACTGGGGTTTAATGCGCCACATAATATACATACATATACAAACAACAACTGTTATTATGAGTTAACACGTGGAACCATACTGCCGTGTCAAGACAAAACATTTGTCGATTTTTTGGGATGATTTCTATTAACAACTAAATTTGTATCTCGCTTTTTGAGCAATTAAACATTCCAAAACACATTCTTTTTTTTTTATTATTAAAAATAGTTCTTTAACTATTTAAACAAAATGGCAAAACTAATTTTAAAAACCTTAAATTTATAAATTGTGTCATTTTATAAATTAAAAAAAATTTGTACGATTAATTTGTCTTAAAATTAAAAAGAAAAAAGTCGTTGCTTTCATTAACTCTACCAGCAAAATAATACAAAAGGGTCAAGTATAATGTTGAAGTATAAGTAAAATATAGAAAGCATGCCGCACAGTGGTTGCAAGTTGGAAAAAAACCCAAATATTAAAATAATTTGCACACGAAGTTAATATGATTTTTTAAAACTACATACGTTGTAGCCGTGGCGTGATGATTAGTGTAATAGACTGTCATGCCGGAGGTCTAGGTTCCATCCCCAGCCTCGCCACCTAATATTTTTTAAAATAAAACGGCTACTGCCTCTTGCGAAGAATTGACAAAACCTCCAAGAGTATCTCTTGTCATATAAAAGCGCCGCTCACATTATCCGTTCGGATTCGGCAATAAACTGTAGGTGCCCTCCATTCCTGCAGACACGCACACGGTTGAGTTGTAAGTCACTAGGCCTTAGTTCTTCATGAGCTGTTGTGTCATCAAATTTAATTTTAAAATCTACATACATACAAGTATTTCGCCTGATGATGGAGCTATAAAACACTCCGAAACGCGTGGTGTTTTATTAAATTTATTTAAATAATAAAAGTTTTTTAAAAATCTAACAAAATGAAAATAAAATCAAATCGTTTTGTTTTGTTTTTTAAAATTTCTTTATTTCTTCATTTCATGTAATTTAAGCAAAAACTATAATTTAATAATAATTTTTTTTCCATTTTAAGTCAACTTTTCAGAAATAAACCCTCCCCGCTTCACGGGGGAGATTGAATTTTTTGCCCATGAAATTTTTTTCTTAGAATGATTCCATGAGTCATCCTCTAAAATATAATGCACGAATTAGGGGATATCCTGTAAAGTACGCAAAAAAAAAATATTTTTTTAATAAAATGATGGTTAGTGAGCTTATTTTTCGAATCCGGCGAATCAATTTCGTACAATATTGAGAACTGGGGCCTATTTCACCAAACACTTTTCACTTTGCAAATTTTCACCTTTACTTTGCAATTTTCGTTTCACCAAACGCAAATTTGCAAAGAGGAAATTATTAAAATGAAAAGTTTTACTCTTTGCAAATTACGTTTCACCAAACGCAAATTTGCAAAGTGAAAAGTTCTTTTCACTTTGGGCCGGTAATGAATCCCAATATCACGGTGTTGCATCTGTGCAACACCATTTGCTGGACAAAAAATTCTCTTGAAGGTTTTGTTTGTGTAGCGGGATGTATTGACGGTACAATTCACCCATAATGAAAACAACATTATGTCAGCAGGCATAGAAAGCATGCTTTGAAGGTTTGTGGCCCAGATCGGTCTTTATAGTTTATATATGCTGTAAACGTAAGTTGGACAGGCAGCGTACAATGCAATTTGCTTAGGTCGTATGTTTGAAAATATCATCTGCAACAGACAGAAGCGTCTGAAATTTATCCGATGTATGACGATGCTTAGGTTCCAAAAATGCAGTGTTAATAACACCATACTAAGGACAAATTCTGCAGAGCAGAGATTTAACAGGGGTCAATGTCAATGTTTTTTTTTTTTTAATGTGTAATTGGTACAATTGTATCAATTTGGATCAAGTTTTACTTTGCAACTTTGCAAAATATGAATTTAAATGCAAAGTTCTTTTTTAAATTGGTGAAACACTTTTACTTTTTACTTTTCAAAAAAAGTCTGAAAAATTGAAAAGTGAAAAGTCTTTTCACTTTGCAAATTTTGTGAAACACTTCGCACTTTTACATTGCAGGAAATTCTATTTTTGCAAAATTGCAAAGTAAAAAGTGAAAAGTGTTTGGTGAAATGGGCCCCTGGTCTCATTCAAATCACATGCCAAATTTTAATAAGATTGGTCCATCCGTTTAATTTTTTAATAGACTTTTTTCCACTAAGTCCATAGATAGAAACCACTGTGTGCCGAGGGCAAGCATACAAATTATTTCCTGTACAAAAAATTTAATTTACGTTTAATTATGAGTAAATTATAAATAAATTAATTTTTTTGAATTGATTTGCCAAGCATAATTTATAAGTCGGCTACATTTCTTAAGAGTTTAGTCGCTCACTTAAAATAAAGCTTCATTTGGAGCATCCTTTGTCTTCATATTGATGTTCTTATATAATTACTTCAAAGAGGACGTTGATGTTTATTGTGATTTATTATGCTAGTTTATACCAAGTTTCCCACAATTGGGTTTTCTTACCTTAGGCTTTGCCAAAAAATGTGATTTTTTTTTTTTTTAATTTTTTAACAGATATTATATTTTTCATTTTATTTTATTTCAATATTTGATCCATATTTTGATTTCTTTGCATCATCAAAGCAACTGTATACCATAGTGTTACAAGGCCGAGATTAATTGAAAATACTATTCTGTATCTGTCACACTTTCAACTCGATCACGGAGGTAAACAATATTTTTTTTTAAATATTTTGTTGAAGCTAGATAAAGTAGTTTCAGCTGAAGAATTTTTAATTGTTGAGAAATTCTTCAGCCCAGTTGTACAAATATTTGATGATCCACGGATTAAATATTTGGACCACGTTTGTGCAAATGGCCCTTAGACTCATATGAAAAAGTTTGTGGCTTTTATATTTGCTAAAATCCATCTTCTGTTTCCCCATATAAAAGTTTTTCTTTTAAATGTGCTTTATTGCGTCTCTATATATTTATATCATTGTACCAGAGATTAAGCAGATTACCTGACCTTATTCAGACGGGTGTATCGATACAACTGTGGACCTAGCTCAGTTTAAAAAGGGTCTATTTGGTAACTTGAAGTTTCTTACAAATTTTCACAATCTGAGTTTTTTATTTTCATGAGGGTTTTGACAGCAAGTCATAAAAAATTGTAAGAAACAGACTTTTTAAAGTCTGTGTAGCGAAAAAAATGACATGTTTATGTAAATGTATTATAAATTTACTTCTTTTTGTAGTATAATATGAAGCTATTCAAAATTTAGTTGCCTTTGTTTTGATCATATTTCATTTCATCAAACTAAGTAAATCTTTAGTCTTCGAATAATTTTATAAATAGAAATGCATTATATTCAATACAATCAAACCATTGTTTGATGTTTTATAGTTTTAAGAACTTCATCATGAACGGTTATTAAGAATTAACACTCTCATGGTCTATGACGAGGATAAAGGAGGATTAATCTAAAAACACTCGTCAAGTAAGAACCAAAAGTTATTTATTCCGGTGTCGGGTGGATTTTATAACAAAAAAAATAAAACTAATATTCTGACTAACTTATTACTAAGAAAAAACATCAAATAATTTCACTCAAAAATGTAAACATGTATTTATTTGCTCTTATTTTCAGTGGATAAATCAGGAACAACACAAAACGTTATCATATACCAGAAGTTGCCTTCTTAAAGTGCTTGTTTTTGTTTTTTGATAAAAACAATAAAATAATATAAAAAATATCGTAAAGAATAATGTTAAACAAAAATTGTTGAAAATAATTATTATAAAATATTCATTATAATTTAAATTCATAAGCCAACACATAAATAATCCCAAATTTAATAATATTTATTTTTAAACTGCATTTTAATGAAAATTTATATAATAAGTAAAAAGTATTTTATTTTTCAAACCATCACCATTATTTTTGCTTTGAATAATTTAGAAATATTTGATGTCCACTGTATTTGAATATGGGAATTTTGGTCCTGGGCAAGAATAACAACAAAAAAAAAAAAACAATGTACCTAGATTTTTAAAGCTTTTTAAAGAATTTTTTTAAATATACATTTACATAGTACTAAGATTTTTAAGCAAAACTATTCTTTATTTATGTTTATTAATTATGTATTAAAACAAATCCAATAAAAAATAAATAAAATATATAGAATGATGTTTTTGTATTTAAAATTCGGAAATCATGTTATTATCTACAAAACTGAAAAAATTCTTGTTCCTAAATTGTTATTCAACGCTATGAATGAAAAATATAAGAAAACTCATCCAAGTGAAGAACTTTCCAACAGTAAGACTCAATTACAAAAAAATTAATTGGTTGTACTAACTTGTTGTTATTTTAGTTTCAGCAAATCAATTCAACATTTGGATTTGAGCATTATATGATAAACAGACTCCAGAACAAAATATTGTTTGGATGAAATTTCGATAAACTGAGGGAAATAAAATGAATGTTTAGGATTTAACAAGAAACGATATCAAGCTTTAATCCATTCTGAATGAGGTAAGCACATGTTTGTTTTTCTACAATTTCATAAAAATTACTATTAACTATAGTATTTTAGATAGAGCTTGACATAGAAACTAGAACAGTTATAATCAATTATTATAGTCAATTATAATTCTTGAACTTCATTCACATAGTTGCTTTACTTGACAACAAATGAATATTTATTGCAAAAATGTGAATCTTGGGTGCTCTTATAAATGCACTTTTTCGAAATTCTAAAGATTATATAATAACTAGCAGGCCCGTGCTCGCCTTGCTTCGCATGTTTAAATAATTTTATGATTTTAATATTAGTATGAAAAATATTTTTTTTTTTAATAATATTTTTTTTGAAGAGCAATTCCTATGTATTATTAAGTTGCTAACTAATATTCGATTACATGCCCGAGTAATAAACAATATGATAAAAAAAATCGACTTTTTCATTCAAAAACAACAATCCATAGATTATAATTTTAACTTCAATTTTATTTGTTTTTATATTTATTTTTGATGTTTTTATATTTGAATATGTGACATTTCAAACAATTTAGCACTTTTCTTTTATACTTTAATTATTTTGCGGTGAACTATTGTAGATTTTTGAAAACAAAACCAATTCTCAATACAATCAATTAGGTATTTTCGGAGGAACAAACAGACAGACAGACAAACAAACTTTCGCATTTATAATATTAAATAGGAAATATGAATATAAAACGCACATGAATTTTTTAAGATAGTTTTAAAGGTCAGGGTTAAAAGGCTCAAGGACACACACTTAAGGTAACACATGTACAATTACATGTGGCCAATGGGAAGTCCAATTTTCAAAAGTTCGTAATTTTTAGTACTATCTAAAACTAATAATCTTCTTTGTATATGTATCTGTAAAAATGAATACCTTTTTATGTTCGTACGCACATAACTTGGTTAAAAATCATCCGATTTGGTTGGGGATTTTTTGTTGGATTTGTATTGAACCAAATAAACACAATACGAAGATAAAATTTGGAAAATAAGGCCGGAAAAGTCGTGATAACAAGGTTAGGTTAGGTTGTTGGGCTGATAGAGGATCTTGTATCTATCACACCTAGATCAATGTAGATCCCTTGTGATACCCTGGAGGATTGGACGCTCCTAATAATATTACTAATTTAACCTATAAGTTTTCATGGACCATCTAGCCATCTAGAGACATTGATGAATTTCGACAGTTGCACACCAGATAAGTTGGGAGCTCTTCTAAGTTATTGAAGAAGTAGCTTCCTAGATGTTTATTTCTTAGTTGCGAGAGTGCTGGGCAGTGACACGGGAAGTGAGAAGAATCTTCATGTGCTTCTTCATCGCCGCAACCTCTGCATAGATCATCCATGCTGAGCCTCAGTTTTTTCATGTGGTACTTCAGCGGATTGTGTCCACTAACTGTACCTACGAGAGAGTATAGTTATTTCTTATTTAGCGTCAGGATCCTATCTGTCTTCCCCTTGTCGAAATACGGCCAAAGTTTTTTGGTATTCGTGCAGGAGTCGAGTAGGGTCCACCTTACATTTGTTTTCTCAAGAGTTTTCTTTTTTTTTCACAATCTGTTTGAACGAGCAGATTGGTGCAAATATGTTTAGTTCAGCTTGGTTTGGATCAATTGATTATCCATTGTTTCTGAATTGTTTTTTTTTTTTTTTTAACGGTCTTTCTACATTGCCGATAGAGCTTTTTAACAAACAGCAATAGAACTCTGTCTCGTTCATTTTTTAATCTCAAACTAAAATTCTTGGCACAATGACATGTATTTGTTTGTTTTATTTTGGAGGCAAATAGATATTTGGAATTGTTTTTTTCCTTTTTTTTTATAGAAAAGATGCAAGTAAAAATTTTTTTATACTTAATATAAGACATTTTAACCTTTTTATGGCACAAAAAAGCTAGATTTTTGTAACTAAAACTAGCCCGCCTTTTTTTTTTTCTTTCCAATTTCATCTTTCATTGTGCCAAGTTTTTGCTGTCATTTGAAACTGACAATTTGGTAGAGATCTCTATTGATACGAATTGGTAGTGTATCGAAACAGAAGTTTATTGTGAGAGTCGTTCTGTACTGTTGTTATTTTAAAAATCTTAACTTAAATTTAACATCTTTATGTATTAATTTAATCAATTATAGGTAGTTCATACAAACATTGAAAGATTTTTTTTTTGACATGGATTACAGGTCTTTCTTGGAGGGTCGGGTGATATGTAGCGAAAAGAGGACCGTCACGAAAACATGTACCGCTCGCGCCCTACTGCTCAGTGACTGTTTGCTCTACATACATCCTACATACATACCAATCGATAGATAAAGATTGCGCAAAGGTTATAGGGGAATTGTTTTATAGCTATCGCCTCATAGTTTCAGGTGATGAGTCATCGCGTTGGGGTAAATTGCAGCTAAATTAGGAGTACTCAAATTAATTTGAGCTCAATTTCCTCGGATATATAAGTGCCACTGACGTCATTGATATCTCATTCGAAAGGGTTTAAAAAAGGGCATCCTTTCCGCGTATTTCCCATATCGTTAATTCACGTTATAGCACATAAGACATGTAATCCATGTTCGGTAGGTGCCACAAGGGAAATCTACCAAGGGTATTTTTTTAAAATGATTTTTTAAAAAACTGTTTTTTATTTCAGTATTTTGATCCTCTTCAACATTCAACTTAACAGAAGTATTTTTATATAGAAGAAAATCCTTATTAGGTTCTTGAACTAACACGATTTTAAACCTACTCGCCTTCTTATCTCTTTTTTATTTTTTTTATTTAAATCTGATTTGAAAATCTTTCGGTCGTATTTATAATTGTTGTGCTGTCTAACTAAGACAACCGTCTAAGTTACAAATAAGAGATCTAACTTTTTTATATAACTTTGGACAACGAAATCGATTGTCTAAACCTTGACAGATGCAATATTTTTTTTTTTTGTTTTATTAAATAAAGCATATTTCCGTCCGTTTCAAAATACTTAGACAGTCAGAAATCTAATAAATACGACTGTTAATTTTGATTGCTATAGATTTTAGTAAATATAAGGTTAATTTTTTTTTCAATTTCAATATCGAAATATTCTCATTTGGCTAGACTAAATCGTTTTAATAAAAGTTATTTATCTCAAAAACGGCTCCAACGATTTTTTAAAATTTTTTATGTGAACTAGTAGATAGTGATATAGTTTATATTTCAGTGAAAAAAAAATTACCAAAAACCGTTATTAACGGTACCTGCCATAGAACCTTTTTTTTAATTTTCGATTTTATCATTAACCGCTAAACCGATTTTGATCATAATTTTTACTTAGGAGGTCCTATCAAATGTGAATAATACTGCATACAAATATTTTCAAAAAAATATTTTTTGGATTTTTAAAAAAAGTTCAAATTTTTTTTTTTTTTGAAAAATCATTTTTTTTAATTGAATTTTTATGAATATTTTTAAAATTATGGTCTTAGCTGTATATTAGTATATTCGTAAAAATGGCATACCAAATTTTTTTTTTTATATATAAAAAATTATTTTTTTAAGAAAACTGCTCCAAAGATTTTAAATTTTTTTTTTTTCTGCAAAAATTCACATTTTTTCAAGAGGTTAGATGGCGTTCTTCATTCTGAGATTAAAACATTTTAAGTACTTATTTTATCAATTTAAAGAACGTATTTCATGCTTTTTTTTTCATATTCAAATTTCCGCTCTTTAATTTATTAAATGGATAAATACATATATACATACATATATAATTATTAATCAATCTTTAAAATTCGAAGAAACTCTTACTAAAAGAGCAAGTTCATGCGACCCAGTCGTGCATTTTATTTGTGTATGATATCGGACCTTTATTTTTAACTACGATACCTGTGAGTATCATCACACATTAAAAAATTCATTTTCATGATCGTACATACCAATAACTAAGAGCTAAATTGCTATTGTATTAGATACCAATCCCTCTATAGAATGAAAAAAACATCAAACAACCCCAAAATTAGAAAAAATACATAATCCATGATCTTAGATTGTTGTTTCTATAACCTTCATTCCAAACCCACGATTCTCCATCACGATTAAAGAATTCGTGATTTGGTTAGAATGATGATGAGGGATTGTTGTTGTTTGGTAAAAAACGTCATCAACGATCATGTTTAAAAAAAAATCAAGAGTTCACGTTAACTTTAAGAGAAATAATTTAAACTAAGAGACAGAAAATCTGAGCCGCTCGTTTAGCAATAGCAAATTCGGAAACCTTCATTAGTTTCTGTTTCTGTAGAAGCGTCTGCTGGCTGCGGCAGTAGGATTGACTGAATAATATAGGATGCCGAATTCCGATTCGAAGCCGATGCACAAGTGTTGCTGGTATGGCGAACAATTTCTAATGTCAGTCTCACAGTAAACGTGAACGAATCAGGGTCCGCGCGACGCTACGCAACGAACAAAAAAATAAATCCATTTTTTTTAAATTTAATTTTATATATTTTTTTTTTTTTGTATTTTTAAATTGTAAGTTCCTTTTCGTTAAACAGATTTATTTATGTTCGTCCAGATTGTGTACATAAGTGGGGTGGTGGGGAGAGAGAGCTAACGAGTGAGCGAGTGATGTGCGTTTGACAAGAGAACGAAGTGAAATTTTACGTTCGCCCTTTTTTTCGAAAACCATTAAATGAATGACTGCCATTGTTTCTGTTTCTGTTTTTGTCGGTTATAGAATTGGTATAGTGAGACAAATTATAAAAAAAAATGAAAATTTATTAACTACTATATGAGCTAAAATGATTCTATCATAGATGCTATTGGCGTGTAAACAGAGCATTCTATTGATAAAAATTGTGATAAATTTCGTTACATAATAAAAAATAAAAGGAAGTAGACAATATCAATATTGTGGATACTTCTAATTATTCTCCAAAGTGTTTTTTATGTGCTTTAAATTGAAAAAAAAAACTGTATAAATTCTGATAGTGCATTAATTCAACGACTATGAAGAACAAAATAATCAATATGAGAATGCGGACTTTTGAAATTTACCTTAGCGTTGCGGGACTTTGTTTCTAGTTTTTCTTTTGCATTTGTCTATCGGAAAATTCTCGATTTTCTATAATTTCGATTTAACGTAGAGTAATTTTTCTATTTTTATAAACCAACAACGATGAACTCTTTTCTTACATTTTTGAAATTCTTATACGAGTTTGTTCGTCTCCTGTCTCCTCCCACCCCATTTACTCGTACCTATCAATCGTTTGATGGATTGTGTTTTTAATGAAAGAGAAGTGCTCGTACATACAAACGTACATGCCAGCTTGGTTTCCTATTGCATCTTTTATCTTTTTTTATATTTTGGCTCACAAATAAATATAATAATTTTTGTATCTTTATAATTCGTTTCGGCTCAACTAACTGATCTTGTTTTGTATGCAATTTAGTTCGAATGTATAAACAACTTCCCGCTGTTTTCCTTCCTTTCTGTGTGTCTCTCAATCTACTATAAAAATTAAAACGAAGCAAAAATAATAATAAAAAAATACAAGAAAAAAAAAAAAACAAAACGAAAGAACAAGCGAGGAAAATGCATAAACCATAAAGCAATATAGCAACAAAAAATTAAAAAAAAAAATCACTTCTCGGCTAAACACGACAGTGCAATTCTTTCAAGAGGAAACGAGGAAGTTCTTCAGATCTAAGATCCATGCATTCGGATAAGATCGATGATGATGATGCTGCACCAACCCACGACCAAAAGACACAAAAAGGTTCGTATTGTAACATCATTCGTAACTCTATCCGGCTACAGATACTTTTTGCATATGTTGAGATTATGTTTATTTTAAAACATTCGTTATTGTGGGCAGATAACTTGTTAACTGTAACAGGCTTTTTTGTTCCGAGGTTTACCTGAGGTCTCGAAGAAAATTTATTGATCCCTTTGCCTTTGTTAATATACCTAACATGCAAGCGCCTAAGCCACAGTTGACCAGCTTAACAATGAGTCGTGGTTTTGTTAAAGCGACTGATGGAGAGTATTTTGTTCTTTGCAAATGCAATAAACTGGTTTTTTTTTCAGTTGGGATTCTTTAAATAGGTAGGAGGCAATTATGGTGGATAGAAAGTGCTGAAGTGGTGGGCGATATCTACAAGTATTTATTAGCATATGCACAATAGATAGGTTTTGTCTAATAGGAAAGCAAAACTCGTTTAAGGTTAAAAATAGAAATTTAAACGTAGGTACATCTAGGTTGGGCGTACTTGCTTTTAATCAAATTGTAGAATAAGTTTTCAAATAAAGATCTAGTATTCATTTAATAGAAACTAAGTCAAAATAAACTTTGTTATATGAACATAAAGTCTTGTCTTCCACAAATTTTATAATCAGATTTCTCACAGAATTTAAAAATTACATACAAAAGTTTTTGAAGATTCTTACAAACAAACTTTTCAAAATATTTTGAAAGTGGTAAGAACAAAACCAATTTTTAATGCTTCTATTTAAAATCAAATTTGTACTAAAATCAAAAATCGAAAATTATTTCCCCATTCAAAATATCAATCTTAAATACTGATTTAACTTAAAAATGAAAATAAGATGTGGTAACTATTTGGTAAAGAATGTAAAATGAGACTCTATCCTTAGGCAGGGCGCTCACTGAAGTAGAGTGGTAGTGGAATAGCGAGTGGCAGTGAAATAGTGAATATTTGGATTGTTTATGGAGTGGTGGCGAAGTGATATGAAAGTGATCTAACGCGCAGGCGCACTGAGGTAGCAAACTACATATGGTGCCACTCATACTTAAGTCAATAATCACAAGCATCTTGTAGAATTAAAAAAAATCTATTTCGTCAGCACTCGCTTGCCACTTAAAAATTAAACATGTTCGAAATAAGTGGCACCAGACTGGCACCACACCACCTTCAAAATATCTTGCAACTCCACTTTGATGAGCGCGTCTTCATTTGTTTACAAATGTTTTATTAATTCCACATGCCACTCAGTCACCACTCCACTTCGTCATCACTTCAGTGAGCGCCCTGCCTTAAAATTATCTGGTTTAAATTGGAGTTTAATATTTTAGTTTACTAAACATATCGCACCGTAGACAGAATCAATGTAATGAAGTTACTCATGTCATAGTTCTTTTCCGTGAGACCCGGCAGAAATTGTTTCAAACGAAAAATATTTCACCTAAATTTTTTGGTTATCTGAAATCTTTGAAGGTTACAGGGAGTTAAATTAAAATTTCATTTGGGACTATATGTACGCGAAAAGTGGAATTTCCAATCTTTGTCAAAAAAACTTCTAAAAATCTGATAAAATGATGCTTGGAAGTTTCTATTGGAATGTGCCCTTGTAAATAAATTTTCCATGGAAATTGGGATGTCACTTGATTTACTTTTTTTGGGTGAAATTTATTCCGGTAAAGGTTCACGGAAAAAGTTAGTTATAGTTTTAATTTTTTTAAATTTTAAATACTCGATTTCATTTGGAAAAAATTCCGAAAAGAGTCCATACAGCCCACCTGGAAAAACAAAAAAAAAAAAAACATTATTTTGTACCAATACCGTGTTAACTGGAAATTACCTATCAATATTTTTTTATGATTGTAGGATTTTTTGTTACGAATTTTTTAACAGTTATAAAGCTACATATTTGTATTTAAAAAAAAAGAATGTTTTTCGATTGGTTTACTGGTCAAAAAGCTTTAGTTGTCAATAAAAGCCATCCCAAGGATTATAAATTTGGCCTGAGCCGAAAAAAATCGTCAAATGTCAGATACGTTAATTTCAGTTAATACGACAGAATACTTATCTTGATACGATAAAATATTCTTACAAAAGAAGCAAACTATCCAATCTAGATACGCTCGTTTCTTATATGAAAATATTTTATCTTATCGAGATTTATATCGGTAGCGGAACTTTTACTAAAGTGTGGATCTAACTTTGCTTTCATTTGAGTATACCTATGTGTCGTTCCTCTCATTCATAACGCGTGCATTTGAATTTCTTGAGTTACATCTATATTGGATTATAATAATTTAGTGTTGAGGCCGCTAAATATGTAAGTCTTATTTGATGGTTCCAAGACAGAAACTCACAGATTTGGGGCTAGAGTGCCCGCTTGCTCCATTTTGTCTCCAAGTATAAATATCCTAAGCAGCCTAGATTTCAATGATTCAAAAACTCAAAGCTGATTACTGAAAATTTTTGCTTGAGCGACTATCCAATGTCCATATATGCATCGAGGAAACTGGGAAAGCTTTCTATTATTGGTATATGCATTAATGTGCCGTGGCATGCATATTTGCTATTCGACTGGAAATTAAGGGAAAATTAGTTCAGTACTGACTGTTTTGTTGTTTATTTTGCAAAAATTAACAATTATGCTTTCCAGTCATTTTCCAATAAAATGTACCCATTGGGTTCGTTCAGATCACAGTACACAAATCTAAGGTAATATCTTGCGCAGGTTGTCAGAAATAAAAAAATGGTTGCTCGAGTGCTCCCAAAAACTTCAAACCGCAATATTAAAAAACAACTACAAATATCGAAATTTGACATGTAAATGGGCACTGGATCCACAATTTTTGTAGATGCGCGGAAAAGAACAAAAATAAAAACGCTAATGATATTACCTTTAATATATATACCGTGCGTTCAGATGACATAGGGGACTTGAAAACTAGGCAAGTTTTTAGTTTCTGATTGGTCAGATGTCAAAAATATGCATTCTAATCTAGGCAAATTTTATTAAAAAATGACTGGAAAGCTAGTCGAGAAAGTCAAGTGCATTTGTGTCAGAATATCAGCTGATTATCAGCCGATCGGAACGAAATTTTCTCCGATTTCTACGAAATGTACGAATTTTGTATCACTGTAGCCGTTCCGATAGGCCAATCGGACAATTCTACGAAAACAAATTTAATGTGCGTTGAAAATTTAAAATTCGTGCGTTGCATGTCGATGAAATGTCAAAATGGCAGCAACGCATCACGAATTCATGCGATGTATGAAGATATTTGCTTTCCGATTTCCCTGACAGAAAATTTGAAGTGGAAAATTTCCCTTAACAATACGATACGATTCGTATACCTTGAACAGAAAAAATCGTCCAATCGGAGGTTTTCTCCGATCGTACATTTCTACGAACGGATACGATAATAGGGCTGTATGTTTTGTTATTAAAAAGCAAGCTGAACTTTATTCGTCCAAAACTTTTTTTTTCCACGATTATCTTAACAATTGATTGAAGAGGTTATTTTTTTAAATATTACGGAGAAGTCTTACATAATTTATAAAATGTATCATTGGTAAGAAAAGTAAACAAATATGTAATATTACAAAATTCCTAACTTATTTGTGCGTTGTGTGAGCTGTGAGGTTATTCTCTAAGAATCTCCCTATCAACAGAAGGCATAGGTTTGAGGTAAAGTTCGTAGTTTGGCGTTAATGACATCTCTAGTTTCCTAGTCAAATTTGCGTTCAACAAACGTAGTTGACTACATATGAACGTATCCATTGATATAAATTTGTAACTTTACCCAGTTTGTTAATGGAACTATTCACAATGGATCTTAACTCCTCCACATCTCCACAAACTGTTATAAAGATCACAGAACTGAAATAAATCTTTTGGCAGGGAAAGTTTGTTAGTATATCATTATAAAAATACATTTTATATTGATACCTTAACTCGATTTAAAATAGACTATTAAACTCTTAGCAGATCTCAACAACGTTTAAGACACAAAATATTCATTTGGGAAGGCAGGGCTTTGTTGAATACTTATAAAAAAAAAAGCCATTAGTTTTTATAGCATTCAAAACTGTCAGCTCTGTTATCTATTTTGCTTGCTATAAAATAGATCCAAATATATATTGAAAAACATACCTCCATACCAAAGCAACATTATAAACCCTCGACCGACGATCACATTCCATAGATTCTGTAACCCATTCCGGTCGTCAACAATCAGTTGTCATTAAGATTCATATAACTACGCCACCTGAATAATAACTAACTCATATACTCGTAAGAAATCTACAATACTTATTATGATCGTCAAACCGACCGACCGACCGACCGTAAGATCCTCAAGATCATTTTATAGAAAGACAAATATGTACCTACACATAATGAAGCTTCTTCCTCAACCATGTTCAATTTTTGTTGAAAAGTTCACGAAGAAAGTTTATAAAAATAATTGTTTACAACTCAACCGAAATTAATAGTTAGTAGGCATATTATGTTTTCTCATAAACAAACCAACTTAATTGAACTAAAACTGTCGTTTTTAAACAGGGTGTTTCTGATTCTTTCATATTTAAGCACTTTAAGAGCATAGTCGAAGTAAATGAAGTTTAATTGTTTCAATAAACATTGAATGTAGTTTAAAATAGATACTAAGGAAGGGCTAGCAAGGGTTACTATCAAAATTTGCTAGGCCCTCGCCAGTTATGGGCCATTTTGCCTCGAGAGACAAAGAAATTTAAAGAAAAGTTGGATTTTCTATGATTTCTTCCGCTTACTAGTCCTAATCCTATATTCTAACCACAGGGTTTTTTTTTCTCAATACGAAAACACAATGTTAAAAATGAATAACTTTATACCTACTTTAATTTTTCATACCATTGTATGATGGCTAAAGTTTGTGTTTTATAGGGGGTGTTGCTGATGGTATAAAAAAAAGAACTTAACGGGGCCTCCACTTACCTTGCAAAAACTTGGCATTTTTCCAGCAGGGAGGTAGACTTTATAGAAGGTTGAGTTGATAATAAATTGCAACAATTGTTCAACATGATTGTTTTGCGAATATCCCCATCCCATACATTGGATTAATATACAGCGTAACTGCCCTAGGAGTTTCTTCAAAGATCTGATATTCGACTTGAAGAATTATTCTATTAGTATTTGGCATTCCATTCTCTTCAGGTTTAGCTTTTTTAAGTTTTTCTTCAAAATGAAGCTTCCTGTTGTTTTGTGGTGTAATCTTCGGGACTAAGGAACTTGTTATTTTCTACAATCTCAACTGACTTCCCTCTAAATATCTTAAAATTCATAATTTTCACGGTGCATTCCCTCTTTTAAAAATCATGGCCTACAATTCCGTACGGTTTATTGTTAGATTCCAAATTTTTCAGTAATCTTCAAGTTTCGTTATCATAATCTGTAGTTTTATATACATAGTACGTGGCGTAATGGTTGGTGCGTTGGATTGTCATGCTAGAGGTCTGGGTTCAATACCAGCCGTTTCCACCTTAAGTTTTTTTTCAGAGCTATACCTCTTGCGAGGAAGTGACAAATCTTCCAAGAGTATCTCCTGCCACGGAAAAGTGCCGCTCACCTTAGCCGTTCGGATTCGGCAATAAACTGTAGGTTCCTTCCATTCCTGCAGACACGTACACAGGAATGGTTGAGAGTTGTAAGTCACTAGACCCTGGTTCTTCATGAGCCGTTGTGCCGCCAAATTTATTTATTTATTTTATCGGCTAAAAACACAATTTCATAGATTATTATTTTTATCTTTTTCTGATAATAACAATTGATTAAAAGCAAACATTTTCATCTGAAAATAAAAAAAAATAATTTTATTGTCATCAACTTTTTCGTTAAAAAAATGTCGGAAACTGCCCATGCGACTTATTGTTTTTTTTTTTTTTTTATCGGCCCTATCGGGGCGGAATTCTCCGATTTCCTACGAATCGGAGACATTTTTCTGATCGGAGAACTACCTCGAAGCAAAATGTCTCCGATTCGTAGGAAATCGGAGAGAATTCCGCTCCGACGGTTACCTCGATAGGGCCGTATATTACGTTCGGAGCTTTTTTGACTAACTGGCTGAACAGAATGGTGACGGAGACGGAACTGGAGCCGGAGCTGGAATAGCTGTCAAAATATTGAATATACGCAAATTCAATGCTGCGAACACAACGGAAAAAAATATTGTGGTTATTTGTATCGCGAAAAAAAATTATTTATTAAAAGTAAAATTATTGGAAAGAAAAAATTTTAATTCTGAGCTTGTACACAAGAATGTTCTTTTGTTTTTCTTCAAAATACTTTCAAAGCTGTACAGCTGCATTGTGGGCACGTAAAAAAAAAATAACGTACGACACCTGACAGTCTGACAGCTCTTCCAGTTGCGTCTGCGGCTCCAGTTCCAGCATTCTATTCTGTTCAGGCAGTAAATCGTAGACAAAATATGGGAGTCTTCGCTTCGACTTAACCTTCTCTAGTAGGTATCTGCTACTTAGCTCTCTTTCAAATATGGAAAATTGGCCAAAGTAATATGTTTATAAATCTCCCCTATATTTTCCAACAAATTTTTCTGAACTAAAGAAAAAAAAATATTTTAAATCTTAAACAAGAGCTAGTGCACATGAGTCCCAGTCTCAAATTGCTGTTCGTTTTCATTATTGTTTCTTAAAAGTTAATGATTCACCCACCAAATTCTATTGTCGGTGAAGTCCTTTGATATTAAATGCAACGCAAACACTGGGAATGTGAGATAATGAATAAATTATCTTTTTGAATGAAACAACAACAACTTAAGTGTGCTGCCACCAAGTTAAGCCTGGATTTACAACTAATTGACGAGTGCCACCTTAATCATTAGACTTCGAGGTGGCCATGTCACTTGGAAAATAGCTGTACATTCAGTCTTAACTTAGTGTTAGCACACTTAAAAATGTTCAATGTTTGTCGATGTCAGTCTGTACTGCTGCATGTACATTATGTTTATTATCATTCAAAAAAAAATACCCTTGATAAGTAGACATCTTATCCAATTTAATACCTACGTACAAATAGCCCAGGAAAAATGTAAAAAAAGGGGAGTCAAGATTTTCAAACGCAATAATCTTTATTTTCGCATAAGGAATACTGCCTTGAAGTCCATTGTTAAAATTGATAAATTAAAATTCTCCGATTTCATACGAATCGGAGGATTTTTGCTTCGAGGTGTTTTTCCGAACGTCTGTTCGGAACATTTTTTCGAAATTATGGAACGCACACGGGTGTTTTGCGTTGCATTGTGATGAGGTGCGTCTTTGAGTGACATTTTTATCAGATTCATAAGGATTTCTTCCGATATCCTCCGACATCGCGGAGAATTTTCCGCTCCGACGGAATACCTCGATAGGGCCGATGGTAATTGAAAAGAAAAAAGAGAATGACAAAAATGTTGGTTTTTCGCATAAATGTTATTGATCTCATAAGAATAATCAATAGGATAATTTGATCCAGTAGAGCTAATGGCTTTGCATTTACCAATGTTCAAGCTTAAGCAATTAATATTACCTACATCAATTTGCAACTTCGTCAAGATCTAATTGAAGTCTAAGACAATCTCTAGTTGAAGTGATTTGTAGATATAATTTCATATCATCTGAAAAAAGAAGACATTGCATGTTTAATTACTTCAGGAAGATCATTTATAAAAAGAAGAAAGAACAACGGTCCTATATGGGTTCCTTGCGGGACACCTGAATAATTGAAGATTTGTTTGGATAGTTGTGAGCCAATCTTTACATATTGATATCGCCCTGTTAAATAGTTTTGAATCCATTTGAGAATGTTAGAATGTAGTTGAAGTTGAAGTTTCTTAAGTAAAATATTGTGATGTACTCTATTGAATGCTTTAGAGAAATTTGTGTGGATGGCATTAAGTTGACCTCCACGTAAAAATGGAACGACCAGTAACAAAACCATGTAATAAAACCATTTCTGCGCTTCTCTTTAACTCTCTTTAACGAGTTCGAGGTCACTGAGAAGACGCATTTTTCCGAACTTAAATACAAATCAAATTAAATCAAAAATGGCAACCCAAAATACCACAAATCAACCTGCTATTATTTGAGACACCCTATATTAGTATTATTTTAAATGTTGCTTGGGGGTAAGCAAATCATCACAAAAAAGTGCGTCCATCCCGCTCCCCCGTGTCGCTCTTACTTGTTTTTCTACGGGCGGATAGGCACAATTAAACTATTAACATAATGCAAGTTTATACGTCGCTTCATTGTGTTTTTCTTTTTTTATAATAAATTAAATTAAACCACAGTTTTCTTGGAAGTTGTAAAATTTGTTGATTATTGGCAAAATCTAAGCCGTTATTGGAATGGAAAACAGAGATAAAGAGCTACAGATCACATATGTATGCATTCTTATGGGTAAATCTGGTTGATTAATAAGTATAAATGACATTGCACCCATGAGGGTCATAAATCTACAAAAAAAAATCATCCCCAAAATTTACCACCATACGGATGGTCTCTAAGAGCTCAAGTCCGATTCCCCGTTAACTAAACTAAGTTTGATGTGTTATTCAATTGAATTTCATTTGGGTGCTTGGCTACGTCATAATAAGCTGACTGAAGCTAGTAGATATGAATATACGACAACCCTAATTTCATTTTTCCCGTCGTCGTCGTGTCATGTTGTATTGTTGTTTTTTTTACGAATCCAGAGGTCAAAAATTTACGAAAATTACGCACGTAACTTGCAGCACCACTGGCAGAGCCAGTCTCTTCCACATCACATCAGTGAGTGGCAAATGGCAACATTGAGTATAGTTCTGTTAATAATCTAACGATAATTATCATAACATACTTCAACGCAACATACTTCCGTTTCGGAACGTACGGTTGTACATAGCTTCAGCGTGGCCACTATACGATTCGATACGGGTGTACATGATCGCCATTCTAGCCAATTTGCCTGCTTTAGGTGAGTCCAATTGAACAGCAGCAATTGCATGCACCTCTTTATACCGTCGCGGTCGCCATCACCATAAAAAATATTATAAGCATGACAACGACGACGGACGATGCTTAAAAGGGGGAACTTGCTTCAAATAGAAGCGGGAAATCAACAGGAAGAAATATTTAATTAAAATTACCGCGCGTGTTCCATAGATCGAGCAAAGAACGAATCGAATCGAAAAGCGGGATGGCAATAGTGTAAGCAAAACCAGGCCCGGATACATAAGGTTAGGCAGTGGGTGTTGTTGTACTTAGAGTAAGGTTGGCTGAACTTTTACATTTGTTTTTGTCTTTTACGTAGTTTATGTAGTTAAATATAGTTACATACATGTGGTTTACCTAGTTAATGAAACTAATTGTAGCAACCCTAGTTTCAAACGTCAGATGGTCTGTCAGCTGTCACTTTGAAAATTGAATTTTAATTTCAAATCGAAGAGAAGAGAAAATTGCGATAATAGGGACAAAAGGACGGAAAAATTGTTTATGTTATTCTTGTTATGCCGTTTTGTTTTTATTTTCAAAATTCTTGAGTCTGGTTTGTTGAAATTGTAGTGTTTTTCTGTATTAACTCTGATGTAGCAGACGTTACAAATTGTAATAAATTAGGTGTGTAGTTTATTTAATTTACTACGCGTAGTTAATTATGTAGAAAATGTATAGTTGAGTTTATTGTTGGCGTGTATGAATTAAAAAAAAACAACAAATATTAAAAAAAAAATTATGTATAATTTTTTTTTACTGAATTAAAATATATCTGTAATCTGTTAATTTCGAATGAATTGATGATGTTCTTACTTTAAAGAATATTTTGTTACTTTCAAGATTATGTATCTTTTCAACTCGTAATTTGAAAAAGGTCCTTATTGGAAAATTCGTCGGAACGAGAAATTCTCTGATTTTATACAAATCGGAGGATTTTCTGTTCGATGTGTCCTTCCGAACAGTTGTAAGAAATATTTACTTCCACATTTAGGTGTACAAGCCAAGCAGTATTGTGTACTTATTGCCGGCCGGTTCAAACTGCTAGATTGAGAGGTTATTTAAAATAAATCAGCAAGTGAAATAAACGGTCCCTGGAACTAATTTTGTTTATCGCAAATATTCACACTTGTTGAGTTAATTAACTTGATTTTCCTCAGACTTGAACAAAAAGGAAATGTGTTAATTGAACTCTATTTCGCCATATTTAGAAACTTTGTTTTGTAGTAAATCTCTTTAATATTTTGGAAAAGCAAGAATTTCATGCCTATTATGGAATTCGCAATACTGGGCTCGTGTGTTCCATAACACGAAGAAGTTTGTGTGGAGCTTAAAGCTCAGAGCCCAGTAAGACAATTCGATTTAACGATCATCGCTTCTGCATTAACTGTCTATAATATCTTTACCACATGTAAAGCGAAATATAGAGAGAGCAAACGTCAATCTGCGCCCTTTAATAGAGACAGATAAATTACTCAGCCTTATCATCGTACCCGATCTGAACGAAATTTTTCCGATTTCTACGAAATGTACGAATTTTGTATCATACTAGCCATTCCGAAAGGCCAATCGGACAGATCTACGCAAAAAAAAATTAATGTGCCTTGAAAATGTCAAATTCGTGCGTTGCATGTCGATAAAATGTCAAAATGGCAGCAATGCATCACGAATTCATGCGATGTGTGAAGATATTTGCTTTCCGATTTCCCCGACCAAAAATAAGAAGTGGAAAATGTCCCGCAACCATACGATACGATTCGTATACCATCGCCCATGTTCTGCATTTCGGACGAAATCGAATTGAAATCGATTTTCAATTTTACGTGAAATGAAATTCCATGTTCTACAATTCGTTCTTTTTCGAAAATTTCGCAATCACTTTGAACTGTCAAAATTTAAGGAGCATCCATTTTTAATTGTCTTATAAAGTAAAATTACACTGCAGATGAAAATGAATTCAATATTATTTGCACTTTAAATGAAAAAAAGGAAGCGGAACTCTATAGAAAAAATTAGACGAACAATTTTGCTAGAAAAATTTAACCAATACATATTAGATTTGGCTGACATAGCGTGAGTTATATATTGTTTATTCTTACTTTGTTGAAAGTTTTAAAGGTAGTTCCAGATTCAGAAAACAAAAATATAATTTTACTTACACTTTGCACCAATAAATCATTAAACTTACTGCAACCGGGTTAATTCTACAACAATTCACAAAGCATCAACAAAGTGGATTGAATACGTTCAGAAAACGGAATGAACCGAAATGCAGAACATCAGTTTTCGTTTTCGAATTTTTAATTCACAATTAGCTTTTCTAACGAATCGTGGAACACCGAAATTCACTTCCGTCATTTGAAATCACAATAAGTGGAATGCAGAACATGGGCGCATGAACAGAAAAAATCGTCCGATCGGAAGTTTTCTCCGACCGTGCATTTCTCCGAACGGATACGCAAGAAAAACTCAACTCAGGATTGCCATCCATTACATAGGCACATAAATAAATGCTTTAGAATTTTAAGTCTTTTTGTTGTCGTATGAATTGAAAACACTTTAATGCCTGAAAGTCAAAAAGTTTTTAAATAGTAAATTACTTTGATTTGTTTATAATCGATGATATCTTGTAATTTGTTCATTCAAAACAACTTAATAATTGCAAATAGATTGTAATAACATATTTAAGTGTATGTAATCCCAAACCTAAAGTTATCCGAACAGATTTACTTAAACCAACACCCTTCCCATCTCTACGGAGTTTTCGCTCCGCACCTGAGCTTCTCAATATGTGCGATCGGCCGCACCGCAACTATCATCAAATTGTGTTTGCGCGGAACGGCCATCGTATAGCATAATTTCAAATTTTGTATTTCCCTGTATATTCTATGCGTCCGATGTTGAACTTTTTTAATTAATTCAATGTTCAGTCGGAAATAGTTTTATAGCTGTGTCTCTGAAACAAATTATACTTCGAAGCCGTATATGAAGAGTCCAACTACCTTTTGGGTGGTTTGAAGCTAAAGCGTTTGCGCAATTTCACTTCCAAAATGGGAAATCCTAAGACCCTAGGTTTAGTTTAACGTATAGAAGCGCGCGTAACTTTATAACAGCCTTTAACTACCTACATTTGAGTAATTTATTCATATTTCTTAATTTTCTTTTAACCAAACAACAATAGATTATGTTACAACATACGTCAAATGGAGGAGGACGTAGAGTGACATCAGCACCGGCAACGGCTTACCTGGCAGCTGTGGTGGTGATATTCTTAACGACAACATGTTCCTCATGCGAAGGGTCTCCTTGCCAATCGTTCCACTGGTGGGATCCATTTCAGGATAAATGCATTCCATGCACAGAATGTTCGGGTCAAAAAATTGTTCTAAGACCCTGTCAATTGCACAGAGACACGATATGTGGCTCAATATATGATCTAGAAATTGATTGGATGCTTCTGGCGAAAACTGAGCCAAACTGGAAGGAGGTATAAATGATCGTGTTTGAATTTCGAAAAAAAAAATTAAATATTGTGTTTTTTCTTTTTATAGCGTCGAAAGGAAAAGATTCTACTTGTCGAAAATGAAAATAGCCATAATCAAGAAGAGAACCTCGAAATCGACTGGCAGTTGATGTCTCTCATTCTAGTGGTTTTGGCTTGTCTGGTGTTCTTCATCGCAGCCGCCTGTATTCTTGTACAACACTTGCGACAATGGCGACAAATGGAACGCCGATTAGACAAGGGTAAGCTATTTTTGTTTTTGTTTTTTTTTTTTATTAATAAAATCTTTTTCGGATATTATAATCAGCTTCCGGTTAAGTTAGACCCTAATAGTAAAAGGGAACGGAAACGAGCTATCGTGATACCTAAATACATACAAACATTTGGAAATCATGCTCGATCAGCTCGTTCTCAGGATTGTCATTCTCGTTTATTGATTGAAAATTTTTGGGTTTGGGCCGTTTGGCTTTTAATTTCGATATTTCCTAAGCCTATATACCTGCGTTTGTGAACCTCATTCATATAGTTTTTGTTGTTCTGTTAATTTGAGTGCTCGTACCTTTTTCAGGTGCAATTTAGTATTCAGGCGGTGTATCGAATCGGTATATCTTTACCTAGACACAATTTGAAGCAAAAGATTGATTAAGACCAGAAGCATTTTCGAACATAAAAGTTGCATTGAAATTGCGACACGATTGCCAAAAAAAAACGTGAAAATATGAAAGTTGTTTTTATGTACAAATGTTATTGGGAGTGCATAAGTCTTTGGATAACGCTATAAGTAGTCATAATGTGGCCTAACTTACATGGCACAGTTTTGAAGTTTAAATAAAGTTTTATACATGTGTGTATAGGTTTGTTCCCTTACTGTGATTTTCACATAAAATGCATTGACAAAGAAGAAAATAGAGACCGTGTGAGGTCGCCCAGCAAATTCATGCGACGTTATTTTTGATGCGTTTGTTTTTTTTTTCATGTTAATATTATTTAAAATAATATTTTTAAATTTAAATAAATAATTTAAAACTATCAGATATTATTATACTTGAAATAAATGGCTGCGGCTGTCTGAGAGACCACTCATGATGTTTAGGTGCCAGTTATATAGCTTTCATTGAAAATTTTGAGGCACTTAAAAAGCAAAATCAGTGATTATTTTGATGCCAATATGAAACTGATAACTTAATTATATTGATGCCAAACAAATTTCATTTCCACATAACTGACTTCAATTATTTCAATGATTGCAATACCTTATCAATAATCATTGAAAAAAAAAAGATAAAAGTAAATTCGTGAAAAAGGTTGGGCCGCGGCCGAAATAAAAATTTATCTGTCCAGATATTTTAACTAAGCTTTATCTATGACATCAAAGTAACCATAGATTTCGCTTTCTAAACGCCTTAAGGGAGCATGATTTTTCAAGTAATATGTTAATTTGAGTTAAGAGTCATTTTAAGTACATAACATACTTTTGAACGAAAGTGAAAATATGAATATACATTTGTATTTGTTTTAATAAAGTGGATGATTAAGAAAATCCCATATAAGAAAAACAAGCCTCTATTAATAAAAAATTGTTACTTCTTTTCTCCAATTTACAAATCTACAACCTAAACGTTAAAGAAAAGTTCTTCCCTTATTCGTTTTTTGACTCCGTTTCCTCTTCTATTTCTCCTTCCCCTTCTCGTTTTTCGCTACTTCTGCTTTCCATCTAAAGTTGTTCCTCCTGTTATCCCTCTCACGCGATTCTTTTCCTTATGACCTTCCTTTTTTCATCCCAAACCCATGTCTCCCTGTTTATTATCAGTTTTCCATATCTTATCCTGACCCATTTTGTTTTTCTCTTCTCTTCCTTTGCTCGCTCCTTTATCATTCACTGCATTCTTCTTTCTTTCCACGTTAGGTCCTCTTTAATTCTTTCCCTCCTTCTTCTTAGATTCGTTTTCTTTCTCATCACCTCTGCTTGCTTTACATCTATCACATGAATGAAAGAATACAAGATTACGCCATTTCATTTTTTTCGCTTTGTTGTTGTAATTTTTGACAGCTCGTATTGCGCAATTGGAGACAAAAATATGATTTTTTCCTACTAGAGAAAGCCGGGAAAAGTTTTTAACTTGAATTTTTAATTAATTGTTCTAATTTGAATCAATTAAAAGTGAAGTGTAGTGTAAAAAAAAGTGCACAAGTTCTGAATTATCTATTCTACTTTACACATCGCCGCTTCGTTTGCTTTTTGGCGATTTATTTTAAGTGAAAAAACCTTTATTTCAAATGAAAAATATTAATTCGGTATTTATAATCGTATTTTCAAACGAAATCTTTGTTTTTTTAATCCGCTAAACGCGCACGAAAGGAAAAAACACAACCGAACAATCGATGAACTAAACAAACTACTGGCGGCCATATTTGTTTACATATCATTTGTCTCCAATGAGGTAACAAATGGCGCAATTCTATTATTCTTTCATTCATGCATCTATCACACCTTCTTTACTGTCTACTCCTCTCCTTCCGATCTCCTTCGCTTCCTCTATCCTTGATCGGACTCCTATCCTATCAAATATTCTTTCTACCGTTTCTTTAATTGTGCCTTTTATCCGCGCGTTTTTTATTGTTAAATTGTCTCCTTCTGTTTTCTTTTCTTTTCTTTTCTTTTCTTTTCTTTTCTTTTCTTTTCTTTTCTTTTCTTTTCTTTTCTTTTCTTTTCTTTCTTTTCTTTTCTTTTCTTTTCTTTTCTTTTCTTTTCTTTTCTTTTCTTTTCTTTTCTTTCTATCTTTGCTTCCAACGTTGAAGAAAAGTTAATCCACAAATTAAAATTTTTGTATCAAAACAAAAATAAGCTGCTTATTTATGTTTATCTCCAAATCCCGAAAAAATCTATCACATCCATTACGAACGGATTCGGTGATAATTTTTTTTTTTGGGATTCGTAAAGTTTTCGATTACGATGGAATTCGTAATAGGGTTGATTTTGAACTGATAAATAGCATCATCAGTTCGGAAGAAAAACGAAACAGTCAAAAAACATTTGTGAAATAACAATGCAATTTTTAGTTTTGATATTTGAACAAATTAGTGGAAATTTCTACAAATTTGAGTTCGCCTACTTTGAAAATGAAATTTTATTGAGTTGTGTCGTTTTTCTTCCGAACCGATGACGTGTGTCACTTAATATCCTTCTTTCATTCTGTTAATCATTTTTCCCAGATAATTGAATATTTTGAAAAATAAAAAAATCGACTGTCCGTAATCAAGTGAGACAGAGTGTATCTCCTATAGGTATCTATAATAAAACATTATTATTAATACATTATAGAGTATACGCCCCAGGTCTCTAGCTAATCGGAAAGTTAATTTTAAATCGACTGCGAAGTTTTTATTGTACGGACGTACATAGAAGGAAGCTAATTAATAAAAACGTAAAAAAGGAATTTGTCCAGAAAAACCGATTTTTTCTTCTAAATAAATCGATTTTTTTGTTGAAAGGAATTCGAACATTAGTTTAACTGTCAAAACGCACGCTGAAGTTGATTTTTTTCAACTTTAACGTTGAGGTAGCTTATGTTACGTTGGTTTGTGTACATACTAATAGGTGCCAAATCGTAACATAATACCCAACGCGTCATTGTAAACAATTTGCTTAAATTGCTATGTGTGAGCTTTCCCGTTGAAAGAAAAATCTGTCAAAGCGACGCCCAACGCGGCATTGGAAATCAGCCTTAAATTGCTATGTGTAAGCTTTCGCGTTGAAATCAGTTGGAAATCAGCCTTTAAGAAGTTATTGGCCTGCGAAGTGGGAAGAGACTGAAAATTTCACAAAATACGAAATTTTAGCCTTTTTTGGTATCTTCATAGCTTTGTTATTGGTTTGGTATTGGTTGTACAAAAAAACCATATTTGTAGGAAATTTTGTTTTCTACAAGTTGCCAACTTACTTTTTTTTTGCCAAAAAGTACACCAGAAAGAAGTTATGGGCAAAAAACTGAAAAAAATCGCCAAATTTGAGCGGTTTTTTCAGAATTGTAAAGGGGGCAGAGGGGGCGTGGTTGTGGAAATTTATATTTTTCATCTACCAGCGATATCAAATAACATATCCAAAATTTAGAACTACCCGACCTTTTGTAGGGTAACCGCCTTTTTTTTTGTCTCTATTTACTGGGCTATGTGATCTCAGAAAGAAATTTAACAGAAAAAATTTGTCATTTAATCGAATCTTAGTTAACTAAAACTTAGTTAAGTGGACCTCGAATAGAAGAAAAAATGTTCACGAAACAGAATGTAGATCTACTGTCGTTTTATTGTTTTAGTCCTTAGTCGTCGTTTCCTTTCATCCTATGTCTGAAATTTACAAACAATGCACGCGTTGTTCAAATGAGAGTGACAAAAAGAGAATGGAATGCTCGCCGTGTTTTCTGAAGTCAACTATACGTTTCCGACAAGTGAATCCGATTCACTTCGAATGACAGCGAAATAGTGTTTCTGTTTAGTGTTTAGTGAATATTCAGAGAAATTTCCCATAGATAAAAGTATAGGGCTCAATAAGACAGTCTTGAACTAAATTCATAAATTAGGGAGTGTCAATTTAATTCGCACAATATACTAAATAACACACATAATATGTATAACAAACATAAGTCATCTTGTGACAATTTCTTGATAACCTGTGAGTTATGAGATCATTTTGAGAATTTTTAAATTTTATTCTTAAATTAACAATTCCATTCGCGATAATGTGAGCTTCTTCAAATGTCAACAGCTTGTCAAGCTATTCCGTTTTGCTTGTGTTAACGTTATTGGAATTGCTTCAGCTATAAAAATGCTCAGTTCACGCTTAATAGCGTACGCTTTTCGAATTATTCATGGCTTTTAACAAAAATATATTCTGTTAAGGGGTGATAAATAAAAGGAAAAAAGATTTTCGTTTTTTTTTTCAATAACCAAATAAATTTAAACAATTGCAGCTAATAAATAAAATAAAAATCAAAAAGGGTAATGACTTCATGAACAAAGTACTTATACCTAATTTTGATTATTCGCTCATAAATTTATTTTCTTTTCTTCGACTAGTAGGTATGTGGATTTTGTACAGGAGTATTTAAATGTTTTCTCACTTCGAAAAAAAAAAATAGTCATTCATTAAAATAGACAGTATTTATTTATATAGTATGTGAGAACAAACTAAGCGCCCGGTCTAAAATTCTCATGGACATGAATTTTCTTTCGCAATATTTACGAAATGGACTCAAAGTTTGTTTAAGAAAGTTAAATATAACTGACTAAAAATATGATAGTTTCCTTAACTCTGAACCTTTGCCTTCTATATTGCCTTTTTCGTCCAAACTCAAAACCCGTCGAAACTAGTTGTTGTTGATAAATTGCTTAAGCTGAGTTGATATCATAAATAATTTTAGCATTCTAAAAAATCATCAAAAGATGTTTCTTAAATAAACATAAGAAAAAATTAAAACCGAGTCAATTCATAATAAATAATAGGTATACTTCTTGTCAAAACAATTAAGGGAACAAAAAAAAATTTCACCGTTATTGTGCCATCTTAAGAAGCAGCACGACCCAAAAATTTTTATTTTTATTTTGTTTCGATAACTTCTTCATTCAGCTAACGTCGTCTTTTTTCGTCATTCTACAATTTTTTCAGAAAAATATCTGGCTTTGAATGAAAAAACAGACTTTTGACTTTGGCTACCAATATCTTCGCAAGGATTGATAACACGAAAAATTTAAAGGTAGTTTTAAAAACAGGGAAATAATTTTCTACAAGATTCTTTCAAAACTTTATGAGGATTATTTTTTTTTGGCTCCTTATTGTTACGTTCAGAAAAGGTCAAAAGAACGACTTTTTAAAGACTTTGTATACCTTTTACTGCTTTATGAATATTGACTGCAGGACTTAACTTGGTAAAACATTTTAAAGAACTATAGACCACCAATATTTCTGTAAAATTTCAAATTAATCCATTGAACCGTTTTCACGTACCTACCGAATGATCAAAGTCATAAAAACCAATTAAATGAACAAATTGGGTGGTTGTGAAATTGTCATCAATACTGTAGAATGACGAAAAAAGACGGCCTTAAAGCTAAATGAACAAGTTATCGAAACAAAGCATTAAATTGGCTTAAAAAAAAATTTAAAAAAAAAAATGACAATGTTCAAACAAAAAATTCAAATTAAAATTTTTGGGTCGTGCTGCTTCTTATGATTGCGCAATAACGGTACCTTAATAAAAATCATTTGCTTAAATTTCTCAATACAAAAAATATAAAGCTTTAGAATGCTTTTTGTTTCATCTCAATACGACCACTTTTCACAGAGATACAGCTCTTCAAAAAACACTAAAAAAAAGTCACTTTTTTTTTAATTCCCTTAATTGTTTTGACAAGTGTAGTTTAAAACTAAAAACAAACCCCTTCAATTCATGCGCCCTGTGCTGTTAGGCTCATTCCCCTCGAAGAGCTGAGCCTGTAGGCATTCAAGAAGTTTATAATACTTCTTGGCTATTTTTATAACAAAAATATAACACGAACGTTAGCTCATAATTCCTTGAGTTTTATTTTTATTTTATTTTTTAATCGAACTACCTCTACGCTAATGTTTATAAGGTGATTCCAGCTGTTGCCTTTCGAATACGAAATGTGACTTACAGTTGAACGATTTTTATTTTTCCTTCGTACATAGTACCTATATATTTACATCAGAAATGTAGACATTATAATTATTGTTTATTTGTTCAATATAGCTACTTGACGTTGGTAAAGCAAAAGGACTTTCAATTCAGGGTTAATTTAGTTCAGTAGTTCGAATTACATCCGTTTTATTATAGTTTTTTTTCCAGCGCGTGCCACTCTCAACTTAGAGAAAGCAACATCTTTGACACATCCGGTTCCACTTATTGGAAACTGAAAAACGGATGCAAGGTGTGCTCGTGTCTATTTTTAAAAGCGATATATTCTTTGCTCAGAAAATATCTTCAAGGTTGAAGGTTTTATAGACTTTGTCTTCTGAAGTTATTTTTAAAATAGACCGCGGTTAAGCTTCTTGTTTCCAAGATCTACGCAAAAAGGAGATTAAATTTTTTCTAGAAGATTATACAAATAATAGGATGAGTTCCCGGCTTTTTTACTTGCGATATATAGGTAGGTATACTATATGGCAAGTTTCGGATTCGTAAAAAAATTGAACTCGAGATAAAAATCAAACTTGACATTACGATGATAGGGAAGACGAAAAAAGTGGGTCTCGCAATTCTGTCCGTCTGTCTGTCTGTCTGTCTCGCCTACAGCCTAAACCCATGGGCCGATTTTAATTAAACTTGGTATGAAGTGTTTTCGGGACACGTTTTTTTCCTGCCATATAATTTTTTTTTAGCATTTTTAGAAAATCTTATTTTTCTCAAAAATGGCTCAACAGGTTTTTTCTTTAAAAAAAAATTAAATTTCCAACAAATGGTTTTAAATGGTACCTTCCATAGAACCATTTTTTTTATTTTCGTTTTTCTAGAAAAGGAATAAACTGATTTTGATAATTTTTTTTTATGGAGAACCTTCTGAAAAATTTTAAAAGTTTTGTATACCAAAATTTTCCAAATTTTTTCAAATTTTTTTTTTTTTGAAAACCAAATATTTCGAAAACTACTTGGTTGATTTTTAAGAAACTTGGTAACAAGGGGTTTTTTAACATTATCTAAAATATTTTGAAAAAAACTTTTTCTTATAGTCAAAATTAACGGTACCTTCCATATAAATGTTAAAAAACTGTTACAGAAAATATAAAGAAAACGGCTCCTACGATTTTGATTAAAATTGTTCTAAATACTAATATTAGTATGGTCTACGATCTACCAAAAACAAAATTTACAGTTAACCATTATTAACAGTACCTCTCATAGAACCATTTTCTTTATTTTGGACTATCTCATTATGTGTGCAACCGATTTAAATTAAGTTTTTTATACAAAAGCTTCTCAAAAGTTGACTTCATACTGCATATCAAAATTTAAAAAAAAAACAAATTTTGGATTTTTAAAAAAAATTTCAAATTTTTTTTTTTTGAAAATTCGATATTTCAAAAACGGGTAGATAATTTTTTTCGAAATTTAATTTTTAATTCAACATAAATAAATACTAAAAAATTGTGTACCAAGTTTTGTTCTTAAAAATTTTTAAAAAATTTTATATATAAAAAATTTATTTAAAAAAAAAAACACTCCTACGATTTTAATTTTTTTTTTCTGCAAAACTAAGATTAGTTAAAGAAATCAGATAGTGTACTTGTTTAAGCTCTCAAAACAATTTAAGAAGACTTTTTTATTAAATTTATTTCGAATTATGTTGATTTTTAATAATTTTTCAATTTAAGCTCTATAATGTATAATATTAGTTTAAAATTAAGGCTCCCATAAAAAAATTATTTACTTTTAATACGCTCAATCTTTGAAATTCAAAGAAACTTTTACTACAAGAGCAAGAACATGATATCTCAATAAAAACAGAGTTTGTAAAGAGAAGTGAAAGACTTCTTCTTCGTTATGATTTGAAAGTACATAAAGAGCTGCAGCAAAAGGATTTTAGTTTGATTCTCAGGGTATTGATGTGATTGAGGGAAAGTGCCTTGAGTATGTCTTGGACCTATATGACCCCAATACAATGAAATTTGTAGTTCGGATGAACTTTTGTGTGTCGATTTATTTAATTTCCTAAAATAAACTTTTTATATCTTCCGCAGATTATTTTCTTTTAATTTATTTTGCTTTATAGAAATTGCATAAATGTTCTTTTTTTTTCTCTATTTTTAACTTTAATTACCACCTACATATACCTACTGCTTCTACATAAACAAAAGATTTTTCTCTTTATAAACTCAAAAGAATAAATTACCAAGTATAAATGTTTATTTGGAATATATTTTCAGTTCTAAGTCGATTTGTTTACACAATTTTTGGCGGAAAGAAAAAAATCCATATCAGAGCAGATTCTAGAAAACTACTTTTTTTTTTTTGGAAAATTTTGCGCATTAGTATGTAAGATTTTCAAGACTTCCTAGAAAACAAAAGAACAAAAAACAAATTAGACGCGTGTCCATGGCGAGGGAGGTCTTCTGAATGTGCGGCTAACTCGGAAGCCTGCTGTGAGTTGGTTCTTCATTCATCTGTTTACTTAAAGTATCAGGCATTGATTGTTTCACGATCGTTCTTTTTGGTTTGACTATATTCTCTGAAACGAATCGGAAATTTTCGTTATAGCTGATGTTCTAAAAATAGTTCTTAAGTTCTCGAAGTCGAATGTTAAATAAATAACACGAGCCATTAACCAGACACTCTTTACTCCAGATGATGGAAATTTTACTAACTCCTTTAGAATTTGCATCAACATGGTTTTTGTCAGATTTTTTTTTTCTTTATTTTTGTTGTACGAATTGTAGTCCTTATAGAACGATGCTGAAACACCCCTTTTACAAAATAAGCTGTTTGTCATATTATGTCAACGATACTCCTCTCAGATTTGCAGACAAAAACCATAAAAATAAAATTTACAAATTACGAAAGTCAAGATGCTAATTTTTTTATATCATTTATATGATCTTATTTCAGATGTCGAGGAATTGTCAGCGAAATTAATGGCGAGGTTAGCCGAAGTGCAGAGTCTTGAAGGCGGTACATTTTACATTGAAGATGCAAGTTCGATAAAAATTCAGAATGTGCGACCGCAGCAAATGCTTTTGATTGGTAAGTAAACACATCAGTCTCAGGGTGTTGATGTTTTAGATTTATGACCTTAGTTTTTTCTACAAAAAAAAAATTAATTAATAAGTTAAAACAGAAGATTTTTGAAACTACCTAAGTATAAACATACATATCGCGCCCTTTCCGCCAAATTATCGTAAGCGACATTTTCATATTGTCAAATAAAGTTAATTATTTCATTTTTTTCTGTGCATCGAAAGCAATCGGACCTTCTGTTGTCTGTCAGTAACAGTATTGTTAATAATGATCAATGCTTAAAATTGGCCTAATTAGTTCCGTTTCTGAGCAAACAGAAAACAAAATGCCGCTTACGATACTTTTATTTTTTGTTACTTACGATAATTTGTCGGAAAGGGCTCGATATATTATCCAATACATAGTACATTTTTCTGGAGAAAGGTGGGAAGAACAAAATCTCCTTTAGTGAAAAATCGGGAAGGCGAATGATGCTTGTAAGTTTCTCTCAGAATTTATTGGTATCGGAAATCAATTTTCCAGGGGAATTTGACTGCCATTATATCTCATTTTCGAAAGAAATTCATTCCGGTGTAGATTCACGATAAAACTAAAACATGAGGGAAAAAAATATTCGGAGGAAAAAGATTCCCCCGAGATTCCTTATAGTGGCCAATATACAGGCAGTCCTTTTTATTAGATTTTTTACTATTTACACAGGGTCTTAGTATTTCGAAATAGTCGGAAATATGCTTAATTTAATTTTAAAAAAAGTTAAATTTTTTGTCAAGAACAAGACAATCGATTCCGGTGTCCAAAGTTAGATAAAAAGTTAGATCACTTTAGCAACAATTGAAAATGTTTATTTACAAGTTGGTCGGCTGTATTAAATTAGACAACGTTTATAAATACGACTGAGGTTTTTTTTTTGCATAAGATACAACAAAGGGCTGTAGCAGCTGTGGCGTGCTGGTAAGTGCGATGGACTGTCGTGCTAGAGGTCTAGATTCGATCCCCCAGCCTCGCCACCTAATAATTTGTAAAAATAAAACGGCTGCTGCCTTTTGCAAGGAATTGCCGCCAACATTAGCCGTTCCTATTCGGCAATCCACTGTAGGTCCCCTCCATTACTGCAAACACGCACACATGAATGGTTGAAAGTTGTAAGTCACTAGGCCCTAGTTCTTCAAAAGCAGTTGTGCCATCAAATTTATTTTTATTTATTTACAACAAAGGGCTAGAGCGTGTAGTCTGAGTCGGCAAAAGAAAAAAATCGCATGGGGGAAGGGGTTTATTTTCCCCCATTTAGACGGGAGGGGATTTTTTTTTTTTAAATCGACTTTAACAAAAAATTATTAAAAGACAACGGCAACCCTTAAAAACTCATGCTATACCTTTTTCTAAAGCCATAAATCCATCCATTCCTCCTGTTTTTAAAGCAATATGATCTTTGGAGCAACAAAATAATGGATTTTAAATTTTCTCAAAAATTGCAATGTAAAGAAAAAAGACACGAAATAATTGAAAATTTCTGTGATCCATATTGTTTTATTCTCAAAGAATGATTCAGATTCATATAATAAAATACGACTATTATGTACCTAAAGTTCTCAAAACAACAAAATATTTATTTAAAATGTTCTATTTAAAAAAAAAAAAATAATTATAATAAAAAACAAACGTTGTTTTCAAATATTCTAAAAATAACACGTCTGGAAAAGTTTCATACACGAACAATGGAATTCCACCTAACGCATTCTTTGTCTGATATTTATGATCGATGGAGTTAGATTCTCGTCTATTTTAAGATTAAAGAGTTCTTATTTTATTCTAGGTAACATTAAAAAATTAATTAATAACAAGATTCTGTCATGCTTTATTTTCTAAATAATAAATGGAGGAAGAGAATGTGGCCAAAAAGCATGTTAATTGGTTTGATTTCTTAGAAAAAAAAGTGTTTAAATTATGTTTTTAAAATACCTTTGAGCGACACCGATCGAGTCGTGTTATTTTTGATACCTTCAAATCTTATTGTAGTTAATTTAGTACAGTTTTTCGAAATAAAAAAAAAGAAAAACAATGAGAAAATATACTTGCTACCAATAACGGAGAACTTGTAATAGTGGTATTATATTCAAAACTAAGTAAAAGATTGTTAGTTTTACGAAAAATCCATAAAAAATCACATAGTGACAATCCTTTCGATTTTAAAAAAGAGGGTTAATTTGAAGTTAAAATTATAAAAATTTCATTCGCTTTAGAATTTTAGCCTCATTGGTTGATGAGTAAAAATAAGTAGCAGATTTGGGTGGTTTCACTTTCTATTTGAAGCAAAATCGTTTTCTATATGTCAATATTAAATTTCGATATGAAATATTGTAAGCAAATTATTTTCATTTGTATGATGCAATCAAGTCCGAATAATAGGAACACGCCATCCTGTGTTGATTTACATGAAGCTTTACCGCAACCTCTAAGATAAGTTGTTTCCTATTTATTTATTCAGACTTTTTATATAAAAAAAAAAAAATCTTAGAAATATCCGCAAGTATGTGAAGGTATGTCTACAAGTACATATCTATGTTATGTAGATGCACAACATAGAATTTTTACAAGAACGTGAAAATTAAAAATCGGAATGTCTTTGAGTAAATTTCAAGGAAGCTCTTTGGAATGCCTGAACGTACTCTAATATGTTCATCATTTTAAACATTTTTTTTTTTAATAGCTGCGATCATGTCTGATGGCAAACAATTTTTCATTTTTTTGAAAAAACGCATGACATAATAGATTGTCATAAAACAGAAAGAAATATTTACGTTCTTTGGTCGCACTTATCACAAAATTCACTTGCCGATCACGTCCCAAAGCGAAATGTGAGTTTTAGTTTGAAACTACTGGAAGTTAAGTCAATAATACATACAAATAATATAATTATAGTAAAAATGTTTATGTATTTAGATGGGACGTTATATTTACCCAAGCCCGTAGCTGGATGGAGGCCACAGAGGTATCTTATCACCCTTCAAAAATAAGAAAATTATATGTTAACAACATACTTCTGCGTTTTGGATGTGCCTCTGTATTCTTTGTTTCGTATTTTTTATTTTTTTCAGAAAAAACTCAAGCGCAGTTGCTATTACATATTCAGGCTTATTGTGAGTTTTTCCCGAACAAAATTTCACTTTAAAATTTTCTGTTCGCCCGGAATTTTGAGAGCTATTGTGAGTTTCGTCCGTACAAAATGTACGTTTTCCGCCTAATTGCTCCCTTGTTCGCCTACTAAAGATAGGTGAACATTTTAGCTGTCGATACCATTAAATTCTGCCTGAATTTAATGTTAATGTTATAAGGAAAATTTTCGGAACATGAAATATTTTACGGGTGAAACTCACAATAGGCGAAAAAATTTTCCGTGTGAAATGTTGTTCGGGCGAAACTCACAATAAGGCTGAATATTGTAATTGCTCTTTACAGATAAAGGTACAAAGTTTAACGAAAATATTACTTCTGTTCCCAAGAAAACGAAATAACTGTATCTACCCGTACAACCAATTATAATATAACCCAAATCATATTTTTCCCTGGGAAAAAACTCGAGGAAAATTGGTTCAATTTCCGTAAAAAGTGGACAGAAACTCATATTTGTTGACAATGCACGAATAGATCAAATGAACTCCCTTGATTTTTTTTGTTGTATTATACCCCGTTATAAAATTGATTACAGTTTTCTCCACAAAATAGAAGAATTTGTGTTTTTTTCATATGGCACGTTTTTTTCATAAAATATGGAACGTTAATTTTATTTCGGGCGGCAACGCTGCATATTAATCAACTTGAAGGAAAAAACTAATTTATTCACTCGAAAAAATTTCCATTTAGAATTTTCATTTAGAATTGGGCAAATAGTTTTGCAAGAAAAAAACTTCTTTTGATTAGCCTATCGAATTAATAATAATTAAAATAAAATTATTTGCTTACAACTTCTTATGAATGCTTTAATTTAGTATAAAAATAAAACCTTTGGATACGTTTTAAATTAATTATACTAATAGTATATAAAAAGAAAAAAAGTTAATTGAATGATGGAATTTTTTTTGAATCCCAGCCCTATTCTCCTTGAACAACCTTTTAATTCGAATAATCGAACTTTTAAAGATTATTATTAAAACAATAATTGATTATTATCTACCGCACCCTACTTTCGCACTACATACGGCCCTGTTTGTGTGATGGATATATGATAATGCGCATCGAAGCTGTCTTTTTGTAAAGAAATAATCCATCGTGCGAAACTGTCAGCCATAATTTGATTGACTATAAAGAATAATTCATATCCATTTCCTAGGAAGCAGCAATAAGAGAGGGCACGATCAGCATGTAGAATTAAAATATGTTTGACAGTTCTTCCTTTTTCTTTTGATGAAAATGTTACTTAACTTGATTGCATGACGTAATTTTGTATAAAATTTTATTTTTTTATTATTTTTTTTTTTTTTCAGGTGATAAACATACCATCAAGCCCACCCAGCCAGGCAATGTGTACATTGAAGAAGCCAGTTCAAAAGGATGAACCTGCTTATGATTTATGTTTACCTACATAATACTCCAAGGACATCAAGTAATGTTTGAATCCTCAAGAGCCATTTATAAAATCTCGAATTGATTTCAATGGGAAATATTAACAAAAAAAAAAAAAAACTCATTAATACCAGATATTATCACACAAGAAATGATCCTTTGAATTCAAAAACAACCTTCTGAGTGCAATGAAACATTGCTATTATAAGTAAACGATGTACAAAATTATTATTATATAATTTGTTGACTTGTTGTAAATCTATTTTTATTAATAATATATTTAATAATTATTTTGCTGACATTTTGTAATGAAGCAATTTCAACGTCGTTGTCGTCGTCGTCGCTCCTATTTTAATGCTATAATTGAGAGCGTTTCCTTTTTTTTTTTTTTTATTTTAATGGCTGCTGCTTATTTAATTACGAAATAAACGGTTTTCTTGTATATAATTGTAGTATTATAATATAAAACCTTTTAACGTTATTTTAATACCTACATATAATAAAATAAAATTGAAAATAAAACTATATATTATTAAGGGCAATCTGCTTCAATATACTTAATGTAAATATTTTACCTTAGAAGAAAACATTTTAATGAAATGTAAGAATTGTATAATGCACTAAAATAATGAGATTAATATTTAAAACAAAAACAAAAAACACATTCTTACAAAATGGCTATACTTTTCCTTCTTTACTAAACATGGCAAAACGAAATAAATAAATGTTAATAAAAATACTTTAAATAAAATTTGAATGTGTTTTAAAATAAAAGTTTAGAGAAAATGAAATAATTTGGACTCAAACAGTTTAAGCGAAGTGTGATATTCTGTCAGGAGGCAAACAGCCTTATTGTGAGTTTAGCTCATACAATATTTCACGCGGAATATGTTTTCGCATATTGTGAGTTTCACCCGTAAAGTATTTAATGTTCTGAAAATTTCCCTTAGGTATTGTGACCATTAATTTCAGGCAGAATATAATGCCATCGGCAACTTAAATTGTCACTTATTTTTAGTAGGCGAACGAGATGGCAATAAGACGAAAAACCCTAAATTTTGCTTGGGCGAAACTCACAATAGCTTTTAAAATTCCGGGCGAACAGAAAATTTTAAAGTGAAATTTTGTTCGGATGAAACTCAAAATAATATTGAAAATGTACGTGGTTCAATATTTAACCCTCGGTTTAGTAATTTTAACTCGCCGATTTCGGCGGAGAGTTGAGAGTCAGAGTTGTTATAAAAACAGTGATGGTATACTGTATACATTATGTACATCAATCCAAAAAAAATACCTGGGAGATTTAAAAAATCGCTATTTTTTCCCTTTAGGTATTCGGCCCTATCGAGGTATTCCGTCGGAGCGGAAAATTCTCCGCGATGTCGAAGGATATCGGAAGAAATCCTTATGAATCTGTCAAAAATGTCACTCAAAGACGCACCTTATCACAATGCAACGCAAAACACAACGGTGTGCATTCCATAATTTCGGAAAAATGTTCCGAACATCCGTTCGGAAAACCACCTTAAAGCAAAAATCTTCCGATTCGTATGAAATCGGAGACCGACGGATACCTCGATAGGGCCAATTAACAAATAAATGCTGAAGTAAACACGTTAAGAAAATAATTGAGACAATGGTTTTATTTTATATTTGTAAATTCAGTATCTTGAAAAAATACCTACTTACCTACTTTTTCATGCAAATAAGCAATTCCACTTTGCCTACGATAGTAAAAACTTGTCGTAGAGAAGAATGACTTATTTTCATTTCATTCAGGTTCAGTGATATCAAATTCCACGAATTTCGAAATTCGTATGTGATTTTTCACTACGAACGTACTACGAATGGATTCTGTGATCACTTTATTTTCGAGTACGATGTGATAGGGCTGAATATTTTCGTTGCATAAAGTCATTCAATTTCGATTTAATTAATTTTAACCCTGAATACGTATGAAATCTAGAGAAATCGGGAAGTGGATTATGGCTTTTGAAAGCCAATAGTTTTTGATTAAATGTTCATATTAGGCGTATCCGGTTCAAAAGGCCTAGTCAAATTGTGAAGCTTTTTTTAAGTAGTTCGTGAACGCACTTCTATTATGTATAGTAAAACTGCAGTAAATTCACGCTTTTGTATGGGAATAAAGTAAAGTAAAAGTTTAAAGTGTTGCAAGATTTTAGCCAGTATACATTTTGTTTTTGGACGACTAATCAATTTTGAAGTAAGTGAAAGTTAGTGAAATTTAAACAGGTAATGGATTATTGACTATACCTCTTTACATTACAGGTAGGTTATTAAAATTGTAACGAAGTTACACTATTTTCGCTATGCCTATCTGACAACTACTAAAAGAATACCGAAATACAAGAAACGCATCACCAGAATTATATCACATACTTTGAGGAGCCCACTTAAGGAACCACGACGAGGTTCTTCAATAACATACGAACACTACACAACATCACAACAACAGAAGCAATGATCGAGGCTGCATACAAGAAGACAATGAAATGAGTTGTTCTGCATCTATACAGCTCACACTCAGTTGTCACCGCAGATTTCATAAGGGACCGTAAGAATTACCCATTAAATATTTTCGAATATTGCAATATTCGAGGATATTCTCCTCTGGTGCTTATAGGTCTTTTATCGTGACACATAGTAAGGGCCGTGAAGCAAGCTGCTGGGTGTGTAGTAGATCAGCAAGAAGTTTCTAAACTACTTTTTGGCTTTTTGCCGTAAAAACTCCGCTCCTCTCCCCTGTTTGGCGAGGGACTTAATCCCAAACTATATTCGCAGCCTGCTAGTAATAAGGCCCTCTTGGTTTTGTCTTAGAGTCTAAGTACAGGGTCCAGTGAACAATCCTACCTGTGGTGACCTGCTGGCGGAGGTCTCATGTCAGAGTCAACGTTGCCGAAATGGCACGATTGTGCTTTTTTGACACGATAATTTCCTCGTGGCACACTGGCACGGAAAAGTTCAGTATGGCACGTTTTTTTTTATTTCCATTATTTTGCTTAAAATGAAGCAAAGTTCAATAAAATTTGGTCCAAATTCCTTAAAAATTGGGCAGGAATACATAATTTTTGACAATGCACGAATAGACCAAATAATTTCCATTGGTTTTTTTTTTTAAGAAAATAGAAAAACTTGTGTTTTTTTCATGTGGCACGAAAATTGGAACGTTTTTTCAGAAAATATGGCACGTTAATTTTATTTCGGGCGGCAACGCTGGTCAGAGTGCGGTTGTGTAGTTACTTTTTGCCATGTAAGTATAGAAGTCTTATCGGAGTATATATCTGGTAATTATTAGATATGCTCTGTCTCCGGTATGTATACGCTGGAAGAGTTTGGTTCATTCAGTCAGTAGTCAGTCGTAGAACAGACGTCGAAGTGGACGGACGTACGAGATCAAATAATTTCCATTGATTTTTGTTATTGTATTACACCCTGAATAAAATATATTACAGGTTTTTTTTTTTTAAAGAAAATAGAAAAATTTGTGGTTTTTTCATGTGGCACAAAAATTGGCCCGTTTTTTTCAGAAAATATGGCACGTTAATTTTATTTCGGTTGGCAACGCTGACCGGAGTTCCGAACTTTTACATACCAAGTTTTATTTGCTTTCTACGGTACGAACCTTAAATCCTCTGACGCTACCTCAGCTGAGAATAAAAAAGCATCACAAAATATGCAATGTGTGTACAATACCAGCATTTTCGAAAACATTATCTTGCAAATCGAATAACATAATGCACGTTTTCATTGTATACATAAGATTATAAAACAATCATTCTAAAACTCCCAAGAACCACAATATATTATAATTCATTATTAAATCTCTTGCTCTTGATGTTACAAAATTAGAATTAATTATTACTTATAGCTATTTGGTATCCAATAAATGTTTTTAAAATGCCACATTGTTTAGCCGTTTGCTGGTCAAACGAAACAATAATGTTCGTCAGTTAATAAAACTAAATCACGTGTTACAATCGAAATTATGTATCCAATGCACACACTTTAGTGAAATAAAAAAAAACTGGCCCGCTTTCATTAAAAATTCAAACGAAATTCTTTCGCTCCTCCATTTTTGCTTTTGTTTTTGTTCCCGCACATCGCACAAGCTCCCTAAATAAGGAGCACCGTAAATCAAGCAGTCGACCGTTCAAATGCACTCAAGAGCCTAATCAAGCACTTCATCAAAGACCCATTACATCAGTTGACCATAGCTGAATACAAAGTTGAAATCACAGCGTAATAAAGAGAATGGATAACATACCTTACTTCGTCATTAAAAAACTAATAGTTGGCAACCCTTTAATCCAAATTGAGTTAGAGTATCTTAAGCATAATATTGCTGACGTTATAAGACGTTAAATTTCGAATTGAAATTGCATTCGCATAATGCTCACCTGTTATAAAAGGTATAGTTCGCGGAAAGCCTTCGTTTTTTTGTTTTTGTTAGCTTGATTAAAAATATTAAATTCGTGCTCCTTGTTGTTTTCCACAAGATAAACCGAACAATTACACACATAACCCTAGTTATTTCCACCTTGTATCGCGATAGATAGTTTGCTTGATTAGAATAATTAATTTGAAGAATCGTACATAATCTTTTATGGCCTTCTCGAACCTTTTTTGAGGCGTAACGTAGGTAAGCTGGGTCCGTGCATTTTGTTCCATCTTTATACTTAGGCGAACTTCAGAGTACAAAACCTTTAAGTAGCCGCCCTACTATGTTATACGTACGTTAAAGCACGTGTCATGAATAATAAGTCATAAATGCGATAATATCAATTTTTTTTTTTATTTTTCTTTATTCCAAAAATAAGTTATTAAAAAAACAAAACATTTTGTTTGTTAATGCAAAAACAAAAATATCTTAAAAGATAAAGTTGAAAAAACAATAGTAATTCAAAATCTCCTGGGTGGGTTACTAAGAAATGCTAGGTAGTGCAAAACAGAAATTCAAATTTTGTTTTAAGGCTTAAAAAATATAAAAAGTTCGTATTTCTTACGTACCTTTTTTCATGCATACACCCACTTTTATTTAACAATATCTATTGTCTTAACCATAGTTTTATGCAGTCGAAAAACAGTGTTTTAAAAGAAGGTTTGCCTATAGGCCATCCCCCAATTTATTGGGCAAAACTATATATTTCGTAGGTACCTACGATTTTATCCAATCAATACGAAAAAGTGTACCTACTTATTGCATGAAAGAAACTAATTTTAAGAACTGACAGGTAACTTTTTATACATGTTTGTTAAAAAGTTATAAAGCTACATAAGTTCAGGCGATCGGTGGACCTTACAATATCGTCAGATCTGTCAGTAAACAAATTGTCCATAATGTCTTACAACCGTGTGAAATTACAATTTTTTCTGAAAATATTGTCAGAAACGTCTTTGTCGGCTCATTGTCAGACGGCAATCTTTATTATTGTCAGTCAATAAGGATATTTTTTAGGTCTGTTTGTTTACTGCAAAATTAGCCAGATTTGGTCGAATTTTTTTTTATATGAACTTTTACAGAACTCCTGACTAAAATGGGTAGTTTTGGGCAATAAGAGGCTGATTACACGAATCATTTTTTCATTCGTTTCTTCTTTCGACATTTTGACAGATAGGGTGAGAGGTGTGGAAACGTAGACGAATTCCCCTTACATTTCTACACCTCTCACCCGATCTGGCAGCTATTCGGCCCTATCGATTTAACCGTCGGACCGGAATTCTCTTCGATTTCCTACGAATCGGAAACAATTTGCTTCGAGGTAGTTCTCCGACTAGCAAAATGTCTCCGGTTTGTAGAAAATCGGAGAGTGTTCCGCTCTGACGGTTACCCCGATAGGGCCGAGTGTCAGAGCATTGACAATATTGTAAGATCTACTTATCGTCTGTACTTATGTATTTATGTAGGTACATATCTTTTTAGTTTTTATTCTAGCTACGACATATAGATATGTACTGGAACCAAGGCCTTTTGAAAGGGTCCATTAAGGTGTGCTTCTGCCCCAATTAAGATTGATTTGAATGAGATATTATTGATCTTTTTCTAAATGCTAATAAAAGCCATTTTTGAAAATCTGAAATACAACAAGGATCTTGCTTGCTTCTTATGTCGTTTTTCCGTTGATCACTCCTAGCACTCTTTTTTCACTCCACCCACACTCCCAACACTCCAAAAACCTTCCATTTGCTGTTCGGAGTGATGATTTAGGAGTGTTTTTTCACTCCGGATTTCATTAAGGAGTGCTAGGAGTGCACTCTGAAAACGCACATACTTTTAAAAGTATGTGTTGGATTAAATGCTTCTTCTTGGGATGTTCTGGAATTGAAATTATTGAAGATTTCATTTTAGTTTTTACTTCTACACATATTACGGAGAAGAATTTTTCATATTCCATTGGGATCAAAAAGGAGTGAAACACTCCGAAAATCCAATCGAAAACGACATTAGTAAGTGTTTTTAAGGATTTTTGACTTACCGACTCGGATATGAATATTTTCTTTTTGGTAAAAACTCATTGCTCTACATCTTAAAAAATTAAGTAGGTATGTACTTTTGAGCCGTGAAGAACATAGCAATTATCATGGGTATATATTTCTTATCAATAATTAATTTATATTTTGTACATATGTACGTATCCGAAATACATTGGCGCAAAATTTTAAACAGCCTGATGTTAAGGTATTAGCATGATACTACTTAACAATTTTCTAACTTTAAAACTCTTTACTAAAATATTCTTAGTTTTAAACGTTTTCTAACTAGTATCATACTAAACCTATTTTTTTAGCTGAACACGCCTAAAACAGTGACAGTTCAACCCATTTTTGCAACTGTATAGCTGCCAAAGTGACACTTGCCAAAGTGACAAGTGGCATTTGGCAATTTTTACTTTAGTAAAATGTTAAAAAGACAATTCGATGCTAACTCGTTCAAAAATTAAGAAAAGATTGTTTTTAACCTAGCATCATACTAAAAATGCTTTAACATCATACTTAATCGTCTAAAAGTTTTAAAATCACATCACAATCATAAATAGATACAGTAAATAGATGCAAACCTGTCAATATGTTTTAAATAGACATTGATGTATGCATAACTTAAGAACTTTACAGATCATTTTGCAGACCGACAGCAAGCCTAAGAAAATGCATAACAGAACAGAAAACCTGAAAAAATATACAAATACACAAACACCCCAACATTTGCTCCAATGAAATGTAAATGGTTTCCTTTGGATTCCTGCTGATGTTTTTGCATTCAGCTGTTCTGAATAATTACCCGTGAAATAAAAATTCCAGAGCATCATACTTGCAAATACTTGTAGGTATGCGAATCACTGCCAAACACTGGTGGTAATTGGAAATGCCAAATGACCTTTAAGTAACACATTGCACCGATGCGATGATGCCAGATGGAAAGTATTATAAATACTCGTACGTCGGCACACGCTACTTACGTACCTACCTACTCCAACCTCAGCTACATATATCCATCTCCATCGAAGCAGAATGTAGGTACTTCAACATCATCAGAGCGCGCATATTTTTAACATCATCTACGCCAAGATGGATGTAGGATGCATTTAAGTGTTCCACGAGTACATCGGCAGAAATTCCATCTTGCTATGGTATCTTATGAACAACAGGGCGCAAAAGACGGAAGGAAGTCTATATAATGAAAATCACACGTTCTTCAGATAAATTATGGGCTCTAAAGTGAATGGCTATAGATAGAGCTGAGCTGCAGCTTGCAACAGCAATGTCTTCAATATATTTATTGGCTCTGTTACCAAGCAGAAGTGGAAATTCAATTTCACTTCGGAGAGGCGCCCATTGTCGAGACAAATAGATTTTCCAGCAACAATTACGTATTCAATGCCGAATGACAATTTTATTTCAATGGCCAATATTTCTGATTGGAATTCATTTAGTTGCTTTCGGAGCTATATTTTTAAGGTCAAAACTTTGCTAGCAATGCCCAGACCTTATAGAGGAGTTATGATGAGTCTTGCACACCATTTTGGAGACGCTTAATTATGTGAAAGGGGAAGCCAACGGAAATGCGTAGCATTCTTTTAAAAAATCGTTAGTCCAAAAGTGTGCGAATGCTTTTGGGGAACTTAATTTGCTATGGTTATCTATGACAGGCCATTGAATTAGTGGGCAAGAAGTCAGTGTGTGAATTTTAATTTTTTAACAGCAGAGTGCATTAAGCTTTATAATTGTTTTTTTTTTTTTTGTTTAAAAATAATTATTTTAATTAATTACTTACTCAAATGCATGACGATAATTAATTTGTTAAAATTAATATGCTCAGTTGTCATGTGGATATTTAAAACAGGGTTTCACAAATATTTGTACCTTATAAGTTTTAAAATTTATTAATATATTTATTAATATACAAATTGATTCATTCGCATTAGGTACATACATAATATGTATATGTACAATAAAAAGTTAGTTCATAGGTACAGTTAGGGTCAAGATACGAAAAAAAATATGGGATGGGATTTCAGCTGGAGCGTAAATTTTATTGAAAAAAATAAGTAGGTACGTACCTATAATGAACACAAAATTATTTAAAAATCTATATGACTGTAGTAGCCCGTCGCGTAACGGTTAGTGCTTTGGACTGTCATGCCAGAGGTCTGGGTTCAATACCAGCCGCTTCCACTTAAGTTTTTTTCAGGGCTACTACCTCTTGCGAGGAAGTGGCAAATACTCAAAGAGTATGGTAAACTGGGGCACATTCGGCACCAAAAATTCAACGAATAACGAAATTAAAAAAGGCATTGATAAACTTTATACAATTTATGAAACATTAGTATTTAGCAATCAAATTAAAATAAATGAATTTTTCAGATCATTTACAAAACACATATATTTTTATAATTTAAGAAAAAAAAGTCATTTCGCCGAATGTGCCCAAACACAGGGCACATTCTTCAATGATAGGGGCACTTTCGGCACACAAACTTTTTGGATCTAAACTGCAAAATAAAATTAATTTAAATCATTTAAATATTACATTTATTTAATAAAATGAAACACTATTTTTATCACAAAAAAGAATCACAATAATTCAAAAAACTTAATATAAAAAATAACACATCCATGTCGTTACTTGCCGTGAAGTGAGTCAAGTTATTAAGTTAATATATTAACGTAATATTTTTTCCAAGACTGCCGGATTCATAAGATGAGGTCCTTACTTTAAATTTAATTTCATTCTTCAGTGTTGAGAAAATGTCTTCAATTAAGGGTTCCACAAACACTCAAGTTGTAGAATTAGCTTATCGGAGAAAGTACCTTGAAAGTGAGTTAAGTCCCAATGGCGCAAAATTTTAAACGATTTAGTATGATGTTAAATCATTTTTAGTATGATGCTAGTTTAAAAACAGGCTTTTCCAATTTGTAAACGAGTTAGCACCGTATTATCTTTTTAACATTTAACTAAAGTTAAAATCGCCAAATGCCTATTTTATCTTTTTAGTATGATACTAAATCCAAGTGTCCTTTGACAGCTACAATTGCAAAAATTGGTTGAACTGTCACTGTTTTAGGCGTGTTCAGCTAGAGTTTCTGAAGAAAATAGGTTTAGTATAATACTAGTTAGAAAATGTTTAAAAATAAGAATATTTTAATAAATAGTTTTAAAGTTAGAAAATTGTTAAGTAGTATCATGCTAATACCTTAATATCAGTCTGTTTAAAATTTTGCGCCAATAAATTTAAAAATTATGAATCCACGAACATAGATTGATTTTTTAAATACTTTTTAAACTGAAAAAAAGTAATCTCTTATAGCCATAGAACAGGGCTACCAATGTAAATCATATGTAGTTGAACTACTGCATTTATGTTTTTTTTTTTTTTTTAACTTATTTCTACTTCGTTTGACTCATTTTGAGTCATTGAAAAAAAGTTAAAATTGTTAGAACTTTTAGAACCAAAAGAAATACAAACTGAAAAATATCCCACGATCCTTCCACTTGTCAATAGTTTTCCTTATTATGATAAAAAACATAACAATTATAGAATCTCTAAACTCGGAGTTTAGAACGCTTATGTTTGCTTAAAATATAAAAATGAAGGACGATGAAGATATTGTTGACTTTTGGTCGCGTTTATGCTCTCAGAAAGACTTTTTGGAAGGATATGTTTAAGGTGTTGCCTGACTCTATGTTTACACTAGCCAGTCTAACGCATAGCACTGCAGCAGCCAAAAGACGATTTTCAGATTAACGTAAAAACTAAAAAAAAGAAAAATATTTATATAAGTAACGCTTCTTCCCTTTTAGTTATCAGAGGGTTTGTGACTGAAAGGTTGTGAGCCTTTTTAACAATAAACACGATATTTTTGTAAATTTATATATATTTCGGAGGGTTACGTCTTAAAAACTGATTAAATGTTAATCACAATTTATAAAGTATTATAGTACCTACCTATTAATATTTTAATTTTCTTATATTGATATTGTGTGAAATTGTGTTTTTTATCCTTTAGAGGAGAATCCAATTGAATTGAATTGAATGAAATGAAATAAAAGTTTCTTATTTATTTTCGTCACTATCGCTTCAATCTAATGATGCTGTATAAATAATTTACGTCAGTATTTTGTGATTTAGGGCACCATCGGAAGATGACGATTGTGCCCCATTCGGTGCCGAATGTGCCCTTTGCAAAACGACGAATGTGCCCAGATGTCACAAATAAATTTTTCAAATTTCTTATGAAAAAGGATATGAAAACTAAACAGATCTGTGCTGTTTAGGTTTGGCTTGCCGCCCGAACGCGGGCATTGGTTCAAGCGAGAAACAGATTGAAACAGAAACAGCACCGTCAACAGCAACAGCGGCCGCCATTAATTTAGAACCAATGGCCGCGTTCGGGGGGTACATAGATAGGCTATCTGAGATACTTTAATATCTGATATATTTTCGAACGAACCGGATAGGTAACCTATCAAAAATCAAAACAGCTGACAAAAGTTTAAGTACGTACCAGAAATTATTTTTTCCCAAATCTCTGCTGTGTCTTCAAAAACGTATGTTTTGTCCTTCCAATTGACAGATATCTTCATTTTATTTATTTTTGCAACAATTTATATAGGTATTTTTATGTTTAAAAGCCAAAAATAAACAACAAAAAATAAAAACAAACAACTACTCAAGCGACACCCGAAAACCAACAGTCAGCTGTAATCAGCTATCACATCAGATAGTTTAGTATCCCAAAAATTTTAGGATAGCTTTAGATTGGTTTTTGACAACAGCTGTTTGGTTCATCAGCTGAATTTTCCTATGGCATTACAGCAACACAAACCTATCCGGATAGGTTTGGCTTGCCCCCCGAACGCGGCTAATGTATTTCAATTGTGCAACACAGATAAGAACAGCAACAGCAACGTCAACGGCGCCGTTAGGCCGTTAGGCCTAAGTCCAACATTTGCTGTTGCTGGTGTGGTACTAAAAAGAAAATGCTTTGTTTTGAAACGTCAAACAGATACAAATGAAGGTACTGTTGCTGGTGGCAATGTGTTTGAGAATTTTTTGCTTACCAGAGCGCCAGCGTGCTGTTTGCTGTTGACGGTGCTGGTGCTGCTGCTGCTTTAATCTGTTTCACGCATTACACATTAGTGAAAACGGCAATTCCGAATGTGCCCCAGTTTACGATATCTCCTGTCATAAAAATGTGCCGCTCACCAGCCGTTCGGATTCGGCAATAAACTCTAGGTCCCCTCTATTCCTGCAGACACGCACACAGGAATGGTTGAGAGTTTGTAAGTGACTAGGCCCTTGTTCTTTATGAGCCGTAGGGTCACCAAATTTATAAATTCATTTTCTTTATATCACTAAAAACATTCTGCAATATCTTCGTATTTTTAAACAATATCTTATTTCAAAAATGCATTCTTTTATTTTATTTTCAAATGAAAGAAATTAATATCTAATACTTAATAATAAATATTTTTATAATATCACCAATTGCCTGAAGAAGAAAGTAATCACTTTCGCAACGTTGCGACTATGGTACTGTATAAAAAAATAAAAATTAGAAAAGACCTAAAAGCCCACGAAGAAGTCTTAATTAACTTCAGTTCGCAAAAACTCAGTTTTATTGCAACCGATTTGAAAATCACAAATACGAATTTAATCAAAATCTGTGAAGCTGTTTTTGAAAAAAAAAAAAATTTAATGAAAAAAAAAAATGTGCTATAGAACCTGATCTGAATCTTTATGTCAGCTTGACTTGACAGAATTACCTATGTGTTAAAAGAAAAAAATGTTCTGCACCAATTTAAAGCAATCTATTTTACATCCATCTTCAGTTCAGCCAGTCTCTTGCTCGATATGTCTATAAACCAAAACAACTATAGTAAATAAAAACAATGGTTCTGAAAATTGAAACATTTTATTCCACACAGTTGCAGCAGATGGCGCCACCAACTTAAATTATACACAAACCAATGTGGAATCTGTTAAAATAAATCACATTTTTATTCTCTGTACAGAATTAAATTAATGGAATCTGTTTTAAAATGGGAGGAATAATATGTAATTTGATTTAATACATATAGAAGTTGTGACTTGTCAGCTTCAGCATTTTTTAAATATTATCTTTTTGATTAAAAAAAAAAAATAAAATGTACCTTGTTAGTTTTGATTATGCAGTTATATTAATATTGTAGGTACATATATTATGTACCTACTTAAAATTGGTTAAGCTACATTTTGTCTTAAAAAATTACTTATACGAAAAAAACCCGCTCCTATGATGGTGTGAAAATAAATTCAGAAGCTATATTTTAAATTTTTATGTTGATGATACTGAAATATCTGGTGGTTTAGGTGGCATAAACAAAATGCTCAACCAACTAATTTATCTGAGCAAATAATAAAAAAAAAATTTTCTCGTAAAAAATGGTAAAATCCATTTTTAATGAATAACTACATACACGAATTCATGTAATGGCTTTCTGAAGCTAATGGATGTCCGTCAAGCTGGTTCCGCCACAAACGAAATTCAAAATTCTAATGATGCAGGAATTTAGTTCCAAACAAGTTCCAATTTTGTACTGCGAACCCGAACTGGAACAAAATTTCTCTCCCCCTCAAACCTTTAGCGGGCCCAGGTGGACATCACTCTTAATTTTGTGTTTGGTACTTAATTTTAAAGTCAAATGATGGAGTATTTAATTCGGAGTTTCGGAAATTATTAGAAATAAAATCGGAACTAAATTCCTACATCATTAGTTTTTTTTTTTTTTTGGAATTTTTGTGTTTGCAGGTGTGGCGGTCTTAGCTTGACGTTAAAGTGGATCTGTCACAGGTTTGAGGGGGAGGGGATTTCAGTTCCAGATCGAGGTTGCGATACTTTATTGGAACTTAGATGGAACTAAATTCCTGATTCCTGCACCATTTGAATTTCGTTTGTGGCAGACCTAGCTCGACGGACCTTGCTAATGGTATTGTTAATGTACCAGAAAATCAGCTTTTTATTTTAAATTGACATAATTAAGACCATTTCACGGTAAGGATGAAGAAAAGTTACAAGTTAAAAAGCAATAAAATGCATGCCAGAATCGCCTTCTGGCTATAAGTATAAAATATGAAAATCAATATACTTTTATAGCACGATTATGATATGATATCTTTAACAAAAAAATGTCAAAAGGACTTTTATTCATACATAAATTATTTTTTTAAGATATTTAAATGTATGCCTGTTGTGCAAACGTGGTTCAAATATTTAATCTACATAGTTCACCAAATCTAACTCAACGATTTCAACTGATTCAACGATGGTTCAGAGTCAATTATTTGATTGAAAATTTCCGGTTTATCGTTAATAAATAAAAGGAATAACCAAGGACCTATGTGGTTACCTTGTGGAGCTTCAGATGGCACTAGAAAAGGTTTGGAAAAGTTATTACTAGTTTTAAGGAATTGTAGGGGAGAGGGGGGTACGTTTGAACGCGGGGTACCTTTGAACATGGCTGATAAAATCTTAACAATTAAATATTTCAAAGCGTAAAATTAATTTAAAATATGGCAAAACCAATATCTTTACATATCAACGATTTTGTGGTGCCTCTTTTACGTTCATTGGAGTGTAGCTAGATATGCAGTTTTTATGCGTAAATTGTATTTTTGTAATATTTTTTTTTATAAGAGTTTACAATTTCTTTACTAAGGTTTTTTGTTTTTAAAAAATTATTATTAAACTCACACCTACATTGTGATTAACAAAAAGGTAAAGTTCTTGATAAATATTTTAGGTATGATAACTATGGCCGAGTTTTATGTTGTTGAATACGTTGGGGCAGTTTTGAACGAAACAAAAAGGCACTACTTTGAAACTATTTTTTGAAAAAAATTTTTTTAAATTTTTTCTTCGTTAGACAGATGGAATGTTAAAGCCATTAAAACTAAAGCTTCAAAGAGACTTTTTGCTTCAAAAACTTTGTTTTTGACCTATTTTGTATTTTATTAAAAATAAAATATCAATCTTTATTAAATTTGATCAAAAATGGGTTTAAATTAAACTTTGAATATGCTTCTCGAAGTGTCTATAAATAACAGGCCCAAAATTCTATCACACTGGGTTTTTGGAGACTCCAATCCAAAAAGTGTTCAAAGGTGCCCCCCTCTCTCCTACCCTATTCGTTAAATGGTCGAGTTATTCAAAAGGCTTCCGATATGTTCAGCAGGCACACTCAATTTAAAATTGACAAATTTAATATCGGCCAATAGCATAATTTAATCAAATTTAAGCTCTGTACCAAATCAAATCAAAATTAAGCTCTGCACCAAACTGTAAGGAAAAATCCATCTAGACTCTAGCTGGATGTAACACTAGACCAGACCACTTACAATTAGTCCATAACTAAATGATATTAAATCACACGTAATTAGTGAAATCCAGCTAATAACCATACAACGATGTTCATTTGGCTTACTATCCATTGGCTTACTCTCCATGGATTCTTAACTTCATTTCCGGAATAAAATCCTTATTTACATTCCCATTGAAGAAGAGTTCCCGAATGAGTGTACTTCAACCCTTCTGTGGTATCAACTTCGTGCCTTCAATTTCGCAATCCTGGAGGCGATTGTGCTAAGTTATTCCATCACCCTGCTATCACCCGGCAGAATCATCAATCGATTTGCGGTGTAGTGTCGGAATATGGTGGTGAATAGAACAAGTGATGATTCTCATAAAATTTTAAAACGCCCGCCACCGCACCCAAATGGGTCTGCATAATATCTTCGACCACCCACTATATAGAACATTCCCATAATGGTTATCCGTGGATTTTCCATAGATATGTTACAAAGGATTCTTTAAGAGGCCCAGACACACAGTATCCCCTTATAGCAATTGTATATTTTGTACTTCTTCGTTTTGTAGTTCGTAGATCTGCTGAAAGGATTATGTGAGCGATGTGAAAGGCGTGAGGTAATTCCGATTGCGGATATGAAGAAAACACATAAAAAAAAACTTTTTTTTTCCTTAAACCGTTTTTTGTTTCTGGAGGATTTTATTTATTTTTTTTGAAAAAACAACGCACCGGGACGAATTCTTTAAACTTTTACAGAGTTTAAGCACCGAGAAAGTTGAAATAACAAAAATCACTCACAATGCTAACCACGTCCTTGTGGCAGTTTTACATATCACGTCTTCTCTTCGTCATGGATTCACAATAGAAGACGTGAAGGGTACTGGATTGGATGGAACAGAACGAATTTGATACACCATCAGCACCTTGATTTTTCTTCCATTCAAAAATTCAAATTGCCAAAAAAATGAATTCACAAAGCAACACAGACCATTTGCTATCAAATCAAGCTAAAAAATAAATAGAGTTATTACTTGTTAAGCAATTTTTCTGATGGCTTTACATATTTTATGGCCTTGGAGCTTTGAAGGCTGAGGGTGGGTTTAGGGGACGCCTTGGAAAATTGTCGAATTATGATGTTTGACTCGTCCTTTTTCACAGTATCAGCAGCAGCAGCAGCAGGGTGGATGTGTGATTTATGGTTCAACTCTTTGAACTTTTGACAAGCATTGTGTTGTTTTACCGTCAAAAGATGCTGCTCCAATATGGTATATGTACGTAAAGTTTCGTATTTTTATAAAAATTATAATTTACAGACGTAGTACAGCACGCGGAATGCATTCTTAAGTGGACTTATGTGCACGCCTTTGCAGTTTGCTATATCGCTATAAGGATTTCGCAGGCAAAATAATAATGTTGGGAAAACAGAAGCCACAGGAGCGTAAGAAGTCCTTTTTATATTCTGGCTTCTTGGGCCGTTAATCCACCGTGATGTATTTGTAATTAGTGAATTAAAAACCGCATGCATGATGATGATGGCAATTACCTTAGTTTCTTTTTTCTAGGAACTCTTGTAGAACCCTTGTTGAGATGGTGAAGGTGTGATAAACCCTTTTGAAATTGATGTTGATGGAGGGCCTTTGAATTTAAAGAAATGTGTTTAACTTTAAGTTAAAACGATTTTATGATTTTGTGTTAGTTGATGATAAAAATCTTGATATTAATGCTGCTGTGTTTTTGTAAATTTAGGAAATATCATTAGCTGAAAACAAACTGAGCCGATGATATTTTTTAAATTTGTTAAAGCTATGTTTTGCGTATTAAGAACAACAATAAATAGCAGCGAGCCCAGCTCCCCAGATAGGCATTGGCATTTATTGAAAAGCAAAAAAAAGAGGGATGAAGTTATGGAAATAAAAAGGTCATATTATTTGTGTGACCTGGCATTTAAATTTAACCTTATTTAATTATGTTTTAGTAATAATGTGGCCAATGTGAATATTACTCAGATAACTTCTTATCAAAACCGAACAAAACTCGTTCGAAAATTTCCGGTATAAGTATAGAACAGCTTTATATATGATATATTTTATCATTTAATTGACTGAATGGTGAAACGGTTTTCGCTTAATTGAACGGGTCGGTCAATTAAGCGGGTTTTCGTTAATTGAAACACCCAGATAAATGACTAAAAAATCTGACAAAATGTTCTATGCAATTAAGTGGAGAATACTGCATACTTTGAGGCCCGTAAAATGTAAAAATATCTGATAACTCAAAAAAGAAATGAGTAAGCCATGACTTTTATGTAAAACAAATGCTCTTCTGAAAAGTAATATTATGGGTGTATGGGAAAAACATGAAGAAATGTGAGTTTTATTAAGCTTATTTTAGAACGTTCTTACGTTACTAAATTTGAACTTTACAACTTTTTAATTGATTGTGATAGCAGATAAAAGAAAGAAAAGTTCAGGTTCAGAACGTACCCCATCTGATGCAAATAATGAAGGTAAATCCTTTAGTTTTTGGTAATTAATTTGTAATTTGCTAGCAGGGCTTGAAAACATATGTACGTGGAAATTCAGAATCAAAATTCGCAGACTTTATTCAACTTAGCTTGGGCTTAAGCAAAATAGAATGATATGACATTTCCATTTCGCTTCATGTAACAACACACTTAACACAACCTAAGCGCTTTATGTTCTACTTTTTCCTCAGCGTAAACTGTCACATAAGCGTTTAAGTTGAACATAAATATTTAAGTTTCGTTTCAGCAAATGGCCCTTAGAAAGTTATTTTCGAATCATTGTTCTCCTTCCTTTTATTGACACTTTTATGCTTAATGCTTAAGAAAGGATTTTCATCACATCACTGGAAGTTGTACTAGCTTACTTGGAACTTCAGGTGAGAAAGAATTCTAAAATATATGTATGTAGATGATCTTGAGTTTTATGGGGATGATCTGTTCTTGGACAGTAAAACTGTTTTCAGAGCTGAAATGGCCTTTTGGCATCAATCATGTGGAACTAAAACTTACGACAGAGCAATTGATGCAATCGGAAATTGATATAAGGATATATTTCCTTTTTCAGTTTACGGTTACACTGCCCACGCTCGTAGACAGGATTTTGTTTTGAAGGGGGGGCTTGATTCATAGCGCATAACCAAAACTTGGCGTTTTATTCTGACTTTTGTAGACTAAAAAAGGACCATCAAAAGCTATTTGGAATCATTTATTTAACGAGGAATTTTTGTATTATAAAAGTATTTGAAACATTATTTTTTTTAATTTCTACAATTTTTTTAAAATTTATGTAGTATATCTATACAGGGTGATCGGTATAAGATGCACCAAAAGCAAAACTGCTGGAGCAAGTAGGTTAAGACAAGAAAAAAATCGTATGGAAGGAGGGGGGGGTCTATTTCCCCCGTTTAGGTAGGAGGGGCAATTTTCAATTGACTTAAAACAGAAAAAAAAAATATTTAAAACAACGGTACAATTTAAAATGCCTTTTTTGGAAAGTCAGAAATTTGAAAAAAAAAAATGAAAAAAAAACTTTCAAATTAATTTTTTTTTCAAAATTTTATGTAATTAAGTGTAATTTTTATTTTCAAAATTCAATGCTCTTATTAATTTTCAATAAAATACAGAAAACCGGATGCTAAAATGTTTTTTAGTTTTTGAGAAAACTTAAAATGACGAAATCTACTTTACTATTTATTTTGTGGAAATATGATCTTTTGAACAACAAAATAACGGATGGAAGTCGAATTTAGGGAAAACTTACTTTTACGGCTATATTACTGACTTTCTTCAAAGCTAGTTTTATACTGAAAAACTAGTTCTGTAGGGGTTTCGAGTTTTAAGTTTTTCAACAAAATTTTTTGATTTGATTTAGAAGTCAAACTATGTATGAATATTTTGATTTTGATGTCAAAGTAATAAAAATTTGTGAAAAACTTAAAACTCGAAACCGCTATAGATCTAATTTTTCGGTAAAACTAGCTTTTAAGAAATTCAAGAATATGGCCGTTATTATTTTTAATTTTCTCAAAAACTAGACTACATTTTGACATCTAGTTTTCAGTGTTTGATGGGAGTATTGAATATTAAAAATAAAAATATTTCTTAAAACGTTAAATTAACAAAATTAGTTTGAACACAATTTTTTAATTTTTTTTTTGCAAAAATTTAAGTTTGAAAATTAATTTTTAAAAAAACTGTTCACTAAAAGAACTTAATTTATAAACAAAATGGAAGCACATAATTATGGCTTAAAGTATAGCACGTCGTTTTAACCGTTACCGTTGTTTTTAATAATTTTTTTTTCTGTATTAAGTCAATTATTTTAGAAAATTGCTTCTCTCTGTTATTTTCAATTTTCACAAAAACTAAAAGACATTTTAGCATCCGGTTTTCTGTTTTTTGACTAAAAACTAAAAAGAGCATTGAATTTTAAAAACAAAAATTATACTTAATTACATAAAATTTTGAAAACAATTTGTTTGAAACTTTTTTTTTAATTTTTTTTTTTCAAAATTCGAATTTGGAAATTAATTTTTCAAAAACTATTCACTAACACAACTTAATTTAAAATGAAAATCAAAGAAGAGATTTATGGCTTTTCAAAAAGGTATAGCATGGTATTTTGAATTGTACTGTTGTTTTTAAATATTTTTTTTTCTGTTTTAAGTCAATTTTTTTTAGAAAATTGCCCCTTCTGCCTAAGCGGGGGGAAATAGACCCCCCCTCCTCCCATACGATTTTTTCTTGTCTTAGTCCAACCTACTCGTTCCAACAAAAGATATACCTCAGCTTCTTAAGCGAACCTTATTGGCATTTATTGGATATTTTATACAACGAAAAATCAAGGAAAAAAGTTTCCAAGGAAAACGCTGATAAGGTTCGTTTAAAATGCTAATATCTTGAGTTCTTTTAATATGATGATGAATATTAAAGTCTTTAGGCTTAGGGAAAATTACATATCATCTTTTTCTAATATAAAAAAGTCTCAGTAGATTAAGTTTCTGGTTTATAACGTGTTGTTTGTTTTTACGAAATTAAATTTAAAATAAGTTCTCGTCAAGTTGCGATGTGGATTAAAAAAAATTTCTTATGTCTTATGTTATTAACAGAAGTAAGGATTTCCTTACATTATAATCATTTCGGGAGGGGCTTCCACTCCTATAGTTACGCCACTGAATATGCCTCATATTTTATTAAATTGGGTTTTTCCTTACGACAACAATATCTCAATAATTCTTAAAAATTTTCAATCATGCTTTGAATTCATACATCAGTCAATTTAAATAAGTACCTAGTACGTACCTAACCTATACCTATAAATATATACATTGATACTTTCTAAGAGAATTTGCTTCTTTCTTGAAAACAAAAAAGTTTTATGTTCGAAATTCGTATCGAATTTCGACCTGATGGAAGGTTTCAGAATCATTTATCCACTTATTTTCAAAATCAGAGTCTAAAAAATTAATCTTCATTGTCAGACTAAAACCCTCGCGTAGTACGATAAACACTGATTCAGATGCAAATCCCAGTAGGTACTCAGAAAAACGCAATAGTATAGTAATATTCGCCATCATCATTCCATAGTTCCGAGAACCGCACTTCGTTTTTCACCACCAGCACTTTAACTATATCACACACCAAGCGATCCCAGCAATTGCAACTGCAAATAATCCTCCAAATCGTTTAAATCCTAACGCGATTAGTTTAATTGCCTTTTGTGGCAATTCTGGTGTCGATTTATTTCCATTGGGTAATTACCTGCCATCCACCCCCTTAGCAGTGGATGGGAGTGTGACAACCAGAACCAGCAGCGGCGCAGCGCAAGTGTCCTGGCCAACATCGATAGTGCAGTTTGGTCTGATCCTGACCATCATCAGGATGGTTGGCTCATCGTTGTCGTATACCTAGCAATGGTAAAATTTTGAATTTGGCGGCGTTTAGCCGCAAGGCCATATTTCGATTTGCATTAAAGCCCTCTGGGTGGACGTCATGATACTGATGCCTATACCCAACACATACTATACAACAATCAACCGCACTGCCTGGGAATTAACTGAAATTTATAATCGTGCAATATTGCCACTGGAGGGCAACAGAAGAAGAAATCCCATTCGGGATTAAATCAAATCGAAATAAACGATTTTTAATGGGGGTCAGTCCCTGGACCTATGTACATGTATAGAGGAATATGAAATGGACAGAGGTCATTAATTATTTCTTCAACGATAAGCTGCTGCTGCCTAGCTGATACACGAGATGAGGATGCAAAACCATTGTTCTTTGAGTATGGTTACCACTTTGGTAGCTTTTCTTTCAATAAAGCTTTTTAATTTTATTCTTAAAAAAAAACAACCTAGGCATTCAATAAGTTGGAGCTTTGATTTAGGTAAAAGAAGACTATAGGATAGGAAATATCTCTCATTATACAATTGCATCTAGAAAAGATCAGTTAAATAAAATATATAACAAGATGCTGAGATTTCTATGCAGTTCAATTTGTGTATGCACTGCATTTTTGATTGGAGATATATGTAATAAGGCAGGATACTAGAAAATTTTAAGGTTTTATAAGAACTTTAAGGCCGTGTAAATATTGGGTTAAAATCGCATAAAATTTTATCTGAAGATTAATTTTTGAGACTAGTGATGTGAATCTGTACGTAAAAATGTCAAATTTTAATCTCGGTTAAAATTTAATCGAAATTTTAAACCAATTCACACAAGGCTTTAGTTCAAAACATTTTTACAAGTTACGGGGCTACCAAAATTTCAGATAAAGTTTTACTAAATTCCGAACAAAAGATAATAGATACAAATTGGAACAACAAAACCGAACAACGGTTACCACATCATCAAGCGACTCCGTTGATGCCGATCCAGTGAATAAAAAAAAAGTAAAAGCTTTTTTTTAAGTAGTAAAAGCTAACTAGTTATAGCTTTTACTAGTAGCTAAAACTATATAGTTCTAGCTGAAGCTTTATTTCATGTGAATGAAAAAAAAAAGATTTCGCTAAATAGCTTTAGCACGAAAATTCTGGCTTTAGCTAGATTATTATTTCGAAAAAAAAACTATAAATAAATAAATAAATTTGATGGCACAACAGGTCATGAAGAACTAGGGCCTAGTGACTTACAACTCTCAACCATTCCTGTGTGCGTGTCTGCAGGAATGAAGTTTTATTTTTAGTTTTTTTTTTTTATTAACAAGACCCATAGGTTACCGCACGAAAAAGAGAGAGGTTCACCGCAGTGTGCGACGTGACAAGCGTAATCACATCAACGCTTTGGCACAACAAGCAGAAGATGCTGCAAACAGTTGCGACAGTAGAACCGTCTATAGCATACCAAGGAACTGATTGGTTCTCGCAGTTCGAAACAACACCTCGTAGAAGACATAGACGGTTCTCTGCTCAGCTCGGATGAGGAGCAACTCAGAAGGTGGAAGGACCACTTTGCTTCGGTTTTAAACCGAGTAACCGATAGTACTGTGCAACATATACATAATGAGCTGCCCGAAACAACAAATTCCCGAATTCGCACCGCACCCCCTAGTAGAGATGAGATCTGTACCGCAATTAAAGCACTTATGACCAACAAAGCGGCAGGACTCGATGAAATTCCCGCAGAGGTTTTACAAGCGGCGCCAACCACATCAAGCGAACTCATGCAACCACTCATACAGGCGGCCTGGGTCTCCGAAGGTTTCCCCGACGAGTGGAAAAAGGGAATGATCGTCAAGCTCTCGAAAAAAGGAGACCTAACAAAGTGCGAAAACTGGAGGGTGATTTGCGTTTTTCCTACTGTTGCCAAAATGGTAGCAAAGATTGTCCTGGAACGCATAAAGAACACCTAGAAGCGACACTCGATGCCGAACAAGCAGGATTCCTGGCTGGATCTTCATGTATTGATCATATCAATACCTTGAAGATCATAATTGAGCATTCCGTTGAATATCGGTCACCACTCCACCTGCTGTTCATCGATTTTGAGAAGGCTTTCGACAGCGTCAACACAGAATTTATCTGACATGCTTTACGCAGGAGGGGTGTCCCGGATAAATTAATTGCAATTATTAAAACAACTTATGAAGGTTCCAAATGTCACGTTCTGCACGAAGGTAGGTTGTCAGAAGAGTTTGAAGTTCAAAGCGGAGTCAGACAGGGTTGCATACTGTCTCCAATATTGTTTTTGTTGGTAATAAGCGATGTCCTACGAGCAGCCTTGACAGGAAACGGAGGAATTCGATGGACTCTGACATCCTACTATGACATCTTGATTATGCGGATTATGCGGCATGTTTACTCTCTCATTGGATCATGGATCTCCATCAAATGACAACAAGGGTGGAGAGAGAGGCAGAAATCCTGGGGCTAAATATCAATATCGGCAAAACAAAAATGATGAGCCTCGGAACCCAGACATCTTCTCTTATAAATATCCCCCAGCAGCCGGTAGAGAAAGTACAGAACTTTCAATACCTTGGAAGTATCATTTTTATACCGAAGGCGGTACCGAACAATACATCATCAGCCGTATCGGGAAAGCAAAGGCTACTTTCGGTATGTTAAAAAATATATGAAGGAATAACTCTCTCAGTTTGAGGACCAAGCTACGACTCTTCCGCTCTAATGTAGCATCCGTTACTGCTTTATGGATGCAGCACCTGGAAGGTTACAGAAGCTGCAAACGTTCGTTAGTAGATGTCTACGAAACATACTTAGGATTTTCTGCGCCAATCGTATTTCCAACGAAGGGCTCCTCGGAGAACCGGCCAGGAACCTATCAACTCTATTATATGACGTCGAAAGTGGCAGTGGATTTGGCATACGCTTCGAAAAGGCATTGACTGTATTGCAACGCAAGCAATGCAGTGGAATCCACTCATACAAGAAGGGCGAAAAGCTGGGCGGCCGAGAAGCATATGGCGTAAAACAGTTGAGGAGGAATCAGCGCAACTAGGCAAGAGTTGGAGGGAGCTGAAACACATTTCTGGAAACCGCACGCGATGGCGCGTAGGCGTAGTCGAGGCCCTATGCCCGTCTAGGGGTCCCCCACGGACAGGTCTGAGGGCCTTAGTAAGTAAGTAAGTATAGGTTACCTAGTTACATTGGAGATAAAAATTATTTTTAAGGATAATGTTTGCATTTATATGGCAACCGTGGATGCATACCTTATGGCCTCGTAATGAGAATACCCATTAAGGAGTAAAATGTAACACATACACTACACATGTGTTGCTTTACTTAATTAATCTTAACAACAAACAAAAAAATGTCTACTTCCAGTGAAAATAAGGTTACGTGAGGAAAAACCATATCTCAAATTTGTTATATAGGTACATACCTATATTTTTCTATAGAGAAAGGTGCCTCAACTTAATAGAGACATCAAATCTAATCTTTCGCTTAACGCTTAACCTAAACTATAGCTACTGGGGGTTAATAAAAACAAATGTCAGAGCTTTGCTCTTTATTTCTCAGAGCTCGCAACGCCTGAATTGATTTATTTCCCGATTATCCTTGTGATGGTAGAAAAAGGACATGAAGATATCGAGTTTGATAAGTCCAAGGAATTTATTTTGATTACCCGGTGACATTCATTTCTATTTTCTATTTTCTGTTTTTTTTTGTTTTCTCTTTATCTCTGGCACTGGTCCGGAATTCTAGAAAACGAGCGGCATATAATCCTTACAAATGACCACATCCCAGGGTGATGGCTCTTTTATATGGGAAGAAGAGGAAAATCATAAACCTTTGCATTCTTTAGAAAACCAAAGCTAACCTCAGTTTAGGGCAAATAACTTTTTAACTATTTCTAGAGTTTGTGGTTAACCTTTTCCCTAAAATGTTTTGATAACGTAAAACAAAATGCATCACTAGAGTTTGCTTGTGTTTTTTTCAAAAAACAAAAATACAAGCACACATATTTATATCTATACGATATCTACCTTTATATTTATGTTCTTGATGTGATGTGGATGTATATTATTTACAATATACTTTGGGACTCCCCACTGGCATCATCCATAAATCCTTTTGCTAATTCGTATCTATTTTGAGAGGATTGAGAATTTTGTGGCACGCAACCTTTTAATTGGGCTTTTGTGAAGCAACATCAGCGATGTCGTGTGCCACTTTGTTCATCGGTTTGTCGTCTGTCTCCCTGTCCTGTGTTGATGGTATACTTCGAGCTGTCCCCTCTTGGATCAGAGAGAATAAATAGATACAATGACTTTGCGACATAGCGAGGCAAATAAATTTTAATCTGGAACAGTTTTGTGGAAGGAGTTCGTCTGTTTGCCAGTAAGCTAGTTTATACAAGCGTTGCCCCTTTGGCAATATTTTGGTCACAGAATTATTTAAAACAGAAAAAATTGCTCCGTGTTGAAATAATGCGTCGTAACCCAACTTAACTGTTTATCTTGCTGTATGCGCTGTGATTCCATTTTATTGAAACCACATTAGTGCTCCAAAAAAATTTCCAGGTGCAGTCGTGCAGTGTTGAGATGCATTGATGGTGATTGCTGTCTGCCACAGTACACATATAGAAGGTAATATCTTGCGAGTTTTCATTTTTGTTCAGTTCTGCGCATGTCTTGTAGTTTGTTTTTGTAAATTGTTGACGAGGGTCACTGTTATTCGGAAACACTTATGTTTTGTTTTTGTAAATGCAGACAGGCAGGTCACTGTAATTTTCGAAGATGCGTAATATGTGTACTGTGGCTATTTGCTGCATCATCGTGTACTGACTTCATTTTCGTACATAGGCTCCTGCACTTGCTGAATATTTTCGTAGAAAATCAGAGGCACCGCATTGTTGTCAAACACGAGAAATCAATTTATCACTCATAATCTTTTATTTCAAAATATCATGTAACGGCTTTTAGCCACGAAAATTGGCATTTCGTGCCGGGGCGGTCTTATTTGGAATCATCCTTTATTTAACTAAAAAAAAAAAATAAATTTGATGGCACAACAGCTCATGAAGAACTAGGGCCTAGTGACTTACAACTCTCAACCATTCCTGTGTGCGTGTCTGCAGGAATGGAGGGGACCTACAGTTTTATTGCCGAATCCGAACGGCTAAGGAGCGGCACTTTTCTGTGACAGGAGATACTCTTGGAGGATTTGTCAATTCCTCGCAAGAGGCAGTAGCCGTTTTTTCTTTTAAATAAATAGGTGGCGGAGGCTGGGGCTCGAACCTTAGACCTCTGACATGACAGTCCATCGCACTAACCATCAGGCCACGGCTACTACCTTTATTTAACTATTCTTGTTAATATGCATTTACTGTACAAAAGCTGGTAATTTAAGATCTCCCAAAGTATCTTTATAGCACGAATTTCATAAGGTTACCACCAATTTCTGTAAAGCGGTAACGCTGTCTTATCCATATAACTTTTAGAAAATCTATGAATGAAGCTGTTGGAGGTAATTTGGTGCAGCGTTCTGGAAATGCAAAGATAAAGGGTTGATAAAATATATCGCTTTGCTTTTTTTTTTGTGATGTGTTATATGGTGCTGTTAAAAGGGTAAAATATGGGACACAGAAGACACGGCGTAAATTGGATTCGAAGGGATGCTAGGTTATTCAAGCAGGTGTTTTGACTGAGGAATGAACATTTTAAGATTTAGCTCCCGACGAAAATGAAAAGAAATTTGTACCTGTACGGTACACTCAATTGATTTGATTTAGACTTTTAAAAACGAGGTAAAGATAAAAATATATCGGCGCAAAATTTTAAACAGTCTGATGTTAAGTTATTAACTTGATACATACTATGTCTTAACAATTTTCTAACTTTAAAGCTCTACTAAAGCTTTACTAAAATGTTCTTAGTTTTAAATATTTTTTGACTAGTATCATACTAAACCAATTTTCTTAATAAAATCCAGTTGAACACCACCTAAAACAGTGACACATCATAGGCATAAAGTGATTTTGACTTTAGTAAAATGTTAAAAAGATAAAACGATTCTAATGCGTTTAAAATTTGGAAAATCCTGTTTTTGACTTAGAATCATACTTAAAATGCTTTAACATCATAGTAAATCGCCTTGGTATTGGTTTTAAACTTCTAAATGGTATATTTAGATTAGAATACTCAATTTAGGGCCATTTATTTTATTTCACTGTTGCTCAACTTGAGACAAACTCTCAAGTTGATCAACTCAAGAGTTAAAACGCAAGTTTGAATTTCTTTTCAATCACTCATTTTTTCTCAACCCTCCAGTTGAATAATATTCCTTGGATATTTGTAAAAATAAAACAGAACTGTCATTTTGAATTTTAAATTTGATTTGTTGTGTTATTTAATTTGAAGTTTTTTAATATTTGTGCGTATTATTTTTTGTATTAAATTGTGTATTGTGACATCATACCACTAAACGCAACAAAGAAAAAGCGTCGGAGAAGATTGCGAATGCATTTACTGCCCAAAGAAATTGTTGGCCAATTTACCAAAAAGATTGCTTCGGAGAATTACCTGATGTATTTTTTACCTTTTGTTGTCCGTAATCTGTTTTTGTAACAAAATTTAAATGACAAAACAACATTTTTATGTAAACTCTTAAGTTTGTTCGGTCAACTTCTACTTTTCCGGGAGTTGACAAAATCTAAAGTTGATCAACTCTAGAGTTGAAAATCGAAATTTAAAAATGTCAACTTTGTTTGAATAAAAACAAATTTACAAGTTGAGAATAAAAATTCTCAAGTTATGTTCTACTTTGAGTGAATAAAATCGGCCTTAATGCACTCAATATTATATGTATATAGTTACTCATACTCACCCCATCCCCATAAAGAAAAAACGAACAAAAATAATTGTATGCCAAAACCATCCATAATCGTGGAATAAAAATAATATCAAAACAGGAAAAAAAGGCGATATATTTTAGATAACTTGTAGGTCTGTTTAATATAAAATGGACAACTGGGTCGCTCGAACTTGCCCTTATGTACGACAACACTGTGGTTCTTAAGACTGAATATTATAAACCTATGAACAAAATCATAAAAACAAAAAACAATGGAAAAACCTATACAATATTATGCTCTATTCGCCTTTTTAATCCAGAAATCCCTTTTTTTTTATTCTGTTTTTTATTTCTGTTTCAACTTAAACGCTTATGTTCTACTTTTTCCTCAGCGTAATCTGTCACATAAGCTCTTATGTTGAACTTAAATACTTAAGTTTCGTTTCAGCAAATGGCCCTAAATCAAATTGTTTCAGTAAATAGTTTTTGAAAAATTAATTTTCAAACTAAAAACCTTGAAAATAATTGTTTAAAATCATGTTTAATCTTAATTTGTTCAAAATTTTATTTTTATTAAATTTTATTTTTGTTTATAATACTCAAAGCTCTTACTAACTTTTAGTCAAACACTAAAAACCTGATTTTTACACTTTTTCTTGTATTTGAGAAAATTAAAATATAAAATTTAAAAAAAAAAATTACTTCGAAATTTTCTTGAAAAGATCATAACAATTTATAGATTTAGAGATATTCCAAAATAAAAAATTGGTTTATGACAGTTACTGTTAATAAATGGTTAAGTATAAAATTTTTAAGAGTTTTCAAGCAAATTTAATTTAAATTTTCTAAAAAAAAATTGGTGGCGTGCAGCTCGTATAGAACCTGGGCCTAGTGACTTATAAATCTCTCATTCATGCCTGTGTTCGTGTTATTGGCAGGAATGAATGGAGAGGACCTACAGTTTCCTACCAAATCCAAACGGCTAAGGTAAAAATCATTCATTGACAACAGAAGATTTGCCATCGCAAGAGGCAGTAGCAGTAAATTTTTTTTTTTAATTTTTTTTAAAATTTTTTTAGGTGGAAGAGGCAATCGAACCCAGACCTTCGGAATGACAGTCCTACGCACTAACCATTATGGTACCGCTTAAACGAGAACGACTTGATGCCAAGTTTAATAAAAATTAATGAACTGGATCTCGCATCCGTATATATAATTTTCATCCTAATTTCAAGTTTAAGTTCATTTTACTTAAGAAACCATAATTTAATGCTTTGATTGCTAGTAAAAAATAAATCTGAGCGTTTCGAGTTTATCAATTAAAAATGTCTGCCTAAAATAACTTTAGGGAACTTTGATATAACATAAGTAAACCGCGAAAGTAGATAAGGTTTAAAAACATTTCAATCGGTCTTGTTACACATGGAAATATCAAACAACAGCTGATTTAATATTATCAAATTTAATTTTTATAGTTTTTTTTTTTTTGAGTTAGTTATAACTTAACCCACTGGATGTATGTGTATTATTTTAGTGTGCTCCAATCGAAACTATAACAAAGTACCTACCTACTGGCTTCAGACTTTTGCTTTTAATTTCTCGATTTGATCATGACCCGTTTAATAAGTACAGTGTTTTTGTTAATTTTTGTAACATGTTATTTAAATGTTACAACTGGTAAGCAGGTGATGGCCGTCCATAAATCTATTTATTGTGATTTGTGATACACATCGTGAGGAGATAAAAGTCTGTGGTACCAAGGCTAGGCTCGTAAACATTGAACATAAATAGTGTTCAAAAATATTAATGCACCTGATTGTCGGCTTCCTCCTTAGTAGGAAGTAAGAGAGAATTTTTCGAAAAAATAAACTTGGAAATTTAATTAGAATTATTTTTTTTTGTAATTTTTAGTCAAATTTTTATAAAAAATTACAAAGAATTTTCTTTTCTTCAAGGTTATAAATGGGTAACAGTTAAGGAAGGAGATGAACTTCCAAATAATACTATAACAGTTATAAGAACTGCTAAGGTGTATGTTGGACGCATTGTCCATTATAATTTAATTCTACCTGCCACAGTCATAGGTGCATACGCCGTTGCATTTAATCCAATTACAAAGGCAAGAATAGAAACTAAACAATTTGAAATTTTAACTGCTTCAGAAAAATGTGAATGGAAAGAATTGAATGATTTGACCGATGTTCCTGAGAACGTAGTCCGTGTGGGAAGAACTTGGAATCGTGAACCAATTTATTTAGGAGCCATTGACAAATCCCGCGTCTTTCTAGATGATATTGCATCCATTTTTTTGACCTCGAATAAATTTTTTCCTGAAAGTTCCGGATACGGCAGATATGCCTTAGTTTGTGTTAGTAATGCAATATGGGTTAAAGCAACTCCTCCAACAATTCCGAAGAATGCAATAACTATTAACGAAAAGAATTTCGTTGCTCGATTAATGGGACCGCATTCCTTAGTGCCAGCCTATATAAGAAACGATTCATATTATTGTTCATCACTTTTTAATGACATTGAAATCAATTCGTTGACTTGTCAAGTTTTAGTTGGAACCTCAAATTCAAGTGAATACAGTTGGAAACAACCTGGACCTTTTGAACGGATCCCTGAATATGCTGTTGCTCAGGGACGTACAGGAAGTAATGAGCTCATCTATGTCAGTAGAGATGCTTTTAAATCATTATCTCTAATTACTTTTTCTAAAGTTGCATCTGTTAAATATTTTTACGAAGTATTGGTGAAAAATGTTGTTTAAAAATCAGCAAAGAAATTATGAAACTTAATACCGCGTATGTGATTGTGTGTACCGCAAAAATGTTCTAAAATCAAAAGTTTTGTATTATTGTTGCGTATATCCCTATAAAAAAAATTTATAAAAACAAATAAATACTTACCTACATTATATATACATTTTATTGTTAATTCTAAAGCCGGATGGAATTTTTTGTGAACATTAATGGCCTTTTCGATTGGTTACATTAGGACAGTTTTTGTTGTAATAAAGATATTATCCACCTGAATTTAGTTTCAAAATCGAAACGAGGAATGTTTACACGTATGAAATTGTTGTTGCAGATTACAATAAATTGAAAAAGCCATAGGATATTTATAAGGTTAAATTTAAGAGCATTACCTTATTGTACACTCACTTCTCAATAAATGTAGAACTACAAAAGTTGGATGCTCGCTGAAGATATCGTCATTAACAAACGGGGAAGATTTATTGCGACCTTTACTGGCTGAACAGAATAGAATGACGGAGCTGAAGCCGCAGACGGAACTGGAAGAGCTGTCAAAAAGTGTCGTACATAATTTATTACATGTCCACAATGGAGCTGTACAGCTTTGAAAGTATTTTGAAGAAAAACAAAAGAATATTCTTGTGTACAAGGTCAGAATTCACATTTTTTGTTTCCAATAATTTTCCTTTTAATGAAGAATTTTTTTCGCGATACAAATAACCACAATATTTTTTTCCGATCCAAAAAGTTGTTTTTTTTCTTCATACAAATTGAAACGTCAAAAGTGCCGTACGTGAAAAGTTAAAAGTTGGTGAACTCTTTCGGCTGCGTCTGCAGCTTCATATGCGTCTACGTTCCGTTGTGCTCGCAACATTGAATTTGCGTGTATTCAATATTTTGACAGCTATTGCAGCTCCGGCTCCGGTTCCGTCTGCGTCACCATTCTGTTCAGCCAGTTAGTCCAATGCGTTTCGGCTAGGCACGACAGTTGGGCTCATCAGTTAGATGCTGTCGTACCTTTCTAAGACGCAATTTTTTGGTCGATGAATACACCGACTCTTAATAAAATCTACAGCGCATACGCACTGTAAATTATATTATTCTAGGGGAACATGGTTACATACATTCTTGCACCTAAAAATATATATGTTGTTGTTGTAAGCCCGGTGTCTGGCTAATGTACGAAAAGGAATAACAAAAATAAAAGAAAATTATTTTTGTTGTTGTTTTATTGGACTGTGTTGCGTTTTAGAAAGGTACGACAGCATCTAACTGATGAGCCCAACTTTCGTGCCTGGGCGAAACGCATTGGACTAAAGGTCGCAAAAAATCTTCCATTTGAATTTAATTCAATAGAGATAGAGATGTCTACCAAATTGTCAGTTTCAAATGACAGCTAAAAACTTGGCACGGTGACAGATGAAATTGGAAAGAAAAAAAAGCGTTCTAATTTTAATAACAACAATCTAGCTATTTTGTGACATAAAAGGATTAAAATTTCTTATATATAAAGTAAAAAACATTTTCCCTTGCAAGTTTTCTATAAAAAAAGAAAAAAAAAAACAATTTCAACTATTTATTTGCCTCCAAAATAAAACAAACAAATGGCCGCCAACAAATGTCATTGTGCCAAGAATTATAGTTTGACATTTGGTGATGGTTAGTGCGATGGACTGTCATGCCGGAGGTCTAAGGTTCGATCCCCAGCCTCGCCACCTATTTATTTAAAAAAAAAGAAAAGAAAAAACGGCTACTGCCTCTTGCGAGGAATTGACAAATCCTTCAAGAGTATCTCCTGTCACAGAAAAGTGCCGCTCGTTAGCCGTTCGGATTCGGCAATAAACTGTAGGTCCCCTCCATTCCTGCAGACACGCACACAGGAATGGTTGAGAGTTGTAAGTCACTAGGCCCTAGTTCTTCATGAGCTGTTGTGCCATCAAATTTATTTAATTTATTTAAAAATAAACGAGACAGGGATATATTGCTGTTTGTTAAAAAGCTCTATACAGTTACAGTCCACTAAAACAAAAACAAAAATATTTTTTTTTTATTTTTGTTATTCCTCTTCTTCGCCATAAACCAACGTAAATTAGATTTCTGATGGAAGCCAAGTCCCCCATAAGACTTAAGTGCATCACTTTTAAGTTGGCGAAAACTGGTCAAAAGCACCAATCCATAATTATAGCAGCATGATATGATTTCCATAGTGTATTTACTTGGTTTAAGACTACTTATACTCAACAATTCAAAATTAGTTGGATATCTGCAGAGATGTTTTTGTCGTTTACTATATAACGTTTAGATATAAATGTTAGTTTTTTTTGTAGGTTTTTGGTATTTGATGTTTCGACCTTCGATTAAATTAAAAATCAGAAAAAACAGACTGGATATGAGTTACACTGGTAAATTTCCATTGGCGTCCTTTGAAACTCGACTCCCGAAGTTATTTTTATATAAGAGAAACTTCAATTTAGATTCCAATTAAAGTGCTTTGCACAGTTAATATATTTTGTTTGTTTTAACTAAATAAATTGTATTAAAATAAAACTCGTATAAAACATTCGTTTTTATGAAAACGAAGAAATAAGTAGATAGTATGGAACCTATTTAAAAACAGATTTAGCTATTTTACAGTTTAAACAGTCACTCGTGGATTTCTTAACAAAAACTAATGAAAATCTACTGTTGAATAACCATCAGCAAGGATTTCTTTAATAAGCCAAAAAAACACCTTAAAGTTAAACTCGTACAACACTTTTTTTTATTTAAGTTTGCTATATTTAATATCAATTTAAGTCATATTTGGCCAGTTTATATTTTAGAGATCTCGGAGCAATCCGTATTCTCAGAATTATAAACATAATTCCTCACAAAAATTTCTCCGTTTTGCTGTAAGAAAACTTAGAAAGGTTTTTTTTGGACTCGTTGCTCAATTATTTTCTGTCGCAGAAATCAAATTAGAAAGAAAGGAAAAGCATGAAACGGGGTTGTAAACTTCCAGATTCTTGATATATTTCTTTATTAAGTGCTTTTGAGGAATCTTGTTTATATTTAATGCTCCTACTCTTTAAAATTGACGGAGGAAAATTACTGAGCGATCTGAAACATAAACTGACCAATTAAGTTTGTTTATTTAAGCTGTCATCACTGTGAGTTTTTTTTAAACATAAAATATTTGAGTCTTTACAAAATGGGTAGACAAAACGGCCAAACATCTTTAGATCTGTGAAATCTGGTTATATTACATTTCAAGAATGGAAAGACCATGCGAGAAATCGGTGTTTTAGTGAATCGCAGTCAGTCAACGGTACAATTTATAATTAAGCGGTACAGGGAAGAAGGAAAAATATAAAATAAAAGAAAAAAATAGCGGTGGAGAGAGAGATTTTTAAAGATTCCGACGAGCGACAGATTATAAGAAAAATTAAGGAAAATCCCAAATAAGTGCTCCCAAGCTGGCTGAAGAGGCCGAAAAATATCTGAGAGATTCGGATTATATTAATAAAAAGTAACTAAAATGGACGTGTAGCTAGAAAGAAGGCGTTCTTTAGTAAAATCAACAAGTTAAAGAGAGTTGTATTCGCTAAAGAGAACCTTTGCAAAGATTTTAACCATTGGAAGACATGCATTTTAACTGATGAGAGCAAACTCAAACTTTTTAGCTCAGATCAGATGGAAAAGTTATGGTCTTATTAATTAGATTTTTGGCTGTTCAAACTATGTCTAAGTATTTTGAAACTGTCGGAAATATGCTTTTTTAATAAAAAAAAATATTGCATTTCTGTAGGTTTAGACAATAGATTACGTTATCTAAACCAAAATAAAAAGATAGATTACTTTAGCAAAAATTAGAAAGGTTTTTTAAAAACTTGGACGGCTGTCTAAAGTTAGACAGTGTTTATTAATAAGACTCTTAATGTTTGGCGTAAGCCTAATGAAGAGCGCAAGGAAAAAAATTTAAGAGCGACGGTTAAGCATGGTGGCGCATCGGTCATGGCTTCAAGAGTAGGAAATTTACATTTCATCGATGTCATTATGGACCAACACGTGTACCTCAACATTTTAAAGTCAAATTTACATGCTAGTGCGGATAAACTTGGAATAAGACATAGTTTTCAATTCTTTTCAAGATAACGATCCCAAGCACAAGACCTACAAAGTCCGTTCTTGGTTGTTGTACAACTCACCGAAAGTGATCCGAAATCACCCGACATTAACGTCATTGAAAATTAATGGATTTATTTGGAAGACTGGGTAAGAAAGATCGCACTATGTTTCCAATAAAAATTACCTTAAAAAGGTGCTGCTGGAAGAAACGTCAATTCGCAAAACAACACTCCACGAACTGGGGAATAGAAAACTCGCTCGGATTTAACATCAAATTCTCATTTCTTGCTTATGTTTTATGACAATTCGCAACTATCACAATTATCGCTCACTTATGTGGACGAAATGTCAAAATATTCGATTAAGTATTCGCAATTCGCAGTTCGCTGGTCGTCTGCGTGTCCCATGTATAAAGCGCTTTTGTGAAGACCAAGGTTGGCCCGTGTTTGCTCTAAACATATGTACATTTGTGAGACAAAATATATTTGTCAAAAATATTTGGCAGTGTGTTTTGCAGTTTTGAAGAGAAAAATTAAGAATTTTCAAAAATATGGCCCTTCGACGAATTCAAACATTCTGTTGTACCTAAAATATTCGCCATGAGAAATTGTATTTATATGTTAACTGATAAATCGTTACCTGACATCCTGATAAACATCGAAATTGTTTTCTTAGCACCACAGATTTGTGGTAAGGAAGATAATATCATCAATCAATTGCATATATAAATACGTACTGATTCTAAAGTTGGCATAATTAAAATCTTCCGCTGTGAAATTTATATGTTAAAAAGGAATTGACTCACCTGCTTAAATACATCATGTAAAACATAATAATATCCGATTTACTGATTGGACTGTAATCGAATTTATCGCTGCCACCATATCTTTTGGATTTTCAGATCTATTTTTCTGGATCTTCTTGCTTATAGGCTGGACTGGACAAATAGAATAGTATTAGATACTTTGAAGACTGACAGATTCAGAGAAAGCCATTCCACAATAAAAGAAAAGTGGTCTTTTCGCAGCTTTAATAAAGTCACGATAGTAAGAGTATTGTTTTTGTATACGTACCTACTCTTATACATTAAGCCTTAATCCAAGACAGACGTCTATTTTAATTTTGCATCTCAAAAGACTATACTCGTATCTATACTCGTTTCAAAGCGTAACAGCAAAATTAATGTAATATGATTAATGAAGTACGATTAATATGGTGTTATAGACATTTTGCAAATATTTAAATGTCGCATCCCTTATAGAGTATCCAATAATAAATATACCCAACCCCAATACTTCAACCCTCTGTATTGGTGATATTGATGCATAGAAGAATAAGAAAATCCAGCTTTGTGATACAACAAGGAGCAAAAAATACCTAACGTGCTTCGAGCGGGGTGGAAATGATAAATTACACAGTATTAAAATGCGGCCCACCGAAAAACATAGATACTAATCTTGTTCACTTTCAAATAAGTTATTTGAACAAAGATGAACGATCTGCTGCAAAATTATACGCAAAAAATACTTAATATATTGTATACCTTACATATACATAAACAAATTAAAATTTCGAAGCAAAAGCGTTTTCACCTTCCATGTTCAACCGAGAAATTGGAACAATGTATTTGTGCTATAAGATTTTAATCTCCATGGAAGAAGTTGCATTTTGACGAGATTTATTGCATAAATATAGGGATTTCTTGAGATCCTGTTAATTTTAATTAACTTTAAGTAATGGAAAGAATACCATTAAAAATATTGTTTATAGATACAATCTTGTTATGAGATATAATGTATTCTCAAAATAAAGAAAATCAAAATTTCTGAAAAATAAATTTTCTATGCATATGCAAATGCAAATTCGCTAAAGGGAAGTTTGACTGTAGTTGTTTAGGACCTTCAAATATTCTCAATTTAGCGAGCGAAGCATTTCATCTGACAGATCAAGTTCTTGGCCACTACCCCTTTTTTTCAGGAACAAACTCAAGCGATTTACGACCTCTAACATCGAAACCAACTAAGTCAGAAATTTCAAAAGCTAAGTCAGAAATTTCAAAAGCAAGCAAAAGTACCTTACCAAATTTCTACTCCTTAGCATTAGTGGTTCCTGATAATAAGACATCAGTAATATTGAAAACCGTAACTGATGGACTCACTGTGATGTGTTTTTTAGTTTCCAGCCGAGGTTTTGCTCGCCGGTCTCGCCAGGGTTGTTCTGAAGAAAACACGAAACTTCAGAGGGAAAAGGTCTTTAAACCCTTATTACAAAATCTTTATTTTGAAAACGACTCTTAAGCTCATAACAAAATTTTGATTTAATTCACGGGTGGTCTTCGGTCAAGAAACCGGTATTCTGGTCTGGCTTACGAGTGATGTCGCTCGTTCTGGTTTACGGGATTTCTGGTAACGGGTATCCGATGATCTGATTCGGGTAATCTGGTTGCTGATAAGTCAGGTCCTCTGCAGTTGTTTCTGGTAGTAGACGTCCGAGGAACCTGAGAAAGGAATCTGCAGGTACTACGCTCCTGGTGGCACTATTCAGCAGGTACAAGGCCCCTGGTGGCACTCGACACAGCAGGCTTTCGCTCTGGTAGATCTGCAGGTACAACGCCCCTGGTGGCACTATTCAGCAGGTACAAGGCCCCTGGTGGCACTCGACACAGCAGGCTTTCGCTCTGGTAGATCTGCAGGTACAACTCCCCTGGTGTCACTATTCAACAGGTACAAGGCCCCTGGTGGCGCTCGACACAGCAGGCTTTCGCTCTGGTAGATCTGCAGGTATAACGCCCCTGGTGGCACTATTCAGCAGGTACAAGGCCCCTGGTGGCACTCGACACAGCAGGCTTTCGCTCTGGTAGATCTGCAGGTATAACGCCCCTGGTGGCAATTAGGACGTTTGTCTTCGAACTAAAGCCCCTTTTACCTCTGGTGGGGGGGAGACCTTAGTAAGAAATAGTTGGACAATCTCGCCTACCTAGGTTAAACTTTCTATGAAACCCCTTACCACTGGTGGGGGGAAGCTCCAAGAAAGTAAACAAAACTAAAATGACCAAACCAAAACTAACTAAACAAACGTCGTATGACTTTTAGTAGGCAAGGCAAGGTGATTTTCATCCATCCAAGTAGGTCCTCTTGTGCTATTCTCTGTAGGAAGTGAATGTTAATTGTAAAAATGACGAATGAAAGTTTTTCGGTGACGTCATACGTCTATGGTGAATGTGAATTGTAATTACGCTATTATACAATTCTCGCTGAAGAATGGAACGCTTCGTTACATCACTGACAGATCATCAAAATTATGGAGCACTTCCCGACACTTCAGAATATTGTGATTTTGCCTAACGTAAGGGCTTTTGTAGCATAAAAATGAAATAAAAAGCACGAGTGGGATTGCACGATTTTCCTCTTAGTAAAAAAAAAAAAACTTAAAAAAACTTAAGTGTTTTATAAGTACACAATTAATAACAACAAATTAAGGAATAAAAGAATAAATTGAAGAAAAAAAAATCAGTAAACGTGTTCTTTGAATCAATAAAACAAGTAGCTAAAATTTTTTGATCTCAGAAAGAATAGCACCATCTAGATTTTTGAAAAAGTATGAATTTATACAGAAAAAACTGAAAAATCGTTTATTTTTATATAGGTACATACAATTTTTTGAAATTATTTTAGAAAAAAAAAATTGGTATTCCATTTTTAAGAATTCAATAAAATACAACACGAACCATAATAACCAAAAAAAATCATCAACCTGTTTTGAAAAACATGATTTTTCAAAAAAAAAACTGAACTTGATCAAAATCGGATGAGCCGTTAACGAGATAGTAAAAAAAAAACACGGTTCATGGCATGTACAGTTACAGTTTTTGGTAATGCAAGCCATACCAGTATTAGAACATTACCTACATACATAAATTTAAATCAATATCGTTACATCCGTTTATGAGATAAACAAATTAGATACGCCCAAGTCGCCATCTTGGCATTTTTGTGACGTGACAATCATCTTTAAGTACCTACTTCAATTAAGAATTTAGCATTTGAACAAATTACATATAACATTTTGAAGTGATAAGAACTGTAAAAATAAAAGTAGACCAGTCGCCAGAGGCATAAAAATATTTTCCATAATGCAAAAATAATATGATCAAATTTTATGATTGGAATTGGTAGGTGGGTTATTTCTAAGTATACTAAAAAAATGGCGGGACTGTAAGTTTTGTGCGTTAGCCGCCATTTTGAAAAATGCGTATCAGCCAATCTCGAGAACGGCTTATAGTACACAAAATTTGTAAGAATATCTTCGATAGGAAATTCAATTATCTTTCTTTTTTCATAGAACATTATTTTATAGGAGTTATACTTTCAGAATTAGGGCGCCTTAAAAAATGGTGGCTGGCGCACAACAATTACAGTCCCGCCATTTTATTTTTAAACTAGAAACAACCCACCTACCAATTCCAATCATAAAATTTAATCATATTATTTTTGCAAACAAAAAACCAGTCACCAGGGCAAATAAAAATATCAAATGAAATGAAAATATCTTTTTCCTCTCCGAACAGAACTTGACGTCACTTTTAACAACAGCTGACACTTAAAATGTCATTCAAAAATCAGTAGTTTCAAGGTTTTCTAATTTTTTTTTCTTAAGCGGGGAAATATGCGTTTTTAGTGCACTTTTTTTTCAAGCACTTTCACAAAAGCACACCTAATGAGACGATAATTGTAAAATATTATATAAGTATACGTGATACCTAACCCAATAAAAATAAAAAATTGTCGACACATTGCAATCGTGATCCTTTTTACAGAGCATGGACCGTTGTTTTCCCTGCAGCCTGCAGCATAGTTTTTTGGGGCAAAAAGTTGAAAATATATAAATGGGAACGAAACCCCCTTTCTGCCATATACCTCATTTAAACCTCATTTAGCAATTTCATTTAAATAATCATTTATGGAAAATCACTGAATGTTTATTTTATCATTTGTGTGCTCACCAACAGCTGGCTGTTAAAATATTCCAAATTAATCTGATTAGCTTATTGTTGTCCTTCCAATATTTAAACAACCATCATGTTAATTTTAAATCAATTTTGTCCTCATTTGCAATTGTTGGAGGTAGGCGAACATCAACCGGACCATCATCATCATCATCATCATCATCATCATCACATCAAGTAGGGAAAGTTTAAATTGTTTTTATCAAAATGTAATCAGCTAACTGTTGAAACTCACTCTCCATACCTGCTGTGTGCATAAAAATGTAATAATGTGCATTTCTGTGGGCCTTACATGTAAATGCACCAAACTGAAATCGCATATATTTCGGTCTTTTTTTTTTAAATGTATTTTTTGTATAATTTTCGGTGTCCTGTGTTAATAGAAAACTTTTTTCGTAAATAATTACTTTGGAATGTTTTTTGTGTTTACAAAATAAACATTTTATGCAGTTAGTTGAAAATGGGGTTAAGCGGATGTGAGTTTTTAATATTAGTGCTTTGGTGATGCGTTTAAATTTAATTAAAATTAGCTTTATTCAAATCATGGTGACGAATATTAGATAATTTAAAGTTTGTAGAACGTGGCCTGATGGTTAGTGCGATGGACTGTCATGCCGGAGGTCTAAGGTTCGAGCCCCAGCCTCCGCCACCTATTTATTTAAAAGAAAAAACGGCTACTGCCTCTTGCGAGGAATTGACAAATTCTCCAAGAGTATCTCCTGTCACAGAAAAGTGCCGCTCGTTAGCCGTTCGGATTCGGCAATAAACTGTAGGTCCCCTCCATTCCTGCAGACACGCACACAGGAATGGTTGAGAGTTGTAAGTCACTAGGCCCTAGTTCTTCATGAGCTGTTGTGCCATCAAATTTATTTATTTATTTATTTAGAACATTTTTCTTTTGTAATTTTATTGTTTGAAATACGGAAAATGTATTAAAAATTTAATAAACATTTAAAAGCTATATTAATTAGTCCAAAATGAAAACGTATTGATTTTTAAGACAATAGATACTTATAGGCGAGTTCACTATAAGGACATTCTTAAAATTATTTGTTTAAAAATAAATACGTTGTACAAGATTAAGCGGAATACCTTTAGACGATTTATTAGAAATAAAAATTATCCTTTTGTACTTAAACTAAAGTCAACTTTATTCAATTAAATAATTCTTACTAAAGATTTGTGTTACGTAATTTAATTATATTCGGATACTTATTAGGCGTGTGTATCACATGATGTGAATAAACAGAGGAACGTTCTCGTATACAAAATGTCTATAGGCCTTCCGACATTTGCTAATTCAAAGTACGTTTAATCTTAAATAATTGTGAACGTGTAGGTATATCAAATGAAAAAATGTCAAAGAGCCGTACCGAAAAAGATATTTAATTTTTTTTTTTTTGTTGGAACTACTCAGAAGCACCAGATCGCTAAATTGTAACAAAATCGGTGGACCCATATACATATATACGTGAATAACTGGAAAACAACGTAATTTTTTCGAAAACATCAAACATTTTTTTCCACAATGCGAATTTTTTGGCGAAAACCTGAATAGCAGTTTTCTTACAACTAAACTATGGTTATTATATGTATCAAAATCGTTGGAGCCGTTTTTGATAAAATTTTAAAACAAAAAAAAACCGAAATATTTGTAGGGCCAGTTACCTGTTCTAGATGACCTAACCTAAAGGCTGATTTCCAATGCCGCGTTGGGCGTCGCTTTGACAGATTTTTCTTTCAACGCGAAAGCTCACACATAGCAATTTAAGCAAATTGTTTACAATGACGCGTTGGGTATTATGTTACGATTTGGCACCTATTAGCATGTACACAAACCAACGTAACATAAGCTACCTCAACGTTAAAGTTGAAAAAAAAATCAACTTCAGCGTGCGTTTTGACAGTTAAACTAATGTTCGAAATCCTTTCAACAAAAAAATCGATTTATTTAGAAGAAAAAAATCTGTTTTTCTGGACAAATTCCTTTTATTGAAAGAAAAAAATTTATTTAGTTTAAAAAAAATGGAATAGTTTGTTGAAAGGAACTCGAAATTACAGTTATGTAGGTTCATTTTGATTTTCAGGTTCTCTTCCAGTCGTCTGTCATGTCGACGCATTCGTAAAGCTTGTAAACGTATACGTAAGCGTCTCTAACGCGAACGCGCCATTGTAAATCAGCCTGAAATCTTCTCAAATCTCAAAATACAGACGGACGGTATGGCACAACGAAACTCACTTTTTCGGACATCTATCATTTTATCTCTACAATTCTAATCTCTACAAAAATGTTGGAAAAGGCACGCAAAATTAATGTTTTTCTTCATTTGTTTTCTTTGTGTAAAATTATCAACAAACAATATGGTGCAAAATTATTAACCTGTCAAAATTTTTCCCGCAAAATAATGCTTCGAATATTATTTTTCCTGGAAAAATTTAGTGGAGACCTCTCCCTACAACGGGTACAAACGTCACAATTTTGCGCGTGAACTGCGTACTGCCTAGAAAAAACTGAAGACAAAATTTGTCCTCGGAAAAATTTTGTATGAAAAGAAAAATTTTTCCCGATCTGCGTACTAGGCTTTAGTGTCAATTTTGATTAAAGCCCCAAAACTTTTTTATTACACGAAACAAATACTTTCCATAGGTTAGCGTTGCCAAATGTCGTTCTTTTCGATGAAATGTCTTCTTTTTCAAATCAGTGCGAAGCGTCCTCTATAGTTTTAAAAATTTGTCCTCTAATTTATCCGTTGATACGTTTTTCAAATAATATAAAGTAATTTTGATTAATTTTTAACCTAATTGAATTTAAAAGTAAACAGAGCGAAAATGATGGATGATAAAAGGAATGAATGGAACCATTAATTTGGCGCTAACTTTATGGCCCATAAAGCGAACTGGATTTTTACCGATAACATTTTTTCCTAAAATCACATCCTTAGTGTAAAAAAATAATTTTCGGATAAAATTCAAAGCGGCTTATGTCATCTAAAGTCCTCGATTTTAACTTTTTTTGTACTAGATTAGACCATCATGGCAACCCTACTATAGAGCAATTAAATACCTACTAAAAATTAAGTGTATGAAAATAGATATTACCCGAAAAATTAGGATCGATTAGGAAGTCGTAGATGTATTAGGAAATATTGACCTTTCAAACGCCCCATCTCCCTAAGTCACTATAACATACCTGAAGTAATATTCTCATTTCATTGAGTGTTTTTTTGATAAACATAGAGAGTCAGTCACACGTTACGAACCAAAGTTTTCCAATTTCTTTGCTACAGAATTAATGGCAAACTAAATTTTACTCTTTTTTGTTTGCGCTCCTGCGAGTAAGCACAAAACTTTTTGATGTTCAAAAAAGTACTTACCTAATGTATATGCCTCAAATTGTTTTGAACTCATAGCAAAAAATCCACTTCAAAACGTGCTGAGAGTTGTATTTATAAATCTCTCTTTCTCTGCCAGGACTCAAGAAGAAAAAGTTACTTGCAACAAATCATCTTTTTACCCAGTGTAGATTTTCAAACTAAAATGAAAATCGTAACCAGTGCCACCTGATGTCATAGTGATGATGTCTTTCATTCCAAAAGCAACAACTACACAATGGCAATAAAAAATCTTTCTAATAAATTGTGTGGAAAAAATCCTACACCATCCCCCAAACATACTTTCCGATATTAAATGGTAACCCGGTGCCGGTGGCGTAGAAAAGGACTTTCTTTCTCAGCTTAGGTTGACTGACTATGCCTTGTCCACCGAGTCCACCCCAAAGGCAGAGATTAAATTAAGAAATTCCTTTTTTCAAGTTAGGTACAATCAACATTTTCTACTTGAGATATTTAAATCATATGTGTCCATTTGAATGTCCACTCTGCATGAAATCAAATATACATAGGATTCCTTTTGTCATATCAAATATGAATGACATCCGGATAAGGACTTTAAGAATGTGATAAAAATTCAGAAGATCACAAGAGAATAAATTCTTTATACAAAATAATGGAGGCATTACCATTTAAATGTAATACAAACCAAAAGGCAAATATTCATACAAAAGTAGGTATAAATATCTACAAACGAATTACAATTCCAAAGGACGATGAATAATATTTTCAGGCTTTTAATGTAGAGAAGGATTCAAAATTCAACCTCGGAGACACAAAGCACAGATAAATTATTCAATGAAACAAAAGCGAAAATATGAAATTATGCAACACTTGAGAAAAATACATCCTTCCCAGCTTCAGCCATTGAAGCTCCCAATGGTGGCACAAAAGCACTCAGATCCCTACGCGAGAGGATGATGAGAAGGAATTCTTTCCGCGGGGAGTAATTGAGCCTTTGGCGGAAGTCGAGAGACGTTAAACTTCTGGCTTTTGTTCTCAAGGCGTAAATCCTTTCTGTAGGTATATTCTTTTGCCACCCTTTTGTTTTGGGATGCCTTCCGTTTGGTTTCCGTGATACCATAAATTAGCAGTAAGCTAAAAGTGTGTGACGCTGCTTTCAACAATCATGGTCGTTCGTCGGATGCGGGTAGAAAAGTTCGCGTCAAGTTTTTGTTACTGTCACTTCAACACCACTAAAAATTGCAAACCAATGATTTCGAGCTGCCTCTGTGCGTTACGATACGAATATACGGTACGGATACGAGCATACTGTGGTTAAACGGCATTTCAACGTTGTCGTTTGGTTTTGGATTCGGAGGCCTGCAAGTGACAGACAAATTAAAATGTCCTGTTCTGTTCACCAGCAGCGGTCGGTCGGTCAGCTCTCGGATATAGGGGTAATATAAGTGGCGATAGCTATTGATGCCTTCATGCAACCACCCAACAACACGGAAGCTGTATTCTGGATATATGATGATGCACCGAATGTTTAGCCCGAGTCGCAATGTTTACCCTTAATTAGATTTTGTAACGACCAAATGACGTCGTCGTGATTAATGACAGGATTTTCTCTTCTGCAGAGATTAGGGATGACTATTTTGCGCGTACATGGTTCACATCATCACCATATGCACCACATAGGCAATTCTAATATTGCATAAAGTGTTGCCGTACTAAAGATCTTCTCATAAAATAATAAAAAAAAAAAAAACTGCAAAGGAGGAGCGACCCAAAATAATACTTAAGGAAATAAGTAAGGTATATGCTCCCGAAAGCAAAATTAATAAAGATAGGGTCTAGTTTGTAGTACCATCAAGTTTAAAGTTAGCTATGTTTACTTGGAAAGTTTTCAAAACATATTACATAAAGGTTTTTTTGTATACATGGAGAACTTGGCTCTTTTTTAACATTTATGTTTTTGGTGTGATTTCACTCCTTTTTGCAAAGAATTTTTTTTAACACAAAATCTTAAATTTTCAATTTTCGAATGCACCTGAGGTCCAACACTCTAACCAATCATCATTGTACAGCAAACAATAACAATTCTATGAAAGTGGGTGGATGCCACGCCCCCTGAATTATAAACCCCAAATTTTTAAGTTTTTCTTAGCATGAATTTTAAACCCTACCTCTCTACCGAAATTCATAATTCTACAACAATTAGAAGTGCTTCATATAATTGACAACACTCAGACATAGTTCTAAGAAAGTGGGTGGATGCCACGCCCCTTAATAAAAAATCTCAAATAGAACTTTTGTTTTTCTTACACACATTGCAAGCTCTACCTCTATACAAAATTTCATCATTCTGCAACAATCAGAAAACAATTTTAGGAAGTGGGTGGATACCACGCCCCCTATATGGAAAATCCAAAATTTTCAATTGTTTTCTTTGTATATAGCACAAGGCCTACCGTTGTGCGAAATTACAAGATTCTATGGTGTCGGGAAGTGCTCCATGCAATTGATAACTATTTTCAGAAAAGTGGGTAGATGCCACAACCCTGAATGATAAATTTTAAATTTTAATTTTTTTCCTCTGTACAAACTGTAAGGCCTTCCGCTCTACCAAATTTTATCATTCTACAACAATCAGAAGTACTCCAAATAATTGATAGCAATTGTGTGAAAGTGGGCGGATACAACGCCCCCTATATGGAAAATTCCAAATTTTGGAGTTTTTCCTTTGTATACACCTTACAAGATTCTACGGTATCTAGAAGTGTTCCCATAATTTTGATGATCTGTCAGTCAGTAAGTACTTGAGTCAGTGAGTCAGTCAGTTACGGTTTTCGCGATTTTTGACGTCCTATATCTCAGGAACCACTAATGGAGTTGAAATTTGATGAGGCACCTGTGCTCGCCTAGATTAGCAAATATGGCTAGTTTGAAGTTTCTGACGTTATTGGTTCCGAAGTTAGAGGGGGGTCGAAAAGCGCTTGAGTTTGTTCCTGTAAAAAGGTAGAAGTGCCGAGAACTTGGCTGGGCACTATCGTGCCCTTTGATTATTTTGGTAGCGCCATCGCGCTTTCAATAGCCAAACGTTAATTTCCATTGTTTCACAATTCGATTTCGATAGATTTTTAACAGCTATTAAATAAAAAAACTGCTTCTGAGTTAACTCGGGTTCAATTTATTTACAGGATTAACTTACCCTGGTTTAACTCAGAGCTACCTCCAACTGAAAAACTGGATCTAAATAAATCTTTATTTGACACCGAGATTATAAATTTCGATATTATAGTTTTTTTTTTTTAATTCCGAGATTTCGATTTGGAAGGTTTTGAATTAAACGATGCACTTCTCTTTTGTCAGGTTGAATTAGTTTATTTCGATAAAATAAAACTTAAGGTTTCAGTACCCTAAAAAAAAGAACATTTTAAACGGCAACACTTAAGTGCATTTCCGTTATGATCGTAGCCTGTATACCATATTGTAGAGTCAAAATAGTTTCGACAGACAGTGACACTTTACAAATTGATTCACAACGCCCTGTGATTATATCTTCTCGAAATGGCGCTATCCTCTGCCATCCGTTTTAATATTCGATTCTTCGTCCCAATTCTAACATCACTGATTGCTGGTGAGAGGATTAAAAAAAAAAACATTTTCTCAAAGAAGATTATTCGCGCTTCTTATAATTGCGAAAATAATAATGGAACCGGAACGTTTGGCTAAGGTTCTCACAGTACTTTACTCTCGAATAAAATAAGTAACCCGCTTCAAATTAGAGTGCCACATCCATTAACCCCCTTCGAACATTTTTCAATTAAAAACTTCTTGCATAACTTATAAGACCCAGAGGCAACAACTATGAAAGACGCATTCAATATTAATATGTTACCTCTCCCGACCGATGATGACAACCCCACCACTGACTGCAGGCAAGGTATGGGGATTTCTTCGTGGTAAGTATTTGACTTAAGATGAAAATTGAAATACCATGTTCATGATGCTATAGATACGGGTCCGTAAAAAGCTCTTAAGAAAGATGGTTGAACTAGTACAAGGAGTTTTATTCAAGGACGAAAATAAGAAAAGGACATATATATGTATGCAGTAGAATTGTTTCTAAGTGGAAGGAGAATAATGTTTTGATTGAGGTTCTGCATTGAAAAACAGTGTCCGATTGGTTAAGTTTCTTTAAAAATTAAAGGATTATAAACTACTATCTGAGGGATTAATAATTCATCATCTTTTCTAAAGTTTGTACTTATATTTCAAAAGAAAAGGCATTCTAAGTAAAGTAACTGACAGTATTCAAACTAAAATGTGGTTATTATTAATTGTTATTCTGTTGAAGATAAGAGTTTGTATTGACTAAGAAGGAGGTCTTGAACCTAGTGTTAATGTCTGTTGTTGATTGAAGGCAATCGGCAAAAAAATTAAACCTCGTTTGAATTTCAAACAAGAAGAAAATGTGTCCAAAATGACTATCAAATGAAGCTCATTTATAATTTTAGGAAAACTAAATAAAAGTTTCATATTTTTCAGATGCATTGAAATCCAACAGTAGGTATAGTAAAAGTCCATTGATAGAAGAATTTCGTATGAGGACATAATTTACATATTTTTTTTTAATACCATTTTAGCTTCTTAAGGCTTCTTATGTTCAACACCACATTATTAATATTTTTTCCGAACCTCCACTCCAACTTCATTTGTCTTTTTCCGTGTGACATTTTGAAGAGCTTCCAAATCTTTTGGGACTATTCAAGACATCATCAATGCCATCATATTTTGTCATTTGCCTACAAAAATTCAAATTTACTTTGGTATACAAAAAAAACTTTCCACAACATCAGGCGAAGGGTGGAATTTATGAAACACTTTGACTATATCAAACTTATAAGGATAAGGAAACCCTACTTTAGTATATAAATTATTTCTGACACTAATGTTACTTAAAAACCCATATGTAGAACAGAAAGGCGGTTGTTGTTCATATGGTGGAAGGTTATGTGGTGGCTCGGCGGTGTGTACCGTCTTGAGCACGCATCGTCGGATATCACACATCATTAATCATTATGCCGTTTTTCTTCGTGTGTTGCTTGGAAACCTTTTTGCACCTTAGCTTAAAGTGAGTTGATAATAAATATCACAGTAGATTCGTTCGCTGACATAATAATATTGTTTGGGGTAATAACACAACAATGTCGATAAATTGGGGTAGTTTAGTGGTTTAAACAGTTTACAGTGATATCTCTTCAAGCAAATGAGACAAGGATAGCTGAAACTCTTTTTTGCGGTTCTTGCGACAACAATTGTAGAAAATTGGATTTTTTAAATATTCATATTTAAATTTTAAAACGAAATTAATTTCATAATTATCACTCTGTTTATCCATGATTAGACTATACCTACCAATAACTGGTCTTTTTCCATGATAAAAACGAGTTGATAATTATTTTATTAAAGGGAGAACAATGTAAAATATTATTTTGATAGGACTTGGGTCAAAAATAGTTTGAAATACTTTGGTGTTTTTTAACTACAAGCTTAAGTTTTTAATTAGTTTTAAGTCTTTTAACAAACCTAGTGCTTTGTTACTGCATGTGTTCTTAATGCTGAAACAATTTAAATGTTTTTTTTTTTAATAATAATAATAGGTTTTATTACTTCACTGAAAAAAACGCAATATCAAGATAACATTTTTATAATGTTAATTCCATATTTTTCATTTTCCATATCAAATTTACCACAAAACATATTAAATTAACCTTTAATGTTGCGCTAATATTATTTTTGTAATATTTATATTAAAAGTGTTACTTTAATAAGATTGGTTTTAACATTTAATATCAATTCTCATTATCAAAACTAGGTTGATAATTCTTACTATTAGAATATCATTAAAAAATATTAATCTGATATTTTTATGTCAACACTGATGTCCTGAATGTTGAACTGATATAATTTAATGTAAAATTGATACATATTGTAACGAAGCGTTACACTTTCGCCGGTGAATCATCATCAAATTTATCATGCAGAATAAAAATATTTCATTTGTGAGTTTTAGAATTCACACTTCCTCTTGCCACGAAACATGACAAGAGGACGTATGAAAAGCCGAACAATTCGAAGCTTATTTTGACTCGTTGTTATTCCTAATTTACGAATTGGAAATACTGAGGCATAAGTTTCCGGCGAATATCAGTTTATAGCAACTTTTGGTCACCTCAGGTTACTTTACTTGATACATTCGTGTATCATTTAGAGATAATCTTTTTGGTACTAAAATTCTCCGTAGTTTATTTTCCCTCGGATTAGCCCTGGGCTGGAATCAGATTCCTACCGTTGTTCTCCCTGCTTGCTCCTTCTGAGTGAGATTGTGGGCTAAAGTAATTTTCCCTTGGGTTAGCCTTGGGCTGGAATCAGATTCCTACCGTGTATTCCCTGATACGCTTCCTCTAAGTGTATATCGTGGGCCGAGTCTACTCCTGTAGCTCTTTATAAAAAGCTTTGCCGTATATGAAATACTATGTTATCTAATTTAAGTTTAAAACGAATTGTAAGATTGTAAACCCTCTTCTTGTTAAATAAAGATTTATTGATAAAACTGGTAATTTGGTCAGAGTTCTACCTTCTTAACCCGAGTTTTACTTGCTTTCTTCGGGAATAACCTGGACAGCGACGAGCTTACCTCAGCCTTAGTAAAAAAGCATCACAATATAAATTTACTGAAAAAAACGTCAAATCATTTTAATATTTTATTAATATCAAATAACTGTATACTGTTATATCAATTTATCAATAAATTGTTAAAAATGTTGTATTAATGATAATAAAAATATCACACCAACATTTTCAACAAATTTTTTTGATATTATAATATCAATTTATCATTTTAAAATATGGTTGGCATTGAATCATAAACCAGAAAGTTATCAATTTTCAACGTCTGCTTTCCGTATTTTCCGTATTACGAATTAGCCTAGTGAAAGTGTATTAGGCTCGTAAGCGGAAGACATAGGTTCGAATCTCATCACAAAATGTTCAAGTTAGTAAAATATAAGTTATTTCAATTTAAATAAAATTGTAATTATTTCAGAATAAAAGGTTAAGCTGCTTACAAATCTACTATAGGAAAATAAAACGTCGAAAACTGATAAAATAAAATTGAAATCAAAACCCCATAAATGCACGCAGTTTTTTTTTTTTAATTTTGTTTTGCTATTTTAATTTTAATAGTCATATCAAAATAATAATAATTTTATCATAATGATAATGATCATATTAATTTGATATGAAGAGTATATCAAAATTGATATTTTTAATGTTGGACGACTTTTATCACCCAAAAATGTTAATTTTACAGTCGTTTTATCAATTTTTTGTTTCGGTGTTCATACAGAGATCTTTAGCTGTAATATCGCCTTCAATTGCTGCTATAAATTATGCCCCAAGTTATTTGCAGTCTTTTAACTCTACCTTCTTTGAAATATCGGAAGGAAATCCGAAAAATTTGGCTAAAAATTTAATACTGCACAATGCGCATTGAAAAAAGATAGTGTACTACCCATAACTTAGAAACAGAAATAAAATCAAATTTCAATTTTAGATCAAATGTTTCAAGATAGTTCAGATTGGTAATGGCTGCCGTTAGACTCTTCGAATCGGACACAATGAAGCCCATTTGAATGTTCATTTTTGTAGCTATACAGCGTTATTGTATAATGTTTCAAACAAAGACTCCTTAGAAAGGTTTATCTGAAAGTAAAGTACTATCGCAATTTATCTGTTTCTTATGCTCCAAGCAATTTAAAAAATCAATTGATTTTGATTAGCGCATAAAATTCGTTTTAAATGACTTTTGACAGTAAAACATATATCTGCAAGAAGAACGAAAAAAAGTAAACGCAAGTAGTTATTGAAGTAGACGGATGTGTTACCCATTTTTTGATTTGAAATTATTATAAGTATGTATACTGATTTTGGCGCCGTATAGTTAAAGGGTTGCGCTAGGCAATTATGCTTGTTTGACTTAATATTATTATTATTGTACTATTCATACTAGAATGTCAGTTTATTAGACTTGACCATTCTTAATTCCGTCAATTGCATTGAATTTTGTGAACAGCAACAACATCTTAAAGGCGCTACCATTAATTGCTTACAAATTAATTTTTTTGGTATTTTTAATTCGTTTTATTTTTGTTTGGCTTACAGACACAACCGCTACCAACAATCAGTTCATAAATTTTGTCTCTATTTTCAATTGTTTATACCGTTTTTAATTCAATATTTAAGTTAAACTTTAAACCTATATTATTATTTTTTCCTCCACATGCAATTTCAAAATGCAACTAACAAAAAAAGGGACGGTTTTTAAAAAAAAGTATTTTGAACCGCTGCGCTCGAAACTTTGTTCACACAAAATTTTTACTGTCCAATAACTGAATTTCATCCGTCTGGCAGCGACACCTCGAGCCTAAAACAGTGCATTTAATGCACTTTCAAAAATATGTACAATGTACATATATGTGAACAAAATTTGGAGCGGTATGTAACACTTTAACTTTGCTCATTTTTGATTCAAAATAGCTTTAAACGGCCTTTAGTCCATACAAATTGGCGTTTCGTCATCCTCATTTTTTTGCATTGTTTTATTTTTTGCATTTTTCACCATTTCATTGATGATGGTGGTCTTAGAGCCGCGATACCGCTGCCATGTTGATGGCATGGAGCAACCACTCATAAATGCTATGCCCACAAAATTTTTAGCAATATAAAACACTGAGCAAATCTTTCACCATAGCTCTCACTTTATAATCAATTAAGGATCTCTTACTAGTTCTGAGAGTGAAGAACTTCATTTAACGATGAAGAAAAGCTTTTACGCAAACTTATTTGCAGTAATCCAATTAGTTTGACTTTTAATTACCTTACTCCTCATTCTCACAATATTTAAATAATATAGAATGTATCACATAACATTTTTAAGTAGATTTCTCACTCGAAAAACCCTCGTTTCACACCATTTTTCGAATGCCTTACTCTGGCGAGCCCGGCATCGTTCATTCCTCAAACGGTTTGATAATTTTCTGCACTCGCCTGATAACATTTAATTTAATGCCCGAGGTCAGAAATATTCCATTTATTATTGGATTAAATTCGGCAGAAAACTTTGTGAGATTTTCATATATATGAGTTTATCCCGGACCCGGAGCTGGACGTGGATGCTAAATTGATCCCCCAAACTGATATGAAAGGATAAACGAGCTGCCCCAGTGGTGATGGTGGAGCGGCCGGCGGAGTATTTCTCTGTGTTTTATTTTTGGCTAACGTTGAAAATTTATTTTTACCTTGGACATGGGGAGCTTCCCTGATGGCCGATAGCCAGCCTAACACCAAATGGACACTGGAGTAATTCATCGTGAGTTTGTACGTAACGTAGGGACTCCTTCAACTGGACACCATCCACCGGATGATGGTGGTGGTCCTTGATATGAGTGCCGGCGGAAGTGTTTTCATTATAAATTTTTTTTTCTTTCGTGTTTTAAAGAAACATGTAAAACACATGAAATTTGCATGAGGACAATTTGTGGTAGTTGAGGTGTAGTGATTGTGCAGACGCCTCCAGGGACCGTTTCATGATATAAAGTATGAAAATTGTTTTAGATAAACGAAAGCGTCTACTTCTACATGATGTCAGGCAGAGGGTGTGTTGGTTAATGATTACATAATTGTTTTAGAACGATGGTACATGAGGACCTTTTTTCTGTTGATATACACATGTATGTACAGTACATATAACATACACACTTTTTATTTCTATCGTAGAATTTGGTTTGAAATTTTTGTAACATTTGAAGGAAATTGAAATGTCAGACTTGTTAGCAACACATTGCGAAAGTTTAACGGCCGACAAAGTTTGGATTTGAAAATTTAAACAAATTTCTGGTAGCTGATTGATCAAGTTGACTCAAGAAACAAATAGAAAAGAAAAGTTTTGATTTAATTTGTTTAAAAAAAAAAAAAAAACACAAAGCAGTTCTACATGTATAATGAGAATTCCGCATACATTTTTTTCTGCAAATCGTTAGTTTCTGGCATATTTATTGAGGATTCGAGATAAAATTTCAATTCAGAGGAAATACGTTTTTCAATTACGAAAAAAAATGGCGGAACTAATATGGCGGTCTGATTACAAGAAAATAAAATTCTTTAAACCGCCATATTAGTTTCACCATTTTATTTTTCGTAATAGAAATTTTTTTTTATTAAAAAGTAGAGGATTTTTCGATGATAAAAACCAAATTCACCGGATTTTTTGTGTTATTTCTATCTGCACAAAAAAAAAAATGAAAACATAAAAAAAACTCAAATGGAAAAAAGTACAGGCCCGCGGCACGTGTTTAAATTAAGATAGAGGTTTCGCACGATTTTTTTTATTTATTAAGAAACTTTTTTGGGGGTGCATTCATTAAAATTCGGAAATCACACATTTAGCGAGCACTCTAATAACTATAACAAAATTTGTACATACCTACTTATTGACTTGTTTTAGTACTAAAACAGTGAAAATGCATTAAGGTGCACTTCTTAACAACAACTTCTTCATATATTTCAAATGGTGATGAATTTTTTTGGAGCATTTAATATGCTACTTACAAAATTCTAAAGTTTTTTTTTCACTTTTTGTGTAGAAATAAAAGATTTTGAGTTCGTGTTTTTAGAGCCTTTTCGAAGCTACAATAATTAAAATTTTTACAGTTTTAATAAACTTGAAGCAAATTCGTTTTATTTGACCCACCCTATTCAATGTATATAAAAATTATATCTGTTTATAGGAAACAAGCGACACTTTGGTTTTTCCCTATAAAATGTAAAAGGTGTTAATGGCAGGAGTTTATGCATTTCAGTTGAAGCTTTTTAGTTTTTAGTGACTTCGGGAAAGTGTGTGAGAAGTGAAGCTTAAATGCAAATTTATCAATATTTTGATCCTTGAAGTAGTGATTTTGGCTAAAATTAAAAACAAGAAATCATTTTATCCAACAATTATACATTCCATAAAAACATTTTTGCAGTCTGTACCTTACATACGAAGAAGATGATTCAATAAAAAGAAAAACTCAATATTAGGGCTAGGCGCATATTGAGAGGTGACTAGCATGTGTGATTGTGTGACGTGACACAGCACAGCACGAATTTTTGTAAACAAAAGGTGTGTTCCTTTACTTTGAAACTCTGTGATTTTCTCTGCATTTTACTGCCATTTTAATTTTTTATATATGAAGTGACATAACGTTGGACTGAAATTCGCACAAATGCACAGAAAATCACAGAGTTTTAAAGTAAAGGAACTAAGCTAATGTAAATTAAATGAACAGCGCATGTTGATGAAGCGACGCGACATAACCTGACGCTCGTCTTACAAAACACGCGCGACACAGTGATTGAACACACAGTTTTTCTTGGGAGACTTTGTACGTGCACGTGTTTTATTTATTTCCTGTCAAAAAATATAAAAAAAAAATATTAAACAAACTGTTAGTAAAATTGATAATAACTAAATTGTAAGTTTGCATGTTTTTTTTTTGTAATTGAAAAAAGAAACATTTATAAAACTAAGAAGAAATCGTGCCGAATTTTGTTCACATAATATTTGTATATGGAAAAAAATGTTTTCAATAATATTTTGGCACGAGACACGCGCTTCAATATGCGGTTAACGACATGACGCGTTTATATTTATCGTTTCATGTGACACTCGTTAGGTCACGTCGCACGCGTCTCACTATGCACCTAGCCTAAAAGTCGAAATATTTATTTTAAAAAAAGCTGTCAGTTGGGAAAATTTGCCAAATTTTACCTTAATTTTCTTTGTCTTCTTTGGACTGTTACTGTCAATGTATAATGCTATAATGGCACAACCCAAGCAAAATCAAAGCACCCTCTTTTTCAAAGCTTTTCTTCTATTTTAAATTAAATTTAGAAAAAAAGAATAAAAAAAAAAATACCAATAAGGTTATCGTTTATTTCGTAAAGAACCCATTCAACCACTATAATTAAACATTCAACTCATACACACGTCCAATTTACACATATAAATGAAATGTTTTACAATTGCTAGACGAGCTGTGAAATTTTTGATGCGGGCGAACCAAAGACAATTGCTTTAACTCGAACTCAAAGGCTTATACTAATGTTTGCACAAAAATAGATACACCGGAGTCAGAGTCCTGACCCAGAGCCACCCATTCCTTTTGAGAGAACGAGAGCTCGTAAGCATTTGTGGGCAGCCACAAAGTGCCTGCTTCCATCCGATTTATCTGATTAAGTGTAAACGGAACCATCTCGGCATCAGATGATTGAATTAGCCATTTGCAGGGAAAACAACAATATATGGACGATGACGACACACGGACGCATAAACATACAAACAAGAGAACTCAAAAGAAGGCGAAGGGAAAGGGATCACTTGGAAAAGCGAAAGGCAATAACTGCTTATCACTTACTTTCGGAGTAATGTGGTTTTGTTCGGGAATTCATATCTTTCCGCACTCATCATCGATTGCATGAGAACAGTAGCAAACAATTTGAATCCCAGTATATAGGAACGAAACGACGACGACGATGTAACGAAACGACTACGGTACGGATACCAGCAAAGGAGGACCCACATAGTAAACGAGTCGGCACATATTCTCTTCTTGCCCCTTGAGGCAATGAATGAACGATTTCCCGGCGATAAGAAAGGATATTAAACAACCCCAATCGGGATCGGCATGGGGCATGGATGATGGAATGAGAACTCAGTATGATGGGTGGTGTTCGAAACACAAGGATTCGCCACACAAAGACTCAATTTAATGGGTTCTCCGCAAACGATGCTGCTATGTGCACCACAGACGGAGCCACAATCTTTCACTTCACCTGCCTCACCTCACCGTCTTCGGATTCACTTGTAATGAGGTGATTCAATCAGATGCTCTGCCTAATGTCGGTTATAATGGTTTCTTTGAACGGAAGCTGATGGTTTAATGAAGTCGTTAGTCTTTATGCGTGTTGGCAGCTCATATTGATTGGTTGAAGATGTTACCATGAGGGGAGAAAAATGAAAATTATTGAAGTACCACTGAAAAAAAGCTTGTCTTCTTTTAAATGCAACGGCAACTAATTCAGTCTGCCACGCAATCCACGTAGCATTTAAAAGGAGGCAGTAGGTCTTACAGGAAGCCTGTTCCAGTTTCGTTTCCAGGAAGGAAAGTTGCACAGACCCAGTTTTATTTATAATATAAAAGTTATTCCATAATATTATTATTCTCAGTGCTTAATGCAGGCCTTCTAGTTCTAAAATATTTTTTTGATTGTTTTAGATTTTTCTTCTTTATCTAGTCTAGGTATATATTTATCTTAACCCACTGTCATTTCTCATATTTCACCTTCTTATACAAACTCACACAAATTTTAAACATTTTGTATTCTAAAAGTCAAATTATCACAGACTTGCCTATTATGGGAAACCTCAGATGCGGATCTTGTGCCATGTCCAACTAATCCGCTCTTAATTAAAGATTTCCTTCCCGTGATGCCGACGAGCCGAAGCCATGTGCCGAAGTATACAAACCTACCAAATGGTATACAAATTGGCTGATGGCAAAGAGTTGGTCGTCTTGATTCCTTTACCCAGTCGTCGATAATCTTTGGAGCGAAGAAATAAATCTTGACAAAGGACTTTCGCAACTTGTTTGTCTTGGCAAAGTTTGTCCTGGACTCCCAAACTGCCAACTGCCACACCGTCACCGGCACCGGCGGCAATGCGGCAATAAACACAATGCTGTTCTTCTTCTATATGAGTGTACCCTGCGTATAGAGTACACCATAAGGTGTTATTATAATTTCCGTCGTCTGTTTACGTCCTGATAAGATCATAATCCCGTTTATGTTCCTATGTCTTCTTTTGGGCCACCAAAAAGGGTTAGAACATGTGGCTGGCCTGGTCGGGGGCTGGGTAATGTGGTGTAGTCTGCAGTCAATATGAATAGTGTTTATGTTTAAACTGAGGTCAGAGAGCACTAAATCAACTGTGCCTAAATACGTAAAGTTTGCAAACGAAGAAGAAGAAAGTTTCCGCAAAGTGGGTAGTGGGTATGGCCAAGGCACACACGGGAGAACCCAAGGAATGGTTAAGCTTCTTATAAACGGAAAACTGTGGCATTGAATCGAGAAGAACAGAAGAACATCCTATGGAAGAAACTTTTGGGCAAAGATAATAGAGTTTCAAGTTAAAAAGAATATATTTCTATAATGTGCGAGTTGGGGTTTTGATGTGATTATAATGATAGCGGAAAGTATTTTGTTGGGGTAAATTGTCCTCTAGTTAAATTTGTGGAGGGCCCACCACTAATCCTTAAGAGGGTGAATATATTTAATGGATATCGGTTGACAGTTCAAACACATATACATGGGTACTCTGACTAGAAAAAGATTTCCAACTTATGAATATAATAAGGTTTCGTTGTTGAGCTTAGGTTAGTTTTAAGTTAATTTAATTCAGAATATAATTATGATTTAAAGTAAGTTGTCGATTAAATTTATAGGGTTGCTGGTTTTAGGTTAACATTTTGTTTAATATTTTAATTAAACTAAACCTTAAGATTGTTCGATTTTTAGCCTCTGCCACCTAACAAAAATGTTTTTCAGGGCTACTGCCTTTTGCGAGGAAGTGACAAATCTTCCAAAAGTACCTCTGGTCATGGAATAGTGTAGGTCCTATCCATTTCTGCAGACACGCACTCAGGAATAGTTGAAAGTTTATAAGTCACTCGGCCCTAGAATAAATTAATTTTCTCAAAAAACTTCAAAATCCTATTTACGCAATGCGAATATTTTGACAAAAACTTGAAACTCAATTTTCTCACAAAATCTTTGGTTGTACGAAATTTAATTCAAATCGAAAGATGCATTTTTGAGAAAATTAAAAAAAACCGAAACATTTAGTATGTTATTGGTACCTCTTCTAGAGGTAGGGAATTATGCATAAAAATATCCTGTACCGATCTCCCAATTGCACTTCAGTAAGGATTATCAAGTTACCATCCCATCCAGATCAACCTGTTCCTGTGGGAGGATGAATGCGTTCATGAATCGGATCACTTTTACACTGATGGATCCAAAACTGATGACGGGGTTGGTGGAGGCGCGTACTCAGATAGACTAAACTTACGTCTCGCATTCCGTCTTCCAGATCATTGTAGCGTTTTCCAGGCGGAACTTTAAGCGATCAAAGAAGTTTTGTCGTGGCTTAAAAAAAACGTTATATCAACAACTGATGTACCCATCTTCTCTGACAGCCAAGGTGCACTGAAATCCCTGGACTCGGTCTCTGCTAATTCTAAAACATTCCTAAACTGTCGATTATCTCTTATGGAGATGACGCAGCAGTTCAATATTACCCTCTGTTGGGTGCCGGGCCACATGGACATTCCAGGGAACTGCAAAGGTCGATGAACTCGCTAAAAGTGGAACAACAATAGCTCTCCTTACAGATAGGAAAGATATTGGTATACCCATTGCTACATGCAAACTTATGATAAATCAAGAAGCTGTAAGGCGCACAAACCTTAGGTGGAGCAACATCACCACTTGTGTGGCGACTAAACAAATCTGGACAAAGCTGGATCTGAATCGCACTAAATGTCTGATTTCTTTAAGCTGATCGCACATAAGCTACGTTATAGACGTTTTAACTGGACACTGTCTCATAGGCAGACACGCATCGCGACTTGGCATCTTTGTCAATAACTACTGCAGAAGCTGTTCATGTCCTGCTCTATCCCAAAGACGTAGAATCCATTTGTGAGACTTCTACTATAATGATCCAAGTGATCTGGCTAATTCCGAAATTAGTAACCTTGCACGCTTCATAAGGAGCTCCAAATGGTTCAACGAGTAGGGGAAATCTCTCCTAGATCCATGTGGTATCACAACGGGCCACTGGTTGTCCTATGCGGGTCGGTTCCGACAGCCACTTCAATCTAACCTAACCATCCTGTACCGAATTTGAAGCAAATCAGCTCACCCGTTTAACCTCAAGCCTAAATTATAGTGGACGCACAAACGCATAGACTGACGCGATTGATTTTGTACAAAAATTCAATTTTTCAAATTTTGTAATAAAAATTTGCGGGACGAAATTATGTATTTTTGTTGCGTGTAATAAAATTAACATAATGTCCATTATACTTTGGAAGAAAATGTGTTGTTTATGAACTTAACCACATACAAGGTATAAATTCCTCAAAACTGTTTTAATTACTGAGCTGTTTTAAAAAAAAAAAATTAAAATGCTTATTTGGTGAAAGCCGGACAAGAGTTTTTACTTACTTTACTTTAGATGGCACTTACAGCCCAGGATGGACTACGGCCTTAACCAACAAGCCCCTCCATCCAGTTCGGTCCATAGCTAGCTGCCTCCAGTTACACACTCGATGTTGGTTGAGGTCGTTCTCCACTTGTGTGCGCCACCTAAGGTCGGGTCTTCCTCTGCTGCGCAGACCGTCAGGGGTAGATTCGAAGACTCGGCGGGCTGGTGCGTTGGTGTCCATACGCTCCACGTGTGCCAGCCATCTCAGCCGCAATATTTTCAGCTTTTTGGCCAGGACAACGTCGCTGTAAAGCCCGTAAAGCTCGTTGTTAAATCTTCTTCTCCATACTCCACCGATACAGACTGAATCGAAAATCACCCGAAGAATCTTCATTTCAAAGCACCCAAGTAGATTCTCATCCATTTTTGTCAAGTTCCATGGTTCTCTGAGAGAGGGCTTTATTACTCAAATGCCTTCTTAGTAAATTGACTTTGAAACAAATACAAAAAATGGAATTGAAATTAAGAACATGACTTGCAAAATTATGACATTAGAAATGATTGACATTTAATAAGTGACAGCAACAGGAACAGATGACAGGAACGTTCAGGTTAAGAATTCTGATGGACATTTACACGCTCCAATTCTGTGGCAGTTTAGACGCTTCAGCACTTCGTTTGATCTCTGCACTGATGTCATTTTGCGATGTTATAGTGGAACGCAGGTAGACAAAGTCCTTGACGACTTCAAAGTTGTATCTATCCATCGTGACTTTTTGCCCGAGTCGAAGATGTTGAGATCCCTTTCTCAAAATATCGATAGTTAAAACATGTAGATGGTCTGGACAATGTTTTTGGAAAACTATGGTACAATGAAACTACTAATGAATGTTCCATTGCGCTAATACTGTTTTTAGTGAAAATACATGCGGGTAAAATAGAAAAAAAAAAACACCAAAAATGTATAATATTCAAAAATTCACTTGGCCTAAAAGTCGAGTTAAATCGAAAATTTGGCAAATACAAGTCAACTTATTTTTAATTCGCTTTCTTAAAATATAAAAAATATATTCAGAAAACATAACCTTTTGATTTACGGTAATTTTTCATATTTTTTCTTCCAAACGTTCATATCTATATTCAAGAGAATCTATCGATTACAAAAACAACCAACTCTCTATCATTCTTCGTTTAGATAATAGATGCGAGACTTTTATCTTTGTTTTTAAAAACCCACGTATTCGATATATTTTAAATAAAATTTTCCTTTAGCATACAAGCTGAGCTGTGTCAGAATTGTAAAAACCCTAAAGATTACCTTTAAAGCGCGGCAACCCTATGCCTTGACCACTTTACGCTAGGCAACCCCTGCGCCAAATGTTTGTTTAGTTTAAACACTACCTACAAAACTGTATACTTCTTATCTGGTACCTCGATGAGGATAGGTCGTTCTATGGCGGGATCTTAGACTTACAAAACAAAACAAAAAAAAGAATTTTCGGAGGACAAGCCAAGGGAGAATTATGAAAAGCTGAATTTCGAAAACAATTCTGACCCGCTCCCCTGAAAAATTCATAGTTGTGCTTTTTCTTTGTCTATAGCTACAAACATGTTAGTTCATAGTCTTTTAATATTAGATTTACATATTTAATTATTAAGATACTCCATAAAAAGAGCTGAAATTAATTAAATTAAAATAATGGTACACTGCGGCGTATACGTAATTTTTTTATATTATTGAATCTTTAACAAATTTTACTACAATTTTGTTTTTGCACGTGAAATTGGTTTATGTTGATTGAAAAAAAAAAACTATTTTGATGAACTTTTTTTCTCTATTTAAAACAAAGTGGGTGCGGTTCGAGTCCTCTGACAAACGTTTAATTAACCAAGGCCGTGTTTGTTGTGGAGTGGGTGACACAATATTAACATCATTCAAGATATTCAAATTTTCATAAATATTTGATAATATTAGGTGCGTTTTATTGGCAATTTTATAGCTAGCGCAATAAAATTTCCCTTGGTGAACAATAACAAAACCAAAAGTGTCGATAAATTTGCCAGTAAATTAGTGAATATAAAAGTAGACAAATAGTGTGGACTTTAACCTTAAATGTCGAAAACGTAGGTTGTTTTTCACTCAAAAAAGGTTATGAACACATCCAGAGAGTAAAGAGTGGACATAAAAATTGATATAGCGTTTTATTGAACTTGTATTGCTGCGCTAGCTATGAATTACGAATAAAACGCACCTTGGGGGTGGCCCCGGCGCAGTGGAAGTAGTGCTTGACTGCTAACCTGGATGTGTGGGTTCGAGCCCCAGTCTAGGCAGCATTCTTTTCTATATTCCCTCAACTGAACGCCACCCCTGGGATTTAATGAGATAATCAAAACCTTATTTCTCAGTCCACTGTGCCAAAAAAAATCTATCCTATCCTTCTATTCCTTCTAACATTGCCTAATTTATAAGACCCTAGGTCTTACTGGCATATATATGTTTGTGTTGTTCTTTTTTTTTTAAATATTAAATTATCTTCTTTTAAATAAAAAAAAAATAAAATCACTAGGTTTAAATAATTATTATCAAATTACATTAACTCTAGTTTAATATAGCAGCAACAAAAGCAGAAGTTATTAGGGAATTATTTATATGGCCCTGAATTGGTTTTGGAAGTACAGTGATAGCTCCCTTTGCAACGGTCGCAACACTTTTGTTCTTCGAAGGGAGTTGTCCGTCCAAGGAAAAAATAAATAATAGTTGTATAAGGAAATGTGTAGTATTAGTGGCAAATATTTGCACTTACAAGGGCTACAAGCTATAAAATTTATTCAAACTAAAAATTAACATGAAGATACAAAAAACAAGATACAAAAATAGACTACAGAGGCAGAATCCATTGATATCGGGTGACATCGTATCTATTGTTGCTGTGAAACAGGGGGAATATTTTTAATGCAAAAAAAATATAATTAAAAGTACATTGCCCGGACGCGGACAAGAATATTTGTCCGCGTCCGGGTAGGGGAGTGTCCGCTTAAGGGATCATAAAATGTATGGAATTTAATTCCAATATCCACGGTCGTGAGAATTTGTCCGCTTAAGGAGATTGTCCACTTAAAAGAGCTGTCCGCAATAGGAACTTTCTCTGTAGTCACATTTTTTTGAAATCGCACTTATTTTTTCTTGTTTTACGATTATTATTTCTATGTACCTATAGAGCATGTGTAGTTAAAAATTAACTTCTTTGACTATTAAAACCATCATTTAACATTACTCTTCAGAATTTGATATTTCTACGACGAAATAAATTGCTAATTTATTTATTTACCTTCCCTATTCCATTCATGTATCCTGAAGGCTCAACATAATTTTGTAAACTTCATTCCAATGTGAACTTCGTCCAATTAAACTCAAAGTACCTTCCAAAAACAAGCGAGACGAATTCAAATAGAGCTCCGATAAAACAAAAGAAATTACAACATTTTTATTGACTAATTTACGAAACACTGTAAGCAGAGATGCTCTCTGCGATTGTGTTCTTCCAATTCAAATTCATACCCCACCGCTGGCATAGCTGCCGCCACACCACCATCAACTTCTCGTTGCCGCCAGACGAACCGAATTAGTATTTAAAATTACTGTGAACCATAACCCACTCTGCTACTCTTGTTATGGATAAAAACTCACGATTTCTTCAGGTTTTTAAACATCCCACTCTAAAGAACCATCTTCCCCCATCCGTTTCCGTTCCCGTTGCCGTTGCCATTCCCGCCACCCTTAGAAAACAACTCCTTCCGGCTTTTTAGTGGTTTTTTTTAGACAATGCTATTGAATTAACGAAATCATTTCTTTTATTTGCCGCAGTCTGCTTGTTATCCTTTCGTACTAATTCACTTTGCTTGAACAGGGCAAACCAAAACGCCACAGCATAAGCATCAGAAAAAGAAGAAAAGCGCTCTTTAATGATTGCGCGCCCTTAAAACACCGTGAAAATCCTTGGAACTCTAGAAAACGACTGTTTACGTCAAGGATGCTTGAAATCATTTCCCCAATTGTTTTTCCGGTTTTTCCTGAGTGGCTGCGTACACAAAGCAGAAAGAAAGAAAAGCCTTTTATTTGTCTTTTGTTTTTGGCTAACCCCTAACTCCTGGTATATTAGTGCCCTACCAGCCCCAATCGTCAATAATCACGAGACATTTGTTTAGTGACTTTGAAGAGTATTATTTGTATTTGTAATTACACCCACACACTTAACCCTTTGCAGTTTCTTTTTTTTTATGCCAAAGACAGTTTCTTTTGTTATGAAAGGGTAACTTTCAAAAAAGAAGCAACTTTTTTCTTAAGAAACTTACTGATATTTAAGAAGTTGTACCATTTAAATTGCTTTGGGTGCGTCTTCCTTAAACAGTCGTTAAAAAAATATATAAGAAGAACAATGAAAAAACAACCCCAGTCTCCATTACAACTTGACTCAAGGCTACTTGAAGTGATCAAGGAGGATTCGCACTTAGTAAAAATAAGATTTTATAGCCTTAGCACGCAAAGAACAATAAGAAAGGAAAGAATAGATACATATACATCTTGAAAATAAGGAAACAAATCACACCCTATTAAGAACGTTAAGAAAATCCGCCACTTTTTCACAGATTTAAAGGAGCTTATCGACTTAATTTGAATATTTTCTGAGGAAGAACGCACAAAAAAGTCCTTTGTAAGGTCCTTGCTGTTTTTTTTTTTTTTTTTTTTTTTTTTTGTGTAAAGATATTGGGATTTCTTGAGTAAATGATGGCAAAATAGGACAAAAGAGGGGTGGGACAATTCTGGCATGAACACCGATACTGGGGTTGGGAGTTTGTGTTCTTCAGTGTTCGAACATGACAGTAATGTCAGTTTAAGCAATAAAGTTAATGCATAGCGAGATGTAAATCCTCTATGAAATAAAAGATAATATTTTAATCACTTCAAATTTGTAAGTACAAAAAGGTTTGCATAATAAGCAATGTAATGTAATGTTAGGGAGGGGGGGGATACTTTTGTATGATACAAAAGTATCATACAATCTTCGAAAGTTTTTTTGCATTTTCTTGGACCAAACAACAAATTTATCGAAGCAACAAACTTCGCCTTTAAATATGTAAGCAAGTAACGAAGTTTAAACCCTCACACTTTTCTGTCGAAATCGGTGAGTTAAAATTTACTAAGTCACGGATCAAGTATTTTAACCACATTTGTACAACTATGAAGTCCTAGGGACTTTAAGGTAATTCATGTTGAGAGCCAGTTACGGACGATTAAGAGTTTTCATAAGTGTTGTAAATGCGAATTTCTTTGGAAAATATAAAAAGAATATGCACCATGTTAATATGGCAAACTGGGACCTGTTTGTTTTTAAGATTTAAAAACAAAATAATTTTTGATTGTATAACAATTTAAACAATTACACCCACAAAATAGTTTGTCTCTTTTTCTGGAAATTTTTTGTGACCTTTAGTCAAATGTGTTTCGCCCAGGCACGACAGTTGGGCTCATGATCAGTTAAATGCTATCGTACCCTTCTAAGACGCATAATTTTTGCTGATGGCTACAGACACAAATATATATATTTAGCGTCCACCCGATATACTCGGTAGATCGGCTGGTCGACCAGATTTTTGCAAGAAGATAAGATTTTGCATTGACTACTCACTTATTCGCAGGATATGGGGTAAAATACTAAAATTTTCTATATCACCTAATTAATGTCTAACTCTACATAAGTAAAATTTTCTTCATATCGATGGGTGGGAATTTTCTATTGCCGCTTCACGCTGTGTACAGGGTGATTCACATAAAGTGTAATAGAAAGCTAGAGCGTGTAGATAAGGTCGGGACAAGAAAAAAATCGTATGGGAGGGGGATCTTTTTCCCCCCGTTAAGGCGGGAGGGGCAATTTTTTTTTTAAATAACGATTTTAAATAGCAAACAAAATTATTAAAAAAAAACCGGCAACACTTACAATGACATGCTACACTTTTTTTTATAGCCATAAGTCAGTTCTTTTATTTTGTTAACGTTCGGAAGCTTTTTTTCGTTCACGATATCTCGAGAACGCATTGAGATATTGATTTCAAATGAGTTTTATTTTACAGATAATAAGGTCAAAACATGCAGAAAGGATTTTCAGAAAAATTCAATTAGCGGGTTTTTTATTACAGTAATTTTTAAAAAAATTGTGAAATGGCATGTTTCTCGAATATCTCTAGAACAATAAATGCTATCGACTTTGGCCTGGTTTCAATCTATGCATAATAGTATAGTGAAAAATTTGTATTACTTAAAAACAAAATCATCCCATAGTTTTTTGTTTTAAATTAAAAAAAACATTAATAATTGTTGAAAAATATCGAATTCGGGTTAATTTTATTTAATACACAAAGTTATAGTTGATAATCGGTAGAATTTGTAAAAAATTCAATTAACGGTTTTTTTCTAGGCCAAAAAAAACTGAAAAAAAAAATGCTTGAATGTCTGGAGAACAACCAATGATATCAACTCCGGTATAATTTTAGTCTAAACACAATGCCATATAATTAGTAATTGATAAGGTTTTTAAAAAAATTCAATCGACAGTTTTTTTTTTTAAGTTAGTGTAAAAAACGTAAAAATCTCGTAGAAAACGTAAAAAAAAACTCTTAAAAAAGGTAAAGAAGACGTAAATAAAGTAAAATACTGAGAACAAAAAGAGAGAAATGTGAGGAACTGTCATGATTGCCAAAATCTAAATAGTAAAGAAGATTTTGCAGTCATTCAAGTGTGTTTCATTGTTTATAAAGTGCCAAAAATATTATATAAATATATAAATAATATATAAATATTAGAGCTAATTTCTCTTAGAAAATGTTTTTTTGTTAATTTTTGCATGGTTGAACGAGTATTTTCAGATTTTATTAAAATAATTAATTGAAGTATTTTAAAGTGAAAAACTTGGACGAATCTGTTTATATAAACTTTTTGAAAATAAAATAAAAAACAAATACTTTTTTTAGTCACCGCACAGAATAATCAGCTCCAACTCTCATCTTCAGTTTTAAAGCTATAACCAATTTTGATTATTTTTCACGTTTTTTTTTTACTTTTTTACATTTTAACATTTTTTGCAAAAACAAAGTAAAAATACAGCAGGTAAAAAACTGATGTAAAAACGTAAAAAATGATGTAAAAAATATAAAGTAAAAAAGTCGAACTACTCTGCTTAACTTTTTTTTGTAAAAGTCTATGGGTACATATTGATGTTAACCAAAAGAACAAGTTCGATGCGATTCAGTTGTGGAATCCCCGAAACTAGACCCTACTCAACAAGCAAAAAAATCTTATCAAATAAGCTTTTGAACCATAAATAGAAAATAACATAGTAAATTAATAGCTACTCCGAAGCCCCTCCCTATATCATCAAGCTTTATTAAGCTTTTTAGTAGGTTCTCCCTATAGGGGTAGTGCGCATAAAATATAAAAGTTGTCTGCATAAACTAGGGAAGAAAGTTTGTTTTGTTAACTCCTCCCTAGAATTGACGATTTATTAACCATTAAGTAATAAATTTTATTTTATTATTTTGTATATTATGTACAACATAGATTAATTTAACTCTATTTAAGTTCACTGACATATGGACTATGGAGCATATATAATTCAATAGTGATTGGAGGCCTTAGCAATAAGATGTAGAACCTGAATAAAATAAAATGTTAATGTTTCATGTACACGATATACCATTAATAGATACGTAATCAAGTTAAAACGACAAATGCTCATTTGTCAGCGTCGTAACACAATTACTTGCCAATAAATTGTGCTCACTCCCATATCACCTCCCTGAAACACTTGAATGCGTATTAAATTGTGGGAAGAAGATGTCAGTATGCACACAATGTTATCCCTATGTCCTATGAAAACGTATTTATATGTAATATCCGTGACTCTGGGAATAACATTCTTAATTCATGTCTATTCGCACACACAATATTGTTTAGTTCAACCACTGGCACTGTGTAGTGTTTATCTTGTATAGTGTCTTAATCTTGTGGGTTTTGTCTTGTCTACCGGAAAGAGTATAGGATTGTATCCTATTAACAATTCAAAACCTATGAAGATTCATATGGCAATTGTCATGCAAACTGGACTTTAAGTAACTCTATTTGCTGTAAATTCCTCTTCCAGAGTATATTACACACATTATTAAGAGGTTAAATTAAACACAAATTGAATAAGGAACCTGGACGATGAAATTATACAGTTTTGTTGAATTTACATAGCTAAATTATTAGGTGTGTATATTGGATTTGAGATTTAAAACTTTTATTTTTTTTTAAACTAGCTGACCCGAAAGACGTTATCCTGTCTATGCTATGAATATTCAGTTTGCACTGGAATAGATAAAAAAAAAATTGGTACCTACTTCTAGAGCATTTAACATCAGGTAAATAAAGAAATAACCAAATGTTAGGACCCCTAAAAAAATCTAGCCAAAAGTGTTACACACTGATAAATTTGTATATTTCCATTTTTTGGGACCTTGTAACCTATTACATGGGGATATAAGAAAAGAGAGAGGCGAAAATCCTCATTTCTAATCTTTGTATGTATTTAATACCCATGTATGTACAATATTACAGACCCAAAAAAAAATAAACAATATTCAATTAGCATTAGAGGAGTCACTGTGGCGTATACGTACTTTTTATCACTAAATAAATAAATAAATTTGATGGCACAACAGCTCATGAAGAACGAGGGCCTAGTGACTTACAACTCTCAACCATTCCTGTGTGCGTGTCTGCAGGAATGGAGGGGACCTACAGTTTATTGCCGAATCCGAACGGCTAACGAGCGGCACTTTTCTGTGACAGGAGATACTCTTGGAGGATTTGTCAATTCCTCGCAAGAGGCAGAAGCCGTTTTTTCTTTTAAATAAATAGGTGGCGAGGCTGGGGATCGAACCTTAGACCTCCGGCATGACAGTCCATCGCACTAACCATCACGCCACGGCTCAGTTAAGTCAGTGTTTGTATTTTAAAAATATTGAAATCCATTGTGAGTTTTATCCTACTAAAATTTTACTTCCACAAGTATTTTTTTTTGTCTTTTAATCATTGAGAAAGAGGTCAAATTCGTCGCACAATTTTGTTATATTAAGCTTTTCTTAGTACCACAAATACCTACATACATATATGAAGCTATATGTATGAAGAACTACCGGAAATTTTACATCAATAGAAATAAATAAGTTATACTTTTAAAAAGATTAATTAATTTATAAACAAAAACCCAATTCAGAAAGTATGATTTTCACGATTTAGCGGCTTTTACGGGAAAATTTTCAAACTCTCGGCTCCGTAGTGTATTTGTACCTGTTTCAATACGAATCCAACAAAAAGATCCCTATTCAATTTGGATGATGTTCAGCCGAGTAATGCGCGAACGAACACAAAAATAATTCAGAAAATTTGAAATTTCAAGATGTTTTCACGATTTTCTGATTTTGACGGTCAAATTTCGAAGTTTTCAATTTTCGGATCCGTAGTGTGTTAATCTGGTTCAATACAAATCCAACAAAAAAATCCACAACCAAATCGGACGATGTTTAGCTGAGTTATGCGCGTAAACAAAGTTTCCAGGTTGTAATCAAAATTGAAATTATGGTGGAGTAGTCCGTGCATCTGGGTGTCTGTGCGTCAGCTGTTCGGTGCGTCCGTGCGTCTGTGCTTCCGTGTGTCCCTGCATCCCTGCGTCCACTTGAATTTGATAAAGCTCCTAAACGCAAGATAGAATACGTGGTATAATATTGCGCATGTTATTCATATCATATCTCTTTCACGCATATTGTCACCGAGTGACGTAATTATCTGCACATTTGTATTTGTATATTTGTTTTTGTTTGAGTGACGTAAGGTGCGCAGAATGAACAAAAAATTAAGCGCTGAATATTATACCATAAATGTTCTCCGTAATTTAATTTTAATTTATTTTTAATTTTCCTTTTGTTATCTCGCCGTTTAATTTTCCCGCCTTTATTTACCTGGCCGTTCTGTATCTGATGACCGTTTTTTTATCTGGCTATTCGTTATTTGGCCGTTCTTTATCTCGCCGTTTACTTATTTGGCCATTTCCGTATCTGGCCGTTTGGCTATCTTACCGATATATTCAGAAAATAGCACTGACTTTTTTTTATATTTAAACGTAGGTTTTTTAATGTTTAAGGTGTCTGTTGTTTTACTTTTTCGGAGAAAGTATGTGTTTTGTTTAATAGCAAACAAAGATAAACTTTGTGTCGGCGGTTTTTCGTACTATAATATGTGTTTGAACCATCAGACAAAAAACTACGCTTGGTGCTTAGGACATGGATATAATAAATAAAAAAAAAATCGATTCTTTTTCCAACTAATTTTTTTTAGGGAAGAGGATTGAAAACATGGATTTGTGTGCCAAATATTATTAATTACTCATTTTATTATTTTGCATAGTATTATTTAGCTTTTAAATTGTATTGTATTTAGATATTTAGTTATACCTAAAATATTTTAAGACAAAAAAATTTAAAAGCTAAATAATACTATGCAAAATAATAAAATGCGAAATAATAAAAAGCGAAATAATAGTTAGCGAAATAATGAAATGCGATAGAATAATTAGCGAAGTAATATAATGCCAAATAATGAAATGCGAGGTACGGGAAGGCGATATAATATTTAGCGAATTAATTTTTTGCGAAATAATGAAATGCGAGATAAAAATTTGCTATGTGAAATTTGAGAAACAATAACATAGCGATATAAAAACTTGCTAAACAATTAAATGACTAAATTGCGAAATGATCATTTCGGAATGAAAAACAGTCAAACATAATCCGCCAGATGACCCCTACCCTATTTTAAGCAGAGTTATATCGAAACAACTCCAAATTATGAGAGAAATTCCGCATATTTAATGATAACTGACTAATACTGCGTTTTCATTAAAGCAAATGAGGTAATTTCGTTCAAAATTTCCAAATTCAATTCAAAATCATCTCATTTCCCATACAAATTCAAATTTCCAAATGAGGTAATTTCAACCAAATTTGCACGAAATTCGATAGGAAATTACGTAAAACTTTTATGAACACACCCAAATGGGATCCATTCAAAGTGGATCCCATTTAAATTGACAGAATTTAATGTAAAAAACAATAAAAACAAGCGATTGACAATCTGAACCGTCAAAATTACGAAATTTTAAATGTGAACACTTTTTTGTAATTTGCCAAATTACCTCATTTCAGGTCTAATGAAAATGCAGTATAAAATTTGATTTTATACCCTATAGAGGAAAAATTCGAAAACCGGTGGCTAACAGACATACCTACCACAATTTTGATTTGTTTTTATATTTTCTCGAATGTAGAGACAAAAAGTAATTGGATTTTGACGTTTATTATAAGCAAACTTCATAATTTTTGAGTTATTCACTTTCCCTATCCAATTTTGCTACATAATTATCTGATGCTATTAAATATTTCAATATTGAATATCAAAATTTTAAAAATATTTTTTATCCAAAAATTCCAATTCTACTTTTGACTTTTTTTATATATATTTTTGTTCGTTAAAATGGAACTAAGAGGACAAGAGCAAGTTCGTGCTATCTAGTCATACATATTTTATTAAACTAAATTAAACTTAACCTAAAATTTGCGCATTTAACATTTAATAATATACAAAATATACATAAAATAAATTAATTACTGAATTAAAATACATTTATATTTTTAAATTTTAAATAATATTGATAATAGGTAGGTACACATAAAGAAAAAAATTAAAGGCAATGGGAATTTTGTGTCTAATAAATCTCATCTTAGTCGATTTTCCAAATGTTTTATCTACTCACCATGGTTACGGCCACATCACGATCAAAATATTTATTTAACCAAGCACTCACTTAACTCTAACCCCCAATTAATTTATCTTTTATAGTTCCCCGGGGAGCCATTAAGTGATCTCCAAGAACAGGCACAAACAATATACATACATATACATCTCATTGTACCACTCGGTATTCTAAAAGGGATTGTAGAAAATAAATATACTCCTTGCCAAAGCCAGTGTGTCCTTATAAAGGAATTACATTATTACAATATTATAACCCCCTTCCTCTCTCTCTCACCGCACATTTTGCATGTGCTTAAAATGAAATTAAACAACCCCACGGAAAAATTCCGTGATTTCATTGTTTTTGTTCTTGTGTCACTTGTGCCACGACGACGGCTAAAAAGATATGTATCTTGACTGCCAGTTATGAAAGCTAAGAATATCGTGTATATAATCACGGTTGCCGTTTTGGTAGGATCCTACCAAATTTGGTAGCTTTTTTTATCTTTGGTAGGTTGGTAGGTTTTAATTCGATTTGGTAGGTTTTTTAACAAAACGATCTCATAAATGAATTACCAGATTACCACTCTTTAAAAAATAAAAAAAAATATTTTAATACAGCCCACATGAGTTATTGAAACTTATGCAGCCATTTATTTTATTTATGAATAAGTTATAAAGTGAAATTGAATTTTAAGTTTTAACATACCTCAGCTCAGGATTCCTCATTTTTTATTCTTATCTACGGATCTGAATCGGTATAATTTTTTAACATGTAATACAAAATAATTTTAGATCCTGCTCCCTATATGGATGGGTGGCTTGCATGGTAAGGTAGTGTTAATTGCAGTGTAAAGAAAAAAGACAAAAAAATGAGTAATGCAGTGTTATATGCATATCTCTCATGTACATAACACTGCTGTAAGTATCGTTGCCGAAGTGGCACGATCGTGTTTTTTGACACGATAATTTTCCCGTGGAACGGTGGCATGAAAAAGTTCAATATGGCACGTTTTTATTTTTAAAAGTTATAGGTACTTAAAATGAAGCAAATGTCTACAAAATTTAATAAAGGTTTATCCAAATTCCGTAAAAAATTGACAGAAACTCATATTTCTTGACAATAAGCAAATACAGCAAAAGTTTCTTTTTTTTATTTTATGCATATATCCCGTAATACAATTAATTACAGTTTTTTCAACAAAATAGAATAATTTGTAGTTTTTATGTGGCATGAAATGGTACGTTTTCCAGAAAATACGGCACGTTAATTTTTTTTCGAGCGGCAACGCTGGCTCTCATTATGATCCGTATCGTTTTATATGATACTGATCAGATCCATAGATAACAAAACAAGGCTAACATGAATTAGCAAAAGTAAATACACATGTAGGTATGAGTAAATATGCTTTTTCTCAACAACAAAGTTTAAGTTTTGCGTTTATTAAAAGGAACCTAAAAATTTGCTTTGGTAGGTTTTTCTACGGTTTGGTAGGTTATTTTGAAAAATTTGGTAGGATTTTGTTTTTGGGAGTGGCAACCGTGTATATAATTCGAAAAAGGATTACAAGTTACAACGAAAATGCGAAAGTCTATGATGGTGTCTCCGAAGGGGTTATTCGCTCGATAACGCGAATACGAAATGATTTCATTTTCCACTTGAATTAACTGGAAAAACAAAAGTCGGTTTCTTAATTAACTTTGGCGTCAATTAAAATGAATTGTTTTTCTTAACTTTTTTGTATTATGTAGATTTATATTTATGGGATGCAAGCAATTTTAAGAAATCAAATGTTTTTGCTTTCATTTTCAGTTAACCATAATAACATATGTAATATGAAAATTAGTACTATGTGAAACACGTAAGGTTAAGTCCAAACCGAATAAAGAAAAACTGCATCTTCCAAAATCACACAAAATAAATTAAAACTAAATATTTTTTTGCTATTTTTGGTATGGTTTACAAATAGTCATGCTTAATTTATTTTATTTACGAAAATTTTAGCAGTAATTTCACATAAAAGCAATCAAGAAAACAAGCAAAAATACATCTCGCAAGCCCTTATTGCCACTTTTTTACGAAAAGTGATGTCGGTACTTTGATTCCTGTTGGAAAAAATGCAAGAACATGCTCTAAGAGCGGTTTTCTAAGTGGATAAAAATCGAAAAATATATGTACCAATTTATTCATATCCTAAAAATATATGGAAAAAAGCCTGAAACACGTTATTTAAATCGATGAGACAAGTACCTATTTAAAATGTTTTAATCTCCGGATTGAGAACGCCATCTCAATTCTTAAAAAAAAAATATGAATTTATGCAGAAAAAGTCTCAAAAATCTTTGAAGGGGTTTTTTAAAAAAATATTTTCTGCCTTCTTGAATTTAAAAAAAAAATTGGAATCATCCCATTTTTTAAAAATTTATATTATACCACTAAAATCATAATTTCAAAAATCTTCACCTATCCGTTTATCCGTTTTCAAAAACGATTTTTGAACTTTTTTTTTTTAATCGAAAAAATATTTGTTTGAAAATATTTGTATGCAGATTTAGACTTGAAAGGACCTGTAGTAAAAATTTTGATCAAAATCGGTTGAGCCGTTAACGAGAAAGTCGAAAATAAATTAAACGGGTCTAAGTATATGGTGGTACCGTTAATAACGGTTTTAACCAAAATGCATTTTATACCAGCATTAGTACACACTACCTTTTTCAAAAAGGTTTTATAGCAGGTAACCACCGTTATTTTTTGAGATAAGAAAAATCTCCCAATTTCTCCTCACCTAAAAATCGTATGCTTTAAATTTGAGGAAAATCGCCTCAGAAATTTAGGCTGTATGGACCAACTTTTTTCGTGTTCTCTATCATCGTAATGTCAAGTTCAATTGAAATCTGTCGATTTGTTGCACGAATCCAAAACTTGCCCTATGCCTACATGCTACATATATGCATATCGCAAGTAAAAATATATTTATGGAAGTTTTAAGAGTATCGGAAAATATTAAGTATACTCCAAAATATTTTTTCTAAAGTGTTTCATTTGGGAAAAAATTATATGAACAAAAAGTTTACCGATTCAAAAGAGCTTTGGCCTTTGGTCCACTAATACTGACGTTTTGGACTCATCAGTTGATTAGTGAGGACCTTGTCTGTTAAGTTAAGTTCAACTTACATTTATACAGGGTGATCGGTATAAGATGCACCAAACTACTGGAGCGAGTAGGTTGGATTAAGACAAGAAAAAAATCGTATGGGATGGGGGGGGGGGGGTCTATTTCCCTCCGTTTAGGCAGGAGGGGCAATTTTCACAAAAATTGACCTAAAACAGAAAAAAAATAATATTTAAAAACAACGGTACAACTTAAAATGCCATGCTATACTTTTTTGAAAAGCCAGAAATCTCTTCTTTTATTTTCATTTTAAATTAAGTTGTGTTAGTGAATAGTTTTTGAAAAAATAATTTTCAAACTCGAAATTTTGAAAAAAAAAATAAAACAAATTTTCAAATTAATTTTTTTCAAAATTTTATGTAATTAAGTATAATTTTTGTTTTCAAAATTCAATGCTCTTATTAATTTTCAATAAAAAAAAAAAACAGAAAACCGGATGCTTAAATGTCTTTTAGTTTTTGATATATTTTGTAGAAATAGGATCTTTTGAACAACAAAATAACGGATGGAATCCGAATTTAAGGAAAACTTACTTTGGTTATTTTCAATTTTCTCAAAAACTAGACTACATTTTGACATCTGGTTTTCAATGTTTGACTAAAAATTGATGGTGTATTGAATATTAAAAATAAAAATACTACTAAATAACGTCAAATTTTGAACAAAATCAGTTTGAACACAATTTAAAAAAATTTTTTTTTCCAAAAATTTAAGTTTGAAAATTAAGTTTTAAAAAACTGTTCACTAAAAGAACTTAATTTATAAACAAGATGGAAGCACATATTTCTGGATTTACAAAAAATTATAGCACGTTTTAACCGTTGTTTTTTAATAATTTTTTTTTTCTGTATTAAGTCAATTATTTTAGAAAATTGCTTCTCCTGTTATTTTCAATTTTCTCAAAAAATAAAAGACATTTTAGCATCTGGTTTCCTGTTTTTGACTAAAACCTTATAAGAGCATTGAATTTTGAAAACAAAAATTATACTTAAATAAATAAAATTTTGAAAAAAATTAGTTTGAAACTTTTTTTCATTTTTTTTTTTTTTTTGCAAAACTTCGAGTTTGGAAATTGATTTTTCAAAAACTATTCACTAACACAACTTAATTTAAAATGAAAATCAAAGAAGAGATTTCTGGCTTTCCAAAAAGGTATAGCATGGGATTTTCAATTGTACCGTTGTTTTTAAATATTTTTATTTGTTTTAAGTCAATTTTTTAGAAAATTGATCCTCCTGCCTAAACGGGAGAAAATAGACCCCCCTCCAATATGAATTTTTTCTTGTCTTAACCCAACCTATTCGCTCCAGCAGTTTGGTGCATCTTTAACCGATCACCCTCCTGTATTTTAATAAAAATCCATTGTGAACTATTTACATATAGATTATATCGAACTAGATTAATATTCATAATCATTAAGCTTCAAATCTTTGCCCAGCGCCAGTGCTAGGTCTTCTACTTTGCGGATTTATTTGCGTATTACATTTTTTTTTTGTTATAAAAAAACCTTCATAATAAAATGTCATACCTGTACGTACAAGCATAAATATACATACGAACATCCTGTTTCAAAGTTGATCTTGATATAACGATTTATCATGGTTTTTAAGTATAGTAGAATGATTATGCTCGTTTTGTTTTACAACGCAAAATATAGGTTTTCATATTTCCCATAACATTTCCTTGAAAATTTCCTTAGTTGAAAATTATGTTTTTGTATTTCACTTATGTATTCTGCTCACAAATTTATCAAAACACTTGAAATACCTTTTCGGATAACTGAATCCCCATATGCCCAAGGATATACCTCGCATGTCTCAGATAAATGTATACCATCTCCTTGATCGCGTTCCTCTTCTCTGCTTTTCCATTATCTTTCCGATTAAATTATTTTCGTTAATTCCCCACTTTCAGTTTTAATTACTTAAGCGGGTAGGATTATTCCGTACATGTTAAGCCCCTGCCAACTGCCAGACACTTTAGCTTTACGGAAAGGTATAATATAGTTTTTGGAAGTTCATATGTTATTCGACTACCGATTCCCCCGGGGTGCGGGGTGAGAAGGGGGAAATAAAGTGAGCACTTGAAATTAATACCTTCCGTTTTCAAATTGCCTGAAAGAGCAAGTCTATGTGATTTAATTATGAGTGGCATATTCCACTCTGATAGCATAACTTTCGAGGACATGCTTCCAACCAGGTGTTACTGCGATGATAACACGCCTAAGTGATTCCATTTCACTTTGTCAACCAAAACAGAACAAAAAGTGTCAATCTCAAGACCGAAAAACTTAATCTTTCTTCGAAAGAAAATCTCAAGAACTCGACAGAAGAAGTATAAAAGTAAATAAATTGAACAACTCAGAGATGCAAAGGCAAAAACTTTTTGACACTTAATTGAGTTCGAGGGAATCATAGTTTCGATTTGTACCGCATTGCAAACTGCCAAACCAATGTAAATATATAAAAGCCGGAAAAGTTTTCTTCTGATGTGGTATTAATAATTAAGTTGGACCTATACAACGATGATGCTCACATAAAATTAAGTTTAAGAAACTGTGTTTGTTTTCTCTGTAGTGAGCCATTAACATTTACGACACACAAAAAGTCCTTGCTCCCCCTTCAAAAAATAATTGTCCTCGAATATAAATTTGCGTTCAGTTGGAAAATTGTTACTGTCACAGTCTCTGGTGACTAACGAACAGGATAAAGTTCCACTTGTCTGAGTTTTAATTTTAAATTTGTCCCGCCACATTCTGACAAACGATTATCATATTCTGATTAACATGACTAAGACACTCGAATGTCGAAAAAAGAGTTCTTAGATAAAATTCTTCTTAATTTATGCGCGTCGTCATCGTCTCGTTGTCGCATTTATGCAGCGTGCATAATTTTACTGTTTTAAAGTGGGTGAATTTCTACAAGGTGATTATTTTTTGTATAATAAGAGAAAATTGGGTGGGACTCTTACATAAAATCACGTAAATTAAAGACATTTTCATGTGATACTTTCTTGTCGGGGCATGCATGAAATAGAAAAATATAGTAAATTGGCGCCCGAGCAGAGACTGTATGAAAATGAAAAAAGAAATAAAATTGATAGATAAACGCAACGCATAGCCTTTTCAGTGCATTTTTTCCTTCTTTTTTTTTAATAAAATAACGGATAAAACCGCACTGATAGTCGAGTAAGTTTTCGTCCGCTTTTCGGTGAAGTTGCGCGATCGAAGCTGAACGTTTTTTAACATCCTACTACAACTACATAATACTGAGCCTTATTTCCAAGCTCAGTATAATGGACAACAAAGTTAACTCAACAAGTTTGCTGAACTAACTCATGGATTAACTGAAAAGATATTTTTGACAGATGTGGTCGTATCACTATCAAAATAGAGATGGCGACACTATATAAAAAAAATGCCCTTTCCATACGTGGTTTCTTTTCTTGGCACCAACTTTCTTATAGATAAACGTCACCAAATAAAACAGCTGAATATATTTCAAGTGGATTATCACTTTAACAACTTTTAATGAAAATAATTTATTGAATTTTACTTCATAAATAGCAAAAAGTACAAAATTATTGAGAAACATTAAAAATCGACTTCGCTGAGCGCCGGCGCGCGTTTGATAAAAAGAGGCAAATGGATGATTTTAGTGTGCAGGGTTGATATTTTTAATCTTGGATTTTCATTTATTCCTTCGTAGAGGTGCTACCATCGAAACAGGGTCGCCACACATAGATCTATAGTGTTGCCCTCTTTGTTTCGATAGTGAAAGCGCATTTCCATAGTGTCGCACTTCGATTTCGATACATTTTTGACATAATTGACAGTAAACGTTATTCCTCCAAACAGAATCGATTTTTTTTTCTTTTAATACAAGAAAAATCGATTTTGTTTTCTAAAAAATCGAATTTTTTGTTAAAAGGAATTCGACATAAGATAACTCGAATTCATTTTATTTGCAGTATTAACTAAATTTGGTTTAACTCAGAATTAACAAATTTTCTAAATAAAAATAAAAAGCGTGGGAGTGAGCTATTATTTTTGTTTGCATAGTTTTAGCGAAATTCAAAAGTCCAACGGGTGACTTCCTCCTCGTCTAACTTGACTGTAATTTGCACGGTTTGTTCTTGTTAACATCGAGATGTTTTAATAAAATCCCCCACTTTTCTTCTATTATGCAGTGTTTCTCCTTATTTAACGTCACTGGCAAGTTAAAATTTCGTTTTTAAGCTGTAACCTAAGACATGTGTTATTTTTTTTTGAAATTCTGCCTGCTACCACGCCGAACGAAAATAAAGAAACAACTCTGTTAAACCTACCCTGGTGAAATTTTAACCCCTAGCAAATTTTGACAGAGGGTGGTTTCTAGTTAAACCAAAGGCAACCCCCTTCAATCCAAGCTCAATAAAGAATTAATCAGAACAGCAATTCACAGTTTCAGAGGTGCTTAAAGACAACGTCAAGTAGATGACCAAATTGTCCTTCAACGACCACTTTCCACAGAAGAAAAATTCTGCAATTCAGTAATTCTTTACCCCCGTTGCCGCCAAACCCGTGCTTATACGTACATCCCGGAAGGAATGAACTAGATAATTGCCATTACCGTTGCTATATTCTCTTTTTGTTTTTATTTTCCTGCTGACATTGTTTGCGTGTCCTCTCCAAGGTGATGTTTATCTTTGTCTTAGCTATATGCTTCCAGGACCAACTCCAACAGCATAATGATTCCCAGCTGGTTCATAAAAAGAAATTAACGGCCTTTTCTTGCGAGTTTTTCTTACTCCTGTTGCAAATCGTTTAATGAGGATATAACTACCCCATTTGCCAGCTCCATAGAAGAAACAAAAACAAAAAATTCACCGCCGGAAATATAATGGAGTCTACAGGATTATTGAGAAAGTTTTTATCCTCCAGGACCTGGTTCTCGGGTGTTCTGCTATTTCTTATTATTGCTTATTGAGTTGCGGGCGCCATTGTCGTCGTTCTATAGTCGTAGTCATTTTTGGGCAACCGGCATAAAGATGATAATCATTATCATGGCGATGATTACAAGGGATTCGATCATGGAATTAACTGCAACAGCATGTTTTAGCCCATGTCCTGTCATTGTTCAATATTATGATACGAGTGGCTCATTAAGAGGGTTCATGGGAATGACCACCAAGATTACTTTTCGGTTCGGTCATTATTGTTTGTCATTCTCAAGAGGTGGGGTAGATTCGAATTAATATATAGAAGATATCATAGTTGAATCCTTTTTGGAGCGAGAAAGTCCTTTTTTTTTCTTTAAACTTACGAATCCAAATAGCTATACGTTTTTCTTGGTATCTACCACAATTTATGTGATGGACAAAGTTGTATCATTAGTTATGCAAACCGGGAGCACAGACCAAACAAAGGATACGGGAACGACTTTACAAACCGGGTAATTAATTGTCCTGTCCAGTGGGCAGACCAGTGCTAGTCGGCTGACTTGTGTTTGTTTGCCTTATAGATTGCCAGGTTGAAGCTTATACTGCCTGCTGCCTACCCTTATCCCCAATCACGATGATCCATTACGAACCACACACACATACACCCGACTGACTACCCAAAACGTACTTCCGAAAGAAACAAATTTCCGGTGGCAAACCAAAAGGGGAATGAGGAAAAGTTGGTAAAGGACAGCGAACAATGAGGGTTGAAATCGTTTCGACGTTTTTTTTTTTTTAAGTACAAGTGGCACTTTCGCTTAATCGACACTCTGGGTCCATGAAAAAGGTATCGACGACAACGGAAGCCGGTGATGTCCGCACCGGGTTGCACTACGTATTGAACGGCTGGTTATTTATCGTCGGAATTATCACCTGTTCGCTGTATTAGTCCAAGGACTAGCTGGAGGTTAGGTTCTGATACTACTATACGAAGGACGATGATTTTTGAAAGGCCGGAAATTTTTCAGCATCTACAATACACTTCATCAAACCTATACTTTATATCGACAAGCCATAAGGGAAGGAATCTCCATTGGGAGACCCGTTTGGGAAGTACTCTCCCCCTTTGCAGTTTTAACTTTTTTTTTTTGTCGTAACTGTAAACGAGAAAGTTTTTGCTCATAATGACATTTTGACGCAGTTAAAGTTGGCCCGTTATCGTTATCTCTTCCAAATATATAGCCGAGCCAAGGCCATATCGGAGATGAATTTTAATGGTAAGAATGGTCCATTAAGCGCAATCGAGCACGAACATGATGTACCTAATTGGATTACAACACGGTTGGTATACTATAGGCGAAAGGCATGACCATGATTGGGAATATTATGACAAAAAAAAAAATGTTGGCCCTTTTGGCAGCAGAATTAATGAGTTTCCAATTTTTTTTTTTTTAAGTGATCAAGGAAAGACTAGTAATTTTAATTTCTTGGTATAAAAAGCAGATTGTTTTGAATTTGATAAAAATAATAGATTTTCCAATAGACATTCCATGCATGGTTTATAGCCAAAGAAGGCTTAATGCCCATGGACTACATATACAGGGTGCCCCCGGTCGGCGATGCAGACATAGGTTCCTGAGGTCATTTTAAGTCGCTTTTAAGTCGTTTTGGTCTCGTTTGTTTAAGTAGCTCTGACTTTACCAAACTGCAACCGATTCTTGAATCTTTTTCTGTTTTTTATTTACACAAAAGAACAGCTTAGACTTTTAAGCCGTTCTACAAATTTTAACGGTTATTAACGGTACCTGTTCTTGATTTTCCATTTTCTCGTTAACGGCTCAACCGATTTTGATCAAAATTTTCACTTTGAAGCTCCTATCAAGTGTAAATAACACTGCATACAAATATTTCTAAAAAAATGTTTTTTGGATTTTAAAAAAAAGTTCATCTTTTTTTTTTGAAAAATCTTTTTTTGAAAACGGGTTTATGATTTTTTTTGAAATTATGGCTAGCTGTATATTATTATATTCTTAAAAATGAAAAACCAAATTTTTTTTCTAAAAAATATCAAGAAATTTTATATACAGGGTGCCCCGGAATGGAATGGTCCATATTTGTTTTTTTAATTTACATGGTTATAACTTTTTATTTAGGGCTAACTTTGGTTAGTTTTATACATTTTGAGAAACTAGAAGAGCAAGGTAATTTTTAAAAGTAAAAACCAATATTCGAGTAATACGAATTTTTTCCAAAGATTCAAGTAAAAAATTAAATTTGATCAAACTATGAGTTTATCTAGTAATTTTAAGAATAAGAGTGTATAAAATCAATATTATTTGAATGCTCAAAACTGGTCTTTTTATCGGCCAATGTTTAAGTGTAAAAATAAAAAATCAATTATGGACTGGATAGACAAAAAACTTTTTCAAAGCTAGGGTTTGTACAATTTCAAACAAACAGCCGTTACTCGAAAACGGTTATGATTTGGTAAGAAAAAGTTACTACATTCTGAGAGGCCATGACCTCTCCTATCACCATATTCAGTTTTGACCATTCTTACCGGGACACCCTGTATAAAAAAATTATTACTGCTCCAACTATTTTTAAAAATTTTTCTGCATAAATTCACATTTTTTCAAAAATTGAGATGGCATTCTTCATTCAGAGATTAAAACATTTAAAATACTTGTTTTATGGATTTAAAGAACTTTTTTCATTTATTTTATTATTTTGCATGACTAAGGGCCATTTGCACAGAAGTTTTTTTGACAGCAGTAACTCCTGATTTATAAATAATTAAAGCTATCTGACTGATTTGAATCAAATCATGTTGTAGCAAAATATTTTTTCTCTATCTCTGTTTAAAAAGTTATCTTCTCCTCGTTCTCTGGATAAATATTTAAACTCTGAATAGCTCCCATGTCAAATTTTAGAATTTCTTAAAAGAAAGCAAGTCAAAGCGATTAGAGTTTGTTTATTTTTCAATGTGTTTTGTTTTTGTTGTGTTGGTGATTCTGAAAAAATATTCTTATCCGCTTGTTATTTATTTCTGTTCGTGCAATTTATAAACTAGAAGTTTTTACTTATTTATTTAAGCTGGGATAGTTATCCTCTTTTATATATTTATCCGTTCGTTCTTTGCAAGTGGCCCTAAGTTAGAATTTTTTACTCTGATTGTAGGTTGCCTTTTTACTTTAAGCTCATTACACCCAAGAACCTGAAGTGTAATAAGCAAAAAATTAAATAAACTTTTTTTAGACTAAGGGTTTGTTTCACAATGTCTGATTAAACTTCCCTATAACTATCCGACACATATTATCCACAACTTAAATCCTCTCATTAAAAACCTTTGCGTTTCACAATCATAAATTTATGTGCCATTTAGCTAGTTGTCAGTTATTCCAGTTTTCCAAGGAATTTGACCGATTGAAAATAATCAATCAAATAATTATTAATTTATTCTCAAGTTTTGAATTTTAAAGTGTCATAATTAAACTTTTTGGACCCAGAACTGGTAACAAACAACATTACTTTGGTGTTTTAAGGCCCCTTACTGCAATTTGATAAAATCCAGTTAGAAATTTTGTGTTGATATGTGAATGTGAGTGATTTAAAATACTTAAGTGTGTTTTGAAATTGCATTTTTATGGTGTTAAGGGTGTCGTGAAGTAAGTATTTAAGTAATTGGGTTAACGCATACAAATATCAGTCACTAGTCCAAACTATTGATGTATTTGTTGTGTGAGTCGCACTGACAGCAGCTGTAGATATTTTAAATGCCAGTTTAATTTTTTAATCGGAACCTCAACCGGCCTGTAAAATATTCAGAACTTTAAGTGCCACTTAGACCTATTCAGATATTGTGAAACGTAAATGCGGTTTTTAAGTGACAAATAAGTTCCATGTAGCTTAATTGGAACTTATTCGTCACTTAAAAACCTCATTAACGTTTCACAATATCTGAATAGGTCTATGTGGCACTTAAAGTTCTGAATATTTTACAGGCCGGTTGAAGTTACGATTAAAAAATTAAACTGGCATTTAAAATATCTACAGCTGCTGTCAGTGTGACTCACACACTTCATAACTTATATTAACGATTTAGAAAGTGTACTCAGACATGCAAAGGCTAGGCTGTTTGCGGATGATACTCTGCTTTATGTTTCCGGAAGTTCTGCGGAAGAGTGCATCAATCAACTTAATTTAGATTTAAAAAATATTGAGATATATTTTAAAATGAATAAACTGAAGCTTAATACTGCAAAATCAAAAGCTATTATAATAAATGGAAACTCTGTTCAAAATATTAAAATTAGTGAAGAAGCAATTGAAATAGTTAATGAAATAAAATACTTAGGAGTTGTTATAGATACAAAATTAACTTTTGAAAGTCACATAAACTACATATGTAATAAAATTGCTAAAAAAATTGTTTTTTTTCAGAGAATAAGGAGTAAAGTATCTCTAGTTTGTGCAATAAAGATTTACAATGTAATGATTAAACCACACTTTGAATATTGTTCAACAATACTATTTTTAGGATCTAGTCAAATGTCAGATAGGCTGCAAAAATTACAAAACAGAGGAATGAGATGTATTTTAATGTGCGGTAGATTAACTCATATACAATTTATGCTAGACACTTTGAAATGGCTTACTATTAGGCAAAGAACAATAATGAATGTAAAAATAAATAAATAAATTTGATGGCACAACAGCTCATGAAGAACTAGGGCCTAGTGACTTACAACTCTCAACCATTCCTGTGTGCGTGTCTGCAGGAATGGAGGGGACCTACAGTTTATTGCCGAATCCGAACGGCTAACGAGCGGCACTTTTCTGTGACAGGAGATACTCTTGGAGGATTTGTCAATTCCTCGCAAGAGGCAGTAGCCGTTTTTTCTTTTAAATAAATAGGTGGCGAGGCTGGGGATCGAACCTTAGACCTCCGGCATGACAGTCCATCGCACTAACCATCACGCCACGGCTACTACACAATAATGAATGTACTTCTTTTTATATTCAAAATGAAAAATAATATGCTACCTATCTTTATAATGAAATCGTATATGTATCTGATGTTCACTCATATAATTTAAGAAATATAGGAGATTTTAGACTCCCGTTTTTCAGAACAAATAGATCTCAAAATATTCTTTACCATAAAGGTTTTAAACTATTTAATAATCTGCCATTAGACTTAAAGTCAGAAAATAATGTAATTTTATTTAAAAATAAACTGATCGCGTATGTAAAATCAAATTATACATAGATTCGAACTATACCTAATTGTAAAAACTATATATTGTGAATTGTTAAGTTTTTTCTTTTAACTAGTTTTAAGTTAAAATTGTTATAAATAGCTAAGGCTAAATAAAGATCAAATCAAATCAAAAATCAAACAACAAATACATATGAACATACATACATACATCAAAATAATGCTTTGGACTTACGGATATTTTGTGTAAAAGAGCTGAGAAGGCAATATACCGCCCCTAACAACACAAAAAAGCACTTTCAAAATGCAAAAAACAAAAAAAACTTTTTTAAACCGCTCACATCCACGCACAATTTCTACCAATTTAAACCGTATTCGGGCCTCTGTCCAGCTCTCGGTCTGAAAAGTTTATTTGAAAATTGACAATTTCAGAACTATACTAATATTATTTGATTGAACATTTTCAATCAGTCAATTTTTTTTGGAAAACTGGAATAACTGACAACTAGCTAAGTGGCACATAAATTTATGATCGTGAAACGCAAAGTTTTTTAATGAGAGGATTTAAGTTGTGGATAATTTATGTGTCGGATAGTTATAGGGAACTTTAATCAGACATTGTGAAACAAACCCTAAGTACACTAAAAATTTACATGCAGACTTACATAACGAATATTGAGAGAAATTACAATATTTTAAATTAAGTAAGGAAATCTGACTAACATATATGTAGTTAAAAAAAAAAAACATCAAAATTAAAGATTTATTCATAGCATAAACTCTCGTAGAACAAACCATAACAAAATTAATTAATAAAATCTATTAATGCAACAGCGTACTTAATTTTCATTCAATCTTTCGAAATAACAAACAAAAAAAAATGTCCCTTTAATCCTGCATAATTTATTGGCTCTAAGCGTAGCCATTCTTGATTCAACAGGTCAAATATACTTTTTTCCCCCAATTTTTATTTTTTTTTCTTCTCTAAATCAAACATTCTCTCCAATGACTCCTGTCCACCCCTAAAAAAATCTTTATTTCTACAAACATTTCTTAAGAAATAAAAGGAAATCCCCGATAAAGTAAAAAAAAAAATCTTTGGGAAAAGGCAAATTCCAGAGTAAATCTTCCCGGAAGTAATTTTTATTTCGCAGACAATTTGCTTATTTTGTTATTTCCGTCCCCGATGGTATTTTAAGGACATCTTAAGATTCTCGCCAACTCAATGCGACTACATTAAAAAAAAAAAAAAACGAAAAAATAAAAAACAAAACATAAAAAAAAAGAATCCACAGCCACCAGGAGGAAATTACTTATGATGGATTGGAATTAAAAATGAAGCACAACAAATATGGTTTCAGGACAACCGGCTGGCAAACGGGTGAAGAAGGTATACGAGTTTTTATCGGGTGTTGCATGATGCAAATTTCGATTCGTAGTAAATTTTGCAGAAGTCATTTAACAATAATCGACAATAAAACTCAATTTTTTAAAACCAACCGGCCTTCGTCCGGTTCGTTTTGTGCGTATGTCGTCCTTGATATTCTCTGCATTGTAAACCGAACGCCATCTGACCATAAACATCCATTAATACAATGACCAAACGTCCGTTTAATGGGGCGCTTTATATCCTGATAGGTTTTCGAATTCCGGTTCCATGGACACAGTTGAGTGGAATCAGTAGTTGCCACAAAAGGAAACCCAGTGAATGGTGGAGAACGCTGCATGACCACTCCAGAGCCAGGACCAGTGTTTTATTGCGAGTGCCAATTTTAATCGCTACATTTGCATATACAATGTAGGAATTGTTGACTTGGTTTGCTGTTGTCGGCCAAACGTTTATCTGAATCCGATCGAATGAATTCCAAGTATTTTTTGGTACATAAGTGTACATAGTGCATATATACATACTACATACTACAGACATACGATATAGTCGCTTTGGAATTCGAAAGAGAAACATTGCTCAGATAGCGATGTTAAGGGATTAATCGATGGTTAATGACTTTTAACTTTGCTTTGTTAAGTTTAATTGATGTAAGGGTTCGGTTTATTGCAAATGTAATAAATTAAATTTTAAAACAACGTACTTATAAAGGACTATGGGTAAATCCAAAAAAGATGTGCCTTTATTGCTCTAACAGTATTTTGGTCATTGCTTAAGGTTTAACCGTACAATTTATAGCTCTATAAATAATAAAGGGTTAATCGTGGTATGGATTTGCTAATAAATAAGTAAATAAATTAATTTTGGTGGAGTAGCACGAGGATTTATCAATTCCTCGCACACCTAAAAATATTTTTGTTTCGAGCTGCCAAAAGCTAGGATTCGATATCAAGATGATTTGGCGTTGAATGTGATACACATTAACTATATAACTCCCCAACCTACCACATAGTAGGGTGGCGCATATTTTGGCAATGTTAGAATTTCTTTTCCCCTCTACCCCTTTAAAGTGATAAAACTGACTTAAAAAAATTCGGTGCAAAATTTCATTGAAATCGGCTAACGTTAACACGTGCTACCGAGCACTTGAAATTTCCCATACAAATTACAGGTAGATTTTTAGTCTTTTACTAATAAATTCCCCAAAATTGTGATTGTTCATAAATAAAAATGAAACTTAACAAAAATCTTAAAAAAACATGGTAAGGTATAACGAAAAAATATTTTTAGCTTTTATAAAATTTTTTTACCCCAAATAACGATGAAAAACAGTGATTTTTCGTTTTTTTTTATAAATTTTTCGATTTAAAGATGCTGTATATTTTTATTTTTTTATTTCTTCCTGAAGTTATCAATATCATACTACTTACATGATCAACAAAATTTAAATAAGAGAGAAAATGGGGTTCCACTATAAAATTCATTGGATTTTTGCCTCTTTGGGATTTTGAACAAAATTAAGAAAGTTGTCTGCTTAATGTTAATTCTTATAGAAACTTTGTTGATCATATGTATAAATAATATAATACTGATAACTTCACGAAAAAATAAAAATACTTATACCCACAGCATCTTCAATTAGCCACAATAAATCAAAAAATGTAAAATAACGAAAAATCACTGTTTTTCATCGTGGTTTTTAGGTGGGAAAAAAAATTTATAAAATTTAAAAATATTTTTTTATTATACTTTACTATTTTTTTAAGATTTTTGCTAAGTTTCATTTTTAGTCACCAACAATTACAATTTTGCAGAATTTATTAGTAAAAGACTAAAAATTTCAAGTGCTCGTTAACGTTAACCGATTTCAATGAAATTTTGCACAGAATTTTTTTAATTCAGCCTTATCAATTTTAGGGGGGGGGAGGGTAAAAGAAATTCTAACATTGTGAATATAAGCGTCACCCCACTATAGTTTACCACAGTGTAAGAAAATACACTAACATATTTATGGCAACATTTATTCGATACAAAAACTTACCATTACTAACTCAGTAGTTACCCCATGACCTATAGTAGCTAATGCGTTGGACTCTGTTATGCCGAGGGTTCAATCGAATAAAAAACATAAATATTTTTTCTATGAGAAGCAATTTTTTACCTTCTCGTCATGAAAAAGTATTTTTTTTGAGAGAACAAATAATTACTTGCGATAAAATCTTTTCCTTGTGTTAGTATTTTTATATTTGAACCGATTATAGGTTCAAATGAACAAAGTTGTGTGATTTCAGAACACACTTTGACCTTCTTTTTAGCAAAATGAGTTGTGATAAAATGAGAAATTGCTGCAAGAATAGAAATAATATTTTTGTATCCCTTCTCATATTACATACTGCGTGAACAAATTTTAATTTTACATAGATTTCTAAAAAGCAAAATATAAAGAAAAATGTGCGTTACGTATTCGCCCCAGTGCACGGTGCTCGAAGTTGTCTGTACGTAATTTGATAAAATCTAAAGCGCTTAACCAAACTTGATAATAATTTCAGGCATTTTAAACGATTGTCTAAGGTGTATTAAGATGGTAGATTCCACCCCCTGACACGCCCACTTTTTGGAAAATTAATATATTTTGTTTTTTTTTTTATTAATATTTTTATTTCAATCAAGAACTTTTGCTTATACATAAATATAGATTTGGAATACATAAAGGAATATAAAGTTTTTACTGAAATAGCTAAGAACAATCTTTTGCCAAAAGGCAAGTGGGGAAAGTACATTTCTCTTGCAAAAAAAAAATTATAAAATGATTGATGGGGAAAACAAACTGAATAACATTTTGTTTTTTTTTTTTTAATAAACGGAATTAACAAATTAACAAATTTTCTATTTGCAAAATATTGAAAGAAAAAATCCATTTTTTAACATTTTTAAGAATAAAAAATAAATAAATTTGATGGCACAACAGCTCATGAAGAGCTAGGGCCTAGTGACTTACAACTCTCAACCATTCCTGTGTGCGTGTCTGCAGGAATGGAGGGGACCTACAGTTTTTTGCCGAATCCGAACGGCTAACGAGCGGCACTTTTCTGTGACAGGAGATACTCTTGGAGGATTTGTCAATTCCTCGCAAGAGGCAGTAGCCATTTTTTCTTTTTTAAATAAATAGGTGGCGAGGCTAGGGATCGAACCTTAAGAATACTGATTTCTTTCTCTCACACCTTAGTTCTTGTGGAAGTGAGTTGAACAAACGAGGGGCTGTGACATAATAAACTTTTGAAAAGTGCGATTTATGAATTGTTGGTATTGTAACAAAATTTCTGGTGTTGCCTCTTGAATTAAAATTGTCATTTTTTCTGATATTAAAGAATCCGGAATTTTCAAAAAATATTTTTAAAACTCTGTAACAGTACAGATAGACCTTATATTGACAAATAAAATTAAAACGATAATGGATATTTCAACACTACCTTCATTCAAATTCGACAGCGACCATAGAATGGTAAGAGCAAAAATAAGAATCAACCACTGTACATTGAATAGGAATCAACAAAAATACATCACACCAAAAGAAATTACTACAGAGCAGAAGATAGCATATAACCAACAACTTGACAATAAAATAAGAGAACATATTGATACAACTTTCACTGCAGAAAACATTCAACATACTTATGACGTCCTAGAAAATATCATCAAAAGCTCAGCAAAAACCATTATCATAAAGAAAAAAACCCATAAAACTGACAAAATCTCACAGAACACAAAAATATTGATCAACAAAAGAGAAGATCTGAGATCTAAAGAAAACCTGACAGAAATTGAGAAACAAGAACTAAGGGAATTGAGAAAAACTATAAAAATAAATACCAAAAATGACATACATACATACAATGAGACGAGAATAAAAGATATAATTAAAGAAACAAAATCCATTAAAAAGGCTAAACAATTTCTATGTGACGAAAAAGACTGGATCATATCTATGAAAAATAAATCAAAACAGAAAACAAAAAGAATGGACATCAATGAAGCAGCAACTGAGTTTTTTGAAAAATTATTCACATCAATGGACCATTCAACGGACAACATAAATTTGGACAACAATTTCATTGACAATTCGATAGTTTTCAACGAAGGAGATATCAAGTCCGTTATTGACAGCTTAGGAAACGAAAAAAGTGCAGGAAGTGACGATATAGAAGCAGAAATTCTCAAATTCGGAAAAGAGTCACTTACCCCAATATTAACAAAGCTTTTCAATGCTATTATAAGAACTCAACAAATACCAAGACAATGGAAGCAAAGTGTTATTATATTGCTACACAAAAAAGGAGACAAAGAAGATATAAACAACTACAGACCAATCAGCTTAATATCGACGATTTATAAACTTTTTTCTAAAGCATTATATAAAGAAGTTAAACACTCACTAAATGACAAACAGCCAAGGGAGCAAGCTGGGTTTCGAGAGGGATTTTCAACTACAGACCACCTCCAGACCATGAATCAACTCATAGAAAAATATATAGAATACAACAAACCACTTTACCTCTTATTTATTGACTTCAGCAAAGCCTTTGACACTGTAGAGCACAAAAGTATATGGACAGCACTGAGAAACCAAAACATTAATCCGACTTTCATCCAAATTTTGATGAATTTGTATCATAACAATACTGCAAAAGTAAAAACGGACAAAATCGGACGAAAGTTTATCATAAAAAGGGGAGTTCGACAAGGAGACCCCATTTCTCCGCCACTCTTTTCATCAGTACTCGAAGACATTTTTTGCAAGATTAACTGGACCAATAGATTTGGAATTCACATATGGGGAGAGAGACTCAGTAACCTGAGATTTGCAGATGACGTTGTTTTGCTTTCAGAAACACCAGAAGAAATAGAACAAATGTTGAACGAACTTTCTACGGAATGTAAAATACATGGACTAAATTTAAATCTAAACAAAACAAAAGTCATGACGAACCACATAAGGAAGGACATCTCGCTTGGAAATGAAAAGATTGACTATGTTGATGACTACGTTTACCTCGGACAACTGAAATCGTTTAAAAAACAAGAAGAAAAGGAAATAGACCGACGTATAACGAATAGTTGGAAGCAATTCTGGAAAATAAAACAGATTCTGGACTCAAAGGTTGGAAAAGACACACAAAAATACATTCTGGACTCCACAATACTTCCTGTCATGACATACGGATTACAATCAATGGGACTCACATCAAATTCACTCGATAAACTAAGAAAATGTCAAGTAAAAATGGAAAGACGATTACTCAATATAAGGACAGTTCAAAGAATAAGAAACGAAGAAATCAGAAGAAGAACTAACATAACAGACGTAATTCAACGAATAAAACAACTAAAATGGAGCTGGGCAGGTCACATTTCAAGAACGCAAGACAACAGATGGACGAAAGTAGTAACTAAATGGACCCCACCAAACGAATCTAGACCGAGAGGAAGACCAAATAAAAGATGGATGGACGATCTAAGACAGTTCAACTACAACTGGTATAACGACGCAAAAAACAGAGATATATGGGCAGCAATGGGGGAGGCTTATGCCAGATGGACTTAATGCGAACTAACGAAATACCTACACTACTTAGATTTTCAAAACAAGTTTTTTTAAATTCAAACCAGATTATTTGATAAATTTTTTGAATTAAATAAGTATATAAAAAACTAATTTAAAATTGAAATAATGATGTATCTATTAATGCATTTAAAAATATGTAAACTTTTTTTGGTTAATAAAGCTTCTAATAATAATAATAATAACAGTACAGATGCCTTAAAGGTAGAATTTCGAGGCCTTTGAACAATTTAAAGCTGGGAGTTGTGTGATTAACTTATTATTCTGATAGCATGCTTTTGTTTAATTAATAAGGATTCAATTTTAATAGAATATGTGCCTCCCCAACAAGAAATTCCATATTGCAACTTTGATTTTAAAAGTCCATTATATACCAGTTTCAAGATAGGTAGATGGCAATAAAGGCTAAGATGATAGAGTTGCCTTAAAATTCTGTTCATAAATTGTTTCAGATAGGAAGTGTGGTCTAACCAATTAAGATTTTGGTCTAAAATAACTCCTAAATATTTAAAACTTTTTACGCAATCCATTTTAAAACAACTTTGACTACAAGAGGCATTTATATTAAATGATAAAGGTTCAATTCCTAAACAAAATCTCATACAGCTTGGAGTGTGATAATATATAGGCGATTCTACACAAGATTTTTCCTGAATTTTAAACACCATAAACTTTGTTTTGTTACTTACAATTAAATTATGTTCATCACACCACCGCCGAAGTATATCTAAATCATAATTTACATCAGAAAATAAGTCAGGATAACTTTTATTTACATAAAAAAGGGCGGTATCATCCGCAAATGCTGTGACTTTACCCTTAAAAGGTTGGATAAAAAGTGAGTTAACATATACTAAGAACAATATCGGACCTAAAACAGAACCTTGAGGAACACCTAGACTTGTAGAGCACTTGGAGCTTAAGACATTATTAGTTTTTACTACTTGCTTACGGTTACTTAAATAAGAAGAAAACCATTCATGAATAAAGCCCCTGAAACCAGCTTTAAAGAGTTTGTCTAATAACAGGGTATGATTAACCATATCGAAAGCCTTAGTGATGTCGATAAATAAAGTTGAAGGAATTAGAGAAGAATTTAAACCTCTATAAATTTCAACCGTAAGTTTAAGTAATGCGCTTTGAGTTGATTTACCACTTCTAAATCCAAACTGAGATTCACTAAAAAAATGAGTTCTATCTAAAAAGGATAGTACTCTAGCTTTTATACCCTTTTCGAAAATCTTTGAAAAAACATATAAAAGAGATATAGGACGATAATCTCCAAAATGTATGAAATATTATAGTGTGCTCCTTTTTGCATTGGTGTCTTAGTTTTAGTTCTGTAAAATTTAAATAATTCAACCGACTTGGATTTTATTTTCACGCAATATCAGTACTCAGCCTCACAATAAAACAATATCTTAAAATTCGGATATTTTTACTTGCGATATAGGTACTACGAGTACACATATAGGACAAGTTGGGTAATTCCATGGTAACACACATTGCATTTGGGAGAGTTTTGTGGCCTTTTAATACTTAGGTATATAAATAAAATTTATACAAAATACATTTACTGTATTGTAGTAATAACACCCGCTAAGATAAAATAAAATATTTGGAAAAAATAGTTTCTTACATTATAAAAAAAAAAAAAATATATTGGTAGCCTACGTTACCATTATAGAACACTTGGTTTAAGGCTGTTCTTTGCAATTTTTTTTTTTAATAAATTAATTTATAAAGATTTATATTAAGCACTTGTAAGATATATTGCATTTCTACATAATTTGAAAAGTAAGGCTTAAACAGGTGAAAAGATACATTTTGGAATTTTGTATCGCCATGTCCACTTTTTCATGAAATTCTAGGTAGATAATAATTTTGGCTTCGTAAAAAATTCAAACTCGAATATTCAATTAAACTTAACATTACAATAATAGGGAACCCGAATAAAAGTGGGTCATTCCATCTGTTTGTCTGAACTTACATTATGTACCTCGACCTATAGCTTAAGCCACTGTAGCGATTTTCTTCAAACTAGGAAATAAGATTTGAGGTGATTCCCTATAGGGAAGAAATCAAAATTATTTTACCTCCGAAAATAAGACAGAGAGTAAGATAATTTGGTTAGATTTTTTTTTGTCTACCACACTAAGTATGGCCTGCATTTTGGTGAAAAAAAAATACCAAAAACTAAGATTTTTTTTTTTTATTGGTTTAATGATTTGTTTAATGTTATGGTTTAATGTATATTATTAAATTTTTAAAAATGGTATACCAATTTTTTTTTATTTCCAGAAAAGCATTCCAACTGCCTAAATTCATATTTTTAAGGTTTAAAAATTTGTTTAGCAATTAAAATTTTTTTTTGATTTCTCAAAAACTAAACTGGTTTTCAGCATTTGACTACAAATAGGAGCATTTAATATTTAAAAAAAGCAGTGGCACTTACGCAAAATTTTGAAAAAAAAATCAACTTGAAAAAAAAAATCACAGTTATTTTTTTCAAAAATTTTGACTTTGAAATTTAATTTCTAAGCAACTTTTCACTTAAAAAACTTGATTTAAAAAAAAATATCATTGTAAGTGCTTTCTTTGATTTAAAATATTTTTTCCCATTTGAAGTCAACTTTTCAGTATTTATATTTTTTAATAAGGGGGTTACACTTTAGGAAACATGTTCCAAAGTCTATAGAGGGCATAAGTTGAGACAAAAGTTTATCTAGGCTAAAAATGTATCCGAAGTTTCCAAAGTTTTTTCAGACCATTCAAAAATTACAAACTGATTTTTGTAGTAGAAAATGGAATACATTTCGTCGTTTCGTAGTCATGTTGTGTATACTCGTAAAGGTTTTAGGGGGCTTATAAAAATGCTGATGCTCCAAATGCAATTGATAAACAAACAGCACATCTAGACCTGTGACGTCAGTGGTCAGCAGTGGCAGAGTACGTAGTGTACACAGCTTCGAAGACTGAGCAAATCTGATGCGCGGGTTCAAATACCGCATGATATGTAGAAAGTTTTTCAAATAAAATTGGATTAAAGCTCACCACCACTATAAAGGAGACTGATGATAGGGCTTGGCACCCCTTGAAATAGCTATATCTCTAGCCAAACAAAAATAAAACGAATTAAAATACCTAAAATTAATTCGTATAAGCATTTGGTGGTAGCACCTTTAAGTTGTTGTTGTTGTTCAAAAAATTCAATGAAATTGACGGAATAAAGAATGGTCAAGTCTAATAAACTGACATTCTAGTATAAATAATACAATACAGATAATAATGGTATTAGGTACCTTTTATTTAATTTAAATTCCTTCAAAATATGGAATAATTTAGAAAACAAAACTTAGCATTTCATACCCAATAAAGTTTAATTACTTACTTAAACCTGATAAATACCAATCTTCGTCAACGATTTCCCAATCCTTACCTCACCGCAATATCCCAACAAAAAATTTCATTAAATAAATATCACAGTGATTTATATTTCAAAATAAAAAAGGTGAACAAATCTCGTCACATTAATAAGGTTTTCTTTTGTGACAAACAAACAAAGAAAAAAAAAACAAATCACAGCTATACCATCTCTGCCATAAAATTGATGCTCCACAATGATTCCCAAACCCCAAGCCATTCCACAACACATCAAAATAGATGAAGACCTATAGTTAAAAGATTCAAATATTTTTCACGTTTTTTTTTTTTTTTTTATTATTCTAGATGCCGAAGCCGGTTTCAAAAATGACTCCCATTAAAAAAGATAAGAAATGAAACACGTTGTTAAAATCTTCCATTTTCGAGCACTCATTCTCGATGAAGGTCCTGATTGTCTCCTCATCACAATGCCTTCATTTCATGTTTAAAGGCGGGGATTGTTGTAATGACTTCTGTTAATGTCCCTTTGGTCTGGAAATTATATTATGTTATTATATTCTGGAAAAGGAGTTGCCACAAGTACTTGTGCGCTGCCAAACAAATGAGAGGGTGTCATTTTTGTTTAATTAAACGAAAGGCGAGAAATTTAGCAGCCTCAATCTCGAAACTCCTGTGACCCTTGTGTGAGTCGTGAGTGAACATCAGGATCACAGTCGAAAAGGGTTAATGTTGGCGTTTCCCCAAGCTCTCTCTCTCTCTACCTTCAATTATTATAAATTATATTACATTACACATTTTTAAGATGAGGCATTTAGGGTCTTGTATGATAATTTTGATAAATGTTATGGTTTTCCTCTGATTGCCCTGATTAAGGGTGGCGTTATAGTTCTATATGCAAAAGGGATGGAAATTCATTGTTTATAGCCGGGATTTTTTTTTTTTTTTTTTTTTTGAATCAATAAATTCAATTCAATTCCCCTGCCGAATAATTGGAAAACGGATTTTATTCTTTTTCTTTAGGATAAAAATCATAGAAGGTGAGAGGGGCAGCAGATTTTTCTATCCAACTCTTAAAAAGTCCTTGCTCTTCCATAATTGCGGGTAATTACGGGTGGTTTGCCATCCGTTGTAGGATTTTGATAAAAGTAAAAAAATTGATTCGAAAGGCCGAGGGTTTTAAATCACCGCACGAAACCGCATGGAAGAATAATGAAAAAGTAATTTTATTATGGAAATTCTGTTTACTTAGCTTGGCACGTTGTGATTTATTTTGTTTTTTATTTTTGCTATTTCTTTGCTCTATTTTATTCTCGTTACCCCAACTTCTTATAAAAAAAAACTTTCAATTGGTTAAAAAGAGAAAGAAATAATTCACGTAAAGTCACCGGGGGTGGAGTTACAATTTATTTTCATTAATTTCTAATAAAGATTTTAACCCCTTTTTTAAGGACAAGATATCACATTTACTTTTCGGTAACGAATGCCATCCTTTCTTTCCCTTTTTTTCTATACAACTCTTAAACTTAACCCTTTTTTAATATGAAATTAAAAAAAAAAAAAAAAACTAATTGCAATGGCATGCCGTATATATACCTCGAGATTTGCATTTTAATATACAAATTAATTGCCAAAGTTAATCTTATTTTCATAGCGGAAAATTAGCTGCCAAAGATATTAAAGCATTTTTTTTTATTATAACGGTATGGTAGGTATTTGATAGAATTTTTTAATTTAAAGGATTGTAAAGGTAAAAATTTCGTTTACCATGAGTTCAATTTGTGGTGGAAGGAGCGATATTGTTGCAATAGCCGTGGAGCTATACAACCGAATTTGCCTCATATCACACCTGGCATTTGGCTTCGCATTTCTTCTAGTTCTTTTTATGGTTTTTTTAAATAGAAAATTCAAAAATCAGTAAGTAAAATTTTGTTTTGAGAATGATTTTTGAAGTAAATTTATTTTTGTTTGGCTGAAGATACATATATAGCTATTTCAAGGGGTGCCAAGCCCCATCATCAGTCTCCTTTATAGTGGTGCTGAACTTTAATCCAATTTTATTTGAAAAACTTTCTACACATCATGCGGTATTTGAACCCGCGCATCAGATTTGCTCAGAATTCGTAAGCAATTGGTGGTAGCACCTTTAAGTTGTTGTTGTTGTTCAAAATTCAATTAAGAAGAAGTTTTTCCGTTCTGTTGCAATAAAAAAAAACCGAAAGAATTATATTTTTTTCCTTTCAGATTCAAAATTTCAGTCAGATATCTTGACTTTGGAGAATAAAAAAAATGTTTTGGATTTGAAATGTTTTTTCAATGTAAATTCAAAAGTAACTTTTACAAAACTTTGACAAGAGTCTACTATTACAAAATAAATACAGGTACAACATACTTAAAGTCCCGAAGTCAAGTCAAACTATGTAGATGAAGATTTGAACAAAATTCTCATAATTTTTTGAAATAGTCTTGTATAGGAAATATATTGAAGTTCTTACAACTGTACTTTGTTTTTGTCCCTCCATTCGATGATCGACAGTAAAAGATTCTTTTTTCAATTAGTCAAATATGTGACCAAAATCTTGTCGCAGACATAATACATACCAAACTAAAGTTGATGGAAGAAGTTAACGAAGAAGAGAATAAAAAAAAAAAAGAAAATTATTTTTGTTATTGTTTTAGTGGACTGTACGACAGCATCTAACTGATGAGCCCAACTGTCGTGCCTGGGCGAAACGCATTGGGCTAAAGGTCGCAAAAATCTTCCATTTGAATTTAATTCAATACAGTCCACTAAAACAACAACAAAAATAATTTGCTTTTGTTTTTTTTATTCTCTTCTTCGTACATTAACCAGACCACGGGCAAAGAAACTGAATATAAAGAAATGAATCCTCGGCTGTCATTTGAGTTTGCCTACAAGCTCTATCAGATAAGAAATGAGAAGGTATGTGTAAAAATGGCGGTATAAAACTCATACATTCACAGTATTTATCTTCACAACTTTCACATTCACAGTACTTATCTTCACACCACCCTGCTATATTGTTGTTGGATTTCACATCTATTCATCGACACAAAATTAAATTACAAATACAACAATGTAAGCAAATGGGTTTTGGAGGGTGAAACGTACGAAGGATTCATTTCTTCATATTCAGTTTCTTTGACCACGGGCTTACAACAACAACATATATTTCTAGGTGCAAGAATGTAACCATGTTCCCCTAGAAGAATATAATTTATAGTGTGTATGCGCTGTAGATTTTATTAAGAGTCGGTAGTCATCGACCAAAATAATTGCGTCTTAGAAAGGTACGACAGCATCTAACTGATGAGCCCAACTGTCGTGCCTGGGCGAAACGCATTGGACTAAAGGTCTCAAAAATCTTCCATCGGAAGAAGTTAACTGCTTAATGGATTGGTACCACTAAAAAAATTTTCCCAAGCACGTAAACTCGTCCCACTAAAAGCTGTAAATTTTTTTCTTGTGCTATTATTCATGATTGCAAAGTAACGGTACTTAAAAAATTGATGAAAACTCTCAAAATCAAAAACTGGAAACATTTTTTTAAAAAAAATTGATTCTTTAATTTTTCCTGGCAGTGGTGCGGGGCCCCTCGAAGCGCGGGGCCGTATGCGGTGGCACACACGGCAAACCCCTTGCGCCGCCTCTGCACTTACACTCAAACAAGTTTTCGACAGCTCAATACAATTGTATTAATATTTTCATTTTATTATTCGTCAAAGATCAATGCGTAAGCGTCTCCTCCCAGCGCTTACCTGTCATTACGGTTATAGAGAATACGCGCTTAATTATAAATTTGTACCTACCAACATTAAAAAAAAATGGAGGTTAGGCCGTATCTGCAAAAATGGATCAAATCTCTTCACAACTAATAGATTTGTTAGTTATATGTAGCTTTCATTGAAAATCATCATTAAACATTTTGTCTTTCTATTTTAAGGCACTTGTCTAATGAAATTTGATGCCATTTTTTACCAAAAATGAAGGTTATTCGTTGCATTATTTCTTCAAAATTGGCCGCGTTCGGTTGGCAATCCGATAGGCTGACTGAGATAAGTTGGTATCTGGATATGTCAAAATAGTTGACACTAGAAAAATTAATGTTAAATTTTGTACACGAATATTTGGCTAATTTCATTCCAAATTACATTTAAATGCTTTATAAGGCTTTTTTATATTATTTTATTATTAGTACTTTACAAACAATGAAAAATTAACAACAAAAACAAATGACGCGATATCAGCAAACCAAAAGTCAACTGCAAAACTTAATCAACTGTTCCTCAAATTGCCCATCGGATAGTTAAGTATACCGAAAATGTTCGGTTAGCTTGAGATTTGTTTTTGACAAACAGCTGTTTTTCTCATCAGCTAAATTTTCCTATGGAATTACAACAACATAAACCTATCCGTATATCATTGGATTGCCAGCCGAACGCGCCCAATAATATTTGTTCGATTTTCTTTCTATTCTCATCTATCATTATTTCGTTCAATGAGCAACTCTAACCAGTGCCTACGTTCTGTAACTCTCAGATAGCAGTCGAGAAACGGTGGAAAATGGAACAAAAATCATATAATTTGTTTCAGTTCTCATTGTTTCTCGACCAATTTTATCGATGTGAGAGTTACAGAACGTAGGCAATGGACCCATGTTCTGTAACTTCTTGCATGCATAAAATCGGTCGAGAAACGATGGGAACTGAAACAAAATACATGAGTTTTGTTCCATTTTTCAGCGTTCCTCGACTGATTTTTTCGATGTAAGAGTTACAGAACATGGGCCCAGAAAATTATTTGTTGTCAATTTTTCTTGTGGGCAGTGCACCAGATATGATTTCAATTACAGTTTCAATGATTGCTATAACCGACTTGGTAAAAATATTTCCACCACTTCAATGATGGTTTTCATTGAAAGCTATAGCTGGCGCCTTAAGATTATCAAAATAAGGTAAAAGGAACGAAGCTATTGAAAGTTAAAAAAAAAACTACTACTACAAAAAAGAATCTGATATGTCATACTATTTGAAGAGAATCGGGTGAGCGAAAAAATAAGGTGAAGTATGCCAACAGAAAGACCGAAAACATTCAACATTGCATCCTTGGAAAATAATTTTCAAAAAGGATGCTGTCATTTTAAAATTTGTGCCTTCAAAAATGTTTCGTAAACACAATACATGTTGTGTTTTTAGTTCCATATTTTCCGACACACAAAATATTCGTAAAGTTAATGTTCTGTAAATGCTTTGATAAAAGATATCCGGATAACATTTTACACAAAAACTTTGTAAATGTATCTATTTATGGCTTAATCATCCACCACCACAAACAATATCAGGCAGTATGTCTATGTTGTTCTTTTGCCTTAAAATCTAATCGATATTTATATTTCCCATTGAAGATTTTCAACAACAAAAAAAAAACCAACAACAACAAAAGGACTCTTCTCTGTAGATATATGTAGGTACATATGACTAGATTTACAGCGAAAGGGACATCCACAAAAATTTCCTGTGTGGTAAGCCGAAAAAAAAAACTTCATTTATCTGATTGAGCGTAAATAAATCCAAGAGACGGTAAACTCTCGCTCTAGCACCATATAAACACAACAAGGACAAGGCTATTATATTTAGCTACAAAACAAGGATTGCGGCTTCGTGTTCGTTTATTGAATTAGCCCAATAAACCAGAAAAACAACTGAACAGCCTTAGTGGGAGCTGGGGGGGGGGGGGGGTGTAGGGGGGCTGATGTCTAGGCGACTAAAGAGGGTGAGTGCAAACGCAATGAGCTGTATGCCAATGTGAGTCTATATGAATGGATACATTATTTTTGCACACAGGACTTAAGGGTTGTTAACTACCCTGTCGTAGACTATAAACGCTTCATCATCATCAACATCAGTATCATTATCCTGGCAATAGGAAGCGATATACTTAGTAACACGCTCTTTCTTCTGTCGTCTCGGAGATACAATGTGTGAATTCTTGAACAGGACGAGTTGTTTTTGTATTATTGCTATTTGTGAAAGAAGCTAGTCTATTCTTATCAATTATGGGGGAGATGTTTTAGTCAATATACCCAAAAGTGTGATTAAATTTGCATGTGCTTTTGATTGGAAAAAATGATTTGTCATTATTTCATCTAGCAATGATACCACAAAAATGCTTTTAAATTGGCTCATTTTTTTCAACTTCCTGAGGAGAAAGCAAAATTTTCAGTTTTCGCATATAAGCAAAAGTATTTGCGGGATGAAAATTTTAACTATCGAGGGAATTATTTGTTTAATTTGACTTATTCGGTTCAAAATGTTGATCGGATGTTCATGCATAAATTTTTTGTTAAACTTAATGATTATTTCCTCCATTTTCATTTGTAAGCGCAAAGATCCAGGATAAAAAAAACGGAATCGAAAATTATATAGCTAAGTATGTCATTGACAGCAAGTACAGGGTTCGTACTTCACTTTCATGGAAGTAGATTTACTTCGGTTTCGAAAAAAAAAAAAATAAAATCTATTTACTTCGCTTCTGTAAGATCTAGGTACTTCTATTTTTTGAATTACAAAAAAATCCTTAACCAATAAATAATCGAAAGATAGATTTACACCACTACCTTTGGCAAGGCGCTCACTGAAGTGTTGACGAAATGAAGCGGTAAAGGAGTAGCGAGAGGCAGTGGAGTGGTGAACAAGCGGCTTGGCAATGGAGTGGCGGCGAAGTGTTATGAAAGTGATTTGACGGGCACTGCGGTTGCAAAATGTTCACCAGCTCTCGGTCTATAAGTCAATAATCACAGGCATACTACAAAAATCCACTTCGTCACCACCCAATTGCCACTTATTGAAAATTAAACATGTTCGAGATATATGGCAGAAGACTGGCACCACGCCACCTGCAAATAATCATGCCACTGCTACTCCACTTTGATGAGCGCGTCTTCATTGAATTACATATAGGTTTTACCAATTCCACCTGCCACTTTGTCACCACGCCAGAGTTTCCAAAAAACTCTAATTTTATCAGAAATTTTGTTCCAAACTAATTTTTCTCTATATTAATTTGTGAATGTATTGAGTCAATGTGTGATGTTTATGAGTTTATTTTTTAACTTTCAGTTCATAAAATTGCATACAATTTGATGAAAAATGTATGAAATCATCCACTTTTTGAACTAATAAAGTTTATAAAACATTACAAAATTCTCGATTGCAAATTTATTAAAAAAATAAGAATCAATTAAACTTAAATTATTATTTCAGTAAAGAACTAAAACTAAATTCGTTTTTGGTAGGTAAATTATTAAATTTATTATCTTTTGTTGGAAAAATATTTTCTTTTAAATTTTTGTAAAGAAAAATTTTTTAAAAATTTGAGGATCTCTTTTTAAATTTCTAAATCTACTTCGGAAATTGTGGATTTACTTCGCTTGTTTTCCAAATTCGTTTCGAAATTTTGAATCTCCAGTCCGAACTCCGGCTAAGTAAGCTGAATCCGAACAGTTTCCGTATAATAATATAAAATTCATATTTTATGTAAAAATTTATAAAAAAAAATCATAGTAACCTCTGCAAGGCAATGCAGAGGTTTTGGAGCATAACGTATTCTATTTTTATCTATTCTCTGCAGCATTCTAAAAATTCAAGAGAATAATTAATCGACATAACATGTTCAATAACTCTATTTCTAGTTTCTAAAAAAATTCGTGGAAGATCAGGGCGACAAAAAAACTCAATCGCTTCGTTTGGAAGAGGCAATCGTCATATGTACCTATCCAAAAACAAACACTTGTTTAATTTGTGTCACAAATCTCTTTGATGAAACCCTTTAAAGATTTATAACAAAGTAAGCATTTCAATCCTCTCCTTTCTGTGTGATGGCAGCTTTCCTAATAAATATTGTCAATACTCGATGTCATCTGCCATTACCATATCTCATATCCTTTAACTACACTTGAATCATCCTAAAGTGACAGTTTTTCGCCACAGGTGTTTCTCAACTAAACAAATCTACAATCGTATCCTATACATATAAATAGGAATCACACAACAAGAACTTCAATAATTATGACAAAACATATCACCCTCACCCATCCCCTTCTTTACATACCTACATACATATAATGACTATATGAACCGAAACCACTCATACCGGATGATGTCGTGCGTATCCTAACAGACAATTAGCAAGATTCCACATCGTATAAACCCTAACCCATGTCATAACCCATATAACAAGACGACGGCCATTATAATTATTCAATTAATATCTTTTCGCCTTGGACTTGGACAGTGTACGGTCCGTTGTCGTTTGCCTGTGTGACCGGATAATGAATGTCTTGGACAGATGTGGGTACATGAAAGGCGAAACATGAATCCTGCCTCCTTCCAATGCAAAACATGCCAACAATATAACATGCAATAGTAAAATCTAAAATGTTCTATGTGTCCACTGTTGTTGTTTTTGTTTCTGTTGGTCATAACGGAAAACTTTTATTAAATATGTCATAGCAGTATTACGTTACGTCCCCCTCCATCTCTTCCCTCCCATCAAACTTTAAGCTAAGAGAAAAACTTAAAATAGGAAACACTAGTCACTGACAACATGGCTTCCGGATATTTGTATGCTCCTTTATGTTTTTTTTTTATACATCCGGCATTTCTCATTTTGGAACTTTATAATCCTTATATCTGGTCGAACCGAACGTATAATAGAATTTTCTAGACGTTTTTCGTTTTGTTATCATTTCCGCAATAAATTTCATTTTCTATGAATGAAAACCAAATACAATGCTGCAGAGAATTCAATTTTTATTTACTTTTCATGAGCGAAGGATACTCTATCTAATCTTCCGGCTTTTCTTTGTATGGACGGGGCACACAGTAAACATACACACATGTTCCGTTTCGCATGTCCTGTATATAGTCATCATAAATCATATTTTGTTTTACTATCGGATTGGATAATTTTTCTTCACTATAATTGTGAACGGTTCAGCATCTGCATACTAATGTGATAGCTATTTGATTTTGAGGTTAGAAACACATAAAAAAAAATCATAATATTTTATAGTTGTCTCGTTTTTTAGAAGAAAACTAAGCTTACACTTGACTTAACTAACTAAAATTATAAATCCACAATTTTCCTATCTAAATAACTTTAATGGACTTAATTGATTAAAATAAAAATCATAATCGTTTATCAAAACCTGCATAAATAAAGGAGTAGCCCGTATGGCATAATGTTAGTGCATTGGATTGTCATGTCACAGGTCGGGATTCGATTCTCAGCCTATTCCAACTAAAAACAAAAAAATGTTTTCCAGGAATACTGCTTCTCTTCTAAGCCGTTCGGATTCGGCAAAAAATTATAGGTCCCCTTTATTCTTGCCTAAAAGGAATTATTGAGAGTTGTAAGTCACTGAGCTCTGGTTTTTTACGAGCTGTTGTACCAGCAAACTTATTTCTTTTTATAAATAGAATATACAAAAATCATCAATTAAATAAATTTTTTTTAAATACCTCATACTCAAACAAACACTTATACGCCTTGAAATTTCAAAATTTCTTAAATGAAATTGTGTTCGTATACGCATAACTCGGCTAAACATCATTCAATTTGCATGGAAATTTTTTTGTTGGATTTGTATTGAACCAGAACAATACATAACGGAGTCGAAAATTGAAAAATTCGAACGAAAATTAGGAAACTCGACCAACAAATTCAGAAAATCGTGAAAACATCTTGAAATTTCAAACTTTCTTGGTTTTTTGTTCGTACGCACATAACTCGGCTGAACATCATCCAAATTGGATGTAAGCTCTTTTGTTTTATTTGAATTGAAACAGATAAATACTCTACGGAGATAATAATTGGAAAATTAAGCCGGAAAAGTCGAAATGTCATGATAACAATTGAAGCTTGGTCGACTTTTAAAAGGAAAGGAGAGGAAGGTTTGGTCTACATTTTTGTGAAATAATTTAAATTTTAACGCTACGTGCGAAGACTGTTTTCTTGATTTTCGGACTTTTCCGTTAACGGCTTAGCCGATTTAGATCAAAATGAGGTCGGTGGGCCTCCTGAGTAAAAATTTGGATTAAACCGGTTGAATAATGCTGCATATAAATGAAAATCAATATTTTGAATGCCAGAATAATGATTTTTTTGAAATTGTGAACTAAACTATTATTTAATAATTAAAAATGGCATACCAAATTTTCTTCGTGCGTCGTCGGTTCGGAAAAAAAAAACGACACAAGTCAACAAATGAAATTTCTGAGCTAACATTGCAATTTTGGTAAGAAAAGAAGAATATCAGACAATAATATTTGCAACTTAATATTTTGAAAAATGTTGAATTTTTGAGTTGTGTCATTTTTCTTCCGAACCGACTACAAAAATATATTTCTTAGGCCCATTTGCTAAAGCGAAACTTAATTATTTATGTTCAACTTAAACGCTTACGTTCAACTTTTTCCTCAGCGTAAACTGTCACATAAGCTGAAGCTCTTATGTTAAATTTGAATATTTAAGTTTCGTTGGGCCTAGGCAACCAATTTTTAAAAAAATTTTTTCTGATATGAGTCCGTGAGAAGCAGAGTGGCCTTACTGACTTTTTCTCTTTTTTCAGTTGAGCGAAAACAAAAACAGCTCTTTTTGAAACAGTAATAACTGTTAATTGAAGTAAGATATGAATGATTTTCTTTTTGTGATATGTCTAGAAATAAGTACAGAATTCTTTGCAATTCATATTTTCCCTCAAAGTACCGTTTAAACTTATTTTTAAGTCAGTTAGGCCACTTTGGCACTGAGGAAAAAACAATTTAATTCAATGAAGCAGAAAGATAGGCCAAAAGCGTTAATTTAAAACAAGCGATTTTTATTTAAATTGTGAAGTTTTTATTTTTAAATGAAGAAATTAAAGTAAATTATTCACTTCCTCATGTCTCAGAACATCAAAAAGTTTCTATTTCAGTAAAAATTTCTGAATTGTCCCTCAGAGCGGTATAAAATTGTGTTATATTGGAGTTTTTAATGCAAGGACCTCTGTTAAACCTTTTTTTTTCCCGGATTTAATAAGTCTTGCGTCAGGATATAAAAAAGTGTTTTCGTTTGAAATATTTAAGATCATTTTTTTACGCTGAAATAATTAAAATATATTTTTTAAAAGGGTAAGAGAGACATTGGCAAAACTGAAGCTATGAGACCTTCCAGGACTTGCACTCGTATGACAACAAATAAAGAAACCGTATGAACAACAGAATATTTATGTGGGCTAGTGAAAATGCTATAGTAATTTTAATAAATCTAATTTAGGGGGAGCTTATCTCAAAGCTTCGGGTTCTAAGCCGCTTGGTCTAGGTTCAAGTCAATGAATGAAAAAATATTTAAATTTAAAATGATTATTAGACTTAGGTACAGGTTTGTGATGAAAATATAGGCTCCTACGTATATGATTATCATACAAAGGACAAAACCCCATTTCCATGATATTCTATTTCATATAATAAAAAATTATATTTTGAGCCCTGTTGAAGTACCTATAGTATTTATAGCTGTTTTGCATTATTCAGTTATGATCTGCAAATTTTTGAAGGTTTTCGAGGTAGCTATCGGTCTAATCAATAAAATTGCACTCATATAGCATTACTATTCCATCTGTTAGCTTATAGAAAACTCGGCCTAATCTAATATTTTGAGAAAAACGACAAATGTTAACGCAAAAAGGGCCTGAGAAAGATAGGCCACTCTGGCACTAAACATTTTGAATTTTTTGTGTTTGGCCTAAGTTAAAAATGCACTTAATTTATATTGTTAAACCGTTTAACCCAAAAATTTTGATGCAGGCATAAAGATAAATACATAAGGATTCAATTTTTGTGAAAAACCGGATTTCGGTAAAAAGTCAGTTAGGCCACTATGCTTCTGACGGCCAGATATATTCATATGTTTTAAATAATTAAGGTTTTTTATCAGACTGAAACTAAATTTGTGTGCCAGTTATTCTCAGTTGAATTTAGATCTCGAGATCGAACATATTTTAAACTGGTTATTATATAAGAATTCATATTCCCCTTTTCATATTTTAATTACTCTAATTACACAACCATTAATCAAGCCGTTAACAAAACATGCGAATATAGCTCATATACAAAACACATTCGACAAAAGGCTTATACCCAATAATTTATGAGTTAATGTACATGCAATTAATTGCACCTGTGAAGATGCAAATCATTCCGCCAAATAACTCCTCAGTCCTCTCACAACATTCACAAACGAAACATTCGCGACTTCCAGCCATTCATCATTTAATTTTGAACATCAGCAAGTGATACTAATGCTAATAATAACCAACCCCTCCTATAAACATACTTATACACATGTATTCCAGCTTTCAAAACAATGTTAAGCGAAAGGTTAAACACGCATTTTCAACTATACCCCCTCTGCTCCACCAAAAAAGCCCATTTTGAAATTGCAAAGTGTTAGATTCGCACCAATAAAGCAAGTTTAGATCAAACACACGTAAGGCCATTAACAATATTTATGAGGCGTTATTCAGCCAGATGCCTTCCGCGTAGGTTAAGCTTCTAACCATCCGGGTTCTTCCCGCACCACTTTGTATGTTTGGAGAAAATGGCAGAATGCTACCGACTCGACAGGCAATTTGATTTTGTGCAGCTCTCACTTAAAAAAAGGAAATTAAATTGATAAAGTATATTCCCGATTCCCGTTAACGTTTCACGGGTCGATTGTAAGGCAACCTGGTTAGCAAAAACACCAACTTTTATAAAAGGCTTCAATACTCGCAATAATGGAATTACTCCTTGGAACTTTCGGAAAAATGCTAGAGCAGTTAGTTAAGCTCAAATAATGTGAATGGTGTATCTCAAAGCTGAATGTTATTCTTTATAACTCGTGAAATTAGTATTTATGGGGGGTGATGGCGGTGAATCACCTTGCCCGATTTGGTGATAGTAATAAAAATAAATTATTATTTGCACAAATATGATTAGGTTGGGGTGGGGAGAATATTTGGAGGGAAACATTGTTCTTTTGTTCACTTAAGTGTTTCTGACAATATTGCAGTAGAAAGACAATAAAAATGATTTACATTTAAATGAAGTATTGCTGGGTTTGGGAAGTGAGAATCAGAATTCGGTGACGCGAAATAAGACTTTACTTCCATTTCTAAATAGGACTGAAATAGCTTGAGTCTTGTGGTATTATTTCAGTTATTGCTGTGGAATAAGGGCCCGGGAGAATTTCGTTTTTGAAAATTTGTGCAAATTTACTTTCTATTCAGTTTTTAACTGATTTGAATAGGATTTTACGATTATTTACAGGCAAGCAGAATTTCTAAAGACAAAATATTGACAATTGGATTTAAAAAATAAATAGAGCAAGTCACTATGATTACTTCCAGAGCTTCCTTAACAGAATTTCGAAAAAAAAACTGAATTATTCAACATTTTTAAAACTAATCTTAAAAAGCTATGCAAATAATAAAAAGGTATCGCGCGTTTTTTTAGAGGTTTTTAAGCTGAATTTTAAAGCACTGAACTTTCAAATTAAGTTTTAAAAAAGATTTTAAATAACCTATATTTCGAAAGCACGTTTTTCAATACATTTTTAAATTCCTTTCAAAATTCAGTTTTTGAACTGCAAATAATAAAAATAATTGGTAATTTCTCATTTTATATTCAAATAATTTCTTCTCCATTCCATATTTCGTCTTTGTTTTCTTCTCATAAATATGGCCTGGGCATATTCAGATACTTGAAAGATAATAAACAAAGCCTTTGTCTAATCTTTTAAACTTCTTTACAAAACTGAACAAAATATTTTAGAGATTGGATTGGATTGCCTCACACATAGTCAGTAAGATTAAATCGATTTTTCGAGTAACGGGATCATCAAAGACGAGTAGCCCTTCCGATAAAAATGGTGCAAAAATTAACTTTAAAGATATTGAGTCCTTTAACAAGCTTAAAGCCTTCAAATGTAGGCGCAGGGACATAGACCCAGAGATATAAAGCCCAAATTTTATTTTTGGGCCTTATGTCTCACTTGAGTGGGACATAAAGCCGAAATTGAATTTGGGTGTTCAGTCCCACTCATGTGAGACATAAGGCCCAAAAATTAAATTTGGACTTTATGTCCCACTAAATAAGAATTTCCAAATGATAAAACTTTGGGCTTTTCAGGACTAACAAAGTTGTATTTTTATTAATTAAATATAATGACAATTTTAGTTTTATAGAATTTAATAAAATCAAAACCCACAATTTTTATGAATTCAAAGTTTCTTTAAATCCAGATTCTTTGAATGCAAAAGAAACATGCCCCCTAACATATATCACTGGTTATACGCCGCGTATAAGCAGTGAGGCTTGTATGGGGGGGCATGTTGCCCCCCTGCATACCCCCTGCATGAACCTTTATAAGATTAGGGGTAAGTGCGAGGTTGGGTGTATGCAAAGTTTCTTTTGTTTGGTATAAACAGTGAGGTTTGTATGGGGAGGGGCATGCTGCCCTGGGCCTTATGGCCCTGCACTGCAAATGTATAGTTGCCCAGTTTAAATGTATCCAGATTTTTCTAAACTCTCACAATAACAATAGATGGGAGTAATGCAGTTCTAGGAGCAATTTTTCCAAAATCAACATCCTGTTGCTTTTGTTTAAAGGACACTTAACTGAATAAACATGAACCAAATTATAGCTCGATTGAGAAAAAGCTGTCGTTTGAGTAACTATCTTAGACAATATATGTTTGGAAGTACATTTAAAGTGAAGACTGAACACCGTTTTGTTTAAAATTCCATTTTATATTAAGTTATATCAATTGTTCGTTCTTTTAATTGGTTTTTAATTCTAGAGAAAGTGGCGAAACATTTTAGACGATTTAGTATGATGTTAAAGCATTTTTAGAATGATGCTAGGTTAAAAACAGGCTTTTCCAAATTTTAAACGAGTTAGGATCGAATTGTCTTTTTAACATTTTACTAAGGTAAAAATCGCCAAAATGCATATTTTATCTTTTTAGTATAATACTAAATCCAACAGTCACTTTGGCAGCTACAATTGCGAAAATGGGTTGAACTGTCACTGTTTTAGGCATATTCAATTAGAAAAATTGGTTTAGTATGATACTAGTTAGAAAATGTTCAAAATTAAGAATATTTTAGTAAAGAGTTAAAAAAAAAAAAAACACATACGCCACAGTGTACGTGTCAAACTATATAGGGTGTCTCCTAATTCTTTGGGGATATTTTGGGGGAGGATACCTAGGACTATTCTAAGGAAAAAAATGTAAAGTCACAAAATTTTATCACCCTCCCTAGGGGGGGAGGGGCAATTTCTGAAAAATTGACTTTAAATGGAAAGAAATTATAAAAAATTAGCAAAAGTACATAACATTATATACTATAGCTTTTTTAAAAGCAAATACTCAATTATTTTATTTGCTTTTCAAATCAAGTTCCTTAAATGAATATTTTTTGAGAAATTTGATTTCAAATTCAAAATTTTTGAAATTTTTTTATTATTTTTTAAAGTTGTTTTTGTTTCAAAAATTTTCGTTATTAACTGTTTTTTTTTTTTTTTTTAAATATACAATGTTTTAATCCATTCCTAGTCAAATAATGAAAACCAGATACAAAAATCTTTCTTAGTTTTTGAGAAATTAAAAAAAATATAACCCATACAATGAAGAAAAAAGATAACCAGTATAACTTCAGGGGATGATTTCAATCGATTTATAGAAACTAAACTTAATTTTTAATTTTAATAGCTTCATTTAGGTCAGTAATAGAAATTTATTCTCACAAAATGTGGTGACCATCATTTCATATGTTTTTTATTTTATTTTAGGTTTAATAAAAAATATAATAACAACATAAAAACTATCCGTAAACATTATAAAATTGATTCAAATTGGTTGGCGTTCTTACTATGCCAATTGTGTTTATAATATAGTGCCAGTTTTTTTTTTTAAAGCGAAATTTTATGACATACGTTTAAAGTAAATATTAACTTCTTATATTATGTACTTGTACCTATTTAATTTTTAAATAATAAGAAACTTTCATTTTCCATTAAATAATTCAAACTCATGAAAATTATAAAGACAAAATTTACAAAATATAAATAAATAATAAAATATACAAAAATCAAGGCTTCACAAAACTCAGATATCAAATAGTGCGACAAAAATCTAAAAAGAAATAGAAAATTACCTAATTTTTTAAAAATTTTGCGCTATTTCCAAACATTTAAGGGAGGCGTTTTGTGTTTTTTGTAGTCATATATAAAGACCAGTCTTATGTAGAAACAAAAACTGACAAACAATACTTCAAAAAGTCTCCTTGTACATCTTTAAAGATTATTTGTTGAAGTATATGGTCACCACAGTTGTATGAATAGATTCTACATTCACTTTAGCTCACCCTCTTCTATTATTCACAGGCATATTTTCAGATTATAAATCTACTCAATTTGGCCCAAAGCTACGGACAATATCTCTTAATATCCAGGCAATCACTGTCAGATGCACACATACTCAATCGAATCCTTTAATTCGATTAATTAACCACCCAGCATCCAAATATAAATTGCCCGCAGGCAGCGCAAAACAACAACTAACCATATAACGCCTTCCCCATGAACCAAATCGGGTTTCTCGGTTACCCATATATGTTTATATATCCCTTTAAATCAAAATCCTGCACAAAATACTAAATACCCCACCCTTAGTTCGAATTTCAAAAGAAACAACACAAATCGAAGGATAATGACAATGATAGATTTGCTAATATATCTGTCATTTATTCGTATTCGTGTGTTGTGGGTAGTGTATTGAGAATGCGTGCCCATCACTATCACGAGCCAGCATTGTTTTACAACAAATTGAGGAGCAGAAACAGAGATTACCCCCGATTAACCCCATTGTACCCCAAACTGTTCGATTAATGGAGAACGATTAAGACGCTGCAAATTCGATGAGGATTACAGTTCAGAAAGTGGGTGCGGGTGTGGGTGTGGATAGGACATTGTGTTTGATTACTTGTTGTACAAAGGGATATTCAACAAAGTCCTGAATCCTATGGGTGGTTGAAGCAGATAAATTAAGTCATTAGTTAAACGAAAGTTTGTTCGAGTAAAATAAATTGCTTGCAAATCGCAAGTGGTATCAAATGTATACAAATTGCTTCAGCTAGGATTCTTATCTCAAGGATTAAAACTTTTCGAGCTAAAACGAATACAAAAAAATTTAGCGGTGCGGTGAATATGTAAATTCGTGAGTCAGAGCACGTCACTCTAAGATGGGGCTCGTTTTGTGATTGATTCCTTTTGGAACGAATATAGTTTGTCTGAATATCTGATAAGAAGACACACTCCTATATAAATCCTTGTAAGAATCATTATTTTTCATGATGTACGTTTCTTTAACTTTTAGAGTATACATAAATATGCTCAATCACCAGCCATCCCGCTGTAACACACAGTAACTATATAAGTTCCCATAAGGATGGAGGAGGATTTGGAGGAGATGTGCTTTATCGGAAGTTTTCTAAAAGTTTTCGCAAGTTTCTTTTTCTTCGTTTTAAGACACGGGGCGGTGACATAATTTTCAGAGGCCACGCCTGTATAAGGACAATTCTTTTTTATTTGTTGTTGTTTTTATTTCGAACGAACGAACGAATCTGCGCAAGGATTTTTTTTTATTTTTATCTGGATAGATGGGTACCTATTTCTTCTTATTTTTTTTTTAAACTATTCTGCTTGTACCTACTAAGTGTTTTTTTTTTTTTTTAAGTATGGACTTAAGAATTTCTAACTTTCAGCTTATAATAATTTATAATTACACAAATAATTTATTTAGATGAAGGTTTTTTTTCATACAAATTCGATACTTTACGGAAATAAATAAATAATCTAATCAACTATAATCAATTAGAAGATCTACAATTATTTAAAAATCTAATATGGCCCATGATTTACCCAAAAAGTATTCCCTAAACTGCAGTTGGATGGATTCCTAAAACTATGCAATGAAAATGATAAGATGCATATCTCAACCGCAAAACCTTATTTAAAAACGGTTTAATTCAACAAAATTTATAATCGATTTTACTTTTCATAATGTGTTTGAGAAATTATTTCTCATTCGGCTTTTTTGGTCGTAATGTTGATAAATGAAAATAACTATTTCATTTCGTTTCCCAACGTTTCGACGGTTGTTGCCGTCATCTTCAGGGGATCTTTTTATTAACAAAAAAGAAATGAACATTTAAAACATATGTTTGAACATTTAAGGCAGAACATGATTATGATTGGAAACTTACGTTACAATTTGTTAAGTTTATCTAGACATTAAATATTGCATTAATTTGTAACAGAAAACTGTAAAACGATTTAAACAATTTAGCAAACTATTTTAAAAGGAATGTTATGAAATTTACTTCTAAATTTTTGTATATAATAAAACACTTCAAATGAAGATTAGTCAGCGTTTCTTCCCAGTCAGAATTCCATCGAGAATTCCACTCAGCAAATGAGAAAATAATCACTAAAATTCTCACAGATAATGGATTTCCAATCAATATAATACGGAGCTTATTACTTCGTCAAAAATATAAAGCTCCTCTGGATAATTGCCTGGAAAAAGAGAGATGTGCCTATAAGAGCATAGTGTATGTCCCTAAATTGTCGGAGAATTTTAAAGAAGTTATTAAAAAGAACACGAATGACGTAAACCTGGCATACAAATCCAACATGACTTTAGCACCACTTTTCAGTAATTTGAAAACAAAAACAGAAAAGGATAGACGCACTGATGTTGTCTATAAAATAAACTGCCTTGGCAATGCAGATGAAAAGTGTGGTCTTTGTTATGTCGGTACCACAAAACAACTTCTGCGTCAAAGAATTTCCAATAATAAATCCGACATAAATCTGAAAAATACTGGAAAGACAGCACTGGCGCACCATAGTATAGAACGCAGACATAAACCTGACTTTGACGGAGTTGAAATTCTGGAAACAGAGAGACATACTTCAAAACGATACACTTTGGAAACGCTCCACATAATAAACAACAAAAATAACATGAACCGCAAACAAGACACCCAAAATATTTCATCTGTGTACTGCTCTCTGGTGACTGGGAAGAAACGCTGACTAATCTTCATTTGAAGTGTTTTATTATATACAAAAATTTAGAAGTAAATTTCATAACATTCCTTTTAAAATAGTTTGCTAAATTGTTTAAATCGTTTTACAGTTTTCTGTTACAAATTAATGCAATATTTAATGTCTAGATAAACTTAACAAATTGTAACGTAAGTTTCCAATCATAATCATGTTCTGCCTTAAATGTTCAAACATATGTTTTAAATGTTCATTTCTTTTTTGTTAATAAAAAGATCCCCTGAAGAAGACGGCAACAACCGTCGAAACGTTGGAAAACGAAATGAAATAGTTATTTTCATTTATCAACATTACGACCAAAAAAGCCGAATGAGAAATAATTTCTCAAACACATTATAATAATTCAACAACTTGGTCAATAGCTTTTCAATCGATTTTACTTTTCTACATAATGTACACTAGCTTCTCCTAGAAAAAATACGTATGTATGTATGTATGCAATGTATGTATGCTATGCAGGCATAACTGAAATATGTATAAGAAAAGAATATTCTAAAATATGAAGATTCACTTGAATGGTAGGAAAGCATTACGTGTAGAATTGTTGCGATTTAAGATCACAAACATTTTTAAAACAATTGTCTGGATTTTAAGTATTTAGCCCAGGAAAATTAGACTAAAAAATGTCAAAATTACAAAAAAATTCCGACAAAGCTAAATTTTGGTGGAAATGTATATAGTTTTGTATCTTAGGCATTTTCCAAAAAGTACCTTAAATTTGGACCCGACTAAAAGTTTTACGGGGGTGAAAGGGATTGAATTTCAGATTTTACAAATTTCTCAAAAACTCAGTGTTTTTAATTTAAAAAAGTGTGAAGGAAAAAGTTTTAGGTTGTAATTTCACATTTAAACTGTTATAACACTTTTTTTGGTGAGTACAAAAGTGCACTCTCATAAATTTCAAATACGCGGCTAATCCGAAAATAATAGATATTAATTATGATAAACCACCGCGAAAGCCTAAAAAGTTATACAATCAATATAGGTTTTAAGGAAAAAGTGCCAAACTTTATAGTGTACTGGATTTAGTTAAAAAATATTATTGAAGTTGCATGTTTCTCCACATTATATAAAAAAAAAATTCGGGGTGGTAGAGGTCAGGAAAAGACGGCCATATTAAAGCAGCTGGTAATTTTGTTTTCATTTAATAACTCACCTGATTTTATTTTGTAACAAAATGTCCAATAAAAACTTTTAGAGAATCAAAATACCTACTAAATGAGTTATTAACTATCTCTGGGACTTTTTTCATCTTTAAGTTATAACTTGTCAAAGTTCACATGTATCTTAGGTGGTTGAATGGAATGTTTAGCTTTAAGACAACCCTCCTGCCTCTCCTGTGGCTACATTTTTGTATAAACATTTTTAAAAATGGGTACAAAATTTCGTACTTGAAGGGTTATTGAATCCGCTTTCAATGTGATCTTCGATTTTTAAAATGCAAAAGTTGATAAAAATTTTACAACTTTAAAAAATAACATGTATTCGACAAAAATATTTCACCAACCCTCCTCTACAAAGTTGTCATAGGTTTTGGTGGAGTAAATACCACAAGAGAGGCCTGAGGGGTATCTTAAAACTTAACATTCTATTCAACCACTTAGTCTTAGAAACAGGTGAAATTTGACAGGCTATAACTTAAAGAAGAAAAAGGTCCCAGAGACCGCTTATAAAGAGAAATTTGCAAAAAAACTGAAATTCAAATATTTCTAATGTTCTATAGTTTGTCATTATTTTGTATTTTATTTCAATTATTTTACTGCAGTGCGTTTCATTTCTCACTGACCTTGCCATACAAAAATATAATTTTACGGAATTGCTCTTTAGGTAAAATACAGTTTCAGCAGGATCGTGCTCTCCTTATACACTTCGCTTCAACTGAATAAGCACAAAAATTTTCTAAGGTTTGTTTTCCATTTTTTCCCAACCTTGTGCGTTAATGCATCATCTTATTATACTTATCGTTGGCTTATGATGTTGAGAAAAGAAATCAGAAAGAATAATTCAAAAATTACCGCGATATTTTTTCTGGCACTCTTGCAAAGCGTTCCATATGGAAAAATGCAGATTTTTTTTGCGTCAACTTAATAGGCACAAATATTGAAATTGTGAATAAAAGTAAATGAAATGAAATGAAACAAGTTTTTGTTAAATAATTTTTTTATTGGTTAATTCTAGTAGTGGGTACTGCTGCCTTTATTCATAAGGACTTCATAAATTCGATCCGGCAAGGAATCGTATAGGCTCTTTACGTAATGGCTACAATAAGAGATTCTTTATCCTTAAACTGACGGCCAGACTCAAAAGCTCTTCATACTAATCGTTCCCAAACATTTTCAATAAGGTTCAGGTTAGCTGAGTACGGCGGCGGCCATTAAAGTAATTCCACATTCTGCTCCTCTAAAAATTTCAAAACTTGATTTACCGAATACAACCCAATCGTATGCTGTGGAACACTAGACCGCCGTTACATGTATTTGTAACCTTCTTTCATTATCCCGTGGCTGTGTCAAACAGTGCAACTGCAATTCCAGTTGCAACACTTGGATCTTGGATTTACCGAATTCCAAAATGCTATTATTCCAGTTATAGTTTAAATATACATATAATACATTTTTGTTTAATCAATGTTAGCAGACCTCTTACCTGTTCCCTGTTCCAGATAAGCTAACTGGCTGAACAGAATAGAATGACGGAACTGAAGCCGCAGACGGAACTGGAAGAGCTGTCAAAAAGTGTCGTACGTTTTTTTTTTTTTTTACATGTCCACAATGGAGCTGTACAGCTTTGAAAGTATTTTGAAGAAAAACAAATTCAGTTCTGAAAAACGTAACACTGAACGCACAAAAAAGTCTGAAATTATTTATTCTGTTTTTATTATTTTTTGCACTTTAAAATCAAAATCCGAAAAGCAATACGAGACTCAGACGATCAGACCACACACCAAAAAAAAAACTGGATCAAGAACTGTTTTTTTGTTGCTTTTAGCTGTGATCTGAATTTTCAGATAGAATTTTTCATCTGAAAATTCAGTAAGAAACGTAACTAAATATCAATCGACGTCAACTGAATTTTTATGACTGCTGGCCAATCAGAAGCTCTAAAAATGACAGTTCAGAACTGTCAAATGTGCTGTTGAACGCGGCCATTGTATTTGCGTGTATTCAATATTTTGACAGATATTCCAGCTCCGGCTCCGTCTCCGTCTGCGTCATTATTCTGTTCAGTCAATAGAATACAAATTCGAATAATATAATAAACATTCTATTTAGGTATCTGCCTATATAATTCAAAATAAATCCAAACAAAGAGATGGATAGATGGTAAGACTTACCCTATCAGTAGATCTATGCCTTAATTATTTTCTTAAATCAGACCATTATACCAAACCCTGCATTTTTTGATATTGCTATCTTAAATAAATTCTGTTCTGTCCAAGTTTTATACACTCATGTTTGTTTTCCCAAAAACCAAACAAATATTTCCATTATTTTTATTTTTAAGCGCAATTAATACTACCCTAGCACACAGCACATAGCATAGCTACTACACTCAGGGAGGTTCCTTTGTAATCGGATGATCCTTTTCATTATCACTCCACTTTGTGACGCAAGCTCAAAAAAAAAACAACACCCAACAGGCCAACACAAGAACCCGAATCCGGGTAAACGTTAAATTTTAAACTAGCAAAACACAATGTGCTGTCATTAATCATTGGTAAAATCTGATTGGAGATAACATTTGTTTTCAGAGGAATTGATTAATGAACCCCAACCCATCACTGTTCCAACAATACTGTACTGTATCCTTTTCGGTTAGAAAACAGAGAAATCCGCTTCCGAAATCCAAATCCGCATCCGTCTGTGTGTACCAACAACGATCCCTGGCATTGTCATCCGCCAAATCCAAAAACGAAACAAATCGTTACCAAGAGTAGCAATGGCAACAACACCATCAGGCACTGAACATAAACAGTTTTGCAAAGTTTTGTTTTACAACACAGCACCCACCACATTTGGCAATTCAAATTGGCGACCAATTTCATTTGGTGTTTTGCGCCAATAAGCCCAATTAGGCGCACAATAACCCCCAGTCGCGTTGTGTTATTAGACCGGAAACTGGGATTTTGAAATGGAATGCCTGTTTTGATAAGTACTTACCTTACATTACATTTGAGAGGGGTGTGTTTGAAAGTGTTATTATTTATCAGATACCGTCGAAGCATTTTCTTTGTGTCAGTTTGTGACAGATATTCTCGTTTAACCCTTCCAAAACGCATATTATCGTGTCGCCTATCGCTTTGGCATCGGGTTGAATGAATTAATTAAATACATTTTTGGAATTTCCTTAATTTAAATTGTGGAATCTTTGTTAGATGACAGTTTTCTTCGTTGGAATTTTCTTTGATTTAGAATATTATACTTCAAAGCATACATTTTTGAAATTCTTATTGTAATATTTGTCGAAACGGGGTGGTCGTGGTAGCCGCGGAGTCACATCTACCATTGTCTTAGAAGGAAAAAAACCCACATGAAAGAGTTTATTTAACGTTTTGATTAAAAAAATTAAACTGCGATGATATCACTTTCATTATAAAAATGAGGTTCGCTGAGTCATTTTAATCATCACCATTATCAGTTTTCATTGAAGTACGTGTAGATGAGTGCTCTAAGCATTTATTTGAAATTTGGCACGCCTCGATCAATTGGCTCGTTGGTCTAGGGGTATGATTCTCGCTTCGGGTGCGAGAGGTCCCGGGTTCAATTCCCGGACGAGCCCAAGGAAAGATGTAATTTTTTTTTGTAGTCAAAAATGAAAACGATCGTTTGAAAAAAATACATTTGCAAGATTTCACCTACCTTGTCCTAAATGAATTTTAATTTGATCTCTTTTGCTCCATTACGAGATCATCCATAATATAGGTACAAAAATTTAAATAAAAATTCTCCGCTAAGTTTGAAGAGAGAGTTTTTCACCTATGATACTACACAAAACTAGAACCTATACTTTGGTCCCAGACAAAAAAAAAGATCGTATGGGGATGGTGATTTCCCCCCATTTAGGTAAGAAAGGAAACTCCCTAAAAAATTGAATCAAAATTAATTAAAAAATATTTAAAAAACACCGGTATTTATGTACAGTTACAGTGAGAACAGAGGCAGGCTACTACTACGATCCCCCTGAGGACACTGGTGTAGTATAGCGATTTTCCCAGAGGGGTGCAGCCAGCCAACTGACCACAAATTTTAAAATATGGTTGTACCTATGGGCAGGGCCGGATTCAGGATTGTGGTGGAGGCCTAGGGAAAAGAAAAAAGTGGAGGCCCTTTCAAATAATAAAAATTTATTGATAATTTTATTTTGGCATTTGAAAAAAAAATTATATCACTATTAGAGTACACTTTTCGCTAATCCAAATTAAATTATTGCAAGGGGGTATTTGGATTATAAAATTATTCTTAGATTAAAGGAAAACTTATATTTATTATTTTCAACTTTCTCAAAAACTAGAATACATTTGAACATCTGGTTTTATACGATGACTAATATATGATGTAAAATTTTAAAACTACATCAGTTTGACCACCATTTTTTTTTTTTTTTTTTCAAAAATTAAGTTTGAAAATTAATTTAAAAAAAACTATTCACTGAAACAACTTAATTTAAAAAGAAAATAAAAGAAGAGATTTTTGGACTTAAAGAAAAGTATGGAATTCCATTATAAAGTTTACTGTTGTTTTTTAATAATTTTTTTCCTGTTTAAACTCATTTTTTTTTTAGAAAATTTCTCAAAAACTAAAAAAACACTCAAATATTATTGAATATTAAAAACAAAAATTTAATTTAATTTTGTGAACAACAACAACAACTTAAAGGCGCAACTACCAATTGCTTACGAATAAATTTTTTTTTTGTATTTTTAATTCGTTTTATTTTTGTTTGGCTGGAGATATAGCTATTTCAAGGGGTGCCAAGCCCTATCTCCTTTATAGTAGTGCTGAGCTTTAATCCAACTTTATTTGAAAAACTTTCTACAAATCATGCGGTATTTGAACCCGCGCACCAGATTTGCTCAGTCTTCGAAGCTGTGTGCACTACTCTCCAGCCAAACAAAAGTAAAACGAATTAAAAATACAAAAACAAAAATAATTCGTATAAGCAATTTGTGGTAGCGCCTTTAAATTGTTGTTGTTGTTCACAAACTTCAATGAAATTGACGGAATAAAGAATGGTCAAGTCTAATAAACTTACATTCTAGTAGGAATAGTACAATAATAATATGTAATAAAAATTTTATTTACTAACGTAAAATTCTACGCAAAATTTGTTTGAACGTGTACACGTGTACCCGTGTTACACGTGTAATTAAATTATCCATGTATGAACACGTGTATTTATATTTATACATGTATTTATTGTAACACGTGTATTTAAAAATACACGTCTTATTAATTGAAAATCGCTTTTATGATTTTTTATCAAAAGATGATTTTTTTTGGTGAAAACGTAAAAAATTGATCTCGGATAGAATTTAATCGACATTTTAATTCAATTCTCGCATGGCTTTGGTTTTAGTAAATCAGAAAATCGTTTTATGCTAAAATAACTTGTATTTATAAGTCCGTCGCTTATATTTTTTGCTCCAATACTTTTTTTATGATGGTTTTAGAAAAGAATTTTAATTATACGTGTATTTTTATTTACACGTGTATTTAGAACCTACATGCCTACACGTGTACACGTGACACGAATACACGTGTAGTTAAATACACGCTTAAAATCGAGAGCTCTAGTTTGAACACAATTTTTTTTAATATTTTTTTTTAAACTTTGAGTTATAAAATTAATTTTTCAAAGACTATTTTCTTAAATAAACTGAATTAAAAACTTTCAGCTCTTAAAAAAAGTATAGCGTGACATAGTAAGCGTTGCCGTTGTTTTTAATTTTTTTTTCTATTTTAAGTGGATTTTTTAGAAAACTGCCCTCCCTCCTAAACGCGGGAAATAGATCCCGCTCTAGCTTTTTGTCACACCTTATCTGAATCACCCTCTATATTTGCTTATACAAAATTATAATATATTATACATATTTTCATAGACACAGACGACGAAAGTAATGGTTAAAATTTTATTTAAAGAAATAATGAAAAATTTATTATTTGTATTACTTTAAAATTATGCAAGCTAAGGAAAATAAGATCTAAGCAATCTCAGTTAGGTTCATGAACATAATGAACGTTTTATGTATAGTATGTACATTGTACATATATTTCTATGTGAAGTAGGTATAAAAAATTCTTATCAAAATATGTTTCATTTATTTATGTTTGTACATAAAACCAAAAGTAAGAAATTAAATTTCACTATCAAATTGCCGTTTGCTGCCAAATTCAGTCCATAGACTGAATTAAACTTTTCCCAAACAATCCATAGCGCTTGCCAAACGAAAAACTTTTATTGAATGCTATAAAAAAAGCGCTTTAAACAACAAGAAACTGATAAGAAACCATACCATTTTCATAAGCGATCATTTCTGACAGTGGTGGGGTGTTACCGTCTTTTCCTGGTATTTGAATCCTTATTCCTTATATCCATGACGTTCCACTATCGCACTATCTCATCGCCCTATTGTGTTCGTGAAAAGAAGGAGAATACTCCATCACCAATGCCACCAATGCAGCATGTGAATAAAAACAAATGGATTGTGGTTAGAGTTCGAGGAATGACTTTAATATTTCCTTGGGGCTTCCTTTATATGAGCAAAACCAGCACTCACAGGACTATATACAATGTGCATATAGGACTGCCAAAGCTAGAGTTCCTTGTGGCTGTGCTGTTAAAATGGCTTTTATTGTTATGGCGTTCGACGATGATATTCCATCGTTCGATAACGCCTAATCGCCATCTCAAGAAATTGATGATGTATGGCTTTTCTGAAAAGGCGGATATGCCATTCAGCCGGCATCTCCCATATAAATGTATTGTTTCACAATTCATATATGAGTATTAGTTGAGTTTCATTATCTTTGAAAAGTTTCATCTAGAAATTGAAATACCACAACTCATCTCCTGTAGGCTTGATGGCAACTTTTGAAATGACTTTATTGTCGGTGACGCCCGCCGCTGGGTTCATGTGCTATGACAGCTTCTTACCCTGTATGTCGACATCCAGCGGCTTTGTGGCGTGTTTTCCTTCGGATGTATCATTTGAAAGTTTAAATACATAGCAGCTTTGCACAGCAACGGCAAATTTATGCATAATGAAGACGTTTCACCTTAAGTTACGGCTATGAAAAGTTTTAACTCCCATCGCGCCTTGGAAAGACAAAGTTTTTTTATCGCGTGAAATTTTGAGCAATATTTTCTCGACTGTTAAGACTAATTATTGTGAGTGGGGTTATGGATGGTTTTGAGAAAGAAAAACACACCCTCAGGTCTTCTAAGTTTAAAGTGGCAATTTAAACCATAAGAAATCTAATATAGGTATTCTTTAAATTTGGGAGCGCAGAATTTATCGAAGGTAAATGAAGAATATCTACTGCATTAGTGTGTACTAATGATACCATTTGAATCTTAATTGGTTTTAGAAAGCGCTCAAATCCATCACCCTCATCTTCTATATGTTAAATATATGTAAATATACACACTTCAATTTCGTCCCTTACCTATACATTCGCCTTCTTCCTAAATGCCTTTCAAGTCCAATTACACCAATCATGTGGATATGAGCGCTAAGCAGAGCAAACACACACACATATTGAGCAGTTGAAATTGTCGTTCTAATTTTGGAAAATTTTTGAAATCCTTTTAATCACACCGAAGTGCTCCTGAGCCTGCACACACTTAATCCCGGCTATTAGGAACGTAAATGAAATCATTTAAGGACTTTTTTACCTACATACCTTAATTTGTCAAAGTGTGCTATTGCTGTTGTATATCGTACCTATATAATGTGCTTGTGGATTTAAGTGGGGATTCATTATTCGTTAAAACTCCGTTGGGCTTAAGAGAATGGGAAAAGGAAGAAATTAAATCCAACAATAATTTAACAGCATTAATTAATGAAGATTATTTATGCAGATTGAGCGCTGAGCAGGGATGAAAATGTTGATTTTGTGAAACTTTGTTTTTTTTAAAAAGAATACTGAAGAGGTATCTTTTCTGTTTAAGATAATGAAGCAAAAGCTTTTAGCTTGATGCCGATGTGGCAGAACAAAAGAGATGGATCGTTTGGAATGAAAAATGTTGTGTTATAGAATTACACTTTCTAATTAAATACTTTATATCTGATTATAAAAGTGGTGTTTTTGAGTTAAGTGTATGGCAGAAACAAAAATTGATAAAAGTGAGAAGGTAAGTAGGTAGGCACACTTAATATAGGTGTCATTTCAAGGATTCTGATTTTAATTTGGAACTGACTTTCCCTTTTGAATTTTATTATTTGAAACAAAAGATGGGCCTTATATCATTATCACCATCATAATATATTCGTACTACGAATTTCAAAAGAAAAGAGTATCACTATCACAGCTAGATACCATCGCACATAGGAGTATTTTCTCAAACTAGCTGGCCAAAAAACAATTTTTTTAAATCTCTGTAAGTAAAAAAAAAGTATAATCTTGCTAGAATGTCTATTGGTAAGAAAACAATGCTTTTGACAACACTCTAATGAACCGTTATCTGCACATGATGCAAGCAGAGTAGAGCCATACTTAAAAACAGTTGAAATTGATTTCTTTAACATTTACGAGAAACAAAATTATGAAATCGTTCTGAGAGGTTAAAAAAAATGTATATGTACATATTACATATATTCTTTTATGTATGTACATAGATATAAGTTTAAAATTTTCAAAAAAAAAATTTAAGAAAAAAAATGGTAAGCCATTTGTTAGTATTTATTAATGCTAAGTTAAAAATTGAATTTCGAAAAAAATCGTCCACTGATTCTTGATATAAGTATATTAAAAAAATAATGTTTTCAAAAATTCAGAAAATGTTTTTTATTTTTAAATCTTTATGTGTGTATTATTTAAACTTAGGAGAAGTTTTTGCATACAAACATTTAAAATTATTCCTGGCTATTGATAGGTCATTCTTATACAGGGTGGGTCAAAAGGTATGAACCGGTTTTAAAGGGATGTAAAACAAAAACAATTCAACTTACAAAAATTATGTTTATATTGTTTAATTCATTACAGAATCTAGTTTTTTACATTAAGTTCTAAAGATGATATCACGTAGGTGGCGGCCGTCAGCCGCGATGCACTCTTGAAGGCGAATTCTGAAGTTTTCAAGCGCTCTTCTGCACATTTCCTAACTTCCTCTCTGATTCTGTCCTTAAGTTATTCCAGGGTAATGTGGACGAAGTTTAAAAACTTTATGTACCCCCAAAGAAAAAAATCACAAATGCACAGGTGGAAGTGGGCCTCGTCACTGCTGAAAAATGTTGAATTTGCTGGAACTTTGTCCAACATTTGTTGGCAGCAATTTCGTCGATGTTCAAAGTCACGGGGCAACAGCTCTTGAACCATCATTATTTTGTATGGGTGAAACTGTAAATCTTCGTGCAAAATTCTCCTTAAAGATCTGCTAGACATACCCAAAGCAGCTGCATGTCTACGGACTGAGCGCCTAGGAGACTGTTCGATAGCATTTCTGCTTGTCAAGATGACATTTTGAGGAGTTCTAACAGTTCTGGGTCTTCCAATTATCGAAGAAGTTGCTGTTGAACCAGTGTTTTCCAATGTCCTCCCCTTTTCCAACGAACACCACAGGCCGAGCCCCAGCCGGTAAAAACCGATTCATACCTTTTGCCCCACCCTGTATAAGTTCAACAAAAATTTGAACCCAATTCATTTTCAAGAAAATAAAGATTTTCATTATAGTCCAGTCAACGAAGCAAAAATAAATGAAATAAATCGTGTAGTCTAGGTTATTTTTTTAAGTGGTAGGGGTGACCCTAAGGTCCAACATACCAAAAGTCCCCAGCCCAGGGCCGCGAGCTTAAGCCCTGAGAGGGGGTTAAAGGTCCCCTTTTTTAGTTTTTCGCGAATATTTCGAAAACCAAAGGCTTAACTGAAAAAGTCTGAACCAATGAATTAAAGTAAATTAAATTTCCTACAAAAATGTTATATTTATATTTTCGCTTGGAGCAACACTAAGGAAGATGCGGGATGGAGAAATGTCAAGAAATCTAAAAAATCGGTCATTAGCCTACAAAATTTAGTGTTTATAGATCAATTTTATCTAGAAATAACAGAAAAAATAAGTATATGTATTCAAAATTATTCCATTGATGATTTGGAAGGGAGTTTATGGGGTTAAAATAGGTGGCGAGGGTTAGAATTTCCTAATTCAATTTATTTGCTTCAGTGTTTGCATTCACTATGAAAAATACTGTTTCTTTAAAGGTAAAAAGTATAATGGATTTTTCCAAGTTACTGACCATGACTTTATTAAATAATTTTCAGACATGTACTAAGAAAAAAATCGTTTATGATAGGGGGGTCCATGTCCCCCCGTTTATAAGGGAGGGACCATTTTCTAAAGCATTGACGTAAAGTGCATTAATAATTATTTAAAATCAATGGAAGTACCTATAATACAACACTATAGGCTTTTGAAAATCCCAGGACCTATTCTTTTATTTTGTTGATAAAACAAGTTTTTTTTATTAAACAGGTTATACAAAAATTGAACTTAAATTTAAAGTTTTGAAAAAAAAAAATTATAATGATTTTATTTTCAAAATTTTTTGTAACTAAGTGCTAAATTTTAGTTCAGTATTTATGGCCATTGTTAATTCTTAGTCGAACGCTAAAAACTAGATAGCTGTAGGTCTTTCAGTTTTTGAGAAAAACAAAAATTATGAACACTACTACTTTCTTAGAATTTTTTTCTAAAGAACCTTTACCCCCCCTCCTGTCTAAAGCTCGCGGCTCTGGACTGGGGACTTTCAGTATATTATACCTGAGCATCACCCCTAACTTATGAAAAAATAATCCAGACTACATGATTTTTCCTTCGTTGGCAAAGTGACGGTTTTACAAGAGAAATAATTTTCTAAAAAAGTAGTAGTTTCCATAATTTTTCATTTTTTCAAAAACTGAAAGACCTACCGCTATCTAGTTTTTAGCATTCGACTAAGAATTAACAACGGCCATAAATACTGAACTAAAATTTAGCACTAAGTTACAAAAAAATTTGAAAATAAAATCATTATAAATTTTTTTTTCAAAACTTTAAATTTAAGTTCAATTTTTGTATAACCTGTTTAATAAAAAAAACTTGTTTTATCAACAAAATAAAAGAATAGGTCCTGGAATTTTCAAAAACCTATAGTGTTGTATTATAGGTACTTCCATTGATTTTAAATAATTATTAATGCACTTTACGTCAATGCTTTAGAAAATGGTCCCTCCCTTATAAACGGGGGGACATGGACCCCCCTATCATAAACGATTTTTTTCTTAGTACATGTCTGAAAATTATTTAATAAAGTCATGGTCAGTAACTTGGAAAAATCCATTATACTTTTTACCTTTAAAGAAACAGTATTTTTCATAGTGAATGCAAACACTGAAGCAAATAAATTGAATTAGGAAATTCTAACCCTCGCCACCTATTTTAACCCCATATACTCCCTTCCAAATCATCAATGGAATAATTTTGAATACATATACTTATTTTTTCTGTTATTTCTAGATAAAATTGATCTATAAACACTAAATTTTGTAGGCTAATGACCGATTTTTTAGATTTCTTGACATTTCTCCATCCCGCATCTTCCTTAGTGTTGCTCCAAGCGAAAATATAAATATAACATTTTTTGTAGGAAATTTAATTTACTTTAATTCATTGGTTCAGACTTTTTCAGTTAAGCCCTTGGTTTTCGAAATATTCGCGAAAAACTATAAAAGGGGACCTTTAACCCCCTCTCAGGGCTTAAGCTCGCGGCCCTGGGCTGGGGACTTTTGGTATGTTGGACCTGAGGGTCACCCCTACCACTTAAAAAAATAACCCGGACTACACGGTTTATTTCATTTATTTTATGATTTTAGGTCTTCGTTGACTGGACTATTAACGGTTTTTAAGCAATTGTATAAAAGATACCATTAATTGAGGCCATAAACAATATTTTTGTTTAAAATCTGTTAGCCAATATTTAAAAAAAAAACACTTAATGGCATATTTATAAGAAATCCACCAGCGGATTTTCAAAATTAGGATTTTTCAGATTTTTTTTTTTTAATTTTGACCAGTAGCAAATGTTTACCTTGAAGAAAAATCAATGTTTTAAAATTATTCAAAACTAGCGTTGGTCATACTATATACAGGTGTGACAAAAAGCTAGAGCATGTAGGATGAGTCGAGACAAGAAAAAAATCGTATGGGGGGGGGTCTACTTCGACCCGTTTGAGCGGGACGGGCAATTTTCTAAAAAAATCGACTAAAAATAAAAAAAAATCATTAACAAACAACGGCAACACTTACAATTTCATGTTATACTTTTTTGTAAAGCCAGAAGTAAGTTCTTTTATTATATTTTTAGATTAAATTTAAGTAATTGGGTATAGTATTTTTTGTTTTTAATATTCAATGCTCTTATCAATTTATAGTCAAAAACTGAAAACCGGATGCCTTAAAGACTTTTAGTTTTTAAAAAAAGATTGAAAATAATGAAATATACTTTGCTACTTAGTTAGTAGAAATAGGATCTTTGGAACAATAAAATAATATATGGAAGTCGAATTTAAGGAAAACTTACTGCGGATATTTTCAATTCTCTCAAAAACTAGAATACATTTTAAAATAAGGTTTTTAGTGTATGACTAAAAATTGATGGAAGTCAAATTTTAAAAAAAAATAGTTTGAACCCAATTTATTATTATTTTTTTTTTTTAATTTAAGTTTGAAATTTTATTTATTCAAAATTTTGAGTTTGAACATTAATTTTTCAAAAACTATTCTCTCAAAAAATTAATTAAATTAAAAACTAAATAAAAGAATGGGCTTCTGGCTTTAAAAGTAAAATGCACGACTGGGTCGCACGAATTTGCTCTGTAGTAAAAGTTTCTAGAATTTTAAAGATTTGATGTAATATAAACACAAAATTAATAATTATTTGTATTATATAATTATCCATTTAAAAAATTGAAGAATGGAAATTTGAATATGGAAAAAAGGCATGAAACACGTTCTTAAAATTGATAAAACAAGTTCTTTAAATGTTTAAATCTGAGAGTGAAGAACGGCATCTCAATTGTTGAAAAAATATAAATTTAGGCAGAAAAAAAATCGTTGCAGCGGTTTTCTTAAAAACTAATTTTTATATATAACATTTATTGAAATTTGAAATTTTTTAGAAAAAAAAATTGTTATGCCATATTTAAGAATATAATAATATACAACTTAACCAAAATTTCAAAAGAATTCTTTAACCCGTTTTCAAAAAAAGGATTTTTCAAAAAAAAAAAAAAATAAATTTGAACTTTTTTTTAAAAATTCAAAAACTATTTTTTTTTGAAAATGTATGTATGCGGTGTTATTTTAAATTGATTGGATATCCTAAGTATCAAAATCGGTTAAGCGGTTAACGAGAAAATCGAAAACAAAAAAAAAACGGTTCTATGGCAGAAACTGTTAATAACGGTTTTTGGTATTTTTTTTTTTTCATCAAAATGTAGAACATACCACCACCACCATTACACACAAAAATTTTTAAAAATCTTATGAGCCGCGTTTTTTGAGATAAATAACATTTTTTTAAAAAGGTTGTGTATAGCAAGTACCGTTTTTTTTTTGAGCTAAAAAGAAAAATCTCGATTTCTCCTCTAGGGAATCACCAAAAAACCTACTGCTCCAAGTTTGAAGAAAATCACTTCCTGGGATTAGAGGCTGTAGGCCGAGGTGCAGAGCGACAGACATACAGACTTACAGGCAAACAGACGGAATTGCGGGACCCACTTTTTTCGTGTTCTCTATCATCGTAATGTCAAGTTTGATTGTTATCTCGAGTTCAATTTTTTGCCCTATAGTACCTACCTACATATCGTAAGTAAAAATATAGCAAGGCAATGTAAGTGTTGCCGTTTTTTTTTAATGATTTTTTCTATTTTCAGTCGATTTTTTAGAAAATTGCCCCTCCCGCCTAAACGGGGAGAAATATACCACCTCCCATACGATTTTTTTCCTGTCTCGACTCAACCTACCACGCTCAAGCTTTTTGTCACACATTTGGTGAATCACCCTGTATATCAAAAAATATCCTATCACATTCTTAAAAGAATTGGGAAAATTATAAAATTTGGTCCAAGTAAATCGGAGATTACCGCGGACAAATTTAATATTTGTTTCGTCTTTATATAAATGTAATGAGTATAATAATAAATGTTGCAGGGGGAGGTTAATACAAACAGCCTTATCATAGTACCCGATCGGGACGAAATTTTCTCCGATTCCTATACGATATGTACGAATTTTTTATCATTGTAGCCGTTCCGATAGGCCAATTGGACAGATCTACGAAAAAAAAATTAATGTGCGTTGAAAATGTCAAATTCGTGCGTTGCGTTGCATGCCGATGAAATCTCAAAATGGCAGCAACTCATCACGAATTCATGCGATGTGTGAAGATATTTGCTTTCCAATTTCCCTGAAGTGGAAAATTTCCCATACCGTACCATGCGATACAATTCGTATACCATGAACAGAAAAAATCGTCCGATCGGAAGTTTTCTCCGTTCGGGCGTAGTCTGTTAGCTACTTTTGTTTAAAATTAAAAAAAAAAATCTTATTAACAACAAAAAACTATATTAAATCGATTAAACATATGAGTTAAGAACATTTTAATGAGTTTTATAAACATTTGTTATGATCTGAGACTCCCAGCAGATTTGGCCTCCACAAATGGCCTGTGAACAGAGAGACCCCAAAAGAACCTCATCTTGCACCTTAGTCTTGAACGGCAGAAGGGCCATATTTGCTGTCCTTGTTGGGTTTGTCCTTGGTTCCGTTTTGGGATGTTTCTTTTTTTTTAGGATAGTGTTGTTTTTCGCGAGAATACAATAAAAACAACTTCTTCTGTTTAAGTTAAAACTGAGAGTGAGTCAAATCTACTCGTTATTTTCTTCGTTACCTTTTCCGAAACCTAGATCATCACTTCTTTCAAGTCAACCACGCATTCTACTTTATTTCACTTGCCTTAACACAGTTTGTTTATTTAAACAACGAGTGCACCACTCCATGGGTCAGTATTGTTTATGTTTGCAATATGAGCCATGTCGTTGTTTTGTTGTTTGGTTGACATAGTTCGATTGCTGTTCCTTGTACAGTGTAACGTATGACACATGAGGAACCTTTAGTAGTAATTGAACTATGTCATGTGTGCGATTCTTGAGAATTGTGTGTGGTCTCCAGTTTAATGGCACAACAATAGACTTAAGTTAAGGTGTAGTTCACACAACTACTTAAAGAACTCTACAAGAACGTTAACACTAAGGCGTAGTCCACCAGACGACGCACGTGACAAAAATTAACGTCAAAATGGCGTATAATGAAAGCTTCCACGTAGGCGACAAGCTGTCTAATTTACTGGCTAACAACACACTGAAGGTACATACATGGAGTCTGAGAAACGTAGAGTGAGGAGAAGAGTGTGAACATAGATTTCGGCGCTATTCACGTTATGAGACCATCAGGATAATCAGGATACTTCGAAAACAACAATTCTGAGGTCGGATTTTGAATTAATGAAAACAAAAATCTTTGGAAAAGTATTCGCCGCTTCCAGAAAAAAAGTGTAGTTTCTTCTTATCCTTCTGTAGATTCTTCCATTTTATAAACCAATAAATGAATAATGCTATATCTTAAGATAAGATATTTTTGCATTTTTAGAGCGTTCTAAAAATACTTGCCTTTGGGAACCATGATAATTTCCTGAATTTATCGGACTATATTAACCTACCTGCAAAATCATTATTTTAAATAAAAAACATATTTAATTTAGCATATTATTATTTATTTTATTAATTAAATTATTTTTCATATCCATAGCTCTTATGAATACAAACGATTTGAGTTTCTTTGGTGTGGATAGTCCTACATTGTAATAATTTTGTCATAGGCATTCATATAGTTTCCAATTTCAAAAACATCAATGTAGTCTTGATGTTATTCTCATTTTTCATTTAAAATTAGTTTTAATTTCTGTTTATGTAATTATAAAATTAGTACTGAATAAAATAGTTTAATTTATTAGTTTAATCTCGGAAAGAGTATTTTTTTATTTTTATTTTATACACATAAATATTGGATTTCAATGAGAATATTGATTCACAATTTTTGTATGATTGATTATCTACATTTTAATATATATGTACAATGTTTTATAGTGTTATGTGTGGTGTCACCATTATGTACCCAAAACATTTACACTTTATTATATAGAAACAAACATATTTTCATCAAAACGAATAACAATTAGTTTATTCTTTTAATTTTTAATTTATATTTTTGAAAATTACTTTTTTATATATATTTATTTGCAGCCTCATAGAGAATAACTTAAAAAATAAATAACAATTTAATTATTTACACTTAATATAAGATATCTCCTTCTTTTTAAAGGACGATGGAATCTTGTGAAGTTTGTTTTTGTGTTTTATTTTTTTCTTTACAAATCTTCAAGAATTTCACTTCACAGTATAGAACTTCGGTGGGGATGACTAATACAAAATAAATTTAATGTTATCATTTTTAATAATATTTGGCACAGACTTTTCGAAGTTAAATGAATAGAAGTTATCTTGCCCCAACTAGCATTGCACATTTATCATTTTCATATATATAATATATACAAAATTTATTATAACAAATAGTATTAATAAAATTGATAAAAAATTAACTATATTATTTTTTAATTAGTTTACTTTAGTCGATGAAGCCCGCCCATCGTCAATAAAATTATAGGTATCCTTTATTTACTGCAATATTGACTCACGACATCAATATCATTCGATGGTTGGTCAATCTCTAGCATAAAATTTTCTTTGGTACCGCTTTGGCAGCCCATCGTGGGCTTTCTTTTAGCTGGACGCCCCAAGGGCACTCTTCATGTGCGAGGGAGTTCCAAAGGGACTGCCGTTTGTGGGTGTTTGAGGTCCGCTGTTGTTGTTGTTGTTGTTGTGATCTCCTGGAGTGCGAGGTCCATTTTGATTACCAACTTGGCCATTTGCTCCGCCTAATAGACCACCACCACCCCCACCTGCTGACGGAGAATTCTGCCCGATGGAACTGGCGTGACGCTTAAGCATTGGATGATTCGCCATCGAAGCAAAAACTAATCGTTCTTCATAGTCATACTCGCAGAGGATCTTATTTTCGCATAAATAAAATCGATCTCCAACACAGAATCTAAAATATGAAATTAAAAATTAAAATTATTTAGAAATTTAAAGAAAGTTCAACATTTTCAATAAAAAAAAAAAATGAAAAAGTCGGTAAGGCTAGCTTCTAATACAGACGGACAGAATTGTGAGCAAATTATCTTATATTACATATTTTAACTGAAATTGGTTTCACTCGGGCGCCATTTACTAAAAAAAAAAAAATATTTTTTCAGATCTATTCATTTGTATACGCCTTTGAAAAAATTATTAAGTAATCCTTGAAATTATTTAAAATCCTCTCTCTTGCTCTTCCTCTATCTCTTTATCTCTTGATATTTTGAACATGAAGAAGTTTCACAAGCCCAACGATAAACGGATAAAAAATTCAGAATGTCGAGTGTTTTATTTTTTCTTTTTTTAATATTTCACTCTGAATGCTAACAATCGAACCCATTCCACCAGAGCGGGCAGGGACACTCACCGGAAATGTCCTTTTTACAAATCTGCATTTTAGAATCAGTTTATTTCAGTCGCTGGACCCCTCCTTTAAGTTGTAGGTAAGCCTTTTTGTAATTTCCGTTTCGACTCGAAATAAAAAAGAGAACAAAAATAAACTCCTACTCAACCCCTAAAAGGGTTCAACCACGAATATCAAAAACAATGGTTTGATTTAAAATCGATTGACAGTTTGCCTTAAATAAAAGAAACAAGTCGTAGATATTTGAATATCAACATGTGGCTGGACAATATTGGTGGTTACTCAGAGGGGGTTGGTATAGATGGAGCAGGATATGTACTTGCTTCATATGATGTAAAAGAGAAAAACCGATTGTTTTAACATTGTTTTTTTTTTTTTAATTTGTTTCTCTGATTTTGTAAAAGGAACTTTGTAACATGTGGGTTTTGGTTCCGGCGTCACATCAACGCGCCCCTATCGTCAGAAAATTATGCAAACTTTGCCTTTGAAGAAGAGTTGGGTGGCGTATGCTCTTCCACTGCCTAGAGCCCACATGCTGAATTAATACGACAAGAGCCGTCATTGAGACGACGCATACGGACGACTGCCGTTACATTGATATTGATACTCTGTTGACTGCATGTTGATTGAAACGCTTCAATGAGTTCGAGCCAATTGAATTAATTTTTAAAAATTGATTAGCTGTGACCAGTGAATATACAGGTAGGTATATTTCTGAATAAAAAAAAAAATAAAATAAAAATACTCCACTACGCATACAAAAATATTTATGTACATATATTTTTCTTCTTCCTGATGTGGTCCTGACTGAAAAGCAAATATCCCAGCGATTGGCCTTGTCTCGACTCTCGAAGCTCAGCAATTCAAAAAATAAAACACACAATGGGAAACCCAACCGATTCGTTTCAATTTAAATATTTTATTTAGTTTTTATAGCGGAAAACTGCAGCAATTTGTATGAATTTGTAATGTGAAATCTTGCTACCGGCCAGGGCTGACTGGGACGGGCCGAGGCCAACTCACTCTCCCTCGCCCTCTTTCCATTCAATTGCCGAACTGCGATATTCTCATGAGTGACATTTCAAGAATTGGATCCGAAATAAATTCAGCGATTTTTCATTAGTACACCCACGGGGTTGGTTGTGTATCAGAATTGGCTTCATGAAACTGAGCTAACTCTTTTGCATTTCGAAAACAATACAATCCGGCAGTCGGCGGCATCATAGTATATACAATACACAAATCGAAATGGCAATAAAAAAAGGGTTGAATAATAAATATAAATGCAAAGCATCAGTGTAATAAAATTTAAAGGACTATTGAGGGATTATTTTATGGCAGATTAAAAAGGGATTTATCCGACTAACAGGCTGTAAAATATTATTCATTGAGTTTTATGTTTTTAAATAATTTTGTGGCTAAACTTACCTATGATTACACTGCTGACACGCAAAACATTCAAGATGGTAGACATTCGTTCTTGCTCTCATCACCATTTCAAAAGCTGGTATAACTTTGCTGCATGCAGCACAATATCCGGTGTTTCCAAACAATCTATATATGAAAGAGAAAAGCAAAAACATGTTTAATGATCAGATAAACTTGTTAAACGCATTTTATAGGCTTATTATAGAATTCGTTGCAGAAAATTGGAAATTGGGAAAAAAAAAGTAGAAAAGTTTTAAAAACCTAAACTGCATACTTTCCGAATGATTTTTTTGTTCGTACGTGTTTAACTATAAGCTGAACACCTTCCAATTTGCATCGGAACATCAGGGGTCAAATTCTCGCATCAGTGAGCTCTTTAGGTCACTGAATTATATCAATTGCTGGCACTACTGTTTTAAATGGAACAGTAATGCCAATGTAAAATATTTCAGTAATGTATGGCCCACTCACTGATGCCGGAATTCGAATGTGTATCAACTTAGCAGGTCACTTTTTCCGTTGCAGATTAAAAAGTATATAGTAATTACTTGCTATTTAATTGCTAATTAGTTACGCAAAAAAAAAAATTAATTGCTTTGTTGGTTTGTGAAAAAATGGGTGTCCTGCTAAGTTGACGTCTACTTAGCAGGGCAACTTTCTCAAAAATAAAGATAAACGATCCGGGAGTGGATGTTTATTGAGAACTATACGCAAAAAAAACTGTTATTACTATTTTGGTTTGCGATAAAATGGGTGTCCTGCTAAGTTGACGTCAACTAAGCAGGACAACTTTCTCAAAAATAGAGATAAACGATCCGGGAGTGGATGTTTATTGAGAACTATACGCAAAAAAAAACTGTTATTGCTATTTTGGTTTGCGATAAAATGGGTGTCCTGCTAAGTGTACGTCAACTTAGCAGGTCAACTTTCTCAAAACTATAGATAAACGGCCCGGGAGTGGATATATATTGAAAACTACTTAATTGCTGAGATTATAGTTATGCAAAAAAAGTTTATTCGCAGTTTTGGTTTGCGAAAAAATGGGTGTCCTCCTTGGCGTCAACTAAGAAGGTAAACTTTCTCAAAACTATAAATAAATGTTCCGGACTGAATATATATTATGAACTACTTAATTGCTAATTAGTTATGGAAAAATAAAATTAATTGCTCTGTTTATTTGCGAGAAAATGGATGTCCTGCTAAGTTGACGTCAACTTAGAAGGTCCACTTTCTCAAAACTGTAGATAAACAGTCCGAGAGTGGATATACATTGAGAACTACTTAATTGCTAACTAGTTACGCAAACAAAATTTGAATCACTTTTTTCGTTTTCTAATAAATAGGGATGACGTCAACATATAATGACATCCATTTTCTGGCAAACCAAAACAGCGAATAATTTTTTTTTGCGTAACTAATTAGCAATTAAGTAGTTCTTAATATATATCCTTTTTCGGACCGTTTATCTATAGTTTTGAGAAAGTTGACCTTCTAAGTTGACGTCAACTTAGCAGGACACCCATTTTCTCGCAAACCAACAGAGCAGTTAATTTTTTTTTGCGTAAAAATGAATGCAATCTTTTAATTGAGTTCAATGAATAATTTTTAAAGACTGCATTCTATTTGAAACCCTTCCCGACAGATTCTAATATGAGGCCTCTTAAAAATTAAGCATAAATTCAATACCTAATGAAGATATTTTGCTATACGGAACAGTTATCGTGATATGTTATAATTTAACTCACCTTAAGTAGTCCCTTTTGCAAAGCATCAAATTGCCTTTGGTATATAAAGTGGAGCCGACTTCACCAAGTCGGCAATCACAACAACCACACTTAAGGCAATCTTCATGCCAAAGCATGTCCAAGGCCCGCAGCAAATATCTGTCCTGGATGTGTTTGCCACATCCGGCGCACAGTTGATTATTGTTGTTGGGATTATTAGGACCCGCGGAGGGTTCCGTTTTGGTGACGTCCATCGTCATCATCTACAAAAAATAAGAAAGAAAAAAAAATTCCACAATTAGCTATCATCTCAGGGGAGTAATTAAAAAATAAGAACAAACTGCAATAAATATTGTGCAAACGGTTCCATTACCAGACGAGAGTTATTTTAATTAAAATCATTCACCGAATACACAGTCCAGTGGTCCTTTGGCCTTTTCTTTTTCGAATAAAGAATGCACAAGTTACATAGTCACGAAAAGCGTGCCTTTTTTCATCCTCAGATAGAATTCAAAAAAAAAAAAAGAAAAAAAGATTTATATCCAAAAGGACTAAATGGCGGTTTTTCGCCAAATAAATCACAGAAGAGGAAACTTATATACGAGAGTGATGCTAATAAAGATCTTAACTTGAAAAATAATTACAACCCTTTTGGAGAAAAGGGATTTAAGTGTCATCACATCTCGAGCAGATAATAAAAGAAAAGAGAAATTTTCTTCAAAGTTTGATTGCAAACGTGAGCAGGAGCAAGCTCGAATTTTAAATAAACAACTTTATCCCCTGGTATAACTTTACCTATAAGTTCTAGGAAGACATTTGTTTTTGTTGTTATATTGGTGACCACCTTGGCGTAAATGCCGTACATCACTCTGCATCCCCAATAAACCTACCATAGACTAGGTATACAGGGGATGAAAAATCAAAACGTGTTTCTACTGCTGCGCTAAGTAAAGGACACGCATTTGAAAAGTTTGTTCACCCAGAGTGCCATAGAGTTTGGATCTGGATTCAAGGAAATAAAAAAATGTAAAAGCTTGTACAAAAATTGAAAATGTTCTTCATCACCTTCGCAGCAATAAAGTTGAATCGCAATCCAATATAAAGATGCAGACATAGTGGGAGCATCGAAAGCAAACAAAAAATATAAGGAATCTTTTGTTTTCTATTTTTTTTTTCTGCAATGATTTATGAATGTTTACCAAAAGTTGTGGGAACTTTTTACGCCAAAGTTTACCCCTTTTGTAAGGTATTTTTTCAGACGAAAATACAAAAATACAAAATCATCCTTATAAAGGCTATTAAAATGTTTTTGTTTGTTTTTTTTTGCGTTTTTGTGTGAAGAACAAAACTATACCCTTCTCAAGTGTCGTCATTCCACATGAATGCAATTGAATGCGGATAAACACACGACCATAACTGGTCATTTCTTATTATTTCGTAAACAAGGCATTTTTTAACCTAACCAAATATTTTTTTTGAGAAATTTTAGAATCAAAAAATGAAAAATAAAATTACGTTGTTAAATTGATATGTTTGTACGAAAATGTTATAGTTGAAAAATCCCAGACAAAAGTAGTAAGAGATAAAATATTTTGCTAGGGTTAGAGTCAATACGGGATCTATTTTATTATTTTTTGAAATTTATTTTAACTATGTACATATTTATTTTGTTTTTTAAATTAATTTTTTCATACACTTGTCAAAAAAATTAAGGGAACAGAAAAAAATTCACGGTTTTTAGTGTTTTTTGAAGAGCTGTATCTCTGTGGAAGGTGATCGTATTGAGATGAAATAAGCATTCTAAGGTTTTATGGTTTTCGTGTTGAAAAATTTTAGCGAGTGATTTTTTTAAGGTACCTTTATTCCAGAATAAGAAACAGCACGAGCAAAAAATTTTCATTATTTTTTATTTTTCAACACAAAAACATAAAGCATTAGAATGTTTTTTGTTTCATCTCAATACGATCACTTAAAAAAAAGCACTAAAAAAACGTGAAATTTTTTTTGTTCCCTTAATTTTTTTGACAAGTGTATTATCCTCGTAAATAATAAATAAATTCCATTTAAATTATTTTAAGCACTATGAGCAATCAAAAGACTTACTTCTGTTTTTTTTTTTTTATTTAAAAGTGCACCATTGTTATCGGTTGCAAAGACTTGTATGATAATTATGAAGGCTTAATATTCCAATTACAAAATCGAATTTAAATATAGTGTGCGCCAACAATAGTGTATAAAATTATTTTCATCAGCTAACAAAAAATGCTACAGAAGTCAAAGAAAATACAACTTCTTTAATCTGCAAAGGAATTCTATAAAAATTTTAAGTTCTTATATACCTACATACGATCTTTTAATCGAAGTCAATTTTATGGCATTAAAACAAAACAAATAAAAAGCAGTTTTAAAAGTATAAAGGTTTTAATAGAAAAAACCTTATTTCACGCAAGTAATGAAACAACGTACCTACTTAGATAAATGTTTGTATAGAATAAAACATTTTTTCAAATAACCTTTTAATGTTTATTGATTATATTTGTTTTAACTTCATTTCCTGTACCTGAATTTGTAACATGTTCTTGTATATGACTTGTTCAAATATTTGCTCACCTACTAAAATAATAATTCAAATGAAGCTATGTATACACTGCAAATATGATACATGTTATAATTTTATTGGATTTTTTTAATTTTTCCAGGTGTGTACATATTTCATTTAAATCATGTCCGCCAGTCCAAAAATCCGAAAAGCCAATATTAAATACCTATAAAACTCATGACCGAAGGATTTCGCGAACTCCCTCTTGTGGGTTAAACTACAATGGGCCTTACCCATAATCAAATTTAGTTATGACTTAAATATTGCAGTGAAATTAACCATAAAGTTATAGATTCTAAATAATTAACCGGGTGAGTTTCACCCGAACAATTTTTCACCTTAAAATTTTCTGTTCGCCCGGAATTTTAGAAGCTATTGTGAGTTTCGCCCGAATGAAATTTACGTTTTCCGCCTTATTGCTCTCTTGTTGGCCTACTTAAAATAGGTGAAAAGTTAAGCTGTCAATGACATTATATTCTGCCCGAAATTAATGTTACACTAAGGGGAATTTTTTGAACATGAAATATGTTTCGGGGGAATCTCACAATAGGTGAAAAACTTTTGCGGGTGGAATGTTGTTCGGGTGAAACTCACAATAAGGCTGAATATGTATAATGCACAAATTTTGTGGAAAATTGTTTTGTAAATTTCGATTTTTTTCGCATGTGAACTGTAACTAGGTTATAACCAAAAAATAAGACAGAAAAAATAACTAAAAAACTTTTTCCGTTTTGCGAAACGCATACGCACTGTAAATTATATTTTTTTTGGGGAACATGGTTACATTATTGCACCTAGAAATATATGTTGTTGTTGTAAGCCCGTAGTCTGGCTAATGTACGAAGAAGAGAATTAACAAAAATAAAAGAAAAGCGCGTATGCGCTGTAGATTTTATTAAGAGTCGGTATTCATCGACCAAAAAATTGCGTCTTAGAAAGGTACGACAGCATCTAACAGATGAGCCCAACTGTCGTGCCTTCCATTTGAATTTAATTCAATACAGTCCACTAAAACAACAACAAAAATAATTTTCTTTTTTTTTTGTTAATTCTCTTCTTCGAAAAATCTTTAGAACAGTTTTGGAGAAAATTTGAAAAAAATACGCAGACGTGCATCATACTTTTTTGACCTCTTTATATTCGCATTAAGGCCGTGTGCGAATTGGTTTAAAATTTCGATTAAATTTTATCCGAGATTAAATTTTGACATTTCTACATAAAGATTCACCTCACTAGAGTAAAAATTAATCTTCGGATAAAATTTAACGCGGTTTTAACCCTATTCACACACGGCCTTAGTCATGTTAGCTTATATTAAAGTCCAAATTTTACATACTGCATATATACATGATACCCGCCTTATTATAGTAGAGCAGATAAAATAAAAAGAAAAAAAAAACTTGAAAAAAAAAATAGTGAAAACCTGTAATTCCTTAAAAAGTAAAAAAAAAAAAACCAACCTCCAACAAAAAAAAAAAAACAACAATTAAAGTAAACAAACCTACTTAATTTATTAATTCAGTTGTGATCTTGTCAACATAAGTTAATCAATTGGAGCTATAGAGAAATAATAATACGTAGAAGTAACTATCACAACCAATAATAATTTTTAAGCAAATTATGAAAAAATTGAATAATAATTAAAAAAATGTGTAAGCATTGAGAGCCAAACGAACGCCCGCCCTTAACCACTATTGATGGCTTTTCTTCAGTTCAGTTCAAAGTTCAAATTGCGACTTGTATTTCTCTTTATTTTTTTTTTTAAGAGAATCAATCACATAATTTATTTATCTAACACGGACACGATCGGTGATCTTTAAATTAGTTCTAAAAATACAAATTTGTTTGGTGTTTTTTATTATTCATACACCACTCCACACAACTTGGGCTCGTCCGGGAATTGAACCCGGGACCTCTCGCACCCGAAGCGAGAATCATACCCCTAGACCAACGAGCCACAGCGCTCTTAATGTCAATTTTACTTTTTAACTTTTCTATTATTTTTAAAGCTTGTACCTAATAATAATAAGATTAAAAAAAAACAGTTAACATCCCAAAACTTTCAAAACATTTAAGAACATCAAGTTCATTAGATTCATGTCTTTCCTGGAACAAAATGAAGAGGAAATCACAATAAAAAAAAAAAAACCTTATCAAATAATATGCCTGTAACTTAACTACGACTCTCTTAAAGAAAACAAACAAACACACACATACCAAAAATACGAACAAAATTATTAAAACAAACAGCCACTTTATATACCACAAACGTACATATATTTATATATGAACTTGGACAACGACAATCATTGAGCCCCTTTAGCTCAGTGGTAGAGCACTGGTCTCGTAAACCAGGGGTCGTGAGTTCAAACCTCACAGGGGGCAGAACACAAAATTTCTTTTTTTTTTTTTTTCCAAACTTTGTGCAACTTTTCTAGTCCACAATTACGATAGTCAGTCATACTGCATTATTTTTTATTTTTTGAAACGCAACATTGTTCCAACAAAAGGAGCATCCGCATCCAAATGAAAGTAATATGCAGTCAAAGTTTATAAAGCCTACATCAGTTATTATAGTTGCTGCTTGCTGCATTCTAGATGCTATCAACTCCGGCACTAGTTTAACGCCATAACGACTTATATTCTGCTGTGCGCTTTATGAATATGAAAAACCGTCCAAGAGGAATACCTTGGGCCTTTTGAGGCAGAAAACTTGCTTGCAATCGAACACCATCACCGTGTATATAAAATTGTTGGGGGACTGGCACATCGGTTTTGGCTTCCACTTCGACTCGACATGGCATGCAATGTGCATTCTGAGGCTAGATGGTGTGCATACTTCATGACGGGAAAGGATACTTCGCATTCCGCGGATACTTTCCCAAAAATTTTGGTTAGGTTTTATTTTTCTGATTGTGCATCAGAAATGGATCTATATGAATGATATATTCGCAGCAGTTATCTACATACATACGTCATGTCGGCGGCGGCGGCGGCAACGTCATTCGAAATATTAGCTTTGGAAATTGGAAGTGTTTTAATTGCTGTCTGTGCATTGTGATCGTTATCACATCGTACATCGGGGTATTTATTGAATCTATCAGACCAAAACTATGGCGAGTGTCGTTCAACGTTCAGTGGCGTTAAAAGTCGATTGCATCTATTAAAGAGTTAGGGGCGTCAGAATTAATATCCTAAGCTAACTAAATGGTTGTATGTCATTTGAATACCATGCTGTTGACTTAGAATATCCTAATTTTTGATGATTTTCTTGTCTATAATTATTAATCACGTCTTTTATCGATAAACTACAATTTTTTACAATTTTGAGTCCAACATTGTTTGCTTTTAGGTACTCATTATTCAAGAAGTTCAGAATAAACTGTGAAAATTCACACCAATTCACAAATAAAAGAAAAACTTCTTATACACTCTTATTATTGGTGCGAGATGGTTTTGGTTTCACAGTGAATACTTCCGGAATAACTGGCACTTAACTTTCTCATATTGAGACTTAAGACTCAGTTGTATAGTTTGAATAATACGTGGTACTTAAGTCACAAACATGGGAGACTTAACCGCCACTCATTTAGGTTAGTGTGCACTCTTCGACTGTGAAACAGGACATAAGAGTTTTTTTTTTATCAATTCGTAATTTTTGAAGTGGTAAATAAGAGAGGCAAACGCTCAAATCACAGTGAATACTAATCTTAATAAATGGTACTTAAGTCTTTCATATTCGTCACTTAAGTGTATCACTATGAAACTGATAGTCCCAATATGGGAAGCCTGGTGAGCAGAGCTGTAAAATAAATTAATATATTGGTACTTAAGTACAAGTCAAGTACAATTACCTTGTATTTTAAAATTTTAAGTACAAGTACAATTCGATTGTAATTGTATTTCAAAATTTTCAAGTACATACCAGTACCGATACTTGTACTTGTAATTAATTCCACAAAAGAATTGAAAATTTTGTACTCATTACTTTAGTAATGTACTTAAATACTCTTTAAATACAACTTTTCTGAATAAATAATAAGTGCTGTCAAAAATGTGACACTGATGTTTTAATTTTACTGAAGAGAAAAATTTGGATTGCATTAATTATCCAGTTCAGGTTTCTCAAGCTCTCTAAAATCTCAGAGACATCAGCAATCTCAGAAATTTGAACGTCCTCAGTGAGATTCCTTACTTTTTCTGTTAAAAAGCTGAGACTGATATTTTTTGGATTCGCTTGCTCAATTATTTTTTGTCACAGTTGATTAATTAATAAAAAAAGCGATGGAAATTGTTTTTGACTTTTAACGGAGAAATTTTGTTCAGGATTCTCCTTCTGCTCAGTGAAGCTGATGGACCTTGCTCAGTGAGATCTCAGAAATGTGAACTGGCTAAATCACTACTCAGTTTTTGACAGGGGAAAATTTTTGATATGCCACAGAAACTTCAACTGTCTTACATTATCCGCTAGTCGGCATTTTGCTGAGATATTTTCGGATTTTTGTTTTAGCTTCGAACGATTGACGAAGGAAAATCTTTGTAAAATATTGATAACCAGAACTTGAACTGTTAAGTGGTGCTCAACGTCAATTTTGATATAATTATAGCGCATGATTGTAAGATGTAAGTATTTGAGATTTTAATTTTTACTGCAGTCCCAGAAATGAGAACAAGCTGAATTTCTTGGCAGTTCGCTATCAAATATGGAGGTACCTACTGAAGAAAGAAATTTAAATGGCTTTCTCAATTCATTTTAATTTGGCTCAGAAATAATGTATACCGTTGACAAGATAGAAAATTTGAGATAAATTAGATACATATGTTAAAATTTTACCATCTATCTAAAAACTATATTATTAAAATTAGAAACGTTCCACTGTTTGGTTACTAATCAAAATAAATCATTTGAAAATTTCAATTTTTGGCCACCTTAAAGGGCAAAATTCCCCTCTATGTACAAACATAAATTGCAGCTCATCTGTTCACATGGGTTTATTTTATTTGCACTGTTCAAACAATTTTATTTCAACAAACAAAATAAAAATAACAAGCCCATCACAGTGCAATGAACTGGATGTGGTGCAATGGACATATTAAACACATTTATGGGCGAACATTAAACAGAAAAGATGTCACCATTTGCCGCTTTTATACGCCACTTGAGTTACTATTTGCTAATTTAGCTACGACCAGGCCAAGACCAAGAACTTCTGTTCATTTCTCGCATTCTCGTCTTCATAACTATGTTTGTTAGCACTCAAAATACAGTGTGGTAAGAAGCTCGGGCTTACCTACTGCATAGCGTTGCGAAACAAACAAGTACCTAATGGAGAGATAGCTATAGTGTAGCCTAGCCTGAACAGTGGGCACTGGACAGCCCCACAGATATAGAATGTGCTAATTACTTTACGGAATGCCAACGATGAAACGTTGTCCCATCATCTCCATCGTCTCAAAGACAAATTCATGGAATCCCACAATGTGTATATTTCATACCGGAATCTATGGACAAAAATAGACATACTGTATGCCTTCCAAACAAGGGGTTTCGTGTCGTCGTCGTTTTTGTCATCGTTGTCGTTGTCGCTTATTGAATTAGACATGTGTGCGCCGATTTCCGAGCGATTAATTTGCATAAATTGATTTGATTGAATTTTTATGAAGCAATCGCCCATAAAACCGACCCCCACAAGTGGTTTGATGACGTAGACGCGGTTGTTTTTGCTCCCTGTGTACTAATGATGATTTTTTTTTTTGGAAAGGGAGGCAGAAGGGCATAAAACGATGATGACCAAATGAGTATACAATAATATCCGAATCTCATAGTTTGGTATAAGGTTTTGGAAGAATGAGTATATTGTAAGCAGATAAAGCGCGCTGGTCATCATAAAATAATGCTCTAAGCGGCAGAAAGAAACAATTGAAGCATTGTTTGCCTATGCTTTTGTGTAATTTTACAAAGTTCAATGCTTTCGTTGAGGAATTAAGGTATTGGTTAAGGGTTAAATTCAATATATTATGTTAACTGTTCTTACAAGTTTTATAGAATCATTATAGGATAGCACAGAAAAGACTACAATAATAGAACTTCAACTAGTTTTGAACTTATCTATTTGCAAGCATGAAATCAAAACTATAGACTTAACCGAATGTCTTATACATTCTTAAATTCGAAGAGTAAATCTTTTATACCTAGAAACAAAAAATAAAGAATTTATTTATTTTGTTAACGAGTTCGACACCTGAACTGAAAAAAGAGGTAACGATAAAAATGTTAATTCGAAAAAATGTCCCATTAATGATTGAGAATCCACGAGAACGAATTAAATGTGAGATTTTCAATACAAACAACAGCAGTGTTTATTGTCTACCGATCTGGATTTATATCGATTTTTTAATACATAAAACAAAAAAAAACATATGATCCTGCTTTTTAACATGCCGCCTCCAATGGTCATGACCGATGTTCATACATCACAAGCATAATCTTATTTATTGGACGTTTGCCACGAGTTTGACACGAATTAAAAATACAAATTGCACAAAACTTTAAAATAAATACACTTTTTCAAAAAACGCAAAAAATGTTCTTCTCCAAAGAAAACAGCGTAAAATTTTGTAACTGCATTTTAACGTATTTTCCACACATTAAATAGATGAAAATACTCCACGATAAATCTTATTATTAAAAACTTTTTTTAAAGCTCTAAAATCAAGAGCACCTCAACAGGAACCCAAGGAAAAAAATACTAAACGAGTTACTAAATGAACACGGGTAACTCTGAATGCACATAAATATTTAATGGGGGTTGAATTGAAGTTGAATAGCAGCAAAAGCCATAGGCCACAACAATTTACTGCCTGAACAGAATACAATGCTGGAACCGGAGCTGCAGACGGAACTGCAAGAGCTATCAAAAAGTGTCATACGTTATTTTTTTTACGTGCCTACAATGCAGCGGTACAGCTCTAAAAGTATTTTGAAGAAAAACAAAACAATATTCTTGCTCGAATTAATATTTTTCCAATACTTTTCCTTTTATTAAATAATTTTTTTCGCGATACAAATAACCATAATATTTTTTTCGAATGAATTGAATGAGTTGTTTTTTTTTTTTTTCTTCATACAATTCGAAACGTCATAAAAGTGCCGTACATGAAAAGTTAAAAGTTGGTGAACTCTTCTATCTGCGGCTGCAGCTCCGTATGCGCTCCGTATACGTTCCGTTGTGTTCGCAACATTGAATATTTTGACAGCTTTCAGCTCCGGCTCCCGCTCCGTCTCTATTCTGTTCGCACTCAGATGTGCTTAAAAGGACGTTGGGTCTGCGACAGATGCAATCAGAAATTTACGGGAGCAGGCAAACGCTTTTTAGTATGGTGCGAAAATATGACACGCTACTGATTTTGAAAAAGCTTTCCCATAAGACGTGTACTGCCTATTTATGTTGGATAAACTATAATAACTAGCTTAATGCAAAATTCAAGGTTCTGTGTCCAGAGCTCGGCCAAAATCTTCCCGTGGTGATATTTTGCATGTATGTATGTATAGTATGTAGCTCTATTATGTATGGTCGTGCTAAGTATATCTATAGAATGATTTTAAGATGATGCTTTCCAAAACCATTTTAAAAATAAAAACATCAACCGGATTTAATCATTCCAAAACTCTTATCGCAAAAAATATATCTAATCGTGGTGTGGAATATAAATAACTTTTTTAATAAATAAAATGATTCATTAAAAAAAAATTAAGAAGTATATGTTTTAATTATTCCGTTCTGATTAATTTTGTTTTTTTTTTTTTTAATGATTTTTTTTCATAGAAACACGAGAATTTAATTAGCAAAAATGATAATGTGAGATTTTAACTGTTATCGACATGATTTTTAATTTAGGGGTCGGGTCTTGGGTGAACACGAAAACAATAGGCTTATCGACCTTTTCTGATATCAAACCTAGATCAGAAAAGATGCTGAGCTTTTGATCCATCAGATCAAAAAATCGTTGGACTAAAGGTTATTTAAGCTTTTCTTGTATGTACCTATGTACATACATAATATTGTATTTCTTAGGCTATATTATCTAAATGATATGCAACATTTAATAAATCATGAACTACAAGATGTCATACATAGGCTTACAAGAGGCGGCTCGTGTCGCAAACACTCAATCAGATTACGGTTTAAAAAAGATAAGATTCGTGTTACGTTGTTGAGACAAGTCAAAATTATGTTTCAGAAAAAAAAAAATAATTAAATCAACACATCCTAAGAGATAATATTCTTTTTTTTTTTTTAATATTTATACAACCGCTCTTGATTTCATTATGATTATGAATATGAAAAGACAACAACAAAATATTATAAAAGTTAACCAACCGAAAATTATTCGAGGAATTATTTTTGCCTTTTATGTACATACATACATAAATTCACAATGAATTTTCAATAAAATGTTTATGACATTTAATTGACAGTTTTGAAGAAAATTAATTTCGAACAAAAATAGACCAAGTCGAATTAATTACCATTGAGTGAATATACAATCTTAACTTGTCAGCTAATTACACATGCCTGGATGACTTAAAATTACAGCTCTGGTTTATATTTTTATATTGATTCCTTTTTATTCTCAGTTTTTATGTTCGAAGAAGAGGGCGGAAATACTATTATCGTGATGTCTTTTTTTTTTTTGTATAAATGCACTCAAGTAAAAATGACACGTGAAGCGTTTGAGTTGACAGTAATTTTAAGTGGAACATATAAAAGAGAACCGCAAAAGAGAGACGAAGAAAAATCAAAATTTTCATCCATGTCTTTTATTCAAGAGGATCGTTTTTTAATTAGGACCAGATTACCCAACATCAGTTACGCTATTACTCAAACAGAGCCAAAGACAATTGAGACTAGTGCCATAGTCTGAGAGGTAGAGTTTTAAATAAAAGATTTAAACACTTTTCAAAATGTTTGATTTTAAGAACTTGCGAAGGGATTTGTTTTGAACAACAAAACAAATATTTAAAATTATATCCAACACAAATGTAATTTATTATTTCTTTTATTTTTTCAAACAATGTTCCTTTTTTTTATAAATTTTAATGACACTGTTTTGCAATGGAAAACATTATTTTAGTTTGTACATTTTACTTTTGATGTTGTGAAAATGATAACTCAAATAACAAAAACAAAGCAAACACGATAAAAGATGGTCTTTGGCGGTGACATTAAGGTGTTCGAAACTGAATTCGAAGTTTCTCATTTCATTAAAATAGCAAAATCACTTTTGCGAAAGAAGTGAGATGAGTCGGCGAGTAAGGCGAGTCATCTCACTTCACTCGCTGAAATATCTAAATCTCGGCACTGGTTTGCATACCTCAGATCTTTCTTATGTCTTCAATTTAATTCAGCAAAAAGAAAAACTTTTTGAGATGCTTTTTATCCTAGGCTGAGATAAGCTCGTCGAATTCAATCCAAAATTCATATATTCTTGTAGCTAATTTTAAATAATAATCTATGAGATAGCAGACGTCACTAAATCAATGGCCTGAGAAACAGATATCACTAAATAACAGACGGAAACAGTATAAGTCCCTAATTTACAGTCTGAGATAGCAGCCGTCATTAAATTTTAGTCTGAGATTAGCGGACGTCACTAAATTAAAGTCTATGATAGATTGCACCGCGGCGCTAACAAGCTATTTTAAAAATTGGCTTTTACTGTCACTTCTGGAACCTAAGCCTTTCAAAAATGGAGATTGATAGGCATGAGTGTCAACGGATATTTGCTTTGACTGTTTGCCGCACTGGTTTTTAGAATTATCTGCACCAATTTCTAATTGTTTTGAGTAAAATTTAATAAATTGCGAGGCGGTGGCAGGGAAGACCATGAAAGAGGTGTAATGCATCATTGCAGCTTAAACAACGAGGAAAATAATAAGAACTTATCTTCTTTTTTGAATTTATTTCTTATGAAAAAAAAATTATATCCCCTTATTAATAAATAACAAACAAAGACAATATAAAACTTACACATCTGTCAACTTGTTATTCTTATTAAAAAATATGTAATGGTCTGTGACATGTGATAGTGAGCGGATAACTTTATTTCAACAAATTTGGCGTTTAAGGAATGTTTAACTTCATAACATACTAGCATGCATGCAGTTAATAGTAACCGTTTCAACTACAAGCATACTTGTCATCAATCAGTGCCTGTGTGTGACATACTTTCACGATTTGATGAAGTGTTGTCATACTTTCAGTGATAAAGACTGGAACTATTATTATATGTTTATTAATAAGAAAAGTTATCCAATGGACAAGTTCTCTATCCGTGTGTCAATTAGCACGTGTGTTAACGATTGGACAGTAATTTTTTATTAATTTTGCAGTGTATATATTGACAAGTAGTAAGTAATCCGGAACAGAACGCGGGTAGGTAATATTCGTTGCAACACTATTAACAATTTTTCTAACCCGTACAAAAAATAAGTCGAATTTTAACGCCAGCAGCGCAAGCGCATCAAATTTTTACGCCCAAACAATGACAAAGTTTCCATACTATCTGTTTTAAAGGCAAACAATAACAAAGTACATATTTATAATAATTTTTTTGTTGTTATGTGTTTTGTGTTGTGTGTCAGCATTTTCTGCCCTTGTCTTATTTTGAAGAAAAGTCGGCACAAGTGGAAAGGCAACGCTATCTCCTGGTCTATATCATTTATTAAGATTTACTGCTATTATTACTGCTATTATTAGGGGGAATGTGACCGACTCGTAGGAGTGTGACTGCCAGTGCCACTGCAGTGAATTTAAAACGACCAATGTCTAATTGACTATTTTGATAAGTTCTTTGTTAATTTATGGAGTTCAGTTTTGTATGAATTTGAGTAGCTATATACACTAACTTTGTAAACAAATAATAAAGTAAAAGAAAATGTCAGACAACATTAGACAATTATTTGGTATCAAGTAGATGATTTTGAGCCTTATGTAAGGTTTACACAAGATTTGATTTACATAGTCATGCAGGTTCCAAGCCATTTGCAAAGTTTTTGAAAATCCCCCAGTAGCAATTTGAAAGATATGCTTGATCTAATAGTGCTATATTTCTACTATCGTCTTAAGTCTTAACAGTTTTTATCACCAAATTTTCCAATTAACTAAGCCAAATAACCCAAACTTAATTTTCCATTTTCATACCAACATTTAAAGAAATCCAAGAATCTTCAAAATTTAAGAGTAAAAAGAGAATGTAATGGATAATTAAGTCCTTTTGAATTTCAAATTGCAAAGATAAATGGTAAGTTTTAAGATTTTTAAATTACAAATAAAAAATAAAAAAATTTAATTACAAATGTTATTAACTATTTACAACCCAGCTCGAGGCGTTTTTAAATTTGAATTCAATTCCATGCTAAAATATGACGAAAGTTAAAGAAACGTTTTCAGCATTGTGTCAAATACGCATAGAAAGGGAAGTAACTGCCCGCATATTTTATTCTCTCAAGTAATAAGGGTATTCGTTACTGGCTGATTTTTATCAACGTTTTGACCTTGTGCGTATATGAAAAATTAATGTCAATAACAAAATACCACAAACTGAAAACTAAAAGTTTGAAGCATTACAATAATAGGCCGACGAACGCTTAATACCAAAAATATTTAATTTCATTTCATCTGAGTCACATTGAAATATGTATTTTTACCAAACAGCCAATGTGCATGACGCGAAACCAACTCAAAACGACCATCAGCATATAGCTACCAAAATAATATTTCAAGTTATGAAACATTCAGTTCATGTTTTACAAAAAATACATATTTTATGGAAATAACTTGAAGAAAATGTAACAATTTAAACTCATCATAAATTTCGTCTACGCGACAGTTTTGCGGCAATTTCTCGTAACTAGTTTCCGGTGGTTTTCGTGTTTGTCGGTAATTTTCTCCAAGCAAAAACCCGTCAATTTTCCACTTTCCACCGGCTACTATGTCTGGGTAGGTTTAACTGGACAAACACGACAAATCTGAATATTGATTGTAGTTAATTAGAAGAAAAAGGACACTCAGAAAACGAAATACTCCATCTCACATATCATAGACATCACGTTAAAACGGCACGAATAACCCGTTATATACCACCAACCGGCTCGGTTCCATTAAATAAAACAACAACAAAAAAATCTTTTAATTGTCAGATTTAATTATTTTCTATAACAAACCAAGAAGTTTTGTAAGCCCACCCAATCCTCCAGTCAGTGTAAGCCATTCAAGAAAAAACAAGAAAACTTCAGTGTCGGATTAAAACTTTTATCAGTATTAAGGCCCACAACTCAAACTCGACTCACAAACAAATTAATTTTATATTAAAAATTTGGATTTTTATATCTGACACATCGCTTTCTTGTGTTTTTTCTCTAACTAATGTTGAGCTAGAGCTTAAATAGCCGCGTTTTACTATCTACATATATTGATATCGACCGAGATCATCCCTTTAAAATAGAACGATAGTGCCTGTTTACATTGGATTTTTAATGAATTCAGTGAGACAGGTAGATTATATATGTCTGAAAAAAAGATGGGTAGATTCCACCCAAATTATGCCGATGTGCCAGTTTCAATAAATATTCTCGGATTCAGGATGAAGTTTTTTTTTTTTTTGTGTGAGCGAGAGATACATGAATTTTAAGGGTGTGTGTAAGGAATGGGTAGATTGAAATGAAAGGCTTTTTTCTCTATAATGTAAACACGAGGACTATTTTGATGAACAAAACCATGCTTCATTAAAAATCCAATGTAAACAGGCACTATATACGGATCATAATTACAGCACTGTTATATGAACATCTCTTTTTTGTTTACGTTTTCTGAATTTTCAATTATTTCCTGTCTTTTTCTTAACACTGGAATAAACACTAACTTAACATCAAAGCCATCTACCCGCCAGAGTAAGAATTAACTTTTGGATCTTTGAAGTAGATCCAAATAGAGAGCAGGATTGTTTTTGTATTACGTGTTAAAATATGATCCTGATCCAGATGTGTAGATAATAAGACGCGGCTAATGTTGCTAAAAATATAGATAGTCAACAATAATTCAACGAGTCTCGCGATAAAATTAAATCAAAAAGCAACGGTCTGGTCTTAAAATACTTAGACCAGATAAGACCAAGATAATTTTTACCCCCCTATTAATTAACAATAAACAACGACAACACATCTGTCAGCTTTTAATTTTTTATTAAAAAATGCATGGTAACTTAATCTCGCCAAATTTGGCGTTAAGGGGTTGATAACTTCATAATATTTTTCATCAATCGGTGCTTATGTGTGACACCATACATATATTAAAATGCTTCCACGATTTGATGAAGTGTTTCCGTACTTTCAGTGGTAAAGATTGGAACTATAATAATATGTTTATTAATAAGAAAATTTATCCAACGGACAAGTTCTCTAAGTGCCAGCTAAATCGTGTGGTACCTAATGAGCGGACAGAGATTTTTTATTAATAGGACTGTTAGGGCCAGTTGTACAATCCTGGTTCAATATTTAACCCGTAGTTCAGGAAATTTAACTGAGGTTCAACGATGGTTCAAGGTTCAAGTATGTGATAATAGCTAAGTACATGCTTGAACCATCGCTAAACTTCAGTTAATCGGCCGAAATCGGTGAATTAAAAATCCTATACCACAGATCACCATTTAACCCACGATTGTTCAACTGGCCCTTACAGCCTTATCTATTAGATTTCACTAATTCTCGTTTCAACCTCGAAATTCTTAAACCGAGTCGAAGCACTTACTCTGTCTTTACGCCACGTCAAACAAATGCTTATTTATAAAATTATTTCTTGGCCGTTTTAGCTACATCCTCCTTCTGTAAAATATATTATCAAAAAAAAATGACCAATCTAAAACTCTGGTTATTATAAACGTAAACAAACCCAAGCTGATTTCCAGAATTATACATTTTAAGTAATTATTATCGTATTTTATCTGAAAAAATACCTACCTACCAAATGAATGGATAAGCCAAATAAAACAAAACGGTCTGAAAACTGGGATAGTTCTCGAAAGTTATTTAAATAAATAATTTCGTTTACACTCCTTTTTGTAAATTTCAAACACGTCGCCGATGTCATGTCAAAATGAAATTTAGATACTAAGACGGCTTTAGCCCGGTTTTATTCCTCCTATGTACCAGTTTTAGCTTACTCCGTCTCTATTCCGCTTGTATTTTTTTTATAAATGAGTTTTTCAGGATTAGAGGCGTTATTAAGTCGGAGTAACCTTACTCTGTCGCTAAAACGAGTTAATAAATAACGCTGTTAGTGTTAAATAAGTCCTTGATTAATTATAGGCCTTTTAAATTATGTATATGCCTTAAATCAAAGAAATGTTTCTGCTACAGAAAGAACACCGCTGATTTTCACGCCTAACCAAAAGTTTCCACTTAACATCTGTTGAAGAAAAGAAGTAGTAATGACTGAATTGCTAGTTTTAGAGAATATGAATTTCGATTAAGCGACTATCTTCTTATGATTCAAAGGGCCTATTTATGGGTAACTCCGGCCTTGCTATAAATACCCACCGGTTGGTATGCACAACCCTTGTTCATATTAAACAGGGTCGGCCGTTGGTCTTGGTCATTCATCATGCAGTTAAATTCAAATCAGAAACCATTTAAGCTTATGGAAATGGGAATAAAATAGAAAAACTAGGAAAAAAAACAACAGCTGAAGCCCTAAAGCGGCATTTTAATTTTAATAAAAAAAAAATAGAAAAAGATATACTCTGCGAAAAAAATTAATGTATAGGTACAAGTAATTTGAATTTTCCGCACGTTTCAATGCGCGTTGTGACTGGTCTCACCCCCACCTACTCGTATACGTAACAAGTTCTGGCCTGGCCATGGCCAATTTCTTTCTGCCTTTGTCTAAAGTTTTCTTTTGTTTATGTTGTTGCTCGAAGGGTATAGGTAGGTATACAGAACAGTTCAGGGGTCACATAACAAAGCCGACATACATAATTTTAGGTATTTTTGGGGGACATTTTTTTTACTTATTTTTTTTTCTGCTTTCTGTTTTATATTTAATTGTCTTGTGATCCCTTACAAGATTCTAGCTAAATAGGATGGCTGGAGTAGAGTTTGTCAAAATGTATGCATAGCAACAAATCACATAATTTAGCGTTAAATCAGCGTGGACGACATTGCGGGAAATAGAACTGAAAACGGCAAAAGCAAAAGCAACATCGCATCCCACAATCCAATTCCAATGCAAAACCCTTTCAAAAACACACATCTCACATGTGCGTTTAGGCGGAAACGAGTCCTCCCAACCATAGAAACAACATTTGTGGCCACTGGGTAAAATGTTGCAGGATCCGCAGTAACCGAATTAAGGATAACTGAATGACACCATCCATTGGTATGTTGGCAAACGATGCTGACGGGGAATATTTTCACAGTCATCCTCCACCAGTGCAAGCAGAGAGAGGCTCCACCGCCACCGCCACCGCCACCATCATCACCATCAGCTCCAAAACATCAAACGTTGGTGATATACCAAAATGGATTGAAAGGATATCCTACCCACAACAGCTTTGCGAAAGGAGGCGGAAATGTATGCAAAGCGGTGGTTTTTTTGCTCTGGAACGTTGCTGATGTGCTCTCTGTGTCTCTGCCTAGCGTATTTAATGACACTAATTAGTGGTGAGTTTCAGATGACAAACACGAGGTGTCGTATTTTCAAAAATTTAATTATTTCAAAACACACACACAAATTGGTATAGTCGAGTGGTAGGCATGCATATGGCGTACTCGTACATCGAGTGTCCTTTCACATGTCCTGTTTGCACATCGATAGGTTCGTGCGTAATAACATCAAATCGTTCCAGCAGCAGCGGCGAGGTGACGTTAACAGCGGACGACCTCATCAACCCCTCTCGGCACGATTCTGACAGACTGTTGAACACTTTTCGTGTTCGCATAAAATGCACAACACGCACCATCAGCTGCTGCCCTCTGCCGGCACTGCCAGGCACATCCATAGTTACGTAAAGTGCAACGAGAATCGAGATAACTGTGCCTATATAATATACCTATAAGAACATTAAAGCAGTGCAGCAAAATGCAATAATATGCATGCTGCTGTTACTGCCTCTCCCTCTCCTGTTGCAACGCACGTACATTATTTAATGATGGGGGCGATAATTGGTAATTAATTTATTTTGCATATTGTAGATAACGTGCAATGGATGAACTCCAGTTTGGTGGAATTTGTGATTTTTTTTCAGATTTTATTCACATTCAACTTAATGCTGACTAAAGATATTATAGGCATAGGTGAAGTGGAGGTAAATGGAGAATTTTATTTACTAACGCATTACGAGAATTAATTACGTTAAATGCAGCTTGTGGAACGTGAACGTGACTGTTGTGGCGTGGAAAGACAATGTTAATTTCCGAACCGGTTAATATTGGCAGATGAAAGTCATTATCGGTCAGATTTTTTCGGAATATCGTTAGTGTAAAGGAGATTAATTGTTTTATTTTTTTTTTTTGTTAGAAATAAAAATTATCATTTGAAACATGAAACTGTTGTCTGCTTATTTTTTATGGAAGTTCAGTTTTGGTGTGAAAGTCTGACCAAAGCAAAACAAAATATTTTTCTATTATAAATAAATATATGTAGGCGTGTTTTTTATATCGGCTTAGACAAAAAGTTAATTCACAGGATAAGATATAATAATTGAGCTTTTAAATAATTCTTAATCTTCATATCTACATATCGTCGCCTTGGCCTGGTTTTAAGTAGGTATTAGAAATTTTATTTGATGCGGATTTATATTTCGCAACAATTTGTTATGAAAATTATTATTTTATGGGAATTTCGTTGGTTACGAGGTATCAAACTTGCGAGATTATGGCAATTTTCTGGCTTCCGTGGTAGGTATTTCCATTTTAAAAAGAAAAGAAAAAAAATAAATGTAATGTAATTAAAAAGAAAATAACGTACATATTTTATTAGGTTAACATTTATAAAATATAAATTTTTATTCATTTAGATTTTGAAATTTAAGGAAATGGAATCTATAAACAAATGCAAACCAATATTTTAGTTCCTGATGTAAATGCAAGTACTTCACCTTTTTTATTTTCTCATTTTCTTTTTTCTTTGTAAATTATTCTAAGGGATTTTAGTCCCAAAAAAAAAACGTTTTTTGACCAAGTTTCCATTTTTGGAAAATATTGTTCTCGATTCTTCTAGTTGTTTCAAGTTTTTTGAGCCTTTGAGACGAGGAAAATTCGAAAAAAATTAAGTTCCCCATTTTTCAAATTCTAACTTCCTATTTTTCTCTCAGCTTTTGAAAATTGTTCTAACAACTTCAAATATAAAACGCATGACTGGATCGCACAAACTTGCTCTTGTAGTAAAAGTTTTTTTTCGAATTTTAAAGTGTATTAAAAGTAAATAATTTTTTGATGGGAGCCTTAAGTTTGGAGCTTAAATTGAAAAATTGTTAAAAATCAACATAATTCGAAATAAATTTATTAAAAAAGTTTTTCTAAATTGTTTTGAGAGCTAAACAAAAGTACACCATCTGATTTCTTTAACTTACCTTAGTTTTGGAGAAAAAAACAAATTAAAATCGTAGGTGCATTTTTTTTAAATTACTTTTTAATATATAAAATTTTGTAAACATTTTTAAGAGAAAAAATTGGCACACAATTTTCTTAGTATTTATTAATGTCGACTTAAAAATTAAATTTCGAAAAAAATTATTTACCCGTTTTGGAAATATCGAATTTTCAAAAAAAAATTTGTTTTTTTGAAAGTTTTAATATGCAGTATGATTTCAACTTTTGAGAAGCTTTTGTATAAAAAAATTTTATTCAAATCGGTTGGACACATATTGAGATAGTCTTAAATAAAGAAAATGGTTTGGCAGATCCTAGACCATAATAATATTAGTATTCACGAAAATTTTAATTAAAATCGTAGAAGTCGTTTTCGAGAAAATTTATATTTTATGTAACGGTTTTTTAACATTTGTATGGAAAGTACCGTTAATTTTGACTATAAGAAAAATGTTTGTTTAAAATATTTTAGATAATGTTAAAAAACCGCTTGGTGTCAAGTTTCATAAAAATTAACCAAATGGTTTTCGAAATATTTGGTTTTAGAAAAAAAATTTTGAAACTTTTTTTAAAATCAAAAAAAAAAGTTTTTGGAAAATTTTGGTATACAAAACTATTAAAATTTTTCAGAAAATTCTCCATAAAAAAATTATCAAAATCAGTTTATTCCTTTTCTAGAAAAACGAAATAAAAAAAAATGGTTCTATGGGAGGTACCATTTAAAACCATTTTTTAGAAATTTAATTTTTACAAAAAGGTAGCATATACCTAATAAAATTTATTGAATTTTTTTTTAGAAAAATCTGTCGAGCCACTTTTAAGAAAAATAAGATTTTCCAAGAATGCTAAAAAAATCATATGGCAAGTACCGTTATTTTTGGTCCTAAAAATAAAAGGAAAAAAACGTGTCGGGGTAAGTCTCGAAAACACTTTATACCAAGTTTAATTAAAATCGGCTCATGGGTTTAGGCTGTAGGCGAGTCCACAAACATACAGACAGACAGACAGACAGACGGACAGAATTGCGAGACCCACTTTTTTCGTCTTCCCTATCATCGTAATGTCAAGTTTGATTGTTATCTCGAGTTCAATTTTGTTTACGAATCCATAACTTGCCATACAGTATACCTATATGTATATCGCAAGTAAAATCGAACTATAAGAACAATGTGTACATTTTTTTTTAAATTTATATTTTTGCAAAAAGTGCGGTGCGTTGTTAGGTCAGAAGCGGGTTTTGAATCTAAAATCAGAATTTGTGTACACAAAAATCGAAAAAATTCCAAAAATAATGAATTCAAAAAATAGGGCTAACACCACACAAAGTCAAAATTTTTATCATGACAATAGGGATATGGGATTGACTGACTATATATATGTATGTATAGATATGCATGCAGACTTAAAGAATAAACAGCAAAAAAAAATTTATAATTTCAAAATTTAGAATTTGAAAGCATTGCTAAGTATGTATTTGGTATTTAAATGCGTATTCCGAGAATTTTAATAAGTTTATTTTTTTTAAATATATGTAATTCTAATTGATGAAAAATTCATTTATTATTATGCCCGCTAACATTGAAAACCGTTTCCTATCGAATTCTGCCTAAGCAACACACTTCAAATGATTTCTGAAAACACACATCTCGTCTGTTAAGGTTAAGCGTTTAACATTATTTGACATGACACGATCTGTCAACTGTGTGTATTGTTATGCCGTTATTGCATATGACGTCCATATAAGTGTTCTTTTGTCAGGACACTATATGCAATGATAAGCCCCTCATATGTTTTATCCATGACCATATCAACTCGACAGGTACAATTTGGGTATGTATGTACTTGAAAATTTATTGCAAAAACACTTAAATCATATTTGAATCGTTTAATTTTCGTCGTTTCGGTAGCCCTCGTGTCGGGGTTGACATGTGCCATTGATTGGTATTTATTACCAATACGCTTCAACAGAGAGACATCAAGACAGCTAACAGAATCACACAAAAAAGGGGATGAAGTGGAGCAATACTGCCGACAAACGCTTAAACACAAGTGTATGTCGAATGTCAGGTGGTATGTGTTCTTTCGTTTAGCTGAAATAAGATTTATTTGCCAGAATGTGTTGTTTTGGTAAACCTTTTTTTGTTTTTTTTTTTTTTTGAAAGAATTTATGTTCTGTTCTGGTTCACAGCTGTTAGACAATGAAGTTTTTATGAAGTTATAAGGACCTTTGTTTTTGTTTGTCCAACTTTCTCAACCTATCAAGTACACTGATAGAAAAACTACAATCAAAATTTTAGAATGACACTGGGCAGCAAATTACTGTTTTTTTTTTGTTGCCGAAAAAACAAAGTACACTTTCCGAAAATTTTTTGGGGTGCTGAACTCGAATCTGAAGTCAGAAAATAATATTTTATTACCTCAAAATTTCAGATATTTCCCGTTTGAAAATCATAAAATCATTTTTTCGCTGTTTTCCAAGTCATTTTATAATTTGTATAACGCTTTCTGAAATTTATAATGTTTTTTTTAAGAAACTTAAAACTATACCGAACCAGGAAGAGTTACAGTTATCAAAACTAATTTAATTCCTTCATTGCTGTCGAATTTGGATAGGTCTTATCTTTTTATATTCATTCAATGGTACTTTCTCAAGAAGAACAAAAAACGGCGATTATGGCCACGCAGTCCTTTAAACCTTTGTTTTTAAGAGAATTCGGTTTGAATTTTAAAGTTCTATTCGCAGCAAAATTAGGGAGAAGTTACAACATATCGCCGAACTGAATCCTCTTCAAAAAAAAAATAAAATACATAATAAAATTTAACTTGATTTTGTTTTTCGGTTTAACAGCTAAGGTTTATCTCAAGTTTAGAGTATATAAATCAATTTGGTGTTTCCACCGCACAAAAAGATTAAAAAGTAGATTTATATTGACAGTATACAGATGTTGTTTCACTTTTTCTAATGAAGTTGGAGAGATGCAGAAAGTTTGATGTATGTCCCCTTTCCAATGAATGCATGTGAGAAAATATAGGCCAGTTCGAGTTTTTTAGCCATTAGACCTATGAAGAATTAACTAAATTTTTTTCAAATCTTTGAGATTTAGAAAAAAAATTTTTATGGTTAATCTTCGGGATTTGAAGAAGATTTAGGTAAATCTACTTAAATCTCGGTTTTGTGGTCGGTGGAAACGTAGTGTTAACAAGTCTAGCTTCTTAGCGAATCATAATCGAAATCATGATGTAATTAATTTATTTGAAAATAAAAATGTGTTTTTTTTATACAAGTATACCTTTTACTTAGGTTTTTATCAGTGTACGTCATACTGACGATGGTTTTAATTGTTATAATCTATGGAGAGCTTTGCACACACTGCTCTTCAACTCCTATAGTCGATAAAGTGGTCAAATGCTTGACTTTTGAGAGCAAAGTGCAATAAACCGCGCTTCGAATTCAAAGTTTACATTGAACTACTGTTTATGATTTCGTTATTATTGTTGTTGTTTTTTTTTTTTTTTCATTTTCTTTTTATTTGTTATTTTGTTCTTTCTGATAAAACACTATCTGTCAATTAATTAACTGAACGAGCTTCTTTAATTAGAGTATTTACTTCGTTTACACAATTGCAGTGAATTTTACACTAATTAATTGAACTTTTATAAGAGACTGTAGCACACTGTACTTTAGGACTGGACTCAAAAGCGCTGGTTGAATGTTTAAGTTAAACATGCAATGGAGGCAGAAACAGCCAGCACCACCATCAGAAGTATAGGTAGGTAAATTGCAAAAGGTTATCGTGATTAAAATTGTATTGTGTTTGCATTTCTCCTTCTCAATAACAAGTTTGTATATTTACATTGCATTTGCAGTAGTATACCTAGTTAACGGGGTATGATTTCATCTCAACAGTTATAATTAATGTCGTTGATTATTGTCCAAGTGGTTTTCATGATTAATTGGGACTTCTTTGGAGTTGAAGTGGTCCTTGATTATTTTTTTTTAATGAAATTAGGAAACTGTTGAGAGTGCATGTGTAAAAAGAATTGTGATATAAGTAAATGATTGGAAATAATTTTAATTGGAACTTGGTATTTTTAATTGAGACTTTTATTATGTGATTGTTTTTATTCGCAAGTGCTTTTATTAACGTCTATATTATGATTGTTATATAGGGAGCTTATTGAGGCACTAACGTGACCAATTACTTTGCATTTTCTTACATTGAATTTTAAATTGATTATATGTTACGTGTGCATTTTCTTCATAATTAATTGAAGTAAATAAAACTATTAATATCAGATGTATCATACAAAATGCCAAAAGTTAATTGTCATTTTGAAAACAAAAGAATTAACTGCTCATGTTAAATGAAAAAATGACACAGGGAAATCCACATACGAAAAATTTCGTTATGTTTTTTGTTCTACAGCATGCGAAATCGATAATTGCAGCTGATTGATTATTTCTACAGAATTATATGTCCTGGCCTGACCATTAATTATGTATGAAAAATAACATTGAGTTTTTTTTTCGTTTCGGTTTTTGGTAGGTAGGTAGAAATGGCGGCCCGGGGAAAACCTAAGCTCGATGACCCAATTAACGCTGAAGAGCGCCGTTTTGATACTATAAACTCGAGTGGTTTCAGAATCCGTTTACCACCGGCTAGTGGTCTAGGGAGTCTGACAGGAGACATGGTGCAGTAGCTACGAAGTTCACCTTAGAGCCATTTCGTCCCGTTGAGGAAAGAGATCAAGTCTTTCATCTTCAGTTCGGAGAGTTCATTCAGATGGTCGAAAAAAGCCTTTCTAAATGACTGTGTTCTCATTCTAGCCAGAGCGGGACATTTACACAGGAAATGAAAGACAGTTTCCCTTTCCTGCTGGTCTCCACAGCTCTCACAATGAGTATTGTTATAGGGATGCCCAGCTTCGCCGCATGTTCTCCGATCGGCCAGTGTCCAGAAAAGGTCGCAACGACCCTGGCTATATCTCGCCTGGTTTTGCATATCAGGTCAGTTGTACGGTTTTTGCTATAGGTGGGCCACGTCTTTCTAGATATGAAGCAGTTAGCTAAACTGCGCCACCTACGGTTGGATTCATTTAGAAGAATTAAGAATATATTGCAATTCATAACCCCAAGGGGAATATTGACTGTTTCCGCAAGAGAGTTATGAAGGGCTCGTTTCCCTCAATGCCAAAATAACCTGGAACCCAGATAAGAGAGACCTTGAGGTTCCCATCTTAGGCTTGCGAGCTCATCACGGCATTGTCGAATCAATTTGGAAGACGATAATGGCGAAACAATTGCTTTGTCGGCTGCCTGAGCCTGACTGTCTGTTAGGATGGCAGTTACTGTTTTTACTCTCCTCTTCCGTTTTTACTCTCCTTAAAAATTTTTCTCACCTCTGTTTGTTCTCTTGTTGGAGAATATAGAAACATTTTGAATTTCTCGGATACGACACCATTGAATAATTTTCCTTGAAGGGAAAACATGAGTTGAGTATACTTTTTTTCCGGAAAAGCCACATTAAATTAAAATGAATAAGAAATTACTCCAAATGCTGACCATATTCACTTGCTATTATATAGTTGAGAATAAAAATTTTCTATTGCTATCCTTATTTTTAATCCAACAATGACCTGTTAATTAAACACGGCCGGCATCACCCGATGCATGCGCACTTAAAAACAATATTTTGTGCTTTTTATTGGTAATTTTTAGCTAGTGCAGTAACAATAGTTCAATAAAACGCTATATCCATTTTTATTTCAACTCTTGTGGCTGTGTTCATAACCTATTTTGAGTGAAATCTTCTTTACTGAAGTTTAATGTTCAAATTCGCACTCTGTCCATTTTTTATATTCACTTATATCTAATTTATTGGCACTATTGCGATTTTTTCCTCACCAAGGGAAATTTTACTGCTTTGATCACCAAGGGAAATTTTTCTGCCCTAGTTAAAAATTTTCCAATAAAACAAATATTGCGTCAGTCTGCATTTTGACATTTTATCATTCAATTCTTTCGCAGTTTCTCTGATTTTTTTCTTTATTTATTTTTTTTTGTTTTTAGTTAGTTAAACAATGTAAAACTGATATAAAAGGCCGTTCAAATTTTATTGTGAGCATGAAAAGATTAAAATCGAAAATTTGTCCAACAGCATCGAATGTGCATAATATTATTTCTTGCAGTTAAAAAAAAAAATCAGTTAAATTGGAAAACAAGGATACTTTGTTTGCTTAAAATTACATAACAGTCACTTTTTCCAATATACTGTTTTCCATGATTTGAGTCGTATATCACCTCCGGAATGTTATATGTTCACTTTTGCACTTCACATATTATATCCGGCCTGGTTCGAAGGGATGGAATTTCATTTATAGTATGTAAATAATTTCCACGTTGATGCACAATTGGTCATTTTGTTGCATGTTACCATCGCAGGTTCCACATTACAGGTACTCGTACAGGTATATCCGATAGATGCACTTCGATGGAGTAAATGCAGTGTAAAGTACAGATAAGTGCAAATCGAATGAAAACGCTTTGTAAAGTAAATTGTGGCAAAGTGATATATTTCGTGTAAACACTTTTTCCATTACCCTCTCATCCTCATCATCGTCATCAGTTCAGGAGGCCTGATTGTGAGATTTATATGCTGTACACGTATTTTCGGTATTGGACGACCACAAAATGCAAATTATGCGGTGCTGGAGAGGTTATTACAAGGCATTCAAATGCGTTTCATCTGAAATTAACTGCAAATGACAATGAACGAATCCAATTATATTAATTTAATTTCATTAAGTATTTTATATAATTTTTGTTTTATTTATTTTTTCTGTGGAATTCATGTTGCGAAGTAGTCAACTGAATCCGACTACAATAATTGAATGATTGCCTCTTATCCACTTATGCGTACAATATACATTTTGTATGATGATTATGATGGCTGTATTTGAGTGGTTGCGTCTGGACTCTGGAGTGTTTTGTTTTGTACCTAATACAATCAAAGATACGTTAGTTTGAAGGTTCGTGTTTTTATCATGCACACCTAAACGACAGTTGTACATTGAATGTGACAAGAGTTACTCTTGTAGGATTTGTCACTTCCTCGCAAGAGTCAGTGGGAGTAAAAAAAAAGTTTTAATTTTTGTTGGAATAGGCTGGGAATTGAACCCAGACCTCCGGCATTGCAGTCGTATGCACTAACCATCATGCCACGACTACTACAAATGTCACTTTGACAGTTATAAATGTCAAAATCGTATGAACTGTCACTTTCTGTGCGTGTTCAGGTGGAATTTATTAAGAAAATAATTTAGAATGATATTTAGTTAAAAAAAAAGTTTAAAATTAAGATTATTAAATAGCCTTAAATAAATTTTGTGGTACCATTTTCTCAAAAAGTATTTGACCGATTTCGATAAATTTAATATGGTTGGAAAGCCACAATTGCGGAGATGTGCAGAATATACTTGAGACGCGCATTTACACACTGTGGGTCATTTTTGTTTTTTTCTGGCGAACACTGTGCATATTAAAAAAAAAAAAAAAATTAAATGTTCCTTCAATATTTTCAAACAAATTGTTTGCGAAATTGAAAGTGTCGAATTTCAACACAGGACGATACTAGTTTTAATAAAGATTTTTAAAGTTAGAAGAATAAGGAGTATCATGCTAATGTGCTTTAGAATCAAAGTGTGATTTTTCATCAATCTTCTTGTATGTATAGTAATGCTTTATTCAAAAGTTATATGAACTTCCTTTAAATATGTGAACCACTCTCGAGAATAAAACTAATTTATTTTGAAGCAAAACTCGTCTCACTGCCACAAACAGTTTCCTCTTGCCACTTTTGATACAATAGACGACGACGATGATGATAATAATTATGTATGACGAACACACACAAACACACTCCAGAAATTCAATTCGTTCCCATATATGACAGCTAAACATTTACATGAGCACTGATGAGCATGTTTCCATTCTTTTCCGTTGCTGCACCCTAAATTAAATGTGAATTTTCAATCTTATAAATTTTCTAATTTAATAAAACCCCTTTTCGAGTACGTAAATGTGATGGAAGAGGATGCCATAAACAATTGGTTGGACACAGATAACATGTCATGCACAAAAAGCTTTTTTACTAAATATGTTTGTAATTTACTTATCCAGCCATCTTAATTTGACGCTGCTGAAAATATAATGGCAAATTTGGTCCCTCGTACTTGCTGTTATGATGATGATACTGTCGTTATTGTAAAGCAGTTTTTTTAAGTAAAAATTATGAATAGTTTAAAATACGACAGTGGCAATCAACGTTTTGATAATTTTGAAAAGTTCGTAAGCGTGTTTAATGAACCTGTTAATAACAGAAGAGCAGAAATAAAAAAGTAGATTATTGCTGAGTAAAAACATTGAACTAACAGCGTTGCCGAAGTGGCACGATTGTGCTTTTTCCTCGAGGAACGGTCGGTGGCACGTACATTTTCAAAATGACATGCTTTTTTATTTCCTTTTTTACTTAAAATGAAGCAAATTTCGACAAAATTTAATGAACATCGGACCGAATTCCGTAAAAAAATCATTTCCTTTGATTTTTTCGTTGTATTACACCCCTTAATAAAATTTATTACAGCTTTTTTTTTCAACAAAATAGAAGAGTTTATGGTTTTTTTTAATGGCATGGAAAACGACACATTTTTTTCAGAAAATATGACACTGTCATTTTTTTTCGGGCGGCAACACTGAATTTAACTCTTCAACATTTAGTTGTACTTGGAATTCGTAGGAAAATGAGACTTTTCCGTCAAAAATTGTGCAAACAAATCCAATTTTTTCCGCAGAGCTTTTACAGCAAAACTGAGAAATTTTGCTGAGGAACCCCGTTCATGTAAAAGAGATTACTGATTTTCCTGAGCCTGCCTATTCTGTTCCATGAAGTTGTTCAGAACCAATTACAATTTACAATATTAAGTCTGTTCGTTTACTTCCTTATTTCTACCAATTAAAATCCAAAGTTTTGTTAATGCTCGTATGAAAAAATTGGACTAAAACTGGCAGTTTTGGGAATTAAACGACCTATTTTCTGCGCTTACTTATGAGAAATGACAAAACATCAGATGATTTGTAAAGCATGAACGTTTATCAAAGAAGAAGGTAGGAACATTGATTACATTTGTGGATTAAAAATAAAGAACACCATTCAAGAATATGAAAAAAGTTGTATTTAATATCAAACACAGTTCCTAAATCATTGCTAACAGTTTTGAATTTGAAATTTCGCAACTGGATAGGCAACGCTTAAGCCCAAAAAAAACACGAAGCTGTACTTTTATGTTCTTACGGTATACTGCTCTAACAGTTTTCACAACCCTTGTGCTGTTCTGCTCTGTTCTGTTTTCCTTGTTTTTCTTGAAACACAGCTTCTACACAATGTACATACATATATGTATCTGTCAAACTGTCAAAAGTTGTTTTAATCAAAAAACTATCATCCTAAACCAAAAGTTTCCTGGAAAAGCGTAATTTTTGTTGGTTACAATTCGCGAATTGAGACTTTTTATCATTCATATATGCATTCAGTATCCAACAGGAACATGATGAAATAATATTTTATAAAATTTTGTAAAACAAAATCTTATGTCGAATTTCTTTTAAGAAAAAAGTCGATTTGTTTAGAAGAAAAAATCCACTTTTCTGGACCAATCCCTTGTATTAAAAGAAAAAATTCGATTCTGTTTAGAAAAAAAATCGAATATTTTTGGTAAAAGGAATTCGACATTAATTTAAATAAATTTTTAAAAGCAAAACTTTTGCATTGAGAATTTGACGAAAAGATAAAAGCAAGGAAATGTTTTACAAAATCCGTAAAATATGCACTATACTGTATACTGAATTTGATTAAATTTTACAGATAAGGAAAAAAGATATTATATTCGACTAAGTTGATGAAAGAGGAGGTCTCAACATAGTTTTTTTCATAAACCCAAGACTATCCTCATACAAAGCAAGTCAAAATAATCTTAAAAGATAAACTTCATCATTATCAGATGGATAAAGATGTATTTTTAGAATAAAAAAAAAAAAAAACAACACTCTAAATTAATTCGTTTCGCTTTTGTTTTTATGCACTAACATCATCGTCGTCAGTCAGTTCGCTCAGTAATGGCTGTGGCAATTAATTAATTGTGGCAAAGTGTGAAATCACATTCCTTTGCTGTGAAAATTCGTTTGAAGTGTACACCCAGAGTCAGAGTAATATCTCTGTAACAGCCAGCGCCAGCGGGTGGCCCGGCTGGCCCCATAGCACAGTGAAGCCCTTTGAAAAGCACATATTTATTCTATAAGAGCAACAATACACAGCTTAAATGAATATACATTTATTGTGATTCGAAGGTATTTCTTCCGCCATCGAATGTCTGGTATAACTAGCGGTTCTATTCAAATCGCATAGGTTCTTTTTCAGAATTTAGAAAACATTTCAGTTCGCACCCAACACCCAATTTGCTGTGAAGTGGAGTGGAGTGGAGATTACTTTGCATGGTTTATGTCGTAAACACAAGAGAGTCTCGACTCTCGACTTTGTGTTTGCCGTGTAAATATTTGGATACGAAACAAACACCATCACAGTGGAAATTTGTTTGTCTATATCTGTTACATGTCAGGTACTCAAATCTTGACACTATAGTGTTTTGAAATTTTTGACATTTTGTGAAAACAAATAATAAATAGGGTGTTGATGTTGGAACAGGTTCAGTAGAATTCTTGCAAAAAGAACACAACTTAAGTATGATGGAACAGATGGTAAATGTCAATGTTTACATTTCAAAAACTAGGAAAGACTAAATTGTACATAATATAGTTATACTTATATGTATACAAAGGTGGTTTTTAAAAAAAATGGTCTTGAGTGGGCCTAAATCAGCACCAAATAAAAAAAAAACTAAAATTTTCTGATTTTTGACAGCTTTCCGTTATTTCCCAAACTCTTTTTTATGCGCTACGAAAAATTTATTGACCAAAAAAATTTTGTCATTAACCCGTGCCTTTAAAGCCATACATTTCCCATACAAATTTGTATGGATATTTTGCACTTTTTAACTTTTTTTTTCTCGATTTAATGTAGCTATTCTAAATTTTTTTCTGATTATTGTTTTTCAACTATTCCTTTAAAAAACCACATCCAAAAATGTATGTAAAAAAAAAAATGTTATTTATTTCGAATTTTAAAAAGTTCACATATTTGTACTTTTCACCTTTTTTTTTTTCTCTTAAACTAAACAAGCTATATTCTATTTTCTTTTTGATTTTTATAAAATAATGCTCTTATTAAAAAAAAGATTCAAAGATTCTGAAAAATAAAAACTTATAATTTATTTTAATTTTTTAAATTATTAAATATTTTAATTTCTTCCCCGTTTTTAAGTTTAATATTTTTTTCTTCAATTACGGCAGTTATTTTATTTTTTGTATTGATTTTTGCATATTAATAGATCTTTTAAAAAACACATTTCAAATTCTATGTCAAATTTTTTTTTATTAATTTCGATTTTTTAAAAAAACATCATATTTTTACTTCTTACCTTTTTTGATACTAATGTATGGCTTTAAAGGGAACGGGTTAATGATCTCGGACAAATTTTTGTTTGGTCAATAAATTTTTCGGAGCGCATAAACTTTCGATTTAGTGGGTGACCGATCCAAAAAAAAAGTTTGGAAAATAACGGACACCCTAATATACATACATACATATAAAATTAAAAATAGAATTTTGAAGGAACCGGTTAACAGCAACTATAGGGGGTGAAAAAAATAATCTAATCTGCATTTTTTGTTCTCCATATTATATTTGTCAAAAGATTCTTACTTAAACGATATTTTTCAAAAAAATCCGCGTAAGAGTACAGTTAAAAAGTAATGATCTTAAAACTTCCAATAAATTTCAATGCTACCACAGACAGTACCCATTAAACAAACAAGTAGATGCATACATATTTACGTGGGACCTAGTCGTGTAACTATTTATTTATTTATTTTTTCAAAGAATCAAAAAAAAAAAAAACAAATTGAACTATATTTTGTTCAGCACTCAATTATGACTTGGGCTATCTGTTTTTCTTTTAATTAACACAAAGCTCATTATAATTGCTAAACTATTAACCGATAGGGGCGCGAGAGTTTGTTAACTAGCACAAAATCGCGCCCCCGTCCATTAAAGCCGATTGTGTGTTGTTTTCACAATTTAACACGATTCTTGTTTACACAAACGAAAACAACATTTTTCCCTTTCGTTTCGTTTATCTACATCTACAAAATGTATTTAAAAAAAATACATGGTATAAAAATAAAACTTCTGGATTAAAATGTTTTGTTTAATTATATTGAGATTAAAATTTAAAATGCAAACACTGCCTGATCATGTGAATTTCTAAATCAAAAAAAAAAAAAAAAAAAACTACCAGATAATAAAAACGAGCCTGAATTTAACTCTAGTTGTGTTGTTGTAATTTTTTGATTTAAATGTGAAACCTCAAGAATTCGTTCGTTATAATCATGGATCCCACGCAAGTCTGAAAGCTGCACTAACTCTATTCCCTGCCTGCTCTCTTGCTGTCGCCCTCATAAATTTGTCTCATCTGGCAGTCAACATGTCACTTAAGCAACTGTCACTGCCGCCAAACGTATGTGACACATCGCTTCCCATTAGCGAACAGCATAATTACTGCGCTTAAGAGTTTCATTCTTTTTGTCCAGCTTTAGCATTGCCGTTCCTGCTCAATACTAACTCGTACCTCTAACTCGTCCTCGCACCCGTCTTTCACATCATATACTTATATATGAATGCGATGTAGTGGAAAATCCAAAACAGCAAGAAAGATCCCTGTTAAGAATATTTTTTGTTTAATTTTATTTTGTATCTTTCGCTTTATAAATTATTCTACAAGCTATACATTTATATTACATAAATTGTGAGATGAAGTTCTTCTTGCTGGCTTGCCACACTCGTCGAATTAAGTAGTGAACTCGCAGATTTTTTGCTCGTCGTTGGTTGAAGTTTTTTTTATTATTTTTTTTCATTTTTTGAATTGTAAATAGTAATTAACGAAGACACATTGTCTTTAAGATGGCATTTTAGTATGCCGTTTAGAGTGGAAAGCAAAGCAAAGCAACAATAGGGGAGATTCGGGCACATTTGGTCACAGTTTTTATGAACACACTCTTAACTCGGTGCAATTTTCTCGAAAACTAAAAGACATTTAGGCATCCAGTTTTTAGTGTTTGACTAGAAATTAATAGGAGCATCGAATTTTAGTACTTAATAACGTAAAATTTTGAACAAAATTAGTTTGAACACAAAATTTTTTATTTTTTTTTTCAAAATTTAAGTTTGAAAATTAATTTTTGAAAAACTGTTCACTAAATCAACTTTTTAAAATAAAATAAAAGCAGAGATTTCTGGCTTTAAGAAGAACTTTAGCATGTCGTTGTAACCGTTGCCGTTGTTTTTTTAATAATTTGTTTTCTGTACTAAGTCAATTCTTTTTGAAAATTGCTTCTCCTGTTATGTTTGATTTTCTCAAAAACTAAAAGACATTTTAGCATCCGGTTTTCTGTGTTTGACTAAAAACTAAAAAAAGCATTGATTTTTTAAAACAAAATTATTACTTAATTACGTAAAATTTTGAAAAAAAAAATCAATTTAAAATTTTTTTTTTCATTTTTTTTTCAAAATTTTGAGTTTGAAAATTAATATTTCAAAAAGTATTCACTACAACCGATTTATTAAAAAATAAAATAAAACATTTCTGGCTTTACAAGAAAGTATATCGTGGTATTGTAAGAGTAACCGTTGTTTTTAAATAATTTGTTTTCTATTTTAAGTCAATTTTTTAGAAAATTGCCCCTCCCGACTAAACGGGAGAAAAAAGACCCCCCCTATACGATTTTTTTCTTATCTCGACCCAACCTACACGCTCTAGCTTTTTGTCACAACTAAGTGAATCACCTTGTATAAGTATTAAATTTCTACCAATTTAAATTAAGTACACCTGCCACGCTCCTAACCCGTTATAAATTATGGATTTTGAACAAGCATAAATTCGTAACTTTCAGCTGTTATTAGGTTCGAATTGAAATTGAAATTATAAAAGTGAAGTGACTTGTCCTACTATGGTATGAAATTTTCAACAAGTGGTGAATATAAAAAAAAATAAATTAAAATATAAATTGGTCTTTTAATCAACTTTACGATATACGAGTGTAATTTTGGATTAATTTGTTTTAATCCAATTAAACATAAAAATGATATGAGTAATTATTTTGGATTGAACCAATACGTATTTTTTTGCATTTTTATATTGAGACTAACCACGCAAATATACAACAAAATCCACGCAATCTAAGCAATATTCATTAGCACTAATGGAACATAAACAAAGAACAAACTCGAACCCGATATCATCCAGCTCGTTTAAAATCAGTTGGAAAATTTTTACCGAACAGACAGACTAACGAAAGTTTATAAAAACTTGAATTAGTTTCATTAGAAGCATGTAGTGTAGAGAAGAACAAAGCTTTACATTCTTGTTCAAATAAAAATAACTTTAACTTATCATTTACTGATTTTTAAAAATAAAACAAAAAAAAGAATTTTTTCTTATGAATTTTAAAAAATAAGAAAACTTGGAATTACGTTATTACCGCGAGAAAATGTATTTAATAAACAAGAGACATTTTTTAAAATCTTTAAAATTTCTTAATAATTTTTAATTATTGTCTGAATCTAAAAAGTGCCCCATTTTCTCCTAAATATATGCACATACTTATACGGAATTACATGTCGCAGGCAAATGGAGATAAAACAAATTCTCATGACAAGTTTCATAAAGGATGAGCGATTTATTAATGCATGATGACTGCGGTGAAGACTTTTTTTTATACGATTGGCGCTAGGTAGGTACACAATTCTTTTTTTTTTTTATTTCAAATCTACATATTATATAAAACTGGAAAGATTTAAATTTGCTTTTCCTTATCGGCGTTTTTGTATTAAAAATAACTATGGGCAAGTATAATATCTGTAATACTGGTTTAAGCAGGAAGAGATGAAAAAAAACCACTTCATATTTTGTTGTTGTACATGTATGCTAGTTAAATAATAATTAGACTAATTGAATCTTGTATATTGCATTAATAACTGAAAGGAAAGCAGGAATCAAAATTATTGAATAAAAAAAAATGATCACTTAAAAATGTTTAAAAAACACATAAGTCAAGTTTGGTATTGAAAATTATAAATCTGTACAATGCTATCATTTCGGAGATCTTTCGAAATTCGATCGGTTATTTTTTTTAATAATTTTTAGATGCCAAGAAAATGCAAAAAATTTTAAATTAAAGCAAATTATTATACACTGAGATAAAACATAAAACTATTATCTAAAATTAACTGCAAAGATCCATTCCATTCCACTAATTTGAATTTATTTTTGAATTATGAATTCATCAATTATTAAAATTCAAAAGCACTTGAACCACAAGAGCAAGTTCGTGCGATCCGTTTGTCGCGCATTTTGTTTATTAGTGCAAAACTATTCTTAAAATGCACACACTCTTCTCCTTTCCCGATGGCAAATTTGTTACTGTAGAGTGTAGAGGACTAGAAAGGCAACCGAGCAAAGAAATTTCACGCCAATATTTTTTTTTTTTAAGAGTCGTGTATGGCATGGCGTATGAGTTGTTTTTTACATGAAAAACAAAACTCTGCTACCCAAAGATTTTTTCTAATTCTTTTATATACTTAAGTACAGGGTTTCCCCTAGGTCGTGCACGATATGTTGAGGGACATTCCTGTGATCATTCTAAAACAAAATTGTATGGGCGAAAAATCTATCTACACCACACTCCCCCCTTCCTAGGAGGCAATTTCTTTAAAAATGACAGAAAAAACATATTAAACAAAAGCACATTCAATGATGTGCCATAGCTTTTTTAAAACTTAATATTCCAATCTTTCATTTTTTAATTCAAATTCTTCAAATGAATAGTTTTTGAGAAATTAAATTTTAAGATCAAAATTTCTGAAAAAAAAATTGTGATTTTTTTTAAATTTTGCGTGAACAAGTGCCACTGTTTTTTTCTAATATTCAATTATTCTCTTATTAATTTTTAGTCAAATACTTAAAACTACATTCAAAACTCTTTCTTAGTTTTTGAGAAATTAAAAAAAAAAAAACAAAACCAAAAAGTAATTTTCCGCAAAATTGGGAAATTGGTGACCCCATGGCTTGTGTCTAAATCAAATATGATATAATGACAGTTTTTCTCGGCTTAAACTTATTTCTTAAAATAAAGTGACTCGATTTAAAATAACGGCCAGTATGCTATGTTGTCAGACGCCTGACCCATCTCTTACCATCTCATCCCACTAAATTTACTTTACTTTCATCAGATTAGGGAATATTTCGGAATTTTTTTCCATTTTCTGGACCTATACAATATCCATGGTAGATGATCTTTGGCAAATTGAACACGGTTTTTCTGTTGTCTTTTAGTAAGAAGTGCGGTACTTCCCTTCGACTTCTTCCGAAGAGATGGTGTTCTTCGAACTGTTATTCTAGAAGAGACGGGCAAGTAAAGATCCAATTTAACATCTGATGCGGGTGATTTAAAAGGGTTTTTATTTAAAAGTCGTTTGATTTTGGCTACGTTTCTAAGTGATGTTTTTTTCGAGGTCGGCCTGTTTTTCTAAGGGGTTTTTGTGGTTGCAGCGCATTAAAAACAAATATTTTTGATCTTCCAATAATTCTGGACACCTCCCGCTGAGATTTTTAAAAGAACGAGGAACTTAATAAATGTCTCCTAATGGTCTTATTGTTTTGTCCATAAAAACTACATATTAGGGTGGCGCTTATTTTGCAAATGTTCGAATTTCTTTCATGAAAAAATAAAAAAAAAAACTAACAATACACCCGCAGCATCTTTAATTGGCCACAATAAAACGAAAAATGTAAAAAAAAAAACAAAAATCACTGTTTCTATCGCTATTTTGAAGTTGTTAAAAAAATTTTTTAAAATGCAAAGATATTTTTTTTTTTATACTTATGCTATATTTTGAAAATTTCTGCCAAGTTTCATTTTTATTCATCAACAATTACAATTCTTCGGAATTTTTTAGTAAAAGACTAAAAATCTACCTGCAAATTGTATGGGAAATTTCAAGTGCTCGGGGGCACGTGTTAACGTTAACCGATTCCAATGAAATTTTGCACAGAATTTTTTTAAGTCAGTCTCATCACTTTTAGAGGGGGGACAAAAGAAATTCGAACATTTCCAAAATAAGCGCCACCCTACTACATTTATATATAGGAATACATACCGAAGAAGAATACAACTGTTTCGAAGCTTCACCCTCATTATTTTATAATTTTTAAATATAAAAATTAATTGATGACTTAGGAAAGCTGGAACTTGATAAGGATTTATTTATCTCGCAGGAAAACTACTTAAATTTCACGATAGACTTCAAAACATAAATACCACCACAGGAAGTGCGGTTTACATGAATAACCCAAAATTTAAAACTCAAGTCTTTTTTACTAAATGATAAGCTGAACCCAATTGTTTGCAGTTTTTTTTTTTTTTTTTAACGAAAAAACTGGTAGAAATTTGTACTAGTTTGTATTTTTGAATAATTTGTTGTTAATACAGGCGCTTTGATCCAAATTGAATAACCTTGTTTTTTTCTATATTTAAGCACCTGTATAAATTTGTATAGAAAAAAAAACACAAAACAACAAAAAATGCAATGCATAATTAATCAATTAATTTCCATAGCACATTCCCCATACAAACTAATTACATTGCAATTACCACTAATAATGCGCTCAGAAAGTTGCAGTTAATTATTATAAGTTTATGCAGAAAATTCAGACAACTAAACTTAGGTAGGTAGGTAGGTAGGTACATTGCATTCGCTTTATTCGGAAAGTCGTTAATTTTAAATTAATTGTTTTTCTCCTTATTTTTTGTATTTTTCGATGCAACTTTATTCCAGTCTGAGTTGTTTTTCATTTGATAAATTAATTCATTTCATTATATCGCTGTTGATGTTTTTTTTCTGAATTTTCTTTAAATGTAAAAGTGCATTTTTGTGCCTAATAAGTAAGCAATTTTCTATTTAATTTTTTTTTTATAAAATATGCTAATTTGTTTTCGTTTACATAACTGAATTGCATGGATAAAATTTATAAGGACTTAGGCGATATATTTTTAATATATTAATGTTCGCATAAATACATATTTACGAGTATGTCAAAACAATGTTTCTTTATATAGGTAAAAATAAAATGGATTTTGTATAATCAATTTTATTCTGTACAAGGAAATGACTGATGAATTAAAATTTATAGCTTATAATAAACTGAATAATAAATTAAAATTTAATTACTTTGGTGCACTTATAAGCAGGAAAAAAAAAGAAGAAAAATGCATAACCAAAATTATAACTTAGGTATGTGAGAACAAAGTTGCATTAAGTTTGATTTATTTTTATATCCTCACAACTTATGCAATATATCATATTTAAATATTTTCATTACAGAAAGGCTTCAGAAGCATAAATAATTTTATTTCTATTCTTATATAATTAAGTATATTTTTATTAACTCTACAGTCTAAAATTCACCTTTAAAAAATACCCATAAAATTGTAAATATCGTTATTTAACAAATAAAAGTACAACCTTTAAACTAAAAAACATAACATTGTCTACTTGTTTTAAGAGTCATGCGTCGCATGCAAAGTTTAAAGTCATACGAAAAGTTCAGAGGTCGCATTAATACACGTTTCAGTCACGTTAAATGGACTCAAAAGTCAAACCGCTTAACGAGGTTGTGTTTTCTTTTTCGTTAAAGCCGAGATTAACCACAAATTTAGGAAAATGTGATCGAACATTATCTGGAAAGGATCGATTGTTGAGATCTATATTGAACCTTTCCGCCAAATTATCGTAAGCGACATTTTTAAATTGCCACATAAAGTTAATTATTTAATTTTTGTCTGGGTATTAAAAGCATTGGCGTAGCTACCGCTGTATCAGCTGTATTAATGATCCCCCAAGTTATTGGGGCCCCCGAGATATAGAGGCCCCTGAAGATAAACAGCACGTGGCAAGAAAATGAAAAAAAACCTCATTTAGGTCGAGTATTTAAAGTGTACCTGCTTTATAACCAATTTTTTGACATGTGTATATTTTCGATAGTCAATGTGTTTATGGAAGCGGGTCACAATTCTGCTATAGAAATTTTCATAATTCTGCTTTACCTTCTAAAATTATTTTTTTCAAATTCAATTTTTTTTTTCCGATTCGGTTACAAAATTTTGTTTTTCAAAATTCTGCTTTTCAAAATACCTACATACCGACAATGCATATTTAATAGAATAAAATTCTGCTAATTCTGCTTTTCCAAAGAATTATTCACTACTAATATGCAAACTTAAAATTTAGAAGTTTACAACAAAAAAATGTCAGTATTTAACAAATAAAAGTATATAATAGCTAATCTGAGCAAAAATTATGCACGCTTTTTTAAATTTTTGAAGCTTTTTTTATTAATTGCAGAATTTTTCAGAATTTTGAAAAGCAGAACTTTGAAAGTAGAATTTTAAAATGCAGAATTTTGACACCAACCCGTGTATTATTGCTGCTTAGATATTTTGATTACTCTCAAACTAAATAAAGATTTCAGAGCCTCTATAATCTAAGTAGTATGTTCGAAATCTTAGAACCAGATTAATTGTTATCGTTCAAACGACATATTAAAAAATGAGCAGGAAGATTGGTTGAAACGTCGAAAAATATAAAAAAAATACATGTCAAATTATTTTAGCGAGCAAGTAATTGCTTTAAAAAAATGAAATTCAGAAAAACTTTGAAAAAATAAAATTTTGTTCAGCTATGGAAGATTTAATCAATAAATTTTCAGAAAAAAAGTCAATTTATTAATTTGTCGAAGTTAATTTGAGGAGTTTTTGTCCAAAGATATTTTTTTGAGTTCTATAAAATATATACCTACATTATGTTTGTATGAACCAATTTAAAGCACCTACCAAGATGGTTACATTTTTACATTAAACTTTTATCTTATATGTTGACGCAAGTATTTTAGCTTATTAAAAAAAAGTCAGGCAAGAGAAGGGCCCCCAAAAAAATTTTGATACAGGGCCCCCAAAGGTCTAGCTACGCCACCGATTAAAAGCTATCGGAACTTTTGTCATTTCTCAGTAACGATATTGTTAATAATGTTCAATGCTGAAATTTGGCCTATAATTGATTTGGTTGCTGAGCAACCAAAACACAAATGTCGCTTTTTGGAAAATTTATGTATGTGCTGGTTTCAATTTTCGTAAGCCAATAACGATTAAAAATTATTGATATAACTGATAAATATTATTGTTGAAAAACTCTGTCGATAAACATCTTGATTGATTGAGAAGATAAGAATGCAGAGGCAGACTGTTATAAATTATAGAACAAAATATTGATATTTTTCAATTGATAGTTGATCAATCAAAACATATTTATCAATTAGGAATCGTTTAATACTTTCTTCACAATCGAAATCGGGATGACAAACAAAAACGACATTTGAAACGTAATTTATGAGCTTAAAATTAGTGGTAATTTCTTATTTTTCCTATCAAAGTATCTAACTACAAAAACAGTTTTTCGAAAAACTTGTGTAACATTTTATATTACAATCAATAATTCAGAACTTAAATATAATATATAAAAAGTATATAAAATATATAAAAATATATATTAAAATATATATAAATCACTGCGACAGATGGAACCAAAAAAAAAAGGGTTACTTAAGGCACAATCTTACAAGGATGTTTTATAACACCCATTATTGTTGTGTTAACAGGACCATTCGCACCCTCATAAAATGAACGAGATTCCTTTGGCATAGACTTACGCCTGATTTAACAGAATAAAAACAAACCATAAAAGCTTCTTATAACGGCAGTTATTTTTTTTTTTTTTTTTGCTTGCTTGAGGGAGTAGTGGTTTAAGTGTGAACAGGTTTGTAATATCCGAAAATGCGCACACCTATTTCATACATACATAGATATATGTATACGTACAAATATTGTTTTTATTAACCTACATTTTCTCTTGAATGCGCTTTGACTTATCGTGGCAGGTTGGAATATTTTTTTTGAAAGAATTATGGCAGTTATAGAATTATTTTCTAGAAGTGCTATTATAGACTTAGTAGTACATATTTTAAAAAAAATTTAAAGCTCATGTCATGAAATTTGATAAATCGTTGATTTTTTTAAGGATTTTATAAACTTGTAGAACAGGAATGTACCGAATACTATATACCAAATAGGAAAGCATACGAAATATCATTATATGTTACTATAAAGCCCCGAAATGTGGAAATTCCATAAAAAAATATCTCGGATAAAGTTAGAATTTTGCAGCAACGTTTGTTGAAAAAAAATTTAAAAAAAAGTCTCAGAGTTCATTCCGTACTTTTACCATAATGCACCTTTGATAAGTTTTGCAAGAAAAATTAATGCACAAAATACATAATACTAATTTTCGAGCCAAGGGACCAGCAACAAAAAAAAAAAAAAACAGACGATTTTGTGTATGTCAGACTGCAACAATGTACCAAACCCAGATGAAAAATCAATTGATTGGGTGTTCGTTTATATATGTATCGATCCACCTTTACGAATGTTACTGGCTCCATGTCAATGGAAATGGTAATCTGTTACGCAGATTATCCAATGTGGTGCAATGTTGTTGCCTTAGGTCTTTGATTGTTGTCCAAGTGTGTTCAGTAAAGTTCTTGGATTTTGGATATTTAAACACATGTGCAAAAATTATTAGCACAGGAAATTTATTTAATGGATGTTTACCATGGACAAAAGAGAATCTCATCTGGAGGCAATGCGTTATGTGGAGAAGATATAAGCTGCGTTTTATTATCTACGGGTCTGGGTCGGAGTTATCTTTTAACACGTAGAACAAAAACAGCACAAGATCTAGGTTTCTATCGGAGTTTCATTCAAAGACCCAAAAAATTGTTCTAATGTGACGGGTAGATGACGTTTGTATGTGCCTTTTGCAAATGGTAAGGTAGTGTACAATTTAGTGTAAAGAAAAGCGACAGTTTAATACATGTAAAATAAACAGGCATAAGGAAATCGTATCGTTTTATTTTGTCGGGGTGAACCATATGGGTTATTGGTGATAATAAATCGCACCTTTTGTAGACTCATATCAGCAATGTTACATTTATATGCACGAACAATACATTTTCCGCATGGGGGGGCAAGACTGTTTTTGTACTATGTTGTATGAATAAAAATGGAAATGTCAACACTTACAATGAAAAACACGTGGCTTTTGGTATGATCGATCATGTCTTCCAGTATGAGGTAGTTCGTTTGAGACGTCGAGAAGTGACGGTAGTTTTCGTGATTTTTCGAAAAAAAAACGTTATCGTTCGGGTGAAATTTAAATTTTCGTCTTACCAGTAAAATATTTAAAATTATTAACTTTTTCTTTTTCTTGTTATCAGAAAGTGCACATTAAAAATTATTTATTGTGGAAGGAAGGAGACATAAAGAAAAACAAAATCATAAAAACTCCGTGAACTTCGGGTAAGATCTGAATGGGGCAAAACCACACATGGGCGGTCTTGCCCCTATGAGGTATTGCCCCTATATTTTAGTATGTGTTTACTTTCAACCAACAGGCCATTATTTGATAAAAAAATCTTTGTTAGAAGTCACTAAAGAGCCCACCAAACCTTCCTCATTGCATAAAGTTTCTAAATCACCCAATTTGCACGTTCAATTGGCCGCGGCGTCAACGACGTCAATATGCTATGAAATTTCTACTAATGAAAACAATGTCAACACAGACTTTGTTGATGATCTAGCTGCTCTAGCTAACACTCCAACAACGTCACTTCATCTTCTCCAAAAGAACTTGTTAAGTTACCATTCTTCTCAGGGAAAGGCAAGGTGAGGAAAATTCGCAATATTTACAAGTTTGCCGTATAAAGCTGAGCTGGAAGCTTCGGAGGCTGACAAAAAAAGCAAGTCAACGTAAAAGATAGCAAAAAATTTGACAGGCTGCAAGGAATTTTGCTGAAAGTGAAGATGAGTACACTAGTGTCCCAGATTGGAGCTTTTTTCAAATCGAATCCACCTGATGTGCCACTTGATGTGCCCTGGGTGGGTTCTCGAAGCTTATGCTGATGGAGTTGGAGCAGATGAAGATGTCACATATATCTGTGACTTTTGCAAATAGGTTGCATTTTAAAGGAAAAAAACGGTGTTGCTCCCAATAAACTTTGATAGGGCGGTTTTTTGACAATGTTTCTTAAAAGTTTATTTTTTTTTTTTTTTGAGTAATTTATTTATTTGTCATAATAACTTAAATTCCTAGAAGAAATTTAAGCCTTAGTGAATAAAAACTTTATTTTTATTATAAGACGTTTTTTAATGGTTTTCAAGGCAGTCAACAAAACTAAAGGTGCGGTCTTGCCCCCACTACCCCTACTCTGAATTATATACTCTTGGAGGATTTCTTACTTCTTTGCAAGAAGCAGTAGCCGTTTAATTTAATAAATTTATATACATATATAATATATATAAAATCAAACTAATTTTCGATCTCTAACTCCTTTAACAGCGCAATTAATAAAAATTTATCACAATTAAATAAAGCATTTCTTATCATACGATTTATTATTAGACATTTACAATAGGTACTAAATCAAACTAAGCTTTCTTAAAAAAAAAAAACATGTCAAACCCTGAACCTATTATAATCCAACACGAGCTATGTAGGATGACTCAATTTATTATTTGTAGTTTAAACCCTATAATAAAAGAGACAAATTATCTTCTGTTTTAATAAAAAAAAAAAACAAAAAACAAAGCATGACAAATTTGTATAGCTATGAAAAATAGTGTAAATTATACAAGAAGGAACTTAAGTTCAAAGAACCCTGATAAGCAAAATAATAATTTGATAAGAAGGCTTTAGCAAAAAAAATATTTCCAAAATCTAAAATTTTCAAAGCATCTAAAAGTTGCAAATGCCAAAAACTAGGTACTCAAAATTCTTAATTTTTAACCCAAAAACACTTTGGTGCTATTTCTAGACTTAATCTTTTTACTGTGTTACAAACCATCTAATAGATTTATTTTGAAATTATTCTGGCATTATCATCAACAGATAAAAGAAGATATAGAACCAGAATCTAGAAACTCAATTTTAATGATAAAATGTAATTTAATATTGTAAACTCAGTGATATATGATATGAATTATTCACCGTATCTTTTATTGTCATGAAATATACGTTGATACCAAAAGAAATAGTGGGCAATGGACACCTACTTTTTTACACGAGTCTTTTCAAGGACAAAACTCTATTCAGAAACTCGTTGTAGAATGTGCAAATTATCTATAGAGCTGACCAACCCAATGCAACTACAGTCAAAGATCTCTTAAGCTGTAGGTATATGTATTTGAAATTCGAACACATACATTATTTTGCTTATTTTCCTTGTTCAAATATTTTGAATACAAATATGTATTTGAATTTACCTAAGTACCTGAAGTAATAACTTTTTTCATTTTGATGACCATACGTCTGAAAAAGTAGAAATTCAGTCTGTATTTGCCTGTAAACATGGTGTCCCCTAATTTGTCAGTTATATATTTTAGGGAATGATTCTTGGGTATATTCTAAGAAAAAAATGTTATGGCCACAAACTTCTACCCCCCCCCCCCCCCACTCCCCCCAATCTGTGACAGGGAGGGCGATTTCTGAAAAAATTTACTTAAAATGAAAAAAATATTTAAAATTAATTAAAGCAAATACAATGGTGTACTATAGCGAATATTCCATTCTTTTATTTACTTTTTAACTCGAGTTCTTTAAAGGTATAGTTTTTAAGAAGTTAAATTTCAAAGTCAACATTTTTTAAAAATATTGTGATTTTTTTTTCAAATTGATTTTTTTCAAAATTTTGCGTGATTATTTGCTACGTTTTTTTTTTAATAATCAATGTTCTTATCAATTTTTAGTAAAATACTGTAAACCAGATGTTAAAATCTTTGTTAGTTTTTCATAAATTAATTTGAAAGAAACCTTTTAGCAGAATCCACTACAACAATGTGGCTGAAAGTGAAGAAACTTCAGGATGTTTTATTTCTGAATATCCTTTTTTTTTTGTTTCTTCAAAAGTGATCATAAGATGTAAGTAAACAAATATCAACAAGAAAACTATGTGCTTTTCTGTATAAAAAGGCCTTTTTGTTACGTTTATGTTGTACCTACAGGATTAACCCAATTTTAGGCAAAAAAAAAAAAAAACATTGGTGAGGACAGGTCTGCTTTTTTGGTATCCGATGTGGTCACGACACAATATGTACGAACATGGAAATCCAAAAGACCAGGGCACTGTTTCATAAAAATTGACAGGTTACAATTAAACAAATTTGTCACATTTGTCTGACAATTTTGTATTTCATAAAATATTGACAGGTGACAAATTTGTCAGAAAAATACAATGACAAATTTGTCATGACAATTTTGTCATTGTCATATTTTGACAAATTTGTCGTGACAGTTTTGGAATTGTATGATCTTGAAGTTTGTCATGGCCTACATAACTTTATGCAGTTCCCAAGTAGAAAAACGACGAAAAATGGAACAAAACTGAGAATCGGCATCAGTTTCACTTGAAAAAATATTATTTAACATTTTAGCTCAACTTCTGTCTTTTCATTGTCAACACTTGAATGTAACTTAGTTTCCTGTCTCAATTGTCAGTTTAATACCGACAATCATGAAAATTATATATTTTTTTTTCGTTTCATAAAAGAATTGTCACTACAAATATGTCAGAAAATTTCTGACAATTGTAGAAAAATACTTGAGAATTCGTTGTCATGACAATTTTTTTTTATGAACCGAAAAGTTGACAATTATCGGGTATTCTACAATTCTACAACATTGTCAAATTGTTTATGGAACGTATTTTTAAAATTGTCAAGTTGTAAATTACAAAATTGTCACCTGTCGCAGTTGTCAATGTTTATGAAATAGGGCCCAGAATGGAATTTTTACCCCCACTAAAAACAAAAGTTTCACACTTGATAGATTCCATTTGAATTCAATAGCATAAGATTACCTTGAATAAAATCCGGTTTGGATTTTACTTTTCGAGTACTTAGTTCATTTTGGACTTTTGACCATGTCGAAAAATAATAGTGTGTTCCCTTTTCTAACAACAGTCATTATTCAATACTTTTGTATTTCGTGCAAGTATCGCTAAGAAATTTTGCATTTGGCTTTTCGCACATTATTTCCTCTTTGCTTGGGTTTGCTTTTGTTTTCTGTCTAGAAACGCATTCAAAAATTCATGAGAAATATGATTAAATTCCTCTATTTCAGGATTTTATTAGGTTAGTCCTGATAAGCAACATTCAAAAGTAAATAATATAACTTCGCAGATGGTAAGTGTGGTAAGACAAGGACTCATATAGACAATAATATAACAAAAGAATTTTAATTGTTAGGTTATTTTTATTATATGAAAAAACAGTAGCACCTAGTTAGGTTATGGAAATACGAATTAGAGAGATTTGACTGTATTTATATGGAAGTTAGTTTGCAACTCTAAAACAAACCATAAATTGTTTGTGTGACAAGTGCCCAAGTCACAGTCACACCGAATAATAATAACATTTTTTGTTTAAACCAAGACTATGAATAGGGCTTCTTCGGTTGTCTATAAAAGACTATGCTGAAATATCGGTTTCTACGGGTTCTTTCTTAAGCCACATCCGCACAGGCAATTATTTTCTTTTAACAATTTAACAATGAAATACATTTTCCTGCAATTAAATGCATTTTTTGTATGTACATAACTGCTACATAAAAAACAAAAAAAAAAACTTCTTTATAAGTCTCGTTATGTTTCATCTTTGCATGTCATTTACATTAAATTATTCATTTTCGATCCGAATGCGTGATGAGTTCATCAGCAATTCCTCTTGCGCAAAGTGCAACGAGTAGATATCTGTTTATTTTATTTATTTATTTATTTTTTTTTTCATTCCCGCATTTGTCAGATAGAGCAACAGCATACAGAATAAATGTGTTACAGTGAGTGAAAATGAAGGAGAACTCGTTAATTAACGACCCCAACCCAACCCGAGTTTAAGGAAACTCTGACTGAACTTAAGCACTTGTACACGCATATTAGCGTCTGCAAATGCCATGGCAAATATATTCGTATCGTATAATAGATACGAAATACAGATACTTGTTTTCAACGTGAATTTATTATAAATTTAATTATTTTTGTAACTTTCTAATTGGCTCGAAATTAATTTACAAATTACATGAACTGGTATAATTATATTTTTGCGGTTTGTGTTTTTTCTTCCTTTTTCACAATATTTCTTTCTAAATTTACAGTGTTGCAAATAGACAATTTATTATTTAATTATGATTAGATTTCTCACACAAGGCAATTTAATATGATTATTATTATTAATTAAACCAGATTATGTTTAACACTTACGTATATTGAGCTCTCAGCGACAATTGTGACGAACTTTTTCGAAAAAATATATTCTCAACAAAGGTAAGTAAGTATTCTGTAGAACGTGTTTTATTTTTTTTTTATTTTTCTAGAAGCTTACACCTACAATTTAGCGTTAATTACGAGTATATCACGTAAGAAATTTTAGCTTGAATTTTGTTTATTTGTTTATTTTTTTTTTTTGCAAATTTCTAGTAAGTAAATAATCGAAAAATTGATTAAATTAAGTATTCAGGTCGGAGCGGATGGTAAATAGATATAAATCACTCTTGAGCCGATTTGTTTATAAATACCAAAGTGGTTAAATATTTCACTTAATTATAATCAAAAACTATCTGTGATAACTCGATAGGTATTTAGTTGAACATCATAATCTTCAACCGGCAAAATATGTTGGGTAGGTATGTGAAGATATCTACAAGATCTAGATGTACACCAAAAGATACTTTTATATATCTTTTTATCACAAATATGACAAGTGGTATGATTTCACTGGCGGTTAGATGGATTCAAATGAAATATTATTTTATTTACTGTTGTAATTATATTAAATCAACACTATTGATATATTAAACACACAACCACATCAGGGTGAAAGTATCGAAAGCAAACGAACGTACTCCGGCAAACCGACTAACAGCGTCGACGTTTATTCGACGAATGAATTGGTTGGGTATTCTGAATTCCGTTTGCACGCTAGAGCACAGCAAAAAGTGAACACTTAAATTCCTCCTACTGTACCGATCCGCTACGAGAGGGCGCAGATGGATGCAAGAAAGAGAGATAGTATTGTGCTAGGGTGAAAATTAAAAAAAAAAAAACAGAGCAACATATAAAAATAATTGAGAATCTAATGAGCAAAGGGGATGATACACCATCACATCACCAATCGCCAAGCAACTTCCAATGAATTTATAGAGAAGAAATCGAGGGCGGTTAACGGTAAGAAATATGAAATAGTCCAACATGCGTGGTAGTAGTAGAATAGCAAAACAGAACTATCCATTTGAATTAAACTCTGAGGGAATTTCCAGTTATTGGAAAACCAATGTGGGTACAAAGGGGTAGATATAACTGCTTGAAGCAGTTGAATCTTAAATTGATTTTATTTATTGATAAATTGCCAGTTGAGTGCGGAAATTATATTAAATACTTTTTGGTTTTAGCAATTAAAATCAGGCTCTTTTGCTTGGAAATCGCGTACACAATCATTAATAATAATTACTTATGTACATATGTATATTTTGAGATTTATATTAAATTTATTTTATGATATCGAACATGGTAGGATTGAATTGTGGAAACACGAACAAAAGATAAGCTTTTGAAAAAGATTACTTTTTTGACACATTAATTTAAACTAGATAAATATTAATTAGGATTTCTTTCGCGATAGTAAGAGTTCACATGGGGACAATAAAAATAAAAACAGAGATTCCCTTAGTCATGATTATTTGTACATTTGTTAACTAATAAGTACCTAAACATAGTACCTACATACATACATAGGTAGACAAGTAGTAGGTAGGTGATAAGTTAATCAAATGTGACGAGTTCATTTTTTTTTTAATGTGAGTGAATTGATTAATTTTTAAATATAAAATCTAGTTCAAATGTAAACAGAAGCGTAGAGAATACAAAAATTACTTGAACGAAATCCCGCTTGTCAACATTTTGGATTTTTTGCGTTATGAATATTTGTCTCCTAATCTCATCTAATTTCTATATTTTAAGATTTTTCGGACAAACAATATGCAGATAAAGCAGTAATAAATTATTAGAACTTTGAACACTTCGTGGACTAGAGGTTTTTGTTTTTCACATGAAAAACTTTCACATGAAAAACTAATAAATATTTTATATTAACGGTCTATGGTCGGTTTCATGAAATAAAATCTCCTATGGCAACTCCTTTCGACAACTTTCCAGTGAGCATAGCATTTTATCCACGTGGTAAGGTAGGTATGTAATTGACGTTTCATATTAGATTTCTCAGATTCAGATTTGTAAACAAATCCACAAGTTAAATCGTTTTCTACTCTCTCCGTGTCATTTTGGGGAGCTTTTCTCTCCTGACTCCAGAATGTATAATCTCTGTCTCTCTCTCTCGCTTTCTTCTCCTATCATAAAATGTTTGTTTATTTTTGGCGTCCCTCCAATCAACAATTGTTCACATCACACTTTTGTTGGTTGCTGGCTCTGGTGCTCCAAGAGTGACAGAATGACATGTGCGCGGGTATAATGCTCGGTGTGAGATATTAGGTGAATGTGGGATTCTCGAATGAAAAGTACGCGTCCGCCCTATCTAATGAAAGGACCTATCCTCTTGTGGGAGGAGCGATGTCCTTTGATTATATTATGGTTCTTTTCGGGAATAAAAAGAGGATAATGCCGTTGGCTAGGTACCTACCTGTCTGCGGCAATGAATGTAATAGAATTTTTTGTTGTATCGAATAGGTACCATTTTTGTATCTATTTTTTGGTTTTTTCCTTACCGCCCACTTCAATCCTTTTTTATTAAATTTATCCTTATTTTTTTTTTTTTTTTTAATTTCCTTTGCTTTTGATTGGAATTCTTGATAAAGTTTTTCAACTTTTGTGTAGGTTAGGTAGAAAAATTTTAAATGAAAAGCAAATGAAATCAAAAGAAGTCATTTCGTTTTTCTATTTTACATTGTTTTCTTTTGAAATTCTTTTGATAAACGTTGGAATATAGGTAAAATAATTTGATTTTTAATTAAATGATTGTGTAAAAAGTATTTTCGTTTGGGTTCTTTTGTTATGCTCTCAGATATGTTGTTTCAAAATACAATTTCAGGCTAGAATTATTACCTATAGATAACTTTTTGTGTGAAAAAAACTAGTTCAGTAATTTTGCACACTAAAGAAATGATAGGTACTTAGGATTTAAGCTGTTTTAATTGATCCAAGTTCCCGTAGGTAGCTTAATCGAAAATTCTTTATTTTAAAGTTCTATATGTATGCATAATAACCTATAAAAATTTAATTTATATATATGTACAAAAAATGAACTAAAACAAAATATTTAAAACTGTCTTCATTGCATAAGTTGTTGAAAGGATTTCCATCTAATATCCTATCTATAGAGTGCAAATCTTAGCTGATATTTTTTAGTTTTAAAATTCTTAAAAGAATCTAATTGTTTACATACTGTTTCTAACAAAATTTATACAAAATTTGGAGCAATTATTTCCCTCCGACGGATAGCAGTATGCAAACTTTCACGTGAATATTTAGCAGAATAGGGCTGTAAGACAAAATTCTGAACGCATTTATTGGTTTTTTTTTTTTGAGATCAACAATCAAAAAAAAAATATCACTAAAAATTACTTAAAATATAAATTAACAAAAAAAAATTTAAAAAATAGGTGATGTTATTTTTTTGATTTAGTTATGTACATACATATATGTAAATTTTAAAATATTTCGTTTCATTATTCCAACTAACCAGAAGACGAGAAAAATTTTTCGAAAACGTTTGTTAAGCAAATAAAGAAATTTTTACGAAAATAAGAAGTTTTCAATAAAAAAAAAGTACGTATACGCCCAGGTGGACCATTATTTTAATAAAATTAATTTCATCTCTTTTTATGGAGCATTTCGTTTATTAAATAAATCTTTTTGTAGTTAAGACAGTTTTCATATGTTCTTATGTTATACAATTCGAATTACGACAATCGAAGACAATTTTCTTTTGAAATTGCGTTTGTGTTTTTTTTCTAATTCAATTTTGTAATATTTTATTAACTGTAGCTGTTTTTTTTTTTAGGTTAATACATACATAATAATAAAGATAGCAATTATTTCATGTTAAAAACAGGGGCCCTACTCTGTAATTCGTTCCGAAAGTGAAATTTCCCGAAAACGAATATTTTGTACTCTCTATTTTTAAAGCGGAATGAAATCTACTACTTTCAGATTGACAATTCCGAAAGTGGAATTTAAATTATTTCTTTAAAAATTATAATTTGTTTTTATCCGCATTGTTTGTTATTCGTTTTAATTTCTTAATTTGACAGATCTCAAAAGAAATAATTTGAGACCCGAAAAACAATCCCTAATTGGGAATAATATTAAATACTATTTTTTGAATTTCAAAAGTTTTACGGAGTACCAATTCAAAAGCGGAACGAAAAACATTTTCGAACAGGAATGGCTTTTGAAACGAAATACAGAGTAGGGCACCAGCTTAAAAGTATCAACAAATTTCTTAGCCTTGCGCAAGAATTAATTTTTAACTTCCCATTGGAAGTTATTGTAATCGGCCCGATTTCTGAAATTGAAAATTTTGACATTTCTCGACGTTTCGAGATCTCTGGAGTCGGATTACATTGGGGCATATTCATAGATGTTGTTTAAGCTATTGCTAAGCAAAACTGGAGTTTTCCTGATGAAGTTTTCAGCTTAAACAACATCTATCTCTAGAACAAATAACGCTTTCCACTTCGGCCTGGTTTCATTCTATGCATAATAACGTAGTAAAAATTGGTAAACTTAAAAAAAAATCAACCCAATTTTTTTTTTAATTAAAAAAACCATTAAAAATTGTTAAAAAATATCGAATATCTTGAGAATACAAAAAGATATTAACTTCGAGTTAATTTTATTTAATACCTACACAAAGTTATAGTTAATAATCTGTAGTTTGTAAAAACATTCAATTAACGGATTTTTTCTTCCAGGCCAAAAAAAATTGCAAAAGAAACATCTAATAATTGTTGTCGCATATATTTAGAGCAAACAGCCTTCCCTTGATTGCACAGCTGTTAAGTTTTTCGAAGATTTTTAATTGGTAATTTTCTTACAAAAAATAACATCGGGTGTCGAGTTTCAAAAGGAACCAATTGGAAGTTGTAAGTGTGGGTCAAACCCAGCCTCTTTTTATTCTTCTCATCAACTCCTGTCATTAAAAAAAAAATTTTGGTGGTACAACAGCTTATAAAGAAGAAGGGCCTAGTGGCTTACAAATCCATTCCTGTGTGCGTGTCTGCAGGAATGGGGGGGCCTACAGTTTATTGCCAAATCCGAACGACTAAAGAGAGCGGCATTTTTTTACGACTGTAAAATACTCTTAAAGGATTGTCACTTCCTCGCATGGACAGAACCAGAACCCATCAGACCTTTGGCGTGACAGTCCAACCCACTTACCGTTACCATTACAAAAGAAATCTTTTGAAGCTATGTAGCATTTTTACATTTAACAACATATTACAAGAACAAAAAATTTAATAAATAAAAGTTTTAAATAAAAAATTAAAAAAAAAAAATAAAAAAGTAATTTCAAAGGAAGAGCGTTAGATTTCTGGAAGTCTACGACTATCAATGATTTTAAAAAATAAATACGGACATACGCAAACAGTCTTAACTACAAAAAAAATGAGATTTATTTAATGAACAAGATGTTCGATAAAAAAGATGAAATTCATTCAAGTAAAATAGTGGTCCACTCGGGCGTATACGCACTTTTTTTATTTTATTGAATCTTTAATTTTTTGTTTTTTTTTGAGTGGGCGCGAATACTGGCAAGTAATATTTAGTAAAATTGAATTCTGCTCATTTTTTACATTAATTATTCGAAAGTCGAATTTAAAAAAAAAAATAATTTTGACCTCAATTCTAACTTTTACAGCCCGATTCTCCCAAACACCACTGATACCTAAATCACAAGAAAAGTTAAAATTAAATTTGTGCCTTTTTCGTATTTTTCCGGAAAGTCACTCACAACTTTTATGAGAGTCACAAAAACAATCGATATTGTGATCTCCTTCAGAGCAGGTCACAACTCAGAAGTAACATGTGTTTTGTCGTTTATTTAAATATAAATGTTGTGTATTTAGAAAAAAATTGCAATTTTCTAATGTTTGCGAGTGTAAAATAAAATAAAATGAAAGTAGATTTGATTCATCCGAAAATGAATAACAAAATATTCACAGTTGCACAATTTTCTAAACAAACTACTCATTGCACTGCCGCCAAAGCGACGGCTTTTGAAATAAACTTTAATATTTTTTTTGGTTTCGTTGCTTAATTATTTTTTGTCGCAGTAATCAAAAAAGAAAGAAAGGAAAGAAAGTTTTTTTGAGGAATATTGTTTATATTTAATGCTCCTGCTCCTTCAAAGTGACAGAGGAAAATTACTTAGCGCTCTGAAATATAAACTGACCAAATGTCTTTAAATTTATTTAAACCCACTTTTAAATTAGTAAACAGTTTAAAAATGATTATGAATATGGCCCTATAGATTATTGATTCCTTCGTCTATAGTAAAATTCCAGAGCAACCCCACGAAAATAGTTATATTTTCATCCGGGATACAGATATCGAAAACAAGGAAATAATTTTATACGAAAGTTTCTTTACTGAAATAAATCAGCCAAATAGAAGACTTGTCATAGCACAAAAGAAAAAAAGATGAAAATAAAAAACAATGTTTAATTCGAGTGGTCAGTGAGCGTATAGTTGGGAAGTAATGATTACATTCAGTAATCGATTACAAGGTTAATAACACATATGTACATGTTATCAGGACAGTAGGTAATTGAATTTTTCCAATTAAAATTACATGTAATTGTAAATAAAAACTTAATATTAATTTCATTAATTTTTGAATTTATTTACAAAAAATATCAATTACATTTAAAAATAAAAAAGCAAAAGAGAAGCATAAGGCTAGGATTACGCACATGCGATTTCGATATTTTGTTTTAGATACCGATGGTGACAGAGTTGGAGACTGTGATTATGGTGCATCGTTTTCCATGAAACAATTTTTACCAGTTTTATTTTTTTTTCCCATTCCATCACCAAGTAAAAAAGGGCTTATACCAAATCAAATCAAGTAGCAGCACATCAACTTCGTTTTCGCACTCTTGCAATAAAGAAATATACTTGTCAGTAATTGTAAGATGTAAGCTGCTGGTCTGACAATTAGTTCAGTATCAACTGAAACATCTGATAATCGTCCTTTCAAACTGAAGTCCTTTCTGTTCGTGTTCCTCTCGATCTATTCAAAAATACATTTTCATTCTGCCGTATTTGTTGAGCAGATTTGTTCCAATTTACAATATTTGAACAAACGATTAATTACAGAACATTTTATCTATTTATATTCTATTTCACAAGGGGTGGAAAACTGAATATCACAGCAAATTGTCTTCTACAGAATCTTGAGCTCAAATGTCAACACTTAGTAAGGTATATAAAAATAATGGCGTATAAAAATACATATGCAACTTCAAAATGTTGACCGTAATGTCCAGTTTCTAAATTAGATTCCAAAAATTATTTACTTCGCTTTCAAAGGCTGCCACACAAAAGCGACGAAGACAAATCAATCGTCGCAGAAGTGAACCAAACATCCACAAACAATAAATCACCCAAAACAGTTGATATCGTTCATGGTGGCCGGAGTATCATGAGAGGGGTAGGTATCTAATCAAATCACTTCACCACATCACATCACAAACGGCAGCTAGCTGACACATCCATAAAAAATGGAATAAGTCATCTCTTTTGTTCGAATCCTGTGGGAATGGTGATGGCGGACCAGGCAACGGGCGGGCGGCGGCGGCGGTGGGCGAATACTGGTGGGAAAAAACGAATAACTCAACTAAAAACGTTCACAAAATAAATAACTGTTAAATAACATTGATGCTGAAGGGTGTTACGATGATACCCTCACCGAGACAGGAAGTCGAAACAGAGCAATGTATCCATTTAGCGAGCCCACCCCACACTTCACACAGCCAGCACACAAATACCCGAGAACTCAAAAGGAAAGCTAAACAGACAAAAATGAGTATTTGCCATTGTGACATTATACATCCGGGTATTAAAAGCAATTTTGTTTTTTTTTTTTCTTCAGATTTTCGTCCTTTTTTTGTGATTGTTAGGACTGAGGGGTGGACTTTTGGGATTGGTTTATAAAATGGACTAAGGTTAAACATCGGTGTATGAGGATTTCAAGAAAGAAGCAATTAAACGTTTTTCGATAAGTTTGAATTAGTATTCGCTGTGCGAACATGTTTTTTTCATTGGAATTAAATTGACCTTAATTGAATTAAGATTTAGGCTAATTTCCGAAAATTATCAGAAGACGACCAACAATGCGCGACGGACATTGGGAGGCAATTAAAGTTTATTATTTTCTGTCCCCACTAATAAAACAATAAAAAAACAACCTTTAAATATTCTTGTTAGCAAGTTGTAAAAGTAATATACCTAATTAGTGATTTATTGCGATGGATTTGTATAATTTTAAATAAATATTATTTATTAGGTATATCATTTAGATTCAACATTATCAACAAAATAGATTAGGTAAAACATAGGTTTTCGCTTTAGGAGTTTAGCTACCAGTCTAACAATCACCCCTCTTGAAATGAATAATGGAAGCCTTCTTCTATTATGTCCACGTCTATGGTATAAAATTATTTGATTAGCTTTCTATAAGTTCAATTAGTTTCAAGAAACTGCAAAATTCGGAATAGAAATTTTATTTTCGCTTAAAATGTGATATGTATTATATGTTTGTTTATTGGAAAGTTGTATAGCTAACTGCCTGAACAGAATAGAATGCTGGAACTGGAGCCGCAGACGGAACTGGAAGAGCTGTCAAAAAGTGTCGTACGTTATTTTCTTTTACCTGCCCACAATGCAGCTGTACAGCTTTGAATGTATTTTGAAGAAAAACAAAAGAATATTCTTGTGTACAAGCTCAGAATTCACATTTTTTGTTTCCAATAATTTTCCTTTTAATGAATAATTTTTTTCGCGATACAAATAACCACAATGTTTTTTTCCGACCCAAAAAGTTGTTTTTTTTTCTTCATACAAATTGAAACGTCAAAAGTGTCGTTCGTGAAAAGTTAAAAGTTGGTGAACTCTTCCGTCTGCGGCTGCAGCTCCGTATACGGCTACATTGCGTTGTGTTCACAACATTGAATTTGCGAGTATTCAATATTTTGACAGCTATTCCTGCTCCGGTTCCAGTTCCGCCTCCTTCACCATTCTGTTCAGCCAGTAAGCTACGCAGAAAAATTCTCCGAAAGAAGTGGGTCCTGCAATTCCGACTTGTCTGTCAGTATGTCTGTCTGCCTGCATTTGTAGATTTAAAATCCAATTACTGACCCAGTTAAGTAGGGACTTTTGGCACATCAGTTTGGTTTAAAAGTCCGCATTTGATTTGTGGACTTGTAGCCCACCCAAGTGAATAAAAAGTTAAGTGTGGAACTCTCCGCGTCAAGCAGATATTGTCTATTCTTATACTACACTGGACAACAAAATTGTTTGCGTTGTGCTGAACTTAATTCTGGAGTCAAAAATATTCCATCACATCATGTTTTTGAGATATTCCCGTTTGAAAATCACAAAAATCGTTTTTTTTCGCTGTTTTGGAGTTTATTAACACGAGATAATTTTTATAATTTTCTTCTTTAAAATGCTAAAAAAATCTATGCCACCCCCACGCAAAACAGAGTAGCTACGGCACTGTCCATTAGGAGATTTGAAGTATTCCTATAATTTTTCTTTATTTTCATGAATTTGGGGTAAGGTTAAAGTAATTGCCTTAACGTTTGAAGTTTTTTCTGTGTTTGAAGAATAAAGATAATTTAATTCTTTAGGAGACAGAATTTCGAAAAGGAGCTAAATGTATATTTTTCTGAACTAGATGATCCAAAGTGATTTATGCACTACTTAGGAGGAGGACGATCCCGAGCAATTCCGATCTCTTTTAACTTCTGAAATTCGATTTAAAGGATTTTCTGTTTTCGGCATATGTATGTACGTTATTTGATTCGATAGTTGCGCCCTGAAAAGGTACAATAAATCTCCACAATGATAACTAATTAGGGACTACAATCACACGATAAGTGTAACAGCATTTTCCAGTTAAGCCTCGTTAATATCTTGTATTTTTTTTACTTTTTGTTAATATTATTATATTCCCTTCCGAGATTAATACATTCATAAGAAATATTTCCTATAAAGAAGTAGACACATACCTATTCGCATTTATTACCGCTGCCGGTCAGGTCTTACTTATTTTATTTTTCAAACCAAACGATTGTATACAGGTATAAATATTTCAAGATGTCGACACCCAATCCAATGTAAATGCTAATAAGGTTTATTGTTAGTTATATAGCAACCCCTTTTCTTCAAATTTCAAATTCAAGAAAGAGCACAAAGAAAGAATGCGGCCAATGATTAATAGTCCTGATTTTCTAGTCCTTGTGGTGAGCAATTGTGCAAACAATGATTTAATTTAAGGACTCTGGATTTGGTTTCTTTTTTCTTTCTTCATTTTTTTTTTATACTACTGGATACCTTTTTACTCTAGTTGTTTGCTCATAAGTATTCAGTTCACTTTCTCTGATTCGAATAAATTTTAATTAAATTTGATATCACACGAAGTGCACAACAACAACGGATGCAGACTATTTATCTTTAACACGTTAACGGGTAAGCCACAAGTGAACCCTTTTTTAAAAGTATATTCTTTTGTTAGCTTTGACGGAGACTCAATAAGGGAACCATATACAATCTGATGGAATCAAAAAATAATTTTTCATGACCTGACAGCAGCACAAGGGGTCTCTAATCATGCTCGTTATGGTGTATCTTTGCCTAAGTAGGTCTTTGAAAGTTGCAGAAGTATAAGTTCACAAACCACCGTTTAAGGGTTGTGCGAGCAAGACTGTATAAATTCATCAATTTAAATTAAATATTCTGTTCCACTGGACTGCATTTCTAAAGTAACTTTATAATTTTAACACGCTATTGGCTATTCCGTGTCCTTTGAATTGGCAAGTATATCATTGCAATAATGGTGACTAATTAACGAAGGTTTAAGTATATTAATTCTGCAAACCAGTGTTGCCACTTTGCTGCAATTGCAGTAGATCTACTGCATTTTTTTCTCAAAATAAATCTACTGCCTTTAAATCAAATCTACTGAATTTTTGGTTTTACAAAAAATTGTCCTTAAACAAATAACCCACAAATAATTTTTCAATTTTGTCATTGATTTCAATAATTCTAATTCTTCAGAAAATACTTACATCCTACTTAACTTATTAATATCTACGGCTTTCGACTATATCGGCACTTGTTTTTTTTTAATTTGCGTTTTCTTAAAATGTTGCAAATTGTGGTAATATGGGCAAGTTTTAAATAAAATCTGCACAAAAAGGTTAAAATTTTTATTAAGTAAATGCAATTGGAGTTTCTATGTATTTCTTAAGTAGAGATGCACAGTGTTGGTAAATCATGAAAGACTTAGCAGCTATAGGGAATTTGTTTAAGATAACTTCCTGATATTTAACAATAGGTATGAATTTTTAAGAACACTTTTTATTTTCGATGAAAAATATGTTAATTATTTTTTTTAATTTCCTTTAATATTTTTTTTAAATTTTAATCTTCCTTGTTTTTTGAAAAAAAAAAAAATAATAATAATAAAACAAATCTACTGCAAAAAAGTTCAATCTACTGCATTTTTTTTGTGAATCTACTGTGGAAAGTTTGTCGAAAAGTGGCAACCCTGCTGCAAACTAGAACCAGAGCTGCTGAGAGAGCAGCCTAGGAGCTCTATGGACAAAAAGAAAGGGAGGAATGTGTACTTCTCAGGGGAAAAAGAGAGAGCACGAGAAGCAGGCTGTCGAGGCTATTGAGGGCTGTGTAGCGTAAAGATGTTCGCAAGTTCTTTCTACTCAAGACTACATGGCCAGAAAAGAACCCTGCCGTGATAGAAATATATAGATAGAAAACACTTTTCTAGACTGCTAAACGGTGAAAATTGTAAGAGATATTAAAGCTTAAATAAAGGAGATGCTCTGAACTGTGCCAACTATAGTGGTATCCGTTAGAACGGAAAATTCTACGATTTCATATACGAACCCGAGGATTTTTGGCGTTCGGAACATTTTTCCGACATTATGGGACGCACACCAGTTTTTCTGCGTTGCGTTGCGATCATGTGGGTTTTTGAGTGACATTTCTGACAGATTCATAAGGATTTTCCTTATCCCCTGATGGAAATTTATTCGCGGAATTTGTCGTATATATTAGATTTTTTACTGTTTAAACAGTGTCTAAGTATTTCTTCGGAGAATTCTCCGCTCCGATGGGCCAACTGTAACAGAGTAATTAAGGACTTTGTCTACCTGGGCTCCTCCATAACCTCACAATACGACATCAGGTTCAGAGATCAAACGAAGAATCACTCTTGCAAATTGCTGTTTTTTTTGGGCTAAAAAGGCAAGAACCAAGGAGACCTTCTTCAACCTACTTAGTTCTGCTGTCTGAACCAGAAGTATGGACTCTGTCAAAAACGGATGCAAATTTGCTGGGGTCATTTAAAAGAAAGATTGTTCGGGTGATTGAGGCAACTTAGCAATAGTGCGTGTCTTGCGAGATTATTTCAACTAATATTTTCTGATAGAAAGATATTAAAAAAGAATAAAATTTCGTTGTGGATTTCAAATGAATAACACGAAATGCATTTGAGAACAACTCAGTATCGCTTTATATTTAAAGTCAAAACCACGATTTTATTTTTAGTCCAACGAATTTGTCATTCCCCTAACCATATAGTGTGGTTTGAAAATTAATAAAGTTTACTCCTCTGTTGGCCGATTTCAAAAAGCACTTTTATCCATTTAAGAAGCTTTTAAATCTTGAAATGACGTTTTGTTCCATACAAAAGCCTGTTAAATATTGATGAAATTGGCCATGTGTCTTTTAAAAGTACATATGCATCAAGTTATAAATAACAGTAAATTTTCTGATCAGCCCTATTATCGTATCCGTTCGGAGAAGTGTACGATCGGAGAAAACTTCCTATCGGACAATTTTTTCTGTTCATATAGTATACAAATTGTATCGTATATGGTTACGGGAAATTTTCCACTTCTAATTATCTGTCGGGAAAATCAGAAAGCAAATATCTTCACACATCGCATAAATTCGTGATGCTTTGCTGCCATTATGACATTTCATCGGCATGTAACGCACGAATTTGACATTTTCAACACACATTAAATTTTGTTTCGTAAATCTGTCCGATTGGCCTATCGGAACGGCTACAATGATACAAAATTTGTACATTTCGTGGAAATCGGAGACAATTTCTTTCCGATCGGATACACCTTTCGGATAGTCATTCCCCTGACATCTTTTTTGTGTCATTCCCCTGATTTCACTGTATTAATGGAATTAGATACATTTTGTATCGCTAATTATCCATAGGACCTCCTACGAAAATAAAACGAAACGGACCATAGGGATATGAGTTTTATACCTATCTATTTTTAACATTTTTTTTTATAAATGGCTGTTTACCGCAAGTATTGGATTCGTAAAAAAAAAAACATTTAAAACCCATTGGATTTGATCAAATCTGGTAACCCTTTGATGGAAAGTTATACATAGCAAAACAAGTTTTTTTTCTGCGAGGGTTCATTTCTGAGTGCAAAATATTAATGTTTTAATATATAGCTATGCCTGTATAATCTTTTTATACCAGAAATTCGTCTTAATTCGCAGTAACCAAAAATACTCAAACTCTAATGCAAATATTTAGTTTTCTTCAAAACAAAAAGTCCCAAAACAGGTCAAACTAAGTATAATATATTTATTCAATAAATCAAAATTAAAATAGTTGTACACTATAATGGATTTTATTAGTACTATGCCAAGGACACCATGACCAGAACATCCACATTCACCATTCTAATTAAGGGTGTCAGATAATAAATTATTGGAAACAACGATATCTTCAAAAAAAAAAACACAAAAAACAAAACAGAAGCAAAAACAAAATGTATTAACCCGTACAAGGATACGAAAGGGTTACGTCCCTCAGGAGTCATTATTTAAAAAACAATCCCTTACGTCCAGTCTCTGAAAGATGGGGTACTTAAAACTTTGCTTCTTCTGTGTAAAATATCCTTCCATCCGGTCGAGGCAAAAAGACAACTCTACTTAGTTATATATTTTCATTTCTCGGTGGTATAATTTGTGGAACTGTTGTTCTCCAAATAAATCAGATGTATGCTACATCTGATCTATTTCAAAGTTTTCGTTTTATACGTTTTGCGAACCCGGAGGACCTACATCTACTACTCATTCGATTATACTTTAGCTTAACTTGTTTACCTTTTGTACGAGAAAGAGAGATATTTCAAAAGAATAGGTCACCCCAATGGGCCGCATTGTTTGCGAAACCCTTGTTCTCAAATCAATTTCAAAATATGTTCATAACGATGTTTTGACAGGAAATTGTCCTTCTCCAGCTCCAAAAGGACTCATCTCTGTTCAATAACAAAGTAAATAGATTTAGTTGTTCTTTTTTTTTTTTTTTTTAACTTGAAGACAGAGAAAAATTGCTTGTCAAATGCAAAAGTCCTTCTCCATCTACCAGAACTGCAATATTATACATTGAATTTGAAAATAAATTTTCTTTACATTTGCAAGTATGAGCAAACATAAAAAGTCATGTGTGAAACGTGCTCTAGATCATATCCGCTGCAGCAGGATTTCTAATTAAATTATACTGAGTAAAGAAGTGTGCATCAGCCTTAATCTTGACCTCACAATCTAGAAAGTGCCATTAAATGCGGATCGATTAGCAATGCATCGACGAACTTGAAAATAACTGAAACTGAACTGAGGAATTGCAACCAGCAGCTAAATATTATTTTCTTCTGTTCCTGCGATGATGATTTTTCGTTTTTCCCCTTATTCCTATTGTGGAACTGAAAAAAAAAAAAAAAACCATTTGGAAAATGCGATGATGAATTATTATTTTCCAAAAGAATGAAAACAAATTTAAAATCATGGCTTTGATTGTATTCGCTGAGATGAGTTACTTGATGGCACGTGGCGTATGGAAAGTTGGTCACCACGATAAGGAATAGATGCCACGTGACCTTTCCAAGCGATTGGTGGTAAATTTGCTCCTCGGATGTGCTTTTTTGTTGTATTTGTAATACCATTTTGCATTTTACAGATGGACCTGCTAATGATGTAGGTATATTGTTCATTATAAGAATTTGCAAGCAAAATAAAATGCACGACTGCTTATAATAAATTTTGGGAATGGTAATATTGCTGGGGTTTAGATAAGCTCAAACAATATAGTATTTCTTATTGCACACATGTTTACATTGTTTATTTAAGTGATAGTATGTCAAATATTCAGTAAAAACTTATGTAAAAAAGGCCCGAAGCCTAAAAATGGCCATTGCACATAAAAAACGGCATTACCAACAAGCAACCTACACCACAATAAGATTTCAAACATTTCTATCCGTCAAAAAGTGAACAATCGAATACAAAACTGAGAAATTTCGCTTGGAATCAGGTACGTACAACTGAGATTGCTGAGTTCTTGCCTTTAAAAATGTTCAAAAATGTATCGGTACTGGATCGCAAATTCTCAAAAATTTTAATTATTGCGTTTTACTTAAATGGGCCCTACCAATAATCAAATTTAGTTACTTCTTAAATATTTCAGTAAAATGGACCAAATGGAATGGACTCTAAGTAATAAACCGTGCATATGGTATTATCTAAATATTTGCGTGAACTATAAATAATGAACCATACGAATTGACTCCAAAAAATTGAGAATATATTGTATGGTTAATTATTTAGATTCCATAACGCTATGGTTAATCTCACTGCAATATTTAAGTCATAAATAAATTAGATTATTGGTAAGGCCCAATGTGTCCTAGGCCCCTTTGCTAAAACGTAACTTAAATACACTTGTCGAAACAATTAATGGAACAAAACAAAAATCATTTTACAGAAATGTTGGTGGTCTAAAGTTCTTTAAAATTTTTTACCAAGTTAAGTCCTGCAGTCAATATTTGTAAAGCAGTAAAAGATTTACAAAAAGTCTTTAAAAAGTCGTTTTTTTTACCTTTTCTGAATATAACGGTAAGGAGCCAAAAAAAAATAATAATTATAAAGTTTTGAAGAAATCTTGTAGAAAATTAATTCCGGTTTTTAAAACTACCCCTAGATTTTCCGTGTCGTCATTGATTGCGAAGATATTGGTAGTCAAGTTGAAGTCTGTTTTTTCATTCAAAGCCAGATATGCTTCTAAAAAAAATTGTAGAATGACGAAGAATGAACAAGTTATCGAAACAATTAAATTGGCTCAAAAAAAAATTTCAAAGAAAATGATAATGTTCAAAAAAAAATTATTAAAATTTTTGGGTCGTGCTGCTTCTTGTGATTGTGCAATAACGGTACCTTAAAAAATCATTTGCTAAAATTTCTCAATACAAAAAATATAAAGCTTTAGATTGCCTTTTGTTTCATCTCAATACGACCACTTTTTACAGAGATACAGATAATTTTTCTTTGTAAAATAATTGCATTCTAGAGCAGGCCTTCATGCTTCATCCCTTTAAATGAACGAACAGAACTTATTTTTTAATAATCCAGTGAACGGAATATTATTTGCAGTGATGAAAACTGAAACTGTGTCCTTTATAATTCTAATAACAAACACAAAGAAATCATTTCAAATCGAACGAGAAGATAAATAAAATTAATTTTTGGTGACGCCTGACGTTGTTGTCCTTATACAAAAAATATCACATAAGAGTTCAGGGTTGATATTGAACTGTTTTTAGGGGAAGATTAACTACTTAATCTGAAGAATATTTATGGCGAAGTTGTGAATCGAGGAGATGATGGATTGTACATAAAAACCGTAGAGAATAATCTGAAGTAAGTCTAGTAGAAAAGGTCCAAGACTCTAAAAATAAATAGTGGGTAATAGACAGAAACTTTTCAAAGAATGTATTCATTAGTTTAATATAACATCTAAATGATCTGAACAAACGACGACATTAGAAAAATCTTAAGCTGAAAATTGTTTATCGAGGGTCATTCGAAATTGATAAGGCAGTCGATAACTAAACATAAAACTATCAGCAAATGTTCATCAATTTATTTACTTATCAGCAAATGTCTCTTAAAGAAGTGGAAAACAGGTAAACAAGTGGATTTAACTTGTTCAAACCGAGGTGTCTATATATAAATTCATAAAATCATGGTTTTCTCAAGATCAGCAAAAAGACTGAACAATTTCAAATGGTCCTTTAATAGTTCTAGCTTACGGCCAGTTGTACAAACGTGGTTCAATATTTAACCCATCATGGTTCAGTAATTTTAACTCGCCGATTTCAGCTCACCGTAGTTCAACGATGATGGTTTAAGATTCAATTATGTGATAATAGGCAATATTATTTGCCTGAACCTCAGAAATCGGTAATTATAAAATTCCTAAACCACAGATTAATATATTTGAACCACGATTGCACAGTTGGCACTTAGAGATTGTCAACGATTATAAAAACCTGAGGGTGAAACTGACCAATGACTATAAAACTCTTGATATCAATTTCAAATTTCAGAGATATGTATCAAACATCCAAAACTGAGGACGGGGTTAGTGGAAGCGTGTACTCAGAAAGACTAAACTTACGTCTCGCATTCCGTCTTCCAGATCATTGTAGCGTTTTCCAGGCGGAAATTTTAGCGATCAAAGAAGTTTTGTCTTAACTTAAGGAAAACGTTATATCAACAACTGATATACGCATCTTCTCTGACAGCCAAGGCGCACTAAAATCCCTGGACTCGGTCTCTTCTAATTCTAAAACAGTCCTAAACTGTCGATGACGCAGCAGTTCAATATTCACCTCTGCTGGGTGCCATGGCCACAGGGACATTCCAGGGAACTGCAGGGCCGATGAACTCGCTAAAAATGGAACAATGGTACACCCATCGCTACATGCAAACTTATATTAAATCAAGAAGCTATAAGACGCACAAACCTTATTTGGAGCAACATCACCACTTGTGTGGCGACTAAACAAATCTGGCCAAAGCTGGATCTGAATCGCACTAAGTGTCTGATTTCTCTAAGCAGATCGCACTTAAGCTCCGTTATAGGCATTTTAACTGGGTACTGTCTCATAGGCAGACACGCAACGCGACTTGGCATCTTTGCCAATGACTACTGCAAAAGCTGCATGGATGAGGAGGAAACAGTTCCTCATCTTTTCTGTTCATGTCCTGCTCTATCCCAAAGACGTAGAATCTATTTGGGAGACTTCTACTATAATGATCCAAGTGATCTGGCTAATACCGAAATTAGTAACCTTGCTGAAAACTATCGAGGCATTTCATTTATGAATGCCATAGCTAAAATATTCTGCGGTGTACTTGTGACAAGACTAGAAAAATGGGTGGAGAGCAAACACATTTTAACGGACCTTCAAGCCGGTTTTAGAAAAAACTTTTCTACAATAGATCATATCTTTACACTTACTTCAATTGTCAAAGCTTTCCAAGCCAGGAAAAAGAAAGTATATTCGTTCTTTGTAGACTTCAAAGCAGCCTTTGACCTAGTCAACCGAAATACGCTCTTCTACAAGCTCTCACAGTTGGCTCTTTCTTTAAAGTTTATAAAAGTGATTAAAGAAATGTACACTGAAACGAAAGCTGCTGTTTGGGATGGAACTGTTTTTTCTGAATGGTTTGAAACAAGTACTGGAGTGAAGCAAGGATGTCTGCTCAGCGCTTTACTGTTTTCAATTTTTATAAACTATATAGTAGAGGATTTGCCTGGAGGAATTAAAATTGCTAATTCTATTGTTAATGTTTTATTATACGCCGATGATCTTGTCATATTATCAGAATCACCAGAAAACCTGCAGTTGATGATTAATCGATTAGCAGCTTACTGCAATAGATGGGGACTAACTATTAACACCGAAAAGTCCAAAGTGATGGTATTCTCTCAAAATGCTCGGAACCAGTGCGCAAATAGATGGTACTATAATGGTAATCTGTTAGAAGTAACTAAGGAAATTAAATATCTGGGAGTAAAACTGAATTCAACCTTAAATTTCAACAAACACCTAACAGAAAAGGCCAACACTTCACAAAGCTTGCTGAATTTGTCATGGAAAAATGTGTTTTCAAACAATAGAATTGTTTTATCTGCCAAATATAAAATATTTGATGCAGTTGTCAAATCCTGTCTTTGCTATGCCTTACAGGTTTGGGGAGCAGATGAGTATGAGGTTATTGAAAAATTGCAAAGGAATTTTTTGAAAAAACTTTTTAACTTACCCCAAAACACACCGAATTACGCAATCTATTTAGAAACAGGAATACCAAAACTCTTAACAAGTACACTTAAGACACAGGCTGATTTTATTATCAAAACATGTGCTTCTCAGGATTCCAGAATGTCCAAAAAAATGCTTTTGTACGAGTTGAGGAACAAAGACTGGTGGATTGCTAAATGGCAAAGTATTGGTGATTCTTGTGGTGAGACACTGCTTTTTGATTTAAGTAATTTAAGCAATCTAAAAGAGCAACTTTACCGAATAATCCAGAAGAATGAAAACACTATACGGGTTAAATTTATTGCAAAGGCTCGTGAATCTGAGAGCAGGTTGTTATACTCGCAACTTAACTTCAATCTTAATAACAGAAACTACTTTCATGACTCACTAAGCTACAAAGAAATTTCTTTAATTTTCAAAGCAAGATGCGAACTTCTCGGATTAAATGGCAGTCCTTATAATGGGAGCTTCAATCAATTCTGTTCGATATGCAACTTAAAAGCAAAAGAAGATTGCTTCCACTTTATCAGTATCTGTCCGATATTAAAATCACAGAGACGTTTCTTTTTTGGTAAAAATACCTTGACCATGCAAGAAACCCTACAAATTCTAAATGAATTTAACTGGAAATTATTCAGCAACTTTTTAAAAGAAATTTATAATTACAGAATGTTATTAATAACTGAATATGTTTGATTCAAGTTTATATATTTAAAAATGTTAAATTTTTGTATATTTAAATATTTGCTAACCAGGCTGACGGCTAAGCCATAGCTCCTAAATTCATAAATATGTAAACATGTGAAAACACTTAAAATAAATGAATTTGTTACTTAAAAAAAAAAATTTGTTACTTACTTAGTAACCTTGCACGCTTCATAAGGAGCTCCAAATGGTTCGACGAGTAGGGGAAATCTCTCCTAGATTCATGTGGTACCACAACGGGCCACTGGTTGGCCTATGTGGGTCGGATCCGACAGCCACTACTACCTAACCTAACCTAAACATCCCTCAAAATCTTATCAATTCTTCATGGGAGAAACATCTTTTTAAATGATCGCATCAAGTGAAATATGAAATATTTGATACTGTGACTGTGATTTACATTGTAGTACGCTGGAGCTGGTGTGGGGAATTGACGAAAAATTTCAACGGAATTTCTTAAAAAATATTTTTTACCAGAGAAAGAATATTTATATACTCACAGGTCACAGCTCAACACAAATTTTATAACAAAAAACTACTTTTATGACTTGCAATTTATAAAGAAAATATCACTCATATTAACTTATATGCAGCCTATTATGGATGACAACTCAACTATAGTTAGGTTGACTTGTGTCTACAACATTTTGACTTAAAATAATTAAAATAAATGCTAATTACGATGAAATGTATCTTTCTTTTTATTTCAACTGAAATTTGGGGTCTTCAATTTTTTGCAGAAAAAACTCAACTTAGTTGTGTTGTCATAATATGTATAATAGGCACATTAGTGTGTGTAATTCCTCGGTCTAAACCCTAAACGGAAGCCTTTACAACGGAAGATTAAATCTATTTTGCTTGTACCTTAAGATCCAAGGAAGACTGTTTTAACTTTGTTAGGATAATATCCTATATTTTTACTACGTCTTGCATATTTCGGGAAGAAAACTTTAACAATGCAGGAAACAATCAAAATTCTGAATAAATTCAACTTGAAAACACTTCTACGCTTAAATTTATTTGAAAAAATTAAATTTAAGATTCTATGCCTTCGAATAGGGTAACTCTAATTTTCTAATTAATTGGTTTACATTACATATCTAAGTCAATTTTTAACAAGGTTAGCCACCACACAGTTTCCATTTTCTCCCTTTGTTTCAGGACCAAAAAGGATTTATTACATCTCAAGGGAACTTATGGGTATATAGAGGAGATACTAACTACTTTATTTAATCATATACACACCACCAAAAGGTTTCAGATAAATAAAAGTATTATGCTGTGGGCGATTGTACGCTTATCAGGAGCTCATTTCAGAGAAATACAATCGACAATCGGAAAGAAAAAGGATGTCACGCAAAGTTATCACACCCCATTCAAGACGATAGCCCTAAAGTGGCTATATGGGCCTGGGGCTATAATCGTTTTATTTCTTGATTTCCTTCAGATTTTTCTTTGAAAAGAAATTACATGTGGTTACATATCTGTTAAATACCGATAAATAAGTAAGATCCTGGGGAATACTTCCCTTTCAAACTCAAACACGCTGGATGAGATATAATATACCAATACGTACACACACACACGATACATTCATAATATTATTTGACAAACATTTTTTACACAAAAATATGAATGTGATTTTAGGGGTTGCAATATGAAAAGGAAACAAAATACTAAATTCTAAATTAATCCGCTTTGATGCCTTTTATAGCACAGAATACAGAAAGGATGCACTGGATAATGACAATTTCAATATTCTTTTTGCGACCATTCATTTAGGGATAAAAAAATGTTTCGTTTTGATTTCATTTCGTTTTTTTTTTTTTTTTTTAATATTTGCCAAGGGGAAGTTGTTAGCTGGTTGAATACCCGCTTGCGTTTAATTTTCGGATTATGCTTGGAGAAAAATAACCCTAGGATCGTGGGAAGCAATTTATTTTTGGAACACTATGGTCACACCAAATTAATGAAATATGATTATGTCTTTGGTTGTTACTGTCTCACGAGGAAGACTATTTTTGTGTAGTATGGAAATTATGTGGTTGTACATAATTGGATGAAGTGATTCGAATTAGGAAGTGGTGCGTTCTTTTATGTTACTGTGGTTAACTATAGTTAACTATAGTTAACTTCGGTCGTTCCTTTAATTCAGAAAAGTTACTTCGAGTAACTTTATGACGTCATAAAATCGTTCCTAAATTCCAAAGTAAAAGTGTCAAAAAGTAACTTTTTGTAACTTTTTCCAACTCATCTCCTCGATATGAATTGAAATAGTTGATCTGTCAAACACAGCTGAAATGCAATGGTGGATGTTTTGTTTACTTTTTGCTCTTTTGATTTGGAATTGTTTTCAATATTTAAAATATATTTTTATCAATTTAATCGATTTTTTTTGTCGAATTTGATTTTTGGAATAGTTTTCTTTTATTTTCTGATGCATTTTCTTTCTGTCGGCATTTTCTTCTTTATATTTGGTTAATTTTTCATCAAAAAATTCTGTGCCATAACAAATGAAGAAAATTGCACATGTTATTTTGAATTCCTAATAATTATTTTTGCAATAAATTTAATGCAATCACATTTTTACTTGGTTATTCATTCCAAATATACAATTCAATTTTTTTTGTCAACCCCTTTCGTTTGACAGATTAACTATTGTTAACTCTGGTCGTTCCTAAATGACAAAGTTACCAAGAGTAACTTTCTTAACTATGGCAGATCAACTTTTGTTTTTGACACATTAACTATAGTTAACCACAGTAACATAAAAGAACGCACCTAAGGTAGAAACATTCACTTAACAATGACACCTATATTGTGGAAAGCAAAACTCGTCCCTTATTCTGGAAAAATGTATGATATGTCGGATGGACACCATTTTAACTAGTTTGTACCAATTTTTATTTTTTTTTTATTTTGACAACAATTATATTAATTTTGAATCTTAAGAAGGAATGTTCGTTTGATTTATTCAACACTTATGTCGAATTCCTTTTAATTTTTGAAAAGTGGTTTAAGGCCTACACTCCAAGCGTTTTTTTCAAAATATTTGGATTAAAGAATTGTTTTTTTTTAGCTTAGAAACGGAAATTTGCAGCGATATTTTTATTTTCGTTTCACACAGAGTAGGTTATTAGTGCCTGCTTACTGAAAAAAACACTACTTCCCTAAGAACACCCTCTCTTTCTCCTATCTATATATATGTTTAGACTATTTTTTGTCACTTTCAAAAAGTTTTAGAAGGATACCCTTTTTACCATAGGACATTGAAAAAATAATCCTATACTTCGGCCTCCGGCCTTCGGGTCGGTGATGAATGGCTAAAAGACGAAATTTAAAAAAGAAAATTCCCATGGACAAAACTCCCAAAGATGAACCTAATGGGGTTTTCCATTGGTAAAATAAATCAATTTATTTTTGATTTGGATCTGTCAAAAAGACAGTTTCCTCTCTTTTTGCGGTCCATTGGACAGTATAAATTAATTTATTTTTAATTTTAAATCAAATTTACAAATCTGAATATTTCGGCAGAATTACATCTCCTTGTACTAATACCAATTCATAAATAAATCTAGCTGTCATTGGTTGTGAAAATTATGTTGAAAAATGTGGAAAATATTTGCTAATAAACAAATGGTAGCAGTTTAAAATGAACCGGCAACTTTATCAAGTTCATATTTCTCTTCCTAAAGTAAATCGAGGGATGAAGATTTTTTGAAATATTGACATAGAAACTATAATGCACAAATACAGTGACAAAAATAAATCAATTTGAAATTGTGTCCCATTCGTCACAAAATAAATCAATTTTTTCATTTAAATCTAAATTTACCAATGGAAAACCCCATAAGTAAAGACAAAATCTCTAAGATAAAATCTTTTTAAGACAAGATTTTCCGGAGAAAATTCCTATTACATCGCGGAAAGTTAAAAATGTTTTTGCTTGAAAGATGTTTTTAAAAATGTTTAACTTTTTTTCACATTTAATAAAAAAACACAGTTATTCATTTATATGGGGTTTCCAATGGTAAAAAAAAAAACAAAAATCTGTACGGATTGAAAAAGATTGTTCTGACTTTCGAACGGATTCAATTTGCAGTGCAAGTAACTTTAAATAAAAAAAACATTTCGAAGTCAGAAGTGTCTGTTCTGTTTTGATTTCAAAAGTTATTCTTTTATAATATTTAATAAAATGGAAAGTTCGCTTAAGCATGATCCAAAAAGTTTTTGGAAATTCGTGAATTCCAAAAAGAAATCTGATGGCTATCCAGTCAATTTTATTTTAAATGATAACATTTTAAGGAGTACTCCTGAAGTATTTGAGGCTTTTGCTAACAACTTTTGCCAATCTTTCATTGATACCCCAGTTATTATTGACATGGAATACTTCAATTACTTAAATGGTTGTCCTAAAACAATTTTGAATAATATTCAGTTGGATATCGACAAGGTCTTACTTTACCTTTCCTTACTTCATAAAGATTATTCATCAGGACCAGACGGTGTTCCTCCAATAGTTTTAAAAAGGTGCAAATCTGTTTTAGATTCTTCTCTTCTTAATATTTTTGCTCTTTTCTTAAGCACCAGTAAATTTCCAAGTATATGGAAGAAAGCATATATAACCCCAATTTTTAAAAAAGGGGACAAATCAGACATAAAGAATTACATGCCAATCTCCAAACTTTCATGTATTCCCAAGCTTTTTGAACAGGTAGTGTGTGATAGTTTGACATTCCATTGTAAAAATATAATCTGTAAGGAACAACATGGTTTCATGCAGAGGCGGTCGTAGGTAACGAACTTGCTTGTGTTTATGCACAAATGCTCAACGGCGTTAGAACGTGGTCAGGAGCTTGACTGCATCTATACAGACTTCTCAAAGGCTTTCGATCAACTATCTCATGAAATTAATTTGTTTAAATTAGAAGTGTTTGGGTTTCCTCCTGGAATTATTTGGCCCTATCAAAGTAACCGTCGGAGCGGAATTCTCTCTCGAGGTAGTTCTTCGACCAGCAAAATGTCTCCGATTCGTAGGAAATCGGAGAGAGTTCCGCTCCGACGGTTACCTCGATAGAGCCGATTACTTGAATCTCATCCTACCTTCAAAACAGATCTTATCAGCTGAAATTCAGAAACTCGTTCTCCAACCCTTTATTGCCAAATGTGGAGTTCCTCAGGGTAGTCACTTAGGACCCCATCTTTTCATATTAGCTATCAACGATGTACCTTTATGTATACGTAATAGTGATATTCTTATTTTTGCAAATGACATGAAAATCTTTAAAAGCATTTAGCGACCTCTAATTATTAATTCAAACAACTGAAATTTTATCAGGCTTATAATTTAACCAAACTCTTAACAAAAATCTAGTGGCATTTAAATTTTAATTTTTGTTTGAATCAGTTTAATATACCAACAGACGAGATGCACGCCGCGAAAGTGCCTGGTTTCACATATGAAAATGATATGAAGACAGACCTTTTCAGTGATGTCTAACCAAGGACATACACGAGGTGCCGAAAACCAATAAAGTTGCTTCCACAGCAATTTGCGGGGAAGTAACATATCCACCAAAAGTTATTTCTTGTCATGAAATAGCGTCATCTTAGCAGTTTGAATTCGGCAAAAAATTGTACTACCTCTGCATTCTTAACGATTATAACTCGCGCACATAAATGGTTGAGGATTGAAAATCAGATATCAATAGGCTATCAATTTTCACAACAGGTGTCACGCAAATAATCCCCTATTAATCAATGTCCTAAGCCCTTTTTCATTAGGTCAAAGAATTAAGATAGTAACAGTAAAGAAATTAATTTCTTAAGATACTTACCAGAAAACCTGTTTGTAAGAACGCGTTCATTTTTGCGGATTCTTTTTTGCTTGATATGTGATTATTAAATTTGATAGAAACTACTTTTCGATGAGGATCCGGCATGGCGATGAAATCGTCTAAAATCGCCTTTTGAAATCTGAGAAAAATCAAGAGAAAAAATAATAGTTCAAACAAGAGACTAAAAAACTAGGTTAATATCTGATTAATTTAATATAAACTTTGGAGTGAAATAAAACAATATTTGATTTTTTGGCTTTCTCGCTGATTTGTTGTTATTTTTTGTGATTTATTATGTTTGGTTTTGTTTTGTTTTGCAGGTAATTGAAATGAGAATAGCTACAGCATGGATAATTAAATGCCCTGGCAGAGAGTTCTTTACGTATTAAATAAATAAATACAATTTATAATAAAATGCTTATAAAGTACGGTATTTAAATTCTTAAACGTTTTTTGATCTCATCAGCTAAGTTTTCGATTTTGACTTCTTCTTCTTTGCGCGTTGTAATCTCTCGAATTTTTACAATTCCTTTTCCCAATTCTGAGTCACCGAATACAACTGCCAAGGGGATGCCATTTTCTTCACAGTATTGTAGTTGCGCTAAAAGCTTTGGATTAAGCTTATAAGAATGTTCAGCCTGAGAAATAGAAAATCAATTGAATTTATTTTTTCATGAATATATTCTTTACAAAATAAACTCTTACTTTTACTCCCTCATCCCATAATTGGTTTAAAATTTGCAATCTCTTTTCATGAAGACCTTTGTGAGCAGAAGCGACATAAGCCTCGATTTCAGTTGTTCGTGTTTTAACGCCACTGGCAGCGTTCTTAGCTTCAAGCACAGAAAAAATTCGCTCCACTCCAATCGACACACCCACACAAGGGACTTGTTTGCTTTTTGGATCAAACATGCCAACTAGGTTGTCATAACGTCCACCTCCAGCAATGGAACCGACTGTTCCAGCCTCCTCCCCATTTTGTACCACCTTTGGTTCTGCTTTAAGCACACATTCATAGATAACTCCTGTGTAATAATCAAGTCCTCGTGCTAAACTCAGATCAAAGCATATTCTTTTACTCAAGCCCATAGCGTTGCAGTACTTTAGAAGCAATTTCATTCCTTCCAAGCCATTAACAGCGGATTTAATAGATTTAAGTTTTTCGTCTTCTAGCAGTTTATCAACTAATTCAACACCGCCACTTAGTTGAACGTATTCTCCGATTTTATCAGCTGCTGCTTCATCAAGGCCTTTTTCCTCGATCATTTCTCTTCTTACTTCTGTCCATGGACTCTAAAATATATTTGATAAAATACATATTAAATTTATAAGATTTTTTTCAATTATTTCATCTTATTTAACAACACAAATTTCGATAAATGTGTAACTTTTCGCTAGGAAACACCAAAAAGCCTCGGATATGAGGCACATACTACAAAATACATAATACAAACAATTATTTTATTTTTCGCATTAGTTTTACCAATTTTGGTGATAGCTTAGAGTGAATGGAATTACTAAGCCTAGAAAAAAATTGCTTGAAGTTTCCAATAGATGGAATGCGATACGAGAAGATGTGCGAAGCAAGAAGCGATGCGATGCTAGAAGCGTTGCGAGTGCGAGAAAAAGTGTGAAAATGTATTCTTAGCTCTGTTCTTTTACTTCCCAAAAACTGCCAATTTCTACGAGTTTTAGTGCAAAGTTCTGTCAAAGTTCATATAAAAAATAAAATTCGTATAAATTGGCAGTTTTAGGAAGTAAAAGAACAGACCCCTTATGTAGTTGCGCGCAGTGCAGCTCAGATTTACTCCTCCTTGTACTAATACCAACATAAATCGAGCTGTCAGTTTGAAAATGTTTTTCGTTGATATTTCGGTTGTGAAAATCATGTTGAAAAATGTGGAAAATAATTGCTAATAAATAAATGGTAGCAGTTTAAAATGAACCGGCAACTTTATCAAGTTCATATTTCTCTTCTAAAAGTAAATCAAGAGATCAAGACTTTTTTTTGTAATATTGACATAGAAGCTATAATGCACAAATACAGTGACAAAAATAAATCAATTTGAAATAATTGTGTTCCATTCGCCCCAAAATAAATTAATTTTTCATTGAAATATAAATTTACCAATGAAAAGCCCCATTACAATCAACTTTTATTAAAAAAAAAGCAAAAATTGATCTATAGCCCACTGCAGGTTTATACATGGATATTCTGTATTATATAATTGTTTTTGAATTAAATAATAAAAAAAAAAACAGGAAATTTTGAAAAAAAAGCTGAAACTTTGGTTTTAATTCATAAGTTCTTTCTGTTAATACTGCCCCAGTCTAGGCAGCATTCTTTTCTATATTCCCTCAACTGAACGCCACCCCTGGGATTTAATGAGATGATCAAAACCTTATTTCTCAGTCCACTGTGCCAACAAAAATCTATCCTATCCTTCTATTCCTTCTAAAATTGCCTAATTTATAAGACCCTAGGTCTTACTGGCAAATATATGTTTGTGTTGTTTTTTTGTTGTTTTTTTAAAATTAATTTACCTTATCCAACTTATCCACTGTGGAGCAAATTGCTCTGAACTTATCATTAGGAACTCCACAGGCTTCAAACATACCATCGAGTAACTGACGATGGTTAAGTTTGACAACAAAATCCCCAATGTCCAAACCTTCAAGCACTTCCACAACAATTTTAACACACTCAGCATCTGGTAACATAGGGTCATACGTTCCAGCAATGTCGAAATCCTGTTCAATTGATAAATACTAAAACTGGTTAGAATTTTAAAATGGATATCGAACTCACGCATTGATAGAATTCGCGATAACGTCCACGAGCAATAGATGGATTATCTCGTCGATAGACTTTTGCAATGTGATATCTTTTAATACTTGATATTTTGCTCATGGCTAAATATCTAGCCAAAGGAACTGTAAGGTCATAGCGTAACGAGAGAATTTCACCACCCTGGTCTTTGAGATCGTATATAAGTTTAGAGTCTTCACCATACTTCCCTGTAAGTACTTCCTATTAAAAAAAAAATAAAAATATAAATCAAACAAAAATCGAAAACAATCCAAAATGTTAAACTTACTTTAAGTTCAAAAACGGGCGTATCGATGGACTCAGCACCATGTTTCTTAAAGACAGCAATGATTTTATCAAGGACGCCCTGCCTCAAGGCCATTTGCTCGGGATTGTAGTCTCGAGTTCCTTTTGGTGTCTTCAAAGTGAATTTCTGCGGTGTTCCATTTTCTTCGGATAGTTGCGCTTTGAGCGCCAGTAATTTCGAAACCTCAGCATCGATCTATAGAAAAATAGAATAGTTTTAACATGACTCCTAATTTCAAAATAACACGGTTGTAAAAAAATGCACAATACTATTAAATTTGAAAAAAAAAGCAATGCTAACTAACCTTTGATATTTGCTGTACAATGGATTCATCATCAGTATCATTATTATTGTTGTTGTTATTTTGTATAGTTTGACTAGTTTGGATTTTAAATAAATTTACTGAATTATGCAAACAATTGACTTGTTGTTGATTTAGAAAAATTGTCTGAACTAGCTGCGAATAATTATGATGGCGGCAGCTTAAGTGACGCAACATTTTTACAACTAATAACTAATAACTGGAATTTGCCAAGACACGATTTAAACCTAAACAACAATATAATGAAACTGATTAGAGTTCATATTACTTTAAATTAAAAAACTTAAATAAAGATTAAAAAAAAAAAACAAACAAAGTTAGTGTATTTATACGAATGGAATTGTGAGATCAAAAAATTGCCAAAAAAAAAAATTCATATACAAGCAATGTTAAAAGCTAAAAAATGTTGCGCCCCATTCCACCAATGCGTCAAGTTGATGCAAAAACACACTTTCAAATACATAGTTTAAGTTAGTAACTTCATTAATCACAAGCAATAGCAAAGAATGATAAAAAAATCGTTGTTTTTTTTTTATTTTTGAGATAAACCAACACCACACGAAACTTATAAGTGCGCACACATTTATTTATTTATTTTGCAAAATAATTAAAGGATAAAAGTGAGACATGACTTAGAAGTGCTTCAGAAAATTTACAAAAGCAGCAAAGTAAAATTAAATCAAAATAAAAATACTTGGTGCAATTTTCGAACTTATTTTCGTTCTATTAATGGTTACAATGAAAAAACAGTTAAACGGCCAGTCTTGAACAAGAAAGTAGAGAAAAAAACAGTATTTTTGCACTCTTTGGTTAAAATATTCTGAAAACCGGATGGAGCAATTTTGAAGTCGAAATCAGATTCGGAGCATCCGTTTTCAGGAAAACATTTCCTTTTTTTTTGTTTGGAACAAATGTTTCCATGGATAAGCCCCGGTCCTCACTAGTCAACTGATAAGTTCCAGTGAGATAGCCGGGACATAGGTCCTATTATTACGTGTTGCTAAAAGAACCAGTTATGTTGTGCTTGTGCATCTAGCGACTGCAATGGAAGAAACTCGTGCAAGCAGTAACTTCCATTATAACTAAATGTGCGTCATAAACCTTTTGTTATAAGACAGCTCGGGCGATTTATTCTCAATCAGGATAGCCCTTTTCATTCATATCGGCAAATTAGATGTTTTCCAATCAGGAAATCCATGCCATTATTAAATAATGACGACGCATACACAATTAATATTAGCAATGCAAGGTCATTTCGCACATGTTATGTTGTTAAAAGAAAACTTGTTTCATCAGCTACTATACAAAATTGGGGCAAAAGTAGTTATTTTGAGCAAGCTCAGTGAACAAAGACATATTCATTATTAAGTATCTAAATAACTTTTTAATGCAACAAAAAAATTGTAACAAGTTTAACGTTAAGACGGTGTTACGAGTTCTTTCAAGGTTTTTTGTTTTCATATTGAAAAGAGGGGCTCGATCGCGCTCAAGTTTTGGTTTAGAAGTGGGATTATAAAAGTGAGTAATGCACAACCAAAGATGTTGAAATTAGCTCCACTATGTATGTATGTTATATGTAGGTATTTACATCAGACATAGCTAATGGCCTGTTTTTCTAAGTACCTACTATTTTTTTTGTTTGTATTCAGTGAAAGCATTTGACTGGATATGCCAATCCACCAATTGCCAGCACATCAAATTGTATTAATTTTGTTAGTTAAATGCAACTCTTATGAACGAAGTTAGTGATTTTTTTTAAAGAAGAATCATTAGTTAGGATTGTTTAATCTCACCCTCTCCTTGGGTTCCTTGGCAGCTTTTAATTTCCTGACCACTTCTCCTTGACACCTTATTGATTCCAAGAGTTGTTCGCGATTTTCACTCATTCTATTTTAGTTTTACAGCGATTATACACAGTTTTGTCTTTTGGATAGTTTTTAATTCATGGATAAATTTATTTACATATACAATATTTACACATATCACTTCACAAATTAAAATTTATATATTATTTTATATTTTATGAAATGAAACGCGGAGCGGACGTTTTTTCTTCACACGAGGTTCACTACAAAAGCGAAATGCAGAAATTGTTGAAACGTCAAATCCCAACCACATTTGACATTAACTTTTGCAGGGATGATGGTGAGGTTAGATTGGAAATAAAAATTCCTCTGTACTTTAAACCAAAGAAACTGAATATGAAGAAATGAATCCTTCGTACGTTTCACCCTCCAAAACCCATTTGTTTACATTGTTGTATTTGTAATTTAATTTTGTGTCGATGAATAGATGTGAAATCCAACAACAATATAGCAGGGTGGTGTGAAGATAAGTACTGTGAATGTGTAAGTTGTGAAGATAAATACTGTGAATGTATGAGTTTTATACCGCCATTTTTACACATACCTTCTCATTTCTTATCTGATAGAGCTTGTAGGCAAACTCAAATGACAGCCGAGGATTCATTTCTTCATATTCAGTTTCTTTGCTTTAAACGATGCATTTTTATCAAAGAATCTGAATATGAAGAAATGAATCCTCGGCTGTCATTTGAGTTTGCCTACAAGCTCTATCAGATAAGAAATGAGAAGGTATGTGTAAAAATGGCGGTATAAAACTCATACATTCACAGTATTTATCTTCACAACTTACACATTCACAGTACTTATCTTCACACCACCCTGCAAAATTAAATTACAACAATGTAAACAAATGGGTTTTGGAGGGTGAAACGTACGAAGGATTCATTTATTCATATTCAGTTTATTTGATTTTTATTTGCGATTTTCTGTGAACTCAAGTGAGGTAAAGAGTGCAGACAGATGAAACCTCTTACCTAGCACAAAGTTTATTATATTCAAAAATTACAACGTTTAAAAGCGTCTTCACACTCAGAAGGAAACCAAAAAAGAAGCAAAGAAAAAAAAATCGCTGAAAAAGCAGTCTTTCGGGGCAAATGAAATAATTTCATTGAAAATTTCCAAATTCGATTCGAAATCACAACATTTACAAATGAAACTGTCGACTGTATTATTAATGAGAGTTTCGCGCCGGTTTAAGTGAGCCTTTAAAGCAAAGAAACTGAATATGAAGAAATGAATCCTTCGTACGTTTCACCCTCCAAAACCCATTTGTTTACATTGTTGTATTTGTAATTTAATTTTGTGTCGATGAATAGATGTGAAATCCAACAACAATATAGCAGAGTGGTGTGAAGATAAGTACTGTGAATGTGTAAGTTGTGAAGATAAATACTGTGAATGTATGAGTTTTATACCGCCATTTTTACACATACCTTCTCATTTCTTATCTGATAGAGCTTGTAGGCAAACTCGAATGACAGCCGAGGATTCATTTCTTCATATTCAGTTTCTTTGCTTTAAAGTAAACGGACGAAGGTATTTCAATTTTTTTCTGCACAGATGAGAACAGCAGCGTCAACTGTGCTTCCTCTTTGTGTTAAATGACTAGGTAAAGTGATCATTCGTTACACATTACGTGAGACAGTCCCACATTTATTTATGTACGCATGAAGTCTCCAACATCGAAAATTGTCCCAAAACTGTTCCACAAAATTATAAAATATGCCACACTGTCCTATAAAATCGAACTTTAACTTGTTCGATTATTTTGCAAACATTTTATTTTAATGCGCATTTTAAAAATCATGGGCCCGATCGCGGCATACGAAAACGATCGAACTTTATCGTTTTGACAATCAGCCTCATCACGAATTCCATCGTAAATGAAAATCAGTTTTAGCATGTATTTAAAAAAAAAATTGTGTAATAATTAATTCACAATAAATTTATTTTCATGATAATAAAGATGATACTCTCACAAAAAAAAAAAAAAATAATTTATTATGGCCTCTTCCCGAAAAGTAGTAGCCGTGGCGTGATGGTTAGTGCGATGGACTGTCATGCCGGAGGTCTAAGGTTCGATCCCCAGCAGACACGCACACAGGAATGGTTGAGAGTTGTAAGTCACTAGGCCCTAGTTCTTCATGAGCTGTTGTGCCATCAAATTTATTTATTTATTTTTACTCTTCCCGAAAACCAAAAAACTTCAGTCCGTCTAACAAGTAGGCTCTTAATTTAAAAGCTCGTTTAGTAGCTACAGTTTTTATTATATTAGTTAATTATTATATAGGTTTTTTTTTTTTTTCAATTTTACACTCGGGCGTATACGTACTTTTTTAATGTTTGAAATTATTAACCCATATGTTATATGAAATTGGTGATTTCGTCTTATCCACCTTTTCTCTCCCCATTTCTAAAATCTACATACTTGCACCACCGACAAGCAATAGTTTAAGGCTTAGGACTTAGCCTAACGGCGCTGTTGACGTTGTTATTGCTGTTCTTATCTGTGTTGAATAATTGAAATACGTTAGTTGTAAATTAAAGGCGGCCGCTGTTGCCGTTTCTGTTTCTCGCTTTAGGTCTGAACTTTAGCCATCCCAAAGTTTTACAGTAACATATGGGTATTTCAAAGCATTAATATTTTGGGTTCCATTACTTTTCGTACTGAAAAAAAATTATATTTTTTGTATTAGCAGAATTAATTTTAACAAACTTGTTTTAACGGGCGCAACTTTCAGAAAAAAAGTTTAAAAAAATATCATACCCGTTATCCGGATTAAACACCTAAAATGTCATTCCCCTGACGTGTTTCCAACTCCAATTAGATTCAATGACTTTTAGAAAGGAAATTGAAAACGGTACAAACAATCTAATAATGCAGTATTTTAAACACGACGTAAGAATAGGTAATTTATTTTTTAGTTGCTACACTTTGCTAAATAAGAGCTTTTTGGTGGGTGAACCCAGTTCAATGGTCATTTCAAACCCAGCAATGGAATTTAAAAAAAAAAACATGTAGGTGCAAAAGAGAAAACTGTTTTTTTTTTTTTTAAAGGGATGCTCTTTATGAAAATTGATATAAAAGTTTGAAAACTACTCAGTATTGCTTTATATTTTAAGTCTAAATTTCGATTTAGTGTCAAACGTCCAACGAATATGTCATTCCCCGCTTTCTGGAATAGGCCTACAGTGTTTTTTTATTAAATAGTGTGGTTTAAAAATTAAAAAAGTGTTTTTGAAAGTGCCTACATATCCATTTATATATTATTTTGAATTTTCTAATAACTTCGATTTATGACATTTTTAAGATTTTCGGATGGGAACATTCTCCGCTCAATTGTAAAAAAAAACTCATGTGTTATAATTCTCGTACTGAGCTTCTGAAAAATCACTTTCAACTTTTGCTTGAAATTTTTAATTTTTGAAGCATAAAACTTATAGAAATAAAAGAAAAATAATAACAAGTTCAATTTATTTTAGTTTTTATTAATATTCCGCCTTAATTTTGTATTTATTTACCACTTTTGCACTTGCGCACCACAAAAAGAATTCAATTGGGTTGTTAAAATAACAGCTGTGCTGAGAAATTAATCCAAAAAATTTTCGTCTCGCATATCTCCGCAAAATATCTCAGCGCTCAGGTGAGATTTTTTGTCCCACTTCGTGCACTGGCCTATTGAGCGTGGTCACCGGGAAACTGCCTGAGAGATGTTATGATGCGCGCTTTTGGCTATGCACTTGGGAGCAAACCGTGCTCACTGTGTCAGGGGCCGATAACTCACCTAGAGGACTATTGTTGCAGAACTCGTACAACTCTAGTGCAACCGTGATGTAATGTTCAAATCAATTTTTTTTTAAGTTTTGTAAAACTTTTTTATTTTTTATTTTATAGTTAAAAATATAACTTTATAGTAAATGATTATATTCATACAGTTAATTTGATTAATAATATAAAATGTATTTCTAAAAGATTCGTCGGCCAGTACAATTAACAAAAACAATTTCTTATTTTTGTTTAAACAATTCACTATTATTTTTTTCAGAAGAAACAATTATATTTAACTTAAAAAATACATAAATTTGTGTATGCAGAAGGTAAACTTCGTGTACCTAGCTATAGCATTTAAATTTTGCAAGAGATAAAACAAAATAAAAAAAAATATATATATTTTCATTATTCAATAAATATTATAGATATAGAAAAAAAAAAGTATTTAAAATAACATAGTTTTAGTTATTTATATATAAATATATCACTTTGAACATAATGTATGGTCATTTAGTTTTTTAGCTCAAATCAATGCACCTTTTTTCTCTTCATGCTCGCTTTACGTTTTTTATCTTCGGCTTCTTGTCGCATATCTTCCAAGTCTTCCATTAAACCTTGATATTTTAACAAAACAAAAAATGTAAAAAGTTCCGTGTCTAAGGTTTCTAACGGCCATATTATTCACTCAATACATCTAGATTAAAACTTTAATCTGGATGTAAATCATACAAATTCAATGTAAATTCATCTAGATTTAAATTTAAATCTGGATGTGTCGAGTGAATAATATGGCAGTAAGTGATGAATGAAACTTACCAATTTTTTTACTGACATACTCTTCTCGCATTTGTTGGGCAAAAGAAGACTCCATTCCAGCGTCGTCTTCATCATCTCGGTACCTTAAAATTATTGTCAATTGATTAAATAACAGTTTTTCTACTAAAGTAAGTTAAAAATAAATTAAAACTCCATTACAATTGTTTGGTTTTAAATCTCTTTAAAAACGGAGCTATAAGCCACATCTTTTATTACAATATTCTCATTGGCTTATGTAGGTAGGAAATTAAATTTTTTTTGGAAAATTCCACTTTAGCGGGAATTATTAGAAAAAATTAATAATTATTAAATTGAAGAGTTAGTATCCGAGGTTGGCTCAGTAAGATCCCGTGTTTATAAACTGCTGATATTATCTTCAGTTAGCTTTCGACTAAGTTTCACCTTCGAAAGTGAAACATAGCATTCCGCAATCGAGCAGATCATATGAATTTCTTTTAGGTACTCGTTTCGAAAGAAGTATTATGGCCGATTGCAACAATATTTAACAGGGCTTTTAAATCTTTAAATGGCGTTTGTTCCATACAAAATAAGTCATTTAGAAATTTAAAACCCCTGTTAAATATTGATGCAATCGGCCATATAGCCTTTTTCTTACAGTTATATTGTTACCACATTCAAAGGTTGATTGTACAGACATTTTTTGTATTAAGACTCTCCCAAACAAACGCGAATAGGTGCGACGAACGACAACCACGTGTTGTAATTTTCGTTAGTCGCGCCTAATATTTGCTTTGGTTTGTGAGAGCCTTTAAACGTTTTGTTTTCACAAAAATACACAAATTAATGGCTTTGATTAGGATTGTGAAATTTGTTGTTTCTGGGTGTCGAAATCCTGCAAACAAAATTGTCTTACACAATATTCTTGCTCTTCCCTTGACATATCGTCGCCTGAGAATTGTTTTGTCCTATACGCCATTGGTACTATTTCGAGAAAAACGAAGTTAAAGGTTTGCGTACGTGGTATTCCAAAACCGTGTGATAGAATTTTTTTTTTTATTTTTTTACCCAAACTTCTACTTAGAATGAGTTTTCCTACCAAATTTCAAAATGTTTTGCTTTTTCAAGAAGTTACGCTAATTTACGTAAAAGTCAATTTTTTTCACGTGTGTCCCACCTCCTATAATTTGTTACTGAAAAATTTTCTCATACACGTGGGACCACAAAATTGTTTTTGTAATTGGTACGTGTTAAGAAATGATTTTGATCCTTATCCGTAGATAATAAAACGCAGGTGCTGTAATCTTGTTTTGCGATCAGTGTCCCACAAACATAGCTTTTCTTTACACATATATAGGTACATGGGACAAACTAATTCTCTCAAAAAAATTACGGAAAATTGTATGAAAAATGTGCACCAAACGCCTAACTCTACAAACCTTTGATTTTCCTGAATATGAGACAAAGTCGATGCTGAATATCTGAGGATTGGTAGTACATAGCGCAAATCGGATCATAGATTTAGAAAGAGCATACCAAATTACCATAGAATCCGTCCCTAACTCAAAAACCACAAAGGTAGCGTATGGGACAAAACTAACCTAAAAGGACTTTTTATGCTTCTTCGCTTACCCGGGAAAAATTAAATCAACTCATACATTAAAAATAATAAATAATGCTGTTATTAGTTTTTAATCGAACGTTATAAACCACTCGGTTGTAGGACTTTTAGTTTTTGAGAGAAATGAAAATTACGAAAACTCTACACTACAAAATGAAAATGAGAAAATTAAACTTAGTAGGGAGTTTTATTAACACTTATTTTATAGTGTATACTTTTTCGCTTGGTTTTCAAAATATTCAATAAAATATTAAAGCCCTTGGCTGGGAACTGTATGTTATACAGAAGGGGTCAACTCTACAATTTAAAACAATAACCCAAACTACAACATTCTTTGCATTTATTTTTCTTTCGTTTATTGGACTAATCTTAAACGTTAATAGTTAATTCTGAAAAGTTTAGGGTGAACAGTGTTTATTTTGATTCCCATTACCTATAATATTATGAATTTATATCAGAAATACAAAACTGTACTTATCAATCTTTATGACTCGAAATATTATTTTACAAATCTGGGCTAAGCTTGCACATAAAAGTAGTTCAATTATTGAGAAGTAGACTAATTATCGCAATTAAGCCCAAAATTACTCATTCAAGTATACTTTTATCGAAATTGTTTTTCACTAATAATTCAATCCATGAGATATATGTTGACATTAAGGTATACACACATATATGTGCTCATTTTACTTTCTACACGTCACAAATTAACAATTACCTACAGTCAATCTAGACAAAAAAGGGGGTACCATCACAATAATTCCTAACAGTCTGTTCCTCAAAGTCTGAAACACAGACACACATCTGATCTCGCCAATATACGAATATTGGGTAAACGAAAAAGAGAAAATAAACGCTGAACATCCGTTCATTAGAATAATTTACATACAAATAAATGTTTTGTATTTTAGCAATTATTGTTCATTATCTGTTCTGAGTTTTAATTAAATTTTTGAAAACAAAATTCAATCAAAAAATTTTTTTTTTGTGTACTGGCACTCTTTCGGTTTTGCCATTATAAACAGTTCAAAATTCAAAAAAATTGTGAAAATCTTGTATAAAGTTTTACTGGAAATTATACAATTTAAAAAATAATAATTTTATGTGGCTATAGATTAGTTTTCGATGATGCGATGCGAATTTCGTCCAAGAGGACGAAAAAAATCTTTCGAAGACATAGATATTGAGAATTTCACGAATTACAAAGAAGTATCACTATAAGTCAAAGGGAATGAAACAAAAAACTAAAAACAATAAATAGAACAAAGAGTGGAGACTTCTCCAAATAATCTGTTACATATCAATTTAATTTGTCGAATAGCGAAGATCATTGCAAAATAAAATGCAGCAGGACGAAATTTTTTTTATGATTTCGTTGTAAAAAAAATTGAATTGATGGATTCTCAAAAATATATTAAAATCAGCTTAAAACTTAATTTAGTTTTCAAGTAGGGACCTGATGCAGATTAGGCGGAGATGAAGGAAAATCAATAGAGGAAAAAAATGATGGAAATAATGGATAAGAACGGATAAAAGAACTAGAGGAAGTGAGAAAAGATAAGGCCAGAGAGGGGGGAAGAGAAGAGGGAGAGTAAAATCAGAGACAGATTCGCTTAGGGGAATCAATAAAAGTCAATACAATACAAGGAGGGACCTAATCTGGGCCCGTATTACGAATTACGAAACGAAAGGCAAAACAAACGATACCCAAAAACACGATTGTGATAACATACACCGATTATGATTTACGAAAATGGATGCATGCGTATATTGTCAGATAAAATCAAAAAATCAATTTTTTTTAAATAAATATGCGACAGATACATAATAAACCTCAGTCAAAAGTGCCAAAACTTTAAAATACGTCCGCCATAAGCAGTCGTAAAAGAAAACGAGTATCGTTTAAAAAAAAAACGACTATCGTAAACAGTAATCGCTATTTTATTATGTAAAAGTCTCGTGGGTACTAATACGTGTATTTAGTTATGTTTATGAAATAGGGCATTATGAAATTTCAAAACTGTATGGAGATTAAAATTAGATTAAAAAAAAAAAAAAAGAACAGTAAAAGATTATGTATTATGAATCAAATTGTCGTTTTACATTCCAGACATTCACCTCAATTTTGAACTCAACCTTAATCTAGCTCAAATTTTACATACATACATACATTATTTGTGAAAGGGTTTAATTACAAAATGCTGTTGAAGCAATTAAGTCAATGAACTTATTTTGCTGAGGCATTAAAAGTTGAGAATGATAAAAAATATATATTTCAGTCATATGGCCACTTTAGTTCTAATTTTTGAATATAGGTACCTACTTAATTAGCGTGAAGTTTCATAATTTCTTCCTGCCATCATTGCTAATAATAAATAAAATTTTTACCTTGACTTATCGTAGCCAAAAATTGCTTTGATGTGCTGCGAGTAGTCTTCCGCATCTGGTCCGTCATCAATAAAATCATCCAACTCAGAATCGTATTCATCCTCATCGTCGTCATCATATATTCTTCCTAAAATCCAACAAAAAACAGATATTCGTTTATGTTTTGAATATAGTAAAAAAAAAGACAACATAATACGTACTTTTCACTGCTTGTTGCGGTTTCCTTTCTGGCGGTTTACTGGACCGGCGAACATCTGGCGGTGGAAATTGTCGAGTCGCTTGAGCTGCCTGTTGAGGTCTCGCCTTAACGTCTTTTGGTGGAAACTCTCGAGTTGACCCACTATAAGCTCCTTTGCCTCCATTTTGAGTTAAGGCACTTTTTGAACCTGCAGAAGGAGCGGGCTTGGAAGAGCTCGATGACAACTTACCCGGAGGAAAGGGTTTCTGAAGTGATTTGTCTTTCGAAGCCGTTGCTGGTGCCCCTCCGTTGGTGGGTGGTCTTACACCAATGCTTGTGCTTTTCGATGCAGTTGGCGAGGAAGACGTCTTTGAAGAAGCATTATGAAAACTTTTTTGACTCGAGTTGAAACTTGTCGAAACAGGATTGAGAGGTTTTTTGAAAGTTGCAGATTTTGAGTCTGTAGATTTGCTGCTGCTGTTAGACGTTGATAATGAACTGGCAGATTGAGCTTTCAGAGCTGGTGATTGATTTAGTTTTGGTATGCGCCCATTGGGTTCCATTTTTTGTCTCTCGGGTGCTTTGGGAATCGCCGCACTCTGCTTTCCTTCTCCCTTTTCCCTTTCCTTCTTGCGACGTTCCCTTTCTTCACGTTCACGTTCACGTTCTTCCTGTTCCTTTTTTTCTTTCTTTGTCAGGAGTCGTTCGGGTTCCTTTTTCTTAGGTTCTGTTTCCAATACGACCGGCTCAAATTGTTTCTTCTCAGCCAGCTTGAGAAGCGCCTGAAAGTCCATAACCGGAGGCGCTGATTTCTTGTTTTTAGCCCTTCTTTGTTGTTCCTCCTCACGTTTCTTTTTCTCCTCCATTTCCCGCTCGACTTCGGGGTCATAGAGATCTTTCTTGCGGAGCGAACCAGAAGTTGGACCACTCGTCAAGGCAGATGCTAGCTTAGGAGCCGATGTTCTCACACGAGTGTGGGGCATATTTCTCTCCATAATCTCGCGTTCGATAGCTGCCTTCACGCGATCTTTTGTGCTGTTCAGGTCAGTTCTAGTTGCTGGCCGACTGGGAGCAAATACCTTGTCTTCCTTGACGTCCTTCACTTTTTCTATGTATTTTTGGTAGAAGGCGTTCGCCTCGTTTGATACGTAGCCATAGTCGTCTTGATCGGGTTGTTCTCCACCCTCCCGAGACACTGCTGTGTGCTCATTATCTACAGCATCATCCAACACCGATTTGTTGGCCGATTTGATGACCTTAAGCATTTTTTTAATTTTATTTTTTGACTTCTCATCGCGGAGAGCCAACAGTTGATCACGTTTTTCCTTTTCCAATCGCAGTCGTTCCCGTTCTTCTTGTTCTTTTTTGGCTAGAAATTTCTGGATATTGTGCGACAGTTTTTTATCTTTTGACTCCTTTTTTGGGGGGGCGAATTTGGTGCTGTAATATTTCCCCTAAAAATCAAGTAAAATTTGTTTTCATTTACAATGAATATTATAAAGAAGAACAAATTTAGATATTTTTATTTAATTAACATTAAGTGCATTATGAAGACAATATGGTTCATCTCAAATGCACTGAAATTGGAAATGGCAAAGGTGTAGTTTCTTCTCACACTATCTTCATCAGATGAAATTTTAAGACTTTTGGTGTTAATTTTATAACTCAGTTATCGTTTAATCGATTTATTTGTCAAAAATTAAAATAAAATGTGAAAATGGAAAATTGGTTTTACTTACATCTGCACCTTTGGTGCTTTCGCTATTTTTCTTAGCAACATGAAGCAACGCTCCGAAATCCATGATTGTAATAACTTAACGCTGTTATTTTTTTTATTGAAATAAAATGATTCTAATTTGGTTTTAATAGAAAAATAATTGAAATATGTTATGAGTTGCTTTTGCTAAGAAAACGACACACAACCATCTTGGAAAATGAAGAAATACTGCTCTGTCAATTATTTTTTTCAAAAAAAATAATGACAGTTCTGCTAGTGATACCAAAAAACATTTTCTTGTACTTGATGATTAATCCATTCAGCAACAAGCTGGGAACTTAGATCTGTTCGCTTACTTTTTTCAGCTATTATGCGATAAAAAGATTAGGTCGTGTGCAAATTGGGTTAATCGCGTTAAATTTTAAGGCTCCCGAAAAAACGCTATTATTCGCCGCGACAAAAGAAAACAACAATAACAACACGTGGTTGTCAAACAAAACAACACGTTGCTGTTATTGTTTTCTATTGTCGCGGCGATTAATCGCGTTGGTCTGGGAGAGCCTTAAATCGTTGGAAAATAACTCTGCACTACGGGCGCTCAACGGATTTTACGTCTCTGGACGAGAATTTCTAATTTTGACAGAAGCAGTATGTTTTAGGAGTGTATTTTAGTTTTAAACAAATTTGCTTTTTTTATAGCAAAATTCCACGAAATATCATTTCAAGCATTTTAGGAAAATGTATTTATCTAAAAAACATCACTTTACATTAATTTATGTAACATATGAGTCAAAATATACTTGTGAAAAGAAAACTTTGTGCGCTCCTTATTATTTGCGTTTTTACACGATATCACACAGTCCCGCATGTTGTTTTATGTTGTTTTTATTGAATATGATAATTAGGCCAGGCGCGCACATGCAACTAAACAGTTTGGTTTCGATTTTGAGCACAATGGGAATATATGGGAGTGCGCGCCAGTTTATGTGCGCGGACTCTCATATAATTCTATAGTACTCAAAATCGAAACCAAATTGTTTAGTTGCATGTGCGCGCCTGGCCTTATTCACCCTTGTTTCACGTTTTTTTAGTTTTAAGTCTTAACTACATAAGCCAAAAAAGTGAAAAAGTACAAAAGTGAAAATTTTCAAACTCATTTTGGGATAGTGTTGGTCACTGGAAAATGTATAAAAATGATGCAGAAAGCTTAGATTTTGGTTTAAAAAGAATTTTGTACATTTTTTTTCACAAAACATTTTCGCTAGCGGGGAAAAAATATTTTTACTTTTGTAATTTTGCAAAAAGTGGCTTATGTAGTTAAGGCTTACAGCCTTAAGTGAAAAAGTACAAAAGTGAAAATTTTCAAACTTATTTTGGGATAGTGTTTCTCACAGGAAAATTATAAAAATGATGCAGAAAGCTTAAATTTTGGTTTAAAAATAAAATGTATATATTATTTTATTATTATTTTTTTTTTTTTCAATTCTTGCGACCTCATCTCACGTACACTGTATATGTGATATACACCAGTTCCTTTACTTCTTTTTCAATGGCTGTGCTGGTCAACTTGATCAATTGAATGACCATTTTGACCACCCACAATTATCGAAAAATCGAATTGTAAATATATGGAGGACCGCAAAAGAGCACTGCCCCCAAAAAATCTATGCTTTTCAAAACATTATTGACCTATAACTTTTTTTGACCACTACCCCATCCCTAGAAATATTTTTTGTTATTTTTGAAAAAAAAAAACAAGTATTCTTTATTGTTCTCTCTTTTTTTTTGAGAAATTGCAAATTTAGCAAATTTGTGTGTTGTTGTTTCGTCAAATTTCTGAAATAAACAAAAGAGAAAAAAATAATCGATATTGCATAAACAAAAGACATTGGTGAAATTTCGAACAAAAATGCAAGATTTTTTACTGTTAAAACTGTGTCAAAGTGTCGAAGACCTTTCTCTTTATCACGCACATAAAATCTACCCGTCTCACTGGATGCGCCATTCATTAAAATTTATGTCGAATTCCTTTTAATAAAAAAATCGATTTGTTTAGAAGAAAAAATCGATTTTTCTGGACAAATTCCTTGTATTGAAAGAAATAATGGAGTCTGTTTAGAAAAAAAAATCGATTATTTTTGGTAAAAGGAATTCGACATTAAAGTAAATAGTCCCCTTTCACATGAAGATACTAGTTGCTGGAGATTTTTTGACTTTTTCTTTAAATTTCCCGAAGAGATTTGCTTATTTTCCTTTTAAACTACCTTTGTTAAACGCACACAAACGTAGTGTGAAGAGGAACGTGAAAAAAATCTCCTGATTTTGTTGACCGGGAAGATTTTGTTTGCGCATAGCCTTAAGAGCTCGATATTGAGTTGGTGTTGAGATGACATATAATGTTATTCAAATTAACTCCTCAACCATTTTTTAGCACTAATTTTGACTCGACTCCGCACCTCAAGCGGAGAGTTGAGTCATGGGTGAGTCAGTTCCAGCTCATTTCAATTCGATACAGGTATACAAAGAGTGAAGCGAGTTTCAAGCTCGGTTTACCTCATGAAAACGTAGTAATTTTTGGAAAAAGATTTTGTTGTAATGCATTCACAAATCACCAAAAAACAAAAAATGAGATAGGCCGCGTTCAAGATTGGCCGCGTTCGGGGGGCAAGCCAAACCTATCCGGATAGGTTTGTGTTGTTGTAATCCCTTGTTGAAAAACTTCTGATGTCAGCTGATGCAACAACAACTCAAGGTATCTGAAAATTTTTGGGATAGGTGGATAGCCTATCTCACTACCACCCGAACGCAAGCATTGTGGCGACAAGATTTTTTTGACATTCCAGTTTTGCTTATTTCACTTTTGTTGAAGTCGATTTTTTTTAATGCGTCTTTCTCTTCCCGTGTTCCTGCTATTACTTTTCGACTAATATTATAAAAAGGAAAATCAATTAAAAGTTCAATAAAGTTAATGATTAAATATGTCTCATCATGGATATGCAAACTTAAATATGTTTGAGTTAAACGATGATGATAGAGTCGACTTCAATGACGATTCCAGAAACACCAATTTTGACCAGAACATGTACGATAGCGAAGAAGGTACTTATCAAAATCTTATTCTGAAAACCAAGAAATTATTTAAAACAATAAAATTCTTATTTCTAGACACAGAAGAAGCTAGTGAAACTGAATTCAGAAATCATCATCGCGGCAATGATGAACCAATGGAAATTAAAGAACAGTAAGTTAACTTTTTGTGTTCATTATGAAAGGTTCAGAAACATATAAATTAACTGTACCTCGTTATGACTAAACTGAGGTCATATTCATAATAAAAAGTGACAAATTATATTCATTCAAGATAATAACATTATTTACCTTCCAGAATGTATCTGGACAAGCTAGCAAGTCTCCATAAGCTATTGGGCGAGCTAAAGGCCCTCTGTCATCCCGAATACATGAAGAAAGTGAAAAAACTTGAGAGTATGTACAAAGAACGTTTACGATTGAATGAAACCTACCGCGATTACCTTAGAGAATGTGTTGAGAGAGACTACATTCTGGAAAAGAAAGCCGCTCTAAAGGAATACGAAGAGAAGAAGGTAACCTTATGAAGTCCGTCGTTACTATTTATTATTTCTGTTGTCTTCAAAGATATAGATTGTCGGTACCTACTTCTGGGTAATTAGTCAGTATGTGCTATTGTGAACTCCCAAAATAGTTTCGCTTCACATTCACAGAAGCGACTAATTTATAGAAAAAGATACACATTATTTAAGATTTAACCTGACAGACAAAAACTCTCACATTTATATTTTTTTAATTTTGAAAAGTAATTTCTGTGACCTTTAGAAAATTTTTTGGTACCTACCTACACTATAATTTACAACAGCATTGTCATTTGTATTATGCATGTACATGATGTATATTTTGTTTGACAAAAATAGTTATTCACTAAATTTTTTGGTAAATTTGTTATAGCCTCTCTTGTTTAATATACATAGTAAAAGTTTTTATTAATATTATTATTTAAAGCTTTGTTCGGCAATAGTTTTTTTTTCAAATAGGTACATATAAAATTACTTTTCACAATATAAACTTATGCAATTTCTTATTAAACTTAGAATCAAACAATTATTATTTGTCCTCCCCGATTATTATCTTTATAACTCTATTTTTGGCATTATTATACCAGTTATGGTACATTGGAAATTCTTTCTTTTTTCTCCGAGAAAAACCAGATGCTTGTGACATCACACAGCAAATGAGCATATTTATTGGCTTTTAAGACCAATTATTTACTTATACAAATTAGATCAGTTCATGTGTATTATTTTGCTTTAATCTGTTATTGTTTATCCTTCGAACCCTATCGCCTTAATTTTAACTTACTTTAACTTAGAGAGTTACATCTTGTAAGTCTTTAAGATGAATGTTTTCACGCACCTATAAAACAATCTGCATACAGTATTTAAAATTTATTTGAACAAACAAACTTTATTAATAGATTTTGTAAAATAAAATAAAGAGAAACATGTAATGCAAGTTACCTAAAAAAATATCCCAAAACATCTCTGAACATTGATAGAATTATTTTATTCATCCTTTATTTTGTATTCACTCGCGACATAACAAAAACAAAAAATAACACTACTGGACTGCAGTAGGGAACTAGAAAATCCCACGAGAAATTAAAACCAGTATTGAATTAAATGTTCTTACAGGCTGACCTCAAAGACAATATCCTTACCGACTTTGAAGATAAAAAGAAATTAATTGAAAATGAACGCCACAGTCTTGAACTAACAAGTGATTCGATGGAGGTAAGCTATAAAATATTTAAAAGTAAATTGTTTTTCAAAATATTAAACTCAAAAAAATAGATCAAACCAACAGTAACCAGAAAACTTAGGCGAAGACCTAATGAGCCCATGCCAGTTGTTGAAAAGAGACGCAAACCCGCAACTGGACAGCTTCTTGTCTATCTGCTTGAAGATAAAGATATTGATAATGATCTTAAGACCATCAGTCGGGGAAAACCCATGACTCCAAGTATGAATTAACTAATGTTAGCTTCTTGAAATTTTTCTTTTTAAAACACAATTACTTTTTTTAGCATTATCTCAAAATGGAGTCGGAAGTCTTATGAACAACGCGGCTGGACTTCTGATGTCAGAATCTAATAATTCTTTTGTCGAGACGAGAATAGAGGATGGAAAATTATTATATGAACGTAGATGGTTCCACCGCGGACAGCCAGTCTATGTAGAAGGCAAAGAGCTGCCTAAATTTGCTGCTACAATATCAGCCATTGGCAATGAAATAGTAAGTTATACTTTACTTTTTGTCCCTGCTAAGAAAAATGGTTTCTACTGTTTTAAATTTGATTTGCAGGTTTGGGTAAAGAAAGTAACTGACAACACGCGCTCCAAGATTAGTATGTCGCATTTGGCGAAGGGAAAAGTATCAATTAAGCGTAGAGCTAATTGAATTTATGTTGTTTATTCATATTTGGTGTACAATTAATATTGCTTAATTTGTTTAGGATTAAATAGCTGATAATTATAGTTTATTGAAGTTTTTGAAATTCGCCAAAGGCCAAAAAATGTATCTAAGCCAATAGATATCGATTAGATATTTTGGCTACAATATTGTCAAGGAAAAAAAAATCAAAATAAAATATTCACTCGTCTTCAAATGTCCTGAGAAAAAAAAAATCAAAAGTACGGGAATACTGACAACAAAATAAAGATTTTCCCAAAACATGAAACAAGTAAATAAAATGAGTGAAAAGTATGAGATAAGACTGACTCAGGCTGTGAGCTGCGTGCCCACCTGACAATTACTAATTCTCCAGAAACTGTTGTCTTTAGTTGCTCGCAGTTCCAATATAAAACCATGTACTCAAGTAGGAACCAAGTTCAAATAATACTACTTTACGGTCGATTCCTAGCAGACCACTTTTATTATATACATCTGTATGTACCTCGATTAATTTTTAGCGTCGAAGATTGCAGTCGTGATTTTTTTTTGCAAAGCCCAAAAGTGCGAAACCAAAGGATTCTTAACGCTAGAAGGGTAGTTTTTGCTTTGAACTATTTAAAGACCCAACCTCCAACGCTCCAGTGTTTTGATACATCTTGTTTCAAGCACTTGACACTGACCTCGTTCAGGATTGTATCCAAAGCGATCTGGATAGCTTTGTGTTGTTGTAATCCCTTATGAAAAAACAGCTGATGCAACAACAACTAAACGTATCTGAAAATTTTTGGATAGTTTGACAACGCCTTGGATAGGTTCTTGAACGCGAGGATGACTCTTACTAGCAGTCCTATTCTGCCAAACATTCATGTGAAAGCTTGTATTCTGCTATCCGTCGGAAGGAAATAATTACTCCAAATTCTGTATAAATTTCAATAAAAACCAGGATTTAAACAATTGAATTCTTTTAAGAATTTCAAAACTAAATATCAGTTAAGATTTGCACTCACAAAGATTGAAAATTTAAAGAAATAATTTAAGGCAAATTAAATGAAACTTTCACGTGAATCGAAAGTTTCGATCAGACCGAATAGCAAAATAGGGCTGTAGGTCTCCGAGAGTATCTCGGAAAATTCGGAAGATGTTATATTTCGGCAAGCTAACATCACTAGGCCTTGGTTCCCCACGGGGTGTGGCACCCTCAAATTTATTTTATTTTTAACTTGACTTTTATATTTCAATGCTCTAGTATGAAAAAAGCAGGCCTTTATCTAGGACAAAGTTTATACGACTCCCAAATCGTGGTTCTAAGTTTAAAGAAAAGCTTATTTTTAATTTCAATATACAACACAATAAAATTAAAGCTCAAAATACATAAGCATTATGTTAGAATTAAATTGCATTATTAAATTTATAACATAGCGGTTAAACAACATAATTAACTAATTATAAATACATATACTAAAAATTAAAATTTTCCCCGAGGACTGTCAAGTTAATATTATAGGCAATACAATAATGTAGATAACTTCTACTTTTCAACTTGCTGCTTTGAGAGATTCATTAGCTCATCGCATATTTTATCATTTATTTCATCAACACCAGGGAGTTCGGACATAACCCAAGTGTCGTCTGTGCTGGCTAGCAACTCATTGCAAATAGGACACGTCTTGTTGTTTACGTTCCTTAAAATAATGAAATATTTACATCAACAACAATCATTTTTCAGTATAAAGTGTTTCTCTTACCACTGCTCTATGCATGGAGCACAAAAGCTATGCGTACACGGAAGTATTACTTCGGTCCTGCGATCCAGACAAATAGAACACTCATCAAATTGATCTGGGGTAGAACACAATGAGGAGGTGGGACTGAATTGACCTGAATTCATCATTGTGTGTACTTGGTCCATTAATATGGATGCAGTAATTGGAGCATCAGACGGAGAATCTGAAGAACCGGAACCTCTTCGCTCCTGACAGCAAAACAAGATTATAGATTTGTTTTAAAATATAAAATAACAAAAACAATTACAGCCGTATACATATGTATTTATAAAGATTTTCTATCTTTGGACAGCCGTCCCAGTTATAATTAAACAACTTTAATTGTTGTCTTAGATTCATCTTACAAGTCAACTTGACTAATGTGACATTTTGTTTAATCAAAAATTTAGCATATTTTTTTCAACATTTTGCAATTATTTACAGCTATTTATCGACACGCACCGACATTACAAAAACAACAATGTAAGCAAATGGGTTTTTGGAGGGTGAAACGTACGAAGGATTCATATCTTTATACTCAGTATCTTTGATTTTGGGTTTATTGAGACTTGTCACTTTAGTCAAAATATGTTAATAAAGCACTGTAGGTTTTATATTCATTAGCAATAATAACTCACGTTTTGCTTTTCACTGGAAACTAGACTTTGGAGATGCGATTGGAAGGTCTTGAAAACACACAGGAATTGCTTCAGATTAAGGAGCTTGTACTGATCGATCTCTCGAGTGACTGGATCGACTTTAACACAAGCAATCTTCACAGTTGCTTTCCATAAAAGAGAAGTGTCCGTGCCTTTCTTGATAAGGAATACTAACTGTTTCCCTGACGGGTCCAAGCAGTTGCGAGATCTGAAAATGTACTTGCATTGTTGATTTTTAACACCATAAGCCGGTGCACTTTGCTTACAACGCATTAAGACCTTCAAGACATTGCTTGAAGTCGTCATAGGTAAGTAAACCTATTTCGGAAAAAACTTTTGCATGTTTGACCACTTGCATTTGTAGAGTGTCCACAGTATCTGGGATGACATTGTCTGAAATGCTCTGGCTTTGACCCATTTTGTATGGATTGGTTTTATTTTGTATTTATTAAACGAACATGTTGTTTGAAAAACCAATTACAATGAAAAACTAGTTTTCATTTTTTCAATTTCTTTTGTATATATCACTGCCCTTCCTTTTTATTTCGTTGGACTTGAAATTTGACGTTTTCTTTTAAAATGAGGTCTGTTCCTACTTTGAAACTCTGTGATTTTTCTGTACATTTTCAAGCCATTTAATTTTTTTTATATGAACTTTGACAGAACGTGAATTCAGACAAATGCACAGAAGAACAGCATCAAAGAAACTGAATATGAAGAAATGAATCCTTCGTACGTTTCACCCTCCAAAACCCATTTGTCTACATTGTTGTATTTGTAATTTAATTTTGTGTCGATGAATAGATGTGAAATCCAACAACAATATAGCAGGGTGGTGTGAAGATAAGTACTGTGAATGTGTAAGTTGTGAAGATAAATACTGTGAATGTATGAGTTTTATACCGCCATTTTTACACATACCTTCTCATTTCTTATCTGATAGAGCTTGTAGGCAAACTCAAATGACAGCCGAGGATTCATTTCTTCATATTCAGTTTCTTTGAACAGCATAGGCAACTACGTTTATATTCAGGATCGAGTGCTCGAGTTGGATTAGGGTTGGATTTTTGACCCAGGTTTTTCGTTCATAAGCTTTGTCCCCTTTCACACAGGGCAACTGAGTTGCCGGCAACAAATAGTTCATAGGCGAAAAGGGCAGGAAGAAAGAGGGGGAAATGAAATCTCCCCGGTCAACAAATTCAGGAAACTTTTTTGACGTTTCTCTTCACACTACGTTTGTGTGCGTTCAACCAAGGTAGTTTAAAAGGAAAATACAGCAAGTCTCCTCCAACTTTGTATCTGCGTGTGAAAGGTACAGGAGATTGTTAAGGAGATTTTAAGAAAACGTCAAAAAAATCACCAGCAACTAGTATCTTCGTGTGAAAGGGGACTTTGATAGCTCGATATTGAGTTGAATTGAAATGTTGTTGAGGTGACATATGGTGTTTCTCAAGTTAACTCCTCAACGCTCAACCCAGGTTTTTTAGCACAAATTTCGACTCGACTCCGCTCGTGAAGTGGAATCGAGTCGGTTCAAGCTCATTTCAACTCGATGCAGTTATACAAAGGGTGTGAGCTTCCAACTCGCTTAACATGGTGGCTCCACGAGAAAGGCCACGTTTATCACCACGTTTTTGACAGATCTAAAAATTCAGTTCTGAAAAACGTAACACTGAACGCACAAAAAAGTCTGAAATTATTTATTCTGTTTTTATTATTTTTTACACTTTAAAATCAAAATCCGAAAAGCGATACGAGACTAAGACGATAGGATCAAGAACTGTTTTTTTGTTGCTTTTAGCTGTCATCTGAATTTTCAGATAGAATTTTTCATCTGAAAATTCAGAAAAAAACGTAACTAAATGTCAATCGACGTCAACTGAATTTTTATGACTGCTGGCCAATCAGAAGCTCTAAAAATGACAGTTTAGAACTGTCAAATGTGCTGTTGAACGCGGCCAAAGATTTCATAGAATAATGTATTGCATGCTGGGAAAATTGCTCGTGGAGGCTACTCATAGTATTCTATAAAAAATTTCTCGCCACATATTGCTTTGCTCATAGAAAACTAGGAATAGTATTCTATGAAGAAGCAATTTTCCCTTTGACGTCTGTGGGTTTGTTTCAATTTTTTTTTTTTGTTTTGTGTTTTTTCGAATGTAAGTCCCCTTTCACACGTAGATACTAGTTGCTGGTGATTTTTTTGACGTTTTCTTTAAATCTCCTTAACAATCTCTTGTACAAAGTCCCCTTTCACACGAAGTTACTAGTTGCTGGTGATTTTTTTGACGTTTTCTTTAAATCTCCTTAACAGTCTCCTATACCTTTCACACGCAGATACAAAGTTGGAGGAGACTTGCTGTATTTTCCTTTTAAACTACCTTGGTTGAACGCACACAAACGTAGTGTGAAGAGAAACGTCAAAAAAGTTTCCTGAATTTGTTGACCGGGGAGATTTCATTTCCCCCTCTTTCTTCCTGCCCTTCTCGCCTATGAACTATTTGTTGCCGGCAACTCAGTTGCCCTGTGTGAAAGGGGACTTTTAAACTACCTTTGTTGAACGCACACAAACGTAGTGTGAAGAGAAACGTCAAAAAAATCTCCTGAATTTGTTGACCGGGGAGATTTCATTTCCCCCTCTTTCTTCCTGCCCTTCTCGGCAATGAACTAATTGTTGCCAGCAACTCAGTTGCCCTGTGTGAAAGGGGACTTTTAAACTACCTTTGTTGAACGCACACAAACGTAGTGTGAAGAGAAACGTCAAAAAAATCTCCTGAATTTGTTGACCGGGGAGATTTCATTTCCCCCTCTTTCTTCCTGCCCTTCTCGCCTATGAACTATTGTTGCCGGCAACTCAGTTGCCCTGTGTGAAAGGGGACTAATTTATTGCTTCTGCTCTTTCAAAGTGACGGAGGACTGAGTGCTCTGAAATATAAACTGACCAATTGTGTTTATTTCTGAGAATTGGGAACTTCCACCAAACGTCAAAAATTCTAGATGGGGGGAAAACAAACACACTATTAAAGGCGCGAACAGTATCGGTGTGCATTTCTATTTATTTGTATTGTTGTTTTCCCCCCATCTAGAGCTGCTTTTCAATGAAAGAACTGTCAAAATTAGAAAGAGAAAAGACAGAGTCAGATTCTGGAAAAGCCCAATACGGATTCCTCTGAGAGCTCTGAAATATAAACTGGCCTGCATATTGCCTGTACCTGTACCAGTAAATAAAATAGTAGAAAAGTATTGAAAATTTCTCATTAATTTGTTTTCCACGGAAAAGTTCTACAAATTAATCAACCTCACCTATGAATAAAACATTTTAATATCTCAACAACAAACATACGAATGGGTAGCATAGCCAAAGCATACATATCGGGTTTTCTCTGCCGACTTTGCTCTGAAATTCACAAAATTGTTGTCCATGTTTACAGCAACAGCGTCAAGAAATTCCTGATTGATGAAAAAATAAATGGATATTTACCAATCACGGTAAGAATTTGAATCAAACATAATATCTACTGTGAGCGTTTTATTAACATCAATTTTATAGATCTCACCAACAGACCCTCTACCTAAAACTATATGCAGATCTTGTTTACGAAAAGTTGAAGAACATTATGATCTATTGTTGCGATTGTCTAGCATACGCAAGACCATCAAACAAAACAACAAAGCAACAAACACTGAACGTAACACAGTATCAAAAAGTGAATAAATTACCTAATTATGTTGTAATTTAAACTCGATTTACGTATTTTGTTTTATTTAATAAATATTTATTTTAAGAACTTTTATTTCATTCGAGTCTTTTAATATTTACTTGTGGAGTGGATGAGAGATAATCCATTTAAACAACGTCTCTGGCCAGCAGAAGTATTTGTTCTACCTATTGTAATTGCCATCCCAATTTGCTCAGGAGCAAGTGCTCAATGAGCATGAATTCCAACGTAACATGGGTCCTACTGACTTTAGAAACTAGATTAGTTTGTTTGTTTCAAGATATAACAACTGCCATCTCCGTCGCGGTCTCGTTTCTATTGTGGAAAGCTTTTAATAGTAAACAAATTGCTTGGAATAAATTTCTTTTTTTGCTGTTTCACCAGGCATAGACAATGTCATGTTTATAAAAATACCAGCATGAAAAAACCTCGAACCTTCTGTGCTGAAAGGAATTTCGTATCGTATGCATGTTTTATTCTTAAGTTTTTTCTCATTTTTTTAATTTCACATCACTTTTAGCCTGGTTTTTACCAAAGAGGAATTTTGCAAAGAAAATGCGGCTTTTAATGAGTGCAAAATTGTACATTCAAAAATACCTATGTACATACTATATCTGTTGTTGTAGGATTGTGGTTTACTTGATTTACTTCGAAGGAATCTTGCCGAAATTATAAAAAAGATGACTTCTTTAAATCCGCTACTTTAATAGGAATTTGATGACGAATGAGTTACCTTATTTTACCGAACCAAGAAGTAAACATAAGACTACACATATCAAAAAAGCAATGTATTTTAAAAATTGCAATTTATGCAAGGTCTTTGAAAAGTCAAATCTCAATACGTTTTCAGATAAATTAATCTGCCTAATTCTAAATGAAAATTCAAATACTGAAGAAAAGCTGTTTTGGGCATTCATAACTCGCATTCGAATGTAAAAATATTCTACCGGGGACTCGGAATGAGTATATTACTCCCACAAAAAAAAAAAAAAAAAACAATTCTCCCGGGGAATATTTAGAATAGGGTTGAATACGATCTGCTGCTTCAGAAACACACCCGAAAAAAATAAGATTATTTAATTTTAGTACAAACGTTTGTTTATTGATTTAACATAAAAACCTATTGTGGACGAGAACCACGACCGAATCCACCACGGAATTCAACATCTCCGGCTCCAGCTCCGACATCTCCCTTCTTGTCAGCACCGCCTGGGGCACGTCTGTAAGCAGAACGATCTTCACCAGTCTTTGTCGAATCACCACGGGGACCAGAAACAGTTGGTCGTGGACGAGCAGTCTCAGACCTAGCTGGGCGTTTCAAAGTAGCTGGGACAATCTCTGGGGGCAAGTGCAAGTATGTCCTGAGGTATTCAATACCTTCGTTGGTTAAATGCCAGTAGTAATGCCTCCATGCGAATTGCTCCTTTACCAAACCGCGGGAATGGAGTGATTGCATAGTCTTGATGACATGCAAGTTGGGAATAGTTTCCAATTCGGGATGTTTTGGGGCGTGGAAGTCTTTTTTGGCCACAATGACACCCTCTTTGAAGAGGTATTCATAGATAGCAACGCGATGAGCCTTTGGCATAAACATCTGAAAGTAAATATAAGGTTTTCCATTAATGTTGCACTTTTTATAGAAAAAAATTACACAAAACCAACTAAAGTGAACCGAATTAAAATACAAATAACACAAAAAAACACTGATACATTTTCACATTATTTCATGTTATTTGATCGATTCTATATTGCAATTTACAACTTCGGTCAAATTTAGCCATTTTATTAAAGGATTGATAAGATTTTTAAAGATTTTTACGAAAATTCACATACTTTAGCGTCTTTGTGAGAGCGGTCACCGGAAAGAAAGGAATTGTCAAAAAGAAAATGACATTTCGAAAAGATGTAGTTTTATTTTCGAGATATAGGAGTCGAATAGACGTTAGAGAGATACTGACATGAGAACCTTATGGACCGTACACATGAACGATTTAATTTAAGGGCATGTCTGATGGAGTTTGTTAAAGGCTTTCCCAAACCAACGCGATTAATCGCTGCGACAAAGGGAAACAACAATAACAACACGTGGTTGTCAAACAAAATAACACGTTGTTGTTATTGTTTTCTATTGTCGCGGCGATTAATCGCGTTGGTTTGGGAGAGCCTTAAATTTTATATGCACGGCAGAACGCTAAGTCCCCTTTAACACGAAGATACTAGTTGCTGGTGATTTTTTTGACGTTTTCTTTAAATCTCCTTAACAATCTCTTGTACCTTTCACACGCAAGCAACAAAAACCCGGAGATTTTCTTTATTTTCCTTTTAAACTACCTTGGTTGAACGCACACAAACGTAGTGTGAAGAGAAACGTCAAAAAAAATCTCCTGAATTTGTTGACCGCAGGATTTCGATTCCCCCTCTTTCTTCCTGCCCTTCTCACCAATAAACTAAATGTTGCCGGCAACTCAGTTGCCTTGTGTGAAAGGGGACTTTATGATGCTCAAAGTGATTTTTCAAACGACAGACCGGAAATGAAAAAATTTGAGTTATTTAGCCGATATTTTCCAAAAACTAAATACATTAAATAAGCAACTTCAAGGAAAATTAAAACTCTCGTTGAATCAATAGTTAAGATACTTGTTTTCGTTGCCTTTATTAAATTATGTCAGACAATATTTATAACAAAAATTTTGAAAGTTTTTTTGGCTCCAAAAATGTGAAGTTGCCGATACCACTTTAGATATATAATTGTCGATCATTTAAAAAAATTAGCTTCGTTCGTGTACTTTCTGCACTAAAATTCACAGTCTATCAAATATTGAGGAGTGGGGATGAAATTCTCTCAGAGAAAAGTATAACTGCGAAATAGTACACGAACGCTTTGAAGAAATAATATTTACTGGTTTTTTAACGTCAAATATTTGAAAACAAAAAAAATAAATATCGTCATCATTTCTTTGAAAAGATTTTCAAAATAAAATAAAAAAGTAAGAAAAAGTTAATTTATTACATTAAGTCCCATTTGCTGAAACGAAACTTAAATATTTATGTTCAACTTAAGCGCTTATGTTTCACTTTTTCCTCAGCGTAAACTGTCACATAAGCTCTTATGTTGAACTTAAATATTTAAGATTCGTTTCAGCAAATGGCCCTAAATTAAATAAAACAGAGGAGTATAAGAAAAGAGATGTTCTGGCAAATATCAAAGTGACTTTTGACTGAACTCATATTTCTGCCCGAAGAATTTCTTTGGGCTGAAATTAGCAGAAAGGGGAAATAATTTACTCTCTCGAGAGCGCTCTCTTCTGCGAAAAACTACACAGTTTTTGCGTAAACGAACACAATTTGCGTTAAATTTGTAGAAATTCGTAAAAATTCGTAGATTTGGGGAGTACGCGAACGAACCTATTGTCGGCTGATTTAAAGTAAAGATTTTCTGATTTGAAAAAATTGATTTCCCATGTATATTTCCAATATACAATATCAAGAAGAAAATGCGAAAATACAAAATGATGGCTCAATTAAAACTTTATTTATTCGACATAAAAGGAGCGATGGCATGGCTTTGTGAGGAAATCGAAATTAAATATCCCAATGCAACCAAATATGCAAGAGAGCTGGTTGTTACTTTTTCCATCTTCATATTAAACTGAATGCGGATTTAGTGCCATAAATGACTTGCTGATATAAAGAAAAGAAATCTACTGGATATAACAAAACGAGGAGACTTGAGTCAGCGTTGCCGAAGTGGCATGATCGTGCTTTTTTGACACGATAATTTTCTCGTGGAACTGTGGCACGGAAAAGTTCAATATGACACTTTTTTTTATTTCTATTATTTTACTTAAAATGAAGGAAATTTCAACAAAATTTAATGAAAATTCGTTCAAATTCCGTAAAAAATGAGCAGAAACATATAATTTTTGACAATGCATAAATAAAGCAAATGATTTTTATTGATTTTTGTTATTTTATTTCATCCCGTAATAAAATTGATTACAGTTTTTTCAAGAAAATAGAAGAATTTGTGGTTTTTTCATGTGGCACAATTTTTTTTTCAGAAAATATGGCACGCGGTAATTTAATTTCGCAAGGCAACGCTGCTTGAGATTGAAGCTCTCTTAATTTAAACCTGACATATAATCTTTTCGCAGGAGCCAACAAGCGCAAGGATCTCATTAATTGAAATAACAAAAATTGCATACATAGTTATTAAAAAATTATTTTGTACTTGAATTTTTATTCTACGTTACCTATGTATATGGTTTGAAAACAAACTTTGTTTACTTTTTTCTATGCATTTTTTCTGATATTAGCCATTTTATTAATTTAACATTTCAGATTTTTTATGTTAAAAATTGTTTAGGTATCAACATTATATTGTTTCGTGGACATGATGATTTTGGAAATGTTCTAGTGGGGCATAGTACTAAAAAGGTTGGGAAACACTAGCTAGAGCGGTCGAGACAAGAGAAAAAATCGTATGGGAGGGGCGTTCTATTCCACTCCTTTACCCAGGAGGCGCAATTTTCTTCAATTGATTTCTTCAGCGTCTGTTGAAAGACCTTTATCATTCGCTTGTCTGCTTAATTTTCCAAGGCTTTTTGAAAAAGTATCAAAAATAATATTAATACAAAAATTGAAGCATTATGAATCGTTAAAATTTTACCATTTCTATACATTACATAATTTTATTTATCTACCTTTTATACTTTGGATTTTATTAATACCGAAAAAATGTCGATTTTGTCACTGACCACTCATCTCATTAAAACCTTAGTGCCTGTTTACATTGTATTTTTGACGAACGGCGCATCCAGTGAGATAGGTAGATTTTGTGTGAGTAAGAAAGAGAAGGGTTAATTCCACCCAAATTACGCCGATGCGCCAGTTTCATTAAATGTTTTCGGATTGAGCAGGAAGAGTTTTTTTTGTGTGAGTGAGAGATACATGGTTGTTAAGGATGTGAGATAGGGATGGGTAGTTGAAATGAAAGAATTTTTTCTCTATAATGTAAACACGAGGAACATTTTGATGAACGAAAATATGCTTTGTCAAAAATACAATGTAAACAGGCACTTAAGGCCAGGCGCGCACATGCAACTAAAGTGCCTGTTTACATTGTATTTTTGATGAAGCATATTTTCGTTCATCAAAATGTTCCTCGTGTTTACATTATAGAGAAAAAATCCTTTCATTTCAATCTACCCATCCCTATTTCACATCCTTAACAACCATGTATCTCTCACTCACACAAAAAAAATTCTTCGTGCTCAATCCGAAAACATTTATTGAAATTGGCGCATCGGCGTAATTTGGGTGGAATTAACCCTTCTCTTTCTTACTCACACAAAATCTACCCATCTCACTGGATGCGCCGTTCGTCAAAAATACAATGTAAACAGGCACAAACAGTTTGGTTTCGATTTTGAGTACTATAGGATTATATGAGAGCGCACTCCCATATAAGCCCATTGTGCTCAAAATCGAAACCAAACTGTTTAGTTGCATGTGCGCGTCTGGCCTAAGGGTACTTCCCGAACCACGGAACAAATTTTTCTACAACTGGCCGTAAGAGATTTTAAATTGACGGCTTATTTATTTAAGGTTTACCCTAATTATTGCGAAATTTTCATTTTGACCACGATAGGGTTTGTAGAGTAAGGGCTTGGAGAGTTAGGCCTGGTAGAGTTAGGGGGCTTGGCTCTTTATTTAATCTCATAACTTTTTCATAGCGAAAGCGTTATGACCTTGGGAGACTTGGCGACCTATTTTACATAAAATGTTTTTTGTGGAATTACTGTTATTAAAATAACTGTACAAGCTGTAGTATATTTGCATGTATCTTATAGCGAAAAGCTTGCGTAAACCGCAGCAAAAAATACCCATTCAAAATGTCACTTATTGCAAAAACAAAAACAGACACAAACGCATAAAAAGCACAAATAGTAGAGAAAGCCATATTGTAATTAATGAAACAACAAATACAAGAACGATCGAATAAAGAGCTCAAATGTCACCAGTTGATGATCTGGGCAGTTAATTCTGTGTAAAAAGCGCGGAGACCTCTCCAAGTGCTACAATTACAACTTATCAATTTCACTCACTGAACAACGAACTGAAAAACGAAAACAGAACGAAATTTTTAGTTTATGATTTAATTTTTGTATATGGGATCTTTTTTTTATTCGGATTGATATGGGCGAATTACCGTTAAGCCTAGTAAACCTTTACCCCCAGTTTAGACAAGCGAGTAGAACTAGTAGGATTTGTATCGTAGTGTTAGTTGTGTAAATGTATGTGTAACTAGTAGTTCATTGCGCGGTTCGATCAACTAGTATGATATTTATTAATAAAACTTCAAACGGAAAGATATTCCAAAAAAAAACTTAAGAAAATACAAAAATAAAAAGAAGGAAAACAATGTGGATAAATTCTTTTGAATGTTATGAATTTCTACGCACAAAATATTCAAACCGTACATATATTTCAAACGAAAAACATTTCTACGATTGAAACAAAACAAACAATTGCACAAGTGTAACCCCCAGTTTAGACAGGCGAGTAGAACTAGTAGCCTTTATGTGTGTTAGTGTATCCGTACACGAAAGAGCCGACTAGTAGCTTTAATAGCATAATATTTTTGCCTGCGAGTTGGTTGCTAATTAGCCTGCTAGTGATTTGACGTTTGTGTATTGTTTTCCCTTTTACACTTGTGCAGTATTTGTTTTCCGTTTCAATCGAAGAACCATTTTTCGTCGGAAATATATTTTTTGCAGATTTACGATTTGAATTTGTCGTGTCGTAGAAATACAAAAACAATTAAAAGGATTTATTTATCTTTTTATTTTTTTTATTTTCTTTTTCAGCATTTTGAACTTCTTCTCATTTTTGATGTAATACCTATTTCTAATTTTTTTTTTTAAATATCTTCCTTTTGAATTTTTATGAAATAATTATTTAAGCTAAGTGAAGTTTTCTTACAAAAAAAAATTATAAATGTGTTTTATTTCTTCTTTTAGTTCAAACCATTGTTTCTAATCTTTAATCTTATCTTTTAAATTTAAATCATTGGTATACAAAAAATTCCTTGCAATAAAATAAAACAATTAGTTTACTCTTTTTGAGTACCTATCTTTTTTTTTTTAGTAAACTTTAACTAATTCTTCCACTGAAGCCACACCACCTGAACAGTCGTGATCGGAAACTTTTTTATGCGTGCGGGTGGTTTAAACTTTTTCACTATTTTTCTTTTAATTATTTCTCAATTTCCTGAAACTTTCGCAGTTTGACTTAACTGTCAAACTAAAATTGGTTTACGGTCGTGTTTATCATTTACTCGTGTATTATTTAAATTATTTTTTTTTCAACATAATAATTCCATCAGGTATTAGAGTTCGTGTTTTGCAATTAATAAAAGTACGAATATGCAACAATCCTTATCAATACTAAATCTAATTTAATTATTATGGGAATGTAAATTGCACGTTTTAGCACTACCTTGATATTGAGAAAGTCTATTAATAATAATCATTTAAAAGGACAACTGCTTTGCAGTATATTTTCCAGTAATGTTAAAGTTCTTGTTGAGTTAGTACTTAATAGTTAACAGCTTCCAACGCGCCAGTTTTTGCTTTAACAGGTTTTTTAACCTCTGAAAAATGTCCAAACTTATATTTACTTTAATTTTATTTTTAACTACTTCCGTTTTCCTAACACATTCAATATCGGTTATAAATAACGTCACAGTTTCAAGCAATTTATTTCAAGATGAGTTTTTAAAGAAAATGCGATTAGATTTTAACATATCAGGAATAACTAGTCCAGAATATATAAATAACCAAAAATGTGTCCTTCAATTCCAAGAGATAGTAAATCAATTTCCAAGTTTTAAAGTTGCTCCATGTAAGTTTTTAAACCTTTGCCTTTACATTGGTCACTTTTTGCAAAATTACAAAAGTAAAAATATTTTTTTGTGAAAAAGAATATACACAATTTTTTTTTTTAAACCAAAATTTAAGCTTTCTGCATCATTTTTATATAAATTTTCCAGTGAGAAACACTATCCCAAAATGAGTTTGAAAATTTTCACATTTGTATTTTTTCACTTTTTTGGCCAATGGAGTTTAGGCTTTATTCTCAAATTTGCGAAGTTTTTGACGCTAGTGAGCAGGTTAATCTGTACGTAGAAATGTCAAAATTTAATCTCGGATAAAATTTTATCGAAACGATCACGAATTCTAAATTACTTACGTTTAGTTTATAAATATGTATGATTAAGGCTATAATAAATTATTATAGTGGGGTGGCTAAGTTGAAGAATTGTGCACTTTGTGATATCGTTGTTTACTTTTACTACATAAAGATGATTTAAAGATTTTGGGCCACCTTATTAAATGTGCGCTCCTTTAAGTGTGATTTATTTGTTTTTTTTTTCGAAAGTAAATAATTAATTGTTAAATAATAATTAATTCTTTCTATCAAAAGTGATAGATAGTAATCTATGAAATATTTCAGGTGGAAACCCGGTTCTAAGAACATTGGGCTGTAGATAGTAGAGCTAGTTCCGTTTGAGTTGAAATTTTAAAACAATCAATCTCGTTATCTTTAAGAACTAATTTATTGGGGAGTGAAAACTTGAAAGCTTAAAATTAAAAGAGAAAAGAGAAAAAATTAATAGATTGAGTCATGACATTATTATATTCAAACTTATAATCAGAAACAGTTTTTGATTTTAAAAGGATCTCTGTAAATAAAAATCCATTGAAATGGTCAGAATCATCCTTTAAAGCTTTATCTATCTGCACTTTAAATTATAAAGCCATTTTACATGTTTTATTTATTAATATTTATTATTATTTTTATATGTACATTATCAGTTTTCGATTCCTGGGGAAAATTTCCATCCGGTCTTCTTTATGGACACTTTACTGATCTTGGTAACTACGATGAGTGCGTTAAGACATCAGTAGAACTAAATAAGACAGTAGGGATAATTACTGGAAAATACTGCATGGCTAATGTACCCTTGATATCACCGCTTAAATTCTCTGAAAACGATCTATCGTTGCTTCTAGAAAATCCCTTAGAAACCAAAGTAGATCTACAAGGATTTATTAAATTAAGAATAGGGGTATGCATCCCAGATACTTGTAGCACAAATATGATTACTCAGATTTTTCAAAGGGTATTAGCAGATGTATTGAATGGAACTCTTTCAGGAATCACAGTTTCAGTTTGCTCTGTTGCTAAAAAACCCGAGTACGAAGCGCTGGATATATTTGCAATGTAAGAATTTATGTATAGGTACATATTGAGTCTGTTCGTTTACTTCTCAAAACAGCAAGATGTGGTTCAATTTTATTTTTTGTATACCATGACTTTGACAGAACTTTGGACTACAATGGGCAGTGAACAAACAGACATATTAATATTGTTGTAAACATTAAACAATTGAAAAACTCTTGGTATCCAAGTTTAATTGTTAAATAACTTTTAAATGAGAGAACTTAAAACATTTTATTTTATCTAACCACTGATTTATAAAATCTTTATGATTCAAAGCAAAAATATATTTATAGTTCCGTTTAAAATTATTTATATATTCGTGAACTTCTGTTGAAGCAACTGTTGTTCCATTAAAAAGTTATTTAACAATTAAACTTGATCTTAAGGAGTTTTTCTGGTATGGATATGGCCTCAATTATAATATACATTTTTTGTAGTGTACTATTTTCTACGTTTGGTGGATTAATGGTTTTGAGTACCTTTTATGATTGCCTTTCGAGTAAGATTTATCAGAAAAGAAAAAAAACTGAACCATACGCTAAATTTTGTATATTTTAAGAAAAACCTAGGCAACTTTTATTGGCATTCTCGGTTATAAGCAATGGAAGAAAGTTATTTATGTTCAACACTAAAAAGTCACCAAACTCTATCGAATGTTTGACTGGTATCAGAGTGCTTTCATTGATCTGGGTCTTACATTGCCACAATTACATATTATATCCAACAGAAATCGTAACAAATACGGTTAATGTATTAAGTGTAGGTAAACAGAAATCACAGTTTTTGTTCCAAATATTTAATGTAATGAAGACATTGCTTGCAGACTTTCAAGAAACTTTGGTCTATGGGAGTCTTAATGGGTTCTGTATCCGTCGATTCGTTCTTTTTGGTCAGTGGAGTGCTCGTAGCATGGCTGGGCTTGCAAGAATTGGACAAAACGTTGTGAAATATATTTGTGTTAAGAACTGGGTTATTATTTCATTCTGATATGATTTTAGAAAAGGAAAATTGAATGTAGCAATGATGTATGTTCATCGGTTTATACGGCTTACTCCAGCTCTAGCAGCAGTGCTTTTATTTTATGTATCATTAAACAAATTCATTGGAAATGGACCATTGTGGGAAAGATATTTCATGGCTCATGGACCGTGCGAGGAGACCTGGTGGGCGACACTTTTGTATATACAGAACTATGCAACTCCCAATAAAATGGTAATTTTTGAAAAACTTAAGTTTGAAAAGTCTAATTGAGTTTTTTTTTTTTTTTTTTAAGTGTGTCGCGCATTCTTGGTATTTAGCAATAGACACCCAATTATATGTCCTTTCACCATTGATTCTCATACCGCTATGGAAGTGGGGGAAAAAATTTGTGCCAGTCTTAGTATTACTTTCGTTATTGTCTATTGGCTGCACAATAGCAACTTTTTTCTCTAGAGGATATACCAGCTTAATAGGGTAAGTTTAAATCGATATATAGGGCACTTAAAGGTCGAGTTCGATCTCAATAAATGAAATTACAATTTTTGATAGCAAAAAGAAAAATTTGAAAACTTAATTCTGCATCTGCTTAAATAAATCAGTTGAAATGAAATCGCGTCAAAATAAACGGAGACAAACATTTTGTGGCTAAAGCTGCTAAGCACCTAATAACCGGATATTATAATTTTAAAGATTTTTTAGGTGGTTGGAGTTTCTCTCACGTGAGATTCTAAACGCTTATTGTTATCAGAAATTTCGTTGCTTGATTTTCATTATAATCATAAGTTGTAAAAAAAAATTTAAATAATTAATTTTGTGAATTTCCAGGTTTGGCGAACCAGAACGATTAAAAACAATTTATTTTCCAACCCACACTAGATATTCAGTATGGATAGTAGGAATTTGCTGTGGATATTTTATGCACCTAAACAGGCAAAAGTCTATGAGACCTCGAATGGTTGTTAATTTTATAAATTAATCAACATTTGGAAATGCCTTATGCAAATTCTGTTTTAAGGTCCTTCGACTACTTGGATGGATTGTTTGTCTCGGTACTATACTCTCCATCATATTTGGACCTTATTTTCTGATGAATTCTTCTCAAACTGCATCTGTTGGGCATGCAGCAGCGTATGAGTCATTAAAACATGTTTTTTGGAGCTTGGCGTTGGCTTGGATTGTTGTTGCCTGTCAATTTGGATTTGGTGGAATTGTGAACTCTATTCTTTCACACCCATTTTGGCAGCCATTGGGGCGTTTAACATATTGCATGTACTTGGTCCACATGGGTGTGCAATTAACGAACTTCGGAACAGTTCGCACAGATGTCTACTTCTCCGATTATACACTCGTAGGTTCTTTGTCCTCAATGGTTTATTTATTTATTTATTTATTTTTTTTTTTTTTTAAGTTTTTGACTTTCTGGAGTACGTTTGGAATAACTGTTTTGGTCTCAATAGTGCTATCATTGTCATTTGAAGCACCTGTAATCGTAATAGAAAAGGTTTTATTTGCTAAAAAGTATTTGAGAGAAAATATGAATGGAGCGTCTCCTCCAAACAAAGTTTATATGGATGAATCGGATTCGAAACAAATATAAACCAAACTTAAGGTGTTCCAAGTTGGTCCCTAGCTAGCTGTCTCTATCCTCGAACGCTCATTAAGTTTTATTAACAATATTAAAGAACTATTAAAAAGACATTACATATAAATTAAAATTATCAACTTCAATAAAATAAAAATTGAATTTTTAATAGAAGTATTATTTTATTTTAACAAAAATAATAAAGTGCATTATTGCCAGGAAAAATTCCACTATTTAATGAGAAATTTACTTTTTACTTGGATTCTTCAGAAGAATCCTTTTCTGAAGTACATACTTACTTGACGGGGTATGAGCCAGTTTTTGGAGAAAATAAAAAAAAAAAGTAAGTTTTCCTTTAATTCGACTTCAATCCCTTATTTTTCTGCGCCAAATATTCTATTTTCACCAAAGTAAAGATAATTTAGTTATTTTCAATTTTCTCAAAAGCTCAAAAGACCTAGGCTTCTACAGTCTTGTTTCTAAATGTTGTCTAACTTTAAACAACCGTCCAGGATAAAAGTAAAAAATGTTATCTAACTTTAGACAACGGAATCGATTGTATCTAAACCTTGACATCCTATGTATAGATTGAATAGCGAAATCTATATTTTCATCGAGAACTTTTTTCAAATATGGATTTTCGTGAAATTCAAGCTAGATAACCGTTTTTTAGCTAGGTTTAATAGATATGATATCTAAGCACTTCCCAAATGGTCGTCTATACTATGAAATGCATTTTCGAATTAAAACTCTTTCAAAACGTTAAAGCTCATTTGCCCCTTACGGTTACGGAGATATTTGAAACCACGATAAGAAACCATAAGCTATATGACCGGTCTTATTAACTTGTATAGATGAGAATTTTCATTTTGTAATGTAATTCGGGTGAGTTAAATATCGCTGATGCTTCTTTGCCCTTCGAGAATATTAATCTAGTGCCAAAATATGTGTACCCAACACAAAACAATATATTTTTTGTAAGATACAAAATAATTAACGAATTTAAGCTGCCGATGTGGTCACAGGTTGTTCTTGATTTTTGAACATTCTTTGGTTATTAACGTATATTTTTAAAATTGGAATCTTCATGCTTTTTAACTTTAATATACGATATGCAATTATTAAAGGTCGGCCAATTCAACAAGTGCCTAGACTGCTTAAAGAAGAATGTATTATTAGAATGTAGTTAACCAAATAATCTATTATCATACAGACTTTGTCTTGTCAAAATACCTATACCTACATAATTCTTCTTTTTAAAAAGACATGTGGGAACCTAACATAACTTAATTTTTAAATTTTAATTAATCCAAGTCATAGATTATTATATTATTAATCAGTTTTATTGTTATTACTTAAAATTAAATTATTTTAAATACAATTTTTGACATTCCTTTCTTACCTTATATGAGCATACATTTATGAAATTATATTAAAAAAATAAATAAATTAAATATAAATATACATATATAGACAGTCTAAACTCCCTTAGTTGGAGTCGTGATTGGTAATGTAGTTTGGTGGATATCTTCCTTCGGTTTTTTACTCCTAAAGATTGCTTTTTCAAGGACAAACACTGGAGCTTCAAAAGATAATGATAAAACAATGGATGCTAAAAGTGAGATTCCAAAATTACTCCAAAACACGAGCATCTATAAAAAAAGGAAATTCCAACATTATGTACAAACAAAGGATAACAAGAAAAATTTACTTACTAATGTATAGTCTGAGAAATACACATCCGTTCGTGAAATTCCGAAATTCAAAGTTAACACAGCGACGTGAACTAAATACAAGCAGTATGTCAAACGGCTAAGTGGCTGCCAGTAAGGATGTGAAAGAATAGTGTTCACTTTACCACCAAATCCAAAGTGACATGCAAAAACTATCCACGCTAATGCTATACTCCAAGAAACTCGTTTTAACCCCTCATAAGCTGCTGCATGAAATGCAGTTACTGTATAAGACGATTTCATGGAAAAATAAGGTCCAAAAACTATCGCCAATAAAGTTGCAAAACTCACAGTCCAACCAAGAAGTTGAAGTTTCTAATGGATAGAATAAAAATAAGTTATTAAAGGATTTCATAACGACATATCATTTTTAAAATAGTATCATACCACAGGTAGTCGGATGATCTTGTTTCTATTTAAGTGCATAAAATATCCCATGCCAATTCCGATTAGCCATGGTGGGAACCGTATATGAGTTGGGAAGTAAACCTTAGAAGTTCGTCCGGATTCACCAAATCTTCACATAAAAATGCATTTAAGATATAACCAAACTTATTAACACCTTAAATTTCCAAAAGTCACAGCTTACCCAAAAAGAGTTTTATAGTCTTCGATGTAAATAATAGAAAAAACGCATCCAATTGCCAAAAATATAAGTATTGCTATTACGGGAATACATTTCTTACCCCATTTCCAAAGGGGAAGGAGAACGAGTGGTGCAAGAATGTACAACTGAGTGTCGATTGCTAGATACCAGGATTGCAGGACACACTAAAAATGACAAACATTTCACTTAAGCACATCACGAGATCGATATTCTTATTTTTAAAGACTCACCATATTTTCCGGGCTGACGTAGTTTTGTACATACAGTAATGTAGACCACCATGTTTCTTTGCATTGAAAATGCCTTGTTATAGAATCCTCTCTATAAGGCCCACTCCCAATGAATTTATTTACTGTTAAATAGAATAGAATCACCACTGCTAGAGGTGGAGTGAGTCGTATGTATCGATGAGCCCACATCATTAAAAAGTTAAGTTTTCCTTTTCTACAAATAAATATATAACAAAATGATAAAGTACCGACTTATAAACAAAGTTTTTAAAATTTTTACGTTTTATCCAATTCTTGGAAGCAGATCCATGCAATAAGCAATCCACTTAAGAAAAAGAACGAATCAACAGAGACAGTTCCCATCAATATCGGCATGGTCCAGAACATTTTAGCCCACTATAAAGATTTTGGTCAGAAATATTTCAACCAGATCCAATTTATTTTCTTATCATTTCTAGTAAATCAGATAATTGTTTTCAATTAATCTTTGAATTTCTTAGGAATTTCTGCTGTCATTTTTTATAAACCTACATAAATACTTTATACTTACACTCAATATATCAATTATGTTCACAAGATCCATAGAAGTATAAAACATGTAATTGTGACAATACAGGACCCACACTGTTGATAGTACTCTTATACCAGTCAAGCATGCAATTGAGTTTGGCGGCTTCTTAGTATTGATCATAAATAACTTTCGTCCATTGGTTATAACAGAGAATGCTAGTAGCGGATTAATTGGATTTACTGAAAAAAAAAATCAATTCAAAAGCTATCGCAACACGTCTATGAAGAAAACATACTTTTAAAGTATTGAGTATACCAGTCATAAGCTGTACTTGAAATCATTAATACTCCAATCGTAGAAAAAAATATTCTGTTTAAGGAAACCGAAAACAGTTAAAAAATATTGCAAATTGAATAATTATATAAGATTCCTTACATTGCAAAAATATCAAAGGCTTCAAATTCAGGTTTTTTGGCAACAGAACAGTTTGAAATCTTAACACCAGTTAAATAACCTCCCAAAACGTTAGCAACAGCTTTTTGAAAAATTTTAGTTATCAACTGCGCATTGCAAACGTCTGGAATGCACACTCCTAGTTTTATTGACAATATCTTTGATATGTCGATGTTAAGTCTGGGATTCACTAAACGATCTTGAAGAATATCCAAATCGTCCTTAGGGTATGGAATAGTTGGTATTATTGGAAATGATGCAAAACAATATTGTCCATTTGTGGTTTTGTCTCCTTCTTTTAATATCACAGATGTCCTCACACATTGATCGTAATTGCCAAGATCAGTTAAATGACCGTACAGAATTCCAGACGGTAATTTCCCCCATGAATCAATGACTGAAAGATAAAAATGATAGATAAAAAACATTTATTAACAAATTAATTATTAAATAAATAAAAAAAAATAAATTTGATGGCACAACAGCTCATGAAGAACTAGGGCCTAGTTACTTACAACTCTCAACCATTCCTGTGTGCGTGTCTGCAGGAATGGAGGGGACCTACAGTTTATTGCCGAATCCGAACGGCTAACGAGCGGCACTTTTCTGTGACAAGAGATACTCTTGGAGGATTTGTCAATTCCTCGCAAGAGGCAGTAGCCGTTTTTTCTTTTAAATAAATAGGTGGCGAGGCTGGGGATCGAACCTTAGACCTCCGGCATGACAGTCCATCGCACTAACCATCACGCCACGGCTACTACATTAATTAATTATTGCAGTATTATAAATAAAACTTCTTCGATCTTTTACAAAATTTTCAGTTAAAATGAAATTTCTCTGCAAAAATAATGACTGGCGATTTAAAATTAATAATCTCTAAACCTGTTTCTGTTTAAAGTTCTCACGGATTTGTATAATATTAATAATAGATGTATTAATTATATAGCTAATGATCCACAACTATGACAAAAAAAAAATAAATCTGAAATCGTACTCCATTCGCCATGGAAAAAATCAGATTTTAGGCAGAAATCTGAATTTACCAAAGGAAAACCCCATAAGAATAAGTACTTACTCAATAAGTGTACAATATGAAATCAGTCATACAATTTAATCAATTAAATAATTGACATAGATTTATACATGCAATTCTTTCAGAATACTGATAGTAAGAGGATCAATCATTCAAAACTAAACGTAATATCGATACCTACTTCACAATTCACAACAAACGAAATTCAATTTAAATGGGTTTTTCTCGAGAAATAAAGTAGAATAAGATTGATTATAATCGATTATTACCGTTAATTAATTAAGTTGTATAAATAACAATAAAAAAAAAAAACGATTATGCTCTAGGCTTGATACATGACGCTGTAGCTTCAGTGTCCAAAGTACAAATATTTATATTGTATTCTAGAACAAAAGTATAGCTGACGTAGCCATTAATCATCAATAAATAGATTTGATTGCAAAGTTTAATTGATGGTAATATGTATATAAAATGATTCAATTTTGTTATTCTATAATATAAGTGTTTAAAAAGGTTTTCAAGAGATTGTAAGGATGCAAGGTGCTTTCCTGCCCAAAGCCTAGTACGGTATTAATGCCAAACGAAATTTTTCGACGACTGCGAAATGCTTACGAAACCCACAGCGACGAAATACCCTTTGAAAGTATGATCAATTATCGTAAAGCCTAGTACACGAAACGTAAAATTTCATACAAAAGTGAAACAACGTAATTATGAACGATAAGTTTCGTTCTACTTTTCTTTTTGCAGTGTAATAGCCGTGGCGTGATAGTTAGTGCGATATGGACTGTCATGCCGGAGGTCTAGGTTCAATCCCCAGCCTCGCCACCTAATAATTTTAAAAATAAAACGGCTACTGCATTTTGCGAGGAACTGACAAAATCTCCAAGAATCATAGAAAAGTGCCGCTCACATTAGCCGTTCGGATTCGGTAATAAACTGTAGGTCCCCTCCATTCCTGCAAACACGCACACAGGAGAGAGTTGTAAGTCACTAGGCCCTAGCTCTTTATGAGCTGTTGTGGCATGAATTTTTTTTTTTGTAGTATCCTGTTCAAACAGCAAAATTGAAAGTTGCAGAAGCTTATTTGGAAAAGTCTCCGCTCTTTTTTCGCACAGAAAAAAATCAGCTATCTAACATAGTTATATTGGAGTAGCTATACTTATATGTATTTTTATCATATTCCGCAATCGATCACCTCATAATATCGCGCCGCTAGACGATCTTGATGATGAATTTGAAAATGGAACAGTTATGTCTACTTTTTGATCGATTATAGTATTTATTTTTTTACTCTAAATGTATCAAACTTTCAAAGTTGATTATTTTAATTTTGATTTTTTGATTTATTGTCTATTAGAGTGTTGAAGGTACCTTTTTAATTATAAATTATTATTAATGTTTAAAATTAAATCACATACGCGAGGTTTGATTGGGATAAAGTAAGAAACTTGCAATGAGAAATATTAATTTAATGTTTTTTCTGATGTTTTTGAAAACTAAAAAAAAATAAAACTTTTATGTTGAACAAATTTTAGATGAGCCGTAAAATTGTACAAAAGAATATCATCACAGAGATGCCCGAAAAAAAAACCGCGCGCTTGTTCTTATAGGTTAGATTGAATTTTTTTTGTATTAACACGCCTAATAAACAATGATAATGAAAATAAGGACAAACACTGTTCAACACTTACATCGTGCAACCTTCAGACTCGGGAATTGACTGACTATTTCCTTTAATTGAAAAACACATTTTTTTGCAGCTAAAATATCTGGACCAATTGATCCAATAATATCAGATAAATCTAAATTCGATTGAATTTCATTAATAAATAAATCTTGAATAAAATCACTTGAAACCGTAAAATTGTTCACAACCGTTCTCGAATCCACATTACTAGCGTTTCCGCAAAGTAAAATCAAAACTATAATTAAATGTATCCGCATAACGATACTTAAATGTTACGAAATGAGACTAGTTAGTTTTACAAATAAATCAATCTGGACAAGCGGAGGGTTTATTTCGACTAAAAATAAATTTAGAGATAGTTATCCTTTTATTGTATTTCTTCAATGTCTAAGATTAGATAAACTTATTTTTATTTTGTTAAAAAATGGTCAAGAAATAATTGTGTCTCATCATGATTTAATGAATACGCACTGAGCTTATGATCGGCCGTCCACCGATAAGTGAAATTTTCGGTGATAGTAAATATTTCTATTTTATCGTAACTCGGATTTGATTTATGTATTATGATAAATTATTTATCTTACTTAATAATGACTCATTAACGTTACAATTTTTTTACTCATAACATAAAATATATGTATATTTGTACTTTTGGCTAAATTTTAAACTCGTTAAAATAAATAAAAATGAATTTGATGGCATAACAGCTTACCGTGACTGATAACTCTTAACCATTCCTGTGTGCGAGTATTCAAGAATGGAGGGGACCTACAGTTTATTGCCGAATCAGAACGGCTAATGTGAGCAAGTGAGTGGCACTTTTCTATGACAAGAGATACTCTTAAAGGTTTGTCAGTTCTTCGCAAAAGTCTGTAGGCTGTTTCACAATGCGACGACAAAACGAGACGTCACCGTGACGAGATCTCTTCACAGTTGTTCTCTCTTTAAAACGAATTTCAAACAGTGAAATAATACATAATCAAGCATTTCTCGTCGTCTTGTCACGTCGTAAAGTTCAAAAAATTAAAAAAAAAAAGACGCAACGTGACGACGAGAAATATTTTATTATGTATTATTTCGTTGTTTGAAACTCGTTTTAAAGAGAGAACAACTGTCAAGAGATCTCGTCACGCTGACGTCTCGTTTTTTCGTCGCATTGTGAAACAGCCTAGAGGCAGTAGCAGTTTTTTGTTTTGATTATTATTAGGTGAATGAGGCCGCTGATAGAACCTATCGAACCTAGACCTCCAGTATGACAGTCCTACGCGCTCATCGTGCCACGGCTTCTACAACTTGTAAATATAGGCAAAAATAACAAAAAATAACAATTGTCAAATTCACATGGGAGATTCTAAAAGAGGGCGCATGTTAAGAACAGCGTGACAATCCTTATCCTATATATGTGGGTGAATTGATGATAATGTACTTATGTTTTCAAGTATGTTGAATACAACGGAGAGCCGATATCTGGTTCTCGATTTATAAGCTAATATATTTTTCCAGAAAATTTCGAACTTCGGATATTTAACCTGGAACGAAGGCAACGCTCTCCTATAGTCCTTTGTTTTGAATTCTAAAATAAAGCTTAACCCGTCAGGTTGAAATGTAAGGAATTAACTGCATTTATTGGTCTGTTAATGAAATGACTTAATTCTGATTGCGTCATTATTATTGTGAAGTCTTTGAAATTAAATTAATAAACTTAACAATTCACATTATTTAGTTGTATTTCATTGAAAGAAATTTTGGCACTTCCTAGCCTAGTGCATAAGTGCAAACAATTTAACGCACTTACCACGATTTTTAATCAAAACTTATTTATGGACTACTTTTATATTATCTTATTACTGACAAAAAAAAACTGAAGGTAGGTATTCCAGTATCCATTATTTCTATTATACACCACAAGTTGCTGAGGACAAAAAGTGCTATGATTTGAAATCCAATAATTTTATTGTGATCGCATTACGTTTCGCCTAATTATTATTAGGTATTTTGCTTTGCATTTCTTTCACTGCAATGTAAGCAGATAATAAAACCATACAAACATCGTATTTTATGTTCTCTGTGTTCTAGAACATGCAGCTTTATACTCTTATTAAGTTTTTTAAATAAAAAAAAAAACATTCTTTGTCTTCTTCTTCAACATACGCATTTTTTATTAATCTTTAATGTCCTTATAATATTTAACTAGTTACAAAATAAATATCTTTTTAATATTAATAAAATTATTGATAAAGTATATCCCGCGTCTCAAGTGGCACAGCAAGTCGAATGGCGTTCGAGAATGGAGACAGCTAGCTACTGCCCGACCGACTTGACTGTAGAAGGATTTTTATACCAGGCTCAGGTTCAAGCCGGACTTTCTCGCCACCTTTAGCTAAGTTTATACTTGTTTGAAGTCCGATCCATTGACAGAAACTTTGTTAGGATCAGACTGCAAAACGGTTCCATTCGTTTTTTCATTCTGATGACTCTTACTCTTAGCAAATAAAACCTTTTCTAGTACGAGTACAGGTGCTTCAAATGACAACGATAGCACTATTGAGAACAAAACAGAGATTCCAAAAGTACTCCAGAAAACCAAATACTATGAACAAAATAAAAAAATATGTATATGTATCTATGTACATAAATAAATTAATCATTAAGGAGAATAAAGGTTACATGAAATTTGGCCCCAATGAAAAATGGCCCCAAAAATTGTATACTATGAGAATCAACTTACTTACTTACTTACTTTCGATGGCGCTCACAGCCCAGGATGGACTACGGCCTCAACCAACAACAAAAAATTGATTAAATTTTGTGAAATGGGTTAATTTTTCATTTTGGGGTTAAATTTCATTATGAAAAATGGGGTCATTTAACCATTTTGAAATTCGGGTAATTTTTCATTATGGAAAAAGCCCCAATTTTGGGACTATTTATCATATTTTGTTTGGGGTCATAACTTACGAGTCTATAATCGGAGAAGTAGGCATCTGTGCGAACCGTTCCGAAGTTTATTGATTGCACAGCCATGTGAACCAAGTACATGCAATAAGTTAAACGTCCCAGTGGCTGCCAAAATGGGTGTGAAAGAATGGAGTTTACAATTCCACCAAATCCAAAGTGACAGGCAACTACAATCCAAGACAACGCCAAGCTCCAAGAAACACGTTTTAGTGACTCATACGCTGCTGCATGCCCAACAGATGCAGATTTAGAAGAACTTATCGTAAAATAAGGTCCAAATATGATGGCGAGCAAAGTACCGAAACAAACAATCCAGCCAAGCAATCGAAGAACCTTAAAACAGAATTTATTATAAGGTATTTTCCAAATTAAATTTGATTAATTTATGAAATTAACAACCATTCGAGGTCTCATCGACCTTTGCCTGTTTAGGTGCATAAAATATCCACAGCAAATTCCGACTATCCATACAGAATATCTTGTGTGCGTAGGCAAATAAATTAATTTTGTTCGTTCTGATTCGCCAAATCTAGAAAGGGACAACATTAATTATTTAAAAAAATCTCATGGTTTAACTTTCAAGATTTTCTATGCGTGTTTTAAAAGATTGATATTGCATTTACTAAGATTGAGTTCGATTTCAACCTACCCAATTAAGCTTGTGTAACCTCTAGAGAAAAAAGTTGCTATAGTGCAGCCAATAGACAATAATGAAAGGAAAACTAAGACTGGCACAAATTTCCTCCCCCACTTCCATAACGGTATGAGAATCAATGGTGAAAGAACGTATAATTGGGTATCTATTGCTAAATACCAGGATTGCATGACACACTTAAAAAAAAAAAAAAAAAAAACAGGCAAATAAGAGCAATAGATTTGTTAAAACTATGTTTTTAAAATATTACCATTTTATTGGGAGTTGCATAGTTCTGTATATACAACAGTGTGGCCCACCAGGTCTCCTTGCAGGGCTCAAACATTTTTATATATCTTTCCCGTAATGGTCCACTTCCAATGAATTTGATTAATGATACATAAAATAAAATCATTGCTGCTAGAGCTGGAGTAAGTCGTATATACCGATGAACATACATCATTGCTACATTTAGTTTTCCTTTCCTAAAATAATAGATATCGGATTAAATTAAAAACCAGGTCTTCACACAAAATTATTTTCCAACGTTTTGTCCAATTCTTGCATACCCAGCCATGCTACGAGCAATCCACTGAGCAAGAAAAATGAATCAACGGATACAGTACCCATTAAGACCGCCATAGACCAAAATTTCTTGTACCACTGCAAAAAAATCTTTATTATACTAAACATTTGGGGCACAAAATTAAGATTTTTCCTTACACTCAATGCATCAACTGTATTTGTTAAGTTTTGTGTTGAATAATACATATAATTGTGGCAATGTAAGACCCAGATCATCGAAAGCACTCTGATACCAGTCAAACAGTCGATAGAGTTTGGTGACTTTTTAGTGTTGAACATAAATAACTTTCTTCCATTGTTTATGACCGAGAATGCCAACAAAATTTGCCTAGGTTTTTCTAAAAACATAAAATGTTTAACCTAAGTGTAGTTTTTGTCTGATAAATCTTACTTTCAAAGTGACTCGTAAGACAATCATAAAAGGTACTCAATACCATTAACCCACCGAACGTTGAAAATAATACACTACAAAAAAGTAATAACATAATTGTTTAATGTTAATAAAGACAATCAATATATAAATTCTTACATTGCAAATATATCCAGCGTTTCGTACTCGGGTTTTTTATCAACAGAGCAACCTGAAACTGTGACTTCTGAAAGAGTTCCATTTAATACATCTGCTAATACTCTTTGAAAAATCTGAGTAATCAGATGTGGGCTACAAGTATCTGGAATGCATACTCCTGTTCTTAATTTAATAAGACCTCGTAGATTCACTTTGGTTTCTAATGGATTTTCTCGAAGCAACGATAGATCATTTTCAGATATCTTCAACGGTGATGTCAAGGGAAAAGTAGCCATGCAGTATTTTCCAGTAGCTATCCCTACTGTCTCATTTAGTTCTACTGATGTCTTAACGCACTGATCGTAGTTACCAAGGTCTGTAAAGTGTCCATACAGAAGTCCGGATGGAAATTTTCCCCAGGAATCAAAAACTAAAAATGCATAAAAATAATAGTAAATATTAATAAATAAAACGTGTTAGAGGGTAGATAGATAAAGCTTTACATTATCGTTACATAGAAAAGGATGATTCTGATCATTTGAACAGGTTTTTATTGGCAAGGATCCTTTAAAAATCGAAAATCGTTTCTGATTATAAGTTTGCACATTTTAATGTTAAACTCAAACTGAACACGATAGCTCATGAGAAGCAATTGTTAGATAAGAAAAACTAAAATTTTTTTTAGAAAAGTTCTAACAAAATTTAAATTTATTTCTTCAAAATTTTTGATTTTCTAAATAATGCGATTTTTGAAAATTCAAATTTTCAATGTGATATTTTATGTGGGTTGGGGTCGAAATACTGTAGGGTCAAAATACTGTTTTTAAAACACTGTGTTTCAAAATACTGTAATTTAAAATTCTGGTTACACAAAATTCTGTATTGTAAAATTCTGTATGGTCAAAATTCTGTATGAGTAAAATTCTGTATTTCAATATTCTGCTTTTCAAAATTCTGTATTTAAAAAAATTGGTTTTGAAAATGTAAAAAAGTGCGCACATTTTTACATTATCAAAACCAATTTTTTGATAATGAATTTCGCAAATAAAACATTTCAGACTTGTACCAAAATCGCTGAAGAATTCTAAGTTTCATGGTTAGATTCTACAATTTCCACATATCGAGGTTTAACAGAAATATTCCACGAAAATAGAGTAAATAAAACGTTGGTTACAAATAAGTCTTTTACCCGTTTTTAAAGAGATCCTACTTGAATGAATTTTTTTACAAGTAAATGTAAAAAATTCTATTTGTACTTGTACGATGTACGTGCTTAACAATGATATTGTAAAAAGTTTTTTCTTCAAAATATAGAACTTGGGCATAACCAGCATTTTGGAAAACAGAATTTTACACTTACAGCATTTTAAATATACAGATATTTGGATATACAGAATTTTGAAATACAAAATTCTGAAAAACAGAATTTTGGTCGTACAGTATTTTCAAAAAAAGAAAAAAAAACGAATTTTGGTCATACAGGATTTTGATAGCCAGAATTCTGACCCGCTCTCCTTTGAAACCAAAAAAGAAGATTCTTACAAAATTGGAGCAAAATATAAAATACGCTGGATTTTTCGATTACGATTCGATTACGTTTTCATATTAGGGAATTCTGAGTCATTCCATAATGTTTTTCAGGATTAGTCATGAATAACCAAAAAGAAAACATAAAGTTACTTACATGGAAAAACTTTAACACTTGAAAATTGATTTACTATCTCTTGGAATTGAAGGACACATTTTTGTGCATTTATGACATCTGCACTATTTATTCCTGATATGTTAAAATCTAACCGTATTTTCCTTAAAAATTCATCTTGAAAGAAATTACTTGAAACTGTCACGTTATTTATAACAACCGAATACGTTTGGAAAATGCAAGTAGTAAAAACTAAAACTGATGTAAATGTAAGTTTTGACATTGTGAGAGGTAAGAATCGTTTTTAGAGTAATAACTGGCACGACGGAAGATTATTGTAACTATTAGATACTAGCTCAATAAGAACTTAAACATTACTGGAAAATTTACTTCAAAGCAGTTGTCCTTTTAAAAGATTATTATTAATAGACATTATTTGATAAGATTATCGAGGTAGTGTTTAAAAGTGCAATTTACATTCACATAATAATTAAATCAGATTTTGTAATGATAAGGTTAAGCTTATAAGCTGTTTGAACATTGATAAAAAAGTTACTTTCAAATGTACAATGTGAGTTCGATATTAATTTAAATTCCTTTTAAATGCAGGTGATGCCAATTGTAGTTCTGTAAAACAGGGATTAAAAAACGGGATCCTAAAAAAAAGGTTATACAAATCAGGGGATCGTACCCAACCCATATAATTTTTATAATCAAATCATGTTAGAACTGTTCTTGAAATGATTTACAGTTACCATTTTATGTTTAATTATTATTATTCATTACATTGTCATAGCACCACTTTAAGGTCCAGTTTAGCTTTCCTTTAAACTCACCATTGAAAAGCATAGATTGATGATTATTTTTATGCCAAAATAAAGTTGACGGCATAATTTTTATATCTGACCAAATGAATGAAAATTTAGATTTTGGCCCAACAATTCTCATGAAATGACTTTAATTATTTTAATAATCAAAGTAATATCGTTAAAATATTAAAATGTTTGCCATGTGGAAGGCATGGCCAAATTGGTTAAAAAAATAATAACTGATTCATAGCCTTCATTTAAACTTACCTAAGGAAGTTGGGTTTTGTAATACTATCAATCCCGGCTGGAAAAATGGCAAGTTTTTGGCTAGTTTAGACAAGGCCCTGGGTAGTTTTCGGTAAGGAAAATCTAGACGAGGAAAACATGACAGACCCCCTTTAGTGCCTCGCTGAGAGTATTTATTAAGTTAAGTGCTGATGAGGCTCTAGCTAGTAACTAACTAGTGTAAACATTTTGTGAAAATTAATAAAATAAGGATCGTTTAAACTCTAATAACAATATTCATTTTTTCGTAAACCTTATTGTCCTTCGTCGTTTTCCAAGCTTTCGCTCCACAAGCTCTCATTATAATTCTATAGTTATTTTATTAATAAAAAGGACTCTATCTCTATCAAGTCTGATTCATTTTTTTGGAATGTATAGACAAATATACTTGGCTAATTAACACCATAGTTCAACAAATTGAAGCCCGAAGATGGATTAACATATCAGAAACGCGTCGCTTTTATAATTTATATAATTAATAATTAATGTTGTGATAATTTCAAAGTTTACTTTATAATAATAAAATTAAATTATATTTTAATAATCTAATTTTTATTTTTATTTCATTATACACACTCAACATGGAGACAACACCCCAAAGATATGTATAGAGTCGGTTCAGTAGTTCAAGACTATACCCCCAACATACAAACCAACAAAGTTTATAACTTTATAATATAGGCTATGTCCATCGTCATGTTACCAATTCTCATACCAATCATTTAATTTATTTTCTGGGATTAATTGAAACTGGTCAGGGCTTAGACAGGATTTAACTGTCGAGGCAAAAAGGTTCATAACTAGTAAGAGCCTAGCGAATGCCTATTGTAACCCTTGCTAGACCCTTGTTAGTAACTATGAAAAACTTTTCAGGGCCTCATTGAAAACTAGATTCTTTTTCCAGGCGGGATGTGACAATCTTATCTATAAATTTCAATAGAACAATTAGACATTCAGTGTATCATAAATAAATTCATTTTTAATGATTCAACATAATAATCTTTCGGTTGAATTTTTGAATTCGATAATTTCTGATGAAACGGTTCAAATTAATCAAAAGTACAGGCAAATTTACTTATTTAAAACCTTTTTATTGAAAGTTCGATGAATATACATTAGTAGGTAATTTGGTATACCTTTGTTTATTTCTAGTATTTGCCAAAAAAGTTCACACTATTCTTAATTTGCTGTAGTCCCACTACAATAAAGAATCTGAAGTGTAACAAAACCAAAAAAAATAGTGTGTTTTTTAAAATTGAATTTTAGTGTTTCATTATTTTTGAGAAAAGTACCGAAGCTACATCGAGTGAAGTTCTCGTAAAATATGATTAAATTTGACCAAGAACAACTTTTAATGGAATTATGTAATTTGAAAATTAACGGAACTCAAGAGTCTCTTATCAATCATAAATGTACATAATATACACAGCTACGACATGCATGTAACTGCAACTTTTACTTAGGCATCATAAAATTTACGAAATTTTTTATCAACTATATGTTACAAGACATAAATTTTACTTTGGGGTTATTGATGAAACTTACATTATATTTATCTTTCTTATCTATTGAACTTACTGATGCTTAAGTGTTAATAAAAGAGCTAACACTAATAATGTATTTTTCAGTTAAGAAAAATCTATCAAATCGGAGACATTCAGTTTTAAAATGTTAAAGTTTTTGTACTTACTGCTGATTACTTTAAGTGTCCCAATAATTCAAGTACACACTATTTCTTTTTTGAACAATCTCACCTTACCCAATGATATCTTTACGAAAATATTTTTTGACCATATAAAACATAGAAATCTTTCTGCTTCAAATTCAGAGCTAGAAGATTCGGAAAAGTGTATTTTGGCACTTAAAGAAATTATAAATCACGATCCTAATTTCAATGTTGTTCCATGTGAGTTGATTTGAAATATTCGGTTTGTCTTTTTATATGGTTTATTTGGTGTTAGAAGTGAAAAAATCATAATCAGAAAAAATCATTTCAAAAAAAATGAAAATATACATCAGATTAGAATAATAAAATATTAAAATAATTTACATATGTGTGAAACAATAACGACGTTTTGCCGCCGTGAGTGAATGTTTTTTTTAAAGGCTCATGAAGAAAAATGTTTTTTTTCGAGTAACATAATTTTGTTAGTCGAATTTCTACAACAAGAGACCTATTTCATTTAACTTGTTCTAAGAGTGAATATCGTTTCAATTATAAACTTTAAATAATTAATGAGGCGTTTGGGTTGTAGCAATTTAAAATAAAGTGAAATTTTATCACATAATTACTTTTGATACAAAAATTAAAAAAACGACAGAAATTCCTAGCAACTTTTTACTTTTTAATCCAAAAAATTAATATACAAAAAATAGTGAACTGTAAAAACTTAAACTTGTCCATACAGAACAGTACGGTTTCCAATATTAATGTCAGGTTTTTTTTTGAAATTTCGAAAAACCCAGCGAGCGTTAGTAAAAAGCTCTCTATTTTTTTTTTTTTATTTTTGCACTTGTATCTTGTATACCTAAATTGGGTTGCCTGAGAATTGTTTTGTCCCATACGCCACTTTTTTCGTTTTTGAGTTAGGGAAGGATTCTATGATAATTTGCTATGCTCTTTGCGCTATGTACTACCAAGCCTGAGATATCGAGCATCGATTTTATCCCATATCCAGGAAAATCAATGGTTTGTAAAATTGTTTTCTCCAATAAACCATTTTGTTCTTACAATTTTTCGTAATTTTTTTTGAGAGAATTCTGTACAAGAATGTACTTTTTCCTAAATTATGCAAGTGTTTTCATTTGATGGAATTTAAAAGCAGCTGATTGATTTTTAAGATTCAGTAGTTAGCTTAATTTTTTTAAAATTATATCTTACCTTATATCTTACAGTTATTGATGCCTGGGGCCAAATTCCCTCAGGATTACTATATGGTCACTTGAAAGACTTGGGTAATTTCGATGAGTGTGTTAATATATCAACAAATCTAAGTAAACCCATTGGTCTTACAAATGGAAAATATTGCTATGCATCGATACCTATAGTAGATGAAGGGTCTATAAAACCACTGAGTCATGGTCAGAAACCTGAAAGAATTGCCTATAAAGATTTAATAGCGATTGTAATTGGAATATGTGTTCCCGATTTTTGTGATCCTGACTTTCTTACAGAAGTTTTCCAAGAGGCAACTATGTATGCTTTTAATGGAGTGTTTAAGGATTTAGTTGTTAACAATTGTATAATGGCGGAAATTCCCAATTACGAAATTCAAGATATTATTGGCATGTAAGAATAAATTGAACAAAAATAAATGTATTAATAATTATGTAAAGTATTGTAAAGAATAATATTTTCAGTAATTGGATTAATGATGCTGCTTAGTACATTGTACGATATTTATACGGATAAATTTGACAGTAATAACAGTTTCATATATAAATATTTTGAAGTAAATTAATGTAGTCTGTTTACAGGTCAAGCCACCAACATTTTTTTAGCTTTTTCAGTAATAACAAACGGTCGGAAATTGTTTAAAATAAGTCATTTCAAGTCAGACAACACTATCGAATGTCTAAGAGGAATCCGCGTTATATCAATGATCTGGATTATATTCTGCCATTGTTATGCAATGACTCCATTGCTGCCTATAATAAATTTATTTGATTTTATAAAAGTAAGTTAATTTTTTCTAAATACTCTTAAGCCCCCCACATACGTGTTCATTATATTTAAGCGATTAAATTTTTCTGAAACTCTCTCTACTCGTGCTGATATGTTATTCATAAAAAAAAATAATTTTGCATTTATTTTCAAGTTCTTATATGCATTTAATATATGTACATAATAATCTTTTTGATAAAATATTTATTTTCAAATTATTGGTTGAATTGTAACTAATATGTAAGTGGTTATGTATAATGTATACACATATTTTCATAGTTTCTAGTCGTATCCCTAGCGTATGTAGGGGGGAGGGGTAGAATTGCTGTACCTTACCAAAAAAATTAAAATAAAAAAAAAAACTTTATTATTAGTGGTTCAAGAATCCATTTACTTTGCATGTAATATTGGGCTCTGTTTCGGTGGATACATTTTTCTTCATTAGTGGTTTGCTAATAGCTTGGATAGGATTAAGCGAATTGGATAAGAGGTAACATTGTGTACTTATACATTTATCTAATTGTGTCAATAAGAAGGAAACAACACTTATGGAAATAAATTGGGTAGAAATGGAAGTCACGTAAGAAAATCCAAGGAAAATCTGTTGTTGTAAAAGCTTGATCCCCAGAAATGCTGTTTCTAAGGGCTAGTTGTACAAATATTTGATCCGTGGTTCAGGAATTTTAACTCACCAATTTTGGCGGATTCACTGTGGTTCAACGACGGTTCAGGAATGTAATTGACTTTTAGTGCATATTTGAACCTTGAACCACCGTTGAACCTCACTTAACCCGCCGAAATCGGCGAGTCAAAATTCCTGAACCACGGATCAAAATTTAAACCACGATTGTACAACTGGCACTAAATAAATACCGAAATTTAATTGACGTCAAATTAAAAAAACACTGCCCAGAACGCATTAAATGTGGATTATACAAACAATCATTTATTAATTTTATAAAAAACTTAAAAAAAACCCATGCTGTAATTATTATAAAATCTAATCCATTGAACAAATGACTTAAAAAACGGGAAACGGTCGTATTCCAAAATTCAGTATGTTGAAAATTCTGTAAATCATAAATTTTAATTCTATATGAACATAATTTTGCATTCCATTAATCATTAATATGTAAATTCAATATTATATATTCCAAAATTTTTTGAGCGCGAAATTTGTATTACTAAAATTCTGTATTAAAATTCTGAATTCTATAGTGTTGCTGTGTTGTGCAGTTTTTATTCAAGAAATAATGTTTGTTATTTTATTAATCTTATTAAAATCGAAGCGTAAAAATTTTCCTTTTCTAAATTACTTTGCAAAAAAAAAAGAAAAGATTTTTTAAGTGCATCTTGCATACAGAAAGCTCCGCCTAAAAGGTATTGGACCCCATATGTCTTAGAAATTCAGTTTTTTGATTAAATATAATTTTTTAAGTGCTGAAAGCCTTTAATATTGGCTTTCGGAAAGAAATGCATTTTCAATGTAGCAACGCCCCACTCAACGGCTTGCGAGACTTGCATGTGTATTTGCATAAAGTAAAGACCTATCTTAGTGCATCATTGAATTTTTGCAAAAATTCACTCCTAAAAATTGGTGTTCGATATCAATTTTTTTTTTCGATTGTAATGTTTGAACATTATTTCTTTGGGTGTTGTTTCCTAACTCCATCGAGTAAAATTTTTAAAATTTAATTTTCATTTTTTTTTTCTTTCAGGAATGGAAAAATAAATATTCCCTTGATGTATTTCCATCGTTGTATGCGCTTGACTCCTGCATTGGCTGCTGTTATAATATATAATGTCTGTTTTGATAAGTTTATTGGAATTGGTCCATTAAAACAAGCCTACAAAGAATTAACTGGCAATTGCAGGGATAATTGGTGGTCTACGTTGCTTTACATTCAAAATTATTCAAATCCATTGGATTTAGTAGGTTTAACATAAACACGCGCTTTCAATTAAAAAAAAATATTTTTTTATTTTTCAGTGTCTGCCGCACACATGGTATCTAGCTGTTGACACTCATCTGTACTTCTTATCACCTTTGATTTTGATTCCTCTGTGGAAATGGGGGAGAAAGTTTGCTCCCATTATGTTCTTACTTTCTTTTTTATCAATCGGATATGTCATTGCAATGTATTTCTATCTTGGAATTAATAATTTTATTGGGTAACAGAATGTTGAATAGCACGTTTACACAGTTTTATAGAGAAGTGATTTTGAATGTCAACTTTGTAATTGCATTGAGTTCAAAGATCGGAATGAAACATGTAAACAGGTCATTCCTAATTGCAATAACTTCATTTTGACATATTTTTAGATTTGTAGACGATGAACAAATGATTCTAACTTATTTGCCAACTCATGCTAGATACTCAGTTTGGCTGTTTGGGATGGGATTTGGGTACTTTATGCACAGGACCAAGAGCAGATCAATACGTCTTTCAAAGGTTCCCATCATTTACGAAAATAATGTCTTATTCGAAACAATATTAACCTTATAGTTTTATTTATTGTAGATAATTCAAGTGCTTGGTTGGGGTGTAAGTTTTGCATTATTTCTAGCCGTAATGTATGGTCCATATTTTGCAATCAATTCTGAACATGAGAAATCTGTCCTTGAAGCTGCAATGTACGAACCTTTAAGGCGTGTCACATGGGGAGTTGCACTATCCTGGCTTGTTTTTGCATGCCATTTTGGATATGGAGGTTTAATAAATTCATTTCTTTCACATGAAATGTGGCAACCACTATGCCGATTGACATACTGCATGTATTTGGTGCATGTTAATGTTCAATATTTCAACTTTGGAATCACGAAAACAGACGTATATTTCTCAGATTACTCAATGGTAATAAAAATATACATTATTGTAGTTCCACATCTTATTATAATATCCTAAAACTATTTTTTTTTTTTCAATTGCAGATATTAGCTTTCTGGAGTACGTTTGGTATTTCTATTTTAGCTGCGATCGTTTTAACATTATCGTTTGAAGCACCAATTTTCGTGATTGAAAAATCACTTATTAGAGCTCCAACCAAAGGAATGGAACAGAAAACAAAGACGATACCTAAAACTCAATCAGAAACGTCGCAATAACGACCTTTATTAGAATCTAATTAAAAAAATAAATGATTTTCTCGTATATGTATGTATTTACTATCAATAACGTTTTAATTTTTGTTTTGTTCTGCGTATCTATTAAAAGCGATAGTAAATGGTGGGTCCACAGTGATTTGTGGATGTGTGCCAAAACCCGACATATGTATACATATCTAACGCCTAACGCTTTTTAAAATTTGGATACTACAATAGTACATGGCGCAGAAATGGGTTCGTCATAACTAGGCCAATTGCGTACCAGAACGACGGGCCATGTACTTACCAACCGCACTAACCACTTGATACCAGGGCTAAATATATGTAAATAATAGAATACCAATGAGTTATAACCTAAAGCCGGATATCAACCAGACTTATGTTACAATTTATTTATCAATTAATAAAATATTTTGTTGTTTTTTTTCTGCATTTTGGGTTTCTTCATTTATTGTGGCTAGGACTGGATGACTTTTTTTTATCATTTATTTAATTAATATATTTATAATATTAAGTTACAATTTCAAGTTATTCAACAGATGATTTGCTAATCTGTTCAATATTGTTTTAAATTCTTTTCAAATAGCGAACTTTACTCCTTTTAAGTATTATAGCTACAACTTTATTGATCTAGGTCTACTATAATCGTTAATTATCAGTTGCAAGCTACTAATAATATAATTTTTGTAATTATGTTATAAAACTGTTCGTCGAATGATTTGTAGATAAAACTTACTGCCTATTTGTTACCAAAGCACCACTCTTAAAATGTAAAAAAAATATAATATACATGGCATAGATAAACAATAGTTATAGCTTCCGATTTAGCTTAAGGAAGTTGGCCTTTGTATATAATATTATCAAGTTAACGTGACAATCTTATCTACAAATTTTAATATAAAATTCAGACGTTCAATGTATCATTATTTCAAATCTGAATGATTCACCATATAATTTCAATTTAATAATTTCTAATGAAACGGTTGAAGTCAATCACAAGACATTTTAAGCTTCCCCTGCGTACTTTATTATCGCGAATCTAGAAAATTTCGAATTTTAAATATCTGACAAAAATTCTCGAATGCAAAAATCTAGAATAATTAATTGAGACAATAATTTTTCCCAATATTTCTAGAAAAAAAACTAAAACTGAAACTTATTGGATTTATAAGTTTTGCTATTGTTATATATAATATCGTGGGTAATTCGGAAGAAAAACGACACAACTCAACAAATTTCGTTTTCCAACATATTCAAAAGAAAGTTAAATAAAAAATCGAATTTCTATTTATTTGTTAGAATATCAAGACAATAGCTTTATATGTTCCAAATATTGTAGTAGAGTCTGGTATTTTTCCAAAGGATAGTTTTTCTTTTCTACACAAAATTGTAATGTTAGTTCAAAAATTTAATTTGTTACGCGACACAATTTTCTTCCGAACCGACGATTCAATTTTAGTTTATATAGCTTTAGCTTGGTTTTTCAGCTCAAGCTTTAGTATGTGTGATAAAAATAGCATAAAATAGAATCATATAAACTTAAAACTGATACCAGTGTGAAGATATTTTCATCCCTGTGTTGAAATTTTTGAAAGTTTTAGAAAGCGAATATAGCCGAGTTTATAGACTTAGTCCCAGTTTTTCATTGAATAATTCATACTCAAGTTCTGGAAATAAATTTATTCACAGTTAACTCGAGAAATAGTTTTTCAAAAAAAATGTATACCTACATATCTGAGTCGACATAAAAACTTGGAGGATAAAATATCAAAAGCATCTGATAGTAAATCCCGAACTAACCAGGGGCGGACTGGGAGTCAAAGGGCCTACAGGGACTTTTAGGGAAAGGGCCCCAAAATACATAATTACACTCAAAATGGTTTAAAATAGAAGTTGATATGCAGAAATTGTTTCTTGATATTTCATTTTTTCATGTTTATTAATGTTTAAATGTACAAAAACTTATTATTATCCATGTTCAATTCATTGAGTGTAGGTAATCGTAATTAGTTTTTAGTTTTTTGCAGTGTCGACTGGCAGATTCATTTATTTGAGTGTTTGAACATAAATATAGATACCAAAAAATGTTTTACAGGGCTTAGTTATTTGACATTAATTTTACGACCGACGTTAGGAGGGTTTGACTTTCAGTTTAGTAAAAACAAAATTACACTAGTCAAAAAACTAAAGATTATTTTTTTTCAATTTTTATTAGTGTTTTTGGAAATGCTGTATATTTGTGAAAAGTGGTTGTATTAAGATGAAACAAAAACTATTCGCAATATTCATATATAAGTTTTTAATTAGTAGAAATAAATTTATATTGCTATTGCGCAATCACAAGAAATAAAACACATACAATAATTACCATCATGAGATATTGGTGATAAAAATCCAAAACAGTACTTTTTCTATTCAAGATAAAAAATTTAAAACCAAAAAATAATTATTTGACTGTGAAAAATCGTCAAATTAAAGCTGAAAAATTGATGAAGCTTATCAACTTATAAAAATTTTTGAAGAAAATTCGACTCTTCAATTCTTTTTTTGGATTTTTTTTATGATTTATTTCTTGTGATTGAGCAATTGCAATACACAATTATTTCTAATAATTAAATCCTTATATGCACCACAAACATAATTCTTTGGGCCTCGAAAGATCCAGAGGGGGCCCACAAACATAAATTTTGTGAGCCTCGAAAGATCCATAGGGGCCCACAAACATAATTCTGTGGGCCTCGAAAAATCCGTAGGGGGCCCACAAACAGAGTTCGGTGGGCCTCCAAAGATCCATAGGGGGTCTACATTGTCTAAAATGGCAACAAACAAAATTCTTTGGGCCTCAAAAAATCCATAGGGGGCCCAAAAACTTTCCGGTGGGCCTCCAAAGATCCATAGGGGTCTACATTGTCTAAAATGGCCACAAACATAATTCTTTGGACCTCGAAAGATCCAGAGGGGGCTACAACAGTTTTATATTGACTAAAGGGGCCTGCAACCGAGTTGTGGCACCATATCCTAGTGGGTTTCGAATTATTGATCAAGAATTCATAAAAAAACACTATATTTACTATAACGTCTCTCGTGAGTGAGTTTTATGAAAAATTTTTCTTTTTTTTCTTGCCCTGAGTGCCCGGTGGGCCAGTCCGCCCCTGGAACTACTGGGGTTTAACTTTAAACTGAAAAACTATAGACCTTAAGAACACCAACATTATTTAGAAATAGTAGGAAATTAGTTAAGATGACTTTCATATGTTGTTTTAGTTTTCAAACCAAAATGTTCACTGACTATCTGATTATTTTTTAGGGAACTCAACAGAGCAAAAAGTAGATGCACTGCCTTTAGGCAGAGGATGCAGGATGAGATATCTGAAAAAAACTGAATTTTTTTCGTGAACAAAAAATTAAAAAAAAGTATGATACTTTTTAAGAAAACTTCAATACTCTAATTTATGTGAATCTTTTACGAAAAACCCTGAACAAAACATTATTTTTAAATAAGCCTTGATTAATACAGGTAGTAGTATAGTAGTAGTGCTTAAAAATCTTGAAATACCATAATACCGTTGTATTGAAGCTACCGGTCCAGGATGAGTTTCTCGGTTGTCCAATGGTAAAAAAAATATTTTATCTATCCATATCTGTCAAAACACTGATTTTGACAAACTTGGGCTTCCAACGGGCAACAAAATTGATTTTTTTCAAAAAAAAAAAACAAAAAAAAACAATCTGGAATCTTTATTCATCCGCCACAACAAAAATCAAATTTCAGGCAGAAATCTGAATTTACCAAACGAAAACCCCATTAGCAAAATTTTTCTAATTTCTCCTCTGGAGAATGACATATATTACTTAAGCAAAAGTTTTCTAGCTTTAGCTACTAGTAAATTCTGACTAGCTTTAGTTTTTTTCAAAATCTTGTGTATCCAAAAAATTTTGTGAAGTGAGTATAATTTTGCTTCCACAAAAACAACCGACCGCAAATTTAATCAATTTGTGTTTTAATGTTTGGATAAAATTTTAGTAAGATTTCGAGAAGCAATTGATGAAAGCATAGGAGTTTTTTATCCTTGCATTGCTTTATATGCTTTAAGACAATAGATATTAGGTAACATGTAAGGAGATTTTGATGGACCCATAACGATACCTTAAAATACAAATATTAAAACCTTATATGATTAAAATATTGCACAAAGCTAATTGTTTTATGCTTATGATAATGTTTCATAGAGTTGCAAAGAGTGTGCTTTAAAAAGTGTATATTTTGTAATGAAATCAATTAGGGTTAGTCATGAACTGCTCTATAATGTTATCCACTTAATGAACTGAGTTCTCAAATACTATAGCCATAAATTGTTACCTACATATATGGTTATTATTTATGGCTATCAAAAGTCATTAATTCTTATCATAGTATGTATAGTCTAATAAAACAAGGCCGCCTTCCCGCTTACCATCTTTTTTTTCGTCAATTTTAAATAGGTTAAAAAAAATCGACAATTGTTTCATAAGCTAATTTGTAAATAATGAAATATATTTTTAGGGGATATAATCCAGATTAAGTTTTTAGTGTATACGCTCCCTTGGCAAAATTTTTCAATACAATTCTAGAAAGTAGCGTTTGATTTATTCGTACTTACGTATTGTGAATCAATGTGCATATGTATATATTTATTTTTATCAAATAAATTATAAAAATTTAAGTTCAACATAAGAATTTATGTTTTGGCAAAGAGTGGGTGCATCAATGAGCTTTTCAAAAGAGATCATTGCAATGACAGAACACGTATAGGCGGGCGTGTCGTACTTTTGTTCAGAATTGTTTTGGAATTTTCATTACGAAGCGGGAAAAAACTATTAAACGTTAACAAAAATCAGCATTCTCCTATAAAAATGTATTTCGGGCGCGAAAATGTTTAAGAGCTGCCATTATATTAAAAAAAAAAAAAAACGGTTTGGTGTGGTTTATGGGTTGATCGGTCCATATTTTTTCAAAAATTAGATCGACCCAAAATTTATTTTAATTAATCATGCCATCCATAATAGCGGACTTTTTGATACCTGAAACTAAAGTCTGTGATTTTATGACGACATTTGGTTCCACCAATACGGTGCTACTTGCCACACAGCCCTTCAACCCTTCAAACATTGGCTTATTGTCAGTAACTATTACATTGATTTAATTTATTTGTACAGATCTCGAAAAGAAACAGATTTTCAAAAACTATACTGTAATCATCTAAAATTTCTGAAACCGGAAACCTTTGTCCGCCATTTTATCATAGGTAAATTGGCTGTCAGAATTTCAGCAAAAAACTTTTTCGTCATAATGGTAAAATCTGCTGGAAACTTTTTCAAATATTATGATTTACTAAAAACTACAAAAGTTTAAGCTATATGCCAAGTTCTCGTAGAATATGATGGATAAAATTCTATTAAGAATATGTTGCTAATGGAAATAATTTGTACATAAACAAAACTCAGGAGTATCTCTAGTTAATACATTTGTTTATCATTGTATGTCAGTACATAAGTGCAATATCATAAAACTTAATAACTTTGTTATCGAAATCTCTTCAGCTATATTATTAACTTTCACAAGACCTAAATTTTACCCTGGGGTTATTGGTGTAACTTATATTTATCTTTCTTATCGATTGAACTTACTGATGAAGTCTTAAGTGTTAATAAAAGGGCTAACATAACTAATGTATTTTTCAGTTAAGAAAAATCTCCCAAATCGGAGACATTCGGTTTTAAAATGACAAACTTGTTGTACTTACCGCTGATAACTTTAAGTGTCCTTATAATTCAAGTACACACTATTTCTTTCTTAAACAATCTCACCTTACCCAATGAAATCATTTCGAAAACATTTTTTGACCATATACAAAATAATAGAAATCTTTCTGCTTCAACATCAGAGTTAGAAGATTCGGAAAAGTGTACTTTGGCACTTAATGAAATATTAAATCGCGTTCCCAGTTTAAATGTGCTTCCATGTAAGTTGACTCTAAGTGTTCGGTTTGTCTGCTTTAAGGCTTTGAATGTTTGAAATAAATAAAAATCCACGTAAAAAGCTCTCACAAAAATAAAAAATACGTACGGATCATTAATGAATGTTTGAAACAATGGATGGTAGGCAAAAAGATGAGTTCAAGCACTTTACTATTTTTTTTGAGATATTTTTTGATATGTTGTGCAAAAATAAATAAATAGCTGAGAAAGATCTCACGGTCGATCTCTGCTCGATCACACATGTGATCGTTAACTTGGACTCTGAAATCGAACTCATCTTTTAGCATATACGATCCAACATTATATTTCGCCGTGATTGAATGTGTTTTCTTTTTATGAAATCGGATGTTAGGCTGTGGCTAAATTGGCGTTATTTGAAAGAAAGAAAATTTAGGCCGTGTGCGAATTCGTTTAAAATTACGATTAAATTTGATCCCACATTAAATTTTGACGTTTCTGCAGTGGTGAATACAATTTCATCTTTTTGCTGTGTGAATTCAATTAAATGGGATTTTTTAAATTCTCATATTTTTCTTCCGTCCGCGAGTTTTGGAAAAAAGTAGAACACATTTTTTGTAATAAATTTCGCGAATCAAAAAATTAAACACCCATTCTAATGAGTTCAAAGAGAGTGTTCTTACCCTGAGCCTGTTATAAAGAACGCTCATGGTTCGTATTCTGTTGGAAGCAGCTGCAAAACAAAAACACAAGACGCAAAAAACTCTGGCCGCTTGTGGTGGTCACACTGAGCTGGCAACTTTATTTAATTATTTAATGTTCGTTATCATTGCTACAATTAGCAAATGTTGTTCTTCAGATGATAAAAGGAGATCAATCCATTCATCTTTGAGATGTAATGACCTTTTGTATGGAGACTTTTCATTCAGAACGATGTGTTTTTCCAAGAATTTCATTTTAACTATCAGATTCGGGGTTCTATTTTGCGTCAATTCAAACTCGTAGCGCAAAAGAAGTTGTAACCAAGAGAACAAACAATGTTCTACTTCTACTTCTACTTCTAGCTTCTACTTCTTTGCAAGCAAGGATCCAAGAGTCTTCATTTTGGCTCTAGAAACAAGATTATACAAATTGGCTTTGAACTTTTTCCTAATATTTTTAGAGTGAAATCATTTATGGGGCATTTTATTCCCAGTATTATCAGATAGAGAAATGGTGAAATCAAATGTTCTTGCACTGTTGTTTTTAATGATGTAAAATCTCTATTTTTTTTGTAAATACATATGTATGTATGAAAAATATCGCATTTATTTTCTAACTGATTACTTGAAAGTTAATTCTTTATTTTTTAATTAAATAATAACTTAAATTTCAATATTTGCTCAAAAAATTTATATTTCAGAGCGCTTAGCAATTTTCCTCCGTCACTTTGAAAGAGCAACATCATTACTGCCTGAACAGAAAAGAATGCTGGAACTGGAGCCGCAGACGGAACTGGAAGAGCTGTCAAAATGTGTCGTACGTTATTTTTTTTACGTGCCCACAATGGAGCTGTACAGCTTTGAAAGTATTTTGAAGAAAAACAAAATATTCTTGTGTACAAGCTCAGAATTCACATTTTTTGTTTCCAATAATTTTCCTTTTAATAAATAATTTTTTTCGCGATACAAATAACCACAATATTTTTTTCCGACCCAAAAAGTTTTTTCTTTCTTCATACAATTTGAAACGTCAAAAGTACCGTACGTGAAAAGTTGGTGAACTCTTCCGTCTGCGGCTGCAGCTCCGTATGCGGCTACGTTCCGTTGTGTTCGCAACATTGAATTTGCGTGTATTCAATATTTTGACAGCTATTCCAGCTCCAGATCCGGCTCCAGTTCCGTCTCCGTCACCATTCTGTTCAGCCAATTAAATATAAACAAGATTCCTCAAAAACACTTTCTTAACCTTTTTTTCTTATTTGATTTAGGCCCATCGCCCACCATGCAACTTTTTGTTGCGCAACTTAAAGTTGCTCGGAGTTGCTTGTCATCGCTCCGAGCAACTTTTGGGTTCAGTATTTTCAATTGAAATGTTAATTTGACTTGTATTTTGGATCAGTGACGATATAAAATTCGTTCAGTGTGAAAATAAAACTTGCTTTTCCGGTTAAAAGTCTCTCATTTGGCAAAAATTTTGGAAAATTCCCAAAAGTTGCTGGAAGTTGTTTGGAAGTTGCCTAGTGGGCGAGGGTAAGCAACAAAAAAGTTGCCGGGAAAAAAGTTCCGCGAGCAACTCCGAGCAACAAAAAGTTGCCTAGTGGGCGCTCTCCCATATAAGCTAAATGTAATTGGATCGGGAGCAACAAAAAGTAGCTGGGGCTAGCAACAAAAAGTTGCCTATTGGGCGATGTGCCTTACTGCGACAGAAAATAATTGAGAAACGAATGCAAGAAACAGCTTCCTCAGATTTTGATAGAAAAACTGAGGAATTTTTGTGAGGAATTGTGTTTATATTTCTGCTACCTACGAACCAGTATCTGTCGTGAATTTTATGTTTTATATAAATTATAGCTTATAAAAGAAAGGAGACTGATGAGTGATGATAGGCGGCTCGGCACCCCTTGAAATAGCTATATCTCCAGCCAAACAAAAATAAAACGAATTAAAATACCTAAAATGAATTAGTAAACAATTGGTGGTAGCACCTTTAAGTTGTTGTTGTTGTTCAGAAATTCAATGAAATTAACGGAATAAAGAATGGTCAAGTCTAATAATTTGACATTCTAGTATGAATAATACAATAAATAATAATAATTATAGCTTATTCTTATATTTTGCCTTACAGTTATTGATTCCTGGGGAAGAATTCCCTCAGGATTACTATACGGTCATATGAAAGACTTTGGTAACTTCGATGAGTGTCTTGATATATCAACGAATTTAAGTGAACCTATTGGTCTTACAAAAGGAAAATATTGCTTTGCTTCATTACCTTTATCAGAAGTTCAGACTTTAAAACCGTCATGGAATAATGATGGCACATTTCAACGAAACCACTACCAAATTTCAATGATGATTGACATAGGAATATGTGTTCCCGATTTTTGTGATCCTGACTTTCTCACGGAAGTTTTCCGAACGGCAACTATAAATGTTTTCAATGGAGCGTTTAAGGAAGTAGTTGTTCACAATTGTATGACAGCGGAAACTCCTAGTTTCGAAGCTATAGATATTGTTGGCATGTAAGAAAAAAATCAAATAAAAATAAATGTTTTAATATTCATATCATTCTATTTTAAAGTATAATATATTCAACTTTTGGATTAATGATGGTGCTTAGTACATTGTATGATATTTATACGGATAAATTTGACAGTAAAAATAATTTTTTTAAATTATATTTTAAAATTTTTTTAATGTTGTCTGTTTACAGAGGAAGCAAAAGAAATATTTTTAGCTTTTTCCATAATAACAAACGGTCGAAAATTGTTTAAAATAAGTCATTTGAAGACAGAGAAAACTATTCGTTGTCTATCAGGAATCCGTGTTCTATCAATGATCTGGGTTATATTCTGCCATTGTTATTCATTGTCTGCTTATCTGCCACTAATAAATACATTTGAACTTGTACCAGTAAGTTAATTTTATATTTTAAAAAACCTAACCAAAAATATAAATTTTTTTTTTTTTTTAATTATATAGTGGTTCAAGGCTGTATCTACTTTGCATGTAGTAATGGGCACTGTTTCGGTAGATACATTTTTCTTTATTAGCGGTTTGCTTATAGCTTGGTTAGGATTCCGTGACTTGGATAAAAGGTAACATTAAGACAAATATTGTATAAATTTAATTACGCGATACAGTTCAAATGGAAATCGCAAGAAAACCTTTGCACAATAAATAAAAACTTTTGTGAATATTTGACAATTTTAAGTCATAATTTTAAAACTTTAAAAACTGTGTTTCGAAATTATTTAAATTTAAATCCTGTTTCATTATTATATTTATAAATCGGTGAGTGAGGCTACATCATTTCTAGGGTGTTCCTCACTTAAGGTGATATTACATTGTCATATATATATGGCAAGTTTGCCAAATAAATATGGCTCAAAAATGTCATATAAGTGTGATAGTCATATTTATATGACAAAATATATAAGACTCCATATATATGACAATCATGAACTATTTTGAATTTAAAAAAAATATATGATTTAATGAAACGTGATTGGTCAAATATATCGTATTTTTTTAAATATTTTATTTTTCGTAGCAACTGTTTCATATTTGTAAACAAAAATTGACAGAAAAAGCTTGTGAACATTATATGGCATACATATATGGCATAGTCTATTAATACTTGTCATATATACAAATATTGTGCCATATTTTATATGACTAGCATTGGTCATATATATATGACAATGTAATATCACCTTTATTGGAATATACATACATACATATTTGGCCATACTAAAATTTAACTTTAATTTTTCTTTCAGTAATGGAAAACTCAATATTCCCTCGATGTATTTGCATCGTTATATACGCTTGATTCCTCCATTAGCTGCTGTTATAATTTATACTGTTGCTTTTGATAAGCATTTAGGAACTGGTCCAATAAAACAAGCCTACGCAGAATTAAATGGCAACTGCAAGGATAGATGGTGGTCTACGTTACTTAATATTCAAAATTATGTAAATCCATTGACAATAGTAGGGTTAAAATGGAAGCATATTTTTTAGAAAAAAAAAATTATTGTATTTCAATTTTCAGTGTATACCGCAAACATGGTATTTAGCTGTTGACACTCAACTTTACTTCTTATCACCTTTGATTTTAATTCCTCTGTGGAAATGGGGGAGGAAGTTCGCCCCTGTTATGTTTTTACTTTCATTTCTATCAATTGGATATGTTATTGCAATATATTTTCACTTTGGATATAATTCGTTTGTGGGGTAAAACAATGACTTATATTACGTTTACATGTTTTTTTTTAGTAGTGAGTTTAATAATCAAACTTCTTATTGCCTTTTAAGATCGAAAAGAAACGTGTAAATCGGGTTATTTCATTTGTTGCAAGTATAACTTATTTTTAATATATTTTTAGACTTCTGGAGGATAATCAAATGATTCTAACTTATACGCCAACTCATGCTAGATACTCAGTTTGGCTGATTGGGGTAGGACTTGGGTACTTTATGCACAGGATCAAGAGCAAATCAATACGTCTTTCAAAGGTTCCCATTTACGAACATAAATTTTGTTATTCGAAACAATACTAACCTTTTAATTATAGCAAATTCAATTCATAGGTTGGGGTGTTTGCTTTGCATTTTTTCTAGCCGTAATTTATGGTCCCCATTATTTAACAATAAATCCTGACCAAGAGAAAACCGTACTTGAAGCTGCGATGTACGAAACTTTAAGGCGTGTTACATGGGGAGTTGCATTATCCTGGCTTGTTTTTGCATGCCACTTTGGATTTGGCGGTTTGATAAATTCATTTCTTTCACATGAAATGTGGCAACCACTTAGCCGATTGACGTACTGCATGTTTTTGGTGCATTTTAATGTTCAAGTTTTCAACTATGGAATCACGAAGTCAGACGTATATTTCTCAGACTACTCGACCGTAATCAAAATTTAATATCAGGTTTAAATATAATATTCTCAAAACATTTTAATTTTAATTGCAGATATTAATTTTCTGGAGTACGTTTGGTATTTCTTTTTTAGCAGCGATTGTTTTAACCCTAGGGTTTGAAGGGCCAGTTTTAGTGATTGAAAAATTAATTTTAGCAACTGCCAACGGAGGAATGGAACAGAAAACGAAGATGACATCTAAAACTCAACAAGAAGCGATCCAAAAACTTCCATAGTTATAAATTATAAATTATAATTTTTAGATTTAATTTATTTGGTCCATCAGTGGATCTGTGCCAATAACCAAAAACATGACATAGTTTAAAACGATTTTCATACTAGAATACTACAGGGTACCTATACTGAAAAGAGCTAATCTCACCCAGGCTAACCTGAATATTTCTTTAAAACCCTTTCCTACTCGGGAACAGCTTCATGGCGGTTCCCCACTGTTTCCCATCAAAATAAACGGTTAAAGCCGTAAAATTATAGTCAGCATAATCAATATCTGGCGCAGATCAACCGGACTTATAGTGTTATAATTTATTATTTATTAATAAAGTATTTTGTAGTGTTTTTTTATACATATTTGTATGTTGTTTTATTTATTGGAGAGTTTTTCTAAGTTATCTTTAGTGCAGATTTATAGTTTTAGGGGATATTAGTTTAACTTTTTAACGCGTAAGTATAATACATCAAACTTATTATTAGTAGCCCGTGCCGTAATGGTTAGTGCGTTGGACTGTCACACCGGAGGTCTAAGTTCGATTACCAGCCTCTGCGACCTAAACACAAAAAGTGTTTTTCAGGGCTACTGCCTCTTGCGAGGAAGTGACAACTGATAAATCCTCCAAGAGTTGTGCCTACAAATTAATTTTTTTATTATTAGTTTGCCTTGACCAAGGAACTTTTTTAAAGTGAGAGCATCTTCGCTGGGTGTTATGGGCACTGTAATATTATGTAATAACGAAGGTTTCTAAATTAATGAAATACTTATTTTTCACACGAATTTTCTCTTGAGTCTAAAATCTAAAATTTGGGAATATGTCGAAGAGGAATGGAAATTGTCAAATAATGGTAAGACTTATTCTGCCGTGTTAAGAGAAAAAGACGTATCTGACATTTGTCAATTTTTTCAGTTAAGGCTATGTTTGAAATATTTGGGATGGTTTTAATTAAAAACTAAAGCTGTATTTCGCTTTTTGAGCAGTAAACCAATCGAGTCACATCTTTTATTTATTAAAAATAGTTTTATAACTATTAAAAAAATTGCAAAATAAACTCATATAATCAATAAAAAAAAATGTAGATACGTCATTTTCAGTTAACACGGCAGTATTCTAATAATGCTTTATTTCTCTTAACTAGAACCTTTCACTCATTTACATCCTACACATTTTATTATACTGACATGTCGGTCGCCTAACTCAAGAGTCATTTTGCTAGCGTTCACAATCAACGACCGTTATCCCGACTTTATTTGCAAAATAAATTTTAATAAGCAAACACTACACAGATTTAATTTTTTGCGCCAATATAACGGCGCTAATTCCATTTTTCGACGAGATACAACATGTTAATCACAATGTCGTTGAATGTCAACCAAACCTTACTTAAGATGATATTATCATGTAGTTATTTAATAAAAAAAAGTAGTAGCCTATGGCGTAATAGTTAGTGCGTTGGACTGTCACGCCGGGGGTCTGGGTACGATTCCCAGCCTCTGCCACCTAAACACAAAAAGTGTTTTTCAGGGCTACTGCCTCTTGCGAGGAAGTGACAAATCCTTCAAGAGTATGTCCTGTCATAGAAAAGTGCCACTCACCTTAGCCATTCGGATACGGCAATAAACTGTAGGTCCCATCCATTCCTGTAGACGCGCACACAGGAATGGTTGAGAGTTGTAAGTCACTAGACCCTAGTTCTTCATGAGCTGTTGTGCCACCAAATTTATTTTTTATTTATTTAATTTTTTATTTAATAAAAAAATGGATTTTTTTGTTCAAATTTTTTGAATGCAGTGCTTAAAATATTATGAATAAGATATAGTGCAAAATTATTAAGCCATTAAAAATCTATCTATACGTGAGTAGCAAAAAAAAAATTTATTACAGTCTCAATTTTTTTTTATATGAAACCAATAATTGCCCTATTATAGAAGAAATAGATTATTAAAGAATATTATTCTTGAAACAAATACTTGTTACAAACACTATTCGTTTACTGATAAAAAATTGCTTAATATTTTTTAACATGACCTTCTTTTAAAAGTTTGAAGGTTTCATTTTTTCGAGCTTTTTTTCTCACCGAAAATTAGTTTTGCGATGTAGGCAGATGAAATTGTTTAGTTTGATTGTTTTAGGAACTCATAACTTGCTTTTGAGTACCAATATGAAATACGAATAGAGCTGCCGGACCCTTGTTTCTGTTTTTCAAGCCAATAAGTATGTTATAGTTTTTTTCAGTCATGAAAAATAAAAGTATTTTACAGTCGTTATAATTATTTATTTGGAATCATGGCACATCATTTTAAACATTGCTTGTATAAGGAATGCATATTGCATACTTTTTCGTTGTTGTGAAATGAATATTGCCAATTGGTAAAAAAGTATACTTTTGAGAGATAAAAAAGCGATTAAAAGTATTTATGTCTTTAAAATTATCAAAAATTGATTTGAAATGTTTAAAATTTTGCGCCAATATAGGTATTAACCCAAAATGTTTTTAGTTCATTGAAGAGATTTTGGGACTTATCTTCATTAAAAGAATCTATAGTGAAAATGGATAGCGGTGTTTTTAATAACATGTTTACAATTTCATTCGAAATACTTTAACGGCCATACTGTTGGCTTTTTTCAAAGCTAGTTTTGAGCAAAAACTAGTTCTATTCAGGTTTCGAGTTTTAATTTTTTCATTAATTTTTATTACTTTGACATCTAAATCAAAATATTCATACATATTTTGACATCTAAATCAAATCAATATATTTTTTTGAAAAATTTAAAACTTAAAACCCTTATAGAACTAGTTTTTTAGTAAAACTAGCTTTAACGAAAGTCAATAATATGGCCGTAAGTCTAATTTGATTATAATGTATGTATTGTGTAGGTGTATTAAATTCAAATACCTAATACATATACCTACATTTGTATATGCTTACATTAGGGTGGTCCTTATTTTTTTTCAAATAATTGAAACAAAACAAATTAAAAAAAATTGGTTTGTTTATTAGATTCGAACGTGTGACCTTCCGCGCACTATTCTCATTGTCAACCACTGGGCTAATTTGCAATACAAATAATGAAAAGGAAATGAATGCACTCAACAAAGAGTGCGCGTTAACAGACCTCATTTATTTTCTTATATGAGTCCAACTGAGATCGCCAAGGCTATTGAAAATGTTTATGTAAACAATTTTAGTTATTTATGAATTCTGATAGAATAGAAAAATTTGCCCAAAATTTCTCCTTGTCTAGAGAAAAAGTTACCACTTTTCTAGGTGGGACAAAATTGTTTTTTTTTTTTTTTTTTGTGAAAAATATTAAAAAACATTTTTGATTCTTTTTGCCTTAATTTGCATTAACACGTTATGTTACGTTAAATAAACGCCCTACATTACAATGTTACATCCTATACGTCTTTATGGAAGCAAACAGTTTTCTTGACTGATATTTTTTTTTAAACCATTTCAATTTCATCTTTTAGATTTAAAGATCTCAGATAATCAATAGAATTACATATATTTTTTTAAAAAGAACATGAAAAATGGAATATTTTTAAACCAAAAATTTAAAATAATACTTAAAACTAGCACAATGCTGAATGCTGACTCTGACAACTTCGTATTTCCCAGTAGCTTAAGTTGAACAAATTGTTCTATTGCTTAAGTGATATTACTTTTTATCTAACTTTATAGACAGCGGAATCGATTGCCTAAACATTTTTTAAAACTTTTATTGACTTGTTTCAAAGCTAGTTTTACGGCAAAACTAGTTCTATAGAGGTTTCGAGTTTTAAGGTTGGCGTAAATCTAGCTTTGAAGCAAGTCAATAATACTAAGGTGGGCGGTAGAAGGAGTATAAGTGAAAATTTGGTCAAAATGAGATAAGTACACCATTGGACCCAAAAATTATTTTACAGTAGAATAGTGTACTTATCTCATTTTGATCAAATTTTGACTTATACTCCTTAAACCGCCCACCTTAACGGCTTTTAAATGCAATAAACGTCAAACCTGAAACGCAGTTTTCTTGCAATAACTTAATTCGGCTTTTGGACTTCTCAATATCGTAGTATCAATACGTTTGTTTTTACACGAAACCAATACTTGCTCTTTAGAGCAAGTACAAAGCTACAAATCAGGTTTTTTTTTATAATTTTAAAATTTGTTAAATTCTAAGAATTGATGATTTACCTGGGTAAGTAATATTGAACTTTGATATTTTTTTGAATACGAGTAGGTACAACCTTTAAAGGCCCATTGACCCACCGTGAATTGTCCACTTACGAACATAGTTAAGCCCATTAAGTAGGTATATGAAAATGATTAGATTAATTGTTTTGAATTTGCAAACGTATTGTAGGTACCTAATTATCTTTAGAATTTAATCAATTTTCATTGAAGTGTAATATAATGATAGCAGCTATGATTAATTTTTAATTTAAACTTAATAAAACAACTTGGGATCATTGAACCCACTGTCGATGTTGAAGTTTTAAATTTCAAATGATAAAATACATAAACCTTCAACAGTAATTCTAATTTCTGATAATTTCAAATGTATGCATACATATATCCACAAAGACTACAAGTAAAACCTATTATTATTCTTTGACGTCATATTATATAACGATCTTAAGTCATAAAATTGCAGTTTTCCGTTTTTGACTGTACATTCAGCTGTACGTTCAGCTTTTTTTACATGTCTTTTTCGCACGGTTAAGTGGTAATTTCCTGAAAACTTTCCATCGTTGAACCACGAAAACACTCAGTTCCCGTTCTTATGCTCGGACCTTATTTTTTTTAACCAATCGATGGAACTAGGTTAGCCGCACATAGTCAGTTTGTTTTCTAACATTGACCCTATTGTTCCAGGTGGTGATACTGTTCATTCGCGGACTTTGTATCACTAAGGGCCAGTTGTACAAATATTTGATCTGTGGTTCAGGAATTTTAACTCACCAATTTCGGCGGATTAACTGTGGTTCAACGATGGTTCAGGCATGTAATTGGCTTTTAGTGCATATTAGAACCTTGAACCATCGTTGAACCTCAGTTAACCCGCCGAAATCGGCGAGTTAAAATTCCTGAACCACGGATCAAAATTTAAACCACGATTGTACAACTGGCACTTTAGGGCCCTTAGGCTTTTAGTGCATATTAGAACCTTGAACCATCGTTGAACCTCAGTTAACCCGCCGAAATCGGCGAGTTAAAATTCCTGAACCACGGATCAAATTTTAAACCACGATTGTACAACTGGCACTAAGCATTCTATTCTAACACAAAATGGTCATATAACTACGGCGCGCGGTACACAGGGAGTTCTTGTGTGTTCATTTATTTCAGCATTCTTTTAATTTACCAAAACTCTACATTCCTTGACTCCCTAAATCCAACCCTGCTGCTGAAAAACACCCAAAAGTTCTGCTATTGCTCCCACATACATACATTACATACATACATTTTTATAAGCAAACAGTCTCATATAAAATTTTGTCTAATATACGTTTGCAATTACAATATATACATAATTTAAAGAATAAAGATGACCCACTCCCAAAACGTTATGATAATTTTTAATAATATTTGATCAACCTGTTTGGAGAAGAAAATATGTGTTTTTTTTAACAATTAACCCGACCTGCAACAGGCTTTTGTATGCTTTAGGCGATTAACGTTTCTTCTATCTTCTATATTGTTATTGTTTTCACACAAAGTGCTTGTTATATTCGATAAGGTTTCCATCAACCGTAACGTAATTCTAAAATCAAATATATAAGTAGTTCGTATTTCGTGTATTGTGATCAGTCAATCGAAAGTGCGTCGCCTGTTGCTCGGAATGCGCAATTCATATGCCTTTTTTTGGCATTATTTCTTGATTTGACAATCTGTTAATCAACCATTGATAACTTTTTGATAGTGCGAAAAATGCATTTAAACTGATGTCTTGCAGCTTTTTTGACCAGAATTATATTGCGAGTGAGCATGCGAGGTTATAATGTTAATTTGAATTAAATAAATTTGAATCAATAAAATCGGTGTCAAATCAAGAATGCGGAATTTTAAGGTGGTTTTTATATTTGTTGTGTGGATCTTTGGTGAATTTTCGAATAAAACCGTGAAAGGGAGTGAAATCGATAAAATTGGTTATGACATCAAAAGTTTTCAATTCATGAAGAATAGTTTGGGAAATGAATTCCTCAATGAAGCTGCAACTTTAACTCAATACCAGCTGAATTCTAGTTCTGAGTGCAACCACCATTTAAATGCAATATTAACGGCAGTTAAAAACGGTGAAACATGGGCACTCAAATGTAAGTGCAGTCAGGGGGATTTTTTGTACGAATTCTGAATACGTTTATTTTTGTTTTTATCATCGAATAACGTTGGTATTAAATATGCGGACAAAATAATAATAAAAATGCAGTTAATTTTTTTTTAAATTTTGTATAGTGGTTAAATTATCAGAAAACGGGTTTAAATTTGTTAATTGTGTGAAGTTTGTGGTTTAAAAGAAGGGAATAATATGATTTAAAACAGTACACCATAAGCATATACTATAAAATCTCACTCCAGCATAAAATGGCTATGGCCCAACATTATAGAAGCAATATACCTCATATAAGACCTATGATCAAAAGTGCTATGCAATTCAATTGCTTTTCTTGAACAGATGTAATAAGGCCATATGAAAGCTTTTAATAAAATTGTGTAATTAGTTCTTACAAAAGCCGGCATATAATTCGTATGTGGATGATCATTAAGGCCTTATACAAACAACTTAAAGAAAATGAAAAAAATATTTCTTGCTTAACATTTCAATTTCATTATTTTTATATTTTCTGTGATTTCTCTTTATCTTTTCGTGATTTGGAGACTGCCTTTATGTTGATTCTGGAATATTAAGAATTTAATTTAATTTTAAAAAAACCCACTTTTACTTACATGATTTTCCGAGATTTGAACTCACGTTGTCATGATTAGCGATCTAGCACTCAAACCACTACTCCATACCGCAAATTTAAAGCTTAGTGTAAAAATTTTAATGAGTTGATACTCCACGTGTCAAGAATGCAAATGCTTGATAATTTCTATAAGTTTGCTATTAACAAAATGCAAAAGCTATTGACAGGGTTCGGACTTGAGATTGAAAAATTTGTTTTTGTTTTTCAACAAAATAAAATAGGTAAATTAAATAATTATTAGGTACAATGAATTCAGACCTATTCCTTACTCAAATAACAATTTAAGTTTAATTGCTTGTTTTTTAAATAAATTTGCAATCGAGAATTTTGTTCTATTTTATAAACTATTAACTCAAAAAGTACCACATAATTTTTTTCGGTTATAGAGTTACAAAATTTACGCAAATTTAATTTATTCGATTATTTTGTTGAAATGAAAATTAAAAATAAGCACATTGATAAATAAATTAATCGCGAAAGAGAATGAAAACGAAGATTAAAGAAAAAGAAATCGTTCAGAACAACATTTCTGACATTAGGAATTTGTTGGAAACGTGTTGGGTACCAAATCCCGAATACCAAAATCCCGAATGAAAAAATCCGAATGGACAAAATCCCGAATGCCAGAATCCCGAATGACAGAATCCCGAATGTCAAAATTCCGAATACTAAAATCCCGAATGGCTCACGCGCGCGATTTGTTGGGTACCAAATCCCGAATACCAAAATCCCGAATGAAAAAATCCGAATGGACAAAATCCCGAATGCCAGAATCCCGAATGACAGAATCCCGAATGTCAAAATTCCGAATACTAAAATCCCGAATGGCTCACGCGCGCGATTTTAAATACCAAAAAAAGTACTGATTCGGGATTTTAGCCTTCAAAATATATATATTTTTTTTATTGTTAATGTTTGTTTTTCTGCTAAATTTGTAGATACTATATTTAAAATCTGTTGAAGAAGTTCGTGCCTAAAAACTCTAATATGTTTAATGTATTTTTTGTCATAAAATAATTGATATTTTGATATGGAAATAGTGGATTTTAAAAACGTGAATTTAAATTTTAATTTCTTGCGTTAAATGTAAATAGTTTATATTAATTTTTTCAGTTTTGTTTCGTTTATTCGTTCTTTTATGAAAGAAAATGATTCTCAAAGAGATTAACTTTAATTTCAAAGCAGCAAAAATGAAGAGAAGTCAAGCCATACAAAACAGAACTGAAATAGTATTAAAAATAGTATTGAAATTCAGGATTCAATACCGAATTCATTCGGGATTTTTTGTCATTCGGGGTTCTGGCATTCGGGATTCCGTCCATTCTGGATTTTGGCATTCGGGATTTTGGGATTCGGAATTTTGTCTCCTTCAATGCTTTTTAGCTAAAACGTAACAAGGATTTTATCAATTAAAAAAAAATAGAAATTGATCTTGAAAAAGCAAAGTAGAGAAGTAGATTCTATTTTTTCCTCAAAACTGAAGTAAATCTACTTCCATCGAAGTGAAGCACGAACCCTGGCTATTGATTTGTATGAGTTTGCGATTAACAACATACAAAGGCTATACATTTCTATATGTTTGCTATTAACAAAATGCAAAAGCTATTGATTTGTATAAGTTTTGCGATTAACAAAATGCAAAAGCTATACGTATATTTGTAATTAATAAGTATAAATTGTTGTTTTTAGAAAATGCAAAGCTATATTTTTCTTTTCAAAACAAAAATATTTTGTGTTATGAATGTAATGTCATTGTTGAGAAAACTCCAGACAAAGATAATAACAGACATGGTTTTTTTATTTATTACTTATTTACTAAAAATTGACGAAAATTCAAATTTTTATTAACATTTTTGCTTTCTTAATAAAGTCTTAAAGCCAGATGTTTGAAACGACTTTTAGCTGAATGCTTTATAAAAGCTCTTATCTTTTGTATATAGAATCAATTTCGGCAAGCCTTAAACAGACTTCCATAAGACCTCATTACAACAGACTCCTATTGACCTAATTTTTAGAGGTACAAAACAAGGTATTTTATATAAAATGTGTCAAAAACTGATTGACTTGCATACATAAGCCTTATGATTATACTAAACGAGCTATAGCTTCCCAAATTACAAAAACTGGACCTTATACAATATAAATTGTTAGTTGGGTGGTTTATTTTGTATTCCAGAATTGTTGATTGTTGTTTAAAAAATTCCACGATTGGCCTAAAAGTAGATATATTTAAGGCTATAGTCTCCTACACATACATTTAAGACAAAATTTTGATAGTACGCGAAGTTTCGAACGTGTTAACTTTTTTCTTCTGGTATTTAAATTTTGTTATTATGTATTATTTAATGGTCATTAAAATAAGATACTCGTACCCTCTAACGAAAACAATCTCACAAAATAAAATATGTGACTGGGTCGAACGAACTTTTTTTTATAATACAAAAACACTTTTTTAAGCATTTTTTATTACATATATGCAGATCACAAGAAACTTGTTCTTGTGGTTAATAAGTATAAACTACCAACCTTTTAACCTTACTAAATTTTAAAAATTTTAAAAGGTTTTTTTTTGTTTTGGGAAAACCTAAAACGCAGTTTTCTTATTATCACTTTAGTCATTAGATGTACGAGATTGAATCACGATCGTTAGCGTCGTTCCGTTTTCGAGTAAATTTTTAACTAGGCCATATTTCAGTCAGTTGTTAGTCTATTAATGGTTTTTAAAAGTAGAATAATAGTCCATGAAAAACGAGAAAAAATTACTCATATTCATATAAGTTATATGTTGTAGTTTTATTTTATCTAGGACCCAAGATAAAACGGTGGTACACCTAGGCGTATACGCACTTTTTATTTTATTGCATTTTTTCAAACTTGCCTAGATTTTTGTTAGTTTAAGTTATTTTGATTTCTGTCAATGTACGAGGGCCCGTCGTAATAGAATCATGCTACGAATGTCGAAAATAAAGTATCACAACTCCCATACAGTCGTAACAAAATTATAGGAGTTCATCAAAAGTTTTACAGTCGTACTGTAAAAAATAATGGAGTTAATACGGACTAAGAAAAAGTAAATGCTGAAGTCAACCCGGATTAGGGGTGAATTCGGAGCTTTTGTACTGAATATTTTATTTACTACTAGCAGGCCCGTGCTTGCCTTGCTTCGCATGTTTAAATAACGTCAATTTTATTTACTTTTTTTTTTATTTTTGATATTTTTTAAATTTGAAAATTTAACATTTCAAACAATTTAGCACTTTTCTTTTATTTTTTCTTTTATTTTGTGGTAAACGATTTTGAAAACAAAAGTAGCCTATGTCCATGTTCCAAGCTCTCGCTCTACCAATTTTCAATTAGGTATTTTCGAAGATTAAGAGGAACAAACAGATAGCAAAACAAGCATTCGCATTTACATACATACATATAATATTAATAGGATTTTTAAATACATAAATATGTACATATGTCGATATAGTCACTTCTGGATAATTTAAATTTTTAAGCTGCATTAAAACTGTAACAAAAAAAAAAGAACAATGAGTGTCCCTAAAATTCAATGTTTTTTTTTTTTTAAGATAAACTTATCAAAATAACGTTATTACATTTAAAACTTTTCTTTCAGTTCTCGATTCATGGGGCAAACTTCCATCGGGAATTCTATGGGGTAACTTGGTTGAATTAGGAAGTTTTGATGAGTGCTTACAAACAGAACACAACATTGAAAATCAGGAATATGATGAACTAATTCTGGGCAAATATTGCATGAGCACTCTTCCAAACGGAGAATTATTTAAAATCATGTATCCAGAACTTTTACCAAATACAAAATTAAATGTTGGCATTTGTATTCCTCGAACATGCAAAGCATTTCAAGTAAATAAGATTTTGACTCGAACATTGTCTCGAATTTTCAATAAAACTATTTTGTCGGATATAGTAACTGAAGGCAAATGTATTAAAAGCAGCCAAGTGGATTTTGATACAATCGATTGGATTGCAATGTAAGTTGAACATTAAAAGCCAAGCTGTTTAAAAATAATCAAACAAGATGTTAGATCAATATTTTCGTTTATAGGATTCCTAATTGTGTGTAGTTCTATTTACGATGTCACTACAAAAAGGCGAGGATGTAAAGATTTGAATAGTTGAATTTTAAATTTTAACAACGTACTGAAAGTAAGTTTTTTTTCAGGTGTTCAAAAACAAGCTCTGATGGTGTTCTCTTTGTATGTTAATATGAACTCATTGTTCCGGACTTCATATAAGAAATCACCAAATGTTATAAGTTGCCTAAATGGTATTCGTTGCATGTCAATTATATGGATAATCTTTGGCCATAGTTACATGATAAGTTTGCTCTTACCAAACGTAAATAGCAAAGATATCGTAGAGGTACTCAAGCGAGGCTTAGTGGAACATTTAGATTTATTTAAAAATTTTATTTTTGTTTCATAGTGGGCTCAAACTCCTTTCTCCATGTTTCTGCAGAGTGGAACTATATCTGTGGACTCGTTCTTCTTTCTCAGTGGTCTGCTTCTCATTTGGACTGGTTTGAAGAAAATGGAAAGGTAATTAATAATTACAAATAATAAATTCAAAACTAATAATTTTTTTTCAAGGACTGGAGGAAAGTTAAATATACTCCTAATGTATCTACATCGCTATATTCGTCTAACTCCAATGGTGGCTGCTGCTGTTCTTTTTTATGTTAGCTTGTTTCGGCATATGGGAAATGGACCTCTGTGGAATGATTTAACAAGTGCATACAAACTTTGCCATGAGACTTGGTGGGCCACTCTTTTGTATGTTCAAAATTATGCAGCTGCAGGTAAAATGGTAAGCTTTTTGTAGTGTTTTTAAGATAGCAAACAATATATAATATACTTATTAACTTTTCTAGTGCTTGGGCCATACTTGGTATTTAGCAGTGGACATGCAATTTTATATTCTATCTCCTCTGGTCTTGATTCCAATATTTAAATGGAAGAAAAAGGCCATCGGAGGAGTTATTGTTTTAGGATTACTTCTGGTAGCGTGCGTTTTTACAAGTATTTTAGTTAATAACTTTACTGTTTTTAGTAAAACAGGGTGAGTATTAATATGCTTTTTTTTTTGATTGAAATATTAAAAACAACCAACAATGCTAGAAATTTAGGCGAGGACACTCCGGAAATGAGAAAAATATACTATGCTACCCATGCTCGTACATCACCCTGGCTTATAGGAATAATTTTCGGTTATTTTTTGTACAACCACAGAAATAGTCGCATCAAAATGACAAAGGTATGCATAAAAATGTGATTTTTTTTTTTTTTGTCAAGTTGATTTTTTCAAAATTTTGAGTGAATCAAATTCTTAGTCAAATACTGAATACCAAATGTAAAAACGTTTTTTGTTTTTTAGTTTTTGAGAAATTAAAAAAATAAACAAAAGATACTTCTTCCAAAAAAAGGATTTTCAGTATTTTAACCACAAGAACAAGTTGTTGCGATTTAGTCGTGCATTTTATTACATATATTGTACGAACTTAAAGTTAAATTAACATTAATCTCTAAATTTTTTGTTTAACCACATCATCATTAATATAGAAAGCTATAATTGGAGGTTGGATAATAGCAATGGCGATGTTAGCAACTGGGATATTTTCCTTATATCCAAAGGTTTTGCCTCAAGCTAAGCCCTTGACTACCTTGGAAGGAGCATTCTACTTGACCCTGAGTAGGGTGGCATGGCCGCTTGCGCTCTCTTGGATTGTGTTCGCATGTTTTAACGGTTATGGTGGACCTGTCGATAATTTCCTGTCATGGCCGTTTTGGCAGCCAATGGCGCGACTATCATACTCTATGTACATTATCCACTTAATCGTCGAATTAATAAATGGCGGTCGAACGAAAGTAAATGTAAATTTCTCAGATTATGACGTGGTAAGCAAAATTCGATTGATTTAACTGCTTCAAAAAACCTCCGTTTGTGAATATTTTGGATTTATTCTAGATTTTGTATTTGCCTTTCAGATTTTACGTTTTTGGGGAAATTTTGGTATCACGATATTAGTCTCCATAGGTGCTTACTTGATGTTTGAGGCACCAATGATGGGAATTGAAAGGATATTATTCAAATCGAAAACCAAAGAACAAGCCAAGACAATTTCAAAAGAAGGACTCTGCAACCACGAATCTTAAGCTTACTTTAGATGGGATCAAAACAATTTACAATACAGGGAAAGAAATTGTGCAGTTTCATACTAATCTGTCTATATTATATGCATATTTATATTTATTAAAATTTTTACATTTTTTAAAATTTATTTTATTGAAAGTGTTTTATCGTTTAATTTTGTATGAATTATATTCTGTGTTTTAGTTTTGTGTTTTTGTAAATCTAATAAAGAGATGTTACAAAAATAAAATCAATGTAAACAAAATGAAATACCTACCTGATTGGGTCGCACGAACTTGCTCTTACTTACAACACAGTGGCTTGAAAATTATGGAAAATCTTTCTTTTATGCCACCTACCAAAAATGGTTACTATACAATAGGCGTGTTTTATTGGAAAAGCTATCCATAGTTTAGTACGATTTAACAAATACAACATCGCCAGTATGATTACGGCCGATAAACAGCTAAAGTAGAATCCTATACTGTGGATAGATTTTTGACGTATTTTCGAGTCTCTAATTGGATTTTGCAATTTGTCACTTTACTCGCACAATTCTTGCAAAACCTGCAATTATTTCATGAAGTATTTTGTAAAAACTAACTCTTAAGACTTTTTTTATCATCTCGAAAATTGTCAATAAAACACGCCTAATATTATCACATTTTGTGATTTTTCTGTGCTGCTCTGTTGCTTTCCGCTCATAGCATCACTGGAGCCCTTAAAATTGAGCGCACAGTAAATGTAGTGGGAGAGCGAGTGTGAGAACCTTTGCGATGTGAAAAGCGTTTTCATGTGATGGCTTCATCTGTATGGATGTGAAGGGGCTTACTTCATAGCTTTAATCAAAACTTGGCGTTTTATCCTTACTTTTTTGGACTAAAGACCATTAAAAACTATTCTGAATCAATTATTTAGCAAGGCCATTTAAATTTGGCTGATTTTTTCATTATCAAATATAGAATTTTTGTATTATAAAAGGCTCCTTATAAGAAAATATAAAACTACTATTTTAATTTCTAGTATTTTTTTTAAATAATGTACGTAAATTAAATACGTATGAATATGCCCAATTTAACAAATAAATAATCTTAATGAGCATGGCATTGCCGTCTGCCGATTGGACTTGAATTTTAACTTTTTACAGTGATTCTATATAAATATGATAAAAAGTTTTAAAAAGCAAATACAAAAAATATATATCAATAAATTGTAAAATAAATATACAGCCTTGTCTTCCTAAAATGCAGCATTTATGATCCTTTCCCGACAGTCTAAGGCTCGCTTACAAAAAGTTGTATAGTTTGATCACATTCATCTCATTCAGAAGGCATATAACTTGGTCTGCTGAAAATCGCTGCCAATGCTCGTCAACTTCTTTTGAAATAAGCGCATACAGCGTTGGCTTCCAGTTAGCATAAACATGCTCGTCCAAATTTAGCTCAAATCCACATTCTTTGTGTCAGTCCCAACAATTCACCATGAAAACCTGAATTGTTTTGTATTGCTTTGAGAGCAATTTTCCTTGGGAGTCTATCATTAGCCATATTTAGAACTTTAAGAACATATTCCACTTAGGGCCAGTTGTACAAATATTTAATCCGTGGTTCAGGAATTTTAACTCATCAATTTCGGCGGATTAACTGTGGTTCAACGATGGTTCAGGCATGTAATTGGCTTTTAGTACGTATTCGAACCTTGAACCATCGTTGAACCTCAGTTAACCCGCCGAAATCGGCGAGTTAAAATTCCTGAACCACGGATCAAAATTTAAACCACGATTGTACAACTGGCACTTAGAGTTTAAGGGTTTTAATAAATAATATGGACAATCCTGTTTCGAGGTCAAACGCATGTTTATTGATATTTTTGGTGGAAGTCGGAATGTTCGTTTTATGTAGAACCTGAGTAATTTTTCTACCGGATCATAGCTTTGTCCTCCCCATACCTGCGCCGCATACATTAGAATCGACTCAGATACTACTTTGAATATTCGAAATTAACTGCTGTGCGTGATATACTGAATACTGATTGGAAAAGCATTTTTTCCACGTAGAGTTGATCGCAATTTCAGCTTTGGAAAGTTTTTCTTTTAAGTGTTTTTCCATGTTTAAGTTTTTTACAAACAAAACTTGTATTCGGTAACTACTTCGATGCTCTTATCATTGTAGAACCACTTTTTATTATTACATCTTCCTCCTCCACTGCTTTTAAATATTAAGATTTTTGATTTTTCTAGATTGACAATTAAAATCCATAATTTACAGTATTCCAAAAGATTATTGATCATGATTCATGAGCTGCAGTGATTCGGGAGAGTGAGCCGGTATGACGTAAATAACAAGGCCTTTAATAGCATTCCGGCGTAATGTGTCTCTCTTTAATGTCATCAATATAGAGAGCAAATAAGGATGGGCTAGGTGTACATCCCTGTCTTAGTCCTGCTTTTGTTTGAAACCGTTCAGAGATTACTTCGCCGTTCCAAACCGCAGCATATGTTATGTGTCCTGTAATAGATTTTCTATGACTCGGTCAAATTTTCGGCACATTCCTTTTCCAAACAGCTTATACATGAGGCATTTCCGATTCACTGTATCAAATGCTGCTTTGAAGTCCACAAAAATGTATATAGCTTCTTATCTTGCGAAATAAACGATTTTGCTACGTTGTGAAGTACCAAACTATTGTTAATTGTTGAATAATCCGACCTACATCCAGCTTGAGTTTCCTTTAATAATTTTTACTTGTTTCTGATTGATCTAAGCTGTAGGGCGTTTCTGTAAAATTGTTGTGAAAATTTTATAGGAAACATTAAGAAAGGAAATACCTCTGTAGTTTCGGGGTTCTGCCTTATTTTCATTCTTATGGATTGGAAATATCAACGCTGTCTTGAACTGCTGTGTTATTATACCATCTTCAAACACATCTTTAAGCAGTATGGTTAGTTTATTGATTAACTCTATTGATCCATATTTATAAAATTCCGAAGGTATTCGGTCTAAGCCGGAAGTTGAAAAACAACAGTGTAGTTGTAGTTGCAAAACAACAGTGTTAACTTCTCCTAGTGTGAAAGGGCCATCCAGCATGTCCTCGTAGAATGCGACTATATAATGTAAAACTCGGAACTGCTGCAACCTTAATTGTTAATCTGGTTTCAATGGTTTTCTTTCAATTAAAACGAAATGAGAGTGTTTTGGAAGTTCCAAAGCTTCCCAAGTTTGCAAAGTTATGGGGCGGTTTCAAACAGTCTAATACGGTTTGTTAGCGCCCCAGAATCTTTGGAGTTTAGAGCGATCTGAAATTCTCGAAAAGATACTATTTAAATAATGAAAGCAAAATGTTGAATTATTGGTTTTATTTTATTTTCAATTACTGTTTATTGTTCGGGTAGCTTAAGTACAAGAAATGTTACAAAAAGCATTGACAAAGTTTCATTTAATTAAAAAACTTAATTCATTTTTATTTCCTTAAAATAAGCTATGGAAATTGATAAATACTGGTATGCTTTTGGATGATTCTTTCTTATTAGTTTTATAAATAATTTATACAACAAATAATTTTAAACACAAATTTTGCCTCATTAGTTTTAATAAGCCTAACTTAGTTTTGGTATAAAAAAAGTATGTGTGGTTAAATTTTGACAAGTACCAAATTTGAAACTAACTTAAGTTAAAATTCAAAAACCAATTTGTATCCATTTATGGATTTTTACTTAAATGTAGTCATTAATAAATTTTCCAGGAATTTTTAGGAATAAGACTAAACTTAAGTTGAAATTCAAAAACTAAACAAAGAGTAATTTACTACAGTATTCTTAAATTTACTTGAAAATTTCTAAAATTCTAAAAATAAATTCAAAAGATTGAAATTATTAGAACTTTTTTCTTTATTTTCTCAAAAACTACTTTACTTAAAAACTTGACTTAAAAAGCTTAAGAAAGATTATTATTTGTGTTTTAAGAAAGCAATAAGCTTCTAGAGTTACTATGAAAATAGATACCACTATATGCAATTTTTCATAATAAATTAAATTAATCTGTAAGTTGCAGAAAAATTACAAAAAAAGATTTCTGCATGTCAAAATATATATTTTTTAAAGAAGAATTTCATAAATTATTCAAGCATGAGCAATATCTTATTCACAATTAAGTTCTTTTTGTCAAAGACTTTTGATCTTGAAATTATTTAAGTTGCAATTTCATGTTAACATATTTTATGTTTATAAATACAGTGAATAGGAAATACATATATGTATGTATGTATTGTAGGTATGCCCTTAAATTTTAATTTAAGTAATTTTCACACATTTTACACAGCAAAACTGGAATCATCCAAATCCCTTCAGTATACATTAGTCATTTAAAAGAAAACTACACTTGGCTATATAAAATTTACAAATAAAATTTCTTCTACATAAATAACAATAAATACTTTGGTCTACTAACTTATATCGAACTTATTTAATTCATCCCTTACGACTTAACATCTTTGCTTTCTGTATCTGATTTTATCGTAACAGCTGGTTCAGCTGTTCGAACAGATGTCAAAGGTTCTGCTGGTTTCTTAGGAGAAGAGCTTCCGCTACCAAATATAGCCTTTTCAATTCCAAGAATAGGTGCTTCGAATGCCAAAGTAGCAAAAATTGATAATGTCAATGAGATACCAAAATCATGCCAGAAACGAAGAATCTATTAAAGGGTAAAGAATATGTCAAAAAATATGTTTAATTTTTACATTTTTCAATTCTTACGGCTTCGTAGTCTCCAAAGTGGGTATCGTGCTGAACTCGAGCACCATTTACAAGTTGAACAATTCTATGAATGACATACATACAGTATGACAGCCGAGCGAATCCTTGGAAGAAACTCCAAGACAAAAAGTCATTGATGACTCCACCATGACCATTGTAACAAGCCCAAACAATCCAACCCATAGCACAAGCCCAAGAAGCTCTGCTAAGTGGTTCATAAAGAGCACCTTCAATTATAGGAGCATCAGGAGTGCCTGGGAGAATTCTCCAGTATGGTCCCCAAACGCAAGCTAACATAGTTCCAAATGCTAAAATCCATCCTAAGATAACTAAAGGCTAAAACAATATTTATTCATTATAAAAATTTTGCAATCAAGGAACTAACAAGCATACTTTTTGCATGGCAATAGTACGGCCGCGGTTGTACTTAAAGAAAAAGTAACCAAATATAACACCAATGAGCCATGTTGGAACTCGAGTATGGGTAGGATAATAAGTAAGCCTCTGTCGGAGATCAACATGATCGCTAAAATGAAAAAATAACCATATTTTTAAATGAACAGTTACTACAGCAGAAATATGACTTACTCTTGGACACGGAACAATGTAAAACCTTCCTTCATAAACGTAGCGAAAGTACATCCCATACATAACAAACCAAACACAATTATTGGACCAAGTGCTTTCTTTCCCCATTTCCATAATGGGATAAGGAAGAGTGGCGAAAGCACGTACAACTGAGTATCAACGGCCAAATACCACGATTGACTGACGCACTGTTATTTGTTGTATGAAATATTAAAAATTATTCTTAAAAAGTAGATTTAAATACCTACAATTTTATAAGGGTAAACATAGTTTTGCACGTATAGAAGAGTTGCCCACCATGTATCTGAGCATCTTTGATCCTGGGTACCGATCTTCATCCACATAGGTCCACGCCCTGAGTATTTGTATAAACTCATAATATACAAAATGACTACCGCTACAACTGGAGTCAAACGTATATATCGATGGAAGTACATCAAAGGAAGATTCAACTTGCCCTTTCTATTTAAAAAATTAATTTTTAAATCAATTCTTAGAAAAAAAAAAATAATCTTCTTACGTCTTTTCCATTTCACGGAATGCACCCCACAGCATCAACAAACCACTCATAAAGAAGAATGTGTCCACACAAAGGGTGGCGTTTTGGACCAGCATTGAGTACGGCGTTTCTACCCACTAAAAATAATCATTCACAAGGCGTATATTCAACGTTTTTCATTGTTAACAAGTAAAAAATAATCTCACAGTGTAGAACTTATTCTTATTGATATGAGGAAGTTCATAAACCGTCATGTAACCATGTCCAAAAACAACCCACATCATAGATATGCATCTCAAGCCAGCCAAACAATGAATAACATTTGGATTTTTTGTCTTTTTAACATTAAAAATCTTAGGAGCATTTGAATATACAGAAAATGCGGTGAATAAGGGACGTCCATTGACTGCAAATAAAAACAAATATCAGTAGGTAAGCCGTCTCTGCTTCAATATACAGGGGTCTCAACTTACGTCCTTTCTTTTTCTGACTTGCATCATAGAAACTGCTTACAATCATTATAAGAACAATACAGCAGATGAAGACTCTGAAAATTAACTCCTCATTAGTTAAATATTTTAGGTTAGAGTTAGAAGTATGCATACATAGCAAATATGTCAATACCACGAAGAACAATTGGATCATCAGCCGCACAATAATTATCCATAGCCATAGGCTTTACAACAGCCTGATTGGTTATTCTCTCGACGACATTTTTATAAATTATGTTTACGTCAGCTGCTGAACACGACTTTGGAATACAAATACCCAGTTCAAAATTTTCTGGACTTTTTTGTTTGTAACTAATTCGAGCTTGGACAGCATCATTACGAGGCTTAACTTGGGAATATAGATTTTTAATTGGCACTTGGGTTAAACAGTATTTTCCTCGAATTGTATCGGTTTCAGAGAATTTTCTCGAAGCTGCTATGCATTCATCGAATGCTCCCATACTGATGGTGTGTCCCCAAAAAAGACCCATTGGCATACGACCCCATGAGTCTGGCCCTGTAAATAAAAAGAAATATATGATTTAGGAAGAGTTTACTCATACATTACATTTAAATTGATTCAATAAGCGGCATATTTACGAAAGTTACATTATACTATATCAGTTTCGAGATAAATAAAAGAAGGTTCACATTATTGTGGTGGTGGTAACTATTTTTTTTTTTTTTTCAAAAATCAAATGCGCCCTACTTAAAATTTCTGATCTCAAGGCCCTTTTTCAATAAGAAATTCTATTTCTTGCTCTATTATTTTTGGATTGCAATATTTTCTGTTAAATTTTATTTTTATAATTATGTATATTTTGGAAATAAGTAATTTTAACTAGCAAAAGCAATATTGCAATTACAGATTTGGTTAAGAGTCATCTTTTGAAATTTGTTTGGCTGTTTTTCATTTCGCAATTTATCACGAAATTTTTGTTTTGCAATTTAGGTATATCGTTTTTATTTCTTACTATCGCAAAGTCATTATTTCGTAAATTTCACAACTTAATTTTTATCTCGCATTTCATTATTTCGCATAATATTTATTCTTAAATTATTTAATCGCATTATTTCACATTATCATATCTCGCTAATTTTTATTTCGTTTATAATTATTTCCCATTTTATTATTTTGCATACGATTTAAAAGGTTTATAATAATATGAGAAATAATCATGTGCGAAATTTATCATATTCGGCATCAAAATCCTAGTTATCGATGCTCTTTTCTAAATCAAATAAAAGAAAACATAATTTTTTTTAAACCCAAAATTTAATTTTTTGAAAATTTTAATATTAGGTATATAGTTTTGTGTTAGAAGCTTGATCAAAATCCGCTGATTCGTTTGCGAAAAAAAACGGATATAAAAAAAATGGTCCTATTATCGCCAATAAAAACCATTTAAAACCATTTTTCGGAAATTTTATTTTCACCAACAGGTAGCCTATACCTAACCTACCTAAATTTACTGACTTTTTTTTAAAGAAAAATCGGAGGAGTCATTTTTGAGAAAAATAATATTTTCTGTGGTTATTAACAGTAAGAGAGCTGTGCCAATCGTTCATTTTCAAAGATCGAATCAATCAATGATTGATTGCTTCAAAGATTCGATCTTTTCAATCAATCATTATTTCCATCATTATGGTCAAAGATTAAATCGGTCACTATGTGAATCAGATTGATTCGGTCTTTGTGATTGTGATCCGTAGCTTCCACCAGTGGATCCCAATTCCAATCGTTTAAATTAAACGATATAGGTACGTTTCGGTCGTTCTAGTCATTCTTAATCAAATCATTTTACAAGGCGAACACGATTATTTTGGCAGGTTTGGTGAGCCAAATTTTTTTTTACGTCGGAGTACGCCAATCGATTTAGGAGGTGGATATGTCACGGCCGACGCTCTGGGAACACTATTATTTTGACAGGTTTCAAATCTGCTAAAATTTTTTTACGTCGGATCGAAAAACGGAGTACGCCAATCGATTTAGGAGGTGGATATTACCGGATATGTCACGGCTGACGCTCTGGGACCATTGGAACACTATTATTTTGACAGGTTTCAAATGTGCCAAAATTGGTGGATTTAGGGCTGTGTCAATGTGTGAAATAAACGAAACATACATACGTGCGTGTCGTCGGTCATTTATTCAAAAACTGAAATGATTGATGTTAGGATTAATTGTTTCGGTTTACTCTGATTGCAATCAATCGTTCATTTTGATGAACGGGTCACAAGGACCGAATCAATCACGATTGACACAGCCCTATAAGAAATGTTCCTTGAAGTATTCCAGAAACCTTCCAAACTTCCAATGGATCCTATACTTTAAGGCTATTGTCACACGAGCGTCTTTTTCTGCGCTTCCACTTGAAAGTATGTACATCCTGAGAACCAAGAAAACTTATAAAGAATGGGCACACAAGCGTCAAACTTATTGGTTTTATCCGCACGTCCAACTTTGTCGATTGTTTAATTCATGCCCGCTGATGAGGGGTACTGTCGTTAATAAGTATGGACACACGAGCGTCCAAATGGACGCGCTTCCAGATAATTTTCAGATAATAACTATTTGTTGTTTTATTTATTTTTATCTTTCTAGTGATAATTGCTAATAATAGAAATAATGCACCCAAAATTAAATTAAAAAACTTGAGTTCCTAAGGTGCCGTTGAGCCGTGATAACAGCAATATTAGAACCCTGATTGTTCTATGACCTCATACATATCTTATCAATGCAAGCATGGTTTTCTTTTTTCGAATATCAGAAAAACAACGATTATTTTGATACTTCATTTTCGATTTCACGTGCACCACAAGCCTCACAATCTTAATTTTAATTTAATCGAAAAATCGAAAAAATTGCATAGAAATTGTTTGTTTGGTTCATTGCTCTTGGTAATCTTCCAGTGGAGAAAGGTCCGTTAATTACAAAATTATTGCAATTTTCGAAGTTAAGCATTTAAAAAAAAAAAATTATATCTTTTGTTGTAATGATCGGATTTTCAAGTTTAGGTCTTAAAACAAAGATTGTCAGACTACAATTGTGTTTAAAAATTTTAAAGGAGGGGCTCCTCTCATCTTTCCACCCTAAAAACGTAATAGAAGAGCGATTGAATTCGATTGTTGGAGTTATAAATTGAAAAATTGATGTAAAATTTCATAAATTTGAAAAAAATAATTATGCAAATTTATTCCCCAAACCCTTCTCTAAAATAATATTGCAAATTTATAGACATAAGCCTAACAAGGGAAGCAATGTGGGTACTTTAACCAATTTTTCACCAAAAAAGGATTCTAAATTTAAAAGTTGATGAAAATTTTCAGAATTTCGAAAAAAAAGTCTGTATTGGCTCAACTTCCTTCTACAAAAATGTTATAGGTACATTTAATAGAGCTCATTGCAACAGGAAAGGCCGTAGGAGCCATTTTTTGATTTGAACGAAAATAGTAAAATATTCCGTCTGCGCGTACAAAAAAATGTTCGTGTGACTTCAAGAAGGTTTTATACTGGACAATCTTCCAAATGGACGGACGTCCATTTAGTCGCTCGTGTGACATTGACCTAATTGTTAAGTAAAAGAAGTTAAATAAAAAAAACACGACTGTTCTTTAAAGAAATATTTGTTAAACTTGTTAAATATGATGGGTAGCACGTTTCCTTAAAGGCCTTCCACACTATCCCACTGACTATTAACACAAACATGTCAAAAATATGGGAAGTAAATCAAGTATAATAGTGTGGAGACAAAATATAAAATTTCATCCCACATGACTTGACAGCCCATCTCACACAATTTGACATGTATTAATTTTCTTCACACAAATTTGGCAGTCGTAAGTGATTCTATCACACTTTTTTTTGAACATGTATGAATACTCGTTGAGATAGTGTGGAATGGCTATTATCAAAAAAAACGTAAGTGATTGTGCCATATCAAAAGATTTGTTCAGCTTAGATCAGTACATTTTAAAGTGGTCTATCAAAGAATTACAGGTGTCAAATATCAACAATTTTGACATATCGCTAAAATATCAAAAAATTAAAAATTTGTTATTATCTTAACCAAAATTATCAAAATTTAAAATTATCACTAATTTCTGTGATAAGTTTGAAACATTTTATCTATAAATGTATTAATTTTGTAGGTAATCGAACATCAATTTAATTGTTACATAATGTTATGTATTCATGTTTCTATTTTGCTAAATACAATGTATAAAAGGCAAGTATTGGTTTCATTTGAAAAAAAAAATTTCTTAGCTTTTATTTAGCGACTGAGGACATACCAATAGGTTAAGAGTATAATCATAATCACATAGTGCGTCGGATGCCTTCATCTTTAAGTTAGAAATTTTTCGGTTATATATTCTAATTGAAGAGTAATAGTTTAACAGCGTGAAAAGGTGAGAAAGTGAAAAGAATGAAAATGTGGTAATGTAATAGTGCTGGGATTACTCTATTTTGAGTACTACAACGGCGTGAAAGCGCGAGCTTAAAGTATTCAGAGAGTGCTGCCGAGACCCATTTAGTCTAAGAGCTCACAGCAAATAGTTAGGTGTGAAAGTGTACCAAAATAATCATTTGGATGCGGCTTTTGCTCTGCCAGACCGTTTAAAAAAAACCCAAGAAACCAATTTTGGGGATAATGGTATGAACCAAAAATCGTTTTCACCCCTCCCTGATCTCAGACCATTTATAAGCGGCTTTTGCTCTGTCAGACTGTTTGAAAAACCCTAAAAAAAACAACTTTGGGGTTAATTTTATGAACCAAAATTCGTTTTCACCCATTTTTATGAGTTAAAATTATGCAAAATGTTGCATTATTCTCAAGGGTCATATACATATATTTGTTTTGCCAAACACAAATGTTTATTCAGAAAAAAAAGAATGGCAAAGGCAATCCATCAAGTTGTTCGGTGACAGAGTTGTAAAGACTGCTGTCTTTTCGGTACCACGCAGTTAATTGAATAAAAGACTAATTTCAATAATTTCTTTAACTCACAAAAATTCTTTAACTGCAACCCAATTGTCAGCAGTAGTAGGTACTAATATTCTGCTTGTGCAGTCAAAAAAAGCGGTTAACAGACTAAAAGTTACTTTGACTGCAGTATTTTGCGATTGGTTTTAGTCCTTTAAGTCAATTGACAGTCCTCAGTACTGCTCAGTTTTTTTTTAGTCCAGTAAGGCCTATTTGCTGATATGAAACTGTTAAGGGTTAACTACTTTGACAATTTAATCCAAAGAACGACTGTTAAGGCCAGTTGTACAATCGTGGTTCAAATTTTGATCCGTAGTTCAGGAAATTTAATCCGCAATTCGCCGGTTTAGGCGGATTAACTGAGGTTTAGCGATGGTTCAGGCATGTACTTAGCTATTATCACATACTTGAACCTTGAACCATCGTTCAACCTCAGTTAATCCGCCGAAATCGGCGAATTAAATTTCCTGAACCACGGATCAAAATTTGAACCACGATTGTTCAACTGGCCCTTAAAAGTATATGTGTGTAGCACTTCTTAATTAAATCCTGAGCGAAAAAAACACTCCTAAATCATCACTCCGAGCAAAAAGAGTGAAAAAAAGAGTGCTAAGAGTGACCAACGGAAAACGACATAGTAAAACTATTTGGGTAAATTTCATCTAAACTTTTTTTTTTTACCTTCGAAGTTAAATAAAAATATCACGAGCTCGACCTATTAATAGCCTAACTCATAAACAAACAATAGAGCACTTAGAAATACATATGAGTATTATGATGGATTGATAAAGACTAATTTATGATACACCATATTCAAGATATCTTGACATGAGATGGAGATAGCTGTTATTATTTTTGGTGACGAATTTTAAAACCCAACGACCAACGACCTAAAAATCAAATTCAATATTGCCTAATAAACTTATGTATAAATATCTCTGTGTTAATTGCATATCCATTAAACTTTATAATGCAACTTCAATTTTTAACGCTAGATAATAAATATTTTAAAGTATCAAACAACAAAAAATTTATTGGTAGTTGTATGCTATTTCAGAGTGGCAATAGGAAATTTTAGAATAGGTAACTATAACACACATGTTTTACGAGTATGAAGCCCTTAAGTTAGTTATGTATTATGTATATCTTTTATTTGGGTAGGGAGAATGAAGCAATAGTTTTTTCGTCTGTTTTTAAATTGTAATATAAGGCACTTTAAGCTGTTCACTTTGTCACTTTCAATTTTCGTATAGTAACTTTAAAATTAATTTTAGGGATAGAATCAATTTGAATTTTGTTATTTAAAGTTACACCACAAAAAAAAGTTCTTACACTCCAAAGCCCATTCCTGGAAGTCCAAAATTCCACTATAGATCTTCTCCAAATGGCTTTTACAGAGATCACCAACTTCTGCGTTAGCTCGGCTTGACGAGTTGTGAGCAAACAATTCATGTGCTTCTTTAAAAAATGCAAATGCAATATCACTTTTGAAAGGTGAAGGTTCTAATCCTACTGATTGTATATTTTCATATTTTGATGATTTTTCAATTGAACACTGCGCGTATCCTAAAACGGTTAGGAAAGCTATAGACAATCCCAAAAGGAAATGTCCACCCATGATAAGAAATTTAATCCTTTTGGTTAGTTCACCGGCCGAACACTCTTGCACGTTGCAAGTGGATTTACGAAATACGTGACTTTAAAATAATCAAACCTCTTTTTATAGGCATAATTTATCGTCTTTTTTGATTAAACGATTAAAGATAATGGCTGATCCATAGCAGTTCAAATAAATGAAAAGGAGAGCTGAAGAAAAATTCCAACGATCGCAATATTCAACTGTTATCAGTATAAAAACTGTTCAAATGGAAATTCCATGATTTGTTACTTCAAGTGCTTTTGATTAAAAAAAAAAACCCGGAATCGTTAATTCAAAATGTGCGGTTGAAATATTTTATAACTAAATTTTGAATCACTGTTTTCGGGATTTATATTGTTTTATATTTAAAATTTATAATATAGTAATTTATGTGAAGTTGATAAGAAAGGTATACCTATTCTAAGAACCAAGGTAAATTTTGTTCAGTTGTTTTAATGTCCGATTGATTGTTAACAGGAAAACATAACTGTATTAGCGTAGAAAGGTATCCGAGGGTTTAAAAGAACACCATTTCATTTGTAAAGACGCGGATTTTGGACTTTTTCGCCAGTTGATATCGTTTATTATTCATTGTTCTTCGGTCACAAATATAGCCATAAATTAATTGTTTACGTAGAAGGGAAGAGATTAAAAAAGTTTATTGCACTTCTAGTCGTGACACCTGAATATACATATAAACACGTTTTATTAAATTTTCTCCTGCCTGCCATTTGAGCGCTTATTTATAATTTAAAAAATTCTTAATACTTGCTATGAATAATGTATTCATAATATTTTTTTTAAATATTGTTATACATTTTGTTTTTTTTTTTGTTGGCGAAACAAAACAATTTAAAATTTAAAAAACAAAAGCGTAATATAAAAGGATTTCAAATTTTGTTTAAAACATTAAAAAGGAAATTTGTTAAATCCCTTTTACCCCTTTTTCATATTTTGCAGCTTTAAACGAAAACAAACAGATTTATTAATTTATTAAAAACAAAGGAAGGCTCTGAATTTTCACAATTCCAATGGTACACATTTTGTGTCTACACACTTTTCATTGTAATTAAAATGTCAGTGTCCAATTTTGAGCGTTTAAGGCTCAAAAATTCGACTCCACGGCAGAAAGTATTATGAGGCTAAAGTACGTCCTTTTTGACGCAGATGACGTTTTTGAAAACGGCCTTTGCTTTGGTGTGATCATACCTGCTAGCGGTGAAAACTAAATGTGCAGGTCGTTACCCCGTCGGTCGTGAACATGTACGTGTACCTATAGTTATTCAAGTGTTATGCGTTTATTTCGAAAGCCCAGATAAAAGAGCTGAGCGCCCTAGATATGAATATGGGGGTCCAACTAACTTTAAAATAAATTGTGATAGCAATTAGAAGTATTATTTGAATGTAGAAACTTCTCCTCTGATAATGAATGTGGAGATCCAAGACCTTTTCCATGGGGCCGCCAAAAAACTCTTTGCACACTTACCCCCTGTGGTACGCGTACCACACTTTGGGAAACACTATTCAAGGGGATTTACCATCAAATGAAGAATGTTATGTAGCTAAACGTGTTACAAACTTATAATTTTTTATATTTCTATTTTTTGTGGGACTTTTGTTGCCTATTACATGTGGATATAAGAAGAGAGAAAGGTGAAAAAATCCTCTCTATAGATCTTTGCCTGTTCTTAGTACCTATAACTTTACAGACACTTTAAAATAAATAATACAAAATAAGCTTTAGCGGAGTCACTGTGGCGTATACGTACTTTTTTATCAGCATATATTAGTTAGATTTAAAAATCTGTACATCACAGATTTACAGTTTCTCGCGTTAGAATTGAAAAAAAAAAACACAATTTATTTACGCAATATTGACCTTATTTCGAGAGTCTATTCGGAATAAAACAATTTGTACAAATTTGAAAAGCGTAATGCTAACTTTATATCAATTTTTGGGGAGAACAAGTGGCGCGGCAATTTTTTTCTCTTCACTGCATTTATACGGCAATTTCTGAGACAGTCAAAAGTAACTTTTTCGAAAGTTGTCATGCTAACTTTATACGACTGTAATAAATTTTCGGTGCATTCGTATAAACCGAGAAGGCAGTTAAATGTTAAAAGCGGATGTCCTTTTTCTAATTTTTATATGAGAAGTTAAAAAAAAAAAAACGTTTCCTAACTCATTTAAGAATAACATACGTCAACGCTGTTGGCGACCATTATAACCATAACATTGCATACAAGATGTTCTGAAAATTAAATTTTAGAATTATTCATCCATGAAAATGTTTGGAAAAAGGTTTTGACCCAGTCAAAACATAACAACAACAAACCTACATTTATTTGCAAAACAAGAGTGAATATTTATGCAGACAGTCCTGCAAACGCATATTTTTAAAGGGACATACTTTTATTATTATTATTTTATTATTTAATTTTAACGAACTATTCTAGCCTCTCTAGATTGTATTTGCTTATCTGCAAAAATCCAAATATGGTACACAATGTAATACTCGATCCGAATATAATATTTCGTTCCATATTTAGGCTTGACGAATACCACTGCCCTGCAAATGAGGGCTAATAAAATCGTTTTTTTTCAAATTAAACAATCTAATTATAACATTGAGATTATGAGATTTATTTGTATTTCTAATGATAAAACTAAATAATTAAATTGTTTATCAGCTAAATTGGAAAATTCCTTTGTTTGCTAAATTCAAGCGTTGAAAAATCAATCTTTTGGTTGATCAAAATATTCCTAAAACAAGTTTATAAAAATAACATTTATAAAAATAACATTTATGTTTTCTTATACTATTCATATCTAATTTTAAATTTGATTAAGATTAACAACATCAGGTAAAACTTTACTTATAGTATCTTACATACATAAGGATGAATCAGTATTTGTGATAAACTGATATATATCTCTAATTTGTATTTTTATATCAACTGATTCCTAAAGAATATTTTGAAGTACCAGCCTTTTTAAATTCAATAACAGAAAATATTATAGTCCACGGGGGTTTAATGCTTATACTCGTAAAAAAATGGTTAACCACTAAAACACTCGCGTTAATTTTCAATAACGATGAGTAGGTGGGTAAACTAAGTGGTAGATATTTGGACAAAACTATTTTTTCCCAGCTTTTTGTCGATTGGAATTACACACTAGTTGAATGAATGAATGAATGAATGAATGAATGAATGAATGAATGAATGAATGAATGAATGAATGAATGAATGAATGAATGAATGAATGAATGAATGAATGAATGAATGAATGAATGAATGAATGAATGAATGAATGAATGAATGAATGAATGAATGAATGAATGAATGAATGAATGAATGAATGAATGAATGAATGAATGAATGAATGAATGAATGAATAAATTTTTGGTGTTATTGCACTGCGACCTTAAGATCTATTGTGCCCCCAATCTAGAGCTGTGTGATTAGGTGGCTCCTTTACAGCTCAACCTCCACATTAGATTCCTTAAGGAATTTTAGTGTTTGGGGTATTTTTAGGGAGGGTAATCTGCTATCTGGTGATGTCCCAGGTATCCATGTCTTTGATGCATATAAGTGCATCACAGTTACCTAATAGATGGTCGGGCGTCTCCTCATGGGCGTCTGCAAGTGGCACTGCTCACAAGGCCAAGAATACTGAGGTGTCTCCTTAGCTTGCAGTAGCCAGTGAAGAGGCCCGTTATAATGCGAAGTTTATTTCTACTTAAGCCTAGTACGCAGATCGCGCTAAAATTTATCTTCCATACAAAATTCCTCCAAAGATAAATTTTAGCGAGGACATTTAGCTAGGCAGTACGCAGTTCACGCGCTAAATTTAAAAAGTCTCCACTTAATTTAGCACGCGAGATAATGCTCAACGCATTCTTTCACAGATAAATTTTGACATTTGTGCTCTTAGCAAACGATTGTAGAGATAAAATTTAGTTTAGCTTGAACTGCGTACCTGGCTTTAAGCTGATGCAGGAATCGTTCCTGGTTGTAGTTACCAACAAGGAGCTTCGCCTGCCTCAGCTTGGTGAGTTCCTTCCAGATTTTAAATCACGTTTCCCCTATTCCGTAGTACGGTTCTGGCCCCATTAGGGTTGTTGTTGCCCCTAGTTTTGCTAGGGAGTCTGCCTCTTCATTGCCCTTTACGCCGATGTGGCATGGTACCCAATGAAGTGTGACATTGTTGTTCTTGCCAAGTTTGTTTATCCTGCCCACGCATTCCCATACTAGTTTGGAGCTGATGGTTTATGAGTTTAGGGCTTTGAGAGCGGCTTAGCTATCTGAAATGATGGCAATGTTTTGATTTCTATAGTTTCTTTCAAGATTACATTTACCTATGGCATTTACTTCTGCCTGGAAGATGCTTTGTAGAATGTCCCATCGGCAAGGAGAGTTTGGTTCTAGGCCCAAAGATTCTTGCCCCAGTCCCTTCAGTTGTTCTGGATCCATCCGTATACCACTTGAAGGCATTTGCTTTAACCGTGTAGTTCAAAGTTTAGCCTACCCACTCTTTCTTGTTACTTAACTCTAGTCAAAAGTTTTTTTTCGAAGTTATACTTTTTGGTAATGCCATCTCTAGGAATGTCAAGGAGGTTTGTTATTGTGGACCTGCAAATCGAGTGTCTTTCTTTGTGACCAATGATTTTACCCGTCCCAGTTCCCTCCTTGCAAATCTTATTATGGCTCGCTTAGAAGTGCTTTCTATGACTACATGTAGTGGAGACAAGTGAAGGATAACCTTCATACCTGCTGTAGGGCATGTTCTCATTGCTCCAGTAATGCATGAGCATGCGAGCCTTTGTATTTTTTCTAGGGATTTCCTAGTTGCGACTAGTTCGGTTCTGTTATGCCATGCAACCGCACCATAGGTAATTATGGGTCTTACCATCATGGTGTACTTCCATCTCAGGATATTTGGTTTGCAGCCCCATTTGTTTTGCCTGCAAGTCTATTGCATATCATGACGGCCTTTGTGGCTTTACCGGTTGTTATCTCCACGTTTGTTCCAGGGGAGTTTACTGTCTAGTGTAATTCCTAGATATTTAACCTCCCTCTGGATCTCAATTACTTCTCCCGCTAACGTGATAGGTTTCATGAGCAGTAGAAGTCTCTGTTTGGTAAATGGTACTATCGTTGTCTTGGTGGGGTTTATATTTAATACCACTGTTAGGCACTATTTCCTTGTTATTGATAAGCCTCTTTGGAATATATCACAAATGGTTTCTTCGAACTTCGAACAATATCATCAGCAAAACCGATGCAGCGTATGCCTTGAGAAGTAAGATTTTCTAGTAATTCATCCACTACAAGACTCCACAACAAGGGTGATAGTACCCCTCCCTGCGGACAGCCTCTTGTTGTGATGACCTTCTGGACATTATGTCCTGCGTATGCTTCCGCCGTTCTTGTGCCTAACATTTCGCTTATCCATCTGATTATGGTGATGGGTACGCACTTCCTTACGAGAGCTTTGTTTATAGCTTCATGAGAGGTGTTATCAAGGCCCCCTCTATATCTAAGAAGGTACATAAGGACTAAACCAAAACTATACCATAGTTTTTTTCTTTTTAACAACCATTAAACAGATGTTCACTCGGGCGTATACGCACTTTTTTATTTTATTTGATGATGATGGTGTGGAAATTTTGTAAAAAACTCAATTACAAAATTTCTGCACCATCATTTCTTCTTTTTAAATCCGAATAAATGCGTTTAGAATTTTGTCTCAAATATGCTTTTTAGATGGTCATTATTTCTAAGAATGAAAAGCATTCAAATATTTTGTTTTTATTCCTATTTGTTTATAAAATAAATAAATTTTATGGCACAACAGCTCATGAAGAACTAGGGCCTAGTGACTTACAACTCTTAACCATTCCTGTGTGCGTGTCTGCAGGAATGGAGGGGACCTACAGTTTATTGCCGAATCCGAACGGCTAACGAGCGGCACTTTTGTGTGACAGGAGATACTCTTGGAGGATTTGTCAATTCCTCGCAAAAGGCAGTAGCCGTTTTTTCTTTAAATAAATAGGTTGCGAGGCTGGGGATCGAACCTTAGACCTCCGGCATGACAGTCCATCGCACTAACCATCACGCCACGGCTACTATTTGTTTGGATTTCATTAAATGCATTCAATAACTTTGGTTTATTTATTTGCTTCCACAAACGAAGGCCTGGCAGATATAGAATATGATTATTTTTATCATATTAATTGATATGTATTTCTTTCTTCGTGACCTTTTAACAAGTAGATTTGACTCCATATGTTTCGAACGTCAAATCTAAAATAAGTATCTAACAACCAGGACCTAAACCCACTCAGGGGCCGAATTCCCGCATCGGCAAGTGGGCCATACGTCACTGAAATATTTTACATTGGCATTACTGCTCCATTTAAAATATACATTGCAAAGAGTAGTGCCAATTAAAATAATTCAGTGACCTAAAAAGCTCACTGATGAGGAGTCAAATTTGTTCATCATTTCGTTGACTGGAGTTGACTCATGCAATGTTTTAAAATAAATAGTACCCTGACGATCTTGTCTTAGCGGTTCCTGTTTGGCCATTATAAATCTCATCTCAATATTTGCAAATAACAGATTTATTTAAGAGTGTTAGTCTTGTTTTTATTGTCCCTATTAGTGTTTTTATATTATAACCATTAATATTAAGTGATAACTTATTTCAATAATTTATTTAACGCTCTTTTATTGGAAGTGTATTTATTGAGGGATTGACATATTTTTAAATGAGATTCTCGAATAATTATTCAATCAAGCTATCACCAAATAGCACAAAACGGGCCATCTTCAAAAATCTGGAATTTTTTCAGTTCATACAAGTGTTTTTGATGACAAATTCGATGTATACACCAATAAACATTAGAAATCATTTTTCGCTTAAAAATTTAAATACAGACACATTATTAGATAATTAAGGCCCGTTTGCTGATACAAAACATAAATCTTGTTAATAGCTAAGTTTCACTTAACTTATAAGTGATAAATTAATTTATGTTGCACATACAAAATTATGTTGAACTTAGCAAAGGAGCACTTTTGAAATACATCCAAGTTCACTTTAATCTATGCGAAATGTCAAAATTGTAAATTCGTTGAAAAAAATTTAAATTTAGATGGAAATGTTTTGTAATTGGCAGCTTCTTATCGTGTTATTCTGTAGTTAAATTATTTGTTTTTGTTTGATCGAATAAAATGTCGGAAAAAAATAAGAAAGGAAATCCAAACTTTTCATTCAACGAAGGGCACTCTAATAAGATTTCTATTTTTTCTAAAACAACAATTGTTATCTCTCTTGTCAATCGAAATCTCTTGTAAAAAGAGACCTCCTCAAATGACGAAAAATATTCATTTCTTTCGTATATTTGACGAGGAACTCCAAGTTCTGCTTAATTTTAATTTTTGTATCAGCAAACGGGCCTAAATACTCAGAATTTGGTTCATTAAAACGTATCTTCAGGTTTAACCCGGCAAAACGTAAGACTTTGCCATTTCACAACGTCTGCTGAAAATGGTTTAAATCATAGTCATGTGTTTGGTTATCTTCGCATATCAGAGGCTTTTGTTTATCTACAACCTAAATTAAATTTGCAGAGTTAATCAGCTAAACCTTGTGAATCTATTATCATAAATGAAAAAAAAAAAACATAAGCTATCAATTTTGTTTGAACTAAAGTTGAATATTAAATTGATGGGTAGGTATACAATATATACATAGATTATAATTATTTATCATTTTTTGTTACTATCAACTTGGATCTATTGTCATCATAGTCCAAAGTATTGTCAATCCACTCCACTCCACAATCATTATCAATTTTCTTTAATCCAAATCAAAGGTCTTAAAGTTTCCTTCATTTAAGCAACATAATATAGCAACTTATTCAGTCTTTTTACATTAAATTCGACCTTTTTTAAATTTAATTATGCCTATTGGAAATAAAAAAACTTTTGCAAATTAATTTCACATTTAAAAAAAATCAGATTTACCGTTTGCAATCATATGATTAAAACTTAAAAACCAAAAAAAAAAAGAAACAAAACGTAGAACAACAGCAGCGTATGTATTATAATTATAACAATTTTAAAAGTAAGATATTCCAACACAATTATAATTTTTATACGAATTATTTCCGATTTAAAGATGAGTAAACATAGATTTAGCATAATACCTACATCATATTGGAAGAGACTTCGTCGATGCGGTTTCCAATAATTTCTTAAGAAGTCCTATGCCGTCGGCATCTAGTATTGAGAACCAGTGGCAGAATTGCTCTGAGGCCATCAGAGATGCCACCTTTGGCGTGCTTGGTTAAACACGGTCACAACAAATAATGAAATAAATCCCTGGGGTTCAATTCTCGTTCTGTGAAGCTGTGAAGTGGTGTTATAGAAGGCGTTTTTCTTTTTTAACTCAGAGCAAAGCACTGAGCTGTCAAAAAAAATCTGTGTTTACTTTTTAGCTCAGACATATCAGAGCGCTCAACTTGTGTTTCTTTTTTCAATCAGAGCAAGCTCGGAGCTTGCTCCATTAGCACAGAATAAATTGATCGAGCAAACGGAGCAAATAGCTTAGCGCAGCCAACTTCATAAAATTTCCATGTGATTTGATAGATACCTATGTATGGCAATTCAGTGCTCAGGCGTGTTTTATACTTAAATCCGAGGGCTCTGATCTTACTCTGCTCAGAGCTTACTCGGATCACTCAGGCTCTGCTCAGTGCTCTGCTCAGAGCTAAAAAAGAAAAACGCGTAAAGAGTGCCGGAAAGCAGATTCAGCAAGAATGCATTACAAAGCGGCGAGTTCTATGTGCAGAAGAGGGGAACTTCTTAGAAAGTAAAAGAAAGAGCGATCCAGAGAACAGACAGATGTCTTAGCAGGAATGAGGTCCAGTCAAGGATAAAAGGAACATCGCCTGTAAGGACGATCATAGAACATCGATTTGTGAAAACCATTTTTGCAAGCCTTGGCGGTGATGAATCGAATTCCGCTTTTAGGCAGATTCTACCAATAAACCCAAGGCCACCGACCATATCTAAACTTAAGCCATATCTAAACTTAAGCCCAATAAAGGGTTTGATATTATCTATAGAGGTGAGCTATAGTATAGACATAGAGTAATATCTAGTTTCGACATCATCCATACCAATCTGGTAGGTTTGTACAAGATGAATTCACCGATACCTTTGATGCAAATAACGGATTTAGACAAGGCAAAGGCGACGCACCGCAATATCGTGGGACTACTTTAAAATAATTCTTAAAGATTAGTGCAAATCTCTGCCGTCAACACTAGAGGCATAATCTTTCAAAAGTCCGTACAATTACTGGAATGCGCTGATAATATTGACACAATCAGAAGCAGAGAGCCTGATAACAGTTTAGCTTTTTTGAGGGCAAGACCAAATATTGAACTCAAAAAGACAGCCAACACTGATCAAAATCTTTGACAGAACATTTCTAAACAGCTTTATTTTTGAGGTATTAAGGGACTCTGTCTTCATAAGGGCTCCACTATCAACTCAAAGACCTATACTAGTGCTGAGATCCAAAGAAAAATTACTGCTTCTTTGGGCCAAGAAAGAAGTCTTTACGTCAAATCACGAGGGATGGCAAAAAAGGACGACCGAGACTCAGGTGGCACAGGCAAGTGGGTAACCAGCCGAGTTATCTGAAAGAAGCTTGTTGTTTAAGGGCGTGGTCCATTCTGGAACTGGAGCACCACCCTAAATATAAGTAAGTTCTTAGGTTGGGTTCAAGATGGTAGAATACACTATAGTATATACAAAATTGAGTGTGATATGTTTTTTGTGGGACCAACATGATCAACTACTTTCCGCACCTTGTGGGTACTTGCTATTTTGAACCCTTTTTGGACCTAATGTGACAATAAGGAATTTAACCTCGTCATTTCAGGGACAGACGCCTTGACTTTTCGTTCATACCTTAAATAGTTTTTGGGAAAATATTTTTTTAACTGAACCTTTTAGCAATTTTTCTTTTTAACTCACTTGATTTATTTCATAATCAAATTGATAAATACTTGAAACAAAAACAGTCACTAATATTGTGATATAAATCTTGGCAAATGTTTTCGTTTAAAAATAATATTCTTAATCATTTTTTACAGCTATAAACTTTGTTTACATTTATATATACACTTGTCAAAACAATTAAGGGAATAAAAAAAAATCACTTTTTTTTAAGTGTTTTTCGATGAGCTGTATCTCTGTAAAAAGGGGTCGTATTGAGATGAAACAAAAAGCATTCTAAAGCCTTATTCTTTTTGTATTGATAAATTTTCGCAAATGATTTTTTAAGGCACCGTTATTGCGCAATCATAAGAAGCAGCACGACCCAAAAATTTAAAATTTTTCTCTTTTTTGTAACTAACGCAAAACTGTGGAAAAAGTGGGCAGAAATTCTTGTTTTCGTTTCCATTTTGATGACAATTTCACAATGTTTATGAACCAACCAATTTGTTCCCTTAATTGGTTTTTACGACTTTGATCATTCGGTACATGAAAACGGTTCATTGGATATATTTGAAATTTTACAGAAATATTGGTGGTCTATAGTTCTTTAAAATGTCTTACCAAATTAGATCCTACAGTCAAAATTTATAAAGCATTAAAAGATTTACAAAAAGTCTTTAAAAAGTGCTTTTTTGACCTTTTCTGAATATAACAATGAGGAGCTAAAATAAAAATAATCGTTATAAAGTTTTGAAAAAATCTTGTAGAAAATGAATTCCAATTTTTAAAACTTCACTTAAATTTCCCGTGTCGAAGATATCGGTAGCCAAAGTCAAAAGTCTATTTTTTCATTCAAAGCCAGATATTCTTTTGAAAAAAATTTGTACATTGACGAAAAAAGATGACCTTAAAGCTGAATAAACAAGTTTTTGAAACAAAACATTAAATTGGCTCAAAAAAAATTTTCAACGAAAATGACAATGTTTAAAAAAAAGAAAACAAAATTTAAATTTTTGGGTCGTGCTGCTTCTTATGATTGCGCAATAACGGTACCTTAAAAAAATCATTTGCGAAAATTTCTCAATACAAAAAAGATAAAGCTTCAGAACGCTTTTTGTTTCATCTCAATACGACCACTTTTTACAGGTCGTAAGTGATTTTTTTTGTGTTCCCTTAATTGTTTTGACAAGTGTAGACTTATAGGACTTTTACTGTTAAATTAAAATAATTTTTAGATAATCATTAAAACTATAACAATGTACATTTTTATCACAATCAATTAAGCTAATAATAGACAAAAAGTTTTTTCAAAGCTTAATAAATTCATATGAACGCCATAACGGCTAAGTAATGGTTTGGTCGTGGAAGCCAACTCGATATTTAAAGGATGGTCAGTCTACACCAAGCATGCTTTGAAAGAAATTATTACATTCAAAAATTACACAGTGTTACGAAATGAAACTAGAGGTTGTAGTTCTATTCAATTGCATCACGAATTTATATGTATATAAAACCTTTCCTATACCCTCAAAATCACAATTTATTTTTTAAAATCAAGTTCGAGCGATCTCACGCATATAGGTACTCAACCATTTTTAACACCCAATTTATTTTATTTGCGTCCAATTCAAATTTGTAGATTATTTGGTTTTAAAAAGAATAATAATAGCTCTTTCCAACGATATATTTACTGTCCAAAAAAAACTTGTCCGAGGTCATTAACTCGTGCAAAAAAATAAAAGGTGAAAAGTGCAAAATCTCCATACAAATTTGTATGGGAAATGTATGGCTTTAGAGGCATGGTTTAATGACCTCGGAAAAAATTTTTTTTGGTCAATAAATTTTTCATAGCGCATTAACTTTCGATTTAGGGGGTGGTCGATCCAAGAAAAAGAGTTTGGGATATAACGGACACCCTATGTAGGTCATGTATATACAATTTTGAAAATTTTTTTTTTTTTTTTTCAAAGTTATTCCCTAAACAGATTTGTTTAAAAAATAAAATAAAAGAAGTGATTTCTGGCTTAGCAAAAAGGTATATCATGGCATTTTAAGTCTAACCGTTGTTTTTTAAAAACTTTTTCTGTTGTAAGTAAATTTTTTAGGAAATTGCCCCTCCCGGTTAAGCGGGGAGAAATAGTAGAAATAATATGAACGAAGGCAGTTCACTCGGCAAATGGGATTTATTATTCTTTTGGGGTAGAAGTCATACTTGACCGGAAAAGTCTGAAAATCGTGAAAACCCGTGAAAAATTTGCAAACTTTCTGAATTCTGTTTACCTTTTACGTTTTCCTAATAACATCAAGAGGAAGATACCAGAATTTGAAATTTTAGTGGAGTATAAGAACCCCGCCGTGCCACCATACATAATTGCTACCTACTGCAATTTTAGATGAGAAATAGTTTTGGGGGCCTTTGCCCTTATGAAAAATTGCAGTAGGTATCAGTTATTTATGGTGGCACGCTGGGGTTATTATACCCTACTAAAATTATAAGATCGGCTAATCGGTTTAAAAGGTATATATTTCTGATTATTATTGGTCTGCATTTTTATGATTCTTTGTAAAAATTTTAGCTTCAGGCCTTTTTGCAAGTTCATCAGCCTATATGACTTCATATGAAAATAAAAATAAATTTGATGGCACAACAGCTCATGAAGAACTAGGGCGTAGTGACTTACAACTCTCAACCATGTGTGCGTGTCTGCAGGAATGGAGGGGACCTACAGTTTATTGCCGCATCCGAACGGCTAACGAGCGGCACATTTCTGTGACAGAAGATACTCTTGGAGGATTTGTCAATTCCTCGCAAGAGGCAGTAGCCGTTTTTTCTTTTAAATAAATAGGTGGCGAGGCTGGGGATCGAAACTTAGACCTCCGGCATGACAGTCTATCGCACTAACCATCACGCCACGGCTACTATGCGCATGGCGCAAAGTCGATACCTACCCGATAGTGCATTGCTCTTGAGTATAGCTCTATTTTATACTAATTCAAATGAAAATAAATCGTCCGCAGCATTCTTAGATACCTATACATTTTTTAAAAAATTTGAAATTTCGAACCTTTTGTTTTTCGAACCTTTGTCTTTCGATACTTTGTCTTTTCGAAACTTCATTTTTGGAACCCTTGTCCTTCGAACCTTTGCCTTTCGAAACTTTGTCCCAGACGGATTCCCATATTTTATGTTTATTTTTGTTTGTGAGCATTTTGGCGTTCGTGAAGAGGCAAGTTTTTATATTTAATATGGTTCCCTCAATATAATTAAAGTGAGGAAAAAAATTCAAATGCATTTTCTTAGCTATCAGGAAATTATGTATTACGCAAAGGTAAAATTTCTTTAAATTAATATTGTTTAAAATTTATTTAATACAAAAAATTACATATTACAATCTGCTTTTGTTGATGTGTTGCATGCCACCTTGCTGCATCACCTGTTCACGCTTAAGCTGTTTTATGATGGCGGCCATAATATTAGGATTATTTTTCAGCATCTGCAGAATATTGTGGTGACCTTCACTTGATGGGCCACTTTGCATTATTTGTGAGAGTTGTTGAGTATTTAAGTTAGAACTAGTTGGTTGAATAATATGGCCCAGACTCATCGCACTCATAGCATCCACTATCGTATTCTAGGAAATTGTACATATTTTGTGAAGGAATTTATTTTTTTTTTAAATAAATTAGGAATAATACTTGTTGCTCCATCGGATTTCGATACACTTTGTTCTGACTTGGTGCTCTGAAGTTGCGTTGGTTAGTGTTGTCGGGAGATCTCCACTGATCCATTGAACGAAGATTATTACAAACTACGTGGTGCTCTTAACTAAGAAACCTTTTGGTTTTCGTTTTTGAAATTTCTGAAAAAAAAAACCAAGTCAAATTCTTGAAAATTGTTATAGTCCAATAACTACATACATTAGAGTTGTCATTAAATGTGTGATTTCCAAATTTTAATGATTGCAACCCCCAAAAATTCTCTAAATCGTCGCGAAACAACAACTTCAGGACATGCATGATGCATCTTCTCTTTTTCTATGCAATAAATCAGATTAAAAACGCGATTGTATATCCACCCTTAAGGTAGGTATGTACATATATACTCTTTCTAATATCGAAGCCAAACTTCGGCTTTTTTCCTTCCAAAAGTCTTAAAGCGCCGATTAATGAGCTTACCGCAATAAACTAAGGTTTAAGAGTATATAGCAAAGTTTTTGGAAAATATATAAATAAGGCATAATCATTGTCTTCATTCAACATTTTCTAGAAACTGATAATATTAGCATAAGCTGGTATAAGTCACCGTTTTAGTCAATAAACACTGAAACTGAATTTTTTTACAAACACTATAAAACTAGCTATCTTACGAAATTATCAACCATTACAAAAAACACTAAAATTTTGCTTGAGAACTTCATACCTAATTCCACTAAAATATAAGTGTTTATTTCCTACTTAATGTAACTGGGCTTGTTGCGAATCAAATAAAATCAGGTCGTATAGAAAGTCTACTATCGTTATTCCAAAATTCGATTCGTTAATATTTTTCTATTTGACTCTTAATATTTGTATTTATTTTTTTTTTTAAGCCGTAAGTTAGCATGACAACTTTCGAAAAAGTTACTATTAAATTTCTCAGAAATTTCCGTATAAATGCCGTAAACATGCCGTGAAGAGAACAAAATTGCCGCTTCCAAAAATTGATGTCATGCTAACTTTATACAGGGTGTTCGGTATAAGGTGCACCAAAGAACTAGTGCGAGTAGGTTGGGTTTAGATAAGAAAAAAGTCGTATGGGTGGGTGGTCTATTTTCCCCCGTTTAGGCGGGAGGGGCAATTTTCTAAAAAAATCGACTTAAAATAGAAAAAAAATATAATAAAAAACAACGGCAACACTTACAATGTCATGCTATGCCAGAAACTCGTTTTATTATTTTATTTTTAATTTAAATAATTTGAGAAAACAGTTTTTGAAAAATTAATTTTCAAACTCAAAATTTTGAAAAAATAATGATAAAAATTGTGTTCAAACTAATTTTTTTTCAAAATTTTACGTTCTTAAGTAAATTTTTTTTTTAAATATTTGATGTTCCTATTAATTTCCAGTCAAACACTAAAAACAGGATGCCTAAATGTTTTTCAGTTTTTGAGAAAATTGAAAATAACAATATCTGCTTTACTACTTAATTAGTAGAAACAGAATCTTTGGAGCAACAAAATAACCGATGGAAGTCAAATTCAAGGAAATCTTACTTTTGTTATTTTCAATTTAATTTTTTCAAAAAATGGAATACATTTTCACATCTGTTTTTTAGTATTTGGCTGAGAATTGATGGAGAGCATTGAATATTTAACACGTAAATATTACTTAATCACATAAAATTTTGAAAAAAAATTAGTTTGAACACAATTTATTGATTTTTTTTCAAACATTTAAGTTTGAAAATAAATGTTGGAAAAACTGTTCACTATAATAACTAACTTATTTTAAAAATAAAATAAAAGAAGAGGTCTCTGGCCTTACAAAAAAGTATAACATGTTTTTGTAGTTGTGACCGTTGTTTTTTAATAATTCCTTTTCTGTCTTAAGTCATTTTCCTCTGGTTATGCTTAATTTTCTCAAAAACAAAAAAACACTTTGTATTTTCTTTTCCGTATTTGACAAGAAATTTACAGGAGCATCGCATATTAAAAACAAAACTACTACTTAGAGCCATTTGCTGAAACGAAACTTAAATATTTATGTTCAACTTTTTTTCTACTTTTTCCTCACGCGTAAACCGTCACATAAGCATATATAAAACCCACCCCCTCACATACGATATTTTTCTTGTCTTAACCCAACCTACTCGCTCTAGCTCTTTGGTGCACCTTATACCGAACACCCTGTATAAAGTTAGCATGACACTTTTCCAAATGTTGTCAAAAATAACTTCTGAATATGCCAGATAGTTGAATATAACTGCCGTAGATAGGCCTTGAAAATAAAAAAATTGCCGCGACAGTGGTTATGAGTATAAAAATACTTTCAGTCAATTAGTTTCATTTTCACAATCATTTTTAATCTGATAGCAACGTTGTTATCTCTTAATATTTTTATAATTTTATTAATTCTAAATATTTCTTTCTGTGTATAAGAGATGGTTTTAATTATTTTTAAATAAATTACTTACTAAAATATGAAGGAATATGTTTTATTTATCGCGAGTAAAACAGCAATAATTTGCGCACAATTGGCCTTATTTCGAGAGCCTATTCGGAATAAAACAATCAGTACAAACTAATCAAGTAGCAAAATAGTAACGATAACAGTATCAAAATAACAACAGTATAAATAAACCCTATTTTTGTTAATATACTCTCGCAATAAGCTTTTGTATCGATAGACTACCAATTTGTATCCATCGCCAATGTAGAAAGACGGTTCGAAAAAAAAAACAATTCAGAAAGTATGTATTTTATTGTTACCACTTCTTTCCGAAATGTGTTTATCTGGTTCAATACAAATTTGTATGAAAATCATTTTTGGTCATTTTTGGGAGAACTACTGTCGCGGCATTTTTATTCTTTATCAAAAGGCACCATCCATATCTTGGCCAGTCCAAGGACTTCTTTATACCGAATGATGTCTTGTTTAAAAATTTAAATTAAATATCAGTTCGATCTCCCCTACCTAAATCGAAATCCTGTATCCTGCGTACCCCTTTCCCTTCTTCATATTGTGCCATTGCTGTGAAAAAGAGATTATTGTGGTTTCTGGTACTCGATCCGATCGAAACTATACTATGGATTCACGTGGAAGTTTCATTCAATTTACTTTACATAATTTTTTCAAATCTTCAATCTTTAGAGTGCAAATCTGTACTGATAATTAATTTTTGAAATTCTTATAAAAATCTTTGTTTATCATCCTGTTTTTATCGAAATTTAGGTATACAAAATTTAATGTAATTATTTCCCTCCGATAGAAACTTTCGCGTAAATGTTTAGCAGAATAGGGCTGATAATCTGGCTTTTGTCGCATCCTGTTAATTTAAAAATAAAAATAGTAAAAAGTTTTTTCTTACATTATGAATTTATTTTATATAAGAGCTAACATTTTACAAAAAAAATCATTAAAATCGGAGCTGCCTTTTAGAAGTCAATAAATTTGTAATTTATTACGAGAGTACTTAATAAGCTATAATAATAAGCAGCAGCTAAAGAAAAACTTTTTATTCTTTGCAAAATTGTAGGAGAATAAGAAGTTTTCTGCTTCTATCTACTAAGTACTAATTACTAAATGTATAAGACATGTATATATTTTTAACACCGTTTTTTAATTATATTTAAAGTTTTTCCACAAATTCCCTTAGGAATTTATCATGATCGACATCCTCAACGGCCATCGAATGCACATCTGGTCCGGGTTCAACAACATCACCAAGCCCGTTTTGTAGAACAGAAGGAAGCAGTGATTGATTGGGCAGCATATGGTTGCTGTCATCAGGTTGAAAATGCATAGGCATGAAGTTCAGTGAATCCATAACATGAGAATTTCCTTGGAGACCTTGCTGTGCATGTTGTTGTAGATATGGTGACGGGGGTAGGTAGGTTGCTACCGGCATCCCTCTATCAGCCATACCAGGTTCATTTGGCATTGCAACCCCGTTTTGTTGCAGTGGTCCATTAACTTGACTTAGAGCAATAAAACCTCCGCCAGAATTCTGACGCAGATAACGCAGTTTTGAAATGGCGGCCTGGATTAAAGGATTCGATCTTAACATTTGCAAGGTTTGGAGATTATCTTCATTGGATGGACTGCCTAAACTCATCGCATTCATATCATCCTCCATATTTTCAGTCATGTTCTAGAGAATATGATTTTATAAGAACTGATGCGCGTTTTTTTTCAAAAAGAATATCGAAATAAGAAAAAAACTACCTGTTGCTGCATCGAATTTTTTTCCACTTGATTTTGATTTGGTTTGGTGCTCTCAAAAGAGTTTAGTTGAAAGAAGATTATTACCAACTGCTTACGTTGTATGCGTTCTAAAACTAATACAAATTTTAGGGAAACGTGGAATTTCGTTGATATTGCTAAAAAAAATTAAATAGTTTTGAACAACATAAAACCAAAAAATGGGGTTGTAGCGAGATAGAAAATACATACAGTAGGACCTCGGTAATTCGAACTATTAGAGACCGAACCAATTCGAACCAAGGAGGTGTTCGAATTACTGGATACGTTTTTTTGTAGTCAATATTTCGGCTGAGAAAGTAGTATAAAGTGGTTTAAAGTATAATAAAATAGTTCGTGTTGATTAAAACAAGAAAAAAAATATTTATTGCTTTGCTTAAAAAAGTCCTACAAAAGACTTTATTTCGTCAAGGTTGTTTAAAGTTATTTAAAGAAATTTGACATTGTGGTTTGCTTAATTTTTTTTTTTTAATAGTTTTTGTTATGACTTCATGTTTTTAAATGTCGAGCTGGTCGATACGAAATGTTGAAAATTCTTGTTCCACGAGATGTGTAGTTCACATCTCAAAGAACTTTGCCGCTACTGATAGTTTTTTGGGGTTGTAGATTTTTTCTGCGCTATCAGAGTCAGTTGAAACATTTTCATTGCCTAGGTTTTCATTTACTGTATCCTCAACCCAGTCTCGAATTTCTTCGTTATCAATAAGTTAATTTCCTGGAGTGATTTGGATTTGAAGACGACGTGTCAATACAAATTAATCAGCGTCCTGTTCACGAATCTTTTGACCTACAAATTCGAATTACAGAGTACAAATTTTGGCAAGTGTTCGAATTACAAGATAGGTACTTAATGCAAAAAAAAAACGCTGTTCGAATTAGTGGAGCGTTCGAATTACCGAGTGTTCGAACTACCGAATTCCTACTGTAATATGTAGGTATGTATTACGTTTTTATGACGCACATACAAATATTAATCAAAATCTTTAAATTCCTAGAAATAATAAGGTAGATATCCGCAGATACCTATATGTATGGGTATGGGGTATCCCTGTATAAAAAATAAATTGGTGGCCCAACAGCTCATAAAGAACAAGGTCCTAGTGACTTAAGCCGAAGACAGATGTGCAGCTTTTTCCAATGCAACGAAAATAAATTTACACAGGTTCTTATGAGGGCTGACATATTCCAGGCTCTGCATGCAGCCTTCGCTGCATGATATCGCTATTTCTTATTTCGCTGCATGGGAAAAAGCTGCACATCTGTTTTCGGCATTACAAGTCTAACAACACTTAACCATTTCTGTGTGCATGAATGGAGGGGACCTACAGTTTATTGCCGAATCCGCCACGGCTACTATATTCAACTATCTATCTACATAAAGTATGTACCTATACACACAAAAACAAATAAATTAGAAACTTAAAGAATCATCCCGTATTTCCTCATCCCTTCACTCGGCAATGTAAATTTGCAATCGAAAAATTATCTACATATTATAAATAAATAAATAAATTTGGTGGCACAACGACTCATGAAGGACCAGACCCTAGTGACTTACAACTCTCAACCATTCCTGTGTGCGTGTCTGCAGGAATGGAGGGGACCTACAGTTTATTGCCAAATCCGAACGAGCGGCAAGGGATACTCTTGGAGGTTTTGTCAATTTATTTAGGCAGTAGCCGTTTTATATTAAAAATTATTACGAATTATTGTAAAAATGTGCAAGTCATTCTCTACAGCGGCTTCAATGTTTTGCGAGTAAAAACATATTTTCTTTTACATTTCCTTGTAAAGGTACAGGTTGATACGCGTTGTAAAAGAACCTACGCCCCGCTCAAAACGGTGCACCAATCAACTTGACAACTGACTGAGCCAATAAAATAAATCAACTTTTTATGAAAAAAACATCGGTTTTAAAACTTTCACACCTATCAATTTTTCTTATTCAATTTGATAAGATTTGTTGCTGTCTTAATCGAAAAAAGCTTTAGTTGATACTTGTTTATACATAATACACAAAACAAATAGCTTTTTTTTACAGACAAACCATGTATAGGCATTAATTTTGATATTAAAATTTTATTTACTAACTGAAATAATTGATAAAGATGAAACAGAATTTTGAAACATAATTTCACTAGAAGTTGTTGTTACTGAATTATAATTTAAATCTCTAATTATATACCTACCTACCTAAGAGCAAAAATATATTAATAAATTCATCGCATTCTGACTCATAACAGATAATGTTATGAATTTCCAAAAAAAAAAAAAATTAATTTATTAAACCAAATTCAGGGTATCATTATTGATTCAATTCATGAACAAAATGATAATTAATATACAATGCATATCTATGCCGCCGGTTCGCAAGAAAAATGACACAACTTAAGAAATCTCATTTTTCAAAATAGGCAACAGAAAATTTAATGAAGATTTGAGTTTCAATTATTCTGTTAAAATACCAGAAACACGCAATAGCTCATTAAGTTCCAAAGATATTTGAAAAGAAGTATGTACTTAGATACTGTTTCAACAGTCAAAAATCTAATAAATACCACTGCAGGTCTTTAGAGGACACCATCTACATTAGTTAGGGGACAAAAACCAAAGAAAAAATAATTTGTTAGAAATTAAATTAAACAAAATGTTGTTGTTGTTTGTTTGAAAGTTTGATTTCGTTTTGAATTTTTGATTGCATCACTTTTTCCAGTTCGATATTAAGGCCAAATTCAAATCAGATTAGAATCGCTTTCAATTTTATTTTTGACACTAATGCGATGAAGTATCTATAGTACCTATAATAATAAAAAAAAATATACCTATCTGAAATATATCAGCCAAGTAGGTAGAAGAGTTAGCACTATTTAATTAGACTAACTTATTGAATTATTGATTTTAAATAGCATTTAACAGCCTCTAAAAGCTGTTCTGAATCAGTGTAGTACATATACCTACCTACATACGTCACAATATCAAAATTTTGGAAAAAAATTTAATCGTCAGCGTGACGAGATCTCTTCGCAGTTGTTCTCTCTTAAAAAAGAATTTTAAACAACAAAATAATACATAAGTCGTCACGTCACTCCACAAAGTTCGAAAAATTGAAAAAAGACGCACCGTGACGTATTACGAAACGAGCAACAAGTAAACGATACTTAAGTAAACGATTGACACGATGAAGAGCGATTATGTAAAACGAGAAAGGTTTAATAAAGATGTTACATAACGAAATCGAAAAAAAACATGTATTTTGGGGCACAACCAACTCCACTACTACTCAAAAATTTAAAAAACGAAAATGAAAGCCAAACGTAATCGCTTTTAAACGATAGCGAAGTAGTTTCAACGATTATCGTTTTACCAAATAGGGTCCCAGAAATACTTCGGCTTCAGCCTTAATGTGAGTTTCACCCGAACAATATTTCACCTTAAAAAAAGCTATTGTGAGTTTAACTCAATTGAAATTTACGTTTTTCGCCGTATTGCTCTCTCGTTCGTCTACTAAAAATAGGTGAAAATTTAAGCTGTTACGGCTCTCCCAAACCAACGCGGTTATTCGCCGCGACAAAAGAAAACAACAATAACAAAACGTGATTGTCAAATAAAACAACACGTTGTTGTTAGTGTTTTCTACTGTCGCGGCGATTAATCGCGTTGGTTTGGGAGAGCCTTTAATTAATCGTATATGTATATTCTGCGCGAAATAAATGCTCACAATAAGACGAATTTTCGGAACGTGAAATATTTTTCGGGTGAAACTCACAATAGGCGAAAAAAGATTTCGGGTGAGATGTTGTTAGGTTGAAACTCACAATAAGGCTGCTTATGTTTTATTTTGTTGTTTAAAATTATTTTTTAAGAGAGAACAACTGCGAAGAGATCTCGTCATGCTGACGTCTCGTTTTCTCGTCGCATTGTGAAACAGAATTTACTCAAAAATTCACAAAGTTTTACCAATAAATTGCAAATTGTAAAAAATCACTATCGCAAAACAAAATACTGAAGCCACCCACACCATAAGTCAAGATTAACACTATAACTGGTATTAAATAAGTCAATATTCTTTTTTTTCGGCTCAATTTTAAACTATTTAAAACTACGTACATTTAAATATTATTTTTTTTGCAATTTTCATTTCGTTTAAGATAAGTAGGTACGTGAGTGATACCCTTACTTACCAATTTAAATAAAATTTATCTTCAATGCTATATTCTCTATAAAATGAATTTTATTTTAAAACTAGCTTTGAAGTTAATCAGGAACAAACAAGCAGATAGTTTCAACTTCTAAAAAGTAATATCAGTAAGCAAGTATAATTTTGTTATTATAAATTGAAAAACAAAAATAAGTGAATACAAGAGGAGAGTAAAGGTATATAACGCAGCTCGCAGTTAGAGTGGTCGCACAAAACTAAATTGCTGAATTGCTTCTCATCCCAATGTAAGCTTAATGGAAGCTTAATTTTGAAGATGATTAATGTGGTATGACCTATGGGGACAGAGATTCGGAGTTCAGATTCCGATATAAAAATATAATAAAAATGAGCATTGGGGGAGTACCCAATAGCAAGACAGTGGACAGACAGGTCCAACAGTATACATGTACATATTCCAGGAAAAATAGACTTTTATAAAGAAAAAATTAGGTATAGGCTGAAATTTTGCATACATAAGTATTGTTAATAAGATTATTTATAAAATTTTTGTATAATATGTCATTTAAACTTGAAAAGACCTTCTGTATAAAAATTTTGATCAAAACGTTAATGGGTAAAGTCGAAAATTAAAAAAAAGCACGACTGGGTCGCACCAATTTGCTCTTGTAGTAAAAGTTTTTTCGAATTTTAAAGATTGTGTGTAATATAATTAGGTAGATATAATTAATAATTATATATATATGGGTGATTTACCTAAGGTGTTTTAAAAACTAGAGCGTGTAGGTTGAATCGAGACAAGAAAAAAATCGTATGGGATCGTTTTTCTCGAAAATTAATTAGCTGATTTTGATAATTTTTTATGGAGAATCTTTTGAAAAATTCAAATAATTTTTTTTTGAATTTTTAAAAAAAGTTTAAATTTTTTTTAACCAAATACCTACATATTTCGAAAAAGACTGTTGATTTTTATGAAACTGGGTACTGAGCAGTAGTGTTGGTTAAATATCGGATAATTTTACTATCGATAGTTTAGTATTTAATTTTCTTGTAAAAACGAAATCAACAGAAAGATACATTTTTCATATATAAGTGTAGGTATGTACTTGTATATTTATATTTTCATGGAGTGCACTGAACTTGGGTGCAACAGGACCGATTTGGTGACTGATTACCAGTAAAGGATGCTGAATGATGCTTAGATCTTATGCATTAATTAACTTTGAAATACTTTTGGGGGTATAGGGATTAGGTAGAAAAAACGGGTTTTGCTCTACGTCTCTTCATAACTCATATATAAGTAAAATCCGAAGTCATTTTTTCGACATTTTATTTAAAAAGTAAAATCCATTCTTTGAATCTTGTTTCATATTCTTTTTAAACACAGCTATGAGTACAAGGTTGTTTAAAAAAAATCCTTTTATAAGAGAACTTAATGCTTAAAATTAATAAATTATTAATTCGGGATGCAAGCAAATCTGTCGCAACCATCCTGACAAATAGTATGTCAAGTTCTTTTTTATGGTTTAATGCATTATCATACTTAGTGCTCCGTTGCAAATAATTTTTCATGCTGTTCCTAGCAACTTTTCGAGCCACGACCCCGTCTTCTTGTTCTTCTGAATTGTCTTCCATTTCCATATCCGAATCCAGAGAAATGCATTTTAAAGTTGACGACACTGTGTCTCGTTTGAGTTTTTCGGCGTGTTTTCTTTTCAAGTGGTCGTTGAGGTTTGTTGTATTGCCTGAATATTTATATTCATTGCCACAGATTACACATTTTACAAACTTTGAATGTTGGAGAACTTTATCCTTACTATGGTCATTTACTACTTTTATAAAATAAAGAAAATGGGACTGCTTTGTTTTAAAAAAAAATGTGGAGGTACATTTTTTCGATAGTATCGGTGATAGTATCGATGATAAAAAACTATCGATAGACTATCGCTGTTTAACCAACACTACAGAGCAGTTTTTTAACATAATCTAGAATATTTTGAATACAAAAATATTTCTTAGTCAATAGTAACGGTACCTTCCATATATGCAAATGTTAAGAAACCGTTGCATAAAATCTCAATTTTCTCGAAAACGCTTTCTACGATTTTGATTAAAATTGTTCTGATTACTTATATTAGTACGGTCTAAAATTCACAAAAAAAAAAATTTACAGTTAGCCATTATGAACAGTACCTCTCATAGAACCGTTTTTTTTTTTTATTTTGGAATATCTCATTATCTGTATAGCCGATTTAAATTAAATTTTTCGTACAAAAGCTTTTAAAAAGTTGAATTCTACTGCGTACCTATCAAAATTTTCAAAAAATAAATTTTGGATTTAAAAAATTTTCAATTTTTTTTTTTTTTGAAGACTCGATATTTCCCTTATTTTATAATAGTCGTGTTTTTTTTTAAATCTATAAGTCTTAAAAAATAGTTCAATAATAATTTTCTCTATTGAATTTGAGGCAAAATAAATAATAAAATCCGTAGCAACTAATCTATACAGTTTATCATTAAGACTGAATGTTTATCAAGACTTATTTTCTTTACATTTCCTTAGCCTGAATAGAAAATGTATTCAAGTTAAGAGCATTTACCTTGACAAACATCAATTTTTATTCAACTCAATGATATAAGCCTTGAAAGATATCAAGATTAAGAATTATTTTAAAGCTTAATTATTGTGTCTTATTTTGTGAATTAAATTTTTGTCTAAGCCGTTATTAATTAGAAACAAAAAACAAACACGCCTAATATTTTTAATTCGCACAAACCAAATTTTAGCACATTTTTGCAGAGAATTGAATTCTTTACAGTAAATGTTAACGTAAAATTGAGAACAAACAAGTTATAATCAAAAAAAAAAAAAAAAGATGACCGTTTTAAGCTCACACTGATCCTTCCTACAGATCCATAAAAAAAATGTGTACTGTACAAAATGCAATTTTCAAACTTCTCAACTTTCCACTGCAATAGGTTGCTATTATCTCACAGTGTTTCTATTGATTTTAGCTAAAAGATCCTCACTTTCGAAATCAAAAATATATTTAACTGAATTTTCCAAGTAAAAGAACACACATTTGGCATTCATATTCATTCATTGTTTTAGAACAGTTCACAATAACAGCCCTATTATGGCTATTAAATATCAACAAGATATTTGTTGATAAGTATCAACAAAATTAATAAATCGGTATTATGCTGACCATTTATCAAAATTTTTGATGAATTTTGAATTGTATGTAAATTTTTAATTTATTGTGAATAGTTCTATTGATAAACGTGGTATTACGGCTGTCAAAAATGTTGATACCAATCAAATTTTCTATCAGCCAATAATTCTTCGTTGATAGTTCCATCAAGTAACCGCGCGGTAGAAAATTTCTTTAAAATAAAATTTATAAAAAGTTAGTTGCTGTTTTTTTTATTGAAATACAAGGATTTAAAAACGAAATGTAGGAAAAAAGCGAATTATGTTTAATAAAAACAACTTACATTATTCGACCAACTTGTTTAGACACCACAACACAAAAACCAAAGGCAAATACGAAACGCCAAACGTCAAATCAAAGCCCATTCACAATAACTTTTTGATCGGTATTCACAATCGAATTAAAATTATCAATTGATACTCATAATACCAATTTATCAATTATTTGATAGAAGATATCAAGTATCAATTAATTGATATTTGATAACCATAATAGGGCTGTAAAACTCGTTTCAAGTTACGTGCTGTTGAAATTTAATTATTTCGAGTTGAACGTTGATCAATGGTCATGTTTAATAAAATGTGTACATCATTTCCACGTCCCCACTCGTCATATCTACCAGTTTTGGTTATTTTTTGTCATCATTTTATCCCATTTTGAAAAGCAAAAATATAGTCAATCCAACCAAATTTCCACTTCATTAAAAATAAATGAAAAGTTAAAAAATCAAGTGCTGGCATGCAGAGATGTCATGCAATTCATGTAGTGAAAGACTTTCATTAAGAATGTAGGTAGGTATTAAAACAAAAACGAAAATGAATTGTAGGTACATAGGTAGGTACTACAGCAAAAACGAAAATGAAATTGTATAAAAATAAAAACTTGATTTAATTTTTTTGTATATGTAATTTTCTTATTTTATTATTAATATAAAATATGAATTTTTTTCTATACAGAGGAAAAATGAGAAAAATAACATTAAACATACACATTAAAATAATTACTATTTTTGTTTTTCTTTCTTTAATTAATTGTATGTATCCGTATGTATATAGGTATTTCCATTATTTTATGTATTTTCAATCAATTCAAAATGAAGCTAAATATTACCAAAAAAAAAGGAAATATTAGTAAATAAAAATAATATAATATTTATAGATATATGTATTTATATGTATAACATTGTACTAATATTGTTTTAAAAAATTATATAAAAAAATTCAAATGAAAAAAAATAATAAAAAAAAAAAAACAATATTTTCACTTTACATAAAAAAAAAACTAATAATAATATACACATTATGATGGATTATTAAAACAATAACTATCTTAAAAAATAAAGTAACTTCCCTTAATTATTGTGTATGACATGATGACATACAGATAGATTTTTCTTACGAATCAGCGTCATTTGAAAAAAAAAAATGATATTCTTTTGTTTTGTTGTATAAAGTCGTGTGTTTCCCAACAGTTCTTCGATTGTAAACAAGCAGCAGATTTTTTTTGAATGTTTATTTTATTAAATTTTCAGCTGGGGTATATTTTTTACTCCTTTTTACTATTTTTTTGTTTTCTTTTATTTTGTTTTATATTATAATATAGAATTAATGTTTTTTTATTAACATTTATTTAATTTACCGATTTTTGTTTGTTTACTTTTTTTTATCTTACATTATTCATGAATTTTATTTATTAGTTTATCTACATGTAGCCTAAGAATTAAGAAAATTTCACTTGTTTAGATGACAAACGGAAATTTCGGTGCACACGTTTAAAAATTAAAGTGCTCAGTGTGATAATATTAATAATTAAATGTTAGTTAATAGTTGCTATAACTACCAAGTTTTTTTTTTTTAATTTTTTTTATTCATTTCATAAATAATCATTTTTCATCAAATTATATTTTTTTTCTTTTAGCTTTTGCCGGTTTAAAATTATTTAATTTTTTATCTTTACTGACGCGCACCGCCTTAATCACAAAAATCTTGGAATATATCTTCAATAATTTTATTTGTTGTATTTTTGCTATCATACATTTTATTTTATTTCTTATTAGTTTTTTTTTTTTTTTTATTAATGCATACAAACACTTTATTTTCATAAATTATAACATTTCTTCAAGACAGTGCAATTCAATATATACATATATAAATATGCAAATACATATATATATATATTTTTTTGTTTTGTTTATAAATTACAATTAAAAATATTTTATTCATAGCTTGTTGTTTCCATATTTTCTTTTCTCTTCCATTGACATGTATCACGACGAAAGGATGACGAAGAAGAAAAACAATGTTATCATATTTTATTTATATTATATTTATCGTATCAAAAGAAAACCGTGGCTCGTTAAAATTACGTTAATCCCTATGTTTTTTTTTCATTATTTTATTTATATAATATTCTTACTTTAAACTTTTCTTTTAACTTAGCATGAAATTTGTTAAATCCCACTAAAAATAAAGCACGTCATCAACTATTATTATATATGTATTATTATTTGTATGTAACCCCATGATGTATTTTTTTGTTTTTTCTTGTATATATAGGTAATTCATATATATACAGCTAATATTATTTCGTTATACACTTAATATACTTATCTATCTTTTACATTATAGTTCTACTTTGAAAACAAATCAAAAATATTGTTTTATTGCATAAATAGTAAACACGAAATACAGTATTGTTTTAAGATTTGTGTTGTATTTCTTCAAAAGTTTTTCAGATTTTTCGATATATTTATATTCTTTTTCTTATATTTTGTTTCTTTTTGCTAGTAAATTATTATATTATTTTTAAAATTAATGTTTAACTAAGAACTTAGAGTAAAAGAATATCAGATGTAAAAATTAAAATAAAAAAAAATAGCTAACATTATTTTTTTGTATTTTTTTTTGTATTTTTTTTTTTTTGTAAAAGGTGAATTTCCGAAATCCGCATTTTGGTTTTGCTTATAACCTACGTCATCATTGTTATTTTTTTTTAATTACATATTTATGTATACATTTATTTGTATGTTATCGAAGTATACAATAATTAAACATAATAATTCTTATTTATACATTGTGGTTTGTGGTTCTCTTAATAAACTACTTAAATAATTTTTATGTACATATATAATTATAAAGAGCAAAGGGTAAGTGGAGAAGTGGGAGAAGGGAACGTTTTGGATTGGAAAACATACTACTAGTTTTAATAGTTAATAATAACTACAATAGAATGATAATAGTATTAAGTTGCGTTTTACAATAATTACTTGTTTTATGTAATGGAAGTGATAAATTTTCGATAAGGGCTCTTAGTATCATTTATTTCTATCTCTTCAGCTTGGTTTTAATGGTACGCATTTATGTATAGAAATATATTTGTTATTTTTTTTAGAAAAATACCTACTTCTAATTATACTAGAGTTGTTCCACAAATTTTGTTAATTGATCCTGAGCAGTCATCGAAGGCGCATCAGGACCGGGGCCAACTACACCTCCGACTCCGTCCTGTGGAACTCCAGGAAGTGGTGATTGATGGGGGTGCATGTGGTTGTGCATGTCACCGGGTTGAGGCGCGGGTGAGTGACTTGGCATGTGGTGGGGAGATGGTTGAGCTCGTGGTGACGCTGAAGGTTGAGCCCGAGGTGATGGCGCGGAACGTGGAGAAGGCGTAGGCTGGGGGCTTCTGATTGGAGGCGGAGATCGTACCGATTGCATCAACTGCTGTTGCATAGACATGGGAGTCGGTGGGCCCATAACATGAGGATTGCCTTGGACACCTTGCTGTACATGTTGACCAGTTGGAATTACTCCACCAACTCCACCCACCTGTGGTTGATTTGATTTTAGGCCTTGTTGCATTGCATACTGATCAGGAGAGAAATTGCCACCGCCGCCCTGAAAACCACCCATTTGCGGTGCTCGTGGTCTTTGCGGATATGGCGGGGCTGGGTAGCTCGGCATTTGCATCTGACGCATCTGCATTGTTTTATACCACTGATTATTTTGTACCTAAATAAAAACGGATGTGAGAAACCTATTTGCAGTTAAATGCGTTTAATATACTCACAGGCCCTTGCTGTTGTTGAATTTGGCCACCTCCTTGTACCATCATTGCATTTTGCATAGCTGCCGGCATTCTATGGGGTACACCAGGTTGATTTGGCATTACAACCTGATTTTGCTGGGGTTGCTGTTGTTGTTGATTAATCATATGTTGCATATGGCCACCTTGCTGCATCACCTGTTGAGGAGGCAAGGGTCCATTTACTTGATTTAAAGCTGCAACACCACCGCCAGAATTCTGACTCTGCTGACGCTGTTTTATGATGGCAGCCATAATTTGAGGATTCGATTTTAACATTTGCAGAATTTGGTGGTGACCTTCACTAGATGGGTTATTTTTAATTTTTTGCATTATTTGTGAGAGTTGTTGAGTATTTAATTGGGGACCGTTGGCTGTGGGTGCACTGGTTTGGCCACCAGCTGGCCGCATACCACCTGCCACATTTAACGGACCAACCATCTGATTTGACGGACTCACCACCATACCCATATTAATGTTCTAAAGAGTATGTTATTATAAGAGTTGCAGTTTTTTAATGAATGAAAAAAGAAAATTTACCTGTTGCTGCATCGGATTTTGTTGCATAACCTGGTTTTGATTTGGTGGCCTCAAATTGGGTTGGGTGGTGTTGGTGGGATATCTATTACCCCATTGTTCCATAGAAAGAAAATTATTACCACTTACCGGTCCACCTCCCATGCCACCTTGTTGGGGTTGATTAGGAACTACTCCACCCAGATTGCGTTGCATCACGGCAGGAGGCATTTGTGGAGCTGGGACAACTTTTCCGAAACCTCCGGCATGAGGAACTTGCTGTCGCGCAGCTTCTTCTTGTACCTTAGAAACCAAAAGTTTTAATAGTTTTTTTTTCTTTCCATCTTTATAATTTATAATTGAATCTAGCGTAAAAGTAGTTTGACAATGAGTTCTTAAGTGTGCTGGGTTCTAGAATAGAAAGCGACATGGATATTTCTGTTCGAATAGCTTAAATATTAAGTGCACAAAAGCGTGTGGTTTTAAAGTTCAAGTTATACATATTTACAGTTCATAAAAATGAACAATAAATTACCATGCTGAACGTTTAGACCAAACGCTATTGAACCTTTTGCTTAGTGGTTTCATTTGTCCACATACAATGTATCTGTCCGAATTACATGCCAACAATCTGACATGCTATTGTAAAATGGAAAAACAATCTTATGCGATAGCTGTTTTAAAATCCACACAAATACCTAATACTACTAAAAAAAGATTTTTCTATCTTTCCCACAAATTCAAACGCAATAACATATCTTTATCTTGGCATAAGACTTCTGAATGGAATCTAGACAAAATGTTACCAACTCCGAGTTGAAGTGAATTTAGACATATTTCTGTGCTCCTTTTTTTATCAAAACTTTTTGAGAGATTTCGTTCAGCGAAATGCTGTTCGATGAGCGAAATTGTAAACTGTAGCAAATGATTTGAATTTTGTTCACAAAATTAATTGCCCAGACCCATATTTGGATTTGAATCACTTCAAAAAAATCAATCAAGATTACATTAATACGTTATTGAAATTTTTTGATTGAAAAAAATCCATTACAAATAACATTTAATTGAAAAAAAGTCAATTACTCAAAATCAATTACATGTAATTAAAAAAAGTAATCGTGAAAGAAGCTGTCATGATTAATTTTTCTTGTAATAATTATACAAAAATATAAATTGCGAATAGCGGCATTATCAAGCAATAAAACGTACAAAGAGGAAAAACAGTGTGTTTAAGAGTTAAGTTACAATACTTTACATATATTCTTGAGCGTTATATGCTTCCCTTATACGTTATTCATTTTTTATTTTTAAATTTAATTGATATTTTTTTTATTACAAATAAGTGTGCGTCCGGCCCTTGAAATTCGAGTGCCAATTACATACATTATCCTCTAATTGACCGATTTCTTTTTTTTGTAATTGACATACAATAATATAAACTTTTTTTTCGGTAGCTACATATACAGCCATGGCCAAAATAATAGCAACACTTCTTAAATTTAAATTATACTGTATGTTGCACTTTAGATAGGTGGATATGTGAAAAAATGTCTGCATTATAACAGCGGTAATTATATCATCAATCTATTCTACGTAAAATCTTCAGAGTAAACAAAAGGTATTAGTCAAATTCTGCACTAAGTTGATTGCAACTACAAAATTAGAGGGTCAAAAACATAGCAACATATTAAAAAAAGCTTTAAAAAGTTTGCTTATTGATTAAAAAAGTCAAATTTTTGGTGAGATTTTAGTCTAAGAACACCTTTGAATAGTAAATAATGTAATTTAAATGGCACTTTGAAATAGCTAGAGCGAAACACTGTACTGAAAATCAACGTGAAACCATTTTATCCATGCATAACAGGGGAGAATCTATTAGAAAAATAACAAACAGTCATTGGAAGCTCTGCAAGATTTGTGTTTAAGGCTATAAACTCCAGAAAAACCAAAGAAACTAGAGGACACCCATCTTAAATGACTGCAAGAGATAGAATCACTTTGGTAAGCAAAGCTAAGGCGAATCCTTTCATGTCCTCAAAAGATCTGCAGCAAGAAATAGAAACGCAAATCAGTGCCAGAATTGTTCGCCGTATTTTAAAGGATGCTGATCTTCACGCCTTATATCCAAGGAAGGTACCATTGCTAAAAACATACATACCCAGAAGCGGATTTGTTTTGCAAAATTTTACCATATAAAAAAAGATCGTCTTGGAGTGATGAAACTAAGCTAAATTTATTCGTAATGGATGGTAAACAGATTGCCCACCGCCCAAAGTATGAGACCTACAATCCGAGGTACACAAAACAAACCGTAAGGCATGGAGTTGGGAGAATAAAGCTATAGGATTGTTTTTCTTGGTCCAATATTTGTTATAGATGGTGTAATGACAACGGAGTCATACGTGGACATACTGCAGACTGTTATGCTGCCGTGGGACGATACAAATAATGGCGTTTCCAACAACCCCAAGCACACGACAAAGTCAACAAAGCTCTAGTTTCAACGAAACAAAATCGCCGTTATTGAGAGGCTTTCTCAATCTTAGGACCTTAATCCCATCGAAAACCTCTGAAATGAGCTAAAGATTGATATTAGCAAACATAAACCTTCCAAAAAAGCGGGTTCCTGAAGATTTGTCAAAGAAATGTGGTATTCGATCCCCCAGGAAAAGTGCCAGAAGTTGGAAGACTCTTCACTAGTGCTTCAAATCAGATTCGAATCCTCAAACTATCCAGAGGTGTGACAAAAAGCTAGAGCGTGTTGTTTGGGTCGCAAGAAAAAAATAATATGGGAGGAGGAGTTATGACTTAAAGCAGAAAAATACAACGGTCACACTTACAATGCCATGCTATACATTTTTGTAAAGCCAGATTTCTTTTTCTTTATTTTGTTTTTAAATAAATCTATTTTAGGGAACAGTTTGTGAAATATTTATTTTCAAACTCAAAATTTTAACAAAAAAATGTAAAAAAAAAATTCATTCAATGGGCTGGTGCTCCAGCAACTTATTTAAGCCTTTTGGACAGTATTCAAAAAAGAGCCTTCAAATTGATTGGTGATAGGAACATTATAGATTCATTTACGTCCCTCGAACACCGTCGTAACGTTTCCTGTCTCTCTCTCTCGTTTATCGTTATTTCTATGGGCAGTGCTCTAGTGAAATAGCCAGTTGCATTCCCCCCTTAAACAATTCAACCGTAATACTCGCGCTTCGAGGAATGCCCATCAGTTTACCCTTGAGCCCAATTTCGGGCGTACTGTCAAATACAGAGATTCGTTCTTTAGCCGTACTACGCGAATGTGGAATGCTCTTCCAAGCTCTGTTTTTCCCTCTCATAGTGATATTCAGAAATTCAAGATCAATGTACACCGACATCTTCTTTTAAATCCCCTCCTCCATACCTAATGCCCGCACTGTGTCTCTGACATATAAAGGGTACCGAGAAACCCCTTGTGTGCGCGCAAATTATATTAAAAAAAAAAAAAAAAAAACTCTCCCCAAAAACATTTTTCTTTAAAATATTGGAAGAACATTGTCAGGGCCACATTATGTATTTTTGCATCCAAAGTTAAAAACTTATTACTGCCGAAGCATTAATTTGTCACCTGAATTACAAAAAACAGTGGTTATAAAAAAAAAAAGCTTTAAAAAACTTCGATCATTAGAAATGAGTTATTACATTACTTTTATACATAGTTACTTTACGGTAAGAAAAACAATCTCTTTTCTCTTTATTGATTGGACGTGAAAGGAAAAGAGAAAAATGTACTACGAATCACTGCGGATCTTCTATTGCAAATTCCATTTCCATGATTGACGTGAATGTTACGCTTTTTTTGAAAGTTTTGGAAAAAAACTTTTTTACCAATTTTTTTTTTTTTTTTTTTTGATTTTTTAGAAATGACACTTCCTATATCACGAATATGCATTTTTAAAGTCGCTCAGTTCAGCCGCAAGTCAAGTTTAAGAGCCATTTGCTGAAACGAATCTTTAATATTTATGTTCTACTTTTTCCTCAACGTAAACTGTCACATAAGCTCTTATATGGAAATGGCAAATGGCCCTAAATGTATCAACTTTGATGCCTTTAGCACGTCTAGTTTAGCCGCAAATCGCGTTTAAATATAAAAGTCGATTTTTCATATAATGCGATGCATAAAATGAAAGGTGGCACTTCCTAGATTACGAATATGCATTTTTTGAGTCGCTATTCTAAAAATATTTTTTTTGAAAGTTTTGGAAAAAAATCTTTTTTTTTTTTTTTGATTGACAAAAAATTAAAAAAAAAATCCAGCTTAAAATGCGTTTTCTTGAAATTTTTGCCGTCTTCCAGTTCATTTCTTCTAATTGGCTAAGAATATTTAAAAAATACTTCAATAAAATTTGTTATTTTAAGTTTTCTCAAAAACTAAAAAACATTTTAGCATCCGGTTTTATATCTTTGACTAGAAACTAATAAGAGCATTGAATTTTGAAAACAATATTAATGCTTAATTACGTAATATTTTGAAAAATTTATTTTCTGTTTTTTTTTTTTTTTTTAATTTTGAGTTTAAAAAATTAATATTTCACGAACTTACCCTAAAGCACATTTATCTTAAAACAAAATAAAGGAAAAGATTTCTGGCCTTACCAAAAGGTATAGCATGGCATTGTAAGTTTAACAGTTGTTTTTTAATAATTTTTTTGTTTTGAGCCAATTTTTTAAAAAAATCTCCCCTCCCGGCTAAACGGGTTGAAATAGACCCCCCCCCCCCTCCCATAAAATTATTTTCTTATCTTTACCCAACCTACACGCTCTAGCTTTTTGTCACATTTTAGGTGAATCAGCCTGTATATTACAAACATAAGTTTTTCAGTTTTATAATCTCTTACCATAACTAAATATTAAAATTTCTCAGCTAATAAATAAAGAAAAATGACATTGGTCATCAGAAATTCTTGTTTTTTGTTAAATAAATCAAGTGTTGCTATTTTTATGACCGGACTTGGAAATTTTGCAAATCCCTTTAAGTTTTCAAAAAATTTTACATAAACAATATTAACAAAGTATTTACCACAAATAGACAACATAAATATTTTTGAATATTTGCCTAATATAAGTACTACATAAAATATTACTAAAAATTAGGGAGTGTTGCTATTATTTTGGCCATAGCTGTATGTACATATTACATTTTTTTTATTCAACGTTCTGACTACCATCTTGTGTTTCTCCGCCTTGCATACGCACTTATGTTTACATTTCACATTTTACCTTGAAGATCCGACGATTAGGAAGTTAAAAGTCTATAGGGTAATTTGTATGGATTTACATCATTTGCAGTGAATTTTAATCTATTAACAGACCTTGACAATCCAACAATTAGAACAGAAAATACCCAGCCAAATGTATTGTTTTGTTATATGTAGACCACGATTTTACGGACGCGGCGGTGCAAACAGTCAACTCCACTGACTTTGTATTAATTATTATCTCGCTCCCACTTATTTGCAGTTAAATAATTTAATAAATTTATATTTTCTGCACTTATGCGACACAAAATTTCCAAATATATAATTTATATTTCTACGGTTTTTTTTTGACCGTGTAAATTGTACCACAAAATTCGTGTTTGCCGTTTTAGTGGAGAGTACGATAACTTTGGCCCCAAAAATTGATAATTGTTTTTAGGAGAAGGGTCAAAACAAACATTTTTTACTATGGGAGGGGGGGGTCCACCTCGCACCGTTTAGGAGGTAGGGGGAATTTTATAAAAAAAATGACTTAAAATGAAACAAAAAATATTTAAACTCAACGGCAACACCTACAGTAAAGTAATATACCGTTTTTGAAAGTCAGAAATCTGTTCTATAATCCTACATTTAAATTAAATTATTTTTGTCAACAATTTTTAAAAAATTGGCATGTAAACTCAAAATTTCGTTAAAAAAAATTGAAAAAAGAAGTTTAGACCAATTTTTCTCTAAACCGTGAAATGTTGCGCTGAATTGGCTTTCTGTGATCAATGCAAATATTAATTCTGAATCGGACACAAAAAACCGAATGGATTTATGCCTTCTAGTTTTTGAGAAAATTGAAAATTACTAAAAGTAGTTTTTTATGAGATTTTTGGTATTTACGTTGATTAGGTTCACCTTTGTAAGTAAAGTACAGCAATTAATTTAGCGTTACCCAGAATGCACCACGAAGAGGTAGAATTGCATTGCATTCCGCGTCGAGTTCATTGAGTTCGTCTTTGATGGTGAGAACCCTAGGTTGTTTTGGTGGTAAAACACCCTCTAAGTGTGCAAACCCATACTTTCTTCACCATCGATAAATCCTGGGTACACTTTTATTTTACGTCTAGTAAAAATTTCATGATTTGGGAGCCCAAGTCATCTTTATATTCTTTTCAAGGCAGTATTTTCTAAAAAAGAAAAGTGCCATATATTGGTGAAGGTGCATAGAAAAATAACGGTACAAAATTCGAATGTTTGTTTTTCTATTTTTATATGATCTAAGTAGGTATGTACTTTGAACATTACAATTGCATTATATTTTATATTTAAGACATAAACATACATATTAGGATATTATATATTTGCTGCAGTCTTACAGTAGGTAGTACCTAATATGAATTTTTTTTATAATGCATTACATTTTCATGTCTGAAAAATTTAAATGTGCAACTTTGGGCCACGTATATGTATATTTAGAAATCAGCTGTTCACATTGGATATTTATAAGACAAATTGAAAGTTTCAAGTTTCAGATTCTTTAAATGCAAAAGAAACTTTGCATACACCCAACCTCGCACCTACCCCAAAACCTATAGTGGGCCAAGCAAGGGGGTTGCAGGGGGCAACATGCCCCCCTTACATACCTCACTATTTATACCCTGTAATGCTGGGTGCTAGCATTGTATATATGTAAAAAAACAAAAAAAAACAAAAATCTCATAAAAAAGAAATATAAATGCAGATTCTTTAAATGCAAAAGAAACTGCATACACCCAACCTCGCACATACCCCGAATCCTATAATGGGCCAAGCAGGGGGGTTGCAGGGGGCAGCATGCCCCCCCTTACATACCACACTGTTTATACGCCGTAATGCTGAGTGCTAACATAGTATATACATAAATGTAAGCAATAAAAAGAACTAAAATCTTATAAAAAGTAATTTTAGTAATTTTCAATTTTCTCAAAAACTAGAAGACATAAATCAATTTGGTTTTTTGTGTTCGATTCAGAATTGATATATTCATTGATAAAAAAAGGCCAGTTCAGCGCAACATTTTAAAATTTTGAGAAAAATTGGTAAACTTTTTTTTTCCATTTTTTTTAACGAAATATTGAGTTTGCATGCAAATTTTTTAAAAACTGTTGATAAAAATAATTTAATTTAAATGCAGGATTATAGAACAGATTTCTGGCTTTCGAAAACGGTATATTACTTTACTGTAAGTGTTACCGTTGATTTTTAATATTTTTTTTTTCATTTTAAGTCATTTTTTTAAATAAAATTCCCCCTACCTCCTAAACGGGGCAAGATGGACCCCCCCATTCCATAGTAAAAAAAATGCTTGTTTTTGACCCCTCTGAAAAAAACCGTTATCAATTTTTGGCGCCAAAGTTATCGTACTCGTGCCCCGTTTTATTATATGACGTAATCACTCAAAAAGTAATCAAATCTGTTTATTTTTCAATAACATTTAATTCAATTAATTTTTTCAATAACTTAAAACTATTAATTGAAAATTTTCAATAATATGAACATTTATCATAACAATTACATGTAGTTAAAAAAATAAATAAATAAATTTGATGGCACAACAGCTCATGAAGAACTAGGGCCTAGTGACTTACAACTCTCAACCATTCCTGTGTGCGTGTCTGCAGAAATGGAGAGGACCTACAGTTTATTGCCGAATCCGAACGGCTAACGAGCGGCACTTTTCTGTGACAGGAGATACTCTTGGAGGATTTGTCAATTCCTCGCAAGAGGCAGTAGCCGTTTTTTCTTTTAAATAAATAGGTGGCAAGGCTGGGGATCGAACCTTAGACCTCCGGCATGACAGTCCATCGCACTAACCATCACGCCACGGCTACTACAATTACATGTAGTTGCAATTGGAAAAATTCAATAACTGATTACATGGAATTGTAATCGACCTCGTAATCAATTACCGAATGTAAAGATTACTTCTCAACTGTGCCCGGACCATTAATTGTGTACGAAAGAGTGACATTTAAGCTTGATTCGTGTTTGTATTTGTGTTTCTTTTATTACAATATAGATTTTTGTGCTTTTTGTGCGTTTGTGTTTTGTTTTTTTTTATTGCAATTGGCGACACTTTCGATGGGTATTTTTTCTCTATGGTTTTCTTAAACATTTCGCTGGCGTGTTGGAGACCAACGAAAAATTTCATTTCGCATCAGCAGCGTACTAAGCTTCAAGCGATATTCTTTTTTGACAAGTTGAGTACTTTTTTCTTAAATTAATCTATTATCAAACTAGTTTTTCAATAAAAACTCACTTGTTTAACCACCTGTAAGACGTTTGGTGATGGAGAATGACCTCCAGGCTTCATTCCTATTCCTTGCTGGTGAGGACTGCTCATTCCGCCTAAAGACGTAGAAACAGGCGATGGCACAGCTTGGTGAGGACTCATTCCTCCAGGATTACCACCAGCTGGTATCATGGGTGCTACAGGTATTGGACCAGGCACTGCTACACCTGATGGAAAAGCTGGATTCGTCGCTGTTCTTGTCATCACAGCCATACGACGACGAAGTAATTGCGCTTGTTGTAACCTAAATTAATTTATTGACAGATAAACATACACCCTAAACAAATCACATACACAATACAAACCTTTGTTGCAATTGTTGTTGTTTGAGCTTATGCTTAATGTTGGCACAAAAGGGCACGGGGCACTTTGGTTCTTGACAGTGCTTAGCATGGTAACAGCATAATGCAATAAGCTGCTTGCAAATGGGGCAACCACCATTTGTTTTTCGCTTGCAGTTTTTCGTATGCTGAACAACTCGCTTCATCTTTTGGCACGAAGGTAACCGACAATTTGCATCTCTGCACTGGCAAGCGTGCACAAGAGACTGAATGCAGCGCTGAATAGATTGCTTTCTCGCTTCCTGTGGATTTGCCTGTTTGAGATCTGCTGGTGAAGATCCATCGTCCAAATCGAAACCCAGTTTTTCCATTTTATGTGGATGGCCCACTTTATCCTTGCAAACAGTGCAAAGGTCGAAGTCCTTTATAATAAGAAGAAAAATTAGTTGTATATATGAAAAAAATAAATATATTTGTTTTGTAATTACACTTACATCGCAAACAGTGCAATGGTATCTTGTTTCAACAGCAGCTTTGCAGTTGTTGCAAGTATAGACAAACTTGTCTTGTCCTTGGTTATGCAATTCGTATAGCATAGAAAGTGTTGAAAACCGCGCTCGACGCAACGACGAAAATTCGTAGTGTTTGTCGCGTGCCATTGTCAAAAATGCATCTCGACCATCCATTAAATCGCATGTTTGGATTGGATCAGGATCTTGAATGGGCTAAATAACAAATTCGATTTATTTTCAGATTCAATTTATCGAATCTTAAATTTAGATGCTAACTTACCGCAAGACTTGCTGCTGATTGCGCTGAATGCAGGCGGATGACGAAAAATACCTCTTTGTGTTTTTCCATGGTGGCATATATTTTCGCTGTGAGATCATTGCCTGTTTGTTGTTCATTTGACTTCTTGTTATTTTTACGTTGAGCTGCTTTGGACTTATTTGATTTTTTTGCTTTCTTTTGGCCCTTCTTTTTGCCATCACTGCTTGTATCATTTTCTTCGGACAGGGAGAATATCTAATAAATATTAAATAACAGATTTTCATTAGATAAAGGACGCGCTCGAGAGAAATATTTTACTACTTACCGCATTGGCAGCAGCAGCAGCGGCCTCGGCAGCCTCTGCTTGTTTGCGTTTTTCCTCCTCCTCTTGATCGAGCTCTTTAATACTTTCTTCCAGTACATTCGGCCAAAAATCTCCCTCGAAATAGGGCAATTCTGCAGCAGACGTCAGCTTGTCTTCCATAGCCTGCTTAAGAATATCTTTATAGTCTTGAATCGTCCGCTCAATCATTCCCTTGTCGAGCATCTTCTTGTACCACTCCTGTAATCGCTTTGGTTTTGGGATTTTCTGATCGGTTGGATGGCAGTGGAAAATGTAATCATCGCCTTCAGAGGGTGGACACGCCCATATGTGCGCCATAGTATAACCAAGTTGCTTCACATAATCCATATAACCGAGCAGGATCTCATGGTACACAGATGTACGGTACTGACGTGGTCGAAAGAAGTGTACCGAATCAAGGTAAGCAATATAGACTCGTCTTGTATTTGGGGCCGGACATTCTGAACCATATTCTTGAACGTGCATTCCAAAGAAACACACATCCACTCCATCGACCTCTTCAAAGGCAAAAAGAGCTTTCGCTCTATAGGGGAACTCTGCATTAAGTTCTCCAGCATCTACAAAGCGGCGTCGCATACCCGGCTTAACTTCTACATATTTGTCCGAACTAGATACAACTCGAATGTGAACTTCTCCTGCACCAGCCTCCTTTTTCTTTAAAAAGTTATTAACTCTGGTCTCGATATATACACCCAATTTAGTTGGAGGCAATCTTTTAGCGTTGAATTTATTGTCTTTTCTCTTTTGGTTCTTTTTCTTCAGACAATTCTCGCAAACAAACCCACCTTGCCAAATTGTTTCCAAATACAAAACACATATTTGATGTTGTTTTCGGCCACATTCTTGACAATCTACAAACGGCTCCAGTTCTAAGTGATCATTTTTCATTTCTTTAAATTGATCCTTTTTAATTTGTCTGGTTAAATAAAATTTGAAATGTTAGTTTTTTTTTGTATACTCTGCATCCTACTTATATCATGCACATCTCTTATTACTTGACCTTGACTTAAAATGGAAGGTAATCATTTTAATGGAATATTATATCAGCTCTATCACGAATTCCATCGTAATGGGAAACTTTTACGAATCCCGAAAAAATCTATCACCGAATATGTTCGTAATAGCAGTTTGTATGAGATTTTCCACTACGATGGATTCTGTGATAGTTTTTTTCGGGATTCTTAACAAGATTCCGATCACGATGAAATTCATGATAGGGCATATGCTTTTGGTACCTGTCCATCGAATTGTTTAAATAAGATGTATAATAATAGGGGGTATTGATGGTTATAAGAGGTGTAACATTTTGTTTGCACCCCAACAACAAAATATAGTGAATACAAATTGCTACACTTTTACTATACCCCAACCCCATTGCAACGTAGTAACTCGTGGCGTGATGGTTAGTGCTTTGGACTTTCACGCCAGAGGTCTTGGTTCGATTACCAGGCTCTGCCAACTAAAATCCTGCAGACACGCACACATGAATGGTTGAGAGTTGTAAGTCACTAGGCCCTAGATCTTCATGAGCTGTTGTACCACAAAATTTAATTTAATTTAACCCCATTGTAACAGAAAAATCCAACCGAGTAAAATTTGCAATCGTCAAAAATCTGAAACACAGTTTCCTAACAACTACTATGGTCATTACAGGTACGAAGTTTAATTGAAATCAATAGAGTCGTTTTTGAGAAAATTTGAAAAAAATGAAATATTTATATGGCCTGTTCTATATGAGCTTAATCTTTATAAATCTCTGCATCTTCGTTATACTTAATCAAAAACTACAAATTTCCCTCTAGGGAATCACATAAAAATGCTGTGTACCAACCAATTTAGAAGCAAATCGGCCCACCCGAATGACGTCATACGTCATTCTTACTATTGTACATGTTTGACCAATTCTTTAAAATTATCTTTGACTGCGTAGTCGTGTCATAAATACTGTTAGACAATCTTTTTTTGTTCAAAATAAAGAAGATAAATACTAAATAAGTTATAATTTTAATTAAATATGTAGTATTATAAATAAAATAATCACGTGCTTATATGGCCACCCTTAGGCCAGGCGCGCACATGCAACTAAACAGTTTGGTTTCGATTTTGAGTACTATAGGATTATATGAGAGTCCGCGCACATAAACCGGAGCGCACTCCCATATAAGCCCATTGTGCACAAAATCGAAATCAAACTGTTTAGTTGCATGTGCGCGACTGGCCTTAGCCTCAACACACACCTCAAGTCCTTCGGCTACTTTTCTATGGCAGCACGCAACTTCTTCTCAAGAAAATTCGCCACTACTTGAAGAAGCCTTGATTTCAAGCTTTCCAAATTTAAATGTCCTCTCGCCCAAGCCTTCAGATCTAACTGTGTACAAAAATAATAATCCAGGGGATTGAGATTGGGGCTGCTAAGAGCCAATTTTTTTTGTGGTTTCACCACTTTCCAAAACGTCTTGGTAGCTTTTTGCTCTTGTTTTAACGCCTGTTCACAAAAATGCTATGGGTTGGTATCTTCTTTGATCACTCACACCAAAATACGACCGAACTTGGAAAATTACCACTTTTTCTTTACCATTTTTTCTTTGCTTTCTGAGAATTACGAGCATGCAACCTTCTCATTTTGGCGGTTGAATTTGTCTTCTATGGTACAAATGTTTCATCATAGAACAAGATTTTTTGTATATCAGATCAGAGTAACGTCTAGGCAATGCTTTTGCCCTTTCATGTCTAATTTTCTTCTGAAGAGCACTTATCCCGATATCATTTTTAATGAGCCGTTTTTACTAGTAAAGTGGAACTAAGGCTGTACTTTATTTTTAACCTATCAAACAGTAGTTATCAATAAGAATTAGTATTTATGACACGACCACCACGTATATTTTATTAGACTCTTTTGGTCTTTTTGAATTTGAAAAGCGAATGAAAACCTTTGTTCCATTCTTTACACGACGTTGCATAAGATTCCCTACTTCATTAGGGTTTTGTTCTTTACTCAATATTTGTACTAAATCATATCTTTTCACTTAACTCCAGTATTGCATCGTCCCGACAGCACTGACACACATCAAGAAAAAAAATGCACGACTGGGTCGCATGAACTTGCTCCTGTAGTAGACGTTTCTACGAATTTTATAGATCGAGTGTATTATAATTACATGCATATAATTAATAATTATTAATATGTTTTTTGTTCATTAAAAAAATTGAAGAATGGAAATTTGAATATGGAAGAAAAGCATGGAACACGTTCTTTAATTTGATTAAACAAGTACTTAAAATGTTTTAATATCAAAATGAACGCAATCTCAATTCGTGCAAAATTTAAATTTATGCAGACAAAATTTTAAAAATCGTTACAAATATTTTCAAAACAATATTTTTTGGATTTTTAAAAAAAAGTTGAAATTTTTTTTTTGAAAAATCATTTTTTTTGAAAACGGGTTTATGATTTTTTTTGAATTTATTGTTTTAGCTGAATATTATTATATTCTTAAAAATAGCATACCAAATTTTTTTTCCAACGATTTTAAAAATTTTTTCTGCATAAAGTCAATTTTTTTTAAGTATATGTTTAATCAATTTAAAGAACGCTTTTCATGCTTTTTTCTTTATTCAAATTTCCATTCATCAATTTATTAAATGGATAAATACAAATATATGTAATTATTAATTATATGTTAACCATAATGTTATGGGTCCTAAATAATTAATCATACGTACTCTCAATTTTTTGCAGTCAATAAAATACCACGTACGGTTTATTAAGTATTTAGAACCCATTCTATTATGGTCCATTTAACTGAAATATTTAAGTGGTAACAAAATTTCATTATTGATAGGGCCCATACTATTTTCTTGCCCTCTTAACTCTACATTGAAAAAAAAAAAAAAAAAATACGACCAGAGAAATCTATATGAATCAACCTAGCATCGTCGCGTTCTGTAAAGCCTTCCGTTAAGCCTACAAATAAGCCCTTATTGATTCATGAAAAAATAAAATGCGCCCGAACTTGCATTTATGTACATATGTATGCTTTAATTTGCTTGGTATTTCAGCTTATGTGACAGCTTACGCTGAGGAAAAAGTAGAACATAAGCGTTTAAGTTAAACATAAATATTTAAGTTTCGTTTCAGTAAATGGGCCTAAATCAAGTACTTTAAATGTTTTAGTCTCTAAATGGAGAACGCCGCGCCTTCTCAATTCTTGAAAAAATCGTTAATATATTCGTTTTTTATATTTAAAGTTTGTTGAATTTTTTTAAAAACAAGTATATCATTTTAAGAATTTAATAGAACATTTCTTTATCGGTGTGCTGTTATAAGTGAACTGTGACATAATCTCCATTAAACAGGCCTTCTAATCTTGGAAATAAATGGATACCACACCAGCAGATGTTGCACAAGTTGTTACACTACAGCGACAAGGAATAACCCAATGTGTTGTCAGCTCAGCATCTAAGCAAATGTTGTGTATCAAAGATCTAAAAAACGTTCAGGGAAAGTGGATAGTTTGTGCGAATGCCAAAATATGGACGTCGCCGGTTTACCACTTAGAGATATAAAAGATTAATCGCAATGACTTCTCTCTAAAATCGTCATTTGACTGGCCTTAAACGTCCAACGACAGCTCAAACAGGTACGTGGAAGAATTGCTAGTGAATAGACACATGGAAGACGACTTAAAGAAGCAGACCTTACCCCGAAACGACCTGTCAGGGCATCGAAATTGCCTGCAAACCACCGACAAGGTTGACTACGATTTTCTCTAGTGCACTACGATTGGGAAGTTGAGCAATGGAGGCGAGATATGTTCTCGGATGAGTGCAAAATAAGTCTGCACGGAAGTGATCGTAGGGGCAGAATAGAATACACAGACGTCCTGGCGAGCGATTTGATCAAAGCTGGGGACTCATTCCGTAAAACGATTATCACCCGACGATAACGTTTCGATGATAATCCTGCTTCACGTAACCCAAAAAATGACTATCGTCTGGACGATCACGTTTTGACGATCAAATATTTGCTTTACGTAAATCGATTATCATCAAAACGCTATCGTCAAAACAATGGCTTTTGGACGATACCTAAATAGGTATCGTTTCGCATTTGTTTTCATGATTGTATGTAAGTTTGTACGCGACTATAGTTAAATGAGTGAAATAATTTACTTATTTTGCAAAAATGACAATAAAAATTCGAGAAAAATATAAATTATACGAAAAATAAAAAAAAAAAACTTTTTGCCAAGCAGGGATCGAACGCCGAACCTTTCGGTTAAGAAGCAAGTAACTATTCCATTGCGCCACAATCTAATGAAAATTTCTGCCGATTTCTTGGGTTTACAAATAAACCGTGCACTAAATAACTTCGTTGTAATAACGCAAATTGTTATTATGACATTTTAATGATGGTTTGACAATCTCTGGAAAAACGATAGACGAAAAGATAGTGTTTGAATTACGTGAAGCAAATTATTGACGATCACGTCAGCGATAATCGTTTTGATGATTATCGTTTTGAAAACTACGGAATGACCCCCCTGTTTTTTCGAAACTGTGACTAACGGGGGAGGGTTTTGTATGATACAGGCAGGCATTTGAATTGAAGGAAAAGTGAGCTGGTTTTTGTGATTAGTGGTGGTCGAGCGGAGGTTTAACTTCGGACCGGTATATCTCCGATATTCTGCTACATCACGTCGTTACTTATGCTGGATTTCGTACTAATGCATGATAACGCTCGATGCGACACTGCGCGGGGAACAGTCGGATTCCTCAGAGAAATTGGTATTGCCACGATGGATTGGCTGACGCTAAGCCCAGACTTAAGTCCTCTATCGAGCATTTGTGAGACTAGCTTAAACGAAAAGTTAGAGCGAGAAATCCAGCTCCTAAGAATATTGAAAACTGCACTGGTAGACTAATCTCAAAGAATAACGCAAGAGACAGTCAAGAAACCCATCAGGTCAATGAAAAATCGTAATTATAGCTTGGGCGGGGAATACAAGATACTGAAATAATAAATTTCGCTTATTTTTGTCGTAAATGTTTAATTTTCGAGCTACTACCTGTTTTAATTTCACTTTATTTTTTCTTACATGCTTCAATTATGACGATTATCTTTTGTTTGTTTGTGTTTGTTATGTTTTTAACCTTGATTTAGCGTTTTAACGATACCAGCAAGTGTACATACCTACAATAATTTCAAAAACTTTATCAACCCGTTTTCAAAAATATGATTTTTAAAAAAAGAAAAAATATTTTTTGAAAAATTTATATGCATTATTACATAGACTTAAAAGGGCCTTCTTGGGTAAAAATGTTGATCAAAATCGATTGAGCCGTTAACGAGAAATTTGAAAATCAAAAATCGATTAAGTATATGTAACTTTTAATAAAAGTTTTTAATAATTTTTTCCACCAAAATGCAGGCCATACCTGAAATAGTGAATACAAAAAATTTAACCAAAATCGTTAGAACCGTTTTCGAGAAAAATAAGATTTTTCAAAGCGGTTGTATGACAAATACCGTTATTTTTGGAGATAAAAAAAAATTTCGCCTCTAGGGAATCACCTAAAAAGTTCCATGTTTCAAGAAAATCGCTTCAGTGGTGTAGGCTGTAGGTCGATATACAGACAGACATACAGACAGAGAGACGGAATTGAGGAACCCACCCATAGAGTGTAACTTTTTTTCCCATACACAACAATACGGCTCAAGACTTCTAAATTCCTTTCTGAAAAAAATGTTTTTCAGGGCTACTGCCTCTCGCGAAAAAGTGTGATTGTTACACGTTGTATGCACACCGTTGGAGAGAGATCTTTTTGTTTGTAGCCGCTTTTCGATCATGGAACAGTTTTTTAATCGAATAGCCGAAAATTACTTCATCAGCCATTTTTAAGAAGATATTTTTGTATTTCTTAAGTTTAAATCTTTCTTTTTATTTTAGGCCGTGTGCGAATTAGGTTAATATCGCGTTAAATTTTATCCGTACATTAATTTTTGACACTAATGAGGTGAATCTGTATGTGGAAAAGTCAAAATTTAATCGAAATTTTAACCCAATTGGCACACGGCCTTAATTTAACATTAAACGTACTTAAACTTGTTTCCCTTTCACATAGCAATTACATTTTAATTGAATTTTTTTTATATTTTTTTTAATACATAATTGTATTATTATATTTTTAATATTGAAACACTTGGTAAGACTTTTTAGATACTATTTAAAAATTTTAATCTTGCTGTATCACGGAAACGATTTTTTTTTTAATTAATAAAATGCAATACAATAAAATTAAAAAGAATCATTTAACAAAAAACATAAAACTATTTAAAATTTTTCATTGCTTCAAACAAAAAATATAAACTATTTAAACATTGTTCATTGCTTCAAAATGTACGGGTGGCACATTGTAGTTTCAAAATTGTCAAACTTAATATTCTTGAAAATAGTTTAAACATTCTCACAAATGCGCAATGTCCACCTAAAGTTTTGTCATAGTGTTAATAGTGTTTTGTATGTTTAATATTTTACAAGTATTTTGCTAACTTGAATTTTCACAACAAATTAAATAATTAAAAGGCCCTTTATGAGCTTCGCACTGTATAATGCTTCTCAATTTTTATTTCAACTATTAGCCCGGGAAGCTACAATACGATTACCTACCAACAAATATATTTAGTCCAAACATAAACAAACCAGCTAGTCAGACAAGATTTTCATGGTAGCTTCGGTTAGAAAATGCAACTTTTTCAGTTGAATTTTTTTGCAAAATACACCTATCTTATAAGGTATTTGTAGAAAGAGAGTGTCAAACAAAAAGTAAGACTATCCTCTTTACAAATCCAGTGGTGGGACAGACTTTTAATGGCTAATGGAGCGAGTCCTTGACCACTTTTATAAAAAAAAAAAAATATGCAGGAGTGGATCGCCCTTACATGCTCGTGAAGTTAAAAACTATAATGTACCAGTTATACAGGTGTATGTTTATGGATGATAATTTTCTGATATTTTTAAAGAAAAAATATTAAAAAGTCAAAAAAAAAAATAAATTTAATATTTCATTTTTTGTTTCAATTAATTTCAAAAATTTTAATGCCAAACTTTTTTTTACTACATAAAAGCACCAGATTGCAAAATTATATGAATGATGTGTACCAAATTTGAATCCAATCGGCCCACCCTTTTAGGCATTTTTAAAGAAAAAAATATTAAAAAGTCGAAAAAAAACAGAAAAAAAAATAAAATAAATTAATTTTATATTTCATTTTTGTTTCAATTATTTTCAAAAATTTTGAATGCCAAACTTTTTTTTACTACTTAGAACCCCAGATTGCCAAATTACATCAAAATGATGTGAACCAAATTTGAATCCAATCGGCCCACCCTTTTAGGCTCTAGCTCATATTACAGTAGATGCACGGATGCACAGACGCACTCAAATCGACGGACGGTATTGCAAAACCCACTTTTTGGGACTTCTCCATCATCGTAGTGTCAATTTTGATTATAACTCCGAGTTTTTTTTTACACGAAGCCAATATGTACTTACTCTATAGCAAGTTAAAATGGTCTCTTTTGTATATGGCGTTTAACACGTGGAAAATGTTATTTAACCGTATAAAATATGCAGCTTATTAAGTAACGTCACTTTTATTTTATTTAAGAAAGTTTTAAACATATAAAAAAAAATCACAAAAGTTGTCGAACGCGCGCCAACAACCACCAAGTCTGTCCGACCACTGGATCTGTAAAGAGGGGCAGTCTAAATGAAAAGTGAATTTTCTAAACGAAGCAACATGAAAAGCTTTTCAACCAGCGGTATTTTTAGTGTTTAGACTAAAGCTATCGGCTTTTTCAATAGATAGGTAATCTTTCGGTCGAAGCCCCGACGACGACTTTGCTAAAATAATAATATTTAAACAAAAAACAATTTTCAATCGATCTATGAATTTATATTATATATTTTTAAGTTGCCATTTCAACATGAAAATTCAGTTAATCTTTCCATTATATAAGGCTTATTGCTCAGCTTTATCTAAAACGAACGGGAAAGACTCTCTGAAACTTACAGGATCATCTTTATCTTTTTATTTTACATACAGTATCTTTTAAATACTTACTGATAGTTTAGTTCAAATACTCGTACATTTAATGCAGCACTTTAAAATATACAAACGTTCATTATAGTCGGTTCTGAAGAAAAACGACACAAGTCAACAAATGAAAACTTTGATGTAACATTGGGTTTTTGTGAATAAAAGAAAAACAACCAACTGGAAAAATACCAGACTCTTATACAATATTTGGAACTTAATAACCAATTGCGTCGCCTTGACATTAACAGATTGATTAAAATTCGAATTTTCATTAAATTTTAAAAATTGAGATTTGTTGAGTTGTGTCGTTTTTGTCCCGAACCACTTAGTCGTTATGATTTAAAATGGCTTCAATTCTAGTTCTTTATCAAATAGAATACAAACTGTAAATCAAACACGTCTTAGCTTCCTTTATTGCGTTAAAAATTAACTATCAATATGAAAAAGAAAAAAATTGTCTTCATCAAAGAAATTTAACTACAGCAATAAGAGATATGCACTTACATATGTATATAAAATAAAACACAAATATATTGTTAAACATAAATAAAAATACTTACGTTTGTGACTGCAGTGGATCATCTCCTAATGTAACCGTGTCACCGATGATATCGTTGAAACATTTTTGGCAGAATGTATATCTGTTAGATGCAACACCGTAATCCTTTAGACTATTTTTTTGTTTCGTTTGAAAAACAAATTTTATTGGGTGTGTTGGCAAATGAAAGTAGTACAGTGTGATTAATAGGGAACAAGTGTTTTGACGGACGATTATATTTGTTTGTGTTATTAGTTATTTTCAGCACAATTGTTTGAATGTTTTAAATTTTATTAGCAAATTGAGGTAGTGTGGCGGTGGTGTTTTTTGGTGAATATTCGAAACCATAACCAGGAGGTTGTGTACAATGTGCAGGCAATGAAAAAAGAAGAGGCAAAGGAAAAGGTTGATTAATACATTTCAAACAATGACATATGCATAAGTGCGGTGTCTAATAAAGGTTTTTTTTTTTATTAATACATTTTTTAATCCTTTAATTTTGTGTAATTGTAAATAATAAAATAAATAATACTTTGGAAGCAAGTTTTCATATTGAAGAAATAAAAGCATAGACATACCTATTTTGATAACTGTAGTATTTTGCATCTCTCGGAATGGTACACAACTGTTTCCCATAGCAACATAACACTTGCGGATTAAAGGTATACTTCCGGCCACAGCAGTATCCCAATGCTTGCATAACTGGATCAATTTCTTGTTCAAATACTTCCGAGAGCTGTGAGAAAAATTTGTTTAGTATGTCCACCATCCAGAATAAATTTGGTTTAGTAAAACTTACCTTCGTGCAATATCTATACACACGCGATGTCTTCCGGTTATATAACCAGGCATTGTCGAATATCAACCAAACATCATCCACATACTCCCAAGGATCACTGTACATTCCGTTCATTAAATTATTTCTTATTGTCCCCAAGTCCATTGGTTTTTTAATAATTTCAAAGTAATCGGGAATGCCAAGAGCTTGAGGGTCTACTGGAGACTTGAAATGAATCGACTCGGGCTCATGGCGAAGAAGTTTGTCTAGTGTTGGTAATAAGGCCCTTTTCAATTCTTCGGGATTGAATACACATTTCTTCTTTTCCCCAGTGGGAAGTAAGGGTTCCGGTACCACAGGTTTGACTTCTGTCTTGATCTCAAGTTTAATATCACCGCCCCGGGCGCCTGTGCTGGATGACGAACCTTCTTCATTTTTGACAGGT